>OZ022512.1:16530959-17821838 GCA_963989385.1 Ctena decussata | reverse complement strand
ATTACCGTTTACAGTGTAAAGATGGATGTTATCGGTCGCTGAACGTCGGAGCAGTAGGCGTTTAATGCATTTTCCCATAGGGTCCAATGCAAAATTGACACCTCATTTTCTCCATTCTCAAGAGCTTTGAGTCTCTGCAAAACATATACATGTGTAGACACAAATAAGTGAAATAGAATGAAGGCTATTTCAGCTTTAGCTTTTATTCCGTTTGGGAGCTAAAGTCGTACAAACTTTTGTTTACAAAAATTTCGATGGCCTATAGTTCGCAAGTTATGCCATCAGTTGACATAAGATTGTGCATGCATGTAGACATGTTAATGGCCTTTATACATGCCAAGTTTCAGATGGCTACCTACTCATACAAGCAAGCAGTAGCGTTTTGAAATTTTCACAATTTGGGCTACACGTTCGGGACGATTTGTGACCTTAGGTGACTTGCACAATTTGGGCTGAAACTAGTGCCAAATGAGAGGGTTGGGATAAACATTCAATTGACCATATGTGTCAAAAATTCTCGTTCTTTAGTTTTCGAGTTATAGCCCCTGGAAGTCGTAAACTGCACGACTTTACCCTCGAATATCTCGACAACGGAGAAAGGAGAATTTCTGGGATTTTTTCCCAAGAAATATATGGGAATTATCTGTAATTTAGCACAGTTTCAGAACGATTCGTGAAATTCACCTTTTAAGAATAACTTCCACTGCAGCCCATACATAAAAGTTTGCTCCTTTATTACTCTGCACATGGACAATTATTTGCGCTGTTATTTGCCCAAGGCATGTACCTATGTAATTACCGTTTACAGTGTAAAGATGGATGTTATCGGTCGCTGAACGTCGGAGCAGTAGGCGTTTAATGCATTTTCCCATAGGGTCCAATGCAAAATTGACACCTCATTTTCTCTATTCTCAAGAGCTTTGAGTCTCTGCAAAACATATACATGTGTAGACACAAATAAGTGAAATATAATGAAGGCTATTTCAGCTTTAGCTTTTATTCCGTTTGGGAGCTAAAGTCGTACAAACTTTTGTTTACAAAAATTTCGATGGCCTATAGTTCGCAAGTTATGCAATCAGGCCCCGAGGTTATAAAACTTTTTTCATGCTCAACTCAGCTGAGCATGAAATTTTACCTGCTAATAAATAACAAATTATTGACAAGTACAGTTGTTATCTTGCTCAATTTAGCTGAGCATGAAATTTTCTCTGCTTATGAATATGAAAATGCCAACATTAGTTGGCATTTTCATAGTTTATCAGCAGAGATAATTTCATGCTCAGCTGAGTTGAGCACGAAAAAAGTTTTATAACCTCGGGGCCTGTTGACATAAGATTGTGCATGCATGTAGACATGTTAATGGCCTTTATACATGCCAAGTTTCAGATGGCTACCTACTCATACAAGCAAGCAGTAGCGGTTGGAAATTTTCACAATTTGGGCTACACGTTCGGGACGATTCGTGACCTTAGGTGACTTGCACAATTCGGGCTGAAACTAGTGCCAAATGAGAGGGTTGGGATAAACATTCAATTGACCATATGTGCCAAAAATTCTCGTTCTTTAGTTTTCGAGTTATAGCCCCTGGAAGTCGTAAACTGCACGACTTTGCCCTCGAATATCTCGACAACGGAGAAAGGAGAATTTCTGGGATTTTTTCCCAAGAAATATATGGGAATTCTCTGTAATTTTAGCACAGTTTCAGAACGATTCGTGAAAGTCACCTTTTAAGAATAACTTCCACTGCAGCCCATACATAAAAGTTTGCTCCTTTATTACTCTGCACATGGACAATTATTTGCGCTGTTATTTGCCCCAGGCATGTACCTATGTAATTACCGTTTACAGTGTAAAGATGGATGTTATCGGTCACTGAACGTCGGAGCAGTAGGCGTTTAATGCATTTTCCTATAGGGTCCAATGCAAAATTGACACCTCATTTTCTCCATTCTCAAGAGCTTTGAGTCTCTGCAAAACATATACATGTGTAGACACAAATAAGTGAAATAGAATGAAGGCTATTTCAGCTTTAGCTTTTATTCCGTTTGGGAGCTAAAGTCGTACAAACTTTTGTTTACAAAAATTTCGATGGCCTATAGTTCGCAAGTTATGCAATCAGTTGACATAAGATTGTGCATGCATGTAGACATCTTAATGGCCTTTATACATGCCAAGTTTCAGATGGCTACCTACTCATACAAGCAAGCAGTAGCGGTTTGAAATTTTCACAATTTGGGCTACACGTTCGGGACGATTCGTGACCTTAGGTGACTTGCACAATTCGGGCTGAAACTAGTGCCAAATGAGAGGGTTGGGATAAACATTCAATTGACCATATGTGCCAAAATTCTCGTTCTTTAGTTTTCGAGTTATAGCCCCTGGAAGTCGTAAACTGCACGACTTTGCCCTCGAATATCTCGACAACGTAGAAAGGAGAATTTCTGGGATTTTTTCTCAAGAAATATATGGGAATTATCTGTAATTTTAGCACAGTTTCAGAACGATTCGTGAAAGTCACCTTTTAAGAATAACTTCCACTGCAGCCCATACATAAAAGTTTGCTCCTTTATTACTCTGCACATGGACAATTATTTGCGCTGTTATTTGCCCCAGGCATGTACCTATGTAATTACCGTTTACAGTGTAAAGATGGATGTTATCGGTCGCTGAACGTCGGAGCAGTAGGCGTTTAATGCATTTTCCCATAGGGTCCAATGCAAAATTGACACCTCATTTTCTCCATTCTCAAGAGCTTTGAGTCTCTGCAAAACATATACATGTGTAGACACAAATAAGTGAAATAGAATGAAGGCTATTTCAGCTTTAGCTTTTATTCCGTTTGGGAGCTAAAGTCGTACAAACTTTTGTTTACAAAAATTTCGATGGCCTATAGTTCGCAAGTTATGCAATCAGTTGACATAAGATTGTGCATGCATGTAGACATGTTAATGGCCTTTATACATGCCAAGTTTCAGATGGCTACCTACTCATACAAGCAAGCAGTAGCGGTTTGAAATTTTCACAATTTGGGCTACACGTTCGGGACGATTCGTGACCTTAGGTGACTTGCACAATTCGGGCTGAAACTAGTGCCAAATGAGAGGGTTGGGATAAACATTCAATTGACCATATGTGCCAAAAATTCTCGTTCTTTAGTTTTCGAGTTATAGCCCCTGGAAGTCGTAAACTGCACGACTTTGCCCTCGAATATCTCAACAACGGAGAAAGGAGAATTTCTGGGATTTTTTCCCAAGAAATATATGGGAATTCTCTGTAATTTTAGCACAGTTTCAGAACGATTCGTGAAAGTCACCTTTTAAGAATAACTTCCACTGCAGCCCATACATAAAAGTTTGCTCCTTTATTACTCTGCACATGGACAATTATTTGCGCTGTTATTTGCCCCAGGCATGTACCTATGTAATTACCGTTTACAGTGTAAAGATGGATGTTATCGGTCGCTGAACGTCGGAGCAGTAGGCGTTTAATGCATTTTCCCATAGGGTCCAATGCAAAATTGACACCTCATTTTCTCCATTCTCAAGAGCGTTGAGTCTCTGCAAAACATATACATGTGTAGACACAAATAAGTGAAATAGAATGAAGGCTATTTCAGCTTTAGCTTTTATTCCGTTTGGGAGCTAAAGTCGTACAAACTTTTGTTTACAAAAATTTCGATGGCCTATAGTTCGCAAGTTATGCAATCAGTTGACATAAGATTGTGCATGCATGTAGACATGTTAATGGCCTTTATACATGCCAAGTTTCAGATGGCTACCTACTCATACAAGCAAGCAGTAGCGGTTTGAAATTTTCACAATTTGGGCTACACGTTCGGGACGATTCGTGACCTTAGGTGACTTGCACAATTCGGGCTGAAACTAGTGCCAAATGAGAGGGTTGGGATAAACATTCAATTGACCATATGTGCCAAAAATTCTCGTTCTTTAGTTTTCGAGTTATAGCCCCTGGAAGTCGTAAACTGCACGACTTTGCCCTCGAATATCTCGACAACGGAGAAAGGAGAATTTCTGGGATTTTTTCCCAAGAAATATATGGGAATTATCTGTAATATTAGCACAGTTTCAGAACGATTCGTGAAAGTCAGCTTTTAAGAATAATTTCCACTGCAGCCCATACATAAAAGTTTGCTCCTTTATTACTCTGCACATGGACAATTATTTGCGCTGTTATTTACCCCAGGCATGTACCTATGTAATTACCGTTTACAGTGTAAAGATGGATGTTATCGGTCGCTGAACGTCGGAGCAGTAGGCGTTTAATGCATTTTCCCATAGGGTCCAATGCAAAATTGACACCTCATTTTCTCCATTCTCAAGAGCTTTGAGTCTCTGCAACACATATACATGTGTAGACACAAATAAGTGAAATAGAATGAAGGCTATTTCAGCTTTAGCTTTTATTCCGTTTGGGAGCTAAAGTCGTACAAACTTTTGTTTACAAAAATTTCGATGGCCTATAGTTCGCAAGTTATGCAATCAGTTGACATAAGATTGTGCATGCATGTAGACATGTTAATGGCCTTTATACATGCCAAGTTTCAGATGGCTACCTACTCATACAAGCAAGCAGTAGCGGTTTGAAATTTTCACAATTTGGGCTACACGTTCGGGACGATTCGTGACCTTAGGTGACTTGCACAATTCGGGCTGAAACTAGTGCCAAATGAGAGGGTTGGGATAAACATTCAATTGACCATATGTGCCAAAATTCTCGTTCTTTAGTTTTCGAGTTATAGCCCCTGGAAGTCGTAAACTGCACGACTTTGCCCTCGAATATCTCGACAACGGAGAAAGGAGAATTTCTGGGATTTTTTCCCAAGAAATATATGGGAATTATCTGTAATTTTAGCACAGTTTCAGAACGATTCGTGAAAGTCACCTTTTAAGAATAACTTCCACTGCAGCCCATACATAAAAGTTTGCTCCTTTATTACTCTGCACATGGACAATTATTTGCGCTGTTATTTGCCCCAGGCATGTACCTATGTAATTACCGTTTACAGTGTAAAGATGGATGTTATCGGTCGCTGAACGTCGGAGCAGTAGGCGTTTAATGCATTTTCCCATAGGGTCCAATGCAAAATTGACACCTCATTTTCTCCATTCTCAAGAGCTTTGAGTCTCTGCAAAACATATACATGTGTAGACACAAATAAGTGAAATAGAATGAAGGCTATTTCAGCTTTAGCTTTTATTCCGTTTGGGAGCTAAAGTCGTACAAACTTTTGTTTACAAAAATTTCGATGGCCTATAGTTCGCAAGTTATGCAATCAGTTGACATAAGATTGTGCATGCATGTAGACATGTTAATGGCCTTTATACATGCCAAGTTTCAGATGGCTACCTACTCATACAAGCAAGCAGTAGCGGTTTGAAATTTTCACAATTTGGGCTACACGTTCGGGACGATTCGTGACCTTAGGTGACTTGCACAATTCGGGCTGAAACTAGTGCCAAATGAGAGGGTTGGGATAAACATTCAATTGACCATATGTGCCAAAAATTCTCGTTCTTTAGTTTTCGAGTTATAGCCCCTGGAAGTCGTAAACTGCACGACTTTGCCCTCGAATATCTCGACAACGGAGAAAGGAGAATTTCTGGGATTTTTTCCCAAGAAATATATGGGAATTATCTGTAATTTTAGCACAGTTTCAGAACGATTCGTGAAAGTCACATTTTAAGAATAACTTCCACTGCAGCCCATACATAAAAGTTTGCTCCTTTATTACTCTGCACATGGACAATTATTTGCGCTGTTATTTGCCCCAGGCATGTACCTATGTAATTACCGTTTACAGTGTAAAGATGGATGTTATCGGTCGCTGAACGTCGGAGCAGTAGGCGTTTAATGCATTTTCCCATAGGGTCCAATGCAAAATTGACACCTCATTTTCTCCATTCTCAAGAGCTTTGAGTCTCTGCAAAACATATACATGTGTAGACACAAATAAGTGAAATAGAATGAAGGCTATTTCAGCTTTAGCTTTTATTCCGTTTGGGAGCTAAAGTCGTACAAACTTTTGTTTACAAAAATTTCGATGGCCTATAGTTCGCAAGTTATGCAATCAGTTGACATAAGATTGTGCATGCATGTAGACATGTTAATGGCCTTTATACATGCCAAGTTTCAGATGGCTACCTACTCATACAAGCAAGCAGTAGCGGTTTGAAATTTTCACAATTCGGGCTACACGTTCGGGACGATTCGTGACCTTAGGTGACTTGCACAATTCGGGCTGAAACTAGTGCCAAATGAGAGGGTTGGGATAAACATTCAATTGACCATATGTGTCAAAAATTCTCGTTCTTTAGTTTTCGAGTTATAGCCCCTGGAAGTCGTAAACTGCACGACTTTGCCCTCGAATATCTCGACAACGGAGAAAGGAGAATTTCTGGGATTTTTTCCCAAGAAATATATGGGAATTATCTGTAATTTTAGCACAGTTTCAGAATGATTCGTGAAAGTCACATTTTAAGAATAACTTCCACTGCAGCCCATACATAAAAGTTTGCTCCTTTATTACTCTGCACATGGACAATTATTTGCGCTGTTATTTGCCCCAGGCATGTACCTATGTAATTACCGTTTACAGTGTAAAGATGGATGTTATCGGTCGCTGAACGTCGGAGCAGTAGGCGTTTAATGCATTTTCCCATAGGGTCCAATGCAAAATTGACACCTCATTTTCTCCATTCTCAAGAGCTTTGAGTCTCTGCAAAACATATACATGTGTAGACACAAATAAGTGAAATAGAATGAAGGCTATTTCAGCTTTAGCTTTTATTCCGTTTGGGAGCTAAAGTCGTACAAACTTTTGTTTACAAAAATTTCGATGGCCTATAGTTCGCAAGTTATGCAATCAGTTGACATAAGATTGTGCATGCATGTAGACATGTTAATGGCCTTTATACATGCCAAGTTTCAGATGGCTACCTACTCATACAAGCAAGCAGTAGCGGTTTGAAATTTTCACAATTTGGGCTACACGTTCGGGACGATTCGTGACCTTATGTGACTTGCACAATTTGGGCTGAAACTAGTGCCAAATGAGAGGGTTGGGATAAACATTCAATTGACCATATGTGCCAAAAATTCTCGTTCTTTAGATTTCGAGTTATAGCCCCTGGAAGTCGTAAACTGCACGACTTTGCCCTCGAATATCTCGACAACGGAGAAAGGAGAATTTCTGGGATTTTTTCCCAAGAAATATATGGGAATTATCTGTAATTTTAGCACAGTTTCAGAACGATTCGTGAAAGTCACCTTTTAAGTATAACTTCCACTGCAGCCCATACATAAAAGTTTGCTCCTTTATTACTCTGCACATGGACAATTATTTGCGCTGTTATTTGCCCCAGGCATGTACCTATGTAATTACCGTTTACAGTGTAAAGATGGATGTTATCGGTCGCTGAACGTCGGAGCAGTAGGCGTTTAATGCATTTTCCCATAGGGTCCAATGCAAAATTGACACCTCATTTTCTCCATTCTCAAGAGCTTTGAGTCTCTGCAAAACATATACATGTGTAGACACAAATAAGTGAAATAGAATGAAGGCTATTTCAGCTTTAGCTTTTATTCCGTTTGGGAGCTAAAGTCGTACAAACTTTTGTTTACAAAAATTTCGATGGCCTATAGTTCGCAAGTTATGCAATCAGTTGACATAAGATTGTGCATACATGTAGACATGTTAATGGTCTTTATACATGCCAAGTTTCAGATGGCTACCTACTCATACAAGCAAGCAGTAGAGTTTGAAATTTTCACAATTTGGGCTACACGTTCGGGACGATTCGTGACCTTAGGTGACTTGCACAATTTGGGCTGAAACTAGTGCCAAATGAGAGGGTTGGGATAAACATTCAATTGACCATATGTGCCAAAAATTCTCGTTCTTTAGTTTTCGAGTTATAGCCCCTGGAAGTCGTAAACTGCACGACTTTGCCCTCGAATATCTCGACAACGGAGAAAGGAGAATTTCTGGGATTTTTTCCCAAGAAATATATGGGAATTATCTGTAATTTTAGCACAGTTTCAGAACGATTCGTGAAAGTCACCTTTTAAGAATAACTTCCACTGCAGCCCATACATAAAAGTTTGCTCCTTTATTACTCTGCACATGGACAATTATTTGCGCTGTTATTTGCCCCAGGCATGTACCTATGTAATTACCGTTTACAGTGTAAAGATGGATGTTATCGGTCGCTGAACGTCGGAGCAGTAGGCGTTTAATGCATTTTCCCATAGGGTCCAATGCAAAATTGACACCTCATTTTCTCCATTCTCAAGAGCTTTGAGTCTCTGCAACACATATACATGTGTAGACACAAATAAGTGAAATAGAATGAAGGCTAT
Organism: Ctena decussata; assembly: GCA_963989385.1. Taxonomy (NCBI): domain Eukaryota; kingdom Metazoa; phylum Mollusca; class Bivalvia; order Lucinida; family Lucinidae; genus Ctena; species Ctena decussata. The sequence continues at coordinate 17,813,459 of OZ022512.1, read as the reverse complement.
TTCAGCTTTAGCTTTTATTCCGTTTGGGAGCTAAAGTCGTACAAACTTTTGTTTACAAAAATTTCGATGGCCTATAGTTCGCAAGTTATGCAATCAGTTGACATAAGATTGTGCATGCATGTAGACATGTTAATGGCCTTTATACATGCCAAGTTTCAGATGGCTACCTACTCATACAAGCAAGCAGTAGCGGTTTGAAATTTTCACAATTTGGGCTACACGTTCGGGACGATTCGTGACCTTAGGTGACTTGCACAATTCGGGCTGAAACTAGTGCCAAATGAGAGGGTTGGGATAAACATTCAATTAACCATATGTGCCAAAAATTCTCGTTCTTTAGTTTTCGAGTTATAGCCCCTGGAAGTCGTAAACTGCACGACTTTGCCCTCGAATATCTCGACAACGGAGAAAGGAGAATTTCTGGGATTTTTTCCCAAGAAATATATGGGAATTATCTGTAATTTTAGCACAGTTTCAGAACGATTCGTGAAAGTCACCTTTTAAGAATAACTTCCACTGCAGCCCATACATAAAAGTTTGCTCCTTTATTACTCTGCACATGGACAATTATTTGCGCTGTTATTTGCCCCAGGCATGTACCTATGTAATTACCGTTTACAGTGTAAAGATGGATGTTATCGGTCGCTGAACGTCGGAGCAGTAGGCGTTTAATGCATTTTCCCATAGGGTCCAATGCAAAATTGACACCTCATTTTCTCCATTCTCAAGAGCTTTGAGTCTCTGCAAAACATATACATGTGTAGACACAAATAAGTGAAATAGAATGAAGGCTATTTCAGCTTTAGCTTTTATTCCGTTTGGGAGCTAAAGTCGTACAAACTTTTGTTTACAAAAATTTCGATGGCCTATAGTTCGCAAGTTATGCAATCAGTTGACATAAGATTGTGCATGCATGTAGACATGTTAATGGCCTTTATACATGCCAAGTTTCAGATGGCTACCTACTCATACAAGCAAGCAGTAGCGGTTTGAAATTTTCACAATTTGGGCTACACGTTCGGGACGATTCGTGACCTTAGGTGACTTGCACAATTTGGGCTGAAACTAGTGCCAAATGAGAGGGTTGGGATAAACATTCAATTGACCATATGTGCCAAAAATTCTCGTTCTTTAGATTTCGAGTTATAGCCCCTGGAAGTCGTAAACTGCACGACTTTGCCCTCGAATATCTCGACAACGGAGAAAGGAGAATTTCTGGGATTTTTTCCCAAGAAATATATGGGAATTATCTGTAATTTTAGCACAGTTTCAGAACGATTCGTGAAAGTCACCTTTTAAGTATAACTTCCACTGCAGCCCATACATAAAAGTTTGCTCCTTTATTACTCTGCACATGGACAATTATTTGCGCTGTTATTTGCCCCAGGCATGTACCTATGTAATTACCGTTTACAGTGTAAAGATGGATGTTATCGGTCGCTGAACGTCGGAGCAGTAGGCGTTTAATGCATTTTCCCATAGGGTCCAATGCAAAATTGACACCTCATTTTCTCCATTCTCAAGAGCTTTGAGTCTCTGCAAAACATATACATGTGTAGACACAAATAAGTGAAATAGAATGAAGGCTATTTCAGCTTTAGCTTTTATTCCGTTTGGGAGCTAAAGTCGTACAAACTTTTGTTTACAAAAATTTCGATGGCCTATAGTTCGCAAGTTATGCAATCAGTTGACATAAGATTGTGCATGCATGTAGACATGTTAATGGCCTTTATACATGCCAAGTTTCAGATGGCTACCTACTCATACAAGCAAGCAGTAGCGGTTTGAAATTTTCACAATTTGGGCTACACGTTCGGGACGATTCGTGACCTTAGGTGACTTGCACAATTCGGGCTGAAACTAGTGCCAAATGAGAGGGTTGGGATAAACATTCAATTAACCATATGTGCCAAAAATTCTCGTTCTTTAGTTTTCGAGTTATAGCCCCTGGAAGTCGTAAACTGCACGACTTTGCCCTCGAATATCTCGACAACGGAGAAAGGAGAATTTCTGGGATTTTTTCCCAAGAAATATATGGGAATTATCTGTAATTTTAGCACAGTTTCAGAACGATTCGTGAAAGTCACCTTTTAAGAATAACTTCCACTGCAGCCCATACATAAAAGTTTGCTCCTTTATTACTCTGCACATGGACAATTATTTGCGCTGTTATTTGCCCCAGGCATGTACCTATGTAATTACCGTTTACAGTGTAAAGATGGATGTTATCGGTCGCTGAACGTCGGAGCAGTAGGCGTTTAATTCATTTTCCCATAGGGTCCAATGCAAAATTGACACCTCATTTTCTCCATTCTCAAGAGCTTTGAGTCTCTGCAAAACATATACATGTGTAGACACAAATAAGTGAAATAGAATGAAGGCTATTTCAGCTTTAGCTTTTATTCCGTTTGGGAGCTAAAGTCGTACAAACTTTTGTTTACAAAAATTTCGATGGCCTATAGTTCGCAAGTTATGCAATCAGTTGACATAAGATTGTGCATGCATGTAGACATGTTAATGGCCTTTATACATGCCAAGTTTCAGATGGCTACCTACTCATACAAGCAAGCAGTAGCGGTTTGAAATTTTCACAATTTGGGCTACACGTTCGGGACGATTCGTGACCTTAGGTGACTTGCACAATTCGGGCTGAAACTAGTGCCAAATGAGAGGGTTGGGATAAACATTCAATTGACCATATGTGCCAAAAATTCTCGTTCTTTAGTTTTCGAGTTATAGCCCCTGGAAGTCGTAAACTGCACGACTTTGCCCTCGAATATCTCGACAACGGAGAAAGGAGAATTTCTGGGATTTTTTCCCAAGAAATATATGGGAATTCTCTGTAATTTTAGCACAGTTTCAGAACGATTCGTGAAAGTCACCTTTTAAGAATAACTTCCACTGCAGCCCATACATAAAAGTTTGCTCCTTTATTACTCTGCACATGGACAATTATTTGCGCTGTTATTTGCCCCAGGCATGTACCTATGTAATTACCGTTTACAGTGTAAAGATGGATGTTATCGGTGGCTGAACGTCGGAGCAGTAGGCGTTTAATGCATTTTCCCATAGGGTCCAATGCAAAATTGACACCTCATTTTCTCCATTCTCAAGAGCTTTGAGTCTCTGCAAAACATATACATGTGTAGACACAAATAAGTGAAATAGAATGAAGGCTATTTCAGCTTTAGCTTTTATTCCGTTTGGGAGCTAAAGTCGTACAAACTTTTGTTTACAAAAATTTCGATGGCCTATAGTTCGCAAGTTATGCAATCAGTTGACATAAGATTGTGCATGCATGTAAACATGTTAATGGCCTTTATACATGCCAAGTTTCAGATGGCTACCTACTCATACAAGCAAGCAGTAGCGGTTTGAAATTTTCACAATTTGGGCTACACGTTCGGGACGATTCGTGACCTTAGGTGACTTGCACAATTTGGGCTGAAACTAGTGCCAAATGAGAGGGTTGGGATAAACATTCAATTGACCATATGTGCCAAAAATTCTCGTTCTTTAGTTTTCGAGTTATAGCCCCGGGAAGTCGTAAACTGCACGACTTTGCCCTCGAATATCTCGACAACGGAGAAAGGAGAATTTCTGGGATTTTTTCCCAAGAAATATATGGGAATTCTCTGTAATTTTAGCACAGTTTCAGAACGATTCGTGAAAGTCACCTTTTAAGAATAACTGCCACTGCAGCCCATACATAAAAGTTTGCTCCTTTATTACTCTGCACATGGACAATTATTTGCGCTGTTATTTGCCCCAGGCATGTACCTTTGTAATTTCCGTTTACAGTGTAAAGATGGATGTTATCGGTGGCTGAACGTCGGAGCAGTAGGCGTTTAATGCATTTTCCCATAGGGTCCAATGCAAAATTGACACCTCATTTTCTCCATTCTCAAGAGCTTTGAGTCTCTGCAAAACATATACATGTGTAGACACAAATAAGTGAAATAGAATGAAGGCTATTTCAGCTTTAGCTTTTATTCCGTTTGGGAGCTAAAGTCGTACAAACTTTTGTTTACAAAAATTTCGATGGCCTATAGTTCGCAAGTTATGCAATCAGTTGACATAAGATTGTGCATGCATGTAGACATGTTAATGGCCTTTATACATGCCAAGTTTCAGATGGCTACCTACTCATACAAGCAAGCAGTAGCGGTTTGAAATTTTCACAATTTGGGCTACACGTTCGGGACGATTCGTGACCTTAGGTGACTTGCACAATTCGGGCTGAAACTAGTGCCAAATGAGAGGGTTGGGATAAACATTCAATTGACCATATGTGCCAAAAATTCTCGTTCTTTAGTTTTCGAGTTATAGCCCCTGGAAGTCGTAAACTGCACGACTTTGCCCTCGAATATCTCGACAACGGAGAAAGGAGAATTTCTGGGATTTTTTCCCAAGAAATATATGGGAATTATCTGTAATTTTAGCACAGTTTCAGAACGATTCGTGAAAGTCACATTTTAAGAATAACTTCCACTGCAGCCCATACATAAAAGTTTGCTCCTTTATTACTCTGCACATGGACAATTATTTGCGCTGTTATTTGCCCCAGGCATGTACCTATGTAATTACCGTTTACAGTGTAAAGATGGATGTTATCGGTCGCTGAACGTCGGAGCAGTAGGCGTTTAATGCATTTTCCCATAGGGTCCAATGCAAAATTGACACCTCATTTTCTCCATTCTCAAGAGCTTTGAGTCTCTGCAAAACATATACATGTGTAGACACAAATAAGTGAAATAGAATGAAGGCTATTTCAGCTTTAGCTTTTATTCCGTTTGGGAGCTAAAGTCGTACAAACTTTTGTTTACAAAAATTTCGATGGCCTATAGTTCGCAAGTTATGCAATCAGTTGACATAAGATTGTGCATGCATGTAGACATGTTAATGGCCTTTATACATGCCAAGTTTCAGATGGCTACCTACTCATACAAGCAAGCAGTAGCGGTTTGAAATTTTCACAATTTGGGCTACACGTTCGGGACGATTCGTGACCTTAGGTGACTTGCACAATTTGGGCTGAAACTAGTGCCAAATGAGAGGGTTGGGATAAACATTCAATTGACCATATGTGCCAAAAATTCTCGTTCTTTAGTTTTCGAGTTATAGCCCCTGGAAGTCGTAAACTGCACGACTTTGCCCTCGAATATCTCGACAACGGAGAAAGGAGAATTTCTGGGATTTTTTCCCAAGAAATATATGGGAATTATCTGTAATTTTAGCACAGTTTCAGAACGATTCGTGAAAGTCACCTTTTAAGAATAACTTCCACTGCAGCCCATACATAAAAGTTTGCTCCTTTATTACTCTGCACATGGACAATTATTTGCGCTGTTATTTGCCCCAGGCATGTACCTATGTAATTACCGTTTACAGTGTAAAGATGGATGTTATCGGTCGCTGAACGTCGGAGCAGTAGGCGTTTAATGCATTTTCCCATAGGGTCCAATGCAAAATTGACACCTCATTTTCTCCATTCTCAAGAGCTTTGAGTCTCTGCAAAACATATACATGTGTAGACACAAATAAGTGAAATAGAATGAAGGCTATTTCAGCTTTAGTTTTTATTCCGTTTGGGAGCTAAAGTCGTACAAACTTTTGTTTACAAAAATTTCGATGGCCTATAGTTCGCAAGTTATGCAATCAGTTGACATAAGATTGTGCATGCATGTAGACATGTTAATGGCCTTTATACATGCCAAGTTTCAGATGGCTACCTACTCATACAAGCAAGCAGTAGCGGTTTGAAATTTTCACAATTTGGGCTACACGTTCGGGACGATTCGTGACCTTAGGTGACTTGCACAATTCGGGCTGAAACTAGTGCCAAATGAGAGGGTAGGGATAAACATTCAATTGACCATATGTGCCAAAAATTCTCGTTCTTTAGTTTTCGAGTTATAGCCCCTGGAAGTCGTAAACTGCACGACTTTGCCCTCGAATATCTCGACAACGGAGAAAGGAGAATTTCTGGGATTTTTTCCCAAGAAATATATGGGAATTATCTGTAATTTTAGCACAGTTTCAGAACGATTCGTGAAAGTCACCTTTTAAGAATAACTTCCACTGCAGCCCATACATAAAAGTTTGCTCCTTTATTACTCTGCACATGGACAATTATTTGCGCTGTTATTTGCCCCAGGCATGTACCTATGTAATTACCGTTTACAGTGTAAAGATGGATGTTATCGGTCGCTGAACGTCGGAGCAGTAGGCGTTTAATGCATTTTCCCATAGGGTCCAATGCAAAATTGACACCTCATTTTCTCCATTCTCAAGAGCTTTGAGTCTCTGCAAAACATATACATGTGTAGACACAAATAAGTGAAATAGAATGAAGGCTATTTCAGCTTTAGCTTTAATTCCGTTTGGGAGCTAAAGTCGTACAAACTTTTGTTTACAAAAATTTCGATGGCCTATAGTTCGCAAGTTATGCAATCAGTTGACATAAGATTGTGCATGCATGTAGACATGTTAATGGCCTTTATACATGCCAAGTTTCAGATGGCTACCTACTCATACAAGCAAGCAGTAGCGGTTTGAAATTTTCACAATTTGGGCTACACGTTCGGGACGATTCGTGACCGTAGGTGACTTGCACAATTTGGGCTGAAACTAGTGCCAAATGAGAGGGTTGGGATAAACATTCAATTGACCATATGTGCCAAAAATTCTCGTTCTTTAGTTTTCGAGTTATAGCCCCTGGAAGTCGTAAACTGCACGACTTTGCCCTCGAATATCTCGACAACGGAGAAAGGAGAATTTCTGGGATTTTTTCCCAAGAAATATATGGGAATTATCTGTAATTTTAGCACAGTTTCAGAACGATTCGTGAAAGTCACATTTTAAGAATAACTTCCACTGCAGCCCATACATAAAAGTTTGCTCCTTTATTACTCTGCACATGGACAATTATTTGCGCTGTTATTTGCCCCAGGCATGTACCTATGTAATTACCGTTTACAGTGTAAAGATGGATGTTATCGGTCGCTGAACGTCGGAGCAGTAGGCGTTTAATGCATTTTCCCATAGGGTCCAATGCAAAATTGACACCTCATTTTCTCCATTCTCAAGAGCTTTGAGTCTCTGCAAAACATATACATGTGTAGACACAAATAAGTGAAATAGAATGAAGGCTATTTCAGCTTTAGCTTTTATTCCGTTTGGGAGCTAAAGTCGTACAAACTTTTGTTTACAAAAATTTCGATGGCCTATAGTTCGCAAGTTATGCAATCAGTTGACATGAGATTGTGCATGCATGTAGACATGTTAATGGCCTTTATACATGCCAAGTTTCAGATGGCTACCTACTCATACAAGCAAGCAGTAGCGGTTTGAAATTTTCACAATTTGGGCTACACGTTCGGGACGATTCGTGACCTTAGGTGACTTGCACAATTTGGGCTGAAACTAGTGCCAAATGAGAGGGTTGGGATAAACATTCAATTGACCATATGTGCCAAAAATTCTCGTTCTTTAGTTTTCGAGTTATAGCCCCTGGAAGTCGTAAACTGCACGACTTTGCCCTCGAATATCTCGACAACGGAGAAAGGAGAATTTCTGGGATTTTTTCCCAAGAAATATATGGGAATTATCTGTAATTTTAGCACAGTTTCAGAACGATTCGTGAAAGTCACCTTTTAAGAATAACTTCCACTGCAGCCCATACATAAAAGTTTGCTCCTTTATTACTCTGCACATGGACAATTATTTGCTCTGTTATTTGCCCCAGGCATGTACCTATGTAATTACCGTTTACAGTGTAAAGATGGATGTTATCGGTCGCTGAACGTCGGAGCAGTAGGCGTTTAATGCATTTTCCCATAGGGTCCAATGCAAAATTGATACCTCATTTTCTCCATTCTCAAGAGCTTTGAGTCTCTGCAAAACATATACATGTGTAGACACAAATAAGTGAAATAGAATGAAGGCTATTTCAGCTTTAGTTTTTATTCCGTTTGGGAGCTAAAGTCGTACAAACTTTTGTTTACAAAAATTTCGATGGCCTATAGTTCGCAAGTTATGCAATCAGTTGACATAAGATTGTGCATGCATGTAGACATGTTAATGGCCTTTATACATGTCAAGTTTCAGATGGCTACCTACTCATACAAGCAAGCAGTAGCGGTTTGAAATTTTCACAATTTGGGCTACACGTTCGGGACGATTCGTGACCTTAGGTGACTTGCACAATTCGGGCTGAAACTAGTGCCAAATGAGAGGGTAGGGATAAACATTCAATTGACCATATGTGCCAAAAATTCTCGTTCTTTAGTTTTCGAGTTATAGCCCCTGGAAGTCGTAAACTGCACGACTTTGCCCTCGAATATCTCGACAACGGAGAAAGGAGAATTTCTGGGATTTTTTCCCAAGAAATATATGGGAATTATCTGTAATTTTAGCACAGTTTCAGAACGATTCGTGAAAGTCACCTTTTAAGAATAACTTCCACTGCAGCCCATACATAAAAGTTTGCTCCTTTATTACTCTGCACATGGACAATTATTTGCGCTGTTATTTGCCCCAGGCATGTACCTATGTGATTACCGTTTACAGTGTAAAGATGGATGTTATCGGTCGCTGAACGTCGGAGCAGTAGGCGTTTAATGCATTTTCCCATAGGGTCCAATGCAAAATTGACACCTCATTTTCTCCATTCTCAAGAGCTTTGAGTCTCTGCAAAACATATACATGTGTAGACACAAATAAGTGAAATAGAATGAAGGCTATTTCAGCTTTAGCTTTAATTCCGTTTGGGAGCTAAAGTCGTACAAACTTTTGTTTACAAAAATTTCGATGGCCTATAGTTCGCAAGTTATGCAATCAGTTGACATAAGATTGTGCACGCATGTAGACATGTTAATGGCCTTTATACATGCCAAGTTTCAGATGGCTACCTACTCATACAAGCAAGCAGTAGCGGTTTGAAATTTTCACAATTTGGGCTACACGTTCGGGACGATTCGTGACCGTAGGTGACTTGCACAATTTGGGCTGAAACTAGTGCCAAATGAGAGGGTTGGGATAAACATTCAATTGACCATATGTGCCAAAAATTCTCGTTCTTTAGTTTTCGAGTTATAGCCCCTGGAAGTCGTAAACTGCACGACTTTGCCCTCGAATATCTCGACAACGGAGAAAGGAGAATTTCTGGGATATTTTCCCAAGAAATATATGGGAATTATCTGTAATTTTAGCACAGTTTCAGAACGATTCGTGAAAGTCACCTTTTAAGAATAACTTCCAATGCAGCCCATACATAAAAGTTTGCTCCTTTATTACTCTGCACATGGACAATTATTTGCGCTGTTATTTGCCCCAGGCATGTACCTATGTAATTACCGTTTACAGTGTAAAGATGGATGTTATCGGTCGCTGAACGTCGGAGCAGTAGGCGTTTAATGCATTTTCCCATAGGGTCCAATGCAAAATTGACACCTCATTTTCTCCATTCTCAAGAGCTTTGAGTCTCTGCAAAACATATACATGTGTAGACACAAATAAGTGAAATAGAATGAAGGCTATTTCAGCTTTAGCTTTTATTCCGTTTGGGAGCTAAAGTCGTACAAACTTTTGTTTACAAAAATTTCGATGGCCTATAATTCGCAAGTTATGCAATCAGTTGACATAAGATTGTGCATGCATGTAGACATGATATTGGCCTTTATACATTCCAAGTTTCAGATGGCTACCTACTCATACAAGCAAGCAGCAGCGGTTTGAAATTTTCACAATTTGGGCTACACGTTCGGGACGATTCGTGACCGTAGGTGACTTGCACAATTTGGGCTGAAACTAGTGCCAAATGAGAGGGTTGGGATAAACATTCAATTGACCATATGTGCCAAAAATTCTCGTTCTTTAGTTTTCGAGTTATAGCCCCTGGAAGTCGTAAACTGCACGACTTTGCCCTCGAATATCTCGACAACGGAGAAAGGAGAATTTCTGGGATTTTTTCCCAAGAAATATATGGGAATTATTTGTAATTTTAGCACAGTTTCAGAACGATTCGTGAAAGTCACCTTTTAAGAATAACTTCCACTGCAGCCCATACATAAAAGTTTGCTCCTTTATTACTTTGCACATGGACAATTATTTGCGCTGTTATTTGCCCCAGGCATGTACCTATGTAATTACCGTTTACAGTGTAAAGATGGATGTTATCGGTCGCTGAACGTCGGAGCAGTAGGCGTTTAATGCATTTTCCCATAGGGTCCAATGCAAAATTGACACCTCATTTTCTCCATTCTCAAGAGCTTTGAGTCTCTGCAAAACATATACATGTGTAGACACAAATAAGTGAAATAGAATGAAGGCTATTTCAGCTTTAGCTTTTATTCCGTTTGGGAGCTAAAGTCGTACAAACTTTTGTTTACAAAAATTTCGATGGCCTATAGTTCGCAAGTTATGCAATCAGTTGACATAAGATTGTGCATGCATGTAGACATGTTAATGGCCTTTATACATGCCAAGTTTCAGATGGCTACCTACTCATACAAGCAAGCAGTAGCGGTTTGAAATTTTCACAATTTGGGCTACACGTTCGGGACGATTCGTGACCGTAGGTGACTTGCACAATTTGGGCTGAAACTAGTGCCAAATGAGAGGGTTGGAATAAACATTTAATTGACCATATGTGCCAAAAATTCTCGTTCTTTAGTTTTCGAGTTATAGCCCCTGGAAGTCGTAAACTGCACGACTTTGCCCTCGAATATCTCGACAACGGAGAAAGGATTATTTCTGGGATTTTTGCCCAAGAAATATATGGGAATAATCTGTAATTTTAGCACAGTTTCAGAACGATTCGTGAAAGTCACCTTTTAAGAATAACTTCCACTGCAGCCCATACATAAAAGTTTGCTCCTTTATTACTCTGCACATGGACAATTATTTGCGCTGTTATTTGCCCCAGGCATGTACCTTTGTAATTTCCGTTTACAGTGTAAAGATGGATGTTATCGGTGGCTGAACGTCGGAGCAGTAGGCGTTTAATGCATTTTCCCATAGGGTCCAATGCAAAATTGACACCTCATTTTCTCCATTCTCAAGAGCTTTGAGTCTCTGCAAAACATATACATGTGTAGACACAAATAAGTGAAATAGAATGAAGGCTATTTCAGCTTTAGCTTTTATTCCGTTTGGGAGCTAAAGTCGTACAAACTTTTGTTTACAAAAATTTCGATGGCCTATAGTTCGCAAGTTATGCAATCAGTTGACATAAGATTGTGCATGCATGTAGACATGTTAATGGCCTTTATACATGCCAAGTTTCAGATGGCTACCTACTCATACAAGCAAGCAGTAGCGGTTTGAAATTTTCACAATTTGGGCTACACGTTCGGGACGATTCGTGACCTTAGGTGACTTGCACAATTCGGGCTGAAACTAGTGCCAAATGAGAGGGTTGGGATAAACATTCAATTGACCATATGTGCCAAAAATTCTCGTTCTTTAGTTTTCGAGTTATAGCCCCTGGAAGTCGTAAACTGCACGACTTTGCCCTCGAATATCTCGACAACGGAGAAAGGAGAATTTCTGGGATTTTTTCCCAAGAAATATATGGGAATTATCTGTAATTTTAGCACAGTTTCAGAACGATTCGTGAAAGTCACATTTTAAGAATAACTTCCACTGCAGCCCATACATAAAAGTTTGCTCCTTTATTACTCTGCACATGGACAATTATTTGCGCTGTTATTTGCCCCAGGCATGTACCTATGTAATTACCGTTTACAGTGTAAAGATGGATGTTATCGGTCGCTGAACGTCGGAGCAGTAGGCGTTTAATGCATTTTCCCATAGGGTCCAATGCAAAATTGACACCTCATTTTCTCCATTCTCAAGAGCTTTGAGTCTCTGCAAAACATATACATGTGTAGACACAAATAAGTGAAATAGAATGAAGGCTATTTCAGCTTTAGTTTTTATTCCGTTTGGGAGCTAAAGTCGTACAAACTTTTGTTTACAAAAATTTCGATGGCCTATAGTTCGCAAGTTATGCAATCAGTTGACATAAGATTGTGCATGCATGTAGACATGTTAATGGCCTTTATACATGCCAAGTTTCAGATGGCTACCTACTCATACAAGCAAGCAGTAGCGGTTTGAAATTTTCACAATTTGGGCTACACGTTCGGGACGATTCGTGACCTTAGGTGACTTGCACAATTCGGGCTGAAACTAGTGCCAAATGAGAGGGTAGGGATAAACATTCAATTGACCATATGTGCCAAAAATTCTCGTTCTTTAGTTTTCGAGTTATAGCCCCTGGAAGTCGTAAACTGCACGACTTTGCCCTCGAATATCTCGACAACGGAGAAAGGAGAATTTCTGGGATTTTTTCCCAAGAAATATATGGGAATTATCTGTAATTTTAGCACAGTTTCAGAACGATTCGTGAAAGTCACCTTTTAAGAATAACTTCCACTGCAGCCCATACATAAAAGTTTGCTCCTTTATTACTCTGCACATGGACAATTATTTGCGCTGTTATTTGCCCCAGGCATGTACCTATGTAATTACCGTTTACAGTGTAAAGATGGATGTTATCGGTCGCTGAACGTCGGAGCAGTAGGCGTTTAATGCATTTTCCCATAGGGTCCAATGCAAAATTGACACCTCATTTTCTCCATTCTCAAGAGCTTTGAGTCTCTGCAAAACATATACATGTGTAGACACAAATAAGTGAAATAGAATGAAGGCTATTTCAGCTTTAGCTTTAATTCCGTTTGGGAGCTAAAGTCGTACAAACTTTTGTTTACAAAAATTTCGATGGCCTATAGTTCGCAAGTTATGCAATCAGTTGACATAAGATTGTGCATGCATGTAGACATGTTAATGGCCTTTATACATGCCAAGTTTCAGATGGCTACCTACTCATACAAGCAAGCAGTAGCGGTTTGAAATTTTCACAATTTGGGCTACACGTTCGGGACGATTCGTGACCGTAGGTGACTTGCACAATTTGGGCTGAAACTAGTGCCAAATGAGAGGGTTGGGATAAACATTCAATTGACCATATGTGCCAAAAATTCTCGTTCTTTAGTTTTCGAGTTATAGCCCCTGGAAGTCGTAAACTGCACGACTTTGCCCTCGAATATCTCGACAACGGAGAAAGGAGAATTTCTGGGATTTTTTCCCAAGAAATATATGGGAATTATCTGTAATTTTAGCACAGTTTCAGAACGATTCGTGAAAGTCACATTTTAAGAATAACTTCCACTGCAGCCCATACATAAAAGTTTGCTCCTTTATTACTCTGCACATGGACAATTATTTGCGCTGTTATTTGCCCCAGGCATGTACCTATGTAATTACCGTTTACAGTGTAAAGATGGATGTTATCGGTCGCTGAACGTCGGAGCAGTAGGCGTTTAATGCATTTTCCCATAGGGTCCAATGCAAAATTGACACCTCATTTTCTCCATTCTCAAGAGCTTTGAGTCTCTGCAAAACATATACATGTGTAGACACAAATAAGTGAAATAGAATGAAGGCTATTTCAGCTTTAGCTTTTATTCCGTTTGGGAGCTAAAGTCGTACAAACTTTTGTTTACAAAAATTTCGATGGCCTATAGTTCGCAAGTTATGCAATCAGTTGACATAAGATTGTGCATGCATGTAGACATGTTAATGGCCTTTATACATGCCAAGTTTCAGATGGCTACCTACTCATACAAGCAAGCAGTAGCGGTTTGAAATTTTCACAATTTGGGCTACACGTTCGGGACGATTCGTGACCTTAGGTGACTTGCACAATTTGGGCTTAAACTAGTGCCAAATGAGAGGGTTGGGATAAACATTCAATTGACCATATGTGCCAAAAATTCTCGTTCTTTAGTTTTCGAGTTATAGCCCCTGGAAGTCGTAAACTGCACGACTTTGCCCTCGAATATCTCGACAACGGAGAAAGGAGAATTTCTGGGATTTTTTCCCAAGAAATATATGGGAATTATCTGTAATTTTAGCACAGTTTCAGAACGATTCGTGAAAGTCACCTTTTAAGAATAACTTCCACTGCAGCCCATACATAAAAGTTTGCTCCTTTATTACTCTGCACATGGACAATTATTTGCTCTGTTATTTGCCCCAGGCATGTACCTATGTAATTACCGTTTACAGTGTAAAGATGGATGTTATCGGTCGCTGAACGTCGGAGCAGTAGGCGTTTAATGCATTTTCCCATAGGGTCCAATGCAAAATTGACACCTCATTTTCTCCATTCTCAAGAGCTTTGAGTCTCTGCAAAACATATACATGTGTAGACACAAATAAGTGAAATAGAATGAAGGCTATTTCAGCTTTAGTTTTTATTCCGTTTGGGAGCTAAAGTCGTACAAACTTTTGTTTACAAAAATTTCGATGGCCTATAGTTCGCAAGTTATGCAATCAGTTGACATAAGATTGTGCATGCATGTAGACATGTTAATGGCCTTTATACATGCCAAGTTTCAGATGGCTACCTACTCATACAAGCAAGCAGTAGCGGTTTGAAATTTTCACAATTTGGGCTACACGTTCGGGACGATTCGTGACCTTAGGTGACTTGCACAATTCGGGCTGAAACTAGTGCCAAATGAGAGGGTAGGGATAAACATTCAATTGACCATATGTGCCAAAAATTCTCGTTCTTTAGTTTTCGAGTTATAGCCCCTGGAAGTCGTAAACTGCACGACTTTGCCCTCGAATATCTCGACAACGGAGAAAGGAGAATTTCTGGGATTTTTTCCCAAGAAATATATGGGAATTATCTGTAATTTTAGCACAGTTTCAGAACGATTCGTGAAAGTCACCTTTTAAGAATAACTTCCACTGCAGCCCATACATAAAAGTTTGCTCCTTTATTACTCTGCACATGGACAATTATTTGCGCTGTTATTTGCCCCAGGCATGTACCTATGTAATTACCGTTTACAGTGTAAAGATGGATGTTATCGGTCGCTGAACGTCGGAGCAGTAGGCGTTTAATGCATTTTCCCATAGGGTCCAATGCAAAATTGACACCTCATTTTCTCCATTCTCAAGAGCTTTGAGTCTCTGCAAAACATATACATGTGTAGACACAAATAAGTGAAATAGAATGAAGGCTATTTCAGCTTTAGCTTTAATTCCGTTTGGGAGCTAAAGTCGTACAAACTTTTGTTTACAAAAATTTCGATGGCCTATAGTTCGCAAGTTATGCAATCAGTTGACATAAGATTGTGCATGCATGTAGACATGTTAATGGCCTTTATACATGCCAAGTTTCAGATGGCTACCTACTCATACAAGCAAGCAGTAGCGGTTTGAAATTTTCACAATTTGGGCTACACGTTCGGGACGATTCGTGACCGTAGGTGACTTGCACAATTTGGGCTGAAACTAGTGCCAAATGAGAGGGTTGGGATAAACATTCAATTGACCATATGTGCCAAAAATTCTCGTTCTTTAGTTTTCGAGTTATAGCCCCTGGAAGTCGTAAACTGCACGACTTTGCCCTCGAATATCTCGACAACGGAGAAAGGAGAATTTCTGGGATATTTTCCCAAGAAATATATGGGAATTATCTGTAATTTTAGCACAGTTTCAGAACGATTCGTGAAAGTCACCTTTTAAGAATAACTTCCACTGCAGCCCATACATAAAAGTTTGCTCCTTTATTACTCTGCACATGGACAATTATTTGCGCTGTTATTTGCCCCAGGCATGTACCTATGTAATTACCGTTTACAGTGTAAAGATGGATGTTATCGGTCGCTGAACGTCGGAGCAGTAGGCGTTTAATGCATTTTCCCATAGGGTCCAATGCAAAATTGACACCTCATTTTCTCCATTCTCAAGAGCTTTGAGTCTCTGCAAAACATATACATGTGTAGACACAAATAAGTGAAATAGAATGAAGGCTATTTCAGCTTTAGCTTTTATTCCGTTTGGGAGCTAAAGTCGTACAAACTTTTGTTTACAAAAATTTCGATGGCCTATAGTTCGCAAGTTATGCAATCAGTTGACATAAGATTGTGCATGCATGTAGACATGTTAATGGCCTTTATACATGCCAAGTTTCAGATGGCTACCTACTCATACAAGCAAGCAGTAGCGGTTTGAAATTTTCACAATTTGGGCTACACGTTCGGGACGATTCGTGACCTTAGGTGACTTGCACAATTTGGGCTGAAACTAGTGCCAAATGAGAGGGTTGGGATAAACATTCAATTGACCATATGTGCCAAAAATTCTCGTTCTTTAGTTTTCGAGTTATAGCCCCTGGAAGTCGTAAACTGCACGACTTTGCCCTCGAATATCTCGACAACGGAGAAAGGAGAATTTCTGGGATTTTTTCCCAAGAAATATATGGGAATTATCTGTAATTTTAGCACAGTTTCAGAACAATTCGTGAAAGTCACCTTTTAAGAATAACTTCCACTGCAGCCCATACATAAAAGTTTGCTCCTTTATTACTTTGCACATGGACAATTATTTGCGCTGTTATTTGCCCCAGGCATGTACCTATGTAATTACCGTTTACAGTGTAAAGATGGATGTTATCGGTCGCTGAACGTCGGAGCAGTAGGCGTTTAATGCATTTTCCCATAGGGTCCAATGCAAAATTGACACCTCATTTTCTCCATTCTCAAGAGCTTTGAGTCTCTGCAAAACATATACATGTGTAGACACAAATAAGTGAAATAGAATGAAGGCTATTTCAGCTTTAGCTTTTATTCCGTTTGGGAGCTAAAGTCGTACAAACTTTTGTTTACAAAAATTTCGATGGCCTATAGTTCGCAAGTTATGCAATCAGTTGACATAAGATTGTGCATGCATGTAGACATGTTAATGGCCTTTATACATGCCAAGTTTCAGATGGCTACCTACTCATACAAGCAAGCAGTAGCGGTTTGAAATTTTCACAATTTGGGCTACACGTTCGGGACGATTCGTGACCTTAGGTGACTTGCACAATTTGGGCTGAAACTAGTGCCAAATGAGAGGGTTGGAATAAACATTTAATTGACCATATGTGCCAAAAATTCTCGTTCTTTAGTTTTCGAGTTATAGCCCCTGGAAGTCGTAAACTGCACGACTTTGCCCTCGAATATCTCGACAACGGAGAAAGGATTATTTCTGGGATTTTTGCCCAAGAAATATATGGGAATAATCTGTAATTTTAGCACAGTTTCAGAACGATTCGTGAAAGTCACCTTTTAAGAATAACTTCCACTGCAGCCCATACATAAAAGTTTGCTCCTTTATTACTCTGCACATGGACAATTATTTGCGCTGTTATTTGCCCCAGGCATGTACCTATGTAATTACCGTTTACAGTGTAAAGATGGATGTTATCGGTCGCTGAACGTCGGAGCAGTAGGCGTTTAATGCATTTTCCCATAGGGTCCAATGCAAAATTGACACCTCATTTTCTCCATTCTCAAGAGCTTTGAGTCTCTGCAAAACATATACATGTGTAGACACAAATAAGTGAAATAGAATGAAGGCTATTTCAGCTTTAGCTTTTATTCCGTTTGGGAGCTAAAGTCGTACAAACTTTTGTTTACAAAAATTTCGATGGCCTATAGTTCGCAAGTTATGCAATCAGTTGACATAAGATTGTGCATGCATGTAGACATGTTAATGGCCTTTATACATGCCAAGTTTCAGATGGCTACCTACTCATACAAGCAAGCAGTAGCGGTTTGAAATTTTCACAATTTGGGCTACACGTTCGGGACGATTCGTGACCTTAGGTGACTTGCACAATTCGGGCTGAAACTAGTGCCAAATGAGAGGGTTGGGATAAACATTCAATTGACCATATGTGCCAAAAATTCTCGTTCTTTAGTTTTCGAGTTATAGCCCCTGGAAGTCGTAAACTGCACGACTTTGCCCTCGAATATCTCGACAACGGAGAGAGGAGAATTTCTGGGATTTTTTCCCAAGAAATATATGGGAATTATCTGTAATTTTAGCACAGTTTCAGAACGATTCGTGAAAGTCACCTTTTAAGAATAACTTCCACTGCAGCCCATACATAAAAGTTTGCTCCTTTATTACTCTGCACATGGACAATTATTTGCGCTGTTATTTGCCCCAGGCATGTACCTATGTAATTACCGTTTACAGTGTAAAGATGGATGTTATCGGTCGCTGAACGTCGGAGCAGTAGGCGTTTAATGCATTTTCCCATAGGGTCCAATGCAAAATTGACACCTCATTTTCTCCATTCTCAAGAGCTTTGAGTCTCTGCAAAACATATACATGTGTAGACACAAATAAGTGAAATAGAATGAAGGCTATTTCAGCTTTAGCTTTTATTCCGTTTGGGAGCTAAAGTCGTACAAACTTTTGTTTACAAAAAATTCGATGGCCTATAGTTCGCAAGTTATGCAATCAGTTGACATAAGATTGTGCATGCATGTAGACATGTTAATGGCCTTTATACATGCCAAGTTTCAGATGGCTACCTACTCATACAAGCAAGCAGTAGCGGTTTGAAATTTTCACAATTTGGGCTACACGTTCGGGACGATTCGTGACCTTAGGTGACTTGCACAATTTGGGCTGAAACTAGTGCCAAATGAGAGGGTTGGGATAAACATTCAATTGACCATATGTGCCAAAAATTCTCGTTCTTTAGTTTTCGAGTTATAGCCCCTGGAAGTCGTAAACTGCACGACTTTGCCCTCGAATATCTCGAAAACGGAGAAAGGAGAATTTCTGGGATTTTTTCCCAAGAAATATATGGGAATTATCTGTAATTTTAGCACAGTTTCAGAACGATTCGTGAAAGTCACCTTTTAAGAATAACTTCCACTGCAGCCCGTACATAAAAGTTTGCTCCTTTATTACTCTGCACATGGACAATTATTTGCGCTGTTATTTGCCCCAGGCATGTACCTATGTAATTACCGTTTACAGTGTAAAGATGGATGTTATCGGTCGCTGAACGTCGGAGCAGTAGGCGTTTAATGCATTTTCCCATAGGGTCCAATGCAAAATTTACACCTCATTTTCTCCATTCTCAAGAGCTTTGAGTCTCTGCAAATCATATACATGTGTAGACACAAATAAGTAAAATAGAATGAAGGCTATTTCAGCTTTAGCTTTTATTCCGTTTGGGAGCTAAAGTCGTACAAACTTTTGTTTACAAAAATTTCGATGGCCTATAGTTCGCAAGTTATGCAATCAGTTGACATAAGATTGTGCATGCATGTAGACATGTTAATGGCCTTTATACATGCCAAGTTTCAGATTGCTACCTACTCATACAAGCAAGCAGTAGCGGTTTGAAATTTTCACAATTTGGGCTACACGTTCGGGACGATTCGTGACCTTAGGTGACTTGCACAATTCGGGCTGAAACTAGTGCCAAATGAGAGGGTTGGGATAAACATTCAATTGACCATATGTGCCAAAAATTCTCGTTCTTTAGTTTTCGAGTTATAGCCCCTGGAAGTCGTAAACTGCACGACTTTGCCCTCGAATATCTCGACAACGGAGAAAGGAGAATTTCTGGGATTTTTCCCAAGAAATATATGGGAATTATCTGTAATTTTAGCACAGTTTCAGAACGATTCGTGAAAGTCACCTTTTAAGAATAACTTCCACTGCAGCCCATACATAAAAGTTTGCTCCTTTATTACTCTGCACATGGACAATTATTTGCGCTGTTATTTGCCCCAGGCATGTACCTATGTAATTACCGTTTACAGTGTAAAGATGGATGTTATCGGTCGCTGAACGTCGGAGCAGTAGGCGTTTAATGCATTTTCCCATAGGGTCCAATGCAAAATTGACACCTCATTTTCTCCATTCTCAAGAGCTTTGAGTCTCTGCAAAACATATACATGTGTAGACACAAATAAGTGAAATAGAATGAAGGCTATTTCAGCTTTAGCTTTTATTCCGTTTGGGAGCTAAAGTCGTACAAACTTTTGTTTACAAAAATTTCGATGGCCTATAGTTCGCAAGTTATGCAATCAGTTGACATAAGATTGTGCATGCATGTAGACATGTTAATGGCCTTTATACATGCCAAGTTTCAGATGGCTACCTACTCATACAAGCAAGCAGTAGCGGTTTGAAATTTTCACAATTTGGGCTACACGTTCGGGACGATTCGTGACCTTAGGTGACTTGCACAATTTGGGCTGAAACTAGTGCCAAATGAGAGGGTTGGGATAAACATTCAATTGACCATATGTGCCAAAAATTCTCGTTCTTTAGTTTTCGAGTTATAGCCCCTGGAAGTCGTAAACTGCACGACTTTGCCCTCGAATATCTCGAAAACGGAGAAAGGAGAATTTCTGGGATTTTTTCCCAAGAAATATATGGGAATTATCTGTAATTTTAGCACAGTTTCAGAACGATTCGTGAAAGTCACCTTTTAAGAATAACTTCCACTGCAGCCCATACATAAAAGTTTGCTCCTTTATTACTCTGCACATGGACAATTATTTGCGCTGTTATTTGCCCCAGGCATGTACCTATGTAATTACCGTTTACAGTGTAAAGATGGATGTTATCGGTCGCTGAACGTCGGAGCAGTAGGCGTTTAATGCATTTTCCCATAGGGTCCAATGCAAAATTGACACCTCATTTTCTCCATTCTCAAGAGCTTTGAGTCTCTGCAAAACATATACATGTGTAGACACAAATAAGTGAAATAGAATGAAGGCTATTTCAGCTTTAGCTTTTATTCCGTTTGGGAGCTAAAGTCGTACAAACTTTTGTTTACAAAAATTTCGATGGCCTATAGTTCGCAAGTTATGCAATCAGTTGACATAAGATTGTGCATGCATGTAGACATGTTAATGGCCTTTATACATGCCAGGTTTCAGATGGCTACCTACTCATACAAGCAAGCAGTAGCGGTTTGAAATTTTCACAATTTGGGCTACACGTTCGGGACGATTCGTGACCTTAGCTGACTTGCACAATTCGGGCTGAAACTAGTGCCAAATGAGAGGGTTGGGATAAACATTCAATTGACCATATGTGCCAAAAATTCTCGTTCTTTAGTTTTCGAGTTATAGCCCCTGGAAGTCGTAAACTGCACGACTTTGCCCTCGAATATCTCGACAACGGAGAAAGGAGAATTTCTGGGATTTTTTCCCAAGAAATATATAGGAATTATCTGTAATTTTAGCACAGTTTCAGAACGATTCGTGAAAGTCACCTTTTAAGAATAACTTCCACTGCAGCCCATACATAAAAGTTTGCTCCTTTATTACTCTGCACATGGACAATTATTTGCGCTGTTATTTGCCCCAGGCATGTACCTATGTAATTACCGTTTACAGTGTAAAGATGGATGTTATCGGTCGCTGAACGTCGGAGCAGTAGGCGTTTAATGCATTTTCCCATAGGGTCCAATGCAAAATTGACACCTCATTTTCTCCATTCTCAAGAGCTTTGAGTCTCTGCAAAACATATACATGTGTAGACACAAATAAGTGAAATAGAATGAAGGCTATTTCAGCTTTAGCTTTTATTCCGTTTGGGAGCTAAAGTCGTACAAACTTTTGTTTACAAAAATTTCGATGGCCTATAGTTCGCAAGTTATGCAATCAGTTGACATAAGATTGTGCATGCATGTAGACATGTTAATGGCCTTTATACATGCCAAGTTTCAGATGGCTACCTACTCATACAAGCAAGCAGTAGCGGTTTGAAATTTTCACAATTTGGGCTACACGTTCGGGACGATTCGTGACCTTAGGTGACTTGCACAATTCGGGCTGAAACTAGTGCCAAATGAGAGGGTTGGGATAAACATTCAATTGACCATATGTGCCAAAAATTCTCGTTCTTTAGTTTTCGAGTTATAGCCCCTGGAAGTCGTAAACTGCACGACTTTACCCTCGAATATCTCGACAACGGAGAAAGGAGAATTTCTGGGATTTTTTCCCAAGAAATATATGGGAATTATCTGTAATTTTAGCACAGTTTCAGAACGATTCGTGAAAGTCACCTTTTAAGAATAACTTCCACTGCAGCCCAAACATAAAAGTTTGCTCCTTTATTACTCTGCACATGGACAATTATTTGCGCTGTTATTTGCCCCAGGCATGTACCTATGTAATTACCGTTTACAGTGTAAAGATGGATGTTATCGGTCGCTGAACGTCGGAGCAGTAGGCGTTTAATGCATTTTCCCATAGGGTCCAATGCAAAATTGACACCTCATTTTCTCCATTCTCAAGAGCTTTGAGTCTCTGCAAAACATATACATGTGTAGACACAAATAAGTGAAATAGAATGAAGGCTATTTCAGCTTTAGCTTTTATTCCGTTTGGGAGCTAAAGTCGTACAAACTTTTGTTTACAAAAATTTCGATGGCCTATAGTTCGCAAGTTATGCAATCAGTTGACATAAGATTGTGCATGCATGTAGACATGTTAATGGCCTTTATACATGCCAAGTTTCAGATGGCTACCTACTCATACAAGCAAGCAGTAGCGTTTTGAAATTTTCACAATTTGGGCTACACGTTCGGGACGATTTGTGACCTTAGGTGACTTGCACAATTTGGGCTGAAACTAGTGCCAAATGAGAGGGTTGGGATAAACATTCAATTGACCATATGTGCCAAAAATTCTCGTTCTTTAGTTTTCGAGTTATAGCCCCTGGAAGTCGTAAACTGCACGACTTTGCCCTCGAATATCTCGACAACGGAGAAAGGAGAATTTCTGGGATTTTTTCCCAAGAAATATATGGGAATTATCTGTAATTTAGCACAGTTTCAGAACGATTCGTGAAAGTCACCTTTTAAGAATAACTTCCACTGCAGCCCATAAATAAAAGTTTGCTCCTTTATTACTCTGCACATGGACAATTATTTGCGCTGTTATTTGCCCCAGGCATGTACCTATGTAATTACCGTTTACAGTGTAAAGATGGATGTTATCGGACGCTGAACGTCGGAGCAGTAGGCGTTTAATGCATTTTCCCATAGGGTCCAATGCAAAATTGACACCTCATTTTCTCCATTCTCAAGAGCTTTGAGTCTCTGCAAATCATATACATGTGTAGACACAAATAAGTGAAATAGAATGAAGGCTATTTCAGCTTTAGCTTTTATTCCGTTTGGGAGCTAAAGTCGTACAAACTTTTGTTTACAAAAATTTCGATGGCCTATAGTTCGCAAGTTATGCAATCAGTTGACATAAGATTGTGCATGCATGTAGACATGTTAATGGCCTTTATACATGCCAAGTTTCAGATGGCTACCTACTCATACAAGCAAGCAGTAGCGGTTTGAAATTTTCACAATTTGGGCTACACGTTCGGGACGATTCGTGACCTTAGGTGACTTGCACAATTCGGGCTGAAACTAGTGCCAAATGAGAGGGTTGGGATAAACATTCAATTGACCATATGTGCCAAAAATTCTCGTTCTTTAGTTTTCGAGTTATAGCCCCTGGAAGTCGTAAACTGCACGACTTTGCCCTCGAATATCTCGACAACGGAGAAAGGAGAATTTCTGGGATTTTTTCCCAAGAAATATATGGGAATTATCTGTAATTTTAGCACAGTTTCAGAACGATTCGTGAAAGTCAGCTTTTAAGAATAATTTCCACTGCAGCCCATACATAAAAGTTTGCTCCTTTATTACTCTGCACATGGACAATTATTTGCGCTGTTATTTGCCCCAGGTATGTACCTATGTAATTACCGTTTACAGTGTAAAGATGGATGTTATCGGTCGCTGAACGTCGGAGCAGTAGGCGTTTAATGCATTTTCCCATAGGGTCCAATGCATAATTTACACCTCATTTTCTCCATTCTCAAGAGCTTTGAGTCTCTGCAAAACATATACATGTGTAGACACAAATAAGTGAAATAGAATGAAGGCTATTTCAACTTTAGCTTTTATTCCGTTTGGGAGCTAAAGTCGTACAAACTTTTGTTTACAAAAATTTCGATGGCCTATAGTTCGCAAGTTATGCAATCAGTTGACATAAGATTGTGCATGCATGTAGACATGTTAATGGCCTTTATACATGCCAAGTTTCAGATGGCTACCTACTCATACAAGCAAGCAGTAGCGGTTTGAAATTTTCACAATTTGGGCTACACGTTCGGGACGATTCGTGACCTTAGGTGACTTGCACAATTCGGGCTGAAACTAGTGCCAAATGAGAGGGTTGGGATAAACATTCAATTGACCATATGTGCCAAAATTCTCGTTCTTTAGTTTTTGAGTTATAGCCCCTGGAAGTCGTAAACTGCACGACTTTGCCCTCGAATATCTCGACAACGGAGAAAGGAGAATTTCTGGGATTTTTTCCCAAGAAATATATGGGAATTATCTGTAATTTTAGCACAGTTTCAGAACGATTCGTGAAAGTCACCTTTTAAGAATAACTTCCACTGCAGCCCATACATAAAAGTTTGCTCCTTTATTACTCTGCACATGGACAATTATTTGCGCTGTTATTTGCCCCAGGCATGTACCTATGTAATTACCGTTTACAGTGTAAAGATGGATGTTATCGGTCGCTGAACGTCGGAGCAGTAGGCGTTTAATGCATTTTCCCATAGGGTCCAATGCAAAATTGACACCTCATTTTCTCCATTCTCAAGAGCTTTGAGTCTCTGCAAAACATATACATGTGTAGACACAAATAAGTGAAATAGAATGAAGGCTATTTCAGCTTTAGCTTTTATTCCGTTTGGGAGCTAAAGTCGTACAAACTTTTGTTTACAAAAATTTCGATGGCCTATAGTTCGCAAGTTATGCAATCAGTTGACATAAGATTGTGCATGCATGTAGACATGTTAATGGCCTTTATACATGCCAAGTTTCAGATGGCTACCTACTCATACAAGCAAGCAGTAGCGGTTTGAAATTTTCACAATTTGGGCTACACGTTCGGGACGATTCGTGACCTTAGGTGACTTGCACAATTCGGGCTGAAACTAGTGCCAAATGAGAGGGTTGGGATAAACACTCAATTGACCATATGTGCCAAAAATTCTCGTTCTTTAGTTTTCGAGTTATAGCCCCTGGAAGTCGTAAACTGCACGACTTTGCCCTCGAATATCTCAACAACGGAGAAAGGAGAATTTCTGGGATTTTTTCCCAAGAAATATATGGGAATTCTCTGTAATTTTAGCACAGTTTCAGAACGATTCGTGAAAGTCACCTTTTAAGAATAACTTCCACTGCAGCCCATACATAAAAGTTTGCTCCATTATTACTCTGCACATGGACAATTATTTGCGCTGTTATTTGCCCCAGGCATGTACCTATGTAATTACCGTTTACAGTGTAAAGATGGATGTTATCGGTCGCTGAACGTCGGAGCAGTAGGCGTTTAATGCATTTTCCCATAGGGTCCAATGCAAAATTGACACCTCATTTTCTCCATTCTCAAGAGCTTTGAGTCTCTGCAAAACATATACATGTGTAGACACAAATAAGTGAAATAGAATGAAGGCTATTTCAGCTTTAGCTTTTATTCCGTTTGGGAGCTAAAGTCGTACAAACTTTTGTTTACAAAAAATTCGATGGCCTATAGTTCGCAAGTTATGCAATCAGTTGACATAAGATTGTGCATGCATGTAGACATGTTAATGGCCTTTATACATGCCAAGTTTCAGATGGCTACCTACTCATACAAGCAAGCAGTAGCGGTTTGAAATTTTCACAATTTGGGCTACACGTTCGGGACGATTCGTGACCGTAGGTGACTTGCACAATTCGGGCTGAAACTAGTGCCAAATGAGAGGGTTGGGATAAACATTCAATTGACCATATGTGCCAAAAATTCTCGTTCTTTAGTTTTCGAGTTATAGCCCCTGGAAGTCGTAAACTGCACGACTTTGCCCTCGAATATCTCGACAACGGAGAAAGGAGAATTTCTGGGATTTTTTCCCAAGAAATATATGGGAATTATCTGTAATTTTAGCACAGTTTCAGAACGATTCGTGAAAGTCACCTTTTAAGAATAACTTCCACTGCAGCCCATACATAAAAGTTTGCTCCTTTATTACTCTGCACATGGACAATTATTTGCGCTGTTATTTGCCCCAGGCATGTACCTATGTAATTACCGTTTACAGTGTAAAGATGGATGTTATCGGTCGCTGAACGTCGGAGCAGTAGGCGTTTAATGCATTTTCCCATAGGGTCCAATGCAAAATTGACACCTCATTTTCTCCATTCTCAAGAGCTTTGAGTCTCTGCAAAACATATACATGTGTAGACACAAATAAGTGAAATAGAATGAAGGCTATTTCAGCTTTAGCTTTTATTCCGTTTGGGAGCTAAAGTCGTACAAACTTTTGTTTACAAAAATTTCGATGGCCTATAGTTCGCAAGTTATGCAATCAGTTGACATAAGATTGTGCATGCATGTAGACATGTTAATGGCCTTTATACATGCCAAGTTTCAGATGGCTACCTACTCATACAAGCAAGCAGTAGCGGTTTGAAATTTTCACAATTTGGGCTACACGTTCGGGACGATTCGTGACCTTAGGTGACTTGCACAATTTGGGCTGAAACTAGTGCCAAATGAGAGGGTTGGGATAAACATTCAATTGACCATATGGGCCAAAAATTCTCGTTCTTTAGTTTTCGAGTTATAGCCCCTGGAAGTCGTAAACTGCACGACTTTGCCCTCGAATATCTCGACAACGGAGAAAGGAGAATTTCTGGGATTTTTTCCCAAGAAATATATGGGAATTATCTGTAATTTTAGCACAGTTTCAGAACGATTCGTGAAAGTCACCTTTTAAGAATAACTTCCACTGCAGCCCATACATAAAAGTTTGCTCCTTTATTACTCTGCACATGGACAATTATTTGCGCTGTTATTTGCCCCAGGCATGTACCTATGTAATTACCGTTTACAGTGTAAAGATGGATGTTATCGGTCGCTGAACGTCGGAGCAGTAGGCGTTTAATGCATTTTCCCATAGGGTCCAATGCAAAATTGACACCTCATTTTCTCCATTCTCAAGAGCTTTGAGTCTCTGCAAAACATATACATGTGTAGACACAAATAAGTGAAATAGAATGAAGGCTATTTCAGCTTTAGCTTTTATTCCGTTTGGGAGCTAAAGTCGTACAAACTTTTGTTTACAAAAATTTCGATGGCCTATAGTTCGCAAGTTATGCAATCAGTTGACATAAGATTGTGCATGCATGTAGACATGTTAATGGCCTTTATACATGCCAGGTTTCAGATGGCTACCTACTCATACAAGCAAGCAGTAGCGGTTTGAAATTTTCACAATTTGGGCTACACGTTCGGGACGATTCGTGACCTTAGGTGACTTGCACAATTCGGGCTGAAACTAGTGCCAAATGAGAGGGTTGGGATAAACATTCAATTGACCATATGTGCCAAAAATTCTCGTTCTTTAGTTTTCGAGTTATAGCCCCTGGAAGTCGTAAACTGCACGACTTTGCCCTCGAATATCTCGACAACGGAGAAAGGAGAATTTCTGGGATTTTTTCCCAAGAAATATATGGGAATTATCTGTAATTTTAGCACAGTTTCAGAACGATTCGTGAAAGTCACCTTTTAAGAATAACTTCCACTGCAGCCCATACATAAAAGTTTGCTCCTTTATTACTCTGCACATGGACAATTATTTGCGCTGTTATTTGCCCCAGGCATGTACCTATGTAATTACCGTTTACAGTGTAAAGATGGATGTTATCGGTCGCTGAACGTCGGAGCAGTAGGCGTTTAATGCATTTTCCCATAGGGTCCAATGCAAAATTGACACCTCATTTTCTCCATTCTCAAGAGCTTTGAGTCTCTGCAAATCATATACATGTGTAGACACAAATAAGTAAAATAGAATGAAGGCTATTTCAGCTTTAGCTTTTATTCCGTTTGGGAGCTAAAGTCGTACAAACTTTTGTTTACAAAAATTTCGATGGCCTATAGTTCGCAAGTTATGCAATCAGTTGACATAAGATTGTGCTTGCATGTAGACATGTTAATGGCCTTTATACATGCCAAGTTTCAGATGGCTACCTACTCATACAAGCAAGCAGTAGCGGTTTGAAATTTTCACAATTTGGGCTACACGTTCGGGACGATTCGTGACCTTAGGTGACTTGCACAATTCGGGCTGAAACTAGTGCCAAATGAGAGGGTTGGGATAAACATTCAATTGACCATATGTGCCAAAAATTCTCGTTCTTTAGTTTTCGAGTTATAGCCCCTGGAAGTCGTAAACTGCACGACTTTGCCCTCAAATATCTCGAAAACGGAGAAAGGAGAATTTCTGGGATTTTTTCCCAAGAAATATATGGGAATTCTCTGTAATTTTAGCACAGTTTCAGAACGATTTGTGAAAGTCACCTTTTAAGAATAACTTCCACTGCAGCCCATACATAAAAGTTTGCTCCTTTATTACTCTGCACATGGACAATTATTTGCGCTGTTATTTGAACAAAGGCATGTATCTATGTAATTACCGTTTACAGTGTAAAGATGGATGTTATCGGTCGCTGAACGTCGGAGCAGTAGGCGTTTAATGCATTTTCCCATAGGGTCCAATGCAAAATTGACACCTCATTTTCTCCATTCTCAAGAGCTTTGAGTCTCTGCAAATCATATACATGTGTAGACACAAATAAGTAAAATAGAATGAAGGCTATTTCAGCTTTAGCTTTTATTCCGTTTGGGAGCTAAAGTCGTACAAACTTTTGTTTCCAAAAATTTCGATGGCCTATAGTTCGCAAGTTATGCAATCAGTTGACATAAGATTGTGCATGCATGTAGACATGTTAATGGCCTTTATACATGCCAAGTTTCAGATGGCTACCTACTCATACAAGCAAGCAGTAGCGGTTTGAAATTTTCACAATTTGGGCTACACGTTCGGGACGATTCGTGACCTTAGGTGACTGGCACAATTCGGGCTGAAACTAGTGCCAAATGAGAGGGTTGGGATAAACATTCAATTGACCATATGTGCCAAAAATTCTCGTTCTTTAGTTTTCGAGTTATAACCCCTGGAAGCCGTAAACTGCACGACTTTGCCCTCGAATATCTCGACAACGGAGAAAGGAGAATTTCTGGGATTTTTTCCCAAGAAATATATGGGAATTATCTGTAATTTTAGCACAGTTTCAGAACGATTCGTGAAAGTCAGCTTTTAAGAATAACTTCCACTGCAGCCCATACATAAAAGTTTGCTCCTTTATTACTCTGCACATGGACAATTATTTGCGCTGTTATTTGCCCCAGGCATGTACCTATGTAATTACCGTTTACAGTGTAAAGATGGATGTTATCGGTCGCTGAACGTCGGAGCAGTAGGCGTTTAATGCATTTTCCCATAGGGTCCAATGCAAAATTGACACCTCATTTTCTCCATTCTCAAGAGCTTTGAGTCTCTGCAAAACATATACATGTGTAGACACAAATAAGTGAAATAGAATGAAGGCTATTTCAGCTTTAGCTTTTATTCCGTTTGGGAGCTAAAGTCGTACAAACTTTTGTTTACAAAAATTTTGATGGCCTATAGTTCGCAAGTTATGCAATCAGTTGACATAAGATTGTGCATGCATGTAGACATGTTAATGGCCTTTATACATGCCAAGTTTCAGATGGCTACCTACTCATACAAGCAAGCAGTAGCGGTTTGAAATTTTCACAATTTGGGCTACACGTTCGGGACGATTCGTGACCTTAGGTGACTTGCACAATTCGGGCTGAAACTAGTGCCAAATGAGAGGGTTGGGATAAACATTCAATTGACCATATGTGCCAAAAATTCTCGTTCTTTAGTTTTCGAGTTATAGCCCCTGGAAGTCGTAAACTGCACGACTTTGCCCTCGAATATCTCGACAACGGAGAAAGGAGAATTTCTGGGATTTTTTCCCAAGAAATATATGGGAATTATCTGTAATTTTAGCACAATTTCAGAACGATTCGTGAAAGTCACCTTTTAAGAATAACTTCCACTGCAGCCCATACATAAAAGTTTGCTCCTTTATTACTCTGCACATGGACAATTATTTGCGCTGTTATTTGCCCCAGGCATGTATCTATGTAATTACCGTTTACATTGTAAAGATGGATGTTATCGGTCGCTGAACGTCGGAGCAGTAGGCGTTTAATGCATTTTCCCATAGGGTCCAATGCAAAATTGACACCTCATTTTCTCCATTCTCAAGAGCTTTGAGTCTCTGCAAAACATATACATGTGTAGCCACAAATAAGTGAAATAGAATGAAGGCTATTTCAGCTTTTGCTTTTATTCCGTTTGGGAGCTAAAGTCGTACAAACTTTTGTTTACAAAAATTTCGATGGCCTATAGTTCGCAAGTTATGCAATCAGTTGACATAAGATTGTGCATGCATGTAGACATGTTAATGGCCTTTATACATGCCAAGTTTCAGATGGCTACCTACTCATACAAGCAAGCAGTAGCGGTTTGAAATTTTCACAATTTGGGCTACACGTTCGGGACGATTCGTGACCTTAGGTGACTTGCACAATTCGGGCTGAAACTAGTGCCAAATGAGAGGGTTGGGATAAACATTCAATTGACCATATGTGCCAAAAATTCTCGTTCTTTAGTTTTCGAGTTATAGCCCCTGGAAGTCGTAAACTGCACGACTTTGCCCTCGAATATCTCGACAACGGAGAAAGGAGAATTTCTGGGATTTTTTCCCAAGAAA
The DNA here is from genome assembly GCA_963989385.1 of Ctena decussata. Lineage (NCBI taxonomy): Eukaryota > Metazoa > Mollusca > Bivalvia > Lucinida > Lucinidae > Ctena > Ctena decussata. Next base: position 17,782,810 of record OZ022512.1, on the reverse strand, counting down.
TATATGGGAATTATCTGTAATTTTAGCACAGTTTCAGAACGATTCGTGAAAGTCAGCTTTTAAGAATAATTTCCACTGCAGCCCATACATAAAAGTTTGCTCCTTTATTACTCTGCACATGGACAATTATTTGCGCTGTTATTTGCCCCAGGCATGTACCTATGTAATTACCGTTTACAGTGTAAAGATGGATGTTATCGGTCGCTGAACGTCGGAGCAGTAGGCGTTTAATGCATTTTCCCATAGGGTCCAATGCAAAATTGACACCTCATTTTCTCCATTCTCAAGAGCTTTGAGTCTCTGCAAAACATATACATGTGTAGACACAAATAAGTGAAATAGAATGAAGGCTATTTCAGCTTTAGCTTTTATTCCGTTTGGGAGCTAAAGTCGTACAAACTTTTGTTTACAAAAATTTCGATGGCCAATAGTTCGCAAGTTATGCAATCAGTTGACATAAGATTGTGCATGCATGTAGACATGTTAATGGCCTTTATACATGCCAAGTTTCAGGTGGCTACCTACTCATACAAGCAAGCAGTAGCGGTTTGAAATTTTCACAATTTGGGCTACACGTTCGGGACGATTCGTGACCTTAGGTGACTTGCACAATTCGGGCTGAAACTAGTGCCAAATGAGAGGGTTGGGATAAACATTCAATTGACCATATGTGCCAAAATTCTCGTTCTTTAGTTTTCGAGTTATAGCCCCTGGAAGTCGTAAACTGCACGACTTTGCCCTCGAATATCTCGACAACGGAGAAAGGAGAATTTCTGGGATTTTTTCCCAAGAAATATATGGGAATTATCTGTAATTTTAGCACAGTTTCAGAACGATTCGTGAAAGTCACCTTTTAAGAATAACTTCCACTGCAGCCCATACATAAAAGTTTGCTCCTTTATTACTCTGCACATGGACAATTATTTGCGCTGTTATTTGCCCCAGGCATGTACCTATGTAATTACCGTTTACAGTGTAAAGATGGATGTTATCGGTCGCTGAACGTCGGAGCAGTAGGCGTTTAATGCATTTTCCCATAGGGTCCAATGCAAAATTGACACCTCATTTTCTCCATTCTCAAGAGCTTTGAGTCTCTGCAAAACATATACATGTGTAGACACAAATAAGTGAAATAGAATGAAGGCTATTTCAGCTTTAGCTTTTATTCCGTTTGGGAGCTAAAGTCGTACAAACTTTTGTTTACAAACATTTCGATGGCCTATAGTTCGCAAGTTATGCAATCAGTTGACATAAGATTGTGCATGCATGTAGACATGTTAATCGCCTTTATACATGCCAAGTTTCAGATGGCTACCTACTCATACAAGCAAGCAGTAGCGGTTTGAAATTTTCACAATTTGGGCTACACGTTCGGGACGATTCGTGACCTTAGGTGACTTGCACAATTCGGGCTGAAACTAGTGCCAAATGAGAGGGTTGGGATAAACATTCAATTGACCATATGTGCCAAAAATTCTCGTTCTTTAGTTTTCGAGTTATAGCCCCTGGAAGTCGTAAACTGCACGACTTTGCCCTCGAATATCTCAACAACGGAGAAAGGAGAATTTCTGGGATTTTTTCCCAAGAAATATATGGGAATTCTCTGTAATTTTAGCACAGTTTCAGAACGATTCGTGAAAGTCACCTTTTAAGAATAACTTCCACTGCAGCCCATACATAAAAGTTTGCTCCTTTATTACTCTGCACATGGACAATTATTTGCGCTGTTATTTGCCCCAGGCATGTACCTTTGTAATTACCGTTTACAGTGTAAAGATGGATGTTATCGGTCGCTGAACGTCGGAGCAGTAGGCGTTTAATGCATTTTCCCATAGGGTCCAATGCAAAATTGACACCTCATTTTCTCCATTCTCAAGAGCTTTGAGTCTCTGCAAAACATATACATGTGTAGACACAAATAAGTGAAATAGAATGAAGGCTATTTCAGCTTTAGCTTTTATTCCGTTTGGGATCTAAAGTCGTACAAACTTTTGTTTACAAACATTTCGATGGCCTATAGTTCGCAAGTTATGCAATCAGTTGACATAAGATTGTGCATGCATGTAGACATGTTAATGGCCTTTATACATGCCAAGTTTCAGATGGCTACCTACTCATACAAGCAAGCAGTAGCGGTTTGAAATTTTCACAATTTGGGCTACACGTTCGGGACGATTCGTGACCTTAGGTGACTTGCACAATTCGGGCTGAAACTAGTGCCAAATGAGAGGGTTGGGATAAACATTCAATTGACCATATGTGCCAAAAATTCTCGTTCTTTAGTTTTCGAGTTATAGCCCCTGGAAGTCGTAAACTGCACGACTTTGCCCTCGAATATCTCGACAACGGAGAAAGGAGAATTTCTGGGATTTTTTCCCAAGAAATATATGGGAATTATCTGTAATTTTAGCACAGTTTCAGAACGATTCGTGAAAGTCACCTTTTAAGAATAACTTCCACTGCAGCCCATACATAAAAGTTTGCTCCTTTATTACTCTGCACATGGACAATTATTTGCGCTGTTATTTGCCCCAGGCATGTACCTATGTAATTACCGTTTACAGTGTAAAGATGGATGTTATCGGTCGCTGAACGTCGGAGCAGTAGGCGTTTAATGCATTTTCCCATAGGGTCCAATGCAAAATTGACACCTCATTTTCTCCATTCTCAAGAGCTTTGAGTCTCTGCAAAACATATACATGTGTAGACACAAATAAGTGAAATAGAATGAAGGCTATTTCAGCTTTAGCTTTTATTCCGTTTGGGAGCTAAAGTCGTACAAACTTTTGTTTACAAAAATTTCGATGGCCTATAGTTCGCAAGTTATGCAATCAGTTGACATAAGATTGTGCATGCATGTAGACATGTTAATGGCCTTTATACATGCCAAGTTTCAGATGGCTACCTACTCATACAAGCAAGCAGTAGCGGTTTGAAATTTTCACAATTTGGGCTACACGTTCGGAACGATTCGTTACCTTACGTGACTTGCACAATTCGGGCTGAAACTAGTGCCAAATGAGAGGGTTGGGATAAACATTCAATTAACCATATGTGCCAAAAATTCTCGTTCTTTAGTTATCGAGTTATAGCCCCTGGAAGTCGTAAACTGCACGACTTTGCCCTCGAATATCTCGACAACGGAGAAAGGAGAATTTCTGGGATTTTTTCCCAAGAAATATATGGGAATTATCTGTAATTTTAGCACAGTTTCAGAACGATTCGTGAAAGTCACCTTTTAAGAATAACTTCCACTGCAGCCCATACATAAAAGTTTGCTCCTTTATTACTCTGCACATGGACAATTATTTGCGCTGTTATTTGCCCCAGGCATGTATCTATGTAATTACCGTTTACAGTGTAAAGATGGATGTTATCGGTCGCTGAACGTCGGAGCAGTAGGCGTTTAATGCATTTTCCCATAGGGTCCAATGCAAAATTGACACCTCATTTTCTCCATTCTCAAGAGCTTTGAGTCTCTGCAAAACATATACATGTGTAGACACAAATAAGTGAAATAGAATGAAGGCTATTTCAGCTTTAGCTTTTATTCCGTTTGGGAGCTAAAGTCGTACAAACTTTTGTTTACAAAAATTTCGATGGCCTATAGTTCGCAAGTTATGCAATCAGTTGACATAAGATTGTGCATGCATGTAGACATGTTAATGGCCTTTATACATGCCAAGTTTCAGATGGCTACCTACTCATACAAGCAAGCAGTAGCGGTTTGAAATTTTCACAATTTGGGCTACACGTTCGGGACGATTCGTGACCTTAGGTGACTTGCACAATTCGGGCTGAAACTAGTGCCAAATGAGAGGGTTGGGATAAACATTCAATTGACCATATGTGCCAAAATTCTCGTTCTTTAGTTTTCGAGTTATAGCCCCTGGAAGTCGTAAACTGCACGACTTTGCCCTCGAATATCTCGACAACGGAGAAAGGAGAATTTCTGGGATTTTTTCCCAAGAAATATATGGGAATTCTCTGTAATTTTAGCACAGTTTCAGAACGATTCGTGAAAGTCACCTTTTAAGAATAACTTCCACTGCAGCCCATACATAAAAGTTTGCTCCTTTATTACTCTGCACATGGACAATTATTTGCGCTGTTATTTGCCCCAGGCATGTACCTATGTAATTACCGTTTACAGTGTAAAGATGGATGTTATCGGTCGCTGAACGTCGGAGCAGTAGGCGTTTAATGCATTTTCCCATAGGGTCCAATGCAAAATTGACACCTCATTTTCTCCATTCTCAAGAGCTTTGAGTCTCTGCAAAACATATACATGTGTAGACACAAATAAGTGAAATAGAATGAAGGCTATTTCAGCTTTAGCTTTAATTCCGTTTGGGAGCTAAAGTCGTACAAACTTTTGTTTACAAAAATTTCGATGGCCTATAGTTCGCAAGTTATGCAATCAGTTGACATAAGATTGTGCATGCATGTAGACATGATAATGGCCTTTATACATGCCAAGTTTCAGATGGCTACCTACTCATACAAGCAAGCAGTAGCGGTTTGAAATTTTCACAATTTGGGCTACACGTTCGGGACGATTCGTGACCGTAGGTGACTTGCACAATTTGGGCTGAAACTAGTGCCAAATGAGAGGGTTGGGATAAACATTCAATTGACCATATGTGCCAAAAATTCTCGTTCTTTAGTTTTCGAGTTATAGCCCCTGGAAGTCGTAAACTGCACGACTTTGCCCTCGAATATCTCGACAACGGAGAAAGGAGAATTTCTGGGATTTTTTCCCAAGAAATATATGGGAATTATCTGTAATTTTAGCACAGTTTCAGAACGATTCGTGAAAGTCACCTTTTAAGAATAACTTCCACTGCAGCCCATACATAAAAGTTTGCTCCTTTATAACTCTGCACATGGACAATTATTTGCGCTGTTATTTGCCCCAGGCATGTACCTATGTAATTACCGTTTACAGTGTAAAGATGGATGTTATCGGTCGCTGAACGTCGGAGCAGTAGGCGTTTAATGCATTTTCCCACAGGGTCCAATGCAAAATTGGCACCTCATTTTCTCCATTCTCAAGAGCTTTGAGTCTCTGCAAAACATATACATGTGTAGACACAAATAAGTGAAATAGAATGAAGGCTATTTCAGCTTTAGCTTTTATTCCGCTTGGGAGCTAAAGTCGTACAAACTTTTGTTTACAAAAACTTCGATGGCCTATAGTTCGCAAGTTATGCAATCAGTTGACATAAGATTGTGCATGCATGTAGACATGATAATGGCCTTTATACATGCCAAGTTTCAGATGGCTACCTACTCATACAAGCAAGCAGTAGCGGTTTGAAATTTTCACAATTTGGGCTACACGTTCGGGACGATTCGTGACCGTAGGTGACTTGCACAATTTGGGCTGAAACTAGTGCCAAATGAGAGGGTTGGGATAAACATTCAATTGACCATATGTGCCAAAAATTCTCGTTCTTTAGTTTTCGAGTTATAGCCCCTGGAAGTCGTAAACTGCACGACTTTGCCCTCGAATATCTCGACAACGGAGAAAGGAGAATTTCTGGGATTTTTTCCCAAGAAATATATGGGAATTATCTGTAATTTTAGCACAGTTTCAGAACGATTCGTGAAAGTCACCTTTTAAGAATAACTTCCACTGCAGCCCATACATAAAAGTTTGCTCCTTTATTACTCTGCACATGGACAATTATTTGCGCTGTTATTTGCCCCAGGCATGTACCTATGTAATTACCGTTTACAGTGTAAAGATGGATGTTATCGGTCGCTGAACGTCGGAGCAGTAGGCGTTTAATGCATTTTCCCATAGGGTCCAATGCAAAATTGACACCTCATTTTCTCCATTCTCAAGAGCTTTGAGTCTCTGCAAAACATATACATGTGTAGACACAAATAAGTGAAATAGAATGAAGGCTATTTCAGCTTTAGCTTTTATTCCGTTTGGGAGCTAAAGTCGTACAAACTTTTGTTTACAAAAATTTCGATGGCCTATAGTTCGCAAGTTATGCAATCAGTTGACATAAGATTGTGCATGCATGTAGACATGTTAATGGCCTTTATACATGCCAAGTTTCAGATGGCTACCTACTCATACAAGCAAGCAGTAGCGGTTTGAAATTTTCACAATTTGGGCTACACGTTCGGAACGATTCGTGACCTTAGGTGACTTGCACAATTCGGGCTGAAACTAGTGCCAAATGAGAGGGTTGGGATAAACATTCAATTGACCATATGTGCCAAAAATTCTCGTTCTTTAGTTTTCGAGTTATAGCCCCTGGAAGTCGTAAACTGCACGACTTTGCCCTCGAATATCTCGACAACGGAGAAAGGAGAATTTCTGGGATTTTTTCCCAAGAAATATATGGGAATTATCTGTAATTTTAGCACAGTTTCAGAACGATTCGTGAAAGTCACCTTTTAAGAATAACTTCCACTGCAGCCCATACATAAAAGTTTGCTCCTTTATTACTCTGCACATGGACAATTATTTGCGCTGTTATTTGCCCCAGGCATGTACCTATGTAATTACCGTTTACAGTGTAAAGATGGATGTTATCGGTCGCTGAACGTCGGAGCAGTAGGCGTTTAATGCATTTTCCCATAGGGTCCAATGCAAAATTGACACCTCATTTTCTCCATTCTCAAGAGCTTTGAGTCTCTGCAAAACATATACATGTGTAGACACAAATAAGTGAAATAGAATGAAGGCTATTTCAGCTTTAGCTTTTATTCTGTTTGGGAGCTAAAGTCGTACAAACTTTTGTTTACAAAAATTTCGATGGCCTATAGTTCGCAAGTTATGCAATCAGTTGACATAAGATTGTGCATGCATGTAGACATGTTAATGGCCTTTATACATGCCAAGTTTCAGATGGCTACCTACTCATACAAGCAAGCAGTAACGGTTTGAAATTTTCACAATTTGGGCTACACGTTCGGGACGATTCGTGACCTTAGGTGACTTGCACAATTCGGGCTGAAACTAGTGCCAAATGAGAGGGTTGGGATAAACATTCAATTGACCATATGTGCCAAAATTCTCGTTCTTTAGTTTTCGAGTTATAGCCCCTGGAAGTCGTAAACTGCACGACTTTGCCCTCGAATATCTCGACAACGGAGAAAGGAGAATTTTTGGGATTTTTTCCCAAGAAATATATGGGAATTCTCTGTAATTTTAGCACAGTTTCAGAACGATTCGTGAAAGTCACCTTTTAAGAATAACTTCCACTGCAGCCCATACATAAAAGTTTGCTCCTTTATTACTCTGCACATGGACAATTATTTGCGCTGTTATTTGCCCCAGGCATGTACCTATGTAATTACCGTTTACAGTGTAAAGATGGATGTTATCGGTCGCTGAACGTCGGAGCAGTAGGCGTTTAATGCATTTTCCCATAGGGTCCAATGCAAAATTGACACCTCATTTTCTCCATTCTCAAGAGCTTTGAGTCTCTGCAAAACATATACATGTGTAGACACAAATAAGTGAAATAGAATGAAGGCTATTTCAGCTTTAGCTTTAATTCCGTTTGGGAGCTAAAGTCGTACAAACTTTTGTTTACAAAAATTTCGATGGCCTATAGTTCGCAAGTTATGCAATCAGTTGACATAAGATTGTGCATGCATGTAGACATGATAATGGCCTTTATACATGCCAAGTTTCAGATGGCTACCTACTCATACAAGCAAGCAGTAGCGGTTTGAAATTTTCACAATTTGGGCTACACGTTCGGGACGATTCGTGACCGTAGGTGACTTGCACAATTTGGGCTGAAACTAGTGCCAAATGAGAGGGTTGGGATAAACATTCAATTGACCATATGTGCCAAAAATTCTCGTTCTTTAGTTTTCGAGTTATAGCCCCTGGAAGTCGTAAACTGCACGACTTTGCCCTCGAATATCTCGACAACGGAGAAAGGAGAATTTCTGGGATTTTTTCCCAAGAAATATATGGGAATTCTCTGTAATTTTAGCACAGTTTCAGAACGATTCGTGAAAGTCACCTTTTAAGAATAACTTCCACTGCAGCCCATACATAAAAGTTTGCTCCTTTATTACTCTGCACATGGACAATTATTTGCGCTGTTATTTGCCCCAGGCATGTACCTATGTAATTACCGTTTACAGTGTAAAGATGGATGTTATCGGTCGCTGAACGTCGGAGCAGTAGGCGTTTAATGCATTTTCCCATAGGGTCCAATGCAAAATTGACACCTCATTTTCTCCATTCTCAAGAGCTTTGAGTCTCTGCAAAACATATACATGTGTAGACACAAATAAGTGAAATAGAATGAAGGCTATTTCAGCTTTAGCTTTTATTCCGTTTGGGAGCTAAAGTCGTACAAACTTTTGTTTACAAAAATTTCGATGGCCTATAGTTCGCAAGTTATGCAATCAGTTGACATAAGATTGTGCATGCATGTAGACATGATAATGGCCTTTATACATGCCAAGTTTCAGATGGCTACCTACTCATACAAGCAAGCAGTAGCGGTTTGAAATTTTCACAATTTGGGCTACACGTTCGGGACGATTCGTGACCGTAGGTGACTTGCACAATTTGGGCTGAAACTAGTGCCAAATGAGAGGGTTGGGATAAACATTCAATTGACCATATGTGCCAAAAATTCTCGTTCTTTAGTTTTCGAGTTATAGCCCCTGGAAGTCGTAAACTGCACGACTTTGCCCTCGAATATCTCGACAACGGAGAAAGGAGAATTTCTGGGATTTTTTCCCAAGAAATATATGGGAATTCTCTGTAATTTTAGCACAGTTTCAGAACGATTCGTGAAAGTCACCTTTTAAGAATAACTTCCACTGCAGCCCATACATAAAAGTTTGCTCCTTTATTACTCTGCACATGGACAATTATTTGCGCTGTTATTTGCCCCAGGCATGTACCTATGTAATTACCGTTTACAGTGTAAAGATGGATGTTATCGGTCGCTGAACGTCGGAGCAGTAGGCGTTTAATGCATTTTCCCATAGGGTCCAATGCAAAATTGACACCTCATTTTCTCCATTCTCAAGAGCTTTGAGTCTCTGCAAAACATATACATGTGTAGACACAAATAAGTGAAATAGAATGAAGGCTATTTCAGCTTTAGCTTTAATTCCGTTTGGGAGCTAAAGTCGTACAAACTTTTGTTTACAAAAATTTCGATGGCCTATAGTTCGCAAGTTATGCAATCAGTTGACATAAGATTGTGCATGCATGTAGACATGATAATGGCCTTTATACATGCCAAGTTTCAGATGGCTACCTACTCATACAAGCAAGCAGTAGCGGTTTGAAATTTTCACAATTTGGGCTACACGTTCGGGACGATTCGTGACCGTAGGTGACTTGCACAATTTGGGCTGAAACTAGTGCCAAATGAGAGGGTTGGGATAAACATTCAATTGACCATATGTGCCAAAAATTCTCGTTCTTTAGTTTTCGAGTTATAGCCCCTGGAAGTCGTAAACTGCACGACTTTGCCCTCGAATATCTCGACAACGGAGAAAGGAGAATTTCTGGGATTTTTTCCCAAGAAATATATGGGAATTCTCTGTAATTTTAGCACAGTTTCAGAACGATTCGTGAAAGTCACCTTTTAAGAATAACTTCCACTGCAGCCCATACATAAAAGTTTGCTCCTTTATTACTCTGCACATGGACAATTATTTGCGCTGTTATTTGCCCCAGGCATGTACCTATGTAATTACCGTTTACAGTGTAAAGATGGATGTTATCGGTCGCTGAACGTCGGAGCAGTAGGCGTTTAATGCATTTTCCCATAGGGTCCAATGCAAAATTGACACCTCATTTTCTCCATTCTCAAGAGCTTTGAGTCTCTGCAAAACATATACATGTGTAGACACAAATAAGTGAAATAGAATGAAGGCTATTTCAGCTTTAGCTTTTATTCCGTTTGGGAGCTAAAGTCGTACAAACTTTTGTTTACAAACATTTCGATGGCCTATAGTTCGCAAGTTATGCAATCAGTTGACATAAGATTGTGCATGCATGTAGACATGTTAATGGCCTTTATACATGCCAAGTTTCAGATGGCTACCTACTCATACAAGCAAGCAGTAGCGGTTTGAAATTTTCACAATTTGGGCTACACGTTCGGGACGATTCGTGACCTTAGGTGACTTGCACAATTCGGGCTGAAACTAGTGCCAAATGAGAGGGTTGGGATAAACATTCAATTGACCATATGTGCCAAAATTCTCGTTCTTTAGTTTTCGAGTTATAGCCCCTGGAAGTCGTAAACTGCACGACTTTGCCCTCGAATATCTAGACAACGGAGAAAGGAGAATTTCTGGGATTTTTTCCCAAGAAATATATGGGAATTCTCTGTAATTTTAGCACAGTTTCAGAACGATTCGTGAAAGTCACCTTTTAAGAATAACTTCCACTGCAGCCCATACATAAAAGTTTGCTCCTTTATTACTCTGCACATGGACAATTATTTGCGCTGTTATTTGCCCCAGGCATGTACCTATGTAATTACCGTTTACAGTGTAAAGATGGATGTTATCGGTCGCTGAACGTCGGAGCAGTAGGCGTTTAATGCATTTTCCCATAGGGTCCAATGCAAAATTGACACCTCATTTTCTCCATTCTCAAGAGCTTTGAGCCTCTGCAAAACATATACATGTGTAGACACAAATAAGTGAAATAGAATGAAGGCTATTTCAGCTTTAGCTTTAATTCCGTTTGGGAGCTAAAGTCGTACAAACTTTTGTTTACAAACATTTCGATGGCCTATAGTTCGCAAGTTATGCAATCAGTTGACATAAGATTGTGCATGCATGTAGACATGATAATGGCCTTTATACATGCCAAGTTTCAGATGGCTACCTACTCATACAAGCAAGCAGTAGCGGTTTGAAATTTTCACAATTTGGGCTACACGTTCGGGACGATTCGTGACCGTAGGTGACTTGCACAATTTGGGCTGAAACTAGTGCCAAATGAGAGGGTTGGGATAAACATTCAATTGACCATATGTGCCAAAAATTCTCGTTCTTTAGTTTTCGAGTTATAGCCCCTGGAAGTCGTAAACTGCACGACTTTGCCCTCGAATATCTCGACAACGGAGAAAGGAGAATTTCTGGGATTTTTTCCCAAGAAATATATGGGAATTATCTGTAATTTTAGCACAGTTTCAGAACGATTCGTGAAAGTCACCTTTTAAGAATAACTTCCACTGCAGCCCATACATAAAAGTTTGCTCCTTTATTACTCTGCACATGGACAATTATTTGCGCTGTTATTTGCCCCAGGCATGTACCTATGTAATTACCGTTTACAGTGTAAAGATGAATGTTATCGGTCGCTGAACGTCGGAGCAGTAGGCGTTTAATGCATTTTCCCATAGGGTCCAATGCAAAATTGACACCTCATTTTCTCCATTCTCAAGAGCTTTGAGTCTCTGCAAAACATATACATGTGTAGACACAAATAAGTGAAATAGAATGAAGGCTATTTCAGCTTTAGCTTTTATTCCGTTTGGGAGCTAAAGTCGTACAAACTTTTGTTTACAAAAATTTCGATGGCCTATAGTTCCCAAGTTATGCAATCAGTTGACATAAGATTGTGCATGCATGTAGACATGTTAATGGCCTTTATACATGCCAAGTTTCAGATGGCTACCTACTCATACAAGCAAGCAGTAGCGGTTTGAAATTTTCACAATTTGGGCTACACGTTCGGGACGATTCGTGACCTTAGGTGACTTGCACAATTCGGGCTGAAACTAGTGCCAAATGAGAGGGTTGGGATAAACATTCAATTGACCATATGTGCCAAAATTCTCGTTCTTTAGTTTTCGAGTTATAGCCCCTGGAAGTCGTAAACTGCACGACTTTGCCCTCGAATATCTCGACAACGGAGAAAGGAGAATTTCTGGGATTTTTTCCCAAGAAATATATGGGAATTCTCTGTAATTTTAGCACAGTTTCAGAACGATTCGTGAAAGTCACCTTTTAAGAATAACTTCCACTGCAGCCCATACATAAAAGTTTGCTCCTTTATTACTCTGCACATGGACAATTATTTGCGCTGTTATTTGCCCCAGGCATGTACCTATGTAATTACCGTTTACAGTGTAAAGATGGATGTTATCGGTCGCTGAACGTCGGAGCAGTAGGCGTTTAATGCATTTTCCCATAGGGTCCAATGCAAAATTGACACCTCATTTTCTCCATTCTCAAGAGCTTTGAGTCTCTGCAAAACATATACATGTGTAGACACAAATAAGTGAAATAGAATGAAGGCTATTTCAGCTTTAGCTTTAATTCCGTTTGCTAGCTAAAGTCGTACAAACTTTTGTTTACAAAAATTTCGATGGCCTATAGTTCGCAAGTTATGCAATCAGTTGACATAAGATTGTGCATGCATGTAGACATGATAATGGCCTTTATACATGCCAAGTTTCAGATGGCTACCTACTCATACAAGCAAGCAGTAGCGGTTTGAAATTTTCACAATTTGGGCTACACGTTCGGGACGATTCGTGACCGTAGGTGACTTGCACAATTTGGGCTGAAACTAGTGCCAAATGAGAGGGTTGGGATAAACATTCAATTGACCATATGTGCCAAAAATTCTCGTTCTTTAGTTTTCGAGTTATAGCCCCTGGAAGTCGTAAACTGCACGACTTTGCCCTCGAATATCTCGACAACGGAGAAAGGAGAATTTCTGGGATTTTTTCCCAAGAAATATATGGGAATTCTCTGTAATTTTAGCACAGTTTCAGAACGATTCGTGAAAGTCACCTTTTAAGAATAACTTCCACTGCAGCCCATACATAAAAGTTTGCTCCTTTATTACTCTGCACATGGACAATTATTTGCGCTGTTATTTGCCCCAGGCATGTACCTATGTAATTACCGTTTACAGTGTAAAGATGGATGTTATCGGTCGCTGAACGTCGGAGCAGTAGGCGTTTAATGCATTTTCCCATAGGGTCCAATGCAAAATTGACACCTCATTTTCTCCATTCTCAAGAGCTTTGAGTCTCTGCAAAACATATACATGTGTAGACACAAATAAGTGAAATAGAATGAAGGCTATTTCAGCTTTAGCTTTAATTCCGTTTGGGAGCTAAAGTCGTACAAACTTTTGTTTACAAAAATTTCGATGGCCTATAGTTCGCAAGTTATGCAATCAGTTGACATAAGATTGTGCATGCATGTAGACATGATAATGGCCTTTATACATGCCAAGTTTCAGATGGCTACCTACTCATACAAGCAAGCAGTAGCGGTTTGAAATTTTCACAATTTGGGCTACACGTTCGGGACGATTCGTGACCGTAGGTGACTTGCACAATTTGGGCTGGAACTAGTGCCAAATGAGAGGGTTGGGATAAACATTCAATTGACCATATGTGCCAAAAATTCTCGTTCTTTAGTTTTCGAGTTATAGCCCCTGGAAGTCGTAAACTGCACGACTTTGCCCTCGAATATCTCGACAACGGAGAAAGGAGAATTTCTGGGATTTTTTCCCAAGAAATATATGGGAATTATCTGTAATTTTAGCACAGTTTCAGAACGATTCGTGAAAGTCACCTTTTAAGAATAACTTCCACTGCAGCCCATACATAAAAGTTTGCTCCTTTATTACTCTGCACATGGACAATTATTTGCGCTGTTATTTGCCCCAGGCATGTACCTATGTAATTACCGTTTACAGTGTAAAGATGGATGTTATCGGTCGCTGAACGTCGGAGCAGTAGGCGTTTAATGCATTTTCCCATAGGGTCCAATGCAAAATTGACACCTCATTTTCTCCATTCTCAAGAGCTTTGAGTCTCTGCAAAACATATACATGTGTAGACACAAATAAGTGAAATAGAATGAAGGCTATTTCAGCTTTAGCTTTTATTCCGTTTGGGAGCTAAAGTCGTACAAACTTTTGTTTACAAAAATTTCGATGGCCTATAGTTCGCAAGTTATGCAATCAGTTGACATAAGATTGTGCATGCATGTAGACATGTTAATGGCCTTTATACATGCCAAGTTTCAGATGGCTACCTACTCATACAAGCAAGCAGTAGCGGTTTGAAATTTTCACAATTTGGGCTACACGTTCGGAACGATTCGTTACCTTAGGTGACTTGCACAATTCGGGCTGAAACTAGTGCCAAATGAGAGGGTTGGGATAAACATTCAATTAACCATATGTGCCAAAAATTCTCGTTCTTTAGTTATCGAGTTATAGCCCCTGGAAGTCGTAAACTGCACGACTTTGCCCTCGAATATCTCGACAACGGAGAAAGGAGAATTTCTGGGATTTTTTCCCAAGAAATATATGGGAATTATCTGTAATTTTAGCACAGTTTCAGAACGATTCGTGAAAGTCACCTTTTAAGAATAACTTCCACTGCAGCCCATACATAAAAGTTTGCTCCTTTATTACTCTGCACATGGACAATTATTTGCGCTGTTATTTGCCCCAGGCATGTACCTATGTAATTACCGTTTACAGTGTAAAGATGGATGTTATCGGTCGCTGAACGTCGGAGCAGTAGGCGTTTAATGCATTTTCCCATAGGGTCCAATGCAAAATTGACACCTCATTTTCTCCATTCTCAAGAGCTTTGAGTCTCTGCAAAACATATACATGTGTAGACACAAATAAGTGAAATAGAATGAAGGCTATTTCAGCTTTAGCTTTTATTCCGTTTGGGGGCTAAAGTCGTACAAACTTTTGTTTACAAAAATTTCGATGGCCTATAGTTCGCAAGTTATGCAATCAGTTGACATAAGATTGTGCATGCATGTAGACATGTTAATGGCCTTTATACATGCCAAGTTTCAGATGGCTACCTACTCATACAAGCAAGCAGTAGCGGTTTGAAATTTTCACAATTTGGGCTACACGTTCGGGACGATTCGTGACCTTAGGTGACTTGCACAATTCGGGCTGAAACTAGTGCCAAATGAGAGGGTTGGGATAAACATTAAATTGACCATATGTGCCAAAATTCTCGTTCTTTAGTTTTCGAGTTATAGCCCCTGGAAGTCGTAAACTGCACGACTTTGCCCTCGAATATCTCGACAACGGAGAAAGGAGAATTTCTGGGATTTTTTCCCAAGAAATATATGGGAATTCTCTGTAATTTTAGCACAGTTTCAGAACGATTCGTGAAAGTCACCTTTTAAGAATAACTTCCACTGCAGCCCATACATAAAAGTTTGCTCCTTTATAACTCTGCACATGGACAATTATTTGCGCTGTTATTTGCCCCAGGCATGTACCTATGTAATTACCGTTTACAGTGTAAAGATGGATGTTATCGGTCGCTGAACGTCGGAGCAGTAGGCGTTTAATGCATTTTCCCATAGGGTCCAATGCAAAATTGACACCTCATTTTCTCCATTCTCAAGAGCTTTGAGTCTCTGCAAAACATATACATGTGTAGACACAAATAAGTGAAATAGAATGAAGGCTATTTCAGCTTTAGCTTTAATTCCGTTTGGGAGCTAAAGTCGTACAAACTTTTGTTTACAAAAATTTCGATGGCCTATAGTTCGCAAGTTATGCAATCAGTTGACATAAGATTGTGCATGCATGTAGACATGATAATGGCCTTTATACATGCCAAGTTTCAGATGGCTACCTACTCATACAAGCAAGCAGTAGCGGTTTGAAATTTTCACAATTTGGGCTACACGTTCGGGACGATTCGTGACCGTAGGTGACTTGCACAATTTGGGCTGAAACTAGTGCCAAATGAGAGGGTTGGGATAAACATTCAATTGACCATATGTGCCAAAAATTCTCGTTCTTTAGTTTTCGAGTTATAGCCCCTGGAAGTCGTAAACTGCACGACTTTGCCCTCGAATATCTCGACAACGGAGAAAGGAGAATTTCTGGGATTTTTTCCCAAGAAATATATGGGAATTATCTGTAATTTTAGCACAGTTTCAGAACGATTCGTGAAAGTCACCTTTTAAGAATAACTTCCACTGCAGCCCATACATAAAAGTTTGCTCCTTTATTACTCTGCACATGGACAATTATTTGCGCTGTTATTTGCCCCAGGCATGTACCTATGTAATTACCGTTTACAGTGTAAAGATGGATGTTATCGGTCGCTGAACGTCGGAGCAGTAGGCGTTTAATGCATTTTCCCATAGGGTCCAATGCAAAATTGACACCTCATTTTCTCCATTCTCAAGAGCTTTGAGTCTCTGCAAAACATATACATGTGTAGACACAAATAAGTGAAATAGAATGAAGGCTATTTCAGCTTTAGCTTTTATTCCGTTTGGGAGCTAAAGTCGTACAAACTTTTGTTTACAAAAATTTCGATGGCCTATAGTTCGCAAGTTATGCAATCAGTTGACCTAAGATTGTGCATGCATGTAGACACGATAATGGCCTTTATACATGCCAAGTTTCAGATGGCTACCTACTCATACAAGCAAGCAGTAGCGGTTTGAAATTTTCACAATTTGGGCTACACGTTCGGGACGATTCGTGACCGTAGGTGACTTGCACAATTTGGGCTGAAACTAGTGCCAAATGAGAGGGTTGGGATAAACATTCAATTGACCATATGTGCCAAAAATTCTCGTTCTTTAGTTTTCGAGTTATAGCCCCTGGAAGTCGTAAACTGCACGACTTTGCCCTCGAATATCTCGACAACGGAGAAAGGAGAATTTCTGGGATTTTTTCCCAAGAAATATATGGGAATTATCTGTAATTTTAGCACAGTTTCAGAACGATTCGTGAAAGTCACCTTTTAAGAATAACTTCCACTGCAGCCCATACATAAAAGTTTGCTCCTTTATTACTCTGCACATGGACAATTATTTGCGCTGTTATTTGCCCCAGGCATGTACCTATGTAATTACCGTTTACAGTGTAAAGATGGATGTTATCGGTCGCTGAACGTCGGAGCAGTAGGCGTTTAATGCATTTTCCCATAGGGTCCAATGCAAAATTGACACCTCATTTTCTCCATTCTCAAGAGCTTTGAGTCTCTGCAAAACATATACATGTGTAGACACAAATAAGTGAAATAGAATGAAGGCTATTTCAGCTTTAGCTTTTATTCCGTTTGGGAGCTAAAGTCGTACAAACTTTTGTTTACAAAAATTTCGATGGCCTATAGTTCGCAAGTTATGCAATCAGTTGACATAAGATTGTGCATGCATGTAGACATGCTAATGGCCTTTATACATGCCAAGTTTCAGATGGCTACCTACTCATACAAGCAAGCAGTAGCGGTTTGAAATTTTCACAATTTGGGCTACACGTTCGGGACGATTCGTGACCTTAGGTGACTTGCACAATTTGGGCTGAAACTAGTGCCAAATGAGAGGATTGGGATAAACATTCAATTGACCATATGTGCCAAAAATTCTCGTTCTTTAGTTTTCGAGTTATAGCCCCTTGAAGTCGTAAACTGCACGACTTTGCCCTCGAATATCTCGACAACGGAGAAAGGAGAATTTCTGGGATTTTTGCCCTTGAAATATATGGGAATAATCTGTAATTTTAGCACAGTTTCAGAACGATTCGTGAAAGTCACCTTTTAAGAATAACTTCCACTGCAGCCCATACATAAAAGTTTGCTCCTTTATTACTCTGCACATGGACAATTATTTGCGCTGTTATTTGCCCCAGGCATGTACCTATGTAATTACCGTTTACAGTGTAAAGATGGATGTTATCGGTCGCTGAACGTCGGAGCAGTAGGCGTTTAATGCATTTTCCCATAGGGTCCAATGCAAAATTGACACCTCATTTTCTCCATTCTCAAGAGCTTTGAGTCTCTGCAAAACATATACATGTGTAGACACAAATAAGTGAAATAGAATGAAGGCTATTTCAGCTTTAGCTTTTATTCCGTTTGGGAGCTAAAGTCGTACAAACTTTTGTTTACAAAAATTTCGATGGCCTATAGTTCGCAAGTTATGCAATCAGTTGACATAAGATTGTGCATGCATGTAGACATGTTAATGGCCTTTATACATGCCAAGTTTCAGATGGCTACCTACTCATACAAGCAAGCAGTAGCGGTTTGAAATTTTCACAATTTGGGCTACACGTTCGGGACGATTCGTGACCTTAGGTGACTTGCACAATTCGGGCTGAAACTAGTGCCAAATGAGAGGGTTGGGATAAACATTCAATTGACCATATGTGCCAAAAATTCTCGTTCTTTAGTTTTCGAGTTATAGCCCCTGGAAGTCGTAAACTGCACGACTTTGCCCTCGAATATCTCGACAACGGAGAAAGGAGAATTTCTGGGATTTTTTTCCCAAGAAATATATGGGAATTATCTGTAATTTTAGCACAGTTTCAGAACGATTCGTGAAAGTCACCTTTTAAGAATAACTTCCACTGCAGCCCATACATAAAAGTTTGCTCCTTTATTACTCTGCACATGGACAATTATTTGCGCTGTTATTTGCCCCAGGCATGTACCTATGTAATTACCGTTTACAGTGTAAAGATGGATGTTATCGGTCGCTGAACGTCGGAGCAGTAGGCGTTTAATGCATTTTCCCATAGGGTCCAATGCAAAATTGACACCTCATTTTCTCCATTCTCAAGAGCTTTGAGTCTCTGCAAAACATATACATGTGTAGACACAAATAAGTGAAATAGAATGAAGGCTATTTCAGCTTTAGCTTTTATTCCGTTTGGGAGCTAAAGTCGTACAAACTTTTGTTTACAAAAATTTCGATGGCCTATAGTTCGCAAGTTATGCAATCAGTCGACATAAGATTGTGCATGCATGTAGACATGTTAATGGCCTTTATACATGCCAAGTTTCAGATGGCTACCTACTCATACAAGCAAGCAGTAGCGGTTTGAAATTTTCACAATTTGGGCTACACGTTCGGGACGATTCGTGACCTTAGGTGACTTGCACAATTCGGGCTGAAACTAGTGCCAAATGAGAGGGTTGGGATAAACATTCAATTGACCATATGTGCCAAAAATTCTCGTTCTTTAGTTTTCGAGTTATAGCCCCTGGAAGTCGTAAACTGCACGACTTTGCCCTCGAATATCTCGACAACGGAGAAAGGAGAATTTCTGGGATTTTTTCCCAAGAAATATATGGGAATTATCTGTAATTTTAGCACAGTTTCAGAACGATTCGTGAAAGTCACCTTTTAAGAATAACTTCCACTGCAGCCCATACATAAAAGTTTGCTCCTTTATTACTCTGCACATGGACAATTATTTGCGCTGTTATTTGCCCCAGGCATGTACCTATGTAATTACCGTTTACAGTGTAAAGATGGATGTTATCGGTCGCTGAACGTCGGAGCAGTAGGCGTTTAATGCATTTTCCCATAGGGTCCAATGCAAAATTGACACCTCATTTTCTCCATTCTCAAGAGCTTTGAGTCTCTGCAAAACATATACATGTGTAGACACAAATAAGTGAAATAGAATGAAGGCTATTTCAGCTTTAGCTTTTATTCCGTTTGGGAGCTAAAGTCGTACAAACTTTTGTTTACAAAAATTTTGATGGCCTATAGTTCGCAAGTTATGCAATCAGTTGACCTAAGATTGTGTATGCATGTAGACATGGTAATGGCCTTTATACATGCCAAGTTTCAGATGGCTACCAACTCATACAAGCAAGCAGTAGCGGTTTGAAATTTTCACAATTTTGGCTACACGTTCGGGACGATTCGTGACCTTAGGTGACTTGCACAATTTGGGCTGAAACTAGTGCCAAATGAGAGGGTTGGGATAAACATTCAATTGACCATATGGGCCAAAAATTCTCGTTCTTTAGTTTTCGAGTTATAGCCCCTGGAAGTCGTAAACTGCACGACTTTGCCCTCGAATATCTCGACAACGGAGAAAGGAGAATTTCTGGGATTTTTTCCCAAGAAATATATGGGAATTATCTGTAATTTTAGCACATTTTCAGAACGATTCGTGAAAGTCACCTTTTAAGAATAACTTCCACTGCAGCCCATACATAAAAGTTTGCTCCTTTATTACTCTGCACATGGACAATTATTTGCGCTGTTATTTGCCCCAGGCATGTACCTATGTAATTACCGTTTACAGTGTAAAGATGGATGTTATCGGTCGCTGAACGTCGGAGCAGTAGGCGTTTAATGCATTTTCCCATAGGGTCCAATGCAAAATTGACACCTCATTTTCTCCATTCTCAAGAGCTTTGAGTCTCTGCAAAACATATACATGTGTAGACACAAATAAGTGAAATAGAATGAAGGCTATTTCAGCTTTAGCTTTTATTCCGTTTGGGAGCTAAAGTCGTACAAACTTTTGTTTACAAAAATTTCGATGGCCTATAGTTCGCAAGTTATGCAATCAGTTGACATAAGATTGTGCATGCATGTAGACATGTTAATGGCCTTTATACATGCCAAGTTTCAGATGGCTACCTACTCATACAAGCAAGCAGTAGCGGTTTGAAATTTCCACAATTTGGGCTACACGTTTGGGACGATTCGTGACCTTAGGTGACTTGCACAATTCGGGCTGAAACTAGTGCCAAATGAGAGGGTTGGGATAAACATTCAATTGACCATATGTGCCAAAAATTCTCGTTCTTTAGTTTTCGAGTTATAGCCCCTGGAAGTCGTAAACTGCACGACTTTGCCCTCGAATATCTCGACAACGGAGAAAGGAGAATTTCTGGGATTTTTTCCCAAGAAATATATGGGAATTATCTGTAATTTTAGCACAGTTTCAGAACGATTCGTGAAAGTCACCTTTTAAGAATAACTTCCACTGCAGCCCATACATAAAAGTTTGCTCCTTTATTACTCTGCACATGGACAATTATTTGCGCTGTTATTTGCCCCAGGCATGTACCTATGTAATTACCGTTTACAGTGTAAAGATGGATGTTATCGGTCGCTGAACGTCGGAGCAGTAGGCGTTTAATGCATTTTCCCATAGGGTCCAATGCAAAATTGACACCTCATTTTCTCCATTCTCAGGAGCTTTGAGTCTCTGCAAAACATATACATGTGTAGACACAAATAAGTGAAATAGAATGAAGGCTATTTCAGCTTTAGCTTTTATTCCGTTTGGGAGCTAAAGTCGTACAAACTTTTGTTTACAAAAATTTTGATGGCCTATAGTTCGCAAGTTATGCAATCAGTTGACATAAGATTGTGCATGCATGTAGACATGTTAATGGCCTTTATACATGCCAGGTTTCAGATGGCTACCTACTCATACAAGCAAGCAGTAGCGGTTTGAAATTTTCACAATTTGGGCTACACGTTCGGGACGATTCGTGACCTTAGGTGACTTGCACAATTCGGGCTGAAACTAGTGCCAAATGAGAGGGTTGGGATAAACATTCAATTGACCATATGTGCCAAAAATTCTCGTTCTTTAGTTTTCGAGTTATAGCCCCTGGAAGTCGTAAACTGCACGACTTTGCCCTCGAATATCTCGACAACGGAGAGAGGAGAATTTCTGGGATTTTTTCCCAAGAAATATATGGGAATTATCTGTAATTTTAGCACAGTTTCAGAACGATTCGTGAAAGTCACCTTTTAAGAATAACTTCCACTGCAGCCCATACATAAAAGTTTGCTCCTTTATTACTCTGCACATGGACAATTATTTGCGCTGTTATTTGCCTCCAGGCATGTACCTATGTAATTACCGTTTACAGTGTAAAGATGGATGTTATCGGTCTCTGAACGTCGGAGCAGTAGGCGTTTAATGCATTTTCCCAGAGGGTCCAATGCAAAATTGACACCTCATTTTCTCCATTCTCAAGAGCTTTGAGTCTCTGCAAAACATATACATGTGTAGACACAAATAAGTGAAATAGAATGAAGGCTATTTCAGCTTTAGCTTTTATTCCGTTTGGGAGCTAAAGTCGTACAAACTTTTGTTTACAAAAATTTCGATGGCCTATAGTTCGCAAGTTGTGCAATCAGTTGACATAAGATTGTGCATGCATGTAGACATGTTAATGGCCTTTATACATGCCAAGTTTCAGATGGCTACCTACTCATACAAGCAAGCAGTAGCGGTTTGAAATTTTCACAATTTGGGCTACACGTTCGGGACGATTCGTGACCTTAGGTGACTTGCACAATTCGGGCTGAAACTAGTGCCAAATGAGAGGGTTGCGATAAACATTCAATTGACCATATGTGCCAAACATTCTCGTTCTTTAGTTTTCGAGTTATAGCCCCTGGAAGTCGTAAACTGCACGACTTTGCCCTCGAATATCTCGACAACGGAGAAAGGAGAATTTCTGGGATTTTTTCCCAAGAAATATATGGGAATTATCTGTAATTTTAGCACAGTTTCAGAACGATTCGTGAAAGTCACCTTTTAAGAATAACTTCCGCTGCAGCCCATACATAAAAGTTTGCTCCTTTATTACTCTGCACATGGACAATTATTTGCGCTGTTATTTGCCCCAGGCATGTACCTATGTAATTACCGTTTACAGTGTAAAGATGGATGTTATCGGTCGCTGAACGTCGGAGCAGTAGGCGTTTAATGCATTTTCCCATAGGGTCCAATGCAAAATTGACACCTCATTTTCTCCATTCTCAAGAGCTTTGAGTCTCTGCAAAACATATACATGTGTAGACACAAATAAGTGAAATAGAATGAAGGCTATTTCAGCTTTAGCTTTTATTCCGTTTGGGAGCTAAAGTCGCACAAACTTTTGTTTACAAAAATTTCGATGGCTTTATAGTTCGCAAGTTATGCAATCAGTTGACATAAGATTGTGCATGCATGTAGACATGTTAATGGCCTTTATACATGCCAAGTTTCAGATGGCTACCTACTCATACAAGCAAGCAGTAGCGGTTTGAAATTTTCACAATTTGGGCTACACGTTCGGGACGATTCGTGACCTTAGGTGACTTGCACAATTCGGGCTGAAACTAGTGCCAAATGAGAGGGTTGCGATAAACATTCAATTGACCATATGTGCCAAACATTCTCGTTCTTTAGTTTTCGAGTTATAGCCCCTGGAAGTCGTAAACTGCACGACTTTGCCCTCGAATATCTCGACAACGGAGAAAGGAGAATTTCTGGGATTTTTTCCCAAGAAATATATGGGAATTATCTGTAATTTTAGCACAGTTTCAGAACGATTCGTGAAAGTCACCTTTTAAGAATAACTTCCGCTGCAGCCCATACATAAAAGTTTGCTCCTTTATTACTCTGCACATGGACAATTATTTGCGCTGTTATTTGCCCCAGGCATGTACCTATGTAATTACCGTTTACAGTGTAAAGATGGATGTTATCGGTCGCTGAACGTCGGAGCAGTAGGCGTTTAATGCATTTTCCCATAGGGTCCAATGCAAAATTGACACCTCATTTTCTCCATTCTCAAGAGCTTTGAGTCTCTGCAAAACATATACATGTGTAGACACAAATAAGTGAAATAGAATGAAGGCTATTTCAGCTTTAGCTTTTATTCCGTTTGGGAGCTAAAGTCGCACAAACTTTTGTTTACAAAAATTTCGATGGCTTTATAGTTCGCAAGTTATGCAATCAGTTGACATAAGATTGTGCATGCATGTAGACATGTTAATGGCCTTTATACATGCCAAGTTTCAGATGGCTACCTACTCATACAAGCAAGCAGTAGCGGTTTGAAATTTTCACAATTTGGGCTACACGTTCGGGACGATTCGTGACCTTAGGTGACTTGCACAATTCGGGCTGAAACTAGTGCCAAATGAGAGGGTTGGGATAAACATTCAATTGACCATATGTGCCAAAAATTCTCGTTCTTTAGTTTTCGAGTTATAGCCCCTGGAAGTCGTAAACTGCACGACTTTGCCCTCGAATATCTCGACAACGGAGAAAGGAGAATTTCTGGGATTTTTTCCCAAGAAATATATGGGAATTATCTGTAATTTTAGCACAGTTTCAGAACGATTCGTGAAAGTCACCTTTTAAGAATAACTTCCACTGCAGCCCATACATAAAAGTTTGCTCCTTTATTACTCTGCACATGGACAATTATTTGCGCTGTTATTTGCCCCAGGCATGTACCTATGTAATTACCGTTTACAGTGTAAAGATGGATGTTATCGGTCGCTGAACGTCGGAGCAGTAGGCATTTAATGCATTTTCCCATAGGGTCCAATGCAAAATTGACACCTCATTTTCTCCATTCTCAAGAGCTTTGAGTCTCTGCAAAACATATACATGTGTAGACACAAATAAGTGAAATAGAATGAAGGCTATTTCAGCTTTAGCTTTTATTCGGTTTGGGAGCTAAAGTCGTACAAACTTTTGTTTACAAAAATTTCGATGGCCTATAGTTCGCAAGTTATGCAATCAGTTGACATAAGATTGTGCATGCATGTAGACATGTTAATGGCCTTTATACATGCCAAGTTTCAGATGGCTACCTACTCATACAAGCAAGCAGTAGCGGTTTGAAATTTTCACAATTTGGGCTACACGTTCGGGACGATTCGTGACCTTAGGTGACTTGCACAATTCGGGCTGAAACTAGTGCCAAATGAGAGGGTTGGGATAAACATTCAATTGACCATATGTGCCAAAAATTCTCGTTCATTAGTTTTCGAGTTATAGCCCCTGGAAGTCGTAAACTGCACGACTTTGCCCTCGAATATCTCGACAACGGAGAAAGGAGAATTTCTGGGATTTTTTCCCAAGAAATATATGGGAATTATCTGTAATTTTAGCACAGTTTCAGAACGATTCGTGAAAGTCACCTTTTAAGAATAACTTCCACTGCAGCCCATACATAAAAGTTTGCTCCTTTATTACTCTGCACATGGACAATTATTTGCGCTGTTATTTGCCCCAGGCATGTACCTATGTAATTACCGTTTACAGTGTAAAGATGGATGTTATCGGTCGCTGAACGTCGGAGCAGTAGGCGTTTAATGCATTTTCCCATAGGGTCCAATGCAAAATTGACACCTCATTTTCTCCATTCTCAAGAGCTTTGAGTCTCTGCAAAACATATACATGTGTAGACACAAATAAGTGAAATAGAATGAAGGCTATTTCAGCTTTAGCTTTTATTCCGTTTGGGAGCTAAAGTCGTACAAACTTTTGTTTACAAAAATTTCGATGGCCTATAGTTCGCAAGTTATGCAATCAGTTGACATAAGATTGTGCATGCATGTAGACATGTTAATGGCCTTTATACATGCCAAGTTTCAGATGGCTACCTACTCATACAAGCAAGCAGTAGCGGTTTGAAATTTCCACAATTTGGGCTACACGTTTGGGACGATTCGTGACCTTAGGTGACTTGCACAATTCGGGCTGAAACTAGTGCCAAATGAGAGGGTTGGGATAAACATTCAATTGACCATATGTGCCAAAAATTCTCGTTCTTTAGTTTTCGAGTTATAGCCCCTGGAAGTCGTAAACTGCACGACTTTGCCCTCGAATATCTCGACAACGGAGAAAGGAGAATTTCTGGGATTTTTTCCCAAGAAATATATGGGAATTATCTGTAATTTTAGCACAGTTTCAGAACGATTCGTGAAAGTCACCTTTTAAGAATAACTTCCACTGCAGCCCATACATAAAAGTTTGCTCCTTTATTACTCTGCACATGGACAATTATTTGCGCTGTTATTTGCCCCAGGCATGTACCTATGTAATTACCGTTTACAGTGTAAAGATGGATGTTATCGGTCGCTGAACGTCGGAGCAGTAGGCGTTTAATGCATTTTCCCATAGGGTCCAATGCAAAATTGACACCTCATTTTCTCCATTCTCAGGAGCTTTGAGTCTCTGCAAAACATATACATGTGTAGACACAAATAAGTGAAATAGAATGAAGGCTATTTCAGCTTTAGCTTTTATTCCGTTTGGGAGCTAAAGTCGTACAAACTTTTGTTTACAAAAATTTTGATGGCCTATAGTTCGCAAGTTATGCAATCAGTTGACATAAGATTGTGCATGCATGTAGACATGTTAATGGCCTTTATACATGCCAGGTTTCAGATGGCTACCTACTCATACAAGCAAGCAGTAGCGGTTTGAAATTTTCACAATTTGGGCTACACGTTCGGGACGATTCGTGACCTTAGGTGACTTGCACAATTCGGGCTGAAACTAGTGCCAAATGAGAGGGTTGGGATAAACATTCAATTGACCATATGTGCCAAAAATTCTCGTTCTTTAGTTTTCGAGTTATAGCCCCTGGAAGTCGTAAACTGCACGACTTTGCCCTCGAATATCTCGACAACGGAGAGAGGAGAATTTCTGGGATTTTTTCCCAAGAAATATATGGGAATTATCTGTAATTTTAGCACAGTTTCAGAACGATTCGTGAAAGTCACCTTTTAAGAATAACTTCCACTGCAGCCCATACATAAAAGTTTGCTCCTTTATTACTCTGCACATGGACAATTATTTGCGCTGTTATTTGCCTCCAGGCATGTACCTATGTAATTACCGTTTACAGTGTAAAGATGGATGTTATCGGTCTCTGAACGTCGGAGCAGTAGGCGTTTAATGCATTTTCCCAGAGGGTCCAATGCAAAATTGACACCTCATTTTCTCCATTCTCAAGAGCTTTGAGTCTCTGCAAAACATATACATGTGTAGACACAAATAAGTGAAATAGAATGAAGGCTATTTCAGCTTTAGCTTTTATTCCGTTTGGGAGCTAAAGTCGTACAAACTTTTGTTTACAAAAATTTCGATGGCCTATAGTTCGCAAGTTGTGCAATCAGTTGACATAAGATTGTGCATGCATGTAGACATGTTAATGGCCTTTATACATGCCAAGTTTCAGATGGCTACCTACTCATACAAGCAAGCAGTAGCGGTTTGAAATTTTCACAATTTGGGCTACACGTTCGGGACGATTCGTGACCTTAGGTGACTTGCACAATTCGGGCTGAAACTAGTGCCAAATGAGAGGGTTGCGATAAACATTCAATTGACCATATGTGCCAAACATTCTCGTTCTTTAGTTTTCGAGTTATAGCCCCTGGAAGTCGTAAACTGCACGACTTTGCCCTCGAATATCTCGACAACGGAGAAAGGAGAATTTCTGGGATTTTTTCCCAAGAAATATATGGGAATTATCTGTAATTTTAGCACAGTTTCAGAACGATTCGTGAAAGTCACCTTTTAAGAATAACTTCCGCTGCAGCCCATACATAAAAGTTTGCTCCTTTATTACTCTGCACATGGACAATTATTTGCGCTGTTATTTGCCCCAGGCATGTACCTATGTAATTACCGTTTACAGTGTAAAGATGGATGTTATCGGTCGCTGAACGTCGGAGCAGTAGGCGTTTAATGCATTTTCCCATAGGGTCCAATGCAAAATTGACACCTCATTTTCTCCATTCTCAAGAGCTTTGAGTCTCTGCAAAACATATACATGTGTAGACACAAATAAGTGAAATAGAATGAAGGCTATTTCAGCTTTAGCTTTTATTCCGTTTGGGAGCTAAAGTCGCACAAACTTTTGTTTACAAAAATTTCGATGGCTTTATAGTTCGCAAGTTATGCAATCAGTTGACATAAGATTGTGCATGCATGTAGACATGTTAATGGCCTTTATACATGCCAAGTTTCAGATGGCTACCTACTCATACAAGCAAGCAGTAGCGGTTTGAAATTTTCACAATTTGGGCTACACGTTCGGGACGATTCGTGACCTTAGGTGACTTGCACAATTCGGGCTGAAACTAGTGCCAAATGAGAGGGTTGCGATAAACATTCAATTGACCATATGTGCCAAACATTCTCGTTCTTTAGTTTTCGAGTTATAGCCCCTGGAAGTCGTAAACTGCACGACTTTGCCCTCGAATATCTCGACAACGGAGAAAGGAGAATTTCTGGGATTTTTTCCCAAGAAATATATGGGAATTATCTGTAATTTTAGCACAGTTTCAGAACGATTCGTGAAAGTCACCTTTTAAGAATAACTTCCGCTGCAGCCCATACATAAAAGTTTGCTCCTTTATTACTCTGCACATGGACAATTATTTGCGCTGTTATTTGCCCCAGGCATGTACCTATGTAATTACCGTTTACAGTGTAAAGATGGATGTTATCGGTCGCTGAACGTCGGAGCAGTAGGCGTTTAATGCATTTTCCCATAGGGTCCAATGCAAAATTGACACCTCATTTTCTCCATTCTCAAGAGCTTTGAGTCTCTGCAAAACATATACATGTGTAGACACAAATAAGTGAAATAGAATGAAGGCTATTTCAGCTTTAGCTTTTATTCCGTTTGGGAGCTAAAGTCGCACAAACTTTTGTTTACAAAAATTTCGATGGCTTTATAGTTCGCAAGTTATGCAATCAGTTGACATAAGATTGTGCATGCATGTAGACATGTTAATGGCCTTTATACATGCCAAGTTTCAGATGGCTACCTACTCATACAAGCAAGCAGTAGCGGTTTGAAATTTTCACAATTTGGGCTACACGTTCGGGACGATTCGTGACCTTAGGTGACTTGCACAATTCGGGCTGAAACTAGTGCCAAATGAGAGGGTTGGGATAAACATTCAATTGACCATATGTGCCAAAAATTCTCGTTCTTTAGTTTTCGAGTTATAGCCCCTGGAAGTCGTAAACTGCACGACTTTGCCCTCGAATATCTCGACAACGGAGAAAGGAGAATTTCTGGGATTTTTTCCCAAGAAATATATGGGAATTATCTGTAATTTTAGCACAGTTTCAGAACGATTCGTGAAAGTCACCTTTTAAGAATAACTTCCACTGCAGCCCATACATAAAAGTTTGCTCCTTTATTACTCTGCACATGGACAATTATTTGCGCTGTTATTTGCCCCAGGCATGTACCTATGTAATTACCGTTTACAGTGTAAAGATGGATGTTATCGGTCGCTGAACGTCGGAGCAGTAGGCATTTAATGCATTTTCCCATAGGGTCCAATGCAAAATTGACACCTCATTTTCTCCATTCTCAAGAGCTTTGAGTCTCTGCAAAACATATACATGTGTAGACACAAATAAGTGAAATAGAATGAAGGCTATTTCAGCTTTAGCTTTTATTCGGTTTGGGAGCTAAAGTCGTACAAACTTTTGTTTACAAAAATTTCGATGGCCTATAGTTCGCAAGTTATGCAATCAGTTGACATAAGATTGTGCATGCATGTAGACATGTTAATGGCCTTTATACATGCCAAGTTTCAGATGGCTACCTACTCATACAAGCAAGCAGTAGCGGTTTGAAATTTTCACAATTTGGGCTACACGTTCGGGACGATTCGTGACCTTAGGTGACTTGCACAATTCGGGCTGAAACTAGTGCCAAATGAGAGGGTTGGGATAAACATTCAATTGACCATATGTGCCAAAAATTCTCGTTCATTAGTTTTCGAGTTATAGCCCCTGGAAGTCGTAAACTGCACGACTTTGCCCTCGAATATCTCGACAACGGAGAAAGGAGAATTTCTGGGATTTTTTCCCAAGAAATATATGGGAATTATCTGTAATTTTAGCACAGTTTCAGAACGATTCGTGAAAGTCACCTTTTAAGAATAACTTCCACTGCAGCCCATACATAAAAGTTTGCTCCTTTATTACTCTGCACATGGACAATTATTTGCGCTGTTATTTGCCCCAGGCATGTACCTATGTAATTACCGTTTACAGTGTAAAGATGGATGTTATCGGTCGCTGAACGTCGGAGCAGTAGGCGTTTAATGCATTTTCCCATAGGGTCCAATGCAAAATTGACACCTCATTTTCTCCATTCTTAAGAGCTTTGAGTCTCTGCAGAACATATACATGTGTAGACACAAATAAGTGAAATAGAATGAAGGCTATTTCAGCTTTAGCTTTTATTCCGTTTGGGAGCTAAAGTCGTACAAACTTTTGTTTACAAAAATTTCGATGGCCTATAGTTCGCAAGTTATGCAATCAGTTGACATAAGATTGTGCATGCATGTAGACATGTTAATGGCCTTTATACATGCCAAGTTTCAGATGGCTACCTACTTATACAAGCAAGCAGTAGCGGTTTGAAATTTTCACAATTTGGGCTACACGTTCGGGACGATTCGTGACCTTAGGTGACTTGCACAATTCGGGCTGAAACTAGTGCCAAATGAGAGGGTTGGGATAAACATTCAATTGACCATATGTGCCAAAAATTCTCGTTCTTTAGTTTTCGAGTTATAGCCCCTGGAAATCGTAAACTGCACGACTTTGCCCTCGAATATCTCGACAACGGAGCCTGGAGAATTTCTGGGATTTTTTCCCAAGAAATATATGGGAATTATCTGTAATTTTAGCACAGCTTCAGAACGATTCGTGAAAGTCACCTTTTAAGAATAACTTCCACTGCAGCCCATACATAAAAGTTTGCTCCTTTATTACTCTGCACATGGACAATTATTTGCGCTGTTATTTGCCCCAGGCATGTACCTATGTAATTACCGTTTACAGTGTAAAGATGGATGTTATCGGTCGCTGAACGTCGGAGCAGTAGGCGTTTAATGCATTTTCCCATAGGGTCCAATGCAAAATTGACACCTCATTTTCTCCATTCTCAAGAGCTTTGAGTCTCTGCAAAACATATACATGTGTAGACACAAATAAGTGAAATAGAATGAAGGCTATTTCAGCTTTAGCTTTTATTCCGTTTGGGAGCTAAAGTCGTACAAACTTTTGTTTACAAAAATTTCGATGGCCTATAGTTCGCAAGTTATGCAATCAGTTGACATAAGATTGTGCATGCATGTAGACATGTTAATGGCCTTTATACATGCCAAGTTTCAGATGGCTACCTGCTCATACAAGCAAGCAGTAGCGGTTTGAAATTTTCACAATTTGGGCTACACGTTCGGGACGATTCGTGACCTTAGGTGACTTGCACAATTCGGGCTGAAACTAGTGCCAAATGAGAGGGTTGGGATAAACATTCAATTGACCATATGTGCCAAAAATTCTCGTTCTTTAGTTTTCGAGTTATAGCCCCTGGAAGTCGTAAACTGCACGACTTTGCCCTCGAATATCTCGACAACGGAGAAAGGAGAATTTCTGGGATTTTTTCCCAAGAAATATATGGGAATTATCTGTAATTTTAGCACAGTTTCAGAACGATTCGTGAAAGTCACCTTTTAAGAATAACTTCCACTGCAGCCCATACATAAAAGTTTGCTCCTTTATTACTCTGCACATGGACAATTATTTGCGCTGTTATTTGCCCCAGGCATGTACCTATGTAATTACCGTTTACAGTGTAAAGATGGATGTTATCGGTCGCTGAACGTCGGAGCAGTAGGCGTTTAATGCATTTTCCCATAGGGTCCAATGCAAAATTGACACCTCATTTTCTCCATTCTCAAGAGCTTTGAGTCTCTGCAAAACATATACATGTGTAGACACAAATAAGTGAAATAGAATGAAGGCTATTTCAGCTTTAGCTTTTATTCCGTTTGGGAGCTAAAGTCGTACAAACTTTTGTTTACAAAAATTTCGATGGCCTATAGTTCGCAAGTTATGCAATCAGTTGACATAAGATTGTGCATGCATGTAGACATGTTAATGGCCTTTATACATGCCAAGTTTCAGATGGCTACCTACTCATACAAGCAAGCAGTAGCGGTTTGAAATTTTCACAATTTGGGCTACACGTTCGGGACGATTCGTGACCTTAGGTGACTTGCACAATTCGGGCTGAAACTAGTGCCAAATGAGAGGGTTGGGATAAACATTCAATTGACCATATGTGCCAAAAATTCTCGTTCATTAGTTTTCGAGTTATAGCCCCTGGAAGTCGTAAACTGCACGACTTTGCCCTCGAATATCTCGACAACGGAGAAAGGAGAATTTCTGGGATTTTTTCCCAAGAAATATATGGGAATTATCTGTAATTTTAGCACAGTTTCAGAACGATTCGTGATAGTCACCTTTTAAGAATAACTTCCACTGCAGCCCATACATAAAAGTTTGCTCCTTTATTACTCTGCACATGGACAATTATTTGCGCTGTTATTTGCCCCAGGCATGTACCTTTGTAATTACCGTTAACAGTGTAAAGATGGATGTTATCGGTCGCTGAACGTCGGAGCAGTAGGCGTTTAATGCATTTTCCCATAGGGTCCAATGCAAAATTGACACCTCATTTTCTCCATTCTTAAGAGCTTTGAGTCTCTGCAGAACATATACATGTGTAGACACAAATAAGTGAAATAGAATGAAGGCTATTTCAGCTTTAGCTTTTATTCCGTTTGGGAGCTAAAGTCGTACAAACTTTTGTTTACAAAAATTTCGATGGCCTATAGTTCGCAAGTTATGCAATCAGTTGACATAAGATTGTGCATGCATGTAGACATGTTAATGGCCTTTATACATGCCAAGTTTCAGATGGCTACCTACTTATACAAGCAAGCAGTAGCGGTTTGAAATTTTCACAATTTGGGCTACACGTTCGGGACGATTCGTGACCTTAGGTGACTTGCACAATTCGGGCTGAAACTAGTGCCAAATGAGAGGGTTGGGATAAACATTCAATTGACCATATGTGCCAAAAATTCTCGTTCTTTAGTTTTCGAGTTATAGCCCCTGGAAGTCGTAAACTGCACGACTTTGCCCTCGAATATCTCGACAACGGAGAAAGGAGAATTTCTGGGATTTTTTCCCAAGAAATATATGGGAATTATCTGTAATTTTAGCACAGTTTCAGAACGATTCGTGAAAGTCACCTTTTAAGAATAACTTCCACTGCAGCCCATACATAAAAGTTTGCTCCTTTATTACTCTGCACATGGACAATTATTTGCGCTGTTATTTGCCCCAGGCATGTACCTATGTAATTACCGTTTACAGTGTAAAGATGGATGTTATCGGTCGCTGAACGTCGGAGCAGTAGGCGTTTAATGCATTTTCCCATAGGGTCCAATGCAAAATTGACACCTCATTTTCTCCATTCTCAAGAGCTTTGAGTCTCTGCAAAACATATACATGTGTAGACACAAATAAGTGAAATAGAATGAAGGCTATTTCAGCTTTAGCTTTTATTCCGTTTGGGAGCTAAAGTCGTACAAACTTTTGTTTACAAAAATTTCGATGGCCTATAGTTCGCAAGTTATGCAATCAGTTGACATAAGATTGTGCATGCATGTAGACATGTTAATGGCCTTTATACATGCCAAGTTTCAGATGGCTACCTACTCATACAAGCAAGCAGTAGCGGTTTGAAATTTTCACAATTTGGGCTACACGTTCGGGACGATTCGTGACCTTAGGTGACTTGCACAATTCGGGCTGAAACTAGTGCCAAATGAGAGGGTTGGGATAAACATTCAATTGACCATATGTGCCAAAAATTCTCGTTCATTAGTTTTCGAGTTATAGCCCCTGGAAGTCGTAAACTGCACGACTTTGCCCTCGAATATCTCGACAACGGAGAAAGGAGAATTTCTGGGATTTTTTCCCAAGAAATATATGGGAATTATCTGTAATTTTAGCACAGTTTCAGAACGATTCGTGATAGTCACCTTTTAAGAATAACTTCCACTGCAGCCCATACATAAAAGTTTGCTCCTTTATTACTCTGCACATGGACAATTATTTGCGCTGTTATTTGCCCCAGGCATGTACCTTTGTAATTACCGTTAACAGTGTAAAGATGGATGTTATCGGTCGCTGAACGTCGGAGCAGTAGGCGTTTAATGCATTTTCCCATAGGGTCCAATGCAAAATTGACACCTCATTTTCTCCATTCTTAAGAGCTTTGAGTCTCTGCAGAACATATACATGTGTAGACACAAATAAGTGAAATAGAATGAAGGCTATTTCAGCTTTAGCTTTTATTCCGTTTGGGAGCTAAAGTCGTACAAACTTTTGTTTACAAAAATTTCGATGGCCTATAGTTCGCAAGTTATGCAATCAGTTGACATAAGATTGTGCATGCATGTAGACATGTTAATGGCCTTTATACATGCCAAGTTTCAGATGGCTACCTACTTATACAAGCAAGCAGTAGCGGTTTGAAATTTTCACAATTTGGGCTACACGTTCGGGACGATTCGTGACCTTAGGTGACTTGCACAATTCGGGCTGAAACTAGTGCCAAATGAGAGGGTTGGGATAAACATTCAATTGACCATATGTGCCAAAAATTCTCGTTCTTTAGTTTTCGAGTTATAGCCCCTGGAAGTCGTAAACTGCACGACTTTGCCCTCGAATATCTCGACAACGGAGAAAGGAGAATTTCTGGGATTTTTTCCCAAGAAATATATGGGAATTATCTGTAATTTTAGCACAGTTTCAGAACGATTCGTGAAAGTCACCTTTTAAGAATAACTTCCACTGCAGCCCATACATAAAAGTTTGCTCCTTTATTACTCTGCACATGGACAATTATTTGCGCTGTTATTTGCCCCAGGCATGTACCTATGTAATTACCGTTTACAGTGTAAAGATGGATGTTATCGGTCGCTAAACGTCGGAGCAGTAGGCGTTTAATGCATTTTCCCATAGGGTCCAATGCAAAATTGACACCTCCTTTCTCCATTCTCAAGAGCTTTGAGTCTCTGCAAAACATATACATGTGTAGACACAAATAAGTGAAATAGAAGGAAGGCTATTTCAGCTTTAGCTTTTATTCCGTTTGGGAGCTAAAGTCGTACAAACTTTTGTTTACAAAAATTTCGATGGCCTATAGTTCGCAAGTTATGCAATCAGTTGACATAAGATTGTGCATGCATGTAGACATGTTAATGGCCTTTATACATGCCAAGTTTCAGATGGCTACCTACTCATACAAGCAAGCAGTAGCGGTTTGAAATTTTCACAATTTGGGCTACACGTTCGGGACGATTCGTGACCTTAGGTGACTTGCACAATTCGGGCTGAAACTAGTGCCAAATGAGAGGGTTGGGATAAACATTCAATTGACCATATGTGCCAAAAATTCTCGTTCTTTAGTTTTCGAGTTATAGCCCCTGGAAGTCGTAAACTGCACGACTTTGCCCTCGAATATCTCGACAACGGAGAAAGGAGAATTTCTGGGATTTTTTCCCAAGAAATATATGGGAATTATCTGTAATTTAAGCACAGTTTCAGAACGATTCGTGAAAGTCACCTTTTAAGAATAACTTCCACTGCAGCCCATACATAAAAGTTTGCTCCTTTATTACTCTGCACATGGACAATTATTTGCGCTGTTATTTGCCCCAGGCATGTACCTATGTAATTACCGTTTACAGTGTAAAGATGGATGTTATCGGTCGCTGAACGTCGGAGCAGTAGGCGTTTAATGCATTTTCCCATAGGGTCCAATGCAAAATTGACACCTCATTTTCTCCATTCTCAAGAGCTTTGAGTCTCTGCAAAACATATACATGTGTAGACACAAATAAGTGAAATAGAATGAAGGCTATTTCAGCTTTAGCTTTTATTCCGTTTGGGAGCTAAAGTCGTACAAACTTTTGTTTACAAAAATTTCGATGGCCTATAGTTCGCAAGTTATGCAATCAGTTGACATAAGATTGTGCATGCATGTAGACATGTTAATGGCCTTTATACATGCCAAGTTTCAGATGGCTACCTACTTATACAAGCAAGCAGTAGCGGTTTGAAATTTTCACAATTTGGGCTACACGTTCGGGACGATTCGTGACCTTAGGTGACTTGCACAATTCGGGCTGAAACTAGTGCCAAATGAGAGGGTTGGGATAAACATTCAATTGACCATATGTGCCAAAAATTCTCGTTCATTAGTTTTCGAGTTATAGCCCCTGGAAATCGTAAACTGCACGACTTTGCCCTCGAATATCTCGACAACGGAGAAAGGAGAATTTCTGGGATTTTTTCCCAAGAAATATATGGGAATTATCTGTAATTTTAGCACAGCTTCAGAACGATTCGTGAAAGTCACCTTTTAAGAATAACTTCCACTGCAGCCCATACATAAAAGTTTGCTCCTTTATTACTCTGCACATGGACAATTATTTGCGCTGTTATTTGCCCCAGGCATGTTCCTATGTAATTACCGTTTACAGTGTAAAGATGGATGTTATCGGTCGCTG
The DNA here is from genome assembly GCA_963989385.1 of Ctena decussata. Classification (NCBI taxonomy): domain Eukaryota; kingdom Metazoa; phylum Mollusca; class Bivalvia; order Lucinida; family Lucinidae; genus Ctena; species Ctena decussata. Next base: position 17,746,828 of record OZ022512.1, on the reverse strand, counting down.
AACGTCGGAGCAGTAGGCGTTTAATGCATTTTCCCATAGGGTCCAATGCAAAATTGACACCTCATTTTCTCCATTCTCAAGAGCTTTGAGTCTCTGCAAAACATATACATGTGTAGACACAAATAAGTGAAATAGAATGAAGGCTATTTCAGCTTTAGCTTTTATTCCGTTTGGGAGCTAAAGTCGTACAAACTTTTGTTTACAAAAATTTCGATGGCCTATAGTTCGCAAGTTATGCAATCAGTTGACATAAGATTGTGCATGCATGTAGACATGTTAATGGCCTTTATACATGCCAAGTTTCAGATGGCTACCTACTCATACAAGCAAGCAGTAGCGGTTTGAAATTTTCACAATTTGGGCTACACGTTCGGGACGATTCGTGACCTTAGGTGACTTGCACAATTCGGGCTGAAACTAGTGCCAAATGAGAGGGTTGGGATAAACATTCAATTGACCATATGTGCCAAAAATTCTCGTTCTTTAGTTTTCGAGTTATAGCCCCTGGAAGTCGTAAACTGCACGACTTTGCCCTCGAATATCTCGACAACGGAGAAAGGAGAATTTCTGGGATTTTTTCCCAAGAAATATATGGGAATTATCTGTAATTTTAGCACAGTTTCAGAACGATTCGTGAAAGTCACCTTTTAAGAATAACTTCCACTGCAGCCCATACATAAAAGTTTGCTCCTTTATTACTCTGCACATGGACAATTATTTGCGCTGTTATTTGCCCCAGGCATGTACCTATGTAATTACCGTTTACAGTGTAAAGATGGATGTTATCGGTCGCTGAACGTCGGAGCAGTAGGCGTTAAATGCATTTTCCCATAGGGTCCAATGCAAAATTGACACCTCATTTTCTCCATTCTCAAGAGCTTTGAGTCTCTGCAAAACATATACATGTGTAGACACAAATAAGTGAAATAGAATGAAGGCTATTTCAGCTTTAGCTTTTATTCCGTTTGGGAGCTAAAGTCGAACAAACTTTTGTTTACAAAAATTTCGATGGCCTATAGTTCGCAAGTTATGCAATCAGTTGACATAAGATTGTGCATGCATGTAGACATGTTAATGGCCTTTATACATGCCAAGTTTCAGATGGCTACCTACTCATACAAGCAAGCAGTAGCGGTTTGAAATTTTCACAATTTGGGCTACACGTTCGGGACGATTCGTGACCTTAGGTGACTTGCACAATTCGGGCTGAAACTAGTGCCAAATGAGAGGGTTGGGATAAACATTCAATTGACCATATGTGCCAAAAATTCTCGTTCTTTAGTTTTCGAGTTATAGCCCCTGGAAGTCGTAAACTGCACGACTTTGCCCTCGAATATCTCGACAACGGAGAAAGGAGAATTTCTGGGATTTTTTCCCAAGAAATATATGGGAATTATCTGTAATTTTAGCACAGTTTCAGAACGATTCGTGAAAGTCACTTTTTAAGAATAACTTCCACTGCAGCCCATACATAAAAGTTTGCTCCTTTATTACTCTGCACATGGACAATTATTTGCGCTGTTATTTGCCCCAGGCATGTACCTATGTAATTACCGTTTACAGTGTAAAGATGGATGTTATCGGTCGCTGAACGTCGGAGCAGTAGGCGTTTAATGCATTTTCCCATAGGGTCCAATGCAAAATTGACACCTCATTTTCTCCATTCTCAAGAGCTTTGAGTCTCTGCAAAACATATACATGTGTAGACACAAATAAGTGAAATAGAATGAAGGCTATTTCAGCTTTAGCTTTTATTCCGTTTGGGAGCTAAAGTCGTACAAACTTTTGTTTACAAAAATTTCGATGGCCTATAGTTCGCAAGTTATGCAATCAGTTGACATAAGATTGTGCATGCATGTAGACATGTTAATGGCCTTTATACATGCCAAGTTTCAGATGGCTACCTGCTCATACAAGCAAGCAGTAGCGGTTTGAAATTTTCACAATTTGGGCTACACGTTCGGGACGATTCGTGACCTTAGGTGACTTGCACAATTCGGGCTGAAACTAGTGCCAAATGAGAGGGTTGGGATAAACATTCAATTGACCATATGTGCCAAAAATTCTCGTTCATTAGTTTTCGAGTTATAGCCCCTGGAAGTCGTAAACTGCACGACTTTGCCCTCGAATATCTCGACAACGGAGAAAGGAGAATTTCTAGGATTTTTTCCCAAGAAATATATGGGAATTATCTGTAATTTTAGCACAGTTTCAGAACGATTCGTGAAAGTCACCTTTTAAGAACAACTTCCACTGCAGGGCATACATAAAAGTTTGCTCCTTTATTACTCTGCACATGGACAATTATTTGCGCTGTTATTTGCCCCAGGCATGTACCTATGTAATTACCGTTTACAGTGTAAAGATGGATGTTATCGGTCGCTGAACGTCGGAGCAGTAGGCGTTTAATGCATTTCCCATAGGGTCCAATGCAAAATTGACACCTCATTTTCTCCATTCTCAAGAGCTTTGAGTCTCTGCAAAACATATACATGTGTAGACACAAATAAGTGAAATAGAATGAAGGCTATTTCAGCTTTAGCTTTTATTCCGTTTGGGAGCTAAAGTCGTACAAACTTTTGTTTACAAAAATTTCGATGGCCTATAGTTCGCAAGTTATGCAATCAGTTGACATAAGATTGTGCATGCATGTAGACATGTTAATGGCCTTTATACATGCCAAGTTTCAGATGGCTACCTACTCATACAAGCAAGCAGTAGCGGTTTGAAATTTTCACAATTTGGGCTACACGTTCGGGACGATTCGTGACCTTAGGTGACTTGCACAATTCGGGCTGAAACTAGTGCCAAATGAGAGGGTTGGGATAAACATTTAATTGACCATATGTGCCAAAAATTCTCGTTCATTAGTTTTCGAGTTATAGCCCCTGGAAGTCGTAAACTGCACGACTTTGCCCTCGAATATCTCGACAACGGAGAAAGGAGAATTTCTGGGATTTTTTCCCAAGAAATATATGGGAATTATCTGTAATTTTAGCACAGTTTCAGAACGATTCGTGAAAGTCACCTTTTAAGAATAACTTCCACTGCAGCCCATACATAAAAGTTTGCTCCTTTATTACTCTGCACATGGACAATTATTTGCGCTGTTATTTGCCCCAGGCATGTACCTTTGTAATTACCGTTAACAGTGTAAAGATGGATGTTATCGGTCGCTAAACGTCGGAGCAGTAGGCGTTTAATGCATTTTCCCATAGGGTCCAATGCAAAATTGACACCTCATTTTCTCCATTCTTAAGAGCTTTGAGTCTCTGCAGAACATATACATGTGTAGACACAAATAAGTGAAATAGAATGAAGGCTATTTCAGCTTTAGCTTTTATTCCGTTTGGGAGCTAAAGTCGTACAAACTTTTGTTTACAAAAATTTCGATGGCCTATAGTTCGCAAGTTATGCAATCAGTTGACATAAGATTGTGCATGCATGTAGACATGTTAATGGCCTTTATACATGCCAAGTTTCAGATGGCTACCTACTTATACAAGCAAGCAGTAGCGGTTTGAAATTTTCACAATTTGGGCTACACGTTCGGGACGATTCGTGACCTTAGGTGACTTGCACAATTCGGGCTGAAACTAGTGCCAAATGAGAGGGTTGGGATAAACATTCAATTGACCATATGTGCCAAAAATTCTCGTTCTTTAGTTTTCGAGTTATAGCCCCTGGAAATCGTAAACTGCACGACTTTGCCCTCGAATATCTCGACAACGGAGAAAGGAGAATTTCTGGGATTTTTTCCCAAGAAATATATGGGAATTATCTGTAATTTTAGCACAGCTTCAGAACGATTCGTGAAAGTCACCTTTTAAGAATAACTTCCACTGCAGCCCATACATAAAAGTTTGCTCCTTTATTACTCTGCACATGGACAATTATTTGCGCTGTTATTTGCCCCAGGCATGTACCTATGTAATTACCGTTTACAGTGTAAAGATGGATGTTATCGGTCGCTAAACGTCGGAGCAGTAGGCGTTTAATGCATTTTCCCATAGGGTCCAATGCAAAATTGACACCTCCTTTCTCCATTCTCAAGAGCTTTGAGTCTCTGCAAAACATATACATGTGTAGACACAAATAAGTGAAATAGAAGGAAGGCAATTTCAGCTTTAGCTTTTATTCCGTTTGGGAGCTAAAGTCGTACAAACTTTTGTTTACAAAAATTTCGATGGCCTATAGTTCGCAAGTTATGCAATCAGTTGACATAAGATTGTGCATGCATGTAGACATGTTAATGGCCTTTATACATGCTAAGTTTCAGATGGCTACCTACTCCTACAAGCAAGCAGTAGCGGTTTGAAATTTTCACAATTTGGGCTACACGTTCGGGACGATTCGTGACCTTAGGTGACTTGCACAATTCGGGCTGAAACTAGTGCCAAATGAGAGGGTTGGGATAAACATTCAATTGACCATATGTGCCAAAAATTCTCGTTCTTTAGTTTTCGAGTTATAGCCCCTGGAAGTCGTAAATTGCACGACTTTGCCCTCGAATATCTCGACAACGGAGAAAGGAGAATTTCTGGGATTTTTTCCCAAGAAATATATGGGAATTATCTGTAATTTAAGCACAGTTTCAGAACGATTCGTGAAAGTCACCTTTTAAGAATAACTTCCACTGCAGCCCATACATAAAAGTTTGCTCCTTTATTACTCTGCACATGGACAATTATTTGCGCTGTTATTTGCCCCAGGCATGTACCTATGTAATTACCGTTTACAGTGTAAAGATGGATGTTATCAGTCGCTGAACGTCGGAGCAGTAGGCGTTTAATGCATTTTCCCATAGGGTCCAATGCAAAATTGACACCTCATTTTCTCCATTCTCAAGAGCTTTGAGTCTCTGCAAAACATATACATGTGTAGACACAAATAAGTGAAATAGAATGAAGGCTATTTCAGCTTTAGCTTTTATTCCGTTTGGGAGCTAAAGTCGTACAAACTTTTGTTTACAAAAATTTCGATGGCCTATAGTTCGCAAGTTATGCAATCAGTTGACATAAGATTGTGCATGCATGTAGACATGTTAATGGCCTTTATACATGCCAAGTTTCAGATGGCTACCTACTCATACAAGCAAGCAGTAGCGGTTTGAAATTTTCACAATTTGGGCTACACGTTCGGGACGATTCGTGACCTTAGGTGACTTGCACAATTCGGGCTGAAACTAGTGCCAAATGAGAGGGTTGGGATAAACATTCAATTGACCATATGTGCCAAAAATTCTCGTTCATTAGTTTTCGAGTTATAGCCCCTGGAAGTCGTAAACTGCACGACTTTGCCCTCGAATATCTCGACAACGGAGAAAGGAGAATTTCTGGGATTTTTTCCCAAGAAATATATGGGAATTATCTGTAATTTTAGCACAGTTTCAGAACGATTCGTGAAAGTCACCTTTTAAGAATAACTTCCACTGCAGCCCATACATAAAAGTTTGCTCCTTTATTACTCTGCACATGGACAATTATTTGCGCTGTTATTTGCCCCAGGCATGTACCTTTGTAATTACCGTTAACAGTGTAAAGATGGATGTTATCGGTCGCTAAACGTCGGAGCAGTAGGCGTTTAATGCATTTTCCCATAGGGTCCAATGCAAAATTGACACCTCATTTTCTCCATTCTTAAGAGCTTTGAGTCTCTGCAGAACATATACATGTGTAGACACAAATAAGTGAAATAGAATGAAGGCTATTTCAGCTTTAGCTTTTATTCCGTTTGGGAGCTAAAGTCGTACAAACTTTTGTTTACAAAAATTTCGATGGCCTATAGTTCGCAAGTTATGCAATCAGTTGACATAAGATTGTGCATGCATGTAGACATGTTAATGGCCTTTATACATGCCAAGTTTCAGATGGCTACCTACTTATACAAGCAAGCAGTAGCGGTTTGAAATTTTCACAATTTGGGCTACACGTTCGGGACGATTCGTGACCTTAGGTGACTTGCACAATTCGGGCTGAAACTAGTGCCAAATGAGAGGGTTGGGATAAACATTCAATTGACCATATGTGCCAAAAATTCTCGTTCTTTAGTTTTCGAGTTATAGCCCCTGGAAATCGTAAACTGCACGACTTTGCCCTCGAATATCTCGACAACGGAGAAAGGAGAATTTCTGGGATTTTTTCCCAAGAAATATATGGGAATTATCTGTAATTTTAGCACAGCTTCAGAACGATTCGTGAAAGTCACCTTTTAAGAATAACTTCCACTGCAGCCCATACATAAAAGTTTGCTCCTTTATTACTCTGCACATGGACAATTATTTGCGCTGTTATTTGCCCCAGGCATGTACCTATGTAATTACCGTTTACAGTGTAAAGATGGATGTTATCGGTCGCTAAACGTCGGAGCAGTAGGCGTTTAATGCATTTTCCCATAGGGTCCAATGCAAAATTGACACCTCCTTTCTCCATTTTCAAGAGCTTTGAGTCTCTGCAAAACATATACATGTGTAGACACAAATAAGTGAAATAGAAGGAAGGCTATTTCAGCTTTAGCTTTTATTCCGTTTGGGAGCTAAAGTCGTACAAACTTTTGTTTACAAAAATTTCGATGGCCTATAGTTCGCAAGTTATGCAATCAGCTGACATAAGATTGTGCATGCATGTAGACATGTTAATGGCCTTTATACATGCTAAGTTTCAGATGGCTACCTACTCCTACAAGCAAGCAGTAGCGGTTTGAAATTTTCACAATTTGGGCTACACGTTCGGGACGATTCGTGACCTTAGGTGACTTGCACAATTCGGGCTGAAACTAGTGCCAAATGAGAGGGTTGGGATAAACATTCAATTGACCATATGTGCCAAAAATTCTCGTTCTTTAGTTTTCGAGTTATAGCCCCTGGAAGTCGTAAACTGCACGACTTTGCCCTCGAATATCTCGACAACGGAGAAAGGAGAATTTCTGGGATTTTTTCCCAAGAAATATATGGGAATTATCTGTAATTTAAGCACAGTTTCAGAACGATTCGTGAAAGTCACCTTTTAAGAATAACTTCCACTGCAGCCCATACATAAAAGTTTGCTCCTTTATTACTCTGCACATGGATAATTATTTGCGCTGTTATTTGCCCCAGGCATGTACCTATGTAATTACCGTTTACAGTGTAAAGATGGATGTTATCGGTCGCTGAACGTCGGAGCAGTAGGCGTTTAATGCATTTTCCCATAGGGTCCAATGCAAAATTGACACCTCATTTTCTCCATTCTCAAGAGCTTTGAGTCTCTGCAAAACATATACATGTGTAGACACAAATAAGTGAAATAGAATGAAGGCTATTTCAGCTTTAGCTTTTATTCCGTTTGGGAGCTAAAGTCGTACAAACTTTTGTTTACAAAAATTTCGATGGCCTATAGTTCGCAAGTTATGCAATCAGTTGACATAAGATTGTGCATGCATGTAGACATGTTAATGGCCTTTATACATGCCAAGTTTCAGATGGCTACCTACTCATACAAGCAAGCAGTAGCGGTTTGAAATTTTCACAATTTGGGCTACACGTTCGGGACGATTCGTGACCTTAGGTGACTTGCACAATTCGGGCTGAAACTAGTGCCAAATGAGAGGGTTGGGATAAACATTCAATTGACCATATGTGCCAAAAATTCTCGTTCTTTAGTTTTCGAGTTATAGCCCCTGGAAGTCGTAAACTGCACGACTTTGCCCTCGAATATCTCGACAACGGAGAAAGGAGAATTTCTGGGATTTTTTCCCAAGAAATATATGGGAATTATCTGTAATTTTAGCACAGTTTCAGAACGATTCGTGAAAGTCACCTTTTAAGAATAACTTCCACTGCAGCCCATACATAAAAGTTTGCTCCTTTATTACTCTGCACATGGACAATTATTTGCGCTGTTATTTGCCCCAGGCATGTACCTATGTAATTACCGTTTACAGTGTAAAGATGGATGTTATCGGTCGCTGAACGTCGGAGCAGTAGGCGTTTAATGCATTTTCCCATAGGGTCCAATGCAAAATTGACACCTCATTTTCTCCATTCTCAAGAGCTTTGAGTCTCTGCAAAACATATACATGTGTAGACACAAATAAGTGAAATAGAATGAAGGCTATTTCAGCTTTAGCTTTTATTCTGTTTGGGAGCTAAAGTCGTACAAACTTTTGTTTACAAAAATTTCGATGGCCTATAGTTCGCAAGTTATGCAATCAGTTGACATAAGATTGTGCATGCATGTAGACATGTTAATGGCCTTTATACATGCCAAGTTTCAGATGGCTACCTACTCATACAAGCAAGCAGTAACGGTTTGAAATTTTCACAATTTGGGCTACACGTTCGGGACGATTCGTGACCTTAGGTGACTTGCACAATTCGGGCTGAAACTAGTGCCAAATGAGAGGGTTGGGATAAACATTCAATTGACCATATGTGCCAAAATTCTCGTTCTTTAGTTTTCGAGTTATAGCCCCTGGAAGTCGTAAACTGCACGACTTTGCCCTCGAATATCTCGACAACGGAGAAAGGAGAATTTTTGGGATTTTTTCCCAAGAAATATATGGGAATTCTCTGTAATTTTAGCACAGTTTCAGAACGATTCGTGAAAGTCACCTTTTAAGAATAACTTCCACTGCAGCCCATACATAAAAGTTTGCTCCTTTATTACTCTGCACATGGACAATTATTTGCGCTGTTATTTGCCCCAGGCATGTACCTATGTAATTACCGTTTACAGTGTAAAGATGGATGTTATCGGTCGCTGAACGTCGGAGCAGTAGGCGTTTAATGCATTTTCCCATAGGGTCCAATGCAAAATTGACACCTCATTTTCTCCATTCTCAAGAGCTTTGAGTCTCTGCAAAACATATACATGTGTAGACACAAATAAGTGAAATAGAATGAAGGCTATTTCAGCTTTAGCTTTAATTCCGTTTGGGAGCTAAAGTCGTACAAACTTTTGTTTACAAAAATTTCGATGGCCTATAGTTCGCAAGTTATGCAATCAGTTGACATAAGATTGTGCATGCATGTAGACATGATAATGGCCTTTATACATGCCAAGTTTCAGATGGCTACCTACTCATACAAGCAAGCAGTAGCGGTTTGAAATTTTCACAATTTGGGCTACACGTTCGGGACGATTCGTGACCGTAGGTGACTTGCACAATTTGGGCTGAAACTAGTGCCAAATGAGAGGGTTGGGATAAACATTCAATTGACCATATGTGCCAAAAATTCTCGTTCTTTAGTTTTCGAGTTATAGCCCCTGGAAGTCGTAAACTGCACGACTTTGCCCTCGAATATCTCGACAACGGAGAAAGGAGAATTTCTGGGATTTTTTCCCAAGAAATATATGGGAATTCTCTGTAATTTTAGCACAGTTTCAGAACGATTCGTGAAAGTCACCTTTTAAGAATAACTTCCACTGCAGCCCATACATAAAAGTTTGCTCCTTTATTACTCTGCACATGGACAATTATTTGCGCTGTTATTTGCCCCAGGCATGTACCTATGTAATTACCGTTTACAGTGTAAAGATGGATGTTATCGGTCGCTGAACGTCGGAGCAGTAGGCGTTTAATGCATTTTCCCATAGGGTCCAATGCAAAATTGACACCTCATTTTCTCCATTCTCAAGAGCTTTGAGTCTCTGCAAAACATATACATGTGTAGACACAAATAAGTGAAATAGAATGAAGGCTATTTCAGCTTTAGCTTTTATTCCGTTTGGGAGCTAAAGTCGTACAAACTTTTGTTTACAAAAATTTCGATGGCCTATAGTTCGCAAGTTATGCAATCAGTTGACATAAGATTGTGCATGCATGTAGACATGTTAATGGCCTTTATACATGCCAAGTTTCAGATGGCTACCTACTCATACAAGCAAGCAGTAGCGGTTTGAAATTTTCACAATTTGGGCTACACGTTCGGGACGATTCGTGACCTTAGGTGACTTGCACAATTCGGGCTGAAACAAGTGCCAAATGAGAGGGTTGGGATAAACATTCAATTGACCATATGTGCCAAAATTCTCGTTCTTTAGTTTTCGAGTTATAGCCCCTGGAAGTCGTAAACTGCACGACTTTGCCCTCGAATATCTCGACAACGGAGAAAGGAGAATTTCTGGGATTTTTTCCCAAGAAATATATGGGAATTCTCTGTAATTTTAGCACAGTTTCAGAACGATTCGTGAAAGTCACCTTTTAAGAATAACTTCCACTGCAGCCCATACATAAAAGTTTGCTCCTTTATTACTCTGCACATGGACAATTATTTGCGCTGTTATTTGCCCCAGGCATGTACCTATGTAATTACCGTTTACAGTGTAAAGATGGATGTTATCGGTCGCTGAACGTCGGAGCAGTAGGCGTTTAATGCATTTTCCCATAGGGTCCAATGCAAAATTGACACCTCATTTTCTCCATTCTCAAGAGCTTTGAGTCTCTGCAAAACATATACATGTGTAGACACAAATAAGTGAAATAGAATGAAGGCTATTTCAGCTTTAGCTTTAATTCCGTTTGGGAGCTAAAGTCGTACAAACTTTTGTTTACAAAAATTTCGATGGCCTATAGTTCGCAAGTTATGCAATCAGTTGACATAAGATTGTGCATGCATGTAGACATGATAATGGCCTTTATACATGCCAAGTTTCAGATGGCTACCTACTCATACAAGCAAGCAGTAGCGGTTTGAAATTTTCACAATTTGGGCTACACGTTCGGGACGATTCGTGACCGTAGGTGACTTGCACAATTTGGGCTGAAACTAGTGCCAAATGAGAGGGTTGGGATAAACATTCAATTGACCATATGTGCCAAAAATTCTCGTTCTTTAGTTTTCGAGTTATAGCCCCTGGAAGTCGTAAACTGCACGACTTTGCCCTCGAATATCTCGACAACGGAGAAAGGAGAATTTCTGGGATTTTTTCCCAAGAAATATATGGGAATTATCTGTAATTTTAGCACAGTTTCAGAACGATTCGTGAAAGTCACCTTTTAAGAATAACTTCCACTGCAGCCCATACATAAAAGTTTGCTCCTTTATTACTCTGCACATGGACAATTATTTGCGCTGTTATTTGCCCCAGGCATGTACCTATGTAATTACCGTTTACAGTGTAAAGATGGATGTTATCGGTCGCTGAACGTCGGAGCAGTAGGCGTTTAATGCATTTTCCCATAGGGTCCAATGCAAAATTGACACCTCATTTTCTCCATTCTCAAGAGCTTTGAGTCTCTGCAAAACATATACATGTGTAGACACAAATAAGTGAAATAGAATGAAGGCTATTTCAGCTTTAGCTTTTATTCCGTTTGGGAGCTAAAGTCGTACAAACTTTTGTTTACAAACATTTCGATGGCCTATAGTTCGCAAGTTATGCAATCAGTTGACATAAGATTGTGCATGCATGTAGACATGTTAATGGCCTTTATACATGCCAAGTTTCAGATGGCTACCTACTCATACAAGCAAGCAGTAGCGGTTTGAAATTTTCACAATTTGGGCTACACGTTCGGGACGATTCGTGACCTTAGGTGACTTGCACAATTCGGGCTGAAACTAGTGCCAAATGAGAGGGTTGGGATAAACATTCAATTGACCATATGTGCCAAAATTCTCGTTCTTTAGTTTTCGAGTTATAGCCCCTGGAAGTCGTAAACTGCACGACTTTGCCCTCGAATATCTCGACAACGGAGAAAGGAGAATTTCTGGGATTTTTTCCCAAGAAATATATGGGAATTCTCTGTAATTTTAGCACAGTTTCAGAACGATTCGTGAAAGTCACCTTTTAAGAATAACTTCCACTGCAGCCCATACATAAAAGTTTGCTCCTTTATTACTCTGCACATGGACAATTATTTGCGCTGTTATTTGCCCCAGGCATGTACCTATGTAATTACCGTTTACAGTGTAAAGATGGATGTTATCGGTCGCTGAACGTCGGAGCAGTAGGCGTTTAATGCATTTTCCCATAGGGTCCAATGCAAAATTGACACCTCATTTTCTCCATTCTCAAGAGCTTTGAGTCTCTGCAAAACATATACATGTGTAGACACAAATAAGTGAAATAGAATGAAGGCTATTTCAGCTTTAGCTTTAATTCCGTTTGGGAGCTAAAGTCGTACAAACTTTTGTTTACAAACATTTCGATGGCCTATAGTTCGCAAGTTATGCAATCAGTTGACATAAGATTGTGCATGCATGTAGACATGATAATGGCCTTTATACATGCCAAGTTTCAGATGGCTACCTACTCATACAAGCAAGCAGTAGCGGTTTGAAATTTTCACAATTTGGGCTACACGTTCGGGACGATTCGTGACCGTAGGTGACTTGCACAATTTGGGCTGAAACTAGTGCCAAATGAGAGGGTTGGGATAAACATTCAATTGACCATATGTGCCAAAAATTCTCGTTCTTTAGTTTTCGAGTTATAGCCCCTGGAAGTCGTAAACTGCACGACTTTGCCCTCGAATATCTCGACAACGGAGAAAGGAGAATTTCTGGGATTTTTTCCCAAGAAATATATGGGAATTATCTGTAATTTTAGCACAGTTTCAGAACGATTCGTGAAAGTCACCTTTTAAGAATAACTTCCACTGCAGCCCATACATAAAAGTTTGCTCCTTTATTACTCTGCACATGGACAATTATTTGCGCTGTTATTTGCCCCAGGCATGTACCTATGTAATTACCGTTTACAGTGTAAAGATGGATGTTATCGGTCGCTGAACGTCGGAGCAGTAGGCGTTTAATGCATTTTCCCATAGGGTCCAATGCAAAATTGACACCTCATTTTCTCCATTCTCAAGAGCTTTGAGTCTCTGCAAAACATATACATGTGTAGACACAAATAAGTGAAATAGAATGAAGGCTATTTCAGCTTTAGCTTTTATTCCGTTTGGGAGCTAAAGTCGTACAAACTTTTGTTTACAAAAATTTCGATGGCCTATAGTTCCCAAGTTATGCAATCAGTTGACATAAGATTGTGCATGCATGTAGACATGTTAATGGCCTTTATACATGCCAAGTTTCAGATGGCTACCTACTCATACAAGCAAGCAGTAGCGGTTTGAAATTTTCACAATTTGGGCTACACGTTCGGGACGATTCGTGACCTTAGGTGACTTGCACAATTCGGGCTGAAACTAGTGCCAAATGAGAGGGTTGGGATAAACATTCAATTGACCATATGTGCCAAAATTCTCGTTCTTTAGTTTTCGAGTTATAGCCCCTGGAAGTCGTAAACTGCACGACTTTGCCCTCGAATATCTCGACAACGGAGAAAGGAGAATTTCTGGGATTTTTTCCCAAGAAATATATGGGAATTCTCTGTAATTTTAGCACAGTTTCAGAACGATTCGTGAAAGTCACCTTTTAAGAATAACTTCCACTGCAGCCCATACATAAAAGTTTGCTCCTTTATTACTCTGCACATGGACAATTATTTGCGCTGTTATTTGCCCCAGGCATGTACCTATGTAATTACCGTTTACAGTGTAAAGATGGATGTTATCGGTCGCTGAACGTCGGAGCAGTAGGCGTTTAATGCATTTTCCCATAGGGTCCAATGCAAAATTGACACCTCATTTTCTCCATTCTCAAGAGCTTTGAGTCTCTGCAAAACATATACATGTGTAGACACAAATAAGTGAAATAGAATGAAGGCTATTTCAGCTTTAGCTTTAATTCCGTTTGCTAGCTAAAGTCGTACAAACTTTTGTTTACAAAAATTTCGATGGCCTATAGTTCGCAAGTTATGCAATCAGTTGACATAAGATTGTGCATGCATGTAGACATGATAATGGCCTTTATACATGCCAAGTTTCAGATGGCTACCTACTCATACAAGCAAGCAGTAGCGGTTTGAAATTTTCACAATTTGGGCTACACGTTCGGGACGATTCGTGACCGTAGGTGACTTGCACAATTTGGGCTGAAACTAGTGCCAAATGAGAGGGTTGGGATAAACATTCAATTGACCATATGTGCCAAAAATTCTCGTTCTTTAGTTTTCGAGTTATAGCCCCTGGAAGTCGTAAACTGCACGACTTTGCCCTCGAATATCTCGACAACGGAGAAAGGAGAATTTCTGGGATTTTTTCCCAAGAAATATATGGGAATTCTCTGTAATTTTAGCACAGTTTCAGAACGATTCGTGAAAGTCACCTTTTAAGAATAACTTCCACTGCAGCCCATACATAAAAGTTTGCTCCTTTATTACTCTGCACATGGACAATTATTTGCGCTGTTATTTGCCCCAGGCATGTACCTATGTAATTACCGTTTACAGTGTAAAGATGGATGTTATCGGTCGCTGAACGTCGGAGCAGTAGGCGTTTAATGCATTTTCCCATAGGGTCCAATGCAAAATTGACACCTCATTTTCTCCATTCTCAAGAGCTTTGAGTCTCTGCAAAACATATACATGTGTAGACACAAATAAGTGAAATAGAATGAAGGCTATTTCAGCTTTAGCTTTAATTCCGTTTGGGAGCTAAAGTCGTACAAACTTTTGTTTACAAAAATTTCGATGGCCTATAGTTCGCAAGTTATGCAATCAGTTGACATAAGATTGTGCATGCATGTAGACATGATAATGGCCTTTATACATGCCAAGTTTCAGATGGCTACCTACTCATACAAGCAAGCAGTAGCGGTTTGAAATTTTCACAATTTGGGCTACACGTTCGGGACGATTCGTGACCGTAGGTGACTTGCACAATTTGGGCTGAAACTAGTGCCAAATGAGAGGGTTGGGATAAACATTCAATTGACCATATGTGCCAAAAATTCTCGTTCTTTAGTTTTCGAGTTATAGCCCCTGGAAGTCGTAAACTGCACGACTTTGCCCTCGAATATCTCGACAACGGAGAAAGGAGAATTTCTGGGATTTTTTCCCAAGAAATATATGGGAATTATCTGTAATTTTAGCACAGTTTCAGAACGATTCGTGAAAGTCACCTTTTAAGAATAACTTCCACTGCAGCCCATACATAAAAGTTTGCTCCTTTATTACTCTGCACATGGACAATTATTTGCGCTGTTATTTGCCCCAGGCATGTACCTATGTAATTACCGTTTACAGTGTAAAGATGGATGTTATCGGTCGCTGAACGTCGGAGCAGTAGGCGTTTAATGCATTTTCCCATAGGGTCCAATGCAAAATTGACACCTCATTTTCTCCATTCTCAAGAGCTTTGAGTCTCTGCAAAACATATACATGTGTAGACACAAATAAGTGAAATAGAATGAAGGCTATTTCAGCTTTAGCTTTTATTCCGTTTGGGAGCTAAAGTCGTACAAACTTTTGTTTACAAAAATTTCGATGGCCTATAGTTCGCAAGTTATGCAATCAGTTGACATAAGATTGTGCATGCATGTAGACATGTTAATGGCCTTTATACATGCCAAGTTTCAGATGGCTACCTACTCATACAAGCAAGCAGTAGCGGTTTGAAATTTTCACAATTTGGGCTACACGTTCGGAACGATTCGTTACCTTAGGTGACTTGCACAATTCGGGCTGAAACTAGTGCCAAATGAGAGGGTTGGGATAAACATTCAATTAACCATATGTGCCAAAAATTCTCGTTCTTTAGTTATCGAGTTATAGCCCCTGGAAGTCGTAAACTGCACGACTTTGCCCTCGAATATCTCGACAACGGAGAAAGGAGAATTTCTGGGATTTTTTCCCAAGAAATATATGGGAATTATCTGTAATTTTAGCACAGTTTCAGAACGATTCGTGAAAGTCACCTTTTAAGAATAACTTCCACTGCAGCCCATACATAAAAGTTTGCTCCTTTATTACTCTGCACATGGACAATTATTTGCGCTGTTATTTGCCCCAGGCATGTACCTATGTAATTACCGTTTACAGTGTAAAGATGGATGTTATCGGTCGCTGAACGTCGGAGCAGTAGGCGTTTAATGCATTTTCCCATAGGGTCCAATGCAAAATTGACACCTCATTTTCTCCATTCTCAAGAGCTTTGAGTCTCTGCAAAACATATACATGTGTAGACACAAATAAGTGAAATAGAATGAAGGCTATTTCAGCTTTAGCTTTTATTCCGTTTGGGGGCTAAAGTCGTACAAACTTTTGTTTACAAAAATTTCGATGGCCTATAGTTCGCAAGTTATGCAATCAGTTGACATAAGATTGTGCATGCATGTAGACATGTTAATGGCCTTTATACATGCCAAGTTTCAGATGGCTACCTACTCATACAAGCAAGCAGTAGCGGTTTGAAATTTTCACAATTTGGGCTACACGTTCGGGACGATTCGTGACCTTAGGTGACTTGCACAATTCGGGCTGAAACTAGTGCCAAATGAGAGGGTTGGGATAAACATTAAATTGACCATATGTGCCAAAATTCTCGTTCTTTAGTTTTCGAGTTATAGCCCCTGGAAGTCGTAAACTGCACGACTTTGCCCTCGAATATCTCGACAACGGAGAAAGGAGAATTTCTGGGATTTTTTCCCAAGAAATATATGGGAATTCTCTGTAATTTTAGCACAGTTTCAGAACGATTCGTGAAAGTCACCTTTTAAGAATAACTTCCACTGCAGCCCATACATAAAAGTTTGCTCCTTTATAACTCTGCACATGGACAATTATTTGCGCTGTTATTTGCCCCAGGCATGTACCTATGTAATTACCGTTTACAGTGTAAAGATGGATGTTATCGGTCGCTGAACGTCGGAGCAGTAGGCGTTTAATGCATTTTCCCATAGGGTCCAATGCAAAATTGACACCTCATTTTCTCCATTCTCAAGAGCTTTGAGTCTCTGCAAAACATATACATGTGTAGACACAAATAAGTGAAATAGAATGAAGGCTATTTCAGCTTTAGCTTTAATTCCGTTTGGGAGCTAAAGTCGTACAAACTTTTGTTTACAAAAATTTCGATGGCCTATAGTTCGCAAGTTATGCAATCAGTTGACATAAGATTGTGCATGCATGTAGACATGATAATGGCCTTTATACATGCCAAGTTTCAGATGGCTACCTACTCATACAAGCAAGCAGTAGCGGTTTGAAATTTTCACAATTTGGGCTACACGTTCGGGACGATTCGTGACCGTAGGTGACTTGCACAATTTGGGCTGAAACTAGTGCCAAATGAGAGGGTTGGGATAAACATTCAATTGACCATATGTGCCAAAAATTCTCGTTCTTTAGTTTTCGAGTTATAGCCCCTGGAAGTCGTAAACTGCACGACTTTGCCCTCGAATATCTCGACAACGGAGAAAGGAGAATTTCTGGGATTTTTTCCCAAGAAATATATGGGAATTATCTGTAATTTTAGCACAGTTTCAGAACGATTCGTGAAAGTCACCTTTTAAGAATAACTTCCACTGCAGCCCATACATAAAAGTTTGCTCCTTTATTACTCTGCACATGGACAATTATTTGCGCTGTTATTTGCCCCAGGCATGTACCTATGTAATTACCGTTTACAGTGTAAAGATGGATGTTATCGGTCGCTGAACGTCGGAGCAGTAGGCGTTTAATGCATTTTCCCATAGGGTCCAATGCAAAATTGACACCTCATTTTCTCCATTCTCAAGAGCTTTGAGTCTCTGCAAAACATATACATGTGTAGACACAAATAAGTGAAATAGAATGAAGGCTATTTCAGCTTTAGCTTTTATTCCGTTTGGGAGCTAAAGTCGTACAAACTTTTGTTTACAAAAATTTCGATGGCCTATAGTTCGCAAGTTATGCAATCAGTTGACCTAAGATTGTGCATGCATGTAGACACGATAATGGCCTTTATACATGCCAAGTTTCAGATGGCTACCTACTCATACAAGCAAGCAGTAGCGGTTTGAAATTTTCACAATTTGGGCTACACGTTCGGGACGATTCGTGACCGTATGTGACTTGCACAATTTGGGCTGAAACTAGTGCCAAATGAGAGGGTTGGGATAAACATTCAATTGACCATATGTGCCAAAAATTCTCGTTCTTTAGTTTTCGAGTTATAGCCCCTGGAAGTCGTAAACTGCACGACTTTGCCCTCGAATATCTCGACAACGGAGAAAGGAGAATTTCTGGGATTTTTTCCCAAGAAATATATGGGAATTATCTGTAATTTTAGCACAGTTTCAGAACGATTCGTGAAAGTCACCTTTTAAGAATAACTTCCACTGCAGCCCATACATAAAAGTTTGCTCCTTTATTACTCTGCACATGGACAATTATTTGCGCTGTTATTTGCCCCAGGCATGTACCTATGTAATTACCGTTTACAGTGTAAAGATGGATGTTATCGGTCGCTGAACGTCGGAGCAGTAGGCGTTTAATGCATTTTCCCATAGGGTCCAATGCAAAATTGACACCTCATTTTCTCCATTCTCAAGAGCTTTGAGTCTCTGCAAAACATATACATGTGTAGACACAAATAAGTGAAATAGAATGAAGGCTATTTCAGCTTTAGCTTTTATTCCGTTTGGGAGCTAAAGTCGTACAAACTTTTGTTTACAAAAATTTCGATGGCCTATAGTTCGCAAGTTATGCAATCAGTTGACATAAGATTGTGCATGCATGTAGACATGCTAATGGCCTTTATACATGCCAAGTTTCAGATGGCTACCTACTCATACAAGCAAGCAGTAGCGGTTTGAAATTTTCACAATTTGGGCTACACGTTCGGGACGATTCGTGACCTTAGGTGACTTGCACAATTTGGGCTGAAACTAGTGCCAAATGAGAGGATTGGGATAAACATTCAATTGACCATATGTGCCAAAAATTCTCGTTCTTTAGTTTTCGAGTTATAGCCCCTTGAAGTCGTAAACTGCACGACTTTGCCCTCGAATATCTCGACAACGGAGAAAGGAGAATTTCTGGGATTTTTGCCCTTGAAATATATGGGAATAATCTGTAATTTTAGCACAGTTTCAGAACGATTCGTGAAAGTCACCTTTTAAGAATAACTTCCACTGCAGCCCATACATAAAAGTTTGCTCCTTTATTACTCTGCACATGGACAATTATTTGCGCTGTTATTTGCCCCAGGCATGTACCTATGTAATTACCGTTTACAGTGTAAAGATGGATGTTATCGGTCGCTGAACGTCGGAGCAGTAGGCGTTTAATGCATTTTCCCATAGGGTCCAATGCAAAATTGACACCTCATTTTCTCCATTCTCAAGAGCTTTGAGTCTCTGCAAAACATATACATGTGTAGACACAAATAAGTGAAATAGAATGAAGGCTATTTCAGCTTTAGCTTTTATTCCGTTTGGGAGCTAAAGTCGTACAAACTTTTGTTTACAAAAATTTCGATGGCCTATAGTTCGCAAGTTATGCAATCAGTTGACATAAGATTGTGCATGCATGTAGACATGTTAATGGCCTTTATACATGCCAAGTTTCAGATGGCTACCTACTCATACAAGCAAGCAGTAGCGGTTTGAAATTTTCACAATTTGGGCTACACGTTCGGGACGATTCGTGACCTTAGGTGACTTGCACAATTCGGGCTGAAACTAGTGCCAAATGAGAGGGTTGGGATAAACATTCAATTGACCATATGTGCCAAAGATTCTCGTTCTTTAGTTTTCGAGTTATAGCCCCTGGAAGTCGTAAACTGCACGACTTTGCCCTCGAATATCTCGACAACGGAGAAAGGAGAATTTCTGGGATTTTTTTCCCAAGAAATATATGGGAATTATCTGTAATTTTAGCACAGTTTCAGAACGATTCGTGAAAGTCACCTTTTAAGAATAACTTCCACTGCAGCCCATACATAAAAGTTTGCTCCTTTATTACTCTGCACATGGACAATTATTTGCGCTGTTATTTGCCCCAGGCATGTACCTATGTAATTACCGTTTACAGTGTAAAGATGGATGTTATCGGTCGCTGAACGTCGGAGCAGTAGGCGTTTAATGCATTTTCCCATAGGGTCCAATGCAAAATTGACACCTCATTTTCTCCATTCTCAAGAGCTTTGAGTCTCTGCAAAACATATACATGTGTAGACACAAATAAGTGAAATAGAATGAAGGCTATTTCAGCTTTAGCTTTTATTCCGTTTGGGAGCTAAAGTCGTACAAACTTTTGTTTACAAAAATTTCGATGGCCTATAGTTCGCAAGTTATGCAATCAGTCGACATAAGATTGTGCATGCATGTAGACATGTTAATGGCCTTTATACATGCCAAGTTTCAGATGGCTACCTACTCATACAAGCAAGCAGTAGCGGTTTGAAATTTTCACAATTTGGGCTACACGTTCGGGACGATTCGTGACCTTAGGTGACTTGCACAATTCGGGCTGAAACTAGTGCCAAATGAGAGGGTTGGGATAAACATTCAATTGACCATATGTGCCAAAAATTCTCGTTCTTTAGTTTTCGAGTTATAGCCCCTGGAAGTCGTAAACTGCACGACTTTGCCCTCGAATATCTCGACAACGGAGAAAGGAGAATTTCTGGGATTTTTTCCCAAGAAATATATGGGAATTATCTGTAATTTTAGCACAGTTTCAGAACGATTCGTGAAAGTCACCTTTTAAGAATAACTTCCACTGCAGCCCATACATAAAAGTTTGCTCCTTTATTACTCTGCACATGGACAATTATTTGCGCTGTTATTTGCCCCAGGCATGTACCTATGTAATTACCGTTTACAGTGTAAAGATGGATGTTATCGGTCGCTGAACGTCGGAGCAGTAGGCGTTTAATGCATTTTCCCATAGGGTCCAATGCAAAATTGACACCTCATTTTCTCCATTCTCAAGAGCTTTGAGTCTCTGCAAAACATATACATGTGTAGACACAAATAAGTGAAATAGAATGAAGGCTATTTCAGCTTTAGCTTTTATTCCGTTTGGGAGCTAAAGTCGTACAAACTTTTGTTTACAAAAATTTTGATGGCCTATAGTTCGCAAGTTATGCAATCAGTTGACCTAAGATTGTGTATGCATGTAGACATGGTAATGGCCTTTATACATGCCAAGTTTCAGATGGCTACCTACTCATACAAGCAAGCAGTAGCGGTTTGAAATTTTCACAATTTTGGCTACACGTTCGGGACGATTCGTGACCTTAGGTGACTTGCACAATTTGGGCTGAAACTAGTGCCAAATGAGAGGGTTGGGATAAACATTCAATTGACCATATGGGCCAAAAATTCTCGTTCTTTAGTTTTCGAGTTATAGCCCCTGGAAGTCGTAAACTGCACGACTTTGCCCTCGAATATCTCGACAACGGAGAAAGGAGAATTTCTGGGATTTTTTCCCAAGAAATATATGGGAATTATCTGTAATTTTAGCACAGTTTCAGAACGATTCGTGAAAGTCACCTTTTAAGAATAACTTCCACTGCAGCCCATACATAAAAGTTTGCTCCTTTATTACTCTGCACATGGACAATTATTTGCGCTGTTATTTGCCCCAGGCATGTACCTATGTAATTACCGTTTACAGTGTAAAGATGGATGTTATCGGTCGCTGAACGTCGGAGCAGTAGGCGTTTAATGCATTTTCCCATAGGGTCCAATGCAAAATTGACACCTCATTTTCTCCATTCTCAAGAGCTTTGAGTCTCTGCAAAACATATACATGTGTAGACACAAATAAGTGAAATAGAATGAAGGCTATTTCAGCTTTAGCTTTTATTCCGTTTGGGAGCTAAAGTCGTACAAACTTTTGTTTACAAAAATTTCGATGGCCTATAGTTCGCAAGTTATGCAATCAGTTGACATAAGATTGTGCATGCATGTAGACATGTTAATGGCCTTTATACATGCCAAGTTTCAGATGGCTACCTACTCATACAAGCAAGCAGTAGCGGTTTGAAATTTCCACAATTTGGGCTACACGTTTGGGACGATTCGTGACCTTAGGTGACTTGCACAATTCGGGCTGAAACTAGTGCCAAATGAGAGGGTTGGGATAAACATTCAATTGACCATATGTGCCAAAAATTCTCGTTCTTTAGTTTTCGAGTTATAGCCCCTGGAAGTCGTAAACTGCACGACTTTGCCCTCGAATATCTCGACAACGGAGAAAGGAGAATTTCTGGGATTTTTTCCCAAGAAATATATGGGAATTATCTGTAATTTTAGCACAGTTTCAGAACGATTCGTGAAAGTCACCTTTTAAGAATAACTTCCACTGCAGCCCATACATAAAAGTTTGCTCCTTTATTACTCTGCACATGGACAATTATTTGCGCTGTTATTTGCCCTAGGCATGTACCTATGTAATTACCGTTTACAGTGTAAAGATGGATGTTATCGGTCGCTGAACGTCGGAGCAGTAGGCGTTTAATGCATTTTCCCATAGGGTCCAATGCAAAATTGACACCTCATTTTCTCCATTCTCAGGAGCTTTGAGTCTCTGCAAAACATATACATGTGTAGACACAAATAAGTGAAATAGAATGAAGGCTATTTCAGCTTTAGCTTTTATTCCGTTTGGGAGCTAAAGTCGTACAAACTTTTGTTTACAAAAATTTTGATGGCCTATAGTTCGCAAGTTATGCAATCAGTTGACATAAGATTGTGCATGCATGTAGACATGTTAATGGCCTTTATACATGCCAGGTTTCAGATGGCTACCTACTCATACAAGCAAGCAGTAGCGGTTTGAAATTTTCACAATTTGGGCTACACGTTCGGGACGATTCGTGACCTTAGGTGACTTGCACAATTCGGGCTGAAACTAGTGCCAAATGAGAGGGTTGGGATAAACATTCAATTGACCATATGTGCCAAAAATTCTCGTTCTTTAGTTTTCGAGTTATAGCCCCTGGAAGTCGTAAACTGCACGACTTTGCCCTCGAATATCTCGACAACGGAGAGAGGAGAATTTCTGGGATTTTTTCCCAAGAAATATATGGGAATTATCTGTAATTTTAGCACAGTATCAGAACGATTCGTGAAAGTCACCTTTTAAGAATAACTTCCACTGCAGCCCATACATAAAAGTTTGCTCCTTTATTACTCTGCACATGGACAATTATTTGCGCTGTTATTTGCCTCCAGGCATGTACCTATGTAATTACCGTTTACAGTGTAAAGATGGATGTTATCGGTCTCTGAACGTCGGAGCAGTAGGCGTTTAATGCATTTTCCCAGAGGGTCCAATGCAAAATTGACACCTCATTTTCTCCATTCTCAAGAGCTTTGAGTCTCTGCAAAACATATACATGTGTAGACACAAATAAGTGAAATAGAATGAAGGCTATTTCAGCTTTAGCTTTTATTCCGTTTGGGAGCTAAAGTCGTACAAACTTTTGTTTACAAAAATTTCGATGGCCTATAGTTCGCAAGTTGTGCAATCAGTTGACATAAGATTGTGCATGCATGTAGACATGTTAATGGCCTTTATACATGCCAAGTTTCAGATGGCTACCTACTCATACAAGCAAGCAGTAGCGGTTTGAAATTTTCACAATTTGGGCTACACGTTCGGGACGATTCGTGACCTTAGGTGACTTGCACAATTCGGGCTGAAACTAGTGCCAAATGAGAGGGTTGCGATAAACATTCAATTGACCATATGTGCCAAACATTCTCGTTCTTTAGTTTTCGAGTTATAGCCCCTGGAAGTCGTAAACTGCACGACTTTGCCCTCGAATATCTCGACAACGGAGAAAGGAGAATTTCTGGGATTTTTTCCCAAGAAATATATGGGAATTATCTGTAATTTTAGCACAGTTTCAGAACGATTCGTGAAAGTCACCTTTTAAGAATAACTTCCGCTGCAGCCCATACATAAAAGTTTGCTCCTTTATTACTCTGCACATGGACAATTATTTGCGCTGTTATTTGCCCCAGGCATGTACCTATGTAATTACCGTTTACAGTGTAAAGATGGATGTTATCGGTCGCTGAACGTCGGAGCAGTAGGCGTTTAATGCATTTTCCCATAGGGTCCAATGCAAAATTGACACCTCATTTTCTCCATTCTCAAGAGCTTTGAGTCTCTGCAAAACATATACATGTGTAGACACAAATAAGTGAAATAGAATGAAGGCTATTTCAGCTTTAGCTTTTATTCCGTTTGGGAGCTAAAGTCGCACAAACTTTTGTTTACAAAAATTTCGATGGCTTTATAGTTCGCAAGTTATGCAATCAGTTGACATAAGATTGTGCATGCATGTAGACATGTTAATGGCCTTTATACATGCCAAGTTTCAGATGGCTACCTACTCATACAAGCAAGCAGTAGCGGTTTGAAATTTTCACAATTTGGGCTACACGTTCGGGACGATTCGTGACCTTAGGTGACTTGCACAATTCGGGCTGAAACTAGTGCCAAATGAGAGGGTTGGGATAAACATTCAATTGACCATATGTGCCAAAAATTCTCGTTCTTTAGTTTTCGAGTTATAGCCCCTGGAAGTCGTAAACTGCACGACTTTGCCCTCGAATATCTCGACAACGGAGAAAGGAGAATTTCTGGGATTTTTTCCCAAGAAATATATGGGAATTATCTGTAATTTTAGCACAGTTTCAGAACGATTCGTGAAAGTCACCTTTTAAGAATAACTTCCACTGCAGCCCATACATAAAAGTTTGCTCCTTTATTACTCTGCACATGGACAATTATTTGCGCTGTTATTTGCCCCAGGCATGTACCTATGTAATTACCGTTTACAGTGTAAAGATGGATGTTATCGGTCGCTGAACGTCGGAGCAGTAGGCATTTAATGCATTTTCCCATAGGGTCCAATGCAAAATTGACACCTCATTTTCTCCATTCTCAAGAGCTTTGAGTCTCTGCAAAACATATACATGTGTAGACACAAATAAGTGAAATAGAATGAAGGCTATTTCAGCTTTAGCTTTTATTCGGTTTGGGAGCTAAAGTCGTACAAACTTTTGTTTACAAAAATTTCGATGGCCTATAGTTCGCAAGTTATGCAATCAGTTGACATAAGATTGTGCATGCATGTAGACATGTTAATGGCCTTTATACATGCCAAGTTTCAGATGGCTACCTACTCATACAAGCAAGCAGTAGCGGTTTGAAATTTTCACAATTTGGGCTACACGTTCGGGACGATTCGTGACCTTAGGTGACTTGCACAATTCGGGCTGAAACTAGTGCCAAATGAGAGGGTTGGGATAAACATTCAATTGACCATATGTGCCAAAAATTCTCGTTCATTAGTTTTCGAGTTATAGCCCCTGGAAGTCGTAAACTGCACGACTTTGCCCTCGAATATCTCGACAACGGAGAAAGGAGAATTTCTGGGATTTTTTCCCAAGAAATATATGGGAATTATCTGTAATTTTAGCACAGTTTCAGAACGATTCGTGAAAGTCACCTTTTAAGAATAACTTCCACTGCAGCCCATACATAAAAGTTTGCTCCTTTATTACTCTGCACATGGACAATTATTTGCGCTGTTATTTGCCCCAGGCATGTACCTATGTAATTACCGTTTACAGTGTAAAGATGGATGTTATCGGTCGCTGAACGTCGGAGCAGTAGGCGTTTAATGCATTTTCCCATAGGGTCCAATGCAAAATTGACACCTCATTTTCTCCATTCTTAAGAGCTTTGAGTCTCTGCAGAACATATACATGTGTAGACACAAATAAGTGAAATAGAATGAAGGCTATTTCAGCTTTAGCTTTTATTCCGTTTGGGAGCTAAAGTCGTACAAACTTTTGTTTACAAAAATTTCGATGGCCTATAGTTCGCAAGTTATGCAATCAGTTGACATAAGATTGTGCATGCATGTAGACATGTTAATGGCCTTTATACATGCCAAGTTTCAGATGGCTACCTACTTATACAAGCAAGCAGTAGCGGTTTGAAATTTTCACAATTTGGGCTACACGTTCGGGACGATTCGTGACCTTAGGTGACTTGCACAATTCGGGCTGAAACTAGTGCCAAATGAGAGGGTTGGGATAAACATTCAATTGACCATATGTGCCAAAAATTCTCGTTCTTTAGTTTTCGAGTTATAGCCCCTGGAAATCGTAAACTGCACGACTTTGCCCTCGAATATCTCGACAACGGAGCCTGGAGAATTTCTGGGATTTTTTCCCAAGAAATATATGGGAATTATCTGTAATTTTAGCACAGCTTCAGAACGATTCGTGAAAGTCACCTTTTAAGAATAACTTCCACTGCAGCCCATACATAAAAGTTTGCTCCTTTATTACTCTGCACATGGACAATTATTTGCGCTGTTATTTGCCCCAGGCATGTACCTATGTAATTACCGTTTACAGTGTAAAGATGGATGTTATCGGTCGCTGAACGTCGGAGCAGTAGGCGTTTAATGCATTTTCCCATAGGGTCCAATGCAAAATTGACACCTCATTTTCTCCATTCTCAAGAGCTTTGAGTCTCTGCAAAACATATACATGTGTAGACACAAATAAGTGAAATAGAATGAAGGCTATTTCAGCTTTAGCTTTTATTCCGTTTGGGAGCTAAAGTCGTACAAACTTTTGTTTACAAAAATTTCGATGGCCTATAGTTCGCAAGTTATGCAATCAGTTGACATAAGATTGTGCATGCATGTAGACATGTTAATGGCCTTTATACATGCCAAGTTTCAGATGGCTACCTGCTCATACAAGCAAGCAGTAGCGGTTTGAAATTTTCACAATTTGGGCTACACGTTCGGGACGATTCGTGACCTTAGGTGACTTGCACAATTCGGGCTGAAACTAGTGCCAAATGAGAGGGTTGGGATAAACATTCAATTGACCATATGTGCCAAAAATTCTCGTTCTTTAGTTTTCGAGTTATAGCCCCTGGAAGTCGTAAACTGCACGACTTTGCCCTCGAATATCTCGACAACGGAGAAAGGAGAATTTCTGGGATTTTTTCCCAAGAAATATATGGGAATTATCTGTAATTTTAGCACAGTTTCAGAACGATTCGTGAAAGTCACCTTTTAAGAATAACTTCCACTGCAGCCCATACATAAAAGTTTGCTCCTTTATTACTCTGCACATGGACAATTATTTGCGCTGTTATTTGCCCCAGGCATGTACCTATGTAATTACCGTTTACAGTGTAAAGATGGATGTTATCGGTCGCTGAACGTCGGAGCAGTAGGCGTTTAATGCATTTTCCCATAGGGTCCAATGCAAAATTGACACCTCATTTTCTCCATTCTCAAGAGCTTTGAGTCTCTGCAAAACATATACATGTGTAGACACAAATAAGTGAAATAGAATGAAGGCTATTTCAGCTTTAGCTTTTATTCCGTTTGGGAGCTAAAGTCGTACAAACTTTTGTTTACAAAAATTTCGATGGCCTATAGTTCGCAAGTTATGCAATCAGTTGACATAAGATTGTGCATGCATGTAGACATGTTAATGGCCTTTATACATGCCAAGTTTCAGATGGCTACCTACTCATACAAGCAAGCAGTAGCGGTTTGAAATTTTCACAATTTGGGCTACACGTTCGGGACGATTCGTGACCTTAGGTGACTTGCACAATTCGGGCTGAAACTAGTGCCAAATGAGAGGGTTGGGATAAACATTCAATTGACCATATGTGCCAAAAATTCTCGTTCATTAGTTTTCGAGTTATAGCCCCTGGAAGTCGTAAACTGCACGACTTTGCCCTCGAATATCTCGACAACGGAGAAAGGAGAATTTCTGGGATTTTTTCCCAAGAAATATATGGGAATTATCTGTAATTTTAGCACAGTTTCAGAACGATTCGTGATAGTCACCTTTTAAGAATAACTTCCACTGCAGCCCATACATAAAAGTTTGCTCCTTTATTACTCTGCACATGGACAATTATTTGCGCTGTTATTTGCCCCAGGCATGTACCTTTGTAATTACCGTTAACAGTGTAAAGATGGATGTTATCGGTCGCTGAACGTCGGAGCAGTAGGCGTTTAATGCATTTTCCCATAGGGTCCAATGCAAAATTGACACCTCATTTTCTCCATTCTTAAGAGCTTTGAGTCTCTGCAGAACATATACATGTGTAGACACAAATAAGTGAAATAGAATGAAGGCTATTTCAGCTTTAGCTTTTATTCCGTTTGGGAGCTAAAGTCGTACAAACTTTTGTTTACAAAAATTTCGATGGCCTATAGTTCGCAAGTTATGCAATCAGTTGACATAAGATTGTGCATGCATGTAGACATGTTAATGGCCTTTATACATGCCAAGTTTCAGATGGCTACCTACTTATACAAGCAAGCAGTAGCGGTTTGAAATTTTCACAATTTGGGCTACACGTTCGGGACGATTCGTGACCTTAGGTGACTTGCACAATTCGGGCTGAAACTAGTGCCAAATGAGAGGGTTGGGATAAACATTCAATTGACCATATGTGCCAAAAATTCTCGTTCTTTAGTTTTCGAGTTATAGCCCCTGGAAGTCGTAAACTGCACGACTTTGCCCTCGAATATCTCGACAACGGAGAAAGGAGAATTTCTGGGATTTTTTCCCAAGAAATATATGGGAATTATCTGTAATTTTAGCACAGTTTCAGAACGATTCGTGAAAGTCACCTTTTAAGAATAACTTCCACTGCAGCCCATACATAAAAGTTTGCTCCTTTATTACTCTGCACATGGACAATTATTTGCGCTGTTATTTGCCCCAGGCATGTACCTATGTAATTACCGTTTACAGTGTAAAGATGGATGTTATCGGTCGCTAAACGTCGGAGCAGTAGGCGTTTAATGCATTTTCCCATAGGGTCCAATGCAAAATTGACACCTCCTTTCTCCATTCTCAAGAGCTTTGAGTCTCTGCAAAACATATACATGTGTAGACACAAATAAGTGAAATAGAAGGAAGGCTATTTCAGCTTTAGCTTTTATTCCGTTTGGGAGCTAAAGTCGTACAAACTTTTGTTTACAAAAATTTCGATGGCCTATAGTTCGCAAGTTATGCAATCAGTTGACATAAGATTGTGCATGCATGTAGACATGTTAATGGCCTTTATACATGCCAAGTTTCAGATGGCTACCTACTCATACAAGCAAGCAGTAGCGGTTTGAAATTTTCACAATTTGGGCTACACGTTCGGGACGATTCGTGACCTTAGGTGACTTGCACAATTCGGGCTGAAACTAGTGCCAAATGAGAGGGTTGGGATAAACATTCAATTGACCATATGTGCCAAAAATTCTCGTTCTTTAGTTTTCGAGTTATAGCCCCTGGAAGTCGTAAACTGCACGACTTTGCCCTCGAATATCTCGACAACGGAGAAAGGAGAATTTCTGGGATTTTTTCCCAAGAAATATATGGGAATTATCTGTAATTTAAGCACAGTTTCAGAACGATTCGTGAAAGTCACCTTTTAAGAATAACTTCCACTGCAGCCCATACATAAAAGTTTGCTCCTTTATTACTCTGCACATGGACAATTATTTGCGCTGTTATTTGCCCCAGGCATGTACCTATGTAATTACCGTTTACAGTGTAAAGATGGATGTTATCGGTCGCTGAACGTCGGAGCAGTAGGCGTTTAATGCATTTTCCCATAGGGTCCAATGCAAAATTGACACCTCATTTTCTCCATTCTCAAGAGCTTTGAGTCTCTGCAAAACATATACATGTGTAGACACAAATAAGTGAAATAGAATGAAGGCTATTTCAGCTTTAGCTTTTATTCCGTTTGGGAGCTAAAGTCGTACAAACTTTTGTTTACAAAAATTTCGATGGCCTATAGTTCGCAAGTTATGCAATCAGTTGACATAAGATTGTGCATGCATGTAGACATGTTAATGGCCTTTATACATGCCAAGTTTCAGATGGCTACCTACTTATACAAGCAAGCAGTAGCGGTTTGAAATTTTCACAATTTGGGCTACACGTTCGGGACGATTCGTGACCTTAGGTGACTTGCA
Source organism: Ctena decussata (assembly GCA_963989385.1). Lineage (NCBI taxonomy): Eukaryota > Metazoa > Mollusca > Bivalvia > Lucinida > Lucinidae > Ctena > Ctena decussata. Next base: position 17,717,017 of record OZ022512.1, on the reverse strand, counting down.
CAATTCGGGCTGAAACTAGTGCCAAATGAGAGGGTTGGGATAAACATTCAATTGACCATATGTGCCAAAAATTCTCGTTCATTAGTTTTCGAGTTATAGCCCCTGGAAATCGTAAACTGCACGACTTTGCCCTCGAATATCTCGACAACGGAGAAAGGAGAATTTCTGGGATTTTTTCCCAAGAAATATATGGGAATTATCTGTAATTTTAGCACAGCTTCAGAACGATTCGTGAAAGTCACCTTTTAAGAATAACTTCCACTGCAGCCCATACATAAAAGTTTGCTCCTTTATTACTCTGCACATGGACAATTATTTGCGCTGTTATTTGCCCCAGGCATGTTCCTATGTAATTACCGTTTACAGTGTAAAGATGGATGTTATCGGTCGCTGAACGTCGGAGCAGTAGGCGTTTAATGCATTTTCCCATAGGGTCCAATGCAAAATTGACACCTCATTTTCTCCATTCTCAAGAGCTTTGAGTCTCTGCAAAACATATACATGTGTAGACACAAATAAGTGAAATAGAATGAAGGCTATTTCAGCTTTAGCTTTTATTCCGTTTGGGAGCTAAAGTCGTACAAACTTTTGTTTACAAAAATTTCGATGGCCTATAGTTCGCAAGTTATGCAATCAGTTGACATAAGATTGTGCATGCATGTAGACATGTTAATGGCCTTTATACATGCCAAGTTTCAGATGGCTACCTACTCATACAAGCAAGCAGTAGCGGTTTGAAATTTTCACAATTTGGGCTACACGTTCGGGACGATTCGTGACCTTAGGTGACTTGCACAATTCGGGCTGAAACTAGTGCCAAATGAGAGGGTTGGGATAAACATTCAATTGACCATATGTGCCAAAAATTCTCGTTCTTTAGTTTTCGAGTTATAGCCCCTGGAAGTCGTAAACTGCACGACTTTGCCCTCGAATATCTCGACAACGGAGAAAGGAGAATTTCTGGGATTTTTTCCCAAGAAATATATGGGAATTATCTGTAATTTTAGCACAGTTTCAGAACGATTCGTGAAAGTCACCTTTTAAGAATAACTTCCACTGCAGCCCATACATAAAAGTTTGCTCCTTTATTACTCTGCACATGGACAATTATTTGCGCTGTTATTTGCCCCAGGCATGTACCTATGTAATTACCGTTTACAGTGTAAAGATGGATGTTATCGGTCGCTGAACGTCGGAGCAGTAGGCGTTAAATGCATTTTCCCATAGGGTCCAATGCAAAATTGACACCTCATTTTCTCCATTCTCAAGAGCTTTGAGTCTCTGCAAAACATATACATGTGTAGACACAAATAAGTGAAATAGAATGAAGGCTATTTCAGCTTTAGCTTTTATTCCGTTTGGGAGCTAAAGTCGAACAAACTTTTGTTTACAAAAATTTCGATGGCCTATAGTTCGCAAGTTATGCAATCAGTTGACATAAGATTGTGCATGCATGTAGACATGTTAATGGCCTTTATACATGCCAAGTTTCAGATGGCTACCTACTCATACAAGCAAGCAGTAGCGGTTTGAAATTTTCACAATTTGGGCTACACGTTCGGGACGATTCGTGACCTTAGGTGACTTGCACAATTCGGGCTGAAACTAGTGCCAAATGAGAGGGTTGGGATAAACATTCAATTGACCATATGTGCCAAAAATTCTCGTTCTTTAGTTTTCGAGTTATAGCCCCTGGAAGTCGTAAACTGCACGACTTTGCCCTCGAATATCTCGACAACGGAGAAAGGAGAATTTCTGGGATTTTTTCCCAAGAAATATATGGGAATTATCTGTAATTTTAGCACAGTTTCAGAACGATTCGTGAAAGTCACTTTTTAAGAATAACTTCCACTGCAGCCCATACATAAAAGTTTGCTCCTTTATTACTCTGCACATGGACAATTATTTGCGCTGTTATTTGCCCCAGGCATGTACCTATGTAATTACCGTTTACAGTGTAAAGATGGATGTTATCGGTCGCTGAACGTCGGAGCAGTAGGCGTTTAATGCATTTTCCCATAGGGTCCAATGCAAAATTGACACCTCATTTTCTCCATTCTCAAGAGCTTTGAGTCTCTGCAAAACATATACATGTGTAGACACAAATAAGTGAAATAGAATGAAGGCTATTTCAGCTTTAGCTTTTATTCCGTTTGGGAGCTAAAGTCGTACAAACTTTTGTTTACAAAAATTTCGATGGCCTATAGTTCGCAAGTTATGCAATCAGTTGACATAAGATTGTGCATGCATGTAGACATGTTAATGGCCTTTATACATGCCAAGTTTCAGATGGCTACCTGCTCATACAAGCAAGCAGTAGCGGTTTGAAATTTTCACAATTTGGGCTACACGTTCGGGACGATTCGTGACCTTAGGTGACTTGCACAATTCGGGCTGAAACTAGTGCCAAATGAGAGGGTTGGGATAAACATTCAATTGACCATATGTGCCAAAAATTCTCGTTCATTAGTTTTCGAGTTATAGCCCCTGGAAGTCGTAAACTGCACGACTTTGCCCTCGAATATCTCGACAACGGAGAAAGGAGAATTTCTAGGATTTTTTCCCAAGAAATATATGGGAATTATCTGTAATTTTAGCACAGTTTCAGAACGATTCGTGAAAGTCACCTTTTAAGAACAACTTCCACTGCAGCCCATACATAAAAGTTTGCTCCTTTATTACTCTGCACATGGACAATTATTTGCGCTGTTATTTGCCCCAGGCATGTACCTATGTAATTACCGTTTACAGTGTAAAGATGGATGTTATCGGTCGCTGAACGTCGGAGCAGTAGGCGTTTAATGCATTTCCCATAGGGTCCAATGCAAAATTGACACCTCATTTTCTCCATTCTCAAGAGCTTTGAGTCTCTGCAAAACATATACATGTGTAGACACAAATAAGTGAAATAGAATGAAGGCTATTTCAGCTTTAGCTTTTATTCCGTTTGGGAGCTAAAGTCGTACAAACTTTTGTTTACAAAAATTTCGATGGCCTATAGTTCGCAAGTTATGCAATCAGTTGACATAAGATTGTGCATGCATGTAGACATGTTAATGGCCTTTATACATGCCAAGTTTCAGATGGCTACCTACTCATACAAGCAAGCAGTAGCGGTTTGAAATTTTCACAATTTGGGCTACACGTTCGGGACGATTCGTGACCTTAGGTGACTTGCACAATTCGGGCTGAAACTAGTGCCAAATGAGAGGGTTGGGATAAACATTCAATTGACCATATGTGCCAAAAATTCTCGTTCATTAGTTTTCGAGTTATAGCCCCTGGAAGTCGTAAACTGCACGACTTTGCCCTCGAATATCTCGACAACGGAGAAAGGAGAATTTCTGGGATTTTTTCCCAAGAAATATATGGGAATTATCTGTAATTTTAGCACAGTTTCAGAACGATTCGTGAAAGTCACCTTTTAAGAATAACTTCCACTGCAGCCCATACATAAAAGTTTGCTCCTTTATTACTCTGCACATGGACAATTATTTGCGCTGTTATTTGCCCCAGGCATGTACCTTTGTAATTACCGTTAACAGTGTAAAGATGGATGTTATCGGTCGCTAAACGTCGGAGCAGTAGGCGTTTAATGCATTTTCCCATAGGGTCCAATGCAAAATTGACACCTCATTTTCTCCATTCTTAAGAGCTTTGAGTCTCTGCAGAACATATACATGTGTAGACACAAATAAGTGAAATAGAATGAAGGCTATTTCAGCTTTAGCTTTTATTCCGTTTGGGAGCTAAAGTCGTACAAACTTTTGTTTACAAAAATTTCGATGGCCTATAGTTCGCAAGTTATGCAATCAGTTGACATAAGATTGTGCATGCATGTAGACATGTTAATGGCCTTTATACATGCCAAGTTTCAGATGGCTACCTACTTATACAAGCAAGCAGTAGCGGTTTGAAATTTTCACAATTTGGGCTACACGTTCGGGACGATTCGTGACCTTAGGTGACTTGCACAATTCGGGCTGAAACTAGTGCCAAATGAGAGGGTTGGGATAAACATTCAATTGACCATATGTGCCAAAAATTCTCGTTCTTTAGTTTTCGAGTTATAGCCCCTGGAAATCGTAAACTGCACGACTTTGCCCTCGAATATCTCGACAACGGAGAAAGGAGAATTTCTGGGATTTTTTCCCAAGAAATATATGGGAATTATCTGTAATTTTAGCACAGCTTCAGAACGATTCGTGAAAGTCACCTTTTAAGAATAACTTCCACTGCAGCCCATACATAAAAGTTTGCTCCTTTATTACTCTGCACATGGACAATTATTTGCGCTGTTATTTGCCCCAGGCATGTACCTATGTAATTACCGTTTACAGTGTAAAGATGGATGTTATCGGTCGCTAAACGTCGGAGCAGTAGGCGTTTAATGCATTTTCCCATAGGGTCCAATGCAAAATTGACACCTCCTTTCTCCATTCTCAAGAGCTTTGAGTCTCTGCAAAACATATACATGTGTAGACACAAATAAGTGAAATAGAAGGAAGGCTATTTCAGCTTTAGCTTTTATTCCGTTTGGGAGCTAAAGTCGTACAAACTTTTGTTTACAAAAATTTCGATGGCCTATAGTTCGCAAGTTATGCAATCAGTTGACATAAGATTGTGCATGCATGTAGACATGTTAATGGCCTTTATACATGCTAAGTTTCAGATGGCTACCTACTCCTACAAGCAAGCAGTAGCGGTTTGAAATTTTCACAATTTGGGCTACACGTTCGGGACGATTCGTGACCTTAGGTGACTTGCACAATTCGGGCTGAAACTAGTGCCAAATGAGAGGGTTGGGATAAACATTCAATTGACCATATGTGCCAAAAATTCTCGTTCTTTAGTTTTCGAGTTATAGCCCCTGGAAGTCGTAAATTGCACGACTTTGCCCTCGAATATCTCGACAACGGAGAAAGGAGAATTTCTGGGATTTTTTCCCAAGAAATATATGGGAATTATCTGTAATTTAAGCACAGTTTCAGAACGATTCGTGAAAGTCACCTTTTAAGAATAACTTCCACTGCAGCCCATACATAAAAGTTTGCTCCTTTATTACTCTGCACATGGACAATTATTTGCGCTGTTATTTGCCCCAGGCATGTACCTATGTAATTACCGTTTACAGTGTAAAGATGGATGTTATCAGTCGCTGAACGTCGGAGCAGTAGGCGTTTAATGCATTTTCCCATAGGGTCCAATGCAAAATTGACACCTCATTTTCTCCATTCTCAAGAGCTTTGAGTCTCTGCAAAACATATACATGTGTAGACACAAATAAGTGAAATAGAATGAAGGCTATTTCAGCTTTAGCTTTTATTCCGTTTGGGAGCTAAAGTCGTACAAACTTTTGTTTACAAAAATTTCGATGGCCTATAGTTCGCAAGTTATGCAATCAGTTGACATAAGATTGTGCATGCATGTAGACATGTTAATGGCCTTTATACATGCCAAGTTTCAGATGGCTACCTACTCATACAAGCAAGCAGTAGCGGTTTGAAATTTTCACAATTTGGGCTACACGTTCGGGACGATTCGTGACCTTAGGTGACTTGCACAATTCGGGCTGAAACTAGTGCCAAATGAGAGGGTTGGGATAAACATTCAATTGACCATATGTGCCAAAAATTCTCGTTCATTAGTTTTCGAGTTATAGCCCCTGGAAGTCGTAAACTGCACGACTTTGCCCTCGAATATCTCGACAACGGAGAAAGGAGAATTTCTGGGATTTTTTCCCAAGAAATATATGGGAATTATCTGTAATTTTAGCACAGTTTCAGAACGATTCGTGAAAGTCACCTTTTAAGAATAACTTCCACTGCAGCCCATACATAAAAGTTTGCTCCTTTATTACTCTGCACATGGACAATTATTTGCGCTGTTATTTGCCCCAGGCATGTACCTTTGTAATTACCGTTAACAGTGTAAAGATGGATGTTATCGGTCGCTAAACGTCGGAGCAGTAGGCGTTTAATGCATTTTCCCATAGGGTCCAATGCAAAATTGACACCTCATTTTCTCCATTCTTAAGAGCTTTGAGTCTCTGCAGAACATATACATGTGTAGACACAAATAAGTGAAATAGAATGAAGGCTATTTCAGCTTTAGCTTTTATTCCGTTTGGGAGCTAAAGTCGTACAAACTTTTGTTTACAAAAATTTCGATGGCCTATAGTTCGCAAGTTATGCAATCAGTTGACATAAGATTGTGCATGCATGTAGACATGTTAATGGCCTTTATACATGCCAAGTTTCAGATGGCTACCTACTTATACAAGCAAGCAGTAGCGGTTTGAAATTTTCACAATTTGGGCTACACGTTCGGGACGATTCGTGACCTTAGGTGACTTGCACAATTCGGGCTGAAACTAGTGCCAAATGAGAGGGTTGGGATAAACATTCAATTGACCATATGTGCCAAAAATTCTCGTTCTTTAGTTTTCGAGTTATAGCCCCTGGAAATCGTAAACTGCACGACTTTGCCCTCGAATATCTCGACAACGGAGAAAGGAGAATTTCTGGGATTTTTTCCCAAGAAATATATGGGAATTATCTGTAATTTTAGCACAGCTTCAGAACGATTCGTGAAAGTCACCTTTTAAGAATAACTTCCACTGCAGCCCATACATAAAAGTTTGCTCCTTTATTACTCTGCACATGGACAATTATTTGCGCTGTTATTTGCCCCAGGCATGTACCTATGTAATTACCGTTTACAGTGTAAAGATGGATGTTATCGGTCGCTAAACGTCGGAGCAGTAGGCGTTTAATGCATTTTCCCATAGGGTCCAATGCAAAATTGACACCTCCTTTCTCCATTTTCAAGAGCTTTGAGTCTCTGCAAAACATATACATGTGTAGACACAAATAAGTGAAATAGAAGGAAGGCTATTTCAGCTTTAGCTTTTATTCCGTTTGGGAGCTAAAGTCGTACAAACTTTTGTTTACAAAAATTTCGATGGCCTATAGTTCGCAAGTTATGCAATCAGCTGACATAAGATTGTGCATGCATGTAGACATGTTAATGGCCTTTATACATGCTAAGTTTCAGATGGCTACCTACTCCTACAAGCAAGCAGTAGCGGTTTGAAATTTTCACAATTTGGGCTACACGTTCGGGACGATTCGTGACCTTAGGTGACTTGCACAATTCGGGCTGAAACTAGTGCCAAATGAGAGGGTTGGGATAAACATTCAATTGACCATATGTGCCAAAAATTCTCGTTCTTTAGTTTTCGAGTTATAGCCCCTGGAAGTCGTAAACTGCACGACTTTGCCCTCGAATATCTCGACAACGGAGAAAGGAGAATTTCTGGGATTTTTTCCCAAGAAATATATGGGAATTATCTGTAATTTAAGCACAGTTTCAGAACGATTCGTGAAAGTCACCTTTTAAGAATAACTTCCACTGCAGCCCATACATAAAAGTTTGCTCCTTTATTACTCTGCACATGGATAATTATTTGCGCTGTTATTTGCCCCAGGCATGTACCTATGTAATTACCGTTTACAGTGTAAAGATGGATGTTATCGGTCGCTGAACGTCGGAGCAGTAGGCGTTTAATGCATTTTCCCATAGGGTCCAATGCAAAATTGACACCTCATTTTCTCCATTCTCAAGAGCTTTGAGTCTCTGCAAAACATATACATGTGTAGACACAAATAAGTGAAATAGAATGAAGGCTATTTCAGCTTTAGCTTTTATTCCGTTTGGGAGCTAAAGTCGTACAAACTTTTGTTTACAAAAATTTCGATGGCCTATAGTTCGCAAGTTATGCAATCAGTTGACATAAGATTGTGCATGCATGTAGACATGTTAATGGCCTTTATACATGCCAAGTTTCAGATGGCTACCTACTCATACAAGCAAGCAGTAGCGGTTTGAAATTTTCACAATTTGGGCTACACGTTCGGGACGATTCGTGACCTTAGGTGACTTGCACAATTCGGGCTGAAACTAGTGCCAAATGAGAGGGTTGGGATAAACATTCAATTGACCATATGTGCCAAAAATTCTCGTTCTTTAGTTTTCGAGTTATAGCCCCTGGAAGTCGTAAACTGCACGACTTTGCCCTCGAATATCTCGACAACGGAGAAAGGAGAATTTCTGGGATTTTTTCCCAAGAAATATATGGGAATTATCTGTAATTTTAGCACAGTTTCAGAACGATTCGTGAAAGTCACCTTTTAAGAATAACTTCCACTGCAGCCCATACATAAAAGTTTGCTCCTTTATTACTCTGCACATGGACAATTATTTGCGCTGTTATTTGCCCCAGGCATGTACCTATGTAATTACCGTTTACAGTGTAAAGATGGATGTTATCGGTCGCTGAACGTCGGAGCAGTAGGCGTTTAATGCATTTTCCCATAGGGTCCAATGCAAAATTGACACCTCATTTTCTCCATTCTCAAGAGCTTTGAGTCTCTGCAAAACATATACATGTGTAGACACAAATAAGTGAAATAGAATGAAGGCTATTTCAGCTTTAGCTTTTATTCCGTTTGGGAGCTAAAGTCGTACAAACTTTTGTTTACAAAAATTTCGATGGCCTATAGTTCGCAAGTTATGCAATCAGTTGACATAAGATTGTGCATGCATGTAGACATGTTAATGGCCTTTATACATGCCAAGTTTCAGATGGCTACCTACTCATACAAGCAAGCAGTAGCGGTTTGAAATTTTCACAATTTGGGCTACACGTTCGGGACGATTCGTGACCTTAGGTGACTTGCACAATTCGGGCTGAAACTAGTGCCAAATGAGAGGGTTGGGATAAACATTCAATTGACCATATGTGCCAAAAATTCTCGTTCTTTAGTTTTCGAGTTATAGCCCCTGGAAGTCGTAAACTGCACGACTTTGCCCTCGAATATCTCGACAACGGAGAAAGGAGAATTTCTGGGATTTTTTCCCAAGAAATATATGGGAATTATCTGTAATTTTAGCACAGTTTCAGAACGATTCGTGAAAGTCACCTTTTAAGAATAACTTCCACTGCAGCCCATACATAAAAGTTTGCTCCTTTATTACTCTGCACATGGACAATTATTTGCGCTGTTATTTGCCCCAGGCATGTACCTGTGTAATTACCGTTTACAGTGTAAAGATGGATGTTATCGGTCGCTGAACGTCGGAGCAGTAGGCGTTAAATGCATTTTCCCATAGGGTCCAATGCAAAATTGACACCTCATTTTCTCCATTCTCAAGAGCTTTGAGTCTCTGCAAAACATATACATGTGTAGACACAAATAAGTGAAATAGAATGAAGGCTATTTCAGCTTTAGCTTTTATTCCGTTTGGGAGCTAAAGTCGAACAAACTTTTGTTTACAAAAAATTCGATGGCCTATAGTTCGCAAGTTATGCAATCAGTTGACATAAGATTGTGCATGCATGTAGACATGTTAATGGCCTTTATACATGCCAAGTTTCAGATGGCTACCTACTCATACAAGCAAGCAGTAGCGGTTTGAAATTTTCACAATTTGGGCTACACGTTCGGGACGATTCGTGACCTTAGGTGACTTGCACAATTCGGGCTGAAACTAGTGCCAAATGAGAGGGTTGGGATAAACATTCAATTGACCATATGTGCCAAAAATTCTCGTTCTTTAGTTTTCGAGTTATAGCCCCTGGAAGTTGTAAACCGCACGACTTTGCCCTCGAATATCTCGACAACGGAGAAAGGAGAATTTCTGGGATTTTTTCCCAAGAAATATATGGGAATTATCTGTAATTTTAGCACAGTTTCAGAACGATTCGTGAAAGTCACTTTTTAAGAATAACTTCCACTGCAGCCTATACATAAAAGTTTGCTCCTTTATTACTCTGCACATGGACAATTATTTGCGCTGTTATTTGCCCCAGGCATGTACCTATGTAATTACCGTTTACAGTGTAAAGATGGATGTTATCGGTCGCTGAACGTCGGAGCAGTAGGCGTTTAATGCATTTTCCCGTAGGGTCCAATGCAAAATTGACACCTCATTTTCTCCATTCTCAAGAGCTTTGAGTCTCTGCAAAACATATACATGTGTAGACACAAATAAGTGAAATAGAATGAAGGCTATTTCAGCTTTAGCTTTTATTCCGTTTGGGAGCTAAAGTCGTACAAACTTTTGTTTACAAAAATTTCGATGGCCAATAGTTCGCAAGTTATGCAATCAGTTGACATAAGATTGTGCATGCATGTAGACATGTTAATGGCCTTTATACATGCCAAGTTTCAGATGGCTACCTACTCATACAAGCAAGCAGTAGCGGTTTGAAATTTTCACAATTTGGGCTACACGTTCGGGACGATTCGTGACCTTAGGTGACTTGCACAATTCGGGCTGAAACTAGTGCCAAATGAGAGGGTTGGGATAAACATTCAATTGACCATTTGTGCCAAAAATTCTCGTTCATTAGTTTTCGAGTTATAGCCCCTGGAAGTCGTAAACTGCACGACTTTGCCCTCGAATATCTCGACAACGGAGAAAGGAGAATTTCTGGGATTTTTTCCCAAGAAATATATGGGAATTATCTGTAATTTTAGCACAGTTTCAGAACGATTCGTGAAAGTCACCTTTTAAGAATAACTTCCACTGCAGCCCATACATAAAAGTTTGCTCCTTTATTACTCTGCACATGGACAATTATTTGCGCTGTTATTTGCTCCAGGCATGTACCTATGTAATTACCGTTTACAGTGTAAAGATGGATGTTATCGGTCGCTAAACGTCGGAGCAGTAGGCGTTTAATGCATTTTCCCATAGGGTCCTATGCAAAATTGACACCTCCTTTCTCCATTCTCAAGAGCTTTGAGTCTCTGCAAAACATATACATGTGTAGACACAAATAAGTGAAATAGAAGGAAGGCTATTTCAGCTTTAGCTTTTATTCCGTTTGGGAGCTAAAGTCGTACAAACTTTTGTTTACAAAAATTTCGATGGCCTATAGTTCGCAAGTTATGCAATCAGTTGACATAAGATTGTGCATGCATGTAGACATGTTAATGGCCTTTATACATGCCAAGTTTCAGATGGCTACCTACTCATACAAGCAAGCAGTAGCGGTTTGAAATTTTCACAATTTGGGCTACACGTTCGGGACGATTCGTGACCTTAGGTGACTTGCACAATTCGGGCTGAAACTAGTGCCAAATGAGAGGGTTGGGATAAACATTCAATTGACCATATGTGTCAAAAATTCTCGTTCTTTAGTTTTCGAGTTATAGCCCCTGGAAGTCGTAAACTGCACGACTTTGCCCTCGAATATCTCGACAACGGAGAAAGGAGAATTTCTGGGATTTTTTCCCAAGAAATATATGGGAATTATCTGTTATTTAAGCACAGTTTCAGAACGATTCGTGAAAGTCACCTTTTAAGAATAACTTCCACTGCAGCCCATACATAAAAGTTTGCTCCTTTATTACTCTGCACATGGACAATTATTTGCGCTGTTATTTGCCCCAGGCATGTACCTATGTAATTACCGTTTACAGTGTAAAGATGGATGTTATCGGTCGCTGAACGTCGGAGCAGTAGGCGTTTAATGCATTTTCCCATAGGGTCCAATGCAAAATTGACACCTCATTTTCTCCATTCTCAAGAGCTTTGAGTCTCTGCAAAACATATACATGTGTAGACACAAATAAGTGAAATAGAATGAAGGCTATTTCAGCTTTAGCTTTTATTCCGTTTGGGAGCTAAAGTCGTACAAACTTTTGTTTACAAAAATTTCGATGGCCTATAGTTCGCAAGTTATGCAATCAGTTGACATAAGATTGTGCATGCATGTAGACATGTTAATGGCCTTTATACATGCCAAGTTTCAGATGGCTACCTGCTCATACAAGCAAGCAGTAGCGGTTTGAAATTTTCACAATTTGGGCTACACGTTCGGGACGATTCGTGACCTTAGGTGACTTGCACAATTCGGGCTGAAACTAGTGCCAAATGAGAGGGTTGGGATAAACATTCAATTGACCATATGTGCCAAAAATTCTCGTTCTTTAGTTTTCGAGTTATAGCCCCTGGAAGTCGTAAACTGCACGACTTTGCCCTCGAATATCTCGACAACGGAGAGAGGAGAATTTCTGGGATTTTTTCCCAAGAAATATATGGGAATTATCTGTAATTTTAGCACAGTTTCAGAACGATTCGTGAAAGTCACCTTTTAAGAATAACTTCCACTGCAGCCCATACATAAAAGTTTGCTCCTTTATTACTCTGCACATGGACAATTATTTGCGCTGTTATTTGCCCCAGGCATGTACCTATGTAATTACCGTTTACAGTGTAAAGATGGATGTTATCGGTCGCTGAACGTCGGAGCAGTAGGCGTTTAATGCATTTTCCCATAGGGTCCAATGCAAAATTGACACCTCATTTTCTCCATTCTCAAGAGCTTTGAGTCTCTGCAAAACATATACATGTGTAGACACAAATAAGTGAAATAGAATGAAGGCTATTTCAGCTTTAGCTTTTATTCCGTTTGGGAGCTAAAGTCGTACAAACTTTTGTTTACAAAAATTTCGATGGCCTATAGTTCGCAAGTTATGCAATCAGTTGACATAAGATTGTGCATGCATGTAGACATGTTAATGGCCTTTATACATGCCAAGTTTCAGATGGCTACCTACTCATACAAGCAAGCAGTAGCGGTTTGAAATTTTCACAATTTGGGCTACACGTTCGGGACGATTCGTGACCTTAGGTGACTTGCACAATTCGGGCTGAAACTAGTGCCAAATGAGAGGGTTGGGATAAACATTCAATTGACCATATGTGCCAAAAATTCTCGTTCTTTAGTTTTCGAGTTATAGCCCCTGGAAGTCGTAAACTGCACGACTTTGCCCTCGAATATCTCGACAACGGAGAAAGGAGAATTTCTGGGATTTTTTCCCAAGAAATATATGGGAATTATCTGTAATTTTAGCACAGTTTCAGAACGATTCGTGAAAGTCAGCTTTTAAGAATAACTTCCACTGCAGCCCATACATAAAAGTTTGCTCCTTTATTACTCTGCACATGGACAATTATTTGCGCTGTTATTTGCCCCAGGCATGTACCTATGTAATTACCGTTTACAGTGTAAAGATGGATGTTATCGGTCGCTGAACGTCGGAGCAGTAGGCGTTAAATGCATTTTCCCATAGGGTCCAATGCAAAATTGACACCTCATTTTCTCCATTCTCAAGAGCTTTGAGTCTCTGCAAAACATATACATGTGTAGACACAAATAAGTGAAATAGAATGAAGGCTATTTCAGCTTTAGCTTTTATTCCGTTTGGGAGCTAAAGTCGAACAAACTTTTGTTTACAAAAATTTCGATGGCCTATAGTTCGCAAGTTATGCAATCAGTTGACATAAGATTGTGCATGCATGTAGACATGTTAATGGCCTTTATACATGCCAAGTTTCAGATGGCTACCTACTCATACAAGCAAGCAGTAGCGGTTTGAAATTTTCACAATTTGGGCTACACGTTCGGGACGATTCGTGACCTTAGGTGACTTGCACAATTCGGGCTGAAACTAGTGCCAAATGAGAGGGTTGGGATAAACATTCAATTGACCATATGTGCCAAAAATTCTCGTTCTTTAGTTTTCGAGTTATAGCCCCTGGAAGTCGTAAACTGCACGACTTTGCCCTCGAATATCTCGACAACGGAGAAAGGAGAATTTCTGGGATTTTTTCCCAAGAAATATATGGGAATTATCTGTAATTTTAGCACAGTTTCAGAACGATTCGTGAAAGTCACTTTTTAAGAATAACTTCCACTGCAGCCTATACATAAAAGTTTGCTCCTTTATTACTCTGCACATGGACAATTATTTGCGCTGTTATTTGCCCCAGGCATGTACCTATGTAATTACCGTTTACAGTGTAAAGATGGATGTTATCGGTCGCTGAACGTCGGAGCAGTAGGCGTTTAATGCATTTTCCCATAGGGTCCAATGCAAAATTGACACCTCATTTTCTCCATTCTCAAGAGCTTTGAGTCTCTGCAAAACATATACATGTGTAGACACAAATAAGTGAAATAGAATGAAGGCTATTTCAGCTTTAGCTTTTATTCCGTTTGGGAGCTAAAGTCGTACAAACTTTTGTTTACAAAAATTTCGATGGCCTATAGTTCGCAAGTTATGCAATCAGTTGACATAAGATTGTGCATGCATGTAGACATGTTAATGGCCTTTATACATGCCAAGTTTCAGATGGCTACCTACTCATACAAGCAAGCAGTAGCGGTTTGAAATTTTCACAATTTGGGCTACACGTTCGGGACGATTCGTGACCTTAGGTGACTTGCACAATTCGGGCTGAAACTAGTGCCAAATGAGAGGGTTGGGATAAACATTCAATTGACCATATGTGCCAAAAATTCTCGTTCTTTAGTTTTCGAGTTATAGCCGCCCCTGGAAGTCGTAAACTGCACGACTTTGCCCTCGAATATCTCGACAACGGAGAAAGGAGAATTTCTGGGATTTTTTCCCAAGAAATATATGGGAATTATCTGTAATTTAAGCACAGTTTCAGAACGATTCGTGAAAGTCACCTTTTAAGAATAACTTCCACTGCAGCCCATACATAAAAGTTTGCTCCTTTATTACTCTGCACATGGACAATTATTTGCGCTGTTATTTGCCCCAGGCATGTACCTATGTAATTACCGTTTACAGTGTAAAGATGGATGTTATCGGTCGCTGAACGTCGGAGCAGTAGGCGTTTAATGCATTTTCCCATAGGGTCCAATGCAAAATTGACACCTCATTTTCTCCATTCTCAAGAGCTTTGAGTCTCTGCAAAACATATACATGTGTAGACACAAATAAGTGAAATAGAATGAAGGCTATTTCAGCTTTAGCTTTTATTCCGTTTGGGAGCTAAAGTCGTACAAACTTTTGTTTACAAAAATTTCGATGGCCTATAGTTCGCAAGTTATGCAATCAGTTGACATAAGATTGTGCATGCATGTAGACATGTTAATGGCCTTTATACATGCCAAGTTTCAGATGGCTACCTACTCATACAAGCAAGCAGTAGCGGTTTGAAATTTTCACAATTTGGGCTACACGTTCGGGACGATTCGTGACCTTAGGTGACTTGCACAATACGGGCTGAAACTAGTGCCAAATGAGAGGGTTGGGATAAACATTCAATTGACCATATGTGCCAAACATTCTCGTTCTTTAGTTTTCGAGTTATAGCCCCTGGAAGTCGTAAACTGCACGACTTTGCCCTCGAATATCTCGACAACGGAGAAAGGAGAATTTCTGGGATTTTTTCCCAAGAAATATATGGGAATTATCTGTAATTTTAGCACAGTTTCAGAACGATTCGTGAAAGTCACCTTTTAAGAATAACTTCCACTGCAGCCCATACATAAAAGTTTGCTCCTTTATTACTCTGCACATGGACAATTATTTGCGCTGTTATTTGCCCCAGGCATGTACCTTTGTAATTACCGTTAACAGTGTAAAGATGGATGTTATCGGTCGCTAAACGTCGGAGCAGTAGGCGTTTAATGCATTTTCCCATAGGGTCCAATGCAAAATTGACACCTCATTTTCTCCATTCTTAAGAGCTTTGAGTCTCTGCAGAACATATACATGTGTAGACACAAATAAGTGAAATAGAATGAAGGCTATTTCAGCTTTAGCTTTTATTCCGTTTGGGAGCTAAAGTCGTACAAACTTTTGTTTACAAAAATTTCGATGGCCTATAGTTCGCAAGTTATGCAATCAGTTGACATAAGATTTTGCATGCATGTAGACATGCTAATGGCCTTTATACATGCCAAGTTTCAGATGGCTACCTACTTATACAAGCAAGCAGTAGCGGTTTGAAATTTTTACAATTTGGGCTACACGTTCGGGACGATTCGTGACCTTAGGTGACTTGCACAATTCGGGCTGAAACTAGTGCCAAATGAGAGGGTTGGGATAAACATTCAATTGACCATATGTGCCAAAAATTCTCGTTCTTTAGTTTTTGAGTTATAGCCCCTGGAAATCGTAAACTGCACGACTTTGCCCTCGAATATCTCGACAACGGAGAAAGGAGAATTTCTGGGATTTTTTCCCAAGAAATATATGGGAATTATCTGTAATTTAAGCACAGTTTCAGAACGATTCGTGAAAGTCACCTTTTAAGAATAACTTCCACTGCAGCCCATACATAAAAGTTTGCTCCTTTATTACTCTGCACATGGACAATTATTTGCGCTGTTATTTGCCCCAGGCATGTACCTATGTAATTACCGTTTACAGTGTAAAGATGGATGTTATCGGTCGCTGAACGTCGGAGCAGTAGGCGTTTAATGCATTTTCCCATAGGGTCCAATGCAAAATTGACACCTCATTTTCTCCATTCTCAAGAGCTTTGAGTCTCTGCAAAACATATACATGTGTAGACACAAGTAAGTGAAATAGAATGAAGGCTATTTCAGCTTTAGCTTTTATTCCGTTTGGGAGCTAAAGTCGTACAAACTTTTGTTTACAAAAATTTCGATGGCCTATAGTTCGCAAGTTATGCAATCAGTTGACATAAGATTGTGCATGCATGTAGACATGTTAATGGCCTTTATACATGCTAAGTTTCAGATGGCTACCTACTCCTACAAGCAAGCAGTAGCGGTTTGAAATTTTCACAATTTGGGCTACACGTTCGGGACGATTCGTGACCTTAGGTGACTTGCACAATTCGGGCTGAAACTAGTGCCAAATGAGAGGGTTGGGATAAACATTCAATTGACCATATGTGCCAAAAATTCTCGTTCTTTAGTTTTCGAGTTATAGCCGCCCCTGGAAGTCGTAAACTGCACGACTTTGCCCTCGAATATCTCGACAACGGAGAAAGGAGAATTTCTGGGATTTTTTCCCAAGAAATATATGGGAATTATCTGTAATTTAAGCACAGTTTCAGAACGATTCGTGAAAGTCACCTTTTAAGAATAACTTCCACTGCAGCCCATACATAAAAGTTTGCTCCTTTATTACTCTGCACATGGACAATTATTTGCGCTGTTATTTGCCCCAGGCATGTACCTTTGTAATTACCGTTAACAGTGTAAAGATGGATGTTATCGGTCGCTAAACGTCGGAGCAGTAGGCGTTTAATGCATTTTCCCATAGGGTCCAATGCAAAATTGACACCTCATTTTCTCCATTCTTAAGAGCTTTGAGTCTCTGCAGAACATATACATGTGTAGACACAAATAAGTGAAATAGAATGAAGGCTATTTCAGCTTTAGCTTTTATTCCGTTTGGGAGCTAAAGTCGTACAAACTTTTGTTTACAAAAATTTCGATGGCCTATAGTTTGCAAGTTATGCAATCAGTTGACATAAGATTGTGCATGCATGTAGACATGTTAATGGCCTTTATACATGCCAAGTTTCAGATGGCTACCTACTTATACAAGCAAGCAGTAGCGGTTTGAAATTTTCACAATTTGGGCTACACGTTCGGGACGATTCGTGACCTTAGGTGACTTGCACAATTCGGGCTGAAACTAGTGCCAAATGAGAGGGTTGGGATAAACATTCAATTGACCATATGTGCCAAAAATTCTCGTTCTTTAGTTTTCGAGTTATAGCCCCTGGAAATCGTAAACTGCACGACTTTGCCCTCGAATATCTCGACAACGGAGAAAGGAGAATTTCTGGGATTTTTTCCCAAGAAATATATGGGAATTATCTGTAATTTTAGCACAGCTTCAGAACGATTCGTGAAAGTCACCTTTTAAGAATAACTTCCACTGCAGCCCATACATAAAAGTTTGCTCCTTTATTACTCTGCACATGGACAATTATTTGCGCTGTTATTTGCCCCAGGCATGTACCTATGTAATTACCGTTTACAGTGTAAAGATGGATGTTATCGGTCGCTAAACGTCGGAGCAGTAGGCGTTTAATGCATTTTCCCATAGGGTCCAATGCAAAATTGACACCTCCTTTCTCCATTTTCAAGAGCTTTGAGTCTCTGCAAAACATATACATGTGTAGACACAAATAAGTGAAATAGAAGGAAGGCTATTTCAGCTTTAGCTTTTATTCCGTTTGGGAGCTAAAGTCGTACAAACTTTTGTTTACAAAAATTTCGATGGCCTATAGTTCGCAAGTTATGCAATCAGTTGACATAAGATTGTGCATGCATGTAGACATGTTAATGGCCTTTATACATGCTAAGTTTCAGATGGCTACCTACTCCTACAAGCAAGCAGTAGCGGTTTGAAATTTTCACAATTTGGGCTACACGTTCGGGACGATTCGTGACCTTAGGTGACTTGCACAATTCGGGCTGAAACTAGTGCCAAATGAGAGGGTTGGGATAAACATTCAATTGACCATATGTGCCAAAAATTCTCGTTCTTTAGTTTTCGAGTTATAGCCCCTGGAAGTCGTAAACTGCACGACTTTGCCCTCGAATATCTCGACAACGGAGAAAGGAGAATTTCTGGGATTTTTTCCCAAGAAATATATGGGAATTATCTGTAATTTAAGCACAGTTTCAGAACGATTCGTGAAAGTCACCTTTTAAGAATAACTTCCACTGCAGCCCATACATAAAAGTTTGCTCCTTTATTACTCTGCACATGGACAATTATTTGCGCTGTTATTTGCCCCAGGCATGTACCTATGTAATTACCGTTTACAGTGTAAAGATGGATGTTATCGGTCGCTGAACGTCGGAGCAGTAGGCGTTTAATGCATTTTCCCATAGGGTCCAATGCAAAATTGACACCTCATTTTCTCCATTCTCAAGAGCTTTGAGTCTCTGCAAAACATATACATGTGTAGACACAAATAAGTGAAATAGAATGAAGGCTATTTCAGCTTTAGCTTTTATTCCGTTTGGGAGCTAAAGTCGTACAAACTTTTGTTTACAAAAATTTCGATGGCCTATAGTTCGCAAGTTATGCAATCAGTTGACATAAGATTGTGCATGCATGTAGACATGTTAATGGCCTTTATACATGCCAAGTTTCAGATGGCTACCTACTCATACAAGCAAGCAGTAGCGGTTTGAAATTTTCACAATTTGGGCTACACGTTCGGGACGATTCGTGACCTTAGGTGACTTGCACAATTCGGGCTGAAACTAGTGCCAAATGAGAGGGTTGGGATAAACATTCAATTGACCATATGTGCCAAAAATTCTCGTTCTTTAGTTTTCGAGTTATAGCCCCTGGAAGTCGTAAACTGCACGACTTTGCCCTCGAATATCTCGACAACGGAGAAAGGAGAATTTCTGGGATTTTTTCCCAAGAAATATATGGGAATTATCTGTAATTTTAGCACAGTTTCAGAACGATTCGTGAAAGTCACCTTTTAAGAATAACTTCCACTGCAGCCCATACATAAAAGTTTGCTCCTTTATTACTCTGCACATGGACAATTATTTGCGCTGTTATTTGCCCCAGGCATGTACCTGTGTAATTACCGTTTACATTGTAAAGATGGATGTTATCGGTCGCTGAACGTCGGAGCAGTAGGCGTTAAATGCATTTTCCCATAGGGTCCAATGCAAAATTGACACCTCATTTTCTCCATTCTCAAGAGCTTTGAGTCTCTGCAAAACATATACATGTGTAGACACAAATAAGTGAAATAGAATGAAGGCTATTTCAGCTTTAGCTTTTATTCCGTTTGGGAGCTAAAGTCGAACAAACTTTTGTTTACAAAAATTTCGATGGCCTATAGTTCGCAAGTTATGCAATCAGTTGACATAAGATTGTGCATGCATGTAGACATGTTAATGGCCTTTATACATGCCAAGTTTCAGATGGCTACCTACTCATACAAGCAAGCAGTAGCGGTTTGAAATTTTCACAATTTGGGCTACACGTTCGGGACGATTCGTGACCTTAGGTGACTTGCACAATTCGGGCTGAAACTAGTGCCAAATGAGAGGGTTGGGATAAACATTCAATTGACCATATGTGCCAAAAATTCTCGTTCTTTAGTTTTCGAGTTATAGCCCCTGGAAGTCGTAAACCGCACGACTTTGCCCTCGAATATCTCGACAACGGAGAAAGGAGAATTTCTGGGATTTTTTCCCAAGAAATATATGGGAATTATCTGTAATTTTAGCACAGTTTCAGAACGATTCGTGAAAGTCACTTTTTAAGAATAACTTCCACTGCAGCCTATACATAAAAGTTTGCTCCTTTATTACTCTGCACATGGACAATTATTTGCGCTGTTATTTGCCCCAGGCATGTACCTATGTAATTACCGTTTACAGTGTAAAGATGGATGTTATCGGTCGCTGAACGTCGGAGCAGTAGGCGTTTAATGCATTTTCCCGTAGGGTCCAATGCAAAATTGACACCTCATTTTCTCCATTCTCAAGAGCTTTGAGTCTCTGCAAAACATATACATGTGTAGACACAAATAAGTGAAATAGAATGAAGGCTATTTCAGCTTTAGCTTTTATTCCGTTTGGGAGCTAAAGTCGTACAAACTTTTGTTTACAAAAATTTCGATGGCCTATAGTTCGCAAGTTATGCAATCAGTTGACATAAGATTGTGCATGCATGTAGACATGTTAATGGCCTTTATACATGCCAAGTTTCAGATGGCTACCTACTCATACAAGCAAGCAGTAGCGGTTTGAAATTTTCACAATTTGGGCTACACGTTCGGGACGATTCGTGACCTTAGGTGACTTGCACAATTCGGGCTGAAACTAGTGCCAAATGAGAGGGTTGGGATAAACATTCAATTGACCATATGTGCCAAAAATTCTCGTTCATTAGTTTTCGAGTTATAGCCCCTGGAAGTCGTAAACTGCACGACTTTGCCCTCGAATATCTCGACAACGGAGAAAGGAGAATTTCTGGGATTTTTTCCCAAGAAATATATGGGAATTATCTGTAATTTTAGCACAGTTTCAGAACGATTCGTGATAGTCACCTTTTAAGAATAACTTCCACTGCAGCCCATACATAAAAGTTTGCTCCTTTATTACTCTGCACATGGACAATTATTTGCGCTGTTATTTGCCCCAGGCATGTACCTTTGTAATTACCGTTAACAGTGTAAAGATGGATGTTATCGGTCGCTGAACGTCGGAGCAGTAGGCGTTTAATGCATTTTCCCTTAGGGTCCAATGCAAAATTGACACCTCATTTTCTCCATTCTTAAGAGCTTTGAGTCTCTGCAGAACATATACATGTGTAGACACAAATAAGTGAAATAGAATGAAGGCTATTTCAGCTTTAGCTTTTATTCCGTTTGGGAGCTAAAGTCGTACAAACTTTTGTTTACAAAAATTTCGATGGCCTATAGTTCGCAAGTTATGCAATCAGTTGACATAAGATTGTGCATGCATGTAGACATGTTAATGGCCTTTATACATGCCAAGTTTCAGATGGCTACCTACTTATACAAGCAAGCAGTAGCGGTTTGAAATTTTCACAATTTGGGCTACACGTTCGGGACGATTCGTGACCTTAGGTGACTTGCACAATTCGGGCTGAAACTAGTGCCAAATGAGAGGGTTGGGATAAACATTCAATTGACCATATGTGCCAAAAATTCTCGTTCTTTAGTTTTCGAGTTATAGCCCCTGGAAGTCGTAAACTGCACGACTTTGCCCTCGAATATCTCGACAACGGAGAAAGGAGAATTTCTGGGATTTTTTCCCAAGAAATATATGGGAATTATCTGTAATTTTAGCACAGTTTCAGAACGATTCGTGAAAGTCACCTTTTAAGAATAACTTCCACTGCAGCCCATACATAAAAGTTTGCTCCTTTATTACTCTGCACATGGACAATTATTTGCGCTGTTATTTGCCCCAGGCATGTACCTATGTAATTACCGTTTACAGTGTAAAGATGGATGTTATCGGTCGCTAAACGTCGGAGCAGTAGGCGTTTAATGCATTTTCCCATAGGGTCCTATGCAAAATTGACACCTCCTTTCTCCATTCTCAAGAGCTTTGAGTCTCTGCAAAACATATACATGTGTAGACACAAATAAGTGAAATAGAAGGAAGGCTATTTCAGCTTTAGCTTTTATTCCGTTTGGGAGCTAAAGTCGTACAAACTTTTGTTTACAAAAATTTCGATGGCCTATAGTTCGCAAGTTATGCAATCAGTTGACATAAGATTGTGCATGCATGTAGACATGTTAATGGCCTTTATACATGCCAAGTTTCAGATGGCTACCTACTTATACAAGCAAGCAGTAGCGGTTTGAAATTTTCACAATTTGGGCTACACGTTCGGGACGATTCGTGACCTTAGGTGACTTGCACAATTCGGACTGAAACTAGTGCCAAATGAGAGGGTTGGGATAATCATTCAATTGACCATATGTGCCAAAAATTCTCGTTCTTTAGTTTTCGAGTTATAGCCCCTGGAAGTCGTAAACTGCACGACTTTGCCCTCGAATATCTCGACAACGGAGAAAGGAGAATTTCTGGGATTTTTTCCCAAGAAATATATGGGAATTATCTGTAATTTTAGCACAGTTTCAGAACGATTCGTGAAAGTCACCTTTTAAGAATAACTTCCACTGCAGCCCATACATAAAAGTTTGCTCCTTTATTACTCTGCACATGGACAATTATTTGCGCTGTTATTTGCCCCAGGCATGTACCTATGTAATTACCGTTTACAGTGTAAAGATGGATGTTATCGGTCGCTAAACGTCGGAGCAGTAGGCGTTTAATGCATTTTCCCATAGGGTCCAATGCAAAATTGACACCTCCTTTCTCCATTCTCAAGAGCTTTGAGTCTCTGCAAAACATATACATGTGTAGACACAAATAAGTGAAATAGAAGGAAGGCTATTTCAGCTTTAGCTTTTATTCCGTTTGGGAGCTAAAGTCGTACAAACTTTTGTTTACAAAAATTTCGATGGCCTATAGTTCGCAAGTTATGCAATCAGTTGACATAAGATTGTGCATGCATGTAGACATGTTAATGGCCTTTATACATGCCAAGTTTCAGATGGCTACCTACTCATACAAGCAAGCAGTAGCGGTTTGAAATTTTCACAATTTGGGCTACACGTTCGGGACGATTCGTGACCTTAGGTGACTTGCACAATTCGGGCTGAAACTAGTGCCAAATGAGAGGGTTGGGATAAACATTCAATTGACCATATGTGCCAAAAATTCTCGTTCTTTAGTTTTCGAGTTATAGCCCCTGGAAGTCGTAAACTGCACGACTTTGCCCTCGAATATCTCGACAACGGAGAAGGGAGAATTTCTGGGATTTTTTCCCAAGAAACATATGGGAATTATCTGTAATTTAAGCACAGTTTCAGAACGATTCGTGAAAGTCACCTTTTAAGAATAACTTCCACTGCAGCCCATACATAAAAGTTTGCTCCTTTATTACTCTGCACATGGACAATTATTTGCGCTGTTATTTGCCCCAGGCATGTACCTATGTAATTACCGTTTACAGTGTAAAGATGGATGTTATCGGTCGCTGAACGTCGGAGCAGTAGGCGTTTAATGCATTTTCCCATAGGGTCCAATGCAAAATTGACACCTCATTTTCTCCATTCTCAAGAGCTTTGAGTCTCTGCAAAACATATACATGTGTAGACACAAATAAGTGAAATAGAATGAAGGCTATTTCAGCTTTAGCTTTTATTCCGTTTGGGAGCTAAAGTCGTACAAACTTTTGTTTACAAAAATTTCGATGGCCTATAGTTCGCAAGTTATGCAATCAGTTGACATAAGATTGTGCATGCATGTAGACATGTTAATGGCCTTTATACATGCCAAGTTTCAGATGGCTACCTACTCATACAAGCAAGCAGTAGCGGTTTGAAATTTTCATAATTTGGGCTACACGTTCGGGACGATTCGTGACCTTAGGTGACTTGCACAATTCGGGCTGAAACTAGTGCCAAATGAGAGGGTTGGGATAAACATTCAATTGACCATATGTGCCAAAAATTCTCGTTCTTTAGTTTTCGAGTTATAGCCCCTGGAAGTCGTAAACTGCACGACTTTGCCCTCGAATATCTCGACAACGGAGAAAGGAGAATTTCTGGGATTTTTTCCCAAGAAATATATGGGAATTATCTGTATTTTTTGCACAGTTTCAGAACGATTCGTGAAAGTCACCTTTTAAGAATAACTTCCACTGCAGCCCATACATAAAAGTTTGCTCCTTTATTACTCTGCACATGGACAATTATTTGCGCTGTTATTTGCCCCAGGCATGTACCTATGTAATTACCGTTTACAGTGTAAAGATGGATGTTATCGGTCGCTGAACGTCGGAGCAGTAGGCGTTTAATGCATTTTCCCATAGGGTCCAATGCAAAATTGACACCTCATTTTCTCCATTCTCAAGAGCTTTGAGTCTCTGCAAAACATATACATGTGTAGACACAAATAAGTGAAATAGAATGAAGGCTATTTCAGCTTTAGCTTTTATTCCGTTTGGGAGCTAAAGTCGTACAAACTTTTGTTTACAAAAATTTCGATGGCCTATAGTTCGCAAGTTATGCAATCAGTTGATATAAGATTGTGCATGCATGTAGACATGTTAATGGCCTTTATACATGCCAAGTTTCAGATGGCTACCTACTCATACAAGCAAGCAGTAGCGGTTTGAAATTTTCACAATTTGGGCTACACGTTCGGGACGATTCGTGACCTTAGGTGACTTGCACAATTCGGGCTGAAACTAGTGCCAAATGAGAGGGTTGGGATAAACATTCAATTGACCAGATGTGCCAAAAATTCTCGTTCTTTAGTTTTCGAGTTATAGCCCCTGGAAGTCGTAAACTGCACGACTTTGCCCTCGAATATCTCGACAACGGAGAAAGGAGAATTTCTGGGATTTTTTCCCAAGAAATATATGGGAATTATCTGTAATTTTAGCACAGTTTCAGAACGATTCGTGAAAGTCAGCTTTTAAGAATAACTTCCACCGCAGCCCATACATAAAAGTTTGCTCCTTTATTACTCTGCACATGGACAATTATTTGCGCTGTTATTTGCCCCAGGCATGTACCTATGTAATTACCGTTTACAGTGTAAAGATGGATGTTATCGGTCGCTGAACGTCGGAGCAGTAGGCGTTTAATGCATTTTCCCATAGGGTCCAATGCAAAATTGACACCTCATTTTCTCCATTCTCAAGAGCTTTGAGTCTCTGCAAAACATATACATGTGTAGACACAAATAAGTGAAATAGAATGAAGGCTATTTCAGCTTTAGCTTTTATTCCGTTTGGGAGCTAAAGTCGTACAAACTTTTGTTTACAAAAATTTCGATGGCCTATAGTTCGCAAGTTGTGCAATCAGTTGACATAAGATTGTGCATGCATGTAGACATGTTAATGGCCTTTATACATGCCAAGTTTCAGATGGCTACCTACTCATACAAGCAAGCAGTAGCGGTTTGAAATTTTCACAATTTGGGCTACACGTTCGGGACGATTCGTGACCTTAGGTGACTTGCACAATTCGGGCTGAAACTAGTGCCAAATGAGAGGGTTGGGATAAACATTCAATTGACCAGATGTGCCAAAAATTCTCGTTCTTTAGTTTTCGAGTTATAGCCCCTGGAAGTCGTAAACTGCACGACTTTGCCCTCGAATATCTCGACAACGGAGAAAGGAGAATTTCTGGGATTTTTTCCCAAGAAATATATGGGAATTATCTGTAATTTTAGCACAGTTTCAGAACGATTCGTGAAAGTCAGCTTTTAAGAATAACTTCCACCGCAGCCCATACATAAAAGTTTGCTCCTTTATTACTCTGCACATGGACAATTATTTGCGCTGTTATTTGCCCCAGGCATGTACCTATGTAATTACCGTTTACAGTGTAAAGATGGATGTTATCGGTCGCTGAACGTCGGAGCAGTAGGCGTTTAATGCATTTTCCCATGGGTCCAATGCAAAATTGACACCTCATTTTCTCCATTCTCAAGAGCTTTGAGTCTCTGCAAAACATATACATGTGTAGACACAAATAAGTGAAATAGAATGAAGGCTATTTCAGCTTTAGCTTTTATTCCGTTTGGGAGCTAAAGTCGTACAAACTTTTGTTTACAAAAATTTCGATGGCCTATAGTTCGCAAGTTGTGCAATCAGTTGACATAAGATTGTGCATGCATGTAGACATGTTAATGGCCTTTATACATGCCAAGTTTCAGATGGCTACCTACTCATACAAGCAAGCAGTAGCGGTTTGAAATTTTCACAATTTGGGCTACACGTTCGGGATGATTCGTGACCTTAGGTGACTTGCACAATTCGGGCTGAAACTAGTGCCAAATGACAGGGTTGGGATAAACATTCAATTGACCATATGTGCCAAAAATTCTCGTTCTTTAGTTCTCGAGTTATAGCCCCTGGAAGTCGTAAACTGCACGACTTTGCCCTCGAATATCTCGACAACGGAGAAAGGAGAATTTCTAGGATTTTTTCCCAAGAAATATATGGGAATTATCTGTAATTTAAGCATAGTTTCAGAACGATTCGTGAAAGTCACCTTTCAAGAATAACTTCCACTGCAGCCCATACATAAAAGTTTGCTCCTTTATTACCCTGCACATGGACAATTATTTGCGCTGTTATTTGCCCCAGGCATGTACCTATGTAATTACCGTTTACAGTGTAAAGATGGATGTTATCGGTCGCTGAACGTCGGAGCAGTAGGCGTTTAATGCATTTTCCCTTAGGGTCCAATGCAAAATTGACACCTCATTTTCTCCATTCTCAAGAGCTTTGAGTCTCTGCAAAACATATACATGTGTAGACACAAATAAGTGAAATAGAATGAAGGCTATTTCAGCTTTAGCTTTTATTCCGTTTGGGAGCTAAAGTCGTACAAACTTTTGTTTACAAAAATTTCGATGGCCTATAGTTCGCAAGTTATGCTATCAGTTGACATAAGATTGTGCATGCATGTAGACATGTTAATGGCCTTTATACATGCCAAGTTTCAGATGGCTACCTACTCATACAAGCAAGCAGTAGCGGTTTGAAATTTTCACAATTTGGGCTACACGTTCGGGACGATTCGTGACCTTAGGTGACTTGCACAATTCGGGCTGAAACTAGTGCCAAATGAGAGGGTTAGTTTAAACGATATTTTATTAACTATAAATTACATACATATACTACAATACAATTTCAAAAGTATCAGGATTTGACAGTAAGCAAGAGAGGGTTGGGATAAACATTCAATTGACCAGATGTGCCAAAAATTCTCGTTCTTTAGTTTTCGAGTTATAGCCCCTGGAAGTCGTAAACTGCACGACTCTGCCCTCGAATATCTCGACAACGGAGAAAGGAGAATTTCTGGGATTTTTTCCCAAGAAATATATGGGAATTATCTGTAATTTTAGCACAGTTTCAGAACGATTCGTGAAAGTCAGCTTTTAAGAATAACTTCCACTGCAGCCCATACATAAAAGTTTGCTCCTTTATTACTCTGCACATGGACAATTATTTGCGCTGTTATTTGCCCCAGGCATGTACCTATGTAATTACCGTTTACAGTGTAAAGATGGATGTTATCGGTCGCTGAACGTCGGAGCAGTAGGCGTTTAATGCATTTTCCCATAGGGTCCAATGCAAAATTGACACCTCATTTTCTCCATTCTCAAGAGCTTTGAGTCTCTGCAAAAGATATACATGTGTAGACACAAATAAGTGAAATAGAATGAAGGCTATTTCAGCTTTAGCTTTTATTCCGTTTGGGAGCTAAAGTCGTACAAACTTTTGTTTACAAAAATTTCGATGGCCTATAGTTCGGAAGTTGTGCAATCAGTTGACATAAGATTGTGCATGCATGTAGCCATGTTAATGGCCTTTATACATGCCAAGTTTCAGATGGCTACCTACTCATACAAGCAAGCAGTAGCGGTTTTGAAATTTCCACAATTTGGGCTACACGTTCGGGACGATTCGTGACCTTAGGTGACTTGCACAATTCGGGCTGAAACTAGTGCCAAATGAGAGGGTTGCGATAAACATTCAATTGACCATATGTGCCAAACATTCTCGTTCTTTAGTTTTCGAGTTATAGCCCCTGGAAGTCGTAAACTGCACGACTTTGCCCTCGAATATCTCGACAACGGAGAAAGGAGAATTTCTGGGATTTTTTCCCAAGAAATATATGGGAATTATCTGTAATTTTAGCACAGTTTCAGAACGATTCGTGAAAGTCACCTTTTAAGAATAACTTCCACTGCAGCCCATACATAAAAGTTTGCTCCTTTATTACTCTGCACATGGACAATTATTTGCGCTGTTATTTGCCCCAGGCATGTACCTATGTAATTACCGTTTACAGTGTAAAGATGGATGTTATCGGTCGCTGAACGTCGGAGCAGTAGGCGTTTAATGCATTTTCCCATAGGGTCCAATGCAAAATTGACACCTCATTTTCTCCATTCTCAAGAGCTTTGAGTCTCTGCAAAACATATACATGTGTAGACACAAATAAGTGAAATAGAATGAAGGCTATGTCAGCTTTAGCTTTTATTCCGTTTGGGAGCTAAAGTCGTACAAACTTTTGTTTACAAAAATTTCGATGGCCTATAGTTCGCAAGTTGTGCAATCAGTTGACATAAGATTGTGCATGCATGTAGACATGTTAATGGCCTTTATACATGCCAAGTTTCAGATGGCTACCTACTCATACAAGCAAGCAGTAGCGGTTTGAAATTTCCACAATTTGGGCTACACGTTCGGGACGATTCAAGACCTTAGGTGACTTGCACAATTCGGGCTGAAACTAGTGCCAAATGAGAGGGTTGCGATAAACATTCAATTGACCATATGTGCCAAACATTCTCGTTCTTTAGTTTTCGAGTTATAGCCCCTGGAAGTCGTAAACTGCACGACTTTGCCCTCGAATATCTCGACAACGGAGAAAGGAGAATTTCTGGGATTTTTTCCCAAGAAATATATGGGAATTATCTGTAATTTTAGCACAGTTTCAGAACGATTCGTGAAAGTCACCTTTTAAGAATAACTTCCACTGCAGCCCATACATAAAAGTTTGCTCCTTTATTACTCTGCACATGGACAATTATTTGCGCTGTTATTTGCCCCAGGCATGTACCTATGTAATTACCGTTTACAGTGTAAAGATGGATGTTATCGGTCGCTGAACGTCGGAGCAGTAGGCGTTTAATGCATTTTCCCATAGGGTCCAATGCAAAATTGACACCTCATTTTCTCCATTCTCAAGAGCTTTGAGTCTCTGCAAAACATATACATGTGTAGACACAAATAAGTGAAGTAGAATGAAGGCTATTTCAGCTTTAGCTTTTATTCCGTTTGGGAGCTAAAGTCGTACAAACTTTTGTTTACAAAAATTTCGATGGCCTATAGTTCGCAAGTTATGCAATCAGTTGACATAAGATTGTGCATGCATGTAGACATGTTAATGGCCTTTATACATGCCAAGTTTCAGATGGCTACCTACTCATACAAGCAAGCAGTAGCGGTTTGAAATTTTCACAATTTGGGCTACACGTTCGGGACGATTCGTGACCTTAGGTGACTTGCACAATTCGGGCTGAAACTAGTGCCAAATGAGAGGGTTGCGATAAACAGTCAATTGACCATATGTGCCAAACATTCTCGTTCTTTAGAGTTCGAGTTATAGCCCCTGGAAATCGTAAACTGCACGACTTTGCCCTCGAATATCTCGACAACGGAGAAAGGAGAATTTGTGGGATTTTTTCCCAAGAAATATATGGGAATTATCTGTAATTTTAGCACAGTTTCAGAACGATTCGTGAAAGTCAGCTTTTAAGAATAACTTCCACTGCAGCCCATACATAAAAGTTTGCTCCTTTATTACTCTGCACATGGACAATTATTTGCCCTGTTATTTGCCCCAGGCATGTACCTATGTAATTACCGTTTACAGTGTAAAGATGGATGTTATCGGTCGCTGAACGTCGGAGCAGTAGGCGTTTAATGCATTTTCCCATAGGGTCCAATGCAAAATTGACACCTCATTTTCTCCATTCTCAAGAGCTTTGAGTCTCTGCAAAACATATACATGTGTAGACACAAATAAGTGAAGTAGAATGAAGGCTATTTCAGCTTTAGCTTTTATTCCGTTTGGGAGCTAAAGTCGTACAAACTTTTGTTTACAAAAATTTCGATGGCCTATAGTTCGCAAGTTATGCAATCAGTTGACATAAGATTGTGCATGCATGTAGACATGTTAAAGGCCTTTATACATGCCAAGTTTCAGATGGCTACCTACTCATACAAGCAAGCAGTAGCGGTTTGAAATTTCCACAATTTGGGCAACACGTTCGTGACGATTCGTGACCTTAGGTGACTTGCACAATTCGGGCTGAAACTAGTGCCAAATGAGAGGGTTGCGATAAACATTCAATTGACCATATGTGCCAAAAATTCTCGTTCTTTAGTTTTCGAGTTATAGCCCCTGGAAGTCGTAAACTGCACGACTTTGCCCTCGAATATCTCGACAACGGAGAAAGGAGAATTTCTGGGATTTTTTCCCAAGAAATATATGGGAATTATCTGTAATTTTAGCACAGTTTCAGAACGATTCGTGAAAGTCAGCTTTTAAGAATAACTTCCACTGCAGCCCATACATAAAAGTTTGCTCCTTTATTACTCTGCACATGGACAATTATTTGCGCTGTTATTTTCCCCAGGCATGTACCTATGTAATTACCGTTTACAGTGTAAAGATGGATGTTATCGGTCGCTGAACGTCGGAGCAGTAGGCGTTTAATGCATTTTCCCATAGGGTCCAATGCAAAATTGACACCTCATTTTCTCCATTCTCAAGAGCTTTGAGTCTCTGCAAAACATATACATGTGTAGACACAAATAAGTGAAATAGAATGAAGGCTATTTCAGCTTTAGCTTTTATTCCGTTTGGGAGCTAAAGTCGTACAAACTTTTGTTTACAAAAATTTCGATGGCCTATAGTTCGCAAGTTATGCAATCAGTTGACATAAGATTGTGCATGCATGTAGACATGTTAATGGCCTTTATACATGCCAAGTTTCAGATGGCTACCTACTCATACAAGCAAGCAGTAGCGGTTTGAAATTTTCACAATTTGGGCTACACGTTCGGGACGATTCGTGACCTTAGGTGACTTGCACAATTCGGGCTGAAACTAGTGCCAAATGAGAGGGTTGGGATAAACATTCAATTGACCATATGTGCCAAAAATTCTCGTTCTTTAGTTTTCGAGTTATAGCCCCTGGAAGTCGTAAACTGCACGACTTTGCCCTCGCATATCTCGACAACGGAGAAAGGAGAATTTCTGGGATTTTTTCCCAAGAAATATATGGGAATTATCTGTAATTTTAGCACAGTTTCAGAACGATTCGTGAAAGTCAGCTTTTAAGAATAACTTCCACTGCAGCCCATACATAAAAGTTTGCTCCTTTATTACTCTGCACATGGACAATTATTTGCGCTGTTATTTGCCCCAGGCATGTACCTATGTAATTACCGTTTACAGTGTAAAGACGGATGTTATCGGTCGCTGAACGTCGGAGCAGTAGGCGTTTAATGCATTTTCCCATAGGGTCCAATGCAAAATTGACACCTCATTTTCTCCAT
Organism: Ctena decussata; assembly: GCA_963989385.1. Classification (NCBI taxonomy): domain Eukaryota; kingdom Metazoa; phylum Mollusca; class Bivalvia; order Lucinida; family Lucinidae; genus Ctena; species Ctena decussata. The sequence continues at coordinate 17,685,452 of OZ022512.1, read as the reverse complement.
TCTCAAGAGCTTTGAGTCTCTGCAAAACATATACATGTGTAGACACAAATAAGTGAAATAGAATGAAGGCTATTTCAGCTTAAGCTTTTATTCCGTTTGGGAGCTAAAGTCGTACGAACTTTTGTTTACAAAAATTTCGATGGCCTATAGTTCGCAAGTTATGCAATCAGTTGACATAAGATTGTGCATGCATGTAGACATGTTAATGGCCTTTATACATGCCAAGTTTCAGATGGCTACCTACTCATACAAGCAAGCAGTAGCGGTTTGAAATTTTCACAATTTGGGCTACACGTTCGGGACGATTCGTGACCTTAGGTGACTTGCACAATTCGGGCTGAAACTAGTGCCAAATGAGAGGGTTGGGATAAACATTCAATTAACCAGATGTGCCAAAAATTCTCGTTCTTTAGTTTTCGAGTTATAGCCCCTGGAAGTCGTAAACTGCACGACTTTGCCCTCGAATATCTCGACAACGGAGAAAGGAGAATTTCTGGGATTTTTTCCCAAGAAATATATGGGAATTATCTGTAATTTTAGCACAGTTTCAGAACGATTCGTGAAAGTCAGCTTTTAAGAATAACTTCCACTGCAGCCCATACATAAAAGTTTGCTCCTTTATTACTCTGCACATGGACAATTATTTGCGCTGTTATTTGCCCCAGGCATGTACCTATGTAATTACCGTTTACAGTGTAAAGATGGATGTTATCGGTCGCTGAACGTCGGAACAGTAGGCGTTTAATGCATTTTCCCATAGGGTCCAATGCAAAATTGACACCTCATTTTCTCCATTCTCAAGAGCTTTGAGTCTCTGCAAAAGATATACATGTGTAGACACAAATAAGTGAAATAGAATGAAGGCTATTTCAGCTTTAGCTTTTATTCCGTTTGGGAGCTAAAGTCGTACAAACTTTTGTTTACAAACATTTCGATGGCCTATAGTTCGGAAGTTGTGTAATCAGTTGACATAAGATCGTGCATGCATGTAGCCATGTTAATGGCCTTTATACATGCCAAGTTTCAGATGGCTACCTACTCATACAAGCAAGCAGTAGCGGTTTGAAATTTTCACAATTTGGGCTACACGTTCGGGACGATTCGTGACCTTAGGTGACTTGCACAATTCGGGCTGAAACTAGTGCCAAATGAGAGGGTTGCGATAAACATTCAATTGACCATATGTGCCAAACATTCTCGTTCTTTAGTTTTCGAGTTATAGCCCCTGGAAGTCGTAAACTGCACGACTTTGCCCTCGAATATCTCGACAACAGAGAAAGGAGAATTTCTGGGATTTTTTCCCAAGAAATATATGGGAATTATCTGTAATTTTAGCACAGTTTCAGAACGATTCGTGAAAGTCACCTTTTAAGAATAACTTCCACTGCAGCCCATACATAAAAGTTTGCTCCTTTATTACTCTGCACATGGACAATTATTTGCGCTGTTATTTGCCCCAGGCATGTACCTATGTAATTACCGTTTACAGTGTAAAGATGGATGTTATCGGTCGCTGAACCTCGGAGCAGTAGGCGTTTAATGCATTTTCCCATAGGGTCCAATGCAAAATTGACACCTCATTTTCTCCATTCTCAAGAGCTTTGAGTCTCTGCAAAACATATACATGTGTAGACACAAATAAGTGAAGTAGAATGAAGGCTATTTCAGCTTTAGCTTTTATTCCGTTTGGGAGCTAAAGTCGTACAAACTTTTGTTTACAAAAATTTCGATGGCCTATAGTTCGCAAGTTATGCAATCAGTTGACATAAGATTGTGCATGCATGTAGACATGTCAATGGCCTTTATACATGCCAAGTTTCAGATGGCTACCTACTCATACAAGCAAGCAGTAGCGGTTTGAAATTTCCACAATTTGGGCTACACGTTCGTGACGATTCGTGACCTTAGGTGACTTGCACAATTCGGGCTGAAACTAGTGCCAAATGAGAGGGTTGCGATAAACATTCAATTGACCATATGTGCCAAAAATTCTCGTTCTTTAGTTTTCGAGTTATAGCCCCTGGAAGTCGTAAACTGCACGACTTTGCCCTCGAATATCTCGACAACGGAGAAAGGAGAATTTCTGGGATTTTTTCCCAAGAAATATATGGGAATTATCTGTAATTTTAGCACAGTTTCAGAACGATTCGTGAAAGTCAGCTTTTAAGAATAACTTCCACTGCAGCCCATACATAAAAGTTTGCTCCTTTATTACTCTGCACATGGACAATTATTTGCGCTGTTATTTTCCCCAGGCATGTACCTATGTAATTACCGTTTACAGTGTAAAGATGGATGTTATCGGTCGCTGAACGTCGGAGCAGTAGGCGTTTAATGCATTTTCCCATAGGGTCCAATGCAAAATTGACACCTCATTTTCTCCATTCTCAAGAGCTTTGAGTCTCTGCAAAACATATACATGTGTAGACACAAATAAGTGAAATAGAATGAAGGCTATTTCAGCTTTAGCTTTTATTCCGTTTGGGAGCTAAAGTCGTACAAACTTTTGTTTACAAAAATTTCGATGGCCTATAGTTCGCAAGTTATGCAATCAGTTGACATAAGATTGTGCATGCATGTAGACATGTTAATGGCCTTTATACATGCCAAGTTTCAGATGGCTACCTACTCATACAAGCAAGCAGTAGCGGTTTGAAATTTTCACAATTTGGGCTACACGTTCGGGACGATTCGTGACCTTAGGTGACTTGCACAATTCGGGCTGAAACTAGTGCCAAATGAGAGGGTTGGGATAAACATTCAATTGACCATATGTGCCAAAAATTCTCGTTCTTTAGTTTTCGAGTTATAGCCCCTGGAAGTCGTAAACTGCACGACTTTGCCCTCGCATATCTCGACAACGGAGAAAGGAGAATTTCTGGGATTTTTTCCCAAGAAATATATGGGAATTATCTGTAATTTTAGCACAGTTTCAGAACGATTCGTGAAAGTCAGCTTTTAAGAATAACTTCCACTGCAGCCCATACATAAAAGTTTGCTCCTTTATTACTCTGCACATGGACAATTATTTGCGCTGTTATTTGCCCCAGGCATGTACCTATGTAATTACCGTTTACAGTGTAAAGACGGATGTTATCGGTCGCTGAACGTCGGAGCAGTAGGCGTTTAATGCATTTTCCCATAGGGTCCAATGCAAAATTGACACCTCATTTTCTCCATTCTCAAGAGCTTTGAGTCTCTGCAAAACATATACATGTGTAGACACAAATAAGTGAAATAGAATGAAGGCTATTTCAGCTTAAGCTTTTATTCCGTTTGGGAGCTAAAGTCGTACGAACTTTTGTTTACAAAAATTTCGATGGCCTATAGTTCGCAAGTTATGCAATCAGTTGACATAAGATTGTGCATGCATGTAGACATTTTAATGGCCTTTATACATGCCAAGTTTCAGATGGCTACCTACTCATACAAGCAAGCAGTAGCGGTTTGAAATTTTCACAATTTGGGCTACACGTTCGGGACGATTCGTGACCTTAGGTGACTTGCACAATTCGGGCTGAAACTAGTGCCAAATGAGAGGGTTGGGATAAACATTCAATTGACCATATGTGCCAAAAATTCTCGTTCTTTAGTTTTCGAGTTATAGCCCCTGGAAGTCGTAAACTGCACGACTTTGCCCTCGAATATCTCGACAACGGAGAAAGGAGAATTTCTGGGATTTTTTCCCAAGAAATATATGGGAATTATCTGTAATTTTAGCACAGTTTCAGAACGATTCGTGAAAGTCAGCTTTTAAGAATAACTTCCACTGCAGCCCATACATAAAAGTTTGCTCCTTTATTACTCTGCACATGGACAATTATTTGCGCTGTTATTTGCCCCAGGCATGTACCTATGTAATTACCGTTTACAGTGTAAAGATGGATGTTATCGGTCGCTGAACGTCGGAGCAGTAGGCGTTTAATGCATTTTCCCATAGGGTCCAATGCAAAATTGACACCTCATTTTCTCCATTCTCAAGAGCTTTGAGTCTCGGCAAAAGATATACATGTGTAGACACAAATAAGTGAAATAGAATGAAGGCTATTTCAGCTTTAGCTTTTATTCCGTTTGGGAGCTAAAGTCGTACAAACTTTTGTTTACAAACATTTCGATGGCCTATAGTTCGGAAGTTGTGCAATCAGTTGACATAAGATTGTGCATGCATGTAGCCATGTTAATGGCCTTTATACATGCCAAGTTTCAGATGGCTACCTACTCATACAAGCAAGCAGTAGCGGTTTGAAATTTCCACAATTTGGGCTACACGTTCGGGACGATTCGTGACCTTAGGTGACTTGCACAATTCGGGCTGAAACTAGTGCCAAATGAGAGGGTTGCGATAAACATTCAATTGACCATATGTGCCAAACATTCTCGTTCTTTAGTTTTCGAGTTATAGCCCCTGGAAGTCGTAAACTGCACGACTTTGCCCTCGAATATCTCGACAACAGAGAAAGGAGAATTTCTGGGATTTTTTCCCAAGAAATATATGGGAAGTATCTGTAATTTTAGCACAGTTTCAGAACGATTCGTGAAAGTCACCTTTTAAGAATAACTTCCACTGCAGCCCATACATAAAAGTTTGCTCCTTTATTACTCTGCACATGGACAATTATTTGCGCTGTTATTTGCCCCAGGCATGTACCTATGTAATTACCGTTTACAGTGTAAAGATGGATGTTATCGGTCGCTGAACGTCGGAGCAGTAGGCGTTTAATGCATTTTCCCATAGGGTCCAATGCAAAATTGACACCTCATTTTCTCCATTCTCAAGAGCTTTGAGTCTCTGCAAAACATATACATGTGTAGACACAAATAAGTGAAATAGAATGAAGGCTATGTCAGCTTTAGCTTTTATTCCGTTTGGGAGCTAAAGTCGTACAAACTTTTGTTTACAAAAATTTCGATGGCCTATAGTTCGCAAGTTATGCAATCAGTTGACATAAGATTGTGCATGCATGTAGACATGTTAATGGCCTTTATACATGCCAAGTTTCAGATGGCTACCTACTCATACAAGCAAGCAGTAGCGGTTTGAAATTTCCACAATTTGGGCTACACGTTCGGGACGATTCGTGACCTTAGGTGACTTGCACAATTCGGGCTGAAACTAGTGCCAAATGAGAGGGTTGCGATAAACATTCAATTGACCATATGTGCCAAACATTCTCGTTCTTTAGTTTTCGAGTTATAGCCCCTGGAAGTCGTAAACTGCACGACTTTGCCCTCGAATATCTCGACAACGGAGAAAGGAGAATTTCTGGGATTTTTTCCAAAGAAATATATGGGAATTATCTGTAATTTTAGCACAGTTTCAGAACGATTCGTGAAAGTCAGCTTTTAAGAATAACTTCCACTGCAGCCCATACATAAAAGTTTGCTCCTTTATTACTCTGCACATGGACAATTATTTGCGCTGTTATTTGCCCCAGGCATGTACCTATGTAATTACCGTTTACAGTGTAAAGATGGATGTTATCGGTCGCTGAACCTCGGAGCAGTAGGCGTTTAATGCATTTTCCCATAGGGTCCAATGCAAAATTGACACCTCATTTTCTCCATTCTCAAGAGCTTTGAGTCTCTGCAAAACATAATCATGTGTAGACACAAATAAGTGAAATAGAATGAAGGCTATTTCAGCTTTAGCTTTTATTCCGTTTGGGAGCTAAAGTCGTACAAACTTTTGTTTACAAAAATGTCGATGGCCTATAGTTCGCAAGTTGTGCAATCAGTTGACATAAGATTGTGCATGCATGTAGCCATGTTAATGGCCTTTATACATGCCAAGTTTCAGATGGCTACCTACTCATACAAGCAAGCAGTAGCGGTTTGAAATTTCCACAATTTGGGCTACACGTTCGGGACGATTCGTGACCTTAGGTGACTTGCACAATTCGGGCTGAAACTAGTGCCAAATGAGAGGGTTGCGATAAACAGTCAATTGACCATATGTGCCAAACATTCTCGTTCTTTAGTTTTCGAGTTATAGCCCCTGGAAGTCGTAAACTGCACGACTTTGCCCTCGAATATCTCGACAACGGAGAAAGGAGAATTTCTGGGATTTTTTCCCAAGAAATATATGGGAATTATCTGTAATTTTAGCACAGTTTCAGAACGATTCGTGAAAGTCAGCTTTTAAGAATAACTTCCACTGCAGCCCATACATAAAAGTTTGCTCCTTTATTACTCTGCACATGGACAATTATTTGCGCTGTTATTTGCCCCAGGCATGTACCTATGTAATTACCGTTTACAGTGTAAAGATGGATGTTATCGGTCGCTGAACGTCGGAGCAGTAGGCGTTTAATGCATTTTCCCATAGGGTCCAATGCAAAATTGACACCTCATTTTCTCCATTCTCAAGAGCTTTGAGTCTCGGCAAAAGATATACATGTGTAGACACAAATAAGTGAAATAGAATGAAGGCTATTTCAGCTTTAGCTTTTATTCCGTTTGGGAGCTAAAGTCGTACAAACTTTTGTTTACAAACATTTCGATGGCCTATAGTTCGGAAGTTGTGCAATCAGTTGACATAAGATTGTGCATGCATGTAGCCATGTTAATGGCCTTTATACATGCCAAGTTTCAGATGGCTACCTACTCATACAAGCAAGCAGTAGCGGTTTGAAATTTCCACAATTTGGGCTACACGTTCGGGACGATTCGTGACCTTAGGTGACTTGCACAATTCGGGCTGAAACTAGTGCCAAATGAGAGGGTTGCGATAAACATTCAATTGACCATATGTGCCAAACATTCTCGTTCTTTAGTTTTCGAGTTATAGCCCCTGGAAGTCGTAAACTGCACGACTTTGCCCTCGAATATCTCGACAACGGAGAAAGGAGAATTTCTGGGATTTTTTCCAAAGAAATATATGGGAATTATCTGTAATTTTAGCACAGTTTCAGAACGATTCGTGAAAGTCAGCTTTTAAGAATAACTTCCACTGCAGCCCATACATAAAAGTTTGCTCCTTTATTACTCTGCACATGGACAATTATTTGCGCTGTTATTTGCCCCAGGCATGTACCTATGTAATTACCGTTTACAGTGTAAAGATGGATGTTATCGGTCGCTGAACCTCGGAGCAGTAGGCGTTTAATGCATTTTCCCATAGGGTCCAATGCAAAATTGACACCTCATTTTCTCCATTCTCAAGAGCTTTGAGTCTCTGCAAAACATAATCATGTGTAGACACAAATAAGTGAAATAGAATGAAGGCTATTTCAGCTTTAGCTTTTATTCCGTTTGGGAGCTAAAGTCGTACAAACTTTTGTTTACAAAAATGTCGATGGCCTATAGTTCGCAAGTTGTGCAATCAGTTGACATAAGATTGTGCATGCATGTAGCCATGTTAATGGCCTTTATACATGCCAAGTTTCAGATGGCTACCTACTCATACAAGCAAGCAGTAGCGGTTTGAAATTTCCACAATTTGGGCTACACGTTCGGGACGATTCGTGACCTTAGGTGACTTGCACAATTCGGGCTGAAACTAGTGCCAAATGAGAGGGTTGCGATAAACAGTCAATTGACCATATGTGCCAAACATTCTCGTTCTTTAGTTTTCGAGTTATAGCCCCTGGAAGTCGTAAACTGCACGACTTTGCCCTCGAATATCTCGACAACGGAGAAAGGAGAATTTCTGGGATTTTTTCCCAAGAAATATATGGGAATTATCTGTAATTTTAGCACAGTTTCAGAACGATTCGTGAAAGTCAGCTTTTAAGAATAACTTCCACTGCAGCCCATACATAAAAGTTTGCTCCTTTATTACTCTGCACATGGACAATTATTTGCGCTGTTATTTGCCCCAGGCATGTACCTATGTAATTACCGTTTACAGTGTAAAGATGGATGTTATCGGTCGCTGAACGTCGGAGCAGTAGGCGTTTAATGCATTTTCCCATAGGGTCCAATGCAAAATTGACACCTCATTTTCTCCATTCTCAAGAGCTTTGAGTCTCGGCAAAAGATATACATGTGTAGACACAAATAAGTGAAATAGAATGAAGGCTATTTCAGCTTTAGCTTTTATTCCGTTTGGGAGCTAAAGTCGTACAAACTTTTGTTTACAAACATTTCGATGGCCTATAGTTCGGAAGTTGTGCAATCAGTTGACATAAGATTGTGCATGCATGTAGCCATGTTAATGGCCTTTATACATGCCAAGTTTCAGATGGCTACCTACTCATACAAGCAAGCAGTAGCGGTTTGAAATTTCCACAATTTGGGCTACACGTTCGGGACGATTCGTGACCTTAGGTGACTTGCACAATTCGGGCTGAAACTAGTGCCAAATGAGAGGGTTGCGATAAACATTCAATTGACCATATGTGCCAAACATTCTCGTTCTTTAGTTTTCGAGTTATAGCCCCTGGAAGTCGTAAACTGCACGACTTTGCCCTCGAATATCTCGACAACAGAGAAAGGAGAATTTCTGGGATTTTTTCCCAAGAAATATATGGGAAGTATCTGTAATTTTAGCACAGTTTCAGAACGATTCGTGAAAGTCACCTTTTAAGAATAACTTCCACTGCAGCCCATACATAAAAGTTTGCTCCTTTATTACTCTGCACATGGACAATTATTTGCGCTGTTATTTGCCCCAGGCATGTACCTATGTAATTACCGTTTACAGTGTAAAGATGGATGTTATCGGTCGCTGAACGTCGGAGCAGTAGGCGTTTAATGCATTTTCCCATAGGGTCCAATGCAAAATTGACACCTCATTTTCTCCATTCTCAAGAGCTTTGAGTCTCTGCAAAACATATACATGTGTAGACACAAATAAGTGAAATAGAATGAAGGCTATGTCAGCTTTAGCTTTTATTCCGTTTGGGAGCTAAAGTCGTACAAACTTTTGTTTACAAAAATTTCGATGGCCTATAGTTCGGAAGTTGTGCAATCAGTTGACATAAGATTGTGCATGCATGTAGACATGTTAATGGCCTTTATACATGCCAAGTTTCAGATGGCTACCTACTCATACAAGCAAGCAGTAGCGGTTTGAAATTTCCACAATTTGGGCTACACGTTCGGGACGATTCGTGACCTTAGGTGACTTGCACAATTCGGGCTGAAACTAGTGCCAAATGAGAGGGTTGCGATAAACATTCAATTGACCATATGTGCCAAACATTCTCGTTCTTTAGTTTTCGAGTTATAGCCCCTGGAAGTCGTAAACTGCACGACTTTGCCCTCGAATATCTCGACAACGGAGAAAGGAGAATTTCTGGGATTTTTTCCAAAGAAATATATGGGAATTATCTGTAATTTTAGCACAGTTTCAGAACGATTCGTGAAAGTCAGCTTTTAAGAATAACTTCCACTGCAGCCCATACATAAAAGTTTGCTCCTTTATTACTCTGCACATGGACAATTATTTGCGCTGTTATTTGCCCCAGGCATGTACCTATGTAATTACCGTTTACAGTGTAAAGATGGATGTTATCGGTCGCTGAACCTCGGAGCAGTAGGCGTTTAATGCATTTTCCCATAGGGTCCAATGCAAAATTGACACCTCATTTTCTCCATTCTCAAGAGCTTTGAGTCTCTGCAAAACATAATCATGTGTAGACACAAATAAGTGAAATAGAATGAAGGCTATTTCAGCTTTAGCTTTTATTCCGTTTGGGAGCTAAAGTCGTACAAACTTTTGTTTACAAAAATGTCGATGGCCTATAGTTCGCAAGTTGTGCAATCAGTTGACATAAGATTGTGCATGCATGTAGCCATGTTAATGGCCTTTATACATGCCAAGTTTCAGATGGCTACCTACTCATACAAGCAAGCAGTAGCGGTTTGAAATTTCCACAATTTGGGCTACACGTTCGGGACGATTCGTGACCTTAGGTGACTTGCACAATTCGGGCTGAAACTAGTGCCAAATGAGAGGGTTGCGATAAACAGTCAATTGACCATATGTGCCAAACATTCTCGTTCTTTAGTTTTCGAGTTATAGCCCCTGGAAGTCGTAAACTGCACGACTTTGCCCTCGAATATCTCGACAACGGAGAAAGGAGAATTTCTGGGATTTTTTCCCAAGAAATATATGGGAATTATCTGTAATTTTAGCACAGTTTCAGAACGATTCGTGAAAGTCACCTTTTAAGAATAACTTCGACTGCAGCTCATACATAAAAGTTTGCTCCTTTATTACTCTGCACATGGACAATTATTTGCGCTGTTATTTGCCCCAGGTATGTACCTATGTAATTACCGTTTACAGTGTAAAGATGGATGTTATCGGTCGCTGAACGTCGGAGCAGTAGGCGTTTAATGCATTTTCCCATAGGGTCCAATGCAAAATTGACACCTCATTTTCTCCATTCTCAAGAGCTTTGAGTCTCTGCAAAACATATACATGTGTAGACACAAATAAGTGAAGTAGAATGAAGTCTATTTCAGCTTTAGCTTTTATTCCGTTTGGGAGCTAAAGTCGTACAAACTTTTGTTTACAAAAATTTCGATGGCCTATAGTTCGCAAGTTATGCAATCAGTTGACATAAGATTGTGCATGCATGTAGATATGTTAATGGCCTTTATACATGCCAAGTTTCAGATGGCTACCTACTCATACAAGCAAGCAGTAGCGGTTTGAAATTTTCACAATTTGGGCTACACGTTCGGGACGATTCGTGACCTTAGGTGACTTGCACAATTCGGGCTGAAACTAGTGCCAAATGAGAGGGTTGGGATAAACATTCAATTGACCATATGTGCCAAAAATTCTCGTTCTTTAGTTTTCGAGTTATAGCCCCTGGAAGTCGTAAACTGCACGATTTTGCCCTCGAATATCTCGACAACGGAGAAAGGAGAATTTCTGGGATTTTTTCCCAAGAAATATATGGGAATTATCTGTAATTTTAGCACAGTTTCAGAACGATTCGTGAAAGTCACCTTTTAAGAATAACTTCCACTGCAGCCCATACATAAAAGTTTGCTCCTTTATTACTCTGCACATGGACAATTATTTGCGCTGTTATTTGCCCCAGGCATGTACCTATGTAATTACCGTTTACAGTGTAAAGATGGATGTTATCGGTCGCTGAACGTCGGAGCAGTAGGCGTTTAATGCATTTTCCCATAGGGTCCAATGCAAAATTGACACCTCATTTTCTCCATTCTCAAGAGCTTTGAGTCTCTGCAAAACATATACATGTGTAGACACAAATAAGTGAAATAGAATGAAGGCTATTTCAGCTTTAGCTTTTATTCCGTTTGGGAGCTAAAGTCGTACAAACTTTTGTTTACAAAAATTTCGATGGCCTATAGTTCGCAAGTTATGCAATCAGTTGACATAAGATTGTGCATGCATGTAGACATGTTAATGGCCTTTATACATGCCAAGTTTCAGATGGCTACCTACTCATACAAGCAAGCAGTAGCGGTTTGAAATTTTCACAATTTGGGCTACACGTTCGGGACGATTCGTGACCTTAGGTGACTTGCACAATTCGGGCTGAAACTAGTGCCAAATGAGAGGGTTGGGATAAACATTCAATTGACCATATGTGCCAAAAATTCTCGTTCTTTAGTTTTCGAGTTATAGCCCCTGGAAGTCGTAAACTGCACGACTTTGCCCTCGAATATCTCGACAACGGAGAAAGGAGAATTTCTGGGATTTTTTCCCAAGAAATATATGGGAATTATCTGTAATTTTAGCACAGTTTCAGAACGATTCGTGAAAGTCACCTTTTAAGAATAACTTCCACTGCAGCCCATACATAAAAGTTTGCTCCTTTATTACTCTGCACATGGACAATTATTTGCGCTGTTATTTGCCCCAGGCATGTACCTGTGTAATTACCGTTTACAGTGTAAAGATGGATGTTATCGGTCGCTGAACGTCGGAGCAGTAGGCGTTAAATGCATTTTCCCATAGGGTCCAATGCAAAATTGACACCTCATTTTCTCCATTCTCAAGAGCTTTGAGTCTCTGCAAAACATATACATGTGTAGACACAAATAAGTGAAATAGAATGAAGGCTATTTCAGCTTTAGCTTTTATTCCGTTTGGGAGCTAAAGTCGTACAAACTTTTGTTTACAAAAATTTCGATGGCCTATAGTTCGCAAGTTATGCAATCAGTTGACATAAGATTGTGCATGCATGTAGACATGTTAATGGCCTTTATACATGCCAAGTTTCAGATGGCTACCTACTCATACAAGCAAGCAGTAGCGGTTTGAAATTTTCACAATTTGGGCTACACGTTCGGGACGATTCGTGACCTTAGGTGACTTGCACAATTCGGGCTGAAACTAGTGCCAAATGAGAGGGTTGGGATAAACATTCAATTGACCATATGTGCCAAAAATTCTCGTTCTTTAGTTTTCGAGTTATAGCCCCTGGAAGTCGTAAACTGCACGACTTTGCCCTCGAATATCTCGACAACGGAGAAAGGAGAATTTCTGGGATTTTTTCCCAAGAAATATATGGGAATTATCTGTAATTTAAGCACAGTTTCAGAACGATTCGTGAAAGTCACCTTTTAAGAATAACTTCCACTGCAGCCCATACATAAAAGTTTGCTCCTTTATTACTCTGCACATGGACAATTATTTGCGCTGTTATTTGCCCCAGGCATGTACCTATGTAATTACCGTTTACAGTGTAAAGATGGATGTTATCGGTCGCTGAACGTCGGAGCAGTAGGCGTTTAATGCATTTTCCCATAGGGTCCAATGCAAAATTGACACCTCATTTTCTCCATTCTCAAGAGCTTTGAGTCTCTGCAAAACATATACATGTGTAGACACAAATAAGTGAAATAGAATGAAGGCTATTTCAGCTTTAGCTTTTATTCCGTTTGGGAGCTAAAGTCGTACAAACTTTTGTTTACAAAAATTTCGATGGCCTATAGTTCGCAAGTTATGCAATCAGTTGACATAAGATTGTGCATGCATGTAGACATGTTAATGGCCTTTATACATGCCAAGTTTCAGATGGCTACCTACTCATACAAGCAAGCAGTAGCGGTTTGAAATTTTCACAATTTGGGCTACACGTTCGGGACGATTCGTGACCTTAGGTGACTTGCACAATTCGGGCTGAAACTAGTGCCAAATGAGAGGGTTGGGATAAACATTCAATTGACCATATGTGCCAAAAATTCTCGTTCATTAGTTTTCGAGTTATAGCCCCTGGAAGTCGTAAACTGCACGACTTTGCCCTCGAATATCTCGACAACGGAGAAAGGAGAATTTCTGGGATTTTTTCCCAAGAAATATATGGGAATTATCTGTAATTTTAGCACAGTTTCAGAACGATTCGTGATAGTCACCTTTTAAGAATAACTTCCACTGCAGCCCATGCATAAAAGTTTGCTCCTTTATTACTCTGCACATGGACAATTATTTGCGCTGTTATTTGCCCCAGGCATGTACCTTTGTAATTACCGTTAACAGTGTAAAGATGGATGTTATCGGTCGCTGAACGTCGGAGCAGTAGGCGTTTAATGCATTTTCCCATAGGGTCCAATGCAAAATTGACACCTCATTTTCTCCATTCTCAAGAGCTTTGAGTCTCTGCAAAACATATACATGTGTAGACACAAATAAGTGAAATAGAATGAAGGCTATTTCAGCTTTAGCTTTTATTCCGTTTGGGAGCTTAAGTCGTACAAACTTTTGTTTACAAAAATTTCGATGGCCTATAGTTCGCAAGTTATGCAATCAGTTGACATAAGATTGTGCATGCATGTAGACATGTTAATGGCCTTTATACATGCCAAGTTTCAGATGGCTACCTACTTATACAAGCAAGCAGTAGCGGTTTGAAATTTTCACAATTTGGGCTACACGTTCGGGACGATTCGTGACCTTAGGTGACTTGCACAATTCGGGCTGAAACTAGTGCCAAATGAGAGGGTTGGGATAAACATTCAATTGACCATATGTGCCAAAAATTCTCGTTCTTTAGTTTTCGAGTTATAGCCCCTGGAAGTCGTAAACTGCACGATTTTGCCCTCGAATATCTCGACAACGGAGAAAGGAGAATTTCTGGGATTTTTTCCCAAGAAATATATGGGAATTATCTGTAATTTTAGCACAGTTTCAGAACGATTCGTGAAAGTCACCTTTTAAGAATAACTTCCACTGCAGCCCATACATAAAAGTTTGCTCCTTTATTACTCTGCACATGGACAATTATTTGCGCTGTTATTTGCCCCAGGCATGTACCTATGTAATTACCGTTTACAGTGTAAAGATGGATGTTATCGGTCGCTGAACGTCGGAGCAGTAGGCGTTTAATGCATTTTCCCATAGGGTCCAATGCAAAATTGACACCTCATTTTCTCCATTCTCAAGAGCTTTGAGTCTCTGCAAAACATATACATGTGTAGACACAAATAAGTGAAATAGAATGAAGGCTATTTCAGCTTTAGCTTTTATTCCGTTTGGGAGCTAAAGTCGTACAAACTTTTGTTTACAAAAATTTCGATGGCCTATAGTTCGCAAGTTATGCAATCAGTTGACATAAGATTGTGCATGCATGTAGACATGTTAATGGCCTTTATACATGCCAAGTTTCAGATGGCTACCTACTCATACAAGCAAGCAGTAGCGGTTTGAAATTTTCACAATTTGGGCTACACGTTCGGGACGATTCGTGACCTTAGGTGACTTGCACAATTCGGGCTGAAACTAGTGCCAAATGAGAGGGTTGGGATAAACATTCAATTGACCATATGTGCCAAAAATTCTCGTTCTTTAGTTTTCGAGTTATAGCCCCTGGAAGTCGTAAACTGCACGACTTTGCCCTCGAATATCTCGACAACGGAGAAAGGAGAATTTCTGGGATTTTTTCCCAAGAAATATATGGGAATTATCTGTAATTTTAGCACAGTTTCAGAACGATTCGTGAAAGTCACCTTTTAAGAATAACTTCCACTGCAGCCCATACATAAAAGTTTGCTCCTTTATTACTCTGCACATGGACAATTATTTGCGCTGTTATTTGCCCCAGGCATGTACCTGTGTAATTACCGTTTACAGTGTAAAGATGGATGTTATCGGTCGCTGAACGTCGGAGCAGTAGGCGTTAAATGCATTTTCCCATAGGGTCCAATGCAAAATTGACACCTCATTTTCTCCATTCTCAAGAGCTTTGAGTCTCTGCAAAACATATACATGTGTAGACACAAATAAGTGAAATAGAATGAAGGCTATTTCAGCTTTAGCTTTTATTCCGTTTGGGAGCTAAAGTCGTACAAACTTTTGTTTACAAAAATTTCGATGGCCTATAGTTCGCAAGTTATGCAATCAGTTGACATAAGATTGTGCATGCATGTAGACATGTTAATGGCCTTTATACATGCCAAGTTTCAGATGGCTACCTACTCATACAAGCAAGCAGTAGCGGTTTGAAATTTTCACAATTTGGGCTACACGTTCGGGACGATTCGTGACCTTAGGTGACTTGCACAATTCGGGCTGAAACTAGTGCCAAATGAGAGGGTTGGGATAAACATTCAATTGACCATATGTGCCAAAAATTCTCGTTCTTTAGTTTTCGAGTTATAGCCCCTGGAAGTCGTAAACTGCACGACTTTGCCCTCGAATATCTCGACAACGGAGAAAGGAGAATTTCTGGGATTTTTTCCCAAGAAATATATGGGAATTATCTGTAATTTAAGCACAGTTTCAGAACGATTCGTGAAAGTCACCTTTTAAGAATAACTTCCACTGCAGCCCATACATAAAAGTTTGCTCCTTTATTACTCTGCACATGGACAATTATTTGCGCTGTTATTTGCCCCAGGCATGTACCTATGTAATTACCGTTTACAGTGTAAAGATGGATGTTATCGGTCGCTGAACGTCGGAGCAGTAGGCGTTTAATGCATTTTCCCATAGGGTCCAATGCAAAATTGACACCTCATTTTCTCCATTCTCAAGAGCTTTGAGTCTCTGCAAAACATATACATGTGTAGACACAAATAAGTGAAATAGAATGAAGGCTATTTCAGCTTTAGCTTTTATTCCGTTTGGGAGCTAAAGTCGTACAAACTTTTGTTTACAAAAATTTCGATGGCCTATAGTTCGCAAGTTATGCAATCAGTTGACATAAGATTGTGCATGCATGTAGACATGTTAATGGCCTTTATACATGCCAAGTTTCAGATGGCTACCTACTCATACAAGCAAGCAGTAGCGGTTTGAAATTTTCACAATTTGGGCTACACGTTCGGGACGATTCGTGACCTTAGGTGACTTGCACAATTCGGGCTGAAACTAGTGCCAAATGAGAGGGTTGGGATAAACATTCAATTGACCATATGTGCCAAAAATTCTCGTTCATTAGTTTTCGAGTTATAGCCCCTGGAAGTCGTAAACTGCACGACTTTGCCCTCGAATATCTCGACAACGGAGAAAGGAGAATTTCTGGGATTTTTTCCCAAGAAATATATGGGAATTATCTGTAATTTTAGCACAGTTTCAGAACGATTCGTGATAGTCACCTTTTAAGAATAACTTCCACTGCAGCCCATGCATAAAAGTTTGCTCCTTTATTACTCTGCACATGGACAATTATTTGCGCTGTTATTTGCCCCAGGCATGTACCTTTGTAATTACCGTTAACAGTGTAAAGATGGATGTTATCGGTCGCTGAACGTCGGAGCAGTAGGCGTTTAATGCATTTTCCCATAGGGTCCAATGCAAAATTGACACCTCATTTTCTCCATTCTCAAGAGCTTTGAGTCTCTGCAAAACATATACATGTGTAGACACAAATAAGTGAAATAGAATGAAGGCTATTTCAGCTTTAGCTTTTATTCCGTTTGGGAGCTTAAGTCGTACAAACTTTTGTTTACAAAAATTTCGATGGCCTATAGTTCGCAAGTTATGCAATCAGTTGACATAAGATTGTGCATGCATGTAGACATGTTAATGGCCTTTATACATGCCAAGTTTCAGATGGCTACCTACTTATACAAGCAAGCAGTAGCGGTTTGAAATTTTCACAATTTGGGCTACACGTTCGGGACGATTCGTGACCTTAGGTGACTTGCACAATTCGGGCTGAAACTAGTGCCAAATGAGAGGGTTGGGATAATCATTCAATTGACCATATGTGCCAAAAATTCTCGTTCTTTAGTTTTCGAGTTATAGCCCCTGGAAGTCGTAAACTGCACGACTTTGCCCTCGAATATCTCGACAACGGAGAAAGGAGAATTTCTGGGATTTTTTCCCAAGAAATATATGGGAATTATCTGTAATTTTAGCACAGTTTCAGAACGATTCGTGAAAGTCACCTTTTAAGAATAACTTCCACTGCAGCCCATACATAAAAGTTTGCTCCTTTATTACTCTGCACATGGACAATTATTTGCGCTGTTATTTGCCCCAGGCATGTACCTATGTAATTACCGTTTACAGTGTAAAGATGGATGTTATCGGTCGCTAAACGTCGGAGCAGTAGGCGTTTAATGCATTTTCCCATAGGGTCCAATGCAAAATTGACACCTCCTTTCTCCATTCTCAAGAGCTTTGAGTCTCTGCAAAACATATACATGTGTAGACACAAATAAGTGAAATAGAAGGAAGGCTATTTCAGCTTTAGCTTTTATTCCGTTTGGGAGCTAAAGTCGTACAAACTTTTGTTTACAAAAATTTCGATGGCCTATAGTTCGCAAGTTATGCAATCAGTTGACATAAGATTGTGCATGCATGTAGACATGTTAATGGCCTTTATACATGCCAAGTTTCAGATGGCTACCTACTCATACAAGCAAGCAGTAGCGGTTTGAAATTTTCACAATTTGGGCTACACGTTCGGGACGATTCGTGACCTTAGGTGACTTGCACAATTCGGGCTGAAACTAGTGCCAAATGAGAGGGTTGGGATAAACATTCAATTGACCATATGTGCCAAAAATTCTCGTTCTTTAGTTTTCGAGTTATAGCCCCTGGAAGTCGTAAACTGCACGACTTTGCCCTCGAATATCTCGACAACGGAGAAGGGAGAATTTCTGGGATTTTTTCCCAAGAAACATATGGGAATTATCTGTAATTTAAGCACAGTTTCAGAACGATTCGTGAAAGTCACCTTTTAAGAATAACTTCCACTGCAGCCCATACATAAAAGTTTGCTCCTTTATTACTCTGCACATGGACAATTATTTGCGCTGTTATTTGCCCCAGGCATGTACCTATGTAATTACCGTTTACAGTGTAAAGATGGATGTTATCGGTCGCTGAACGTCGGAGCAGTAGGCGTTTAATGCATTTTCCCATAGGGTCCAATGCAAAATTGACACCTCATTTTCTCCATTCTCAAGAGCTTTGAGTCTCTGCAAAACATATACATGTGTAGACACAAATAAGTGAAATAGAATGAAGGCTATTTCAGCTTTAGCTTTTATTCCGTTTGGGAGCTAAAGTCGTACAAACTTTTGTTTACAAAAATTTCGATGGCCTATAGTTCGCAAGTTATGCAATCAGTTGACATAAGATTGTGCATGCATGTAGACATGTTAATGGCCTTTATACATGCCAAGTTTCAGATGGCTACCTACTCATACAAGCAAGCAGTAGCGGTTTGAAATTTTCACAATTTGGGCTACACGTTCGGGACGATTCGTGACCTTAGGTGACTTGCACAATTCGGGCTGAAACTAGTGCCAAATGACAGGGTTGGGATAAACATTCAATTGACCATATGTGCCAAAAATTCTCGTTCTTTAGTTTTCGAGTTATAGCCCCTGGAAGTCGTAAACTGCACGACTTTGCCCTCGAATATCTCGACAACGGAGAAAGGAGAATTTCTGGGATTTTTTCCCAAGAAATATATGGGAATTATCTGTAATTTTAGCACAGTTTCAGAACGATTCGTGAAAGTCAGCTTTTAAGAATAACTTCCACTGCAGCCCATACATAAAAGTTTGCTCCTTTATTACTCTGCACATGGACAATTATTTGCGCTGTTATTTGCCCCAGGCATGTACCTATGTAATTACCGTTTACAGTGTAAAGATGGATGTTATCGGTCGCTGAACGTCGGAGCAGTAGGCGTTTAATGCATTTTCCCATAGGGTCCAATGCAAAATTGACACCTCATTTTCTCCATTCTCAAGAGCTTTGAGTCTCTGCAAAACATATACATGTGTAGACACAAATAAGTGAAATAGAATGAAGGCTATTTCAGCTTTAGCTTTTATTCCGTTTGGGAGCTAAAGTCGTACAAACTTTTGTTTACAAAAATTTCGATGGCCTATAGTTCGCAAGTTATGCAATCAGTTGATATAAGATTGTGCATGCATGTAGACATGTTAATGGCCTTTATACATGCCAAGTTTCAGATGGCTACCTACTCATACAAGCAAGCAGTAGCGGTTTGAAATTTTCACAATTTGGGCTACACGTTCGGGACGATTCGTGACCTTAGGTGACTTGCACAATTCGGGCTGAAACTAGTGCCAAATGAGAGGGTTGGGATAAACATTCAATTGACCAGATGTGCCAAAAATTCTCGTTCTTTAGTTTTCGAGTTATAGCCCCTGGAAGTCGTAAACTGCACGACTTTGCCCTCGAATATCTCGACAACGGAGAAAGGAGAATTTCTGGGATTTTTTCCCAAGAAATATATGGGAATTATCTGTAATTTTAGCACAGTTTCAGAACGATTCGTGAAAGTCAGCTTTTAAGAATAACTTCCACTGCAGCCCATACATAAAAGTTTGCTCCTTTATTACTCTGCACATGGACAATTATTTGCGCTGTTATTTGCCCCAGGCATGTACCTATGTAATTACCGTTTACAGTGTAAAGATGGATGTTATCGGTCGCTGAACGTCGGAGCAGTAGGCGTTTAATGCATTTTCCCATAGGGTCCAATGCAAAATTGACACCTCATTTTCTCCATTCTCAAGAGCTTTGAGTCTCTGCAAAACATATACATGTGTAGACACAAATAAGTGAAATAGAATGAAGGCTATTTCAGCTTTAGCTTTTATTCCGTTTGGGAGCTAAAGTCGTACAAACTTTTGTTTACAAAAATTTCGATGGCCTATAGTTCGCAAGTTATGCAATCAGTTGATATAAGATTGTGCATGCATGTAGACATGTTAATGGCCTTTATACATGCCAAGTTTCAGATGGCTACCTACTCATACAAGCAAGCAGTAGCGGTTTGAAATTTTCACAATTTGGGCTACACGTTCGGGACGATTCGTGACCTTAGGTGACTTGCACAATTCGGGCTGAAACTAGTGCCAAATGAGAGGGTTGGGATAAACATTCAATTGACCAGATGTGCCAAAAATTCTCGTTCTTTAGTTTTCGAGTTATAGCCCCTGGAAGTCGTAAACTGCACGACTTTGCCCTCGAATATCTCGACAACGGAGAAAGGAGAATTTCTGGGATTTTTTCCCAAGAAATATATGGGAATTATCTGTAATTTTAGCATAGTTTCAGAACGATTCGTGAAAGTCACCTTTTAAGAATAACTTCCACTGCAGCCCATACATAAAAGTTTGCTCCTTTATTACCCTGCACATGGACAATTATTTGCGCTGTTATTTGCCCCAGGCATGTACCTATGTAATTACCGTTTACAGTGTAAAGATGGATGTTATCGGTCGCTGAACGTCGGAGCAGTAGGCGTTTAATGCATTTTCCCATAGGGTCCAATGCAAAATTGACACCTCATTTTCTCCATTCTCAAGAGCTTTGAGTCTCTGCAAAACATATACATGTGTAGACACAAATAAGTGAAATAGAATGAAGGCTATTTCAGCTTTAGCTTTTATTCCGTTTGGGAGCTAAAGTCGTACAAACTTTTGTTTACAAAAATTTCGATGGCCTATAGTTCGCAAGTTATGCTATCAGTTGACATAAGATTGTGCATGCATGTAGACATGTTAATGGCCTTTATACATGCCAAGTTTCAGATGGCTACCTACTCATACAAGCAAGCAGTAGCGGTTTGAAATTTTCACAATTTGGGCTACACGTTCGGGACGATTCGTGACCTTAGGTGACTTGCACAATTCGGGCTGAAACTAGTGCCAAATGAGAGGGTTAGTTTAAACGATATTTTATTAACTATAAATTACATACATATACTACAATACAATTTCAAAAGTATCAGGATTTGACAGTAAGCAAGAGAGGGTTGGGATAAACATTCAATTGACCAGATGTGCCAAAAATTCTCGTTCTTTAGTTTTCGAGATATAGCCCCTGGAAGTCGTAAACTGCACGACTTTGCCCTCGAATATCTCGACAACGGAGAAAGGAGAATTTCTGGGATTTTTTCCCAAGAAATATATGGGAATTATCTGTAATTTTAGCACAGTTTCAGAACGATTCGTGAAAGTCAGCTTTTAAGAATAACTTCCACTGCAGCCCATACATAAAAGTTTGCTCCTTTATTACTCTGCACATGGACAATTATTTGCGCTGTTATTTGCCCCAGGCATGTACCTATGTAATTACCGTTTACAGTGTAAAGATGGATGTTATCGGTCGCTGAACGTCGGAGCAGTAGGCGTTTAATGCATTTTCCCATAGGGTCCAATGCAAAATTGACACCTCATTTTCTCCATTCTCAAGAGCTTTGAGTCTCTGCAAAACATATACATGTGTAGACACAAATAAGTGAAATAGAATGAAGGCTATTTCAGCTTTAGCTTTTATTCCGTTTGGGAGCTAAAGTCGTACAAACTTTTGTTTACAAAAATTTCGATGGCCTATAGTTCGGAAGTTGTGCAATCAGTTGACATAAGATTGTGCATGCATGTAGCCATGTTAATGGCCTTTATACATGCCAAGTTTCAGATGGCTACCTACTCATACAAGCAAGCAGTAGCGGTTTGAAATTTCCACAATTTGGGCTACACGTTCGGGACGATTCGTGACCTTAGGTGACTTGCACAATTCGGGCTGAAACTAGTGCCAAATGAGAGGGTTGCGATAAACATTCAATTGACCATATGTGCCAAACATTCTCGTTCTTTAGTTTTCGAGTTATAGCCCCTGGAAGTCGTAAACTGCACGACTTTGCCCTCGAATATCTCGACAACGGAGAAAGGAGAATTTCTGGGATTTTTTCCCAAGAAATATATGGGAATTATCTGTAATTTTAGCACAGTTTCAGAACGATTCGTGAAAGTCACCTTTTAAGAATAACTTCCACTGCAGCCCATACATAAAAGTTTGCTCCTTTATTACTCTGCACATGGACAATTATTTGCGCTGTTATTTGCCCCAGGCATGTACCTATGTAATTACCGTTTACAGTGTAAAGATGGATGTTATCGGTCGCTGAACGTCGGAGCAGTAGGCGTTTAATGCATTTTCCCATAGGGTCCAATGCAAAATTGACACCTCATTTTCTCCATTCTCAAGAGCTTTGAGTCTCTGCAAAACATATACATGTGTAGACACAAATAAGTGAAATAGAATGAAGGCTATGTCAGCTTTAGCTTTTATTCCGTTTGGGAGCTAAAGTCGTACAAACTTTTGTTTACAAAAATTTCGATGGCCTATAGTTCGCAAGTTGTGCAATCAGTTGACATAAGATTGTGCATGCATGTAGACATGTTAATGGCCTTTATACATGCCAAGTTTCAGATGGCTACCTACTCATACAAGCAAGCAGTAGCGGTTTGAAATTTCCACAATTTGGGCTACACGTTCGGGACGATTCGTGACCTTAGGTGACTTGCACAATTCGGGCTGAAACTAGTGCCAAATGAGAGGGTTGCGATAAACATTCAATTGACCATATGTGCCAAACATTCTCGTTCTTTAGTTTTCGAGTTATAGCCCCTGGAAGTCGTAAACTGCACGACTTTGCCCTCGAATATCTCGACAACGGAGAAAGGAGAATTTCTGGGATTTTTTCCCAAGAAATATATGGGAATTATCTGTAATTTTAGCACAGTTTCAGAACGATTCGTGAAAGTCACCTTTTAAGAATAACTTCCACTGCAGCCCATACATAAAAGTTTGCTCCTTTATTACTCTGCACATGGACAATTATTTGCGCTGTTATTTGCCCCAGGCATGTACCTATGTAATTACCGTTTACAGTGTAAAGATGGATGTTATCGGTCGCTGAACGTCGGAGCAGTAGGCGTTTAATGCATTTTCCCATAGGGTCCAATGCAAAATTGACACCTCATTTTCTCCATTCTCAAGAGCTTTGAGTCTCTGCAAAACATATACATGTGTAGACACAAATAAGTGAAGTAGAATGAAGGCTATTTCAGCTTTAGCTTTTATTCCGTTTGGGAGCTAAAGTCGTACAAACTTTTGTTTACAAAAATTTCGATGGCCTATAGTTCGCAAGTTATGGAATCAGTTGACATAAGATTGTGCATGCATGTAGACATGTTAATGGCCTTTATACATGCCAAGTTTCAGATGGCTACCTACTCATACAAGCAAGCAGTAGCGGTTTGAAATTTTCACAATTTGGGCTACACGTTCGGGACGATTCGTGACCTTAGGTGACTTGCACAATTCGGGCTGAAACTAGTGCCAAATGAGAGGGTTGCGATAAACAGTCAATTGACCATATGTGCCAAACATTCTCGTTCTTTAGTTTTCGAGTTATAGCCCCTGGAAATCGTAAACTGCACGACTTTGCCCTCGAATATCTCGACAACGGAGAAAGGAGAATTTGTGGGATTTTTTCCCAAGAAATATATGGGAATTATCTGTAATTTTAGCACAGTTTCAGAACGATTCGTGAAAGTCAGCTTTTAAGAATAACTTCCACTGCAGCCCATACATAAAAGTTTGCTCCTTTATTACTCTGCACATGGACAATTATTTGCGCTGTTATTTGCCCCAGGCATGTACCTATGTAATTACCGTTTACAGTGTAAAGATGGATGTTATCGGTCGCTGAACGTCGGAGCAGTAGGCGTTTAATGCATTTTCCCATAGGGTCCAATGCAAAATTGACACCTCATTTTCTCCATTCTCAAGAGCTTTGAGTCTCTGCAAAACATATACATGTGTAGACACAAATAAGTGAAGTAGAATGAAGGCTATTTCAGCTTTAGCTTTTATTCCGTTTGGGAGCTAAAGTCGTACAAACTTTTGTTTACAAAAATTTCGATGGCCTATAGTTCGCAAGTTATGCAATCAGTTGACATAAGATTGTGCATGCATGTAGACATGTTAATGGCCTTTATACATGCCAAGTTTCAGATGGCTACCTACTCATACAAGCAAGCAGTAGCGGTTTGAAATTTCCACAATTTGGGCAACACGTTCGTGACGATTCGTGACCTTAGGTGACTTGCACAATTCGGGCTGAAACTAGTGCCAAATGAGAGGGTTGCGATAAACATTCAATTGACCATATGTGCCAAAAATTCTCGTTCTTTAGTTTTCGAGTTATAGCCCCTGGAAGTCGTAAACTGCACGACTTTGCCCTCGAATATCTCGACAACGGAGAAAGGAGAATTTCTGGGATTTTTTCCCAAGAAATATATGGGAATTATCTGTAATTTTAGCACAGTTTCAGAACGATTCGTGAAAGTCAGCTTTTAAGAATAACTTCCACTGCAGCCCATACATAAAAGTTTGCTCCTTTATTACTCTGCACATGGACAATTATTTGCGCTGTTATTTTCCCCAGGCATGTACCTATGTAATTACCGTTTACAGTGTAAAGATGGATGTTATCGGTCGCTGAACGTCGGAGCAGTAGGCGTTTAATGCATTTTCCCATAGGGTCCAATGCAAAATTGACACCTCATTTTCTCCATTCTCAAGAGCTTTGAGTCTCTGCAAAACATATACATG
Organism: Ctena decussata; assembly: GCA_963989385.1. Lineage (NCBI taxonomy): Eukaryota > Metazoa > Mollusca > Bivalvia > Lucinida > Lucinidae > Ctena > Ctena decussata. The sequence goes on along the minus strand of OZ022512.1, from coordinate 17,660,677 downwards.
TGTAGACACAAATAAGTGAAATAGAATGAAGGCTATTTCAGCTTTAGCTTTTATTCCGTTTGGGAGCTAAAGTCGTACAAACTTTTGTTTACAAAAATTTCGATGGCCTATAGTTCGCAAGTTATGCAATCAGTTGACATAAGATTGTGCATGCATGTAGACATGTTAATGGCCTTTATACATGCCAAGTTTCAGATGGCTACCTACTCATACAAGCAAGCAGTAGCGGTTTGAAATTTTCACAATTTGGGCTACACGTTCGGGACGATTCGTGACCTTAGGTGACTTGCACAATTCGGGCTGAAACTAGTGCCAAATGAGAGGGTTGGGATAAACATTCAATTGACCATATGTGCCAAAAATTCTCGTTCTTTAGTTTCGAGTTATAGCCCCTGGAAGTCGTAAACTGCACGACTTTGCCCTCGCATATCTCGACAACGGAGAAAGGAGAATTTCTGGGATTTTTTCCCAAGAAATATATGGGAATTATCTGTAAGTTTAGCACAGTTTCAGAACGATTCGTGAAAGTCAGCTTTTAAGAATAACTTCCACTGCAGCCCATACATAAAAGTTTGCTCCTTTATTACTCTGCACATGGACAATTATTTGCGCTGTTATTTGCCCCAGGCATGTACCTATGTAATTACCGTTTACAGTGTAAAGACGGATGTTATCGGTCGCTGAACGTCGGAGCAGTAGGCGTTTAATGCATTTTCCCATAGGGTCCAATGCAAAATTGACACCTCATTTTCTCCATTCTCAAGAGCTTTGAGTCTCTGCAAAACATATACATGTGTAGACACAAATAAGTGAAATAGAATGAAGGCTATTTCAGCTTAAGCTTTTATTCCGTTTGGGAGCTAAAGTCGTACGAACTTTTGTTTACAAAAATTTCGATGGCCTATAGTTCGCAAGTTATGCAATCAGTTGACATAAGATTGTGCATGCATGTAGACATGTTAATGGCCTTTATACATGCCAAGTTTCAGATGGCTACCTACTCATACAAGCAAGCAGTAGCGGTTTGAAATTTTCACAATTTGGGCTACACGTTCGGGACGATTCGTGACCTTAGGTGACTTGCACAATTCGGGCTGAAACTAGTGCCAAATGAGAGGGTTGGGATAAACATTCAATTGACCAGATGTGCCAAAAATTCTCGTTCTTTAGTTTTCGAGTTATAGCCCCTGGAAGTCGTAAACTGCACGACTTTGCCCTCGAATATCTCGACAACGGAGAAAGGAGAATTTCTGGGATTTTTTCCCAAGAAATATATGGGAATTATCTGTAATTTTAGCACAGTTTCAGAACAATTCGTGAAAGTCACCTTTTAAGAATAACTTCCACTGCAGCCCATACATAAAAGTTTGCCCCTTTATTACTCTGCACATGGACAATTATTTGCGCTGTTATTTGCCCCAGGCATGTACCTATGTAATTACCGTTTACAGTGTAAAGATGGATGTTATCGGTCGCTGAACGTCGGAGCAGTAGGCGTTTAATGCATTTTCCCATAGGGTCCAATGCAAAATTGACACCTCATTTTCTCCATTCTCAAGAGCTTTGAGTCTCAGCAAAACATATACATGTGTAGACACAAATAAGTGAAATAGAATGAAGGCTATTTCAGCTTTAGCTTTTATTCCGTTTGGGAGCTAAAGTCGTACAAACTTTTGTTTACAAACATTTCGATGGCCTATAGTTCGGAAGTTGTGCAATCAGTTGACATAAGATCGTGCATGCATGTAGCCATGTTAATGGCCTTTATACATGCCAAGTTTCAGATGGCTACCTACTCATACAAGCAAGCAGTAGCGGTTTGAAATTTTCACAATTTGGGCTACACGTTCGGGACGATTCGTGACCTTAGGTGACTTGCACAATTCGGGCTGAAACTAGTGCCAAATGAGAGGGTTGCGATAAACATTCAATTGACCATATGTGCCAAACATTCTCGTTCTTTAGTTTTCGAGTTATAGCCCCTGGAAGTCGTAAACTGCACGACTTTGCCCTCGAATATCTCGACAACAGAGAAAGGAGAATTTCTGGGATTTTTTCCCAAGAAATATATGGGAATTATCTGTAATTTTAGCACAGTTTCAGAACGATTCGTGAAAGTCAGCTTTTAAGAATAACTTCCACTGCAGCCCATACATAAAAGTTTGCTCCTTTATTACTCTGCACATGGACAATTATTTGCGCTGTTATTTGCCCCAGGCATGTACCTATGTAATTACCGTTTACAGTGTAAAGATGGATGTTATCGGTCGCTGAACGTCGGAGCAGTAGGCGTTTAATGCATTTTCCCATAGGGTCCAATGCAAAATTGACACCTCATTTTCTCCATTCTCAAGAGCTTTGAGTCTCTGCAAAACATATACATGTGTAGACACAAATAAGTGAAGTAGAATGAAGGCTATTTCAGCTTTAGCTTTTATTCCGTTTGGGAGCTAAAGTCGTACAAACTTTTGTTTACAAAAATTTCGATGGCCTATAGTTCGCAAGTTATGCAATCAGTTGACATAAGATTGTGCATGCATGTAGACATGTCAATGGCCTTTATACATGCCAAGTTTCAGATGGCTACCTACTCATACAAGCAAGCAGTAGCGGTTTGAAATTTCCACAATTTGGGCTACACGTTCGTGACGATTCGTGACCTTAGGTGACTTGCACAATTCGGGCTGAAACTAGTGCCAAATGAGAGGGTTGCGATAAACATTCAATTGACCATATGTGCCAAAAATTCTCGTTCTTTAGTTTTCGAGTTATAGCCCCTGGAAGTCGTAAACTGCACGACTTTGCCCTCGAATATCTCGACAACGGAGAAAGGAGAATTTCTGGGATTTTTCCCCAAGAAATATATGGGAATTATCTGTAATTTTAGCACAGTTTCAGAACGATTCGTGAAAGTCAGCTTTTAAGAATAACTTCCACTGCAGCCCATACATAAAAGTTTGCTCCTTTATTACTCTGCACATGGACAATTATTTGCGCTGTTATTTTCCCCAGGCATGTACCTATGTAATTACCGTTTACAGTGTAAAGATGGATGTTATCGGTCGCTGAACGTCGGAGCAGTAGGCGTTTAATGCATTTTCCCATAGGGTCCAATGCAAAATTGACACCTCATTTTCTCCATTCTCAAGAGCTTTGAGTCTCTGCAAAACATATACATGTGTAGACACAAATAAGTGAAATAGAATGAAGGCTATTTCAGCTTTAGCTTTTATTCCGTTTGGGAGCTAAAGTCGTACAAACTTTTGTTTACAAAAATTTCGATGGCCTATAGTTCGCAAGTTATGCAATCAGTTGACATAAGATTGTGCATGCATGTAGACATGTTAATGGCCTTTATACATGCCAAGTTTCAGATGGCTACCTACTCATACAAGCAAGCAGTAGCGGTTTGAAATTTTCACAATTTGGGCTACACGTTCGGGACGATTCGTGACCTTAGGTGACTTGCACAATTCGGGCTGAAACTAGTGCCAAATGAGAGGGTTGGGATAAACATTCAATTGACCATATGTGCCAAAAATTCTCGTTCTTTAGTTTTCGAGTTATAGCCCCTGGAAGTCGTAAACTGCACGACTTTGCCCTCGCATATCTCGACAACGGAGAAAGGAGAATTTCTGGGATTTTTTCCCAAGAAATATATGGGAATTATCTGTAATTTTAGCACAGTTTCAGAACGATTCGTGAAAGTCAGCTTTTAAGAATAACTTCCACTGCAGCCCATACATAAAAGTTTGCTCCTTTATTACTCTGCACATGGACAATTATTTGCGCTGTTATTTGCCCCAGGCATGTACCTATGTAATTACCGTTTACAGTGTAAAGACGGATGTTATCGGTCGCTGAACGTCGGAGCAGTAGGCGTTTAATGCATTTTCCCATAGGGTCCAATGCAAAATTGACACCTCATTTTCTCCATTCTCAAGAGCTTTGAGTCTCTGCAAAACATATACATGTGTAGACACAAATAAGTGAAATAGAATGAAGGCTATTTCAGCTTAAGCTTTTATTCCGTTTGGGAGCTAAAGTCGTACGAACTTTTGTTTACAAAAATTTCGATGGCCTATAGTTCGCAAGTTATGCAATCAGTTGACATAAGATTGTGCATGCATGTAGACATGTTAATGGCCTTTATACATGCCAAGTTTCAGATGGCTACCTACTCATACAAGCAAGCAGTAGCGGTTTGAAATTTTCACAATTTGGGCTACACGTTCGGGACGATTCGTGACCTTAGGTGACTTGCACAATTCGGGCTGAAACTAGTGCCAAATGAGAGGGTTGGGATAAACATTCAATTGACCATATGTGCCAAAAATTCTCGTTCTTTAGTTTTCGAGTTATAGCCCCTGGAAGTCGTAAACTGCACGACTTTGCCCTCGAATATCTCGACAACAGAGAAAGGAGAATTTCTGGGATTTTTTCCCAAGAAATATATGGGAAGTATCTGTAATTTTAGCACAGTTTCAGAACGATTCGTGAAAGTCACCTTTTAAGAATAACTTCCACTGCAGCCCATACATAAAAGTTTGCTCCTTTATTACTCTGCACATGGACAATTATTTGCGCTGTTATTTGCCCCAGGCATGTACCTATGTAATTACCGTTTACAGTGTAAAGATGGATGTTATCGGTCGCTGAACGTCGGAGCAGTAGGCGTTTAATGCATTTTCCCATAGGGTCCAATGCAAAATTGACACCTCATTTTCTCCATTCTCAAGAGCTTTGAGTCTCTGCAAAACATATACATGTGTAGACACAAATAAGTGAAAAAGAATGAAGGCTATGTCAGCTTTAGCTTTTATTCCGTTTGGGAGCTAAAGTCGTACAAACTTTTGTTTACAAAAATTTCGATGGCCTATAGTTCGGAAGTTGTGCAATCAGTTGACATAAGATTGTGCATGCATGTAGACATGTTAATGGCCTTTATACATGCCAAGTTTCAGATGGCTACCTACTCATACAAGCAAGCAGTAGCGGTTTGAAATTTCCACAATTTGGGCTACACGTTCGGGACGATTCGTGACCTTAGGTGACTTGCACAATTCGGGCTGAAACTAGTGCCAAATGAGAGGGTTGCGATAAACATTCAATTGACCATATGTGCCAAACATTCTCGTTCTTTAGTTTTCGAGTTATAGCCCCTGGAAGTCGTAAACTGCACGACTTTGCCCTCGAATATCTCGACAACGGAGAAAGGAGAATTTCTGGGATTTTTTCCCAAGAAATATATGGGAATTATCTGTAATTTTAGCACAGTTTCAGAACGATTCGTGAAAGTCAGCTTTTAAGAATAACTTCCACTGCAGCCCATACATAAAAGTTTGCTCCTTTATTACTCTGCACATGGACAATTATTTGCGCTGTTATTTGCCCCAGGCATGTACCTATGTAATTACCGTTTACAGTGTAAAGATGGATGTTATCGGTCGCTGAACCTCGGAGCAGTAGGCGTTTAATGCATTTTCCCATAGGGTCCAATGCAAAATTGACACCTCATTTTCTCCATTCTCAAGAGCTTTGAGTCTCTGCAAAACATAATCATGTGTAGACACAAATAAGTGAAATAGAATGAAGGCTATTTCAGCTTTAGCTTTTATTCCGTTTGGGAGCTAAAGTCGTACAAACTTTTGTTTACAAAAATGTCGATGGCCTATAGTTCGCAAGTTGTGCAATCAGTTGACATAAGATTGTGCATGCATGTAGCCATGTTAATGGCCTTTATACATGCCAAGTTTCAGATGGCTACCTACTCATACAAGCAAGCAGTAGCGGTTTGAAATTTCCACAATTTGGGCTACACGTTCGGGACGATTCGTGACCTTAGGTGACTTGCACAATTCGGGCTGAAACTAGTGCCAAATGAGAGGGTTGCGATAAACAGTCAATTGACCATATGTGCCAAACATTCTCGTTCTTTAGTTTTCGAGTTATAGCCCCTGGAAGTCGTAAACTGCACGACTTTGCCCTCGAATATCTCGACAACGGAGAAAGGAGAATTTCTGGGATTTTTTCCCAAGAAATATATGGGAATTATCTGTAATTTTAGCACAGTTTCAGAACGATTCGTGAAAGTCACCTTTTAAGAATAACTTCCACTGCAGCTCATACATAAAAGTTTGCTCCTTTATTACTCTGCACATGGACAATTATTTGCGCTGTTATTTGCCCCAGGCATGTACCTATGTAATTACCGTTTACAGTGTAAAGATGGATGTTATCGGTCGCTGAACGTCGGAGCAGTAGGCGTTTAATGCATTTTCCCATAGGGTCCAATGCAAAATTGACACCTCATTTTCTCCATTCTCAAGAGCTTTGAGTCTCTGCAAAACATATACATGTGTAGACACAAATAAGTGAAGTAGAATGAAGTCTATTTCAGCTTTAGCTTTTATTCCGTTTGGGAGCTAAAGTCGTACAAACTTTTGTTTACAAAAATTTCGATGGCCTATAGTTCGCAAGTTATGCAATCAGTTGACATAAGATTGTGCATGCATGTAGATATGTTAATGGCCTTTATACATGCCAAGTTTCAGATGGCTACCTACTCATACAAGCAAGCAGTAGCGGTTTGAAATTTTCACAATTTGGGCTACACGCTCGGGACGATTCGTGACCTTAGGTGACTTGCACAATTCGGGCTGAAACTAGTGCCAAATGAGAGGGTTGGGATAAACATTCAATTGACCATATGTGCCAAAAATTCTCGTTCTTTAGTTTTCGAGTTATAGCCCCTGGAAGTCGTAAACTGCACGATTTTGCCCTCGAATATCTCGACAACGGAGAAAGGAGAATTTCTGGGATTTTTTCCCAAGAAATATATGGGAATTATCTGTAATTTTAGCACAGTTTCAGAACGATTCGTGAAAGTCACCTTTTAAGAATAACTTCCACTGCAGCCCATACATAAAAGTTTGCTCCTTTATTACTCTGCACATGGACAATTATTTGCGCTGTTATTTGCCCCAGGCATGTACCTATGTAATTACCGTTTACAGTGTAAAGATGGATGTTATCGGTCGCTGAACGTCGGAGCAGTAGGCGTTTAATGCATTTTCCCATAGGGTCCAATGCAAAATTGACACCTCATTTTCTCCATTCTCAAGAGCTTTGAGTCTCTGCAAAACATATACATGTGTAGACACAAATAAGTGAAATAGAATGAAGGCTATTTCAGCTTTAGCTTTTATTCCGTTTGGGAGCTAAAGTCGTACAAACTTTTGTTTACAAAAATTTCGATGGCCTATAGTTCGCAAGTTATGCAATCAGTTGACATAAGATTGTGCATGCATGTAGACATGTTAATGGCCTTTATACATGCCAAGTTTCAGATGGCTACCTACTCATACAAGCAAGCAGTAGCGGTTTGAAATTTTCACAATTTGGGCTACACGTTCGGGACGATTCGTGACCTTAGGTGACTTGCACAATTCGGGCTGAAACTAGTGCCAAATGAGAGGGTTGGGATAAACATTCAATTGACCATATGTGCCAAAAATTCTCGTTCTTTAGTTTTCGAGTTATAGCCCCTGGAAGTCGTAAACTGCACGACTTTGCCCTCGCATATCTCGACAACGGAGAAAGGAGAATTTCTGGGATTTTTTCCCAAGAAATATATGGGAATTATCTGTAATTTAAGCACAGTTTCAGAACGATTCGTGAAAGTCAGCTTTTAAGAATAACTTCCACTGCAGCCCATACATAAAAGTTTGCTCCTTTATTACTCTGCACATGGACAATTATTTGCGCTGTTATTTGCCCCAGGCATGTACCTATGTAATTACCGTTTACAGTGTAAAGACGGATGTTATCGGTCGCTGAACGTCGGAGCAGTAGGCGTTTAATGCATTTTCCCATAGGGTCCAATGCAAAATTGACACCTCATTTTCTCCATTCTCAAGAGCTTTGAGTCTCTGCAAAACATATACATGTGTAGACACAAATAAGTGAAATAGAATGAAGGCTATTTCAGCTTAAGCTTTTATTCCGTTTGGGAGCTAAAGTCGTACGAACTTTTGTTTACAAAAATTTCGATGGCCTATAGTTCGCAAGTTATGCAATCAGTTGACATAAGATTGTGCATGCCTGTAGACATTTTAATGGCCTTTATACATGCCAAGTTTCAGATGGCTACCTACTCATACAAGCAAGCAGTAGCGGTTTGAAATTTTCACAATTTGGGCTACACGTTCGGGACGATTCGTGACCTTAGGTGACTTGCACAATTCGGGCTGAAACTAGTGCCAAATGAGAGGGTTGGGATAAACATTCAATTGACCATATGTGCCAAAAATTCTCGTTCTTTAGTTTTCGAGTTATAGCCCCTGGAAGTCGTAAACTGCACGACTTTGCCCTCGAATATCTCGACAACGGAGAAAGGAGAATTTCTGGGATTTTTTCCCAAGAAATATATGGGAATTATCTGTAATTTTAGCACAGTTTCAGAACGATTCGTGAAAGTCAGCTTTTAAGAATATCTTCCACTGCAGCCCATACATAAAAGTTTGCTCCTTTATTACTCTGCACATGGACAATTATTTGCGCTGTTATTTGCCCCAGGCATGTACCTATGTAATTACCGTTTACAGTGTAAAGATGGATGTTATCGGTCGCTGAACGTCGGAGCAGTAGGCGTTTAATGCATTTTCCCATAGGGTCCAATGCAAAATTGACACCTCATTTTCTCCATTCTCAAGAGCTTTGAGTCTCGGCAAAAGATATACATGTGTAGACACAAATAAGTGAAAAAGAATGAAGGCTATTTCAGCTTTAGCTTTTATTCCGTTTGGGAGCTAAAGTCGTACAAACTTTTGTTTACAAACATTTCGATGGCCTATAGTTCGGAAGTTGTGCAATCAGTTGACATAAGATTGTGCATGCATGTAGCCATGTTAATGGCCTTTATACATGCCAAGTTTCAGATGGCTACCTACTCATACAAGCAAGCAGTAGCGGTTTGAAATTTCCACAATTTGGGCTACACGTTCGGGACGATTCGTGACCTTAGGTGACTTGCACAATTCGGGCTGAAACTAGTGCCAAATGAGAGGGTTGCGATAAACATTCAATTGACCATATGTGCCAAACATTCTCGTTCTTTAGTTTTCGAGTTATAGCCCCTGGAAGTCGTAAACTGCACGACTTTGCCCTCGAATATCTCGACAACAGAGAAAGGAGAATTTCTGGGATTTTTTCCCAAGAAATATATGGGAAGTATCTGTAATTTTAGCACAGTTTCAGAACGATTCGTGAAAGTCACCTTTTAAGAATAACTTCCACTGCAGCCCATACATAAAAGTTTGCTCCTTTATTACTCTGCACATGGACAATTATTTGCGCTGTTATTTGCCCCAGGCATGTACCTATGTAATTACCGTTTACAGTGTAAAGATGGATGTTATCGGTCGCTGAACGTCGGAGCAGTAGGCGTTTAATGCATTTTCCCATAGGGTCCAATGCAAAATTGACACCTCATTTTCTCCATTCTCAAGAGCTTTGAGTCTCTGCAAAACATATACATGTGTAGACACAAATAAGTGAAATAGAATGAAGGCTATGTCAGCTTTAGCTTTTATTCCGTTTGGGAGCTAAAGTCGTACAAACTTTTGTTTACAAAAATTTCGATGGCCTATAGTTCGGAAGTTGTGCAATCAGTTGACATAAGATTGTGCATGCATGTAGACATGTTAATGGCCTTTATACATGCCAAGTTTCAGATGGCTACCTACTCATACAAGCAAGCAGTAGCGGTTTGAAATTTCCACAATTTGGGCTACACGTTCGGGACGATTCGTGACCTTAGGTGACTTGCACAATTCGGGCTGAAACTAGTGCCAAATGAGAGGGTTGCGATAAACATTCAATTGACCATATGTGCCAAACATTCTCGTTCTTTAGTTTTCGAGTTATAGCCCCTGGAAGTCGTAAACTGCACGACTTTGCCCTCGAATATCTCGACAACGGAGAAAGGAGAATTTCTGGGATTTTTTCCCAAGAAATATATGGGAATTATCTGTAATTTTAGCACAGTTTCAGAACGATTCGTGAAAGTCAGCTTTTAAGAATAACTTCCACTGCAGCCCATACATAAAAGTTTGCTCCTTTATTACTCTGCACATGGACAATTATTTGCGCTGTTATTTGCCCCAGGCATGTACCTATGTAATTACCGTTTACAGTGTAAAGATGGATGTTATCGGTCGCTGAACCTCGGAGCAGTAGGCGTTTAATGCATTTTCCCATAGGGTCCAATGCAAAATTGACACCTCATTTTCTCAATTCTCAAGAGCATTGAGTCTCTGCAAAACATAATCATGTGTAGACACAAATAAGTGAAATAGAATGAAGGCTATTTCAGCTTTAGCTTTTATTCCGTTTGGGAGCTAAAGTCGTACAAACTTTTGTTTACAAAAATGTCGATGGCCTATAGTTCGCAAGTTGTGCAATCAGTTGACATAAGATTGTGCATGCATGTAGCCATGTTAATGGCCTTTATACATGCCAAGTTTCAGATGGCTACCTACTCATACAAGCAAGCAGTAGCGGTTTGAAATTTCCACAATTTGGGCTACACGTTCGGGACGATTCGTGACCTTAGGTGACTTGCACAATTCGGGCTGAAACTAGTGCCAAATGAGAGGGTTGCGATAAACAGTCAATTGACCATATGTGCCAAACATTCTCGTTCTTTAGTTGTCGAGTTATAGCCCCTGGAAGTCGTAAACTGCACGACTTTGCCCTCGAATATCTCGACAACGGAGAAAGGAGAATTTCTGGGATTTTTTCCCAAGAAATATATGGGAATTATCTGTAATTTTAGCACAGTTTCAGAACGATTCGTGAAAGTCACCTTTTAAGAATAACTTCCACTGCAGCTCATACATAAAAGTTTGCTCCTTTATTACTCTGCACATGGACAATTATTTGCGCTGTTATTTGCCCCAGGCATGTACCTATGTAATTACCGTTTACAGTGTAAAGATGGATGTTATCGGTCGCTGAACGTCGGAGCAGTAGGCGTTTAATGCATTTTCCCATAGGGTCCAATGCAAAATTGACACCTCATTTTCTCCATTCTCAAGAGCTTTGAGTCTCTGCAAAACATATACATGTGTAGACACAAATAAGTGAAGTAGAATGAAGTCTATTTCAGCTTTAGCTTTTATTCCGTTTGGGAGCTAAAGTCGTACAAACTTTTGTTTACAAAAATTTCGATGGCCTATAGTTCGCAAGTTATGCAATCAGTTGACATAAGATTGTGCATGCATGTAGATATGTTAATGGCCTTTATACATGCCAAGTTTCAGATGGCTACCTACTCATACAAGCAAGCAGTAGCGGTTTGAAATTTTCACAATTTGGGCTACACGCTCGGGACGATTCGTGACCTTAGGTGACTTGCACAATTCGGGCTGAAACTAGTGCCAAATGAGAGGGTTGGGATAAACATTCAATTGACCATATGTGCCAAAAATTCTCGTTCTTTAGTTTTCGAGTTATAGCCCCTGGAAGTCGTAAACTGCACGATTTTGCCCTCGAATATCTCGACAACGGAGAAAGGAGAATTTCTGGGATTTTTTCCCAAGAAATATATGGGAATTATCTGTAATTTTAGCACAGTTTCAGAACGATTCGTGAAAGTCACCTTTTAAGAATAACTTCCACTGCAGCCCATACATAAAAGTTTGCTCCTTTATTACTCTGCACATGGACAATTATTTGCGCTGTTATTTGCCCCAGGCATGTACCTATGTAATTACCGTTTACAGTGTAAAGATGGATGTTATCGGTCGCTGAACGTCGGAGCAGTAGGCGTTTAATGCATTTTCCCATAGGGTCCAATGCAAAATTGACACCTCATTTTCTCCATTCTCAAGAGCTTTGAGTCTCTGCAAAACATATACATGTGTAGACACAAATAAGTGAAATAGAATGAAGGCTATTTCAGCTTTAGCTTTTATTCCGTTTGGGAGCTAAAGTCGTACAAACTTTTGTTTACAAAAATTTCGATGGCCTATAGTTCGCAAGTTATGCAATCAGTTAACATAAGATTGTGCATGCATGTAGACATGTTAATGGCCTTTATACATGCCAAGTTTCAGATGGCTACCTACTCATACAAGCAAGCAGTAGCGGTTTGAAATTTTCACAATTTGGGCTACACGTTCGGGACGATTCGTGACCTTAGGTGACTTGCACAATTCGGGGGAAACTAGTGCCAAATGAGAGGGTTGGGATAAACATTCAATTGACCATATGTGCCAAAAATTCTCGTTCATTAGTTTTCGAGTTATAGCCCCTGGAAGTCGTAAACTGCACGATTTTGCCCTCGAATATCTCGACAACGGAGAAAGGAGAATTTCTGGGATTTTTTCCCAAGAAATATATGGGAATTATCTGTAATTTTAGCACAGTTTCAGAACGATTTGTGAAAGTCACCTTTTAAGAATAACTTCCACTGCAGCCCATACATAAAAGTTTGCTCCTTTATTACTCTGCACATGGACAATTATTTGCGCTGTTATTTGCCCCAGGCATGTACCTATGTAATTACCGTTTACAGTGTAAAGATGGATGTTATCGGTCGCTGAACGTCGGAGCAGTAGGCGTTTAATGCATTTTCCCATAGGGTCCAATGCAAAATTGACACCTCATTTTCTCCATTCTCAAGAGCTTTGAGTCTCTGCAAAACATATACATGTGTAGACACAAATAAGTGAAATAGAATGAAGGCTATTTCAGCTTTAGCTTTTATTCCGTTTGGGAGCTAAAGTCGTACAAACTTTTGTTTACAAAAATTTCGATGGCCTATAGTTCGCAAGTTATGCAATCAGTTGACATAAGATTGTGCATGCATGTAGACATGTTAATGGCCTTTATACATGCCAAGTTTCAGATGGCTACCTACTCATACAAGCAAGCAGTAGCGGTTTGAAATTTTCACAATTTGGGCTACACGTTCGGGACGATTCGTGACCTTAGGTGACTTGCACAATTCGGGCTGAAACTAGTGCCAAATGAGAGGGTTGGGATAAACATTCAATTGACCAGATGTGCCAAAAATTCTCGTTCTTTAGTTTTCGAGTTATAGCCCCTGGAAGTCGTAAACTGCACGCCTTTGCCCTCGAATATCTCGACAACGGAGAAAGGAGAATTTCTGGGATTTTTTCCCAAGAAATATATGGGAATTATCTGTAATTTTAGCACAGTTTCAGAACGATTCGTGAAAGTCACCTTTTAAGAATAACTTCCACTGCAGCCCATACATAAAAGTTTGCTCCTTTATTACTCTGCACATGGACAATTATTTGCGCTGTTATTTGCCCCAGGCATGTACCTATGTAATTACCGTTTACAGTGTAAAGATGGATGTTATCGGTCGCTGAACGTCGGAGCAGTAGGCGTTTAATGCATTTTCCCATAGGGTCCAATGCAAAATTGACACCTCATTTTCTCCATTCTCAAGAGCTTTGAGTCTCTGCAAAACATATACATGTGTAGACACAAATAAGTGAAATAGAATGAAGGCTATTTCAGCTTTAGCTTTTATTCCGTTTGGGAGCTAAAGTCGTACAAACTTTTGTTTACAAAAATTTCGATGGCCTATAGTTCGCAAGTTATGCAATCAGTTGACATAAGATTGTGCATGCATGTAGACATGTTAATGGCCTTTATACATGCCAAGTTTCAGATTGCTACCTACTCATACAAGCAAGCAGTAGCGGTTTGAAATTTTCACAATTTGGGCTACACGTTCGGGACGATTCGTGACCTTAGGTGCCTTGCACAATTCGGGCTGAAACTAGTGCCAAATGAGAGGGTTGGGATAAACATTCAATTGACTAGATGTGCCAAAAATTCTCGTTCTTTAGTTTTCGAGTTATAGCCCCTGGAAGGCGTAAACTGCACGACTTTGCCCTCGAATATCTCGACAACGGAGAAAGGAGAATTTGTGGGATTTTTTCCCAAGAAATATATGGGAATTATCTGTAATTTTAGCACAGTTTCAGAACGATTCGTGAAAGTCACCTTTTAAGAATAACTTCCACTGCAGCCCATACATAAAAGTTTGCTCCTTTATTACTCTGCACATGGACAATTATTTGCGCTGTTATTTTCCCCAGGCATGTACCTATGTAATTACCGTTTACAGTGTAAAGATGGATGTTATCGGTCGCTGAACGTCGGAGCAGTAGGCGTTTAATGCATTTTCCCATAGGGTCCAATGCAAAATTGACACCTCATTTTCTCCATTCTCAAGAGCTTTGAGTCTCTGCAAAACATATACATGTGTAGACACAAATAAGTGAAATAGAATGAAGGCTATTTCAGCTTTAGCTTTTATTCCGTTTGGGAGCTAAAGTCGTACAAACTTTTGTTTACAAAAAATTCGATGGCCTATAGTTCGCAAGTTATGCAATCAGTTGACATAAGATTGTGCATGCATGTAGACATGTTAATGGCCTTTATACATGCCAAGTTTCAGATGGCTACCTACTCATACAAGCAAGCAGTAGCGGTTTGAAATTTTCACAATTTGGGCTACACGTTCGGGACGATTCGTGACCTTAGGTGACTTGCACAATTCGGGCTGAAACTAGTGCCAAATGAGAGGGTTGGGATAAACATTCAATTGACCATATGTGCCAAAAATTCTCGTTCTTTAGTTTTCGAGTTATAGCCCCTGGAAGTCGTAAACTGCACGACTTTGCCCTCGAATATCTCGACAACGGAAAAAGAAACATTTCTGGGATTTTTCCCCAAGAAATATATGGGAATTATCTGTAATTTTAGCACAGTTTCAGAACGATTCGTGAAAGTCACCTTTTAAGAATAACTTTCACTGCAGCCCATACATAAAAGTTTGCTCCTTTATTACTCTGCACATGGACAATTATTTGCGCTGTTATTTGCCCCAGGCATGTACCTATGTAATTACCGTTTACAGTGTAAAGATGGATGTAATCGGTCGCTGAACGTCGGAGCAGTAGGCGTTTAATGCATTTTCCCATAGGATCCAATGCAAAATTGACACCTCATTTTCTCCATTCTCAAGAGCTTTGAGTCTCTGCAAAACATATACATGTGTAGACACAAATAAGTGAAATAGAATGAAGGCTATTTCAGCTTTAGCTTTTATTCCGTTTGGGAGCTAAAGTCGTACAAACTTTTGTTTACAAAAATTTCGATGGCCTATAGTTCGCAAGTTATGCAATCAGTTGACATAAGATTGTGCATTCATGTAGACATGTTAATGGCCTTTATACATGCCAAGTTTCAGATGGCTACCTACTCATACAAGCAAGCAGTAGCGGTTTGAAATTTTCACAATTTGGGCTACACGTTCGGGACGATTCGTGACCTTAGGTGACTTGCACAATTCGGGCTGAAACTAGTGCCAAATGAGAGGGTTGGGATAAACATTCAATTGACCATATGTGCCAAAAATTCTCGTTCTTTAGTTTTCGAGTTATAGCCCCTGGAAGTCGTAAACTGCACGCCTTTGCCCTCGAATATCTCGACAACGGAGAAAGGAGAATTTCTGGGATTTTTTCCCAAGAAATATATGGGAATTATCTGTAATTTTAGCACAGTTTCAGAACGATTCGTGAAAGTCAGCTTTTAAGAAAAACTTCCACTGCAGCCCATACATAAAAGTTTGCTCCTTTATTACTCTGCACATGGACAATTATTTGCGCTGTTATTTGCCCCAGGCATGTACCTATGTAATTACCGTTTACAGTGTAAAGATGGATGTTATCGGTCGCTGAACGTCGGAGCAGTAGGCGTTTAATGCATTTTCCCATAGGGTCCAATGCAAAATTGACACCTCATTTTCTCCATTCTCAAGAGCTTTGAGTCTCTGCAAAACATATACATGTGTAGACACAAATAAGTGAAATAGAATGAAGGCTATTTCAGCTTTAGCTTTTATTCCGTTTGGGAGCTAAAGTCGTACAAACTTTTGTTTACAAAAATTTCGATGGCCTATAGTTCGCAAGTTATGCAATCAGTTGACATAAGATTGTGCATGCATGTAGACATGTTAATGGCCTTTATACATGCCAAGTTTCAGATGGCTACCTACTCATACAAGCAAGCAGTAGCGGTTTGAAATTTTCACAATTTGGGCTACACGTTCGGGACGATTCGTGACCTTAGGTGACTTGCACAATTCGGGCTGAAACTAGTGCCAAATGAGAGGGTTGGGATAAACATTCAATTGACCATATGTGCCAAAAATTCTCGTTCTTTAGTTTTCGAGTTATAGCCCCTGGAAGTCGTAAACTGCACGACTTTGCCCTCGAATATCTCGACAACGGAGAAAGGAGAATTTCTGGGATTTTTTCCCAAGAAATATATGGGAATTATCTGTAATTTTAGCACAGTTTCAGAACGATTCGTGAAAGTCACCTTTTAAGAATAACTTCCACTGCAGCCCATACATAAAAGTTTGCTCCTTTATTACTCTGCACATGGACAATTATTTGCGCTGTTATTTGCCCCAGGCATGTACCTATGTAATTACCGTTTACAGTGTAAAGATGGATGTTATCGGTCGCTGAACGTCGGAGCAGTAGGCGTTTAATGCATTTTCCCATAGGGTCCAATGCAAAATTGACACCTCATTTCCTCCATTCTCAAGAGCTTTGAGTCTCTGCAAAACATATACATGTGTAGACACAAATAAGTGAAATAGAATGAAGGCTATTTCAGCTTTAGCTTTTATTCCGTTTGGGAGCTAAAGTCGTACAAACTTTTGTTTACAAAAATTTCGATGGCCTATAGTTCGCAAGTTATGCAATCAGTTGACATAAGATTGTGCATGCATGTAGACATGTTAATGGCCTTTATACATGCCAAGTTTCAGATGGCTACCTACTCATACAAGCAAGCAGTAGCGGTTTGAAATTTTCACAATTTGGGCTACACGTTCGGGACGATTCGTGACCTTAGGTGACTTGCACAATTCGGGCTGAAACTAGTGCCAAATGAGAGGGTTGGGATAAACATTCAATTGACCATATGTGCCAAAAATTCTCGTTCTTTAGTTTTCGAGTTATAGCCCCTGGAAGTCGTAAACTGCACGCCTTTGCCCTCGAATATCTCGACAACGGAGAAAGGAGAATTTCTGGGATTTTTTCCCGAGAAATATATGGGAATTATCTGTAATTTTAGCACAGTTTCAGAACGATTCGTGAAAGTCACCTTTTAAGAATAACTTCCACTGCAGCCCATACATAAAAGTTTGCTCCTTTATTACTCTGCACATGGACAATTATTTGCGCTGTTATTTGCCCCAGGCATGTACCTATGTAATTACCGTTTACAGTGTAAAGATGGATGTTATCGGTCGCTGAACGTCGGAGCAGTAGGCGTTTAATCCATTTTCCCATAGGGTCCAATGCAAAATTGACACCTCATTTTCTCCATTCTCAAGAGCTTTGAGTCTCTGCAATACATATACATGTGTAGACACAAATAAGTGAAATAGAATGAAGGCTATTTCAGCTTTAGCTTTTATTCCGTTTGGGAGCTAAAGTCGTACAAACTTTTGTTTACAAAAATTTCGATGGCCTATAGTTCGCAAGTTATGCAATCAGTTGACATAAGATTGTGCATGCATGTAGACATGTTAATGGCCTTTATACATGCCAAGTTTCAGATGGCTACCTACTCATACAAGCAAGCAGTAGCGGTTTGAAATTTTCACAATTTGGGCTACACGTTCGGGACGATTCGTGACCTTAGGTGACTTGCACAATTCGGGCTGAAACTAGTGCCAAATGAGAGGGTTGGGATAAACATTCAATTGACCATATGTGCCAAAAATTCTCGTTCTTTAGTTTTCGAGTTATAGCCCCTGGAAGTCGTAAACTGCACGCCTTTGCCCTCGAATATCTCGACAACGGAGAAAGGAGAATTTCTGGGATTTTTTCCCAAGAAATATATGGGAATTATCTGTAATTTTAGCACAGTTTCAGAACGATTCGTGAAAGTCAGCTTTTAAGAAAAACTTCCACTGCAGCCCATACATAAAAGTTTGCTCCTTTATTACTCTGCACATGGACAATTATTTGCGCTGTTATTTGCCCCAGGCATGTACCTATGTAATTACCGTTTACAGTGTAAAGATGGATGTTATCGGTCGCTGAACGTCGGAGCAGTAGGCGTTTAATGCATTTTCCCATAGGGTCCAATGCAAAATTGACACCTCATTTCCTCCATTCTCAAGAGCTTTGAGTCTCTGCAAAACATATACATGTGTAGACACAAATAAGTGAAATAGAATGAAGGCTATTTCAGCTTTAGCTTTTATTCCGTTTGGGAGCTAAAGTCGTACAAACTTTTGTTTACAAAAATTTCGATGGCCTATAGTTCGCAAGTTATGCAATCAGTTGACATAAGATTGTGCATGCATGTAGACATGTTAATGGCCTTTATACATGCCAAGTTTCAGATGGCTACCTACTCATACAAGCAAGCAGTAGCGGTTTGAAATTTTCACAATTTGGGCTACACGTTCGGGACGATTCGTGACCTTAGGTGACTTGCACAATTCGGGCTGAAACTAGTGCCAAATGAGAGGGTTGGGATAAACATTCAATTGACCATATGTGCCAAAAATTCTCGTTCTTTAGTTTTCGAGTTATAGCCCCTGGAAGTCGTAAACTGCACGACTTTGCCCTCGAATATCTCGACAACGGAGAAAGGAGAATTTCTGGGATTTTTTCCCAAGAAATATATGGGAATTATCTGTAATTTTAGCACAGTTTCAGAACGATTCGTGAAAGTCACCTTTTAAGAATAACTTCCACTGCAGCCCATACATAAAAGTTTGCTCCTTTATTACTCTGCACATGGACAATTATTTGCGCTGTTATTTGCCCCAGGCATGTACCTATGTAATTACCGTTTACAGTGTAAAGATGGATGTTATCGGTCGCTGAACTTCGGAGCAGTAGGCGTTTAATGCATTTTCCCATAGGGTCCAATGCAAAATTGACACCTCATTTTCTCCATTCTCAAGAGCTTTGAGTCTCTGCAAAACATATACATGTGTAGACACAAATAAGTGAAATAGAATGAAGGCTATTTCAGCTTTAGCTTTTATTCCGTTTGGGAGCTAAAGTCGTACAAACTTTTGTTTACAAAAATTTCGATGGCCTATAGTTCGCAAGTTATGCAATCAGTTGACATAAGATTGTGCATGCATGTAGACATGTTAATGGCCTTTATACATGCCAAGTTTCAGATGGCTACCTACTCATACAAGCAAGCAGTAGCGGTTTGAAATTTTCACAATTTGGGCTACACGTTCGGGACGATTCGTGACCTTAGGTGACTTGCACAATTCGGGCTGAAACTAGTGCCAAATGAGAGGGTTGGGATAAACATTCAATTGACCATATGTGCCAAAAATTCTCGTTCTTTAGTTTTCGAGTTATAGCCCCTGGAAGTCGTAAACTGCACGACTTTGCCCTCGAATATCTCGACAACGGAGAAAGGAGAATTTCTGGGATTTTTTCCCAAGAAATATATGGGAATTATCTGTAATTTTAGCACAGTTTCAGAACGATTCGTGAAAGTCACCTTTTAAGAATAACTTCCACTGCAGCCCATACATAAAAGTTTGCTCCTTTATTACTCTGCACATGGACAATTATTTGCGCTGTTATTTGCCCCAGGCATGTACCTATGTAATTACCGTTTACAGTGTAAAGATGGATGTTATCGGTCGCTGAACTTCGGAGCAGTAGGCGTTTAATGCATTTTCCCATAGGGTCCAATGCAAAATTGACACCTCATTTTCTCCATTCTCAAGAGCTTTGAGTCTCTGCAAAACATATACATGTGTAGACACAAATAAGTGAAATAGAATGAAGGCTATTTCAGCTTTAGCTTTTATTCCGTTTGGGAGCTAAAGTCGTACAAACTTTTGTTTACAAAAATTTCGATGGCCTATAGTTCGCAAGTTATGCAATCAGTTGACATAAGATTGTGCATGCATGTAGACATGTTAATGGCCTTTATACATGCCAAGTTTCAGATGGCTACCTACTCATACAAGCAAGCAGTAGCGGTTTGAAATTTTCACAATTTGGGCTACACGTTCGGGACGATTCGTGACCTTAGGTGACTTGCACAATTTGGGCTGAAACTAGTGCCAAATGAGAGGGTTGGGATAAACATTCAATTGACCATATGTGCCAAAAATTCTCGTTCTTTAGTTTTCGAGTTATAGCCCCTGGAAGTCGTAAACTGCACGACTTTGCCCTCGAATATCTCGACAACGGAGAAAGGAGAATTTGTGGGATTTTTTCCCAAGAAATATATGGGAATTATCTGTAATTTTAGCACAGTTTCAGAACGATTCGTGAAAGTCACCTTTTAAGAATAACTTCCACTGCAGCCCATACATAAAAGTTTGCTCCTTTATTACTCTGCACATGGACAATTATTTGCGCTGTTATTTGCCCCAGGCATGTACCTATGTAATTACCGTTTACAGTGTAAAGATGGATGTTATCGGTCGCTGAACGTCGGAGCAGTAGGCGTTTAATGCATTTTCCCATAGGGTCCAATGCAAAATTGACACCTCATTTTCTCCATTCTCAAGAGCTTTGAGTCTCTGCAAAACATATACATGTGTAGACACAAATAAGTGAAATAGAATGAAGGCTATTTCAGCTTTAGCTTTTATTCCGTTTGGGAGCTTAAGTCGTACAAACTTTTGTTTACAAAAATTTCGATGGCCTATAGTTCGCAAGTTATGCAATCAGTTGACATAAGATTGTGCATGCATGTAGACATGTTAATGGCCTTTATACATGCCAAGTTTCAGATGGCTACCTACTCATACAAGCAAGCAGTAGCGGTTTGAAATTTTCACAATTTGGGCTACACGTTCGGGACGATTCGTGACCTTAGGTGACTTGCACAATTCGGGCTGAAACTAGTGCCAAATGAGAGGGTTGGGATAAACATTCAATTGACCATATGTGCTAAAAATTCTCGTTCTTTAGTTTTCGAGTTATAGCCCCTGGAAGTCGTAAACTGCACGACTTTGCCCTCGAATATCTCGACAACGGAGAAAGGAGAATTTCTGGGATTTTTTCCCAAGAAATATATGGGAATTATCTGTAATTTTAGCACAGTTTCAGAACGATTCGTGAAAGTCACCTTTTAAGAATAACTTCCACTGCAGCCCATACATAAAAGTTTGCTCCTTTATTACTCTGCACATGGACAATTATTTGCGCTGTTATTTGCCCCAGGCATGTACCTATGTAATTACCGTTTACAGTGTAAAGATGGATGTTATAGGTCGCTGAACGTCGGAGCAGTAGGCGTTTAATGCATTTTCCCATAGGGTCCAATGCAAAATTGACACCTCATTTTCTCCATTCTCAAGAGCTTTGAGTCTCTGCAAAACATATACATGTGTAGACACAAATAAGTGAAATAGAATGAAGGCTATTTCAGCTTTAGCTTTTATTCCGTTTGGGAGCTTAAGTCGTACAAACTTTTGTTTACAAAAATTTCGATGGCCTATAGTTCGCAAGTTATGCAATCAGTTGACATAAGATTGTGCATGCATGTAGACATGTTAATGGCCTTTATACAGGCCAAGTTTCAGATGGCTACCTACTCATACTAGCAAGCAGTAGCGGTTTGAAATTTTCACAATTTGGGCTACACGTTCGGGACGATTCGTGACCTTAGGTGACTTGCACAATTCGGGCTGAAACTAGTGCCAAATGAGAGGGTTGGGATAAACATTCAATTGACCATATGTGCCAAAAATTCTCGTTCTTTAGTTTTCGAGTTATAGCCCCTGGAAGTCGTAAACTGCACGCCTTTGCCCTCGAATATCTCGACAACGGAGAAAGGAGAATTTCTGGGATTTTTTTCCCAAGAAATATATGGGAATTATCTGTAATTTTAGCACAGTTTCAGAACGATTCGTGAAAGTCACCTTTTAAGAATAACTTCCACTGCAGCCCATACATAAAAGTTTGCTCCTTTATTACTCTGCACATGGACAATTATTTGCGCTGTTATTTGCCCCAGGCATGTACCTATGTAATTACCGTTTACAGTGTAAAGATGGATGTTATCGGTCGCTGAACGTCGGAGCAGTAGGCGTTTAATGCATTTTCCCATAGGGTCCAATGCAAAATTGACACCTCATTTTCTCCATTCTCAAGAGCTTTGAGTCTCTGCAAAACATATACATGTGTAGACACAAATAAGTGAAATAGAATGAAGGCTATTTCAGCTTTAGCTTTTATTCCGTTTGGGAGCTAAAGTCGTACAAACTTTTGTTTACAAAAATTTCGATGGCCTATAGTTCGCAAGTTATGCAATCAGTTGACATAAGATTGTGCATGCATGTAGACATGTTAATGGCCTTTATACATGCCAAGTTTCAGATGGCTACCTACTCATACAAGCAAGCAGTAGCGGTTTGAAATTTTCACAATTTGGGCTACACGTTCGGGACGATTCGTGACCTTAGGTGACTTGCACAATTCGGGCTGAAACTAGTGCCAAATGAGAGGGTTGCGATAAACATTCAATTGACCATATGTGCCAAACATTCTCGTTCTTTAGTTTTCGAGTTATAGCCCCTGGAAGTCGAAAACTGCACGACTTTGCCCTCGAATATCTCGACAACGGAGAAAGGAGAATTTGTGGGATTTTTTCCCAAGAAATATATGGGAATTATCTGTAATTTTAGCACAGTTTCAGAACGATTCGTGAAAGTCACCTTTTAAGAATAACTTCCACTGCAGCCCATACATAAAAGTTTGCTCCTTTATTACTCTGCACATGGACAATTATTTGCGCTGTTATTTGCCCCAGGCATGTACCTATGTAATTACCGTTTACAGTGTAAAGATGGATGTTATCGGTCGCTGAACGTCGGAGCAGTAGGCGTTTAATGCATTTTCCCATAGGGTCCAATGCAAAATTGACACCTCATTTTCTCCATTCTCAAGAGCTTTGAGTCTCTGCAAAACGTAGACACAAATAAGTGAAATAGAATGAAGGCTATTTCAGCTTTAGCTTTTATTCCGTTTGGGAGCTAAAGTCGTACAAACTTTTGTTTACAAAAATTTCGATGGCCTATAGTTCGCAAGTTATGCAATCAGTTGACATAAGATTGTGCATGCATGTAGACATGTTAATGGCCTTTATACATGCCAAGTTTTAGATGGCTACCTACTCATACAAGCAAGCAGTAGCGGTTTGAAATTTTCACAATTTGGGCTACACGTTCGGGACGATTCGTGACCTTAGGTGACTTGCACAATTCGGGCTGAAACTAGTGCCAAATGAGAGGGTTGCGATAAACATTCAATTGACCATATGTGCCAAACATTCTCGTTCTTTAGTTTTCGAGTTATAGCCCCTGGAAGTCGAAAACTGCACGACTTTGCCCTCGAATATCTCGACAACGGAGAAAGGAGAATTTGTGGGATTTTTTCCCAAGAAATATATGGGAATTATCTGTAATTTTAGCACAGTTTCAGAACGATTCGTGAAAGTCACCTTTTAAGAATAACTTCCACTGCAGCCCATACATAAAAGTTTGCTCCTTTATTACTCTGCACATGGACAATTGTTTGCGCTGTTATTTGCCCCAGGCATGTACCTATGTAATTACCGTTTACAGTGTAAAGATGGATGTTATCGGTCGCTGAACGTCGGAGCAGTAGGCGTTTAATGCATTTTCCCATAGGGTCCAATGCAAAATTGACACCTCATTTTCTCCATTCTCAAGAGCTTTGAGTCTCTGCAAAACATATACATGTGTAGACACAAATAAGTGAAATAGAATGAAGGCTATTTCAGCTTTAGCTTTTATTCCGTTTGGGAGCTAAAGTCGTACAAACTTTTGTTTACAAAAATTTCGATGGCCTATAGTTCGCAAGTTATGCAATCAGTTGACATAAGATTGTGCATGCATGTAGACATGTTTATGGCCTTTATACATGCCAAGTTTCAGATGGCTACCTACTCATACAAGCAAGCAGTAGCGGTTTGAAATTTTCACAATTTGGGCTACACGTTCTGGACGATTCGTGACCTTAGGTGACTTGCACAATTCGGGCTGAAACTAGTGCCAAATGAGAGGGTTGGGATAAACATTCAATTGACCATATGTGCCAAAAATTCTCGTTCTTTAGTTTTCGAGTTATAGCCCCTGGAAGTCGTAAACTGCACGACTTTGCCCTCGAATATCTCGACAACGGAGAAAGGAGAATTTCTGGGATTTTTTCCCAAGAAATATATGGGAATTATCTGTAATTTTAGCACAGTTTCAGAACGATTCGTGAAAGTCACCTTTTAAGAATAACTTCCACTGCAGCCCATACATAAAAGTTTGCTCCTTTATAACTCTGCACATGGACAATTATTTGCGCTGTTACTTGCCCCAGGCATGTACCTATGTAATTACCGTTTACAGTGTAAAGATGGATGTTATCGGTCGCTGAACGTCGGAGCAGTAGGCGTTTAATGCATTTTCCCATAGGGTCCAATGCAAAATTGACACCTCATTTTCTCCATTCTCAAGAGCTTTGAGTCTCAGCAAAACATATACATGTGTAGACACAAATAAGTGAAATAGAATGAAGGCTATTTCAGCTTTAGCTTTTATTCCGTTTGGGAGCTAAAGTCGTACAAACTTTTGTTTACAAAAATTTCGATGGCCTATAGTTCGCAAGTTATGCAATCAGTTGACATAAGATTGTGCATGCATGTAGACATGTTAATGGCCTTTATACATGCCAAGTTTCAGATGGCTACCTACTCATACAAGCAAGCAGTAGCGGTTTGAAATTTTCACAATTTGGACTACACGTTCGGGACGATTCGTGACCTTAGGTGACTTGCACAATTCGGGCTGACACTAGTGCCAAATGAGAGGGTTGGGATAAACATTCAATTGACCATATGTGCCAAAAATTCTCGTTCTTTAGTTTTCGAGTTATAGACCCTGGAAGTCGTAAACTGCACGACTTTGCCCTCGAATATCTCGACAACGGAGAAAGGAGAATTTCTGGGATTTTTTCCCAAGAAATATATGGGAATTATCTGTAATTTTAGCACAGTTTCAGAACGATTCGTGAAAGTCACCTTTTAAGAATAACTTCCACTGCAGCCCATACATAAAAGTTTGCTCCTTTATTACTCTGCACATGGACAATTATTTGCGCTGTTATTTGCCCCAGGCATGTACCTATGTAATTACCGTTTACAGTGTAAAGATGGATGTTATCGGTCGCTGAACGTCGGAGCAGTAGGCGTTTAATGCATTTTCCCATAGGGTCCAATGCAAAATTGACACCTCATTTTCTCCATTCTCAAGAGCTTTGAGTCTCTGCAAAACATATACATGTGTAGACACAAATAAGTGAAATAGAATGAAGGCTATTTCAGCTTTAGCTTTTATTCCGTTTGGGAGCTAAAGTCGTACAAACTTTTGTTTACAAAAAATTCGATTGCCTATAGTTCGCAAGTTATGCAATCAGTTGACATAAGATTGTGCATGCATGTAGACATGTTAATGGCCTTTATACATGCCAAGTTTCAGATGGCTACCTACTCATACAAGCAAGCAGTAGCGGTTTGAAATTTTCACAATTTGGGCTACACGTTCGGGACGATTCGTGACCTTAGGTGACTTGCACAATTCGGGCTGAAACTAGTGCCAAATGAGAGGGTTGGGATAAACATTCAATTGACCATATGTGCCAAACATTCTCGTTCTTTAGTTTTCGAGTTATAGCCCCTGGAAGTCGTAAACTGCACGCCTTTGCCCTCGAATATCTCGACAACGGAGAAAGGAGAATTTCTGGGATTTTTTTCCCAAGAAATATATGGGAATTATCTGTAATTTTAGCACAGTTTCAGAACGATTCGTGAAAGTCACCTTTTAAGAATAACTTCCACTGCAGCCCATACATAAAAGTTTGCTCCTTTATTACTCTGCACATGGACAATTATTTGCGCTGTTATTTGCCCCAGGCATGTACCTATGTAATTACCGTTTACAGTGTAAAGATGGATGTTATCGGTCGCTGAACGTCGGAGCAGTAGGCGTTTAATGCATTTTCCCATAGGGTCCAATGCAAAATTGACACCTCATTTTCTCCATTCTCAAGAGCTTTGAGTCTCTGCAAAACATATACATGTGTAGACACAAATAAGTGAAATAGAATGAAGGCTATTTCAGCTTTAGCTTTTATTCCGTTTGGGAGCTAAAGTCGTACAAACTTTTGTTTACAAAAATTTCGATGGCCTATAGTTCGCAAGTTATGCAATCAGTTGACATAAGATTGTGCATGCATGTAGACATGTTAATGGCCTTTATACATGCCAAGTTTCAGATGGCTACCTACTCATACAAGCAAGCAGTAGCGGTTTGAAATTTTCACAATTTGGGCTACACGTTCTGGACGATTCGTGACCTTAGGTGACTTGCACAATTCGGGCTGAAACTAGTGCCAAATGAGAGGGTTGGGATAAACATTCAATTGACCATATGTGCCAAAAATTCTCGTTCTTTAGTTTTCGAGTTATAGCCCCTGGAAATCGTAAACTGCACGACTTTGCCCTCGAATATCTCGACAACGGAGAAAGGAGAATTTCTGGGATTTTTTCCCAAGAAATATATGGGAATTATCTGTAATTTTAGCACAGTTTCAGAACGATTCGTGAAAGTCACCTTTTAAGAATAACTTCCACTGCAGCCCATACATAAAAGTTTGCTCCTTTATAACTCTGCACATGGACAATTATTTGCGCTGTTATTTGCCCCAGGCATGTACCTATGTAATTACCGTTTACAGTGTAAAGATGGATGTTATCGGTCGCTGAACGTCGGAGCAGTAGGCGTTTAATGCATTTTCCCATAGGGTCCAATGCAAAATTGACACCTCATTTTCTCCATTCTCAAGAGCTTTGAGTCTCTGCAAAACATATACATGTGTAGACACAAATAAGTGAAATAGAATGAAGGCTATTTCAGCTTTAGCTTTTATTCCGTTTGGGAGCTAAAGTCGTACAAACTTTTGTTTACAAAAATTTCGATGGCCTATAGTTCGCAAGTTATGCAATCAGTTGACATAAGATTGTGCATGCATGTAGACATATTAATGGCCTTTATACATGCCAAGTTTCAGATGGCTACCTACTCATACAAGCAAGCAGTAGCGGTTTGAAATTTTCACAATTTGGGCTACACGTTCGGGACGATTCGTGACCTTAGGTGACTTGCACAATTCGGGCTGACACTAGTGCCAAATGAGAGGGTTGGGATAAACATTCAATTGACCATATGTGCCAAAAATTCTCGTTCTTTAGTTTTCGAGTTATAGACCCTGGAAGTCGTAAACTGCACGACTTTGCCCTCGAATATCTCGACAACGGAGAAAGGAGAATTTCTGGGATTTTTTCCCAAGAAATATATGGGAATTATCTGTAATTTTAGCACAGTTTCAGAACGATTCGTGAAAGTCACCTTTTAAGAATAACTTCCACTGCAGCCCATACATAAAAGTTTGCTCCTTTATTACTCTGCACATGGACAATTATTTGCGCTGTTATTTGCCCCAGGCATGTACCTATGTAATTACCGTTTACAGTGTAAAGATGGATGTTATCGGTCGCTGAACGTCGGAGCAGTAGGCGTTTAATGCATTTTCCCATAGGGTCCAATGCAAAATTGACACCTCATTTTCTCCATTCTCAAGAGCTTTGAGTCTCTGCAAAACATATACATGTGTAGACACAAATAAGTGAAATAGAATGAAGGCTATTTCAGCTTTAGCTTTTATTCCGTTTGGGAGCTAAAGTCGTACAAACTTTTGTTTACAAAAAATTCGATTGCCTATAGTTCGCAAGTTATGCAATCAGTTGACATAAGATTGTGCATGCATGTAGACATGTTAATGGCCTTTATACATGCCAAGTTTCAGATGGCTACCTACTCATACAAGCAAGCAGTAGCGGTTTGAAATTTTCACAATTTGGGCTACACGTTCGGGACGATTCGTGACCTTAGGTGACTTGCACAATTCGGGCTGAAACTAGTGCCAAATGA
Organism: Ctena decussata; assembly: GCA_963989385.1. Lineage (NCBI taxonomy): Eukaryota > Metazoa > Mollusca > Bivalvia > Lucinida > Lucinidae > Ctena > Ctena decussata. Next base: position 17,632,542 of record OZ022512.1, on the reverse strand, counting down.
GAGGGTTGGGATAAACATTCAATTGACCATATGTGCCAAAAATTCTCGTTCTTTAGTTTTCGAGTTATAGCCCCTGGAAGTCGTAAACTGCACGCCTTTGCCCTCGAATATCTCGACAACGGAGAAAGGAGAATTTCTGGGATTTTTTTCCCAAGAAATATATGGGAATTATCTGTAATTTTAGCACAGTTTCAGAACGATTCGTGAAAGTCACCTTTTAAGAATAACTTCCACTGCAGCCCATACATAAAAGTTTGCTCCTTTATTACTCTGCACATGGACAATTATTTGCGCTGTTATTTGCCCCAGGCATGTACCTATGTAATTACCGTTTACAGTGTAAAGATGGATGTTATCGGTCGCTGAACGTCGGAGCAGTAGGCGTTTAATGCATTTTCCCATAGGGTCCAATGCAAAATTGACACCTCATTTTCTCCATTCTCAAGAGCTTTGAGTCTCTGCAAAACATATACATGTGTAGACACAAACAAGTGAAATAGAATGAAGGCTATTTCAGCTTTAGCTTTTATTCCGTTTGGGAGCTAAAGTCGTACAAACTTTTGTTTACAAAAATTTCGATGGCCTATAGTTCGCAAGTTATGCAATCAGTTGACATAAGATTGTGCATGCATGTAGACATGTTAATGGCCTTTATACATGCCAAGTTTCAGATGGCTACCTACTCATACAAGCAAGCAGTAGCGGTTTGAAATTTTCACAATTTGGGCTACACGTTCTGGACGATTCGTGACCTTAGGTGACTTGCACAATTCGGGCTGAAACTAGTGCCAAATGAGAGGGTTGCGATAAACATTCAATTGACCATATGTGCCAAACATTCTCGTTCTTTAGTTTTCGAGTTATAGCCCCTGGAAGTCGAAAACTGCACGACTTTGCCCTCGAATATCTCGACAACGGAGAAAGGAGAATTTCTGGGATTTTTTCCCAAGAAATATATGGGAATTATCTGTAATTTTAGCACAGTTTCAGAACGATTCGTGAAAGTCACCTTTTAAGAATAACTTCCACTGCAGCCCATACATAAAAGTTTGCTCCTTTATTATTCTGCACATGGACAATTATTTGCGCTGTTATTTGCCCCAGGCATGTACCTATGTAATTACCGTTTACAGTGTAAAGATGGATGTTATCGGTCGCTGAACGTCGGAGCAGTAGGCGTTTAATGCATTTTCCCATAGGGTCCAATGCAAAATTGACACCTCATTTTCTCCATTCTCAAGAGCTTTGAGTCTCTGCAAAACATATACATGTGTAGACACAAATAAGTGAAATAGAATGAAGGCTATTTCAGCTTTAGCTTTTATTCCGTTTGGGAGCTAAAGTCGTACAAACTTTTGTTTACAAAAATTTCGATGGCCTATAGTTCGCAAGTTATGCAATCAGTTGACATAAGATTGTGCATGCATGTAGACATGTTAATGGCCTTTATACATGCCAAGTTTCAGATGGCTACCTACTCATACAAGCAAGCAGTAGCGGTTTGAAATTTTCACAATTTGGGCTACACGTTCTGGACGATTCGTGACCTTAGGTGACTTGCACAATTCGGGCTGAAACTAGTGCCAAATGAGAGGGTTGGGATAAACATTCAATTGACCATATGTGCCAAAAATTCTCGTTCTTTAGTTTTCGAGTTATAGCCCCTGGAAGTCGTAAACTGCACGACTTTGCCCTCGAATAACTCGACAACGGAGAAAGGAGAATTTCTGGGATTTTTTCCCAAGAAATATATGGGAATTATCTGTAATTTTAGCACAGTTTCAGAACGATTCGTGAAAGTCACCTTTTAAGAATAACTTCCACTGCAGCCCATACATAAAAGTTTGCTCCTTTATTACTCTGCACATGGACAATTATTTGCGCTGTTATTTGCCCCAGGCATGTACCTATGTAATTACCGTTTACAGTGTAAAGATGGATGTTATCGGTCGCTGAACGTCGGAGCAGTAGGCGTTTAATGCATTTTCCCATAGGGTCCAATGCAAAATTGACACCTCATTTTCTCCATTCTCAAGAGCTTTGAGTCTCTGCAAAACATATACATGTGTAGACACAAATAAGTGAAATAGAATGAAGGCTATTTCAGCTTTAGCTTTTATTCCGTTTGGGAGCTAAAGTCGTACAAACTTTTGTTTACAAAAATTTCGATGGCCTATAGTTCGCAAGTTATGCAATCAGTTGACATAAGATTGTGCATGCATGTAGACATGTTAATGGCCTTTATACATGCTAAGTTTCAGATGGCTACCTACTCATACAAGCAAGCAGTAGCGGTTTGAAATTTTCACAATTTGGACTACACGTTCGGGACGATTCGTGACCTTAGGTGACTTGCACAATTCGGGCTGACACTAGTGCCAAATGAGAGGGTTGCGATAAACATTCAATTGACCATATGTGCCAAAAATTCTCGTTCTTTAGTTTTCGAGTTATAGACCCTGGAAGTCGTAAACTGCACGACTTTGCCCTCGAATATCTCGACAACGGAGAAAGGAGAATTTCTGGGATTTTTTCCCAAGAAATATATGGGAATTATCTGTAATTTTAGCACAGTTTCAGAACGATTCGTGAAAGTCACCTTTTAAGAATAACTTCCACTGCAGCCCATACATAAAAGTTTGCTCCTTTATTACTCTGCACATGGACAATTATTTGCGCTGTTATTTGCCCCAGGCATGTACCTATGTAATTACCGTTTACAGTGTAAAGATGGATGTTATCGGTCGCTGAACTTCGGAGCAGTAGGCGTTTAATGCCTTTTCCCATAGGGTCCAATGCAAAATTGACACCTCATTTTCTCCATTCTCAAGAGCTTTGAGTCTCTGCAAAACATATACATGTGTAGACACAAATAAGTGAAATAGAATGAAGGCTATTTCAGCTTTAGCTTTTATTCCGTTTGGGAGCTAAAGTCGTACAAACTTTTGTTTACAAAAATTTCGATGGCCTATAGTTCGCAAGTTATGCAATCAGTTGACATAAGATTGTGCATGCATGTAGACATGTTAATGGCCTTTATACATGCCAAGTTTCAGATGGCTACCTACTCATACAAGCAAGCAGTAGCGGTTTGAAATTTTCACAATTTGGGCTACACGTTCGGGACGATTCGTGACCTTAGGTGACTTGCACAATTCGGGCTGAAACTAGTGCCAAATGAGAGGGTTGGGATAAACATTCAATTGACCATTGTTACGCAGAAGGTTTTACACTCGGTCGACACGGGTGTAGAGCCTTATGCGTCGCCAGGACGGCGGAGGGTGACTTCCGGTTAAAGGGTTATCTACTAGTGTAATACACTGACAAGGAAACTCTAACAACGTTAGAATTTTTTAAGTTTATATATATAATGTAAATTCTATATACAACAATACAATTTACAACTGTCACAATTACAATAATATACAACACATATTAGTTCATGTCGCTGGCCCAAGTAAGGTGTTTGTTTCAAATCTGTAATCGATTTGCGTACAATACGCAAATAGATTACCGTATGACGTCAACACCGTACTCGGCTCAGCGCCATGAACTAAAAGAAAACACAAAGAACAAAAAAAACCGTTAGTTTGAGCTCATATAGAAAAAACAAGGCCTTATGTTGGTAGACTTCAATTCGTCGTTCCCTGGATCATGTCATGGGCCAGTCCATATATCATGAGGAACACCAACTTATAATTACATGTGCACGATTATATACTGGTCGCTCCCTGGATCGTACCAGGGACCAGTCTATATATATTAACACACCTTAGTGGACGAACACTGTCCCACACTTGATGTGACCTTCAAATCTTATCACAGCATCTGGCAAAACTGTGCTAACCACTTCCGCCTACATTTTTGTGCTTCCCGCCTCTGCTTGGGAACCTTGCACAAACGGCGTTGTAACTGCCTCTACCCGGGTTGGTATTAACCTGGAGACATATCGATTCTCCAGGTGAGACGTGGCTCTAAGCCCTAACAGCTGACTGCCGGACTTGATGTGCCTAAAAATAACGAACTTACACTTAATACATTGTAACTACATAATAACAATACGTAAGACTTGGGCCTGTCTTGGAAATACCATACAACGCCCTCGGCGAATGCCGAGCATAACGTGCACACGCCAGCCGTGTCACTAGACACGACTCGCCCTCACGATGTAAAGCTAAAAGTGTGCTTACCACTTCCGCCAATGAAGAAACGTAGATCCTACCACGCATGTGCGTCAAAGGATCTGACGTCAAACATTGTCAAGAAGTATACTGACGTCAACAGGCATTACCATGACATACCCCACATAAAACATGAATAATCTAAACATAAAACATGAATAATCTAAACAATGTCCTATTTACATTAAATTGATTGACCAAAATCTAACTCGCATATGTTTTAATTCATTTCTTTAAACTAAGCGTAATACCATTTGCCATAGAATATAATAGCTGAATAAGCGTTTCTCACACATTTGGGATCATAACGTTTGATCTGACATCATGACATCAATGATGTTATACCATATGACGCCGTCTAATGAAGGCAAATCAAACGCATGATGACCAAATGCTACCATTATAACTTTTGGAAAAAACCCTTAATGCGGTGCATGCTATGGCGTCAATTGACGTCACAAGTATATAAATTAGTTCCATTACAAATCAATCTACTTCTATAGGCCACGTATACGTGAAACTAATATAAAAAGTGCTGACGTCGCAATAACATGATGCAACTGACTTCATATGAATAACATGAATGCAACTGACGTCACATGAATAATATGAATGCAATTGACGTCACTGGACACCAGTGAAACTAATATAAAAGTGCTGACGTCGCAATAACATGAATGCAACTGACGTCACATGAATAACATGAATGCAATTGACGTCACTGGACGTCAAATAGACGCACACCATTGCAACCAACATCAGTGATATAAACTATTTCCGAAATTTACAAAACTTCCTAATATACAAATATTATGCGCAGCATGCTTACTAACAAAATCGGTCGACACATGCGCAGCCTGATCACTGCCAACAAAATCAAATCAGTCGACACATATAATCATACCATATCAATCAGAAGTCACATTTTTCATTCTTAGCCAAACTATTCTAAATAAATATAATAAAATCTTACCCTTCTAGGTCTTAACACAGAATCTGGGCACACAACAATATAACATCCATCAAGAATTAAACAGCCACGTCTAACTTTTCATTAAAAGATAGGCGTATAAATACTATGCGTCTCACATTAAAATCATGCAAAGCGCTTTCCACAATCAAAAGACTCGTGCAGGTATTCACCTTAAAATCATGCAATATGCTGTCCACGAGAGGTATTCACAAACAACCCATGCATAACGTAGCCACAATTTCCGTAAATGTTTTATTACCACAGTTACCCTAAAAACTGTAGCCTTACTGATTGAAAGGATTAAAATAATCTCGACGACATAGTGGACGATTAGATCCATTTCGTAACATAGGTTTCCCCTTAGGGAGAAAAAAACATAACAATGTTTCTTTTCTGAAATAGTACGAAATGCGATCGAATCGTAGGCTATGTCAAAACTGGAAAACTAGCTATATACACAACAACGGTGCGATGCATAACGTGGCCAAACTATCTACTAAGGTAGTCCGCCCCCAAATTATCTTGGCCGCGGATAGCAACGATCCTGAATCTGTACGGCTGTAATTTCATGGCCCAACGCATGATTCGGGGATTGAGCACCTTAGCTGTCTGCATATAAGACAAAGGTTTGTGGTCAGTTTCAAGTAGGAACTCCGCCCCATACAGGTACTTACGAAATTTCTCAACACCCCAGATAATACCCAAACATTCCTTCTCAATTACAGAGTAGTTCTTTTCCCGAGGTAACAATTTCTTGCTAGCATAAGCAATCGGCAAACGACCTTCACCTTCGAACTCCTGAAGCAAAATAGCTCCAAGACCAACGTCTGAAGCGTCTGTTCGAAGTACAAACGGGTTACCTTCTTGAAAAACAGGTAAGCGAAGAATAGGACTAGACGTGAGCCTACTCTTCAGGGTTTGAAATGCCCTTTCATGCTGATCTTGCCAATCTTTGATAGAATTAGGTCTATCCCGTTTAGTTAAATCAGTCAGAGGAGAAGCTATGGATGAAAAATTTGGGATAAAACGACGATAAAACCCAGCTAATCCTAGAAAAGATTTAATTTGTCTTTTCGTACATGGACGAGGAGCATCTCTGATAGCCTGTATCTTGTCCTCTTGCGGTCGTACCGTCTGTCCGACGATATTGTGACCAAGGCACTCGATACTGCCATAACCGATCATGCATTTAGATGGTTTTGCCGTCAATTTGGCCGACCTGAGCCGGTCTAACACTTGACGTAATGACGTCACATGATCCTTCCATGTTTCAGTGAATATCCACATGTCATCAACAAAGCTGTCAACATTTGGGAGATTGGACAATATGATTCTCATTAACCTACAAAATGAGGCTCCCGAATTGACCAAACCGAAGGGCATAGTTTTAAACTGGAATAAACCCTTAGGCGTTTCAAATGCCGTCAAAGGTTTAGACCTTTCAGTAAGACTGACTTGCCAATAACCCTTACTCAGGTCCATCTTTGTAAAGAATTTATGTCCCGACATTTTATTGATAACCTCCTCCATATTTGGCATAGGTTCTGCATCGAATTCCGTCACTTTGTTAAGCTTCCGGAAGTCGATGCAGAATCTAACCGATCCGTCTTTCTTCGGAACTAGGACAACAGGAGATGAATACGGTGAAATCGACGGCTCGATTACCCCTAAATCCAACATATCCTGTATCTCCGTCTCCATGACGTTACGCGTCTTATACGGGATAGAATAACCCTTCGTCCGTATGGGTTCTGACGTGAGTAGTTTGATATCGTGCTGTATTTGATCAGTTCGACCGGGTAAACTTGATAGTACATCCGGGTACTGTTTAATCAACGCTTCAACCTCCATACGTTGTTCTGACGTTAACGTATCTGAAATACTGACGTCGTTATAAGTTTCCGGCTCTTTAGCTGTCGGAAAAGCACAATCATCAAGAGAAAATTCATCACTACCATCGTCATCAACCGACTCTGTAGTCTCAGTAGACAATAAACAATGTGACGGCACACTACGACGTTCGACATATTGTTTCAGCATATTAGCATGATATGTACTCACGACACCATTGACGTCGATTTTATAGTCCATTCTATTCACCACCTCTACTACTTCATATGGACCCTTCCACTGCAATAACAGTTTATTACTGTCAGTTGGCAGTAATAACAGTACTTTATCTCCCACGTTAAATTTACGCGACCTAGCGCGTTTGTCATAATAAGCCTTTTGCTTTACTTGTACTTTCCGTAAATTATCATGTGCTAACTTACACGTCTGCTCTAACCGTTCTCTCAACTCAATTACGTACTGGTACGTAGACAGAACCTGCTCATCCTGTACCTCTTCAGACCATAATTCACGTAATATTGCCATTGGGCCCTTAACGTTACGTCCGTATAACAATTCGAACGGAGAAAACCCTAATGACTCTTGCGGAACCTCCCTTATTGCAAACAGTAGTGCTGGGAGATATTTATCCCAGTCCTTTGGACGTTCTGCGCACATCCTACGTAGCATTTGCTTCAACGTCGCGTGAAAACGCTCTACGAGACCGTTGCAGATAGGATGATACGGCGTCGTGGTTAACTGCTGGAGTGATAACAGCCTGCTTACTTCTTTCATAACTTCAGCAGTAAACTGACTTCCGCAATCTGTTAACATTTCATCAGGTATGCCAACTCTACTAAACATCTCAACTAACGCTTCGGCTACGCGTTCCGTCTCAATGCCGGGTAACGCTACCGCCTCGGGATATCTCGTCGCATAGTCTATCATTGTTAAAATATAGCGGGATTTCCTGTCAGAACGAGGTTCTATCGGTCCAACTATATCAACAGCGACTCGTTTAAATGGTGTGTCAATCTGTGGCAACTTTCCTAAAGGAACCTTAGTGACACGACCTTTTTGAATAGTCCTTTGACATATGTCACAAGATTTACAAAACCTTGCCACATCACCACAAATTCCAGGCCAAAAGAACTCAGTTAACACTCTATCCATAGTTTTCTTTATGCCCAAATGACCTGACATCAAGGTTTCGTGCGCCAGTCTTAACACCTTTTCACGAAAACCTTCAGGGATAATAAGTTGCAAAGTGACCTTGTTTCCCTTAGTAAACTGCCTATACAATAAATCTTTCTTTCGGATAAACTTAGTTTCACCTCGGTTCAATCCACGACTAATAGTCACATTCCCAGATTCCACTCTTTGCCTTATGCCATTTAATTTAGGGTCAACAACTTGGGCCTGCTTCAATGCCTCCTTATCACTAGCAATAATTTGATCAGGAACTTTAAGTTTCCTATAGACCTCTTCACCTTGTTTAGCTTGTGACCTAGTCACTGCCGCCATTGCAAAATGGGACATATCGGGAAGTTTCGACCCGTCAATATTTCCAATAACCAGGTCATACAATGTATCTTCCATGCACAATGCCTCAGTTTTTCCTGTGAAAAATGGACAATCTATGTCAACCATTGCTAAGGGATACCTTTGGGTAGATTCATCAATCAAAGTTACATCAGATTCTCTACCAAGTAACTGATCATTAGAAACCAAGTTTCTACGAACGACACACCCAGTACAACCTGTGTCCCTTAAAACTACAACTGTTTTACCATTAACCGTACCCTGCGCTGTTGGTAATCGCGACCTTAAAAAGTAACAGACACCTTCTCTATCCACGTTATCATTGATTAATGGACTTTCTTCCTTACTCTTATAGAGACCTTCAATTTCATGAGACCTATTCATTGTAGTTTTACAAAAGCTCATTTGATGTCCGCCACCCCTACCACGTCCGCGGGAATAACCCCGACCACGGCCACGATCTGAATTACTACCCTTCGTCTGTACAGTATCGCTCTTACTCTGTGATCTTTGTGTCTCATCTTTCGGTGCATAACTACTCCCCTTACTTCCGCTATACCCGCTTGCACTTGCACCTACCTCCGCACTATATGCTTGCTTCCTATCGGGATTCTTAAAACATTTATATGTTAAATGTCCCTTACCACAAATACTACATTTTATCTCTGGCTTCGCACTCGGCTTATTATCAGATCTACTCTGAGTCACGCCCTTACTATCACGCTGCCCCTTATTAACACAAGCGTAGACACCGCCACGTGCTTCTGCAAATAAATCTGCCTCCCTAGCCATCTCACCTAGATTCGTGAATGTTTTCGGTTTCAAATGAACATATAGTTCTTTACTACAGGATTCTAAAAACTGATCCCTAGCGAAAAAATCACAAACAGCTTCGTAAGACTGGTCTACTTTCGCCATTTTCAACCATTTATTAAGATACGACCTAAGTCTACTACTAAACTGAATAAACGTTTCGGACTTTTCAGGCCTATCATAGCGAAATTTCTTCCTAAATCCGCGTTCAGTCATATCAAAATTCTTTAACAACGCATCTTTCAACTTGTCATAATCTGCTGCATCATCTACAGACAATCTATCATAGACATCAAGCGCGCGACCTTTAAGTAATGCGCTTAAATATGCAGCCCAAACGTTTTTATCCCATTTATTCGCCGTCGCGTATTTCTCAAACCTTGATAAGTAACTATCCATTTTGTCCTTACTTTCATCAAAATACGGTAACTTGGGATCTCGCGCATGCGCTAGCTTTTCAGCCTTCTGTTTTTCTAATTCAACTCTAAACGTTACCTTCTGCAAATCTATCTGATTCTTCAACTCGCGTTGCTGCAATTCAAAACTATACTTCAACTTTTCTAACTCAACTTCGCTCGACAACTTTGCTTCCTTATCGCTTTCGACTTGATACAACCTAGCTTCCCTATCTTTCTCGGCTTGCCGCTCTATACTTTCAATCCGCGCCATCTCGATTTCCCTATCCGCCGCAATCTTAGCTTCTTCCGTCGCCCTATCCGCCGCAATCTTAGCTCCTTCCGTCGCGATCCTAGCCAATTCAATTTCCCTATCTTTTTCGGCCTGCGCAATCTTTTCTTTCTCCGCCGCGATCTTCTCTTTCTCCGCCGCGATCTTCTCTTTATCAAGTTCCCTTACCGCGTGCCTTTCTGCCCTCTCAGTCTCTTGCTGTTGCCTTACAAAATCCTGCAATGCCTGCCCCTCATAACCTAACTCCTTTCCCGTCTTAACTAACTGATCCATGACGCTTAACGTAATGCTCACGTTAATTTAACTGAAACCGACGTTCACTTATAGTCACACACGTTAACTAAAACGTTAACAATAATAATAACAAACTAATCCAACTAAAACGTTGATTAATTAGTATAGTCGCGATCTAGACGTAGCTATTAAAGTTACGTTCGTAATAGACCGGAACTGACGTCATAAACTGACGTTGACTTTGCCGAGAATTACTTTTCACTATTAAATGACGTAATTAGATGACGTAAACAACCCACATTACAATTACGCCCAACTTGATCTAGCGTATCGGATATACAAACGTAACGTATGTAACGCAACGTATTAACACTGACACGACAACTGTACGTCCTACATTACAAAACCTTATAAGATACCAACGGTAAATCAAACTTAAGATTCCGCTATTAGGTTTAATTTTAACGATATTATATAACGTTACGGGTGACCTACGTTACTAAATCAGGACATAAAATGGACCTCAGTAACGGTTACGACACAACGTATAAAACGTTTAAGTTAATAAACTTACAGATTGTCATGCAACAGCAGTGCCAAGGTACTCAACCGGACCTTAAACCTAAATGCGTATCATCCGTGCCAAGACAATTCAGGTCTATATACCTCAGTTTCCCCACTCAGATATGCCACCTGTTACATTCTATCACAAATTAATGCATGGGCTATCGCACTTCATCACGTAGGGAATAAGGATAGTTGACCTTAATTGAGTGTAGGTTACATTTATAAGAATTTAGTGGCAAAATTGCTCCCCTAAAATTCACAGCCTTACAAACATCCTTACGTCACCTTAGAAAAGAACAATTAGAAAGTCAATAATAAAAAAAAAAATGTCTGACAAAATTGTGCCTAGATTCTGTATATATTGTCAATGTCTTACACTGGCAGATATTAACCAGAAGTCAAATCCCGTTACTTCATGACACCATGTTACGCAGAAGGTTTTACACTCGGTCGACACGGGTGTAGAGCCTTATGCGTCGCCAGGACGGCGGAGGGTGACTTCCGGTTAAAGGGTTATCTACTAGTGTAATACACTGACAAGGAAACTCTAACAACGTTAGAATTTTTTAAGTTTATATATATAATGTAAATTCTATATACAACAATACAATTTACAACTGTCACAATTACAATAATATACAACACATATTAGTTCATGTCGCTGGCCCAAGTAAGGTGTTTGTTTCAAATCTGTAATCGATTTGCGTACAATACGCAAATAGATTACCGTATGACGTCAACACCGTACTCGGCTCAGCGCCATGAACTAAAAGAAAACACAAAGAACAAAAAAAACCGTTAGTTTGAGCTCATATAGAAAAAACAAGGCCTTATGTTGGTAGACTTCAATTCGTCGTTCCCTGGATCATGTCATGGGCCAGTCCATATATCATGAGGAACACCAACTTATAATTACATGTGCACGATTATATACTGGTCGCTCCCTGGATCGTACCAGGGACCAGTCTATATATATTAACACACCTTAGTGGACGAACACTGTCCCACACTTGATGTGACCTTCAAATCTTATCACAGCATCTGGCAAAACTGTGCTAACCACTTCCGCCTACATTTTTGTGCTTCCCGCCTCTGCTTGGGAACCTTGCACAAACGGCGTTGTAACTGCCTCTACCCGGGTTGGTATTAACCTGGAGACATATCGATTCTCCAGGTGAGACGTGGCTCTAAGCCCTAACAGCTGACTGCCGGACTTGATGTGCCTAAAAATAACGAACTTACACTTAATACATTGTAACTACATAATAACAATACGTAAGACTTGGGCCTGTCTTGGAAATACCATACAACGCCCTCGGCGAATGCCGAGCATAACGTGCACACGCCAGCCGTGTCACTAGACACGACTCGCCCTCACGATGTAAAGCTAAAAGTGTGCTTACCACTTCCGCCAATGAAGAAACGTAGATCCTACCACGCATGTGCGTCAAAGGATCTGACGTCAAACATTGTCAAGAAGTATACTGACGTCAACAGGCATTACCATGACATACCCCACATAAAACATGAATAATCTAAACATAAAACATGAATAATCTAAACAATGTCCTATTTACATTAAATTGATTGACCAAAATCTAACTCGCATATGTTTTAATTCATTTCTTTAAACTAAGCGTAATACCATTTGCCATAGAATATAATAGCTGAATAAGCGTTTCTCACACATTTGGGATCATAACGTTTGATCTGACATCATGACATCAATGATGTTATACCATATGACGCCGTCTAATGAAGGCAAATCAAACGCATGATGACCAAATGCTACCATTATAACTTTTGGAAAAAACCCTTAATGCGGTGCATGCTATGGCGTCAATTGACGTCACAAGTATATAAATTAGTTCCATTACAAATCAATCTACTTCTATAGGCCACGTATACGTGAAACTAATATAAAAAGTGCTGACGTCGCAATAACATGATGCAACTGACTTCATATGAATAACATGAATGCAACTGACGTCACATGAATAATATGAATGCAATTGACGTCACTGGACACCAGTGAAACTAATATAAAAGTGCTGACGTCGCAATAACATGAATGCAACTGACGTCACATGAATAACATGAATGCAATTGACGTCACTGGACGTCAAATAGACGCACACCATTGCAACCAACATCAGTGATATAAACTATTTCCGAAATTTACAAAACTTCCTAATATACAAATATTATGCGCAGCATGCTTACTAACAAAATCGGTCGACACATGCGCAGCCTGATCACTGCCAACAAAATCAAATCAGTCGACACATATAATCATACCATATCAATCAGAAGTCACATTTTTCATTCTTAGCCAAACTATTCTAAATAAATATAATAAAATCTTACCCTTCTAGGTCTTAACACAGAATCTGGGCACACAACAATATAACATCCATCAAGAATTAAACAGCCACGTCTAACTTTTCATTAAAAGATAGGCGTATAAATACTATGCGTCTCACATTAAAATCATGCAAAGCGCTTTCCACAATCAAAAGACTCGTGCAGGTATTCACCTTAAAATCATGCAATATGCTGTCCACGAGAGGTATTCACAAACAACCCATGCATAACGTAGCCACAATTTCCGTAAATGTTTTATTACCACAGTTACCCTAAAAACTGTAGCCTTACTGATTGAAAGGATTAAAATAATCTCGACGACATAGTGGACGATTAGATCCATTTCGTAACAACCATATGTGCCAAAAATTCTCGTTCTTTAGTTTTCGAGTTATAGCCCCTGGAAGTCGTAAACTGCACGACTTTGCCCTCGAATATCTCGACAACGGAGAAAGGAGAATTTCTGGGATTTTTTCCCAAGAAATATATGGGAATTATCTGTAATTTTAGCACAGTTTCAGAACGATTCGTGAAAGTCACCTTTTAAGAATAACTTCCACTGCAGCCCATACATAAAAGTTTGCTCCTTTATTACTCTGCACATGGACAATTATTTGCGCTGTTATTTGCCCCAGGCATGTACCTATGTAATTACCGTTTACAGTGTAAAGATGGATGTTATCGGTCGCTGAACGTCGGAGCAGTAGGCGTTTAATGCATTTTCCCATAGGGTCCAATGCAAAATTGACACCTCATTTTCTCCATTCTCAAGAGCTTTGAGTCTCTGCAAAACATATACATGTGTAGACACAAATAAGTGAAATAGAATGAAGGCTATTTCAGCTTTAGCTTTTATTCCGTTTGGGAGCTAAAGTCGTACAAACTTTTGTTTACAAAAAATTCGATTGCCTATAGTTCGCAAGTTATGCAATCAGTTGACATAAGGTTGTGCATGCATGTAGACATGTTAATGGCCTTTATACATGCCAAGTTTCAGATGGCTACCTACTCATACAAGCAAGCAGTAGCGGTTTGAAATTTTCACAATTTGGGCTACACGTTCGGGACGATTCGTGACCTTAGGTGACTTGCACAATTCGGGCTGAAACTAGTGCCAAATGAGAGGGTTGGGATAAACATTCAATTGACCATATGTGCCAAAAATTCTCGTTCATTAGTTTTCGAGTTATAGCCCCTGGAAGTCGTAAACTGCACGACTTTGCCCTCGAATATCTCGACAACGGAGAAAGGAGAATTTCTGGGATTTTTTCCCAAGAAATATATGGGAATTATCTGTAATTTTAGCACAGTTTCAGAACGATTCGTGAAAGTCACCTTTTAAGAATAACTTCCACTGCAGCCCATACATAAAAGTTTGCTCCTTTATTACTCTGCACATGGACAATTATTTGCGCTGTTATTTGCCCCAGGCATGTACCTATGTAATTACCGTTTACAGTGTAAAGATGGATGTTATCGGTCGCTGAACGTCGGAGCAGTAGGCGTTTAATGCATTTTCCCATAGGGTCCAATGCAAAATTGACACCTCATTTTCTCCATTCTCAAGAGCTTTGAGTCTCTGCAAAACATATACATGTGTAGACACAAATAAGTGAAATAGAATGAAGGCTATTTCAGCTTTAGCTTTTATTCCGTTTGGGAGCTAAAGTCGTACAAACTTTTGTTTACAAAAAATTCGATTGCCTATAGTTCGCAAGTTATGCAATCAGTTGACATAAGGTTGTGCATGCATGTAGACATGTTAATGGCCTTTATACATGCCAAGTTTCAGATGGCTACCTACTCATACAAGCAAGCAGTAGCGGTTTGAAATTTTCACAATTTGGGCTACACGTTCGGGACGATTCGTGACCTTAGGTGACTTGCACAATTCGGGCTGAAACTAGTGCCAAATGAGAGGGTTGGGATAAACATTCAATTGACCATATGTGCCAAAAATTCTCGTTCATTAGTTTTCGAGTTATAGCCCCTGGAAGTCGTAAACTGCACGACTTTGCCCTCGAATATCTCGACAACGGAGAAAGGAGAATTTCTGGGATTTTTTCCCAAGAAATATATGGGAATTATCTGTAATTTTAGCACAGTTTCAGAACGATTCGTGAAAGTCACCTTTTAAGAATAACTTCCACTGCAGCCCATACATAAAAGTTTGCTCCTTTATTACTCTGCACATGGACAATTATTTGCGCTGTTATTTGCCCCAGGCATGTACCTATGTAATTACCGTTTACAGTGTAAAGATGGATGTTATCGGTCGCTGAACGTCGGAGCAGTAGGCGTTTAATGCATTTTCCCATAGGGTCCAATGCAAAATTGACACCTCATTTTCTCCATTCTCAAGAGCTTTGAGTCTCTGCAAAACATATACATGTGTAGACACAAATAAGTGAAATAGAATGAAGGCTATTTCAGCTTTAGCTTTTATTCCGTTTGGGAGCTAAAGTCGTACAAACTTTTGTTTACAAAAATTTCGATGGCCTATAGTTCGCAAGTTATGCAATCAGTTGACATAAGATTGTGCATGCATGTAGACATGTTAATGGCCTTTATACATGCCAAGTTTCAGATGGCTACCTACTCATACAAGCAAGCAGTAGCGGTTTGAAATTTTCACAATTTGGGCTACACGTTCGGGACGATTCGTGACCTTAGGTGACTTGCACAATTCGGGCTGAAACTAGTGCCAAATGAGAGGGTTGGGATAAACATTCAATTGACCATATGTGCCAAAAATTCTCGTTCTTTAGTTTTCGAGTTATAGCCCCTGGAAGTCGTAAACTGCACGACTTTGCCCTCGAATATCTCGACAACGGAGAAAGGAGAATTTCTGGGATTTTTTCCCAAGAAATATATGGGAATTATCTGTAATTTTAGCACAGTTTCAGAACGATTCGTGAAAGTCACCTTCTAAGAATAACTTCCACTGCAGCCCATACATAAAAGTTTGCTCCTTTATTATTCTGCACATGGACAATTATTTGCGCTGTTATTTGCCCCAGGCATGTACCTATGTAATTACCGTTTACAGTGTAAAGATGGATGTTATCGGTCGCTGAACGTCGGAGCAGTAGGCGTTTAATGCATTTTCCCATAGGGTCCAATGCAAAATTGACACCTCATTTTCTCCATTCTCAAGAGCTTTGAGTCTCTGCAAAACATATACATGTGTAGACACAAATAAGTGAAGTAGAATGAAGGCTATTTCAGCTCTAGCTTTTATTCCGTTTGGGAGCTAAAGTCGTACAAACTTTTGTTTACAAAAATTTCGATGGCCTATAGTTCGCAAGTTATGCAATCAGTTGACATAAGATTGTGCATGCATGTAGACATGTTAATGGCCTTTATACATGCCAAGTTTCAGATGGCTACCTACTCATACAAGCAAGCAGTAGCGGTTTGAAATTTTCACAATTTGGGCTACACGTTCGGGACGATTCGTGACCTTAGGTGACTTGCACAATTCGGGCTGAAACTAGTGCCAAATGAGAGGGTTGGGATAAACATTCAATTGACCATATGTGCCAAAAATTCTCGTTCTTTAGTTTTCGAGTTATAGCCCCTGGAAGTCGTAAACTGCACGACTTTGCCCTCGAATATCTCGACAACGGAGAAAGGAGAATTTCTGGGATTTTTTCCCAAGAAATATATGGGAATTATCTGTAATTTTAGCACAGTTTCAGAACGATTCGTGAAAGTCACCTTTTAAGAATAACTTCCACTGCAGCCCATACATAAAAGTTTGCTCCTTTATTACTCTGCACATGGACAATTATTTGCGCTGTTATTTGCCCCAGGCATGTACCTATGTAATTACCGTTTACAGTGTAAAGATGGATGTTATCGGTCGCTGAACGTCGGAGCAGTAGGCGTTTAATGCATTTTCCCATAGGGTCCAATGCAAAATTGACACCTCATTTTCTCCATTCTCAAGAGCTTTGAGTCTCTGCAAAACATATACATGTGTAGACACAAATAAGTGAAATAGAATGAAGGCTATTTCAGCTTTAGCTTTTATTCCGTTTGGGAGCTAAAGTCGTACAAACTTTTGTTTACAAAAATTTCGATGGCCTATAGTTCGCAAGTTATGCAATCAGTTGACATAAGATTGTGCATGCATGTAGACATGTTAATGGCCTTTATACATGCCAAGTTTCAGATGGCTACCTACTCATACAAGCAAGCAGTAGCGGTTTGAAATTTTCACAATTTGGGCTACACGTTCGGGACGATTCGTGACCTTAGGTGACTTGCACAATTCGGGCTGAAACTAGTGCCAAATAAGAGGGTTGGGATAAACATTCAATTGACCATATGTGCCAAAAATTCTCGTTCTTTAGTTTTCGAGTTATAGCCCCTGGAAGTCGTAAACTGCACGACTTTGCCCTCGAATATCTCGACAACGGAGAAAGGAGAATTTCTGGGATTTTTTCCCAAGAAATATATGGGAATTATCTGTAATTTTAGCACAGTTTCAGAACGATTCGTGAAAGTCACCTTTTAAGAATAACTTCCACTGCAGCCCATACATAAAAGTTTGCTCCTTTATTACTCTGCACATGGACAATTATTTGCGCTGTTATTTGCCCCAGGCATGTACCTATGTAATTACCGTTTACAGTGTAAAGATGGATGTTATCGGTCGCTGAACGTCGGAGCAGTAGGCGTTTAATGCATTTTCCCATAGGGTCCAATGCAAAATTGACACCTCATTTTCTCCATTCTCAAGAGCTTTGAGTCTCTGCAAAACATATACATGTGTAGACACAAATAAGTGAAATAGAATGAAGGCTATTTCAGCTTTAGCTTTTATTCCGTTTGGGAGCTAAAGTCGTACAAACTTTTGTTTACAAAAATTTCGATGGCCTATAGTTCGCAAGTTATGCAATCAGTAGACATAAGATTGTGCATGCATGTAGACATGTTAATGGCCTTTATACATGCCAAGTTTCAGATGGCTACCTACTCATACAAGCAAGCAGTAGCGGTTTGAAATTTTCACAATTTGGGCTACACGTTCGGGACGATTCGTGACCTTAGGTGACTTGCACAATTCGGGGGAAACTAGTGCCAAATGAGAGGGTTGGGATAAACATTCAATTGACCATATGTGCCAAAAATTCTCGTTCTTTAGTTTTCGAGTTATAGCCCCTGGAAGTCGTAAACTGCACGACTTTGCCCTCGAATATCTCGACAACGGAGAAAGGAGAATTTCTGGGATTTTTTCCCAAGAAATATATGGGAATTATCTGTAATTTTAGCACAGTTTCAGAACGATTCGTGAAAGTCACCTTTTTAGAATAACTTCCACTGCAGCCCATACATAAAAGTTTGCTCCTTTATTATTCTGCACATGGACAATTATTTGCGCTGTTATTTGCCCCAGGCATGTACCTATGTAATTACCGTTTACAGTGTAAAGATGGATGTTATCGGTCGCTGAACGTCGGAGCAGTAGGCGTTTAATGCATTTTCCCATAGGGTCCAATGCAAAATTGACACCTCATTTTCTCCATTCTCAAGAGCTTTGAGTCTCTGCAAAACATATACATGTGTAGACACAAATAAGTGAAATAGAATGAAGGCTATTTCAGCTTTAGCTTTTATTCCGTTTGGGAGCTAAAGTCGTACAAACTTTTGTTTACAAAAATTTCGATGGCCTATAGTTCGCAAGTTATGCAATCAGTTGACATAAGATTGTGCATGCATGTAGACATGTTAATGGCCTTTATACATGCCAAGTTTCAGATGGCTACCTACTCATACAAGCAAGCAGTAGCGGTTTGAAATTTTCACAATTTGGGCTACACGTTCGGGACGATTCGTGACCTTAGGTGACTTGCACAATTCGGGCTGAAACTAGTGCCAAATGAGAGGGTTGGGATAAACATTCAATTGACCATATGTGCCAAAAATTCTCGTTCTTTAGTTTTCGAGTTATAGCCCCTGGAAGTCGTAAACTGCACGACTTTGCCCTCGAATATCTCGACAACGGAGAAAGGAGAATTTCTGGGATTTTTCCCAAGAAATATATGGGAATTATCTGTAATTTTAGCACAGTTTCAGAACGATTCGTGAAAGTCACCTTTTAAGAATAACTTCCACTGCAGCCCATACATAAAAGTTTGCTCCTTTATTACTCTGAACATGGAAAATTATTTGCGCTGTTATTTGCCCCAGGCATGTACCTATGTAATTACCGTTTACAGTGTAAAGATGGATGTTATCGGTCGCTGAACTTCGGAGCAGTAGGCGTTTAATGCATTTTCCCATAGAAAACAATGCAAAATTGACACCTCATTTTCTCCATTCTCAAGAGCTTTGAGTCTCTGCAAAACATATACATGTGTAAACACAAATAAGTGAAATAGAATGAAGGCTATTTCAGCTTTAGCTTTTATTCCGTTTGGGAGCTAAAGTCGTACAAACTTTTGTTTACAAAAATTTCGATGGCCTATAGTTCGCAAGTTATGCAATCAGTTGACATAAGATTGTGCATGCATGTAGACATGTTAATGGCCTTTATACATGCCAAGTTTCAGATGGCTACCTACTCATACAAGCAAGCAGTAGCGGTTTGAAATTTTCACAATTTGGGCTACACGTTCGGGACGATTCGTGACCTTAGGTGACTTGCACAATTCGGGCTGAAACTAGTGCCAAATGAGAGGGTTGGGATAAACATTCAATCGACCATATGTGCCAAAAATTCTCGTTCTTTAGTTTTCGAGTTATAGCCCCTGGAAGTCGTAAACTGCACGACTTTGCCCTCGAATATCTCGACAACGGAGAAAGGAGAATTTCTGGGATTTTTTCCCAAGAAATATATGGGAATTATCTGTAATTTTAGCACAGTTTCAGAACGATTCGTGAAAGTCACCTTTTAAGAATAACTTCCACTGCAGCCCATACATAAAAGTTTGCTCCTTTATTACTCTGCACATGGACAATTATTTGCGCTGTTATTTGCCCCAGGCATGTACCTATGTAATTACCGTTTACAGTGTAAAGATGGATGTTATCGGTCACTGAACGTCGGAGCAGTAGGCGTTTAATGCATTTTCCCATAGGGTCCAATGCAAAATTGACACCTCATTTTCTCCATTCTCAAGAGCTTTGAGTCTCTGCAAAACATATACATGTGTAGACACAAATAAGTGAAATAGAATGAAGGCTATTTCAGCTTTAGCTTTTATTCCGTTTGGGAGCTAAAGTCGTACAAACTTTTGTTTACAAAAATTTCGATGGCCTATAGTTCGCAAGTTATGCAATCAGTTGACATAAGATTGTGCATGCATGTAGACATGTTAATGGCCTTTATACATGCCAAGTTTCAGATGGCTACCTACTCATACAAGCAAGCAGTAGCGGTTTGAAATTTTCACAATTTGGGCTACACGTTCGGGACGATTCGTGACCTTAGGTGACTTGCACAATTCGGGCTGAAACTAGTGCCAAATGAGAGGGTTGGGATAAACATTCAATTGACCATATGTGCCAAAAATTCTCGTTCATTAGTTTTCGAGTTATAGCCCCTGGAAGTCGTAAACTGCACGACTTTGCCCTCGAATATCTCGACAACGGAGAAAGGAGAATTTCTGGGATTTTTTTCCAAGAAATATATGGGAATTATCTGTAATTTTAGCACAGTTTCAGAACGATTCGTGAAAGTCACCTTTTAAGAATAACTTCCACTGCAGCCCATACATAAAAGTTTGCTCCTTTATTACTCTGCACATGGACAATTATTTGCGCTGTTATTTGCCCCAGGCATGTACCTATGTAATTACCGTTTACAGTGTAAAGATGGATGTTATCGGTCGCTGAACGTCGGAGCAGTAGGCGTTTAATGCATTTTCCCATAGGGTCCAATGCAAAATTGACACCTCATTTTCTCCATTCTCAAGAGCTTTGAGTCTCTGCAAAACATATACATGTGTAGACACAAATAAGTGAAATAGAATGAAGGCTATTTCAGCTTTAGCTTTTATTCCGTTTGGGAGCTAAAGTCGTACAAACTTTTGTTTACAAAAATTTCGATGGCCTATAGTTCGCAAGTTATGAAATCAGTAGACATAAGATTGTGCATGCATGTAGACATGTTAATGGCCTTTATACATGCCAAGTTTCAGATGGCTACCTACTCATACAAGCAAGCAGTAGCGGTTTGAAATTTTCACAATTTGGGCTACACGTTCGGGACAATTCGTGACCTTAGGTGACTTGCACAATTCGGGCTGAAACTAGTGCCAAATGAGAGGGTTGGGATAAACATTCAATTGACCATATGTGCCAAAAATTCTCGTTCTTTAGTTTTCGAGTTATAGCCCCTGGAAGTCGTAAACTGCACGACTTTGCCCTCGAATATCTCGACAACGGAGAAAGGAGAATTTCTGGGATTTTTTCCCAAGAAATATATGGGAATTATCTGTAATTTTAGCACAGTTTCAGAACGATTCGTGAAAGTCACCTTTTAAGAATAACTTCCACTGCAGCCCATACATAAAAGTTTGCTCCTTTATTTTTCTGCACATGGACAATTATTTGCGCTGTTATTTGCCCCAGGCATGTACCTATGTAATTACCGTTTACAGTGTAAAGATGGATGTTATCGGTCGCTGAACGTCGGAGCAGTAGGCGTTTAATGCATTTTCCCATAGGGTCCAATGCAAAATTGACACCTCATTTTCTCCATTCTCAAGAGCTTTGAGTCTCTGCAAAACATATACATGTGTAGACACAAATAAGTGAAATAGAATGAAGGCTATTTCAGCTTTAGCTTTTATTCCGTTTGGGAGCTAAAGTCGTACAATCTTTTGTTTACAAAAATTTCGATGGCCTATAGTTCGCAAGTTATGCAATCAGTTGACATAAGATTGTGCGTGCATGTAGACATGTTAATGGCCTTTATACATGCCAAGTTTCAGATGGCTACCTACTCATACAAGCAAGCAGTTGCGGTTTGAAATTTTCACAATTTGGGCTACACGTTCGGGACGATTCGTGACCTTAGGTGACTTGCACAATTCGGGCTGAAACTAGTGCCAAATGAGAGGGTTGGGATAAACATTCAATTGACCATATGTGCCAAAAATTCTCGTTCTTTAGTTTTCGAGTTATAGCCCCTGGAAGTCGTAAACTGCACGACTTTGCCCTCGAATATCTCGACAACGGAGAAAGGAGAATTTCTGGGATTTTTTCCCAAGAAATATATGGGAATTATCTGTAATTTTAGCACAGTTTCAGAACGATTCGTGAAAGTCACCTTTTAAGAATAACTTCCACTGCAGCCCATACATAAAAGTTTGCTCCTTTATTACTCTGCACATGGACAATTATTTGCGCTGTTATTTGCCCCAGGCATGTACCTATGTAATTACCGTTTACAGTGTAAAGATGGATGTTATCGGTCGCTGAACGTCGGAGCAGTAGGCGTTTAATGCATTTTCCCATAGGGTCCAATGCAAAATTGACACCTCATTTTCTCCATTCTCAAGAGCTTTGAGTCTCTGCAAAACATATACATGTGTAGACACAAATAAGTGAAATAGAATGAAGGCTATTTCAGCTTTAGCTTTTATTCCGTTTGGGAGCTAAAGTCGTACAAACTTTTGTTTACAAAAATTTCGATGGCCTATAGTTCGCAAGTTATGCAATCAGTTGACATAAGATTGTGCATGCATGTAGACATGTTAATGGCCTTTATACATGCCAAGTTTCAGATGGCTACCTACTCATACAAGCAAGCAGTAGCGGTTTGAAATTTTCACAATTTGGGCTACACGTTCTGGACGATTCGTGACCTTAGGTGACTTGCACAATTCGGGCTGAAACTAGTGCCAAATGAGAGGGTTGGGATAAACATTCAATTGACCATATGTGCCAAAAATTCTCGTTCTTTAGTTTTCGAGTTATAGACCCTGGAAGTCGTAAACTGCACGACTTTGCCCTCGAATATATCGACAACGGAGAAAGGAGAATTTCTGGGATTTTTTCCCAAGAAATATATGGGAATTATCTGTAATTTTAGCACAGTTTCAGAACGATTCGTGAAAGTCACCTTTTAAGAATAACTTCCACTGCAGCCCATACATTAAAGTTTGCTCCTTTATTACTCTGCACATGGACATTTATTTGCGCTGTTATTTGCCCCAGGCATGTACCTATGTAATTACCGTTTACTATTTCAAAGATGGATGTTATCGGTCGCTGAACGTCGGAGCAGTAGGCGTTTAATGCATTTTCCCATAGGGTCCAATGCAAAATTGACACCTCATTTTCTCCATTCTCAAGAGCTTTGAGTCTCTGCAAAACATATACATGTGTAGACACAAATAAGTGAAATAGAATGAAGGCTATTTCAGCTTTAGCTTTTATTCCGTTTGGGAGCTAAAGTCGTACAAACTTTTGTTTACAAATATTTCGATTGCCTATAGTTCGCAAGTTATGCAATCAGTTGACATAAGATTGTGCATGCATGTAGACATGTTAATGGCCTTTATACATGCCAAGTTTCAGATGGCTACCTACTCATACAAGCAAGCAGTAGCGGTTTGAAATTTTCACAATTTGGGCTACACGTTCGGGACGATTCGTGACCTTAGGTGACTTGCACAATTCGGACAGAAAATAGTGCCAAATGAGAGGGTTGGGATAAACATTCAATTGACCATATGTGCCAAAAATTCTCGTTCATTAGTTTTCGAGTTATAGCCCCTGGAAGTCGTAAACTGCACGACTTTGCCCTCGAATATCTCGACAACGGAGAAAGGAGAATTTCTGGGATTTTTTCCCAAGAAATATATGGGAATTATCTGTAATTTTAGCACAGTTTCAGAACGATTCGTGAAAGTCACCTTTTAAGAATAACTTCCACTGCAGCCCATACATAAAAGTTTGCTCCTTTATTACTCTGCACATGGACAATTATTTGCGCTGTTATTTGCCCCAGGCATGTACCTTTGTAATTACCGTTTACAGTGTAAAGATGGATGTTATCGGTCGCTGAACGTCGGAGCAGTAGGCGTTTAATGCATTTTCCCATAGGGTCCAATGCAAAATTGACACCTCATTTTCTCCATTCTCAAGAGCTTTGAGTCTCTGCAAAACATATACATGTGTAGACACAAATAAGTGAAATAGAATGAAGGCTATTTCAGCTTTAGCTTTTATTCCGTTTGGGAGCTAAAGTCGTACAAACTTTTGTTTACAAAAATTTCGATGGCCTATAGTTCGCAAGTTATGCAATCAGTTGACATAAGATTGTGCATGCATGTAGACATGTTAATGGCCTTTATACATGCCAAGTTTCAGATGGCTACCTACTCATACAAGCAAGCAGTAGCGGTTTGAAATTTTCACAATTTGGGCTACACGTTCGGGACGATTCGTGACCTTAGGTGACTTGCACAATTCGGGCTGAAACTAGTGCCAAATGAGAGGGTTGGGATAAACATTCAATTGACCATATGTGCCAAAAATTCTCGTTCTTTAGTTTTCGAGTTATAGCCCCTGGAAGTCGTAAACTGCACGACTTTGCCCTCGAATATCTCGACAACGGAGAAAGGAGAATTTCTGGGATTTTTTCCCAAGAAATATATGGGAATTATCTGTAATTTTAGCACAGTTTCAGAACGATTCGTGAAAGTCACCTTTTAAGAATAACTTCCAGTGCAGCCCATACATAAAAGTTTGCTCCTTTATTACTCTGCACATGGACAATTATTTGCGCTGTTATTTGCCCCAGGCATGTACCTATGTAATTACCGTTTACAGTGTAAAGATGGATGTTATCGGTCGCTGAACGTCGGAGCAGTAGGCGTTTAATGCATTTTCCCATAGGGTCCAATGCAAAATTGACACCTCATTTTCTCCATTCTCAAGAGCTTTGAGTCTCTGCAAAACATATACATGTGTAGACACAAATAAGTGAAATAGAATGAAGGCTATTTCAGCTTTAGCTTTTATTCCGTTTGGGAGCTAAAGTCGTACAAACTTTTGTTTACAAAAATTTCGATGGCCTATAGTTCGCAAGTTATGCAATCAGTTGACATAAGATTGTGCATGCATGTAGACATGTTAATGGCCTTTATACATGCCAAGTTTCAGATGGCTACCTACTCATACAAGCAAGCAGTAGCGGTTTGAAATTTTCACAATTTGGGCTACACGTTCGGGACGATTCGTGACCTTAGGTGACTTGCACAATTCGGGCTGAAACTAGTGCCAAATGAGAGGGTTGGGATAAACATTCAATTGACCATATGTGCCAAAAATTCTCGTTCTTTAGTTTTCGAGTTATAGCCCCTGGAAGTCGTAAACTGCACGACTTTGCCCTCGAATATCTCGACAACGGAGAAAGGAGAATTTCTGGGATTTTTTCCCAAGAAATATATGGGAATTATCTGTAATTTTAGCACAGTTTTAGAACGATTCGTGAAAGTCACCTTTTAAGAATAACTTCCACTGCAGCCCATACATAAATGTTTGCTCCTTTATTACTCTGCACATGGACAATTATTTGCGCTGTTATTTGCCCCAGGCATGTACCTATGTAATTACCGTTTACAGTGTAAAGACGGATGTTATCGGTCGCTGAACGTCGGAGCAGTAGGCGTTTAATGCATTTTCCCATAGGGTCCAATGCAAAATTGACACCTCATTTTCTCCATTCTCAAGAGCTTTGAGTCTCTGCGAAACATATACATGTGTAGACACAAATAAGTGAAATAGAATGAAGGCTATTTCAGCTTTAGCTTTTATTCCGTTTGGGAGCTAATGTCGTACAAACTTTTGTTTACAAAAATTTCGATGGCCTATAGTTCGCAAGTTATGCAATCACTTGACATAAGATTTGTGCATGCATGTAGACATGTTAATGGCCTTTATACATGCTAAGTTTCAGATGGCTACCTACTCATACAAGCAAGCAGTAGCGGTTTGAAATTTTCACAATTTGGGCTACACGTTCGGGACGATTCGTGACCTTAGGTGACTTGCACAATTCGGGCTGAAACTAGTGCCAAATGAGAGGGTTGGGATAAACATTCAATTGACCATATGTGCCAAAAATTCTCGTTCTTTAGTTTTCGAGTTATAGCCCCTGGAAGTCGTAAACTGCACGCCTTTGCCCTCGAATATCTCGACAACGGAGAAAGGAGAATTTCTGGGATTTTTTCCCAAGAAATATATGGGAATTATCTGTAATTTTAGCACAGTTTCAGAACGATTCGTGAAAGTCAGCTTTTAAGAAAAACTTCCACTGCAGCCCATACATAAAAGTTTGCTCCTTTATTACTCTGCACATGGACAATTATTTGCGCTGTTATTTGCCCCAGGCATGTACCTATGTAATTACCGTTTACAGTGTAAAGATGGATGTTATCGGTCGCTGAACGTCGGAGCAGTAGGCGTTTAATGCATTTTCCCATAGGGTCCAATGCAAAATTGACACCTCATTTTCTCCATTCTCAAGAGCTTTGAGTCTCTGCAAAACATATACATGTGTAGACACAAATAAGTGAAATAGAATGAAGGCTATTTCAGCTTTAGCTTTTATTCCGTTTGGGAGCTAAAGTCGTACAAACTTTTGTTTACAAAAATTTCGATGGCCTATAGTTCGCAAGTTATGCAATCAGTTGACATAAGATTGTGCATGCATGTAGACATGTTAATGGCCTTTATACATGCCAAGTTTCAGATGGCTACCTACTCATACAAGCAAGCAGTAGCGGTTTGAAATTTTCACAATTTGGGCTACACGTTCGGGACGATTTGTGACCTGAGGTGACTTGCACAATTCGGGCTGAAACTAGTGCCAAATGAGAGGGTTGCGATAAACATTCAATTGACCATATGTGCCAAAAATTCTCGTTCTTTAGTTTTCGAGTTATAGCCCCTGGAAGTCGTAAACTGCACGACTTTGCCCTCGAATATCTCGACAACGGAGAAAGGAGAATTTCTGGGATTTTTTCCCAAGAAATATATGGGAATTATCTGTAATTTTAGCACAGTTTCAGAACGATTCGTGAAAGTCACCTTTTAAGAATAACTTCCACTGCAGCCCATACATAAAAGTTTGCTCCTTTATTACTCTGCACATGGACAATTATTTGCGCTGTTATTTGCCCCAGGCATGTACCTATGTAATTACCGTTTACAGTGTAAAGATGGATGTTATCGGTCGCTGAACGTCGGAGCAGTAGGCGTTTAATGCATTTTCCCATAGGGTCCAATGCAAAATTGACACCTCATTTTCTCCATTCTCAAGAGCTTTGAGTCTCTGCAAAACATATACATGTGTAGACACAAATAAGTGAAATAGAATGAAGGCTATTTCAGCTTTAGCTTTTATTCCGTTTGGGAGCTAAAGTCGTACAAACTTTTGTTTACAAAAATTTCGATGGCCTATAGTTCGCAAGTTATGCAATCAGTTGACATAAGATTGTGCATGCATGTAGACATGTTAATGGCCTTTATACATGCCAAGTTTCAGATGGCTACCTACTCATACAAGCAAGCAGTAGCGGTTTGAAATTTTCACAATTTGGGCTACACGTTCGGGACGATTCGTGACCTTAGGTGACTTGCACAATTCGGACAGAAAATAGTGCCAAATGAGAGGGTTGGGATAAACATTCAATTGACCATATGTGCCAAAAATTCTCGTTCATTAGTTTTCGAGTTATAGCCCCTGGAAGTCGTAAACTGCACGACTTTGCCCTCGAATATCTCGACAACGGAGAAAGGAGAATTTCTGGGATTTTCTCCCAAGAAATATATGGGAATTATCTGTAATTTTAGCACAGTTTCAGAACGATTCGTGAAAGTCACCTTTTAAGAATAACTTCCACTGCAGCCCATACATAAAAGTTTGCTCCTTTATTACTCTGCACATGGACAATTATTTGCGCTGTTATTTGCCCCAGGCATGTACCTATGTAATTACCGTTTACAGTGTAAAGATGGATGTTATCGGTCGCTGAACGTCGGAGCAGTAGGCGTTTAATGCATTTTCCCATAGGGTCCAATGCAAAATTGACACCTCATTTTCTCCATTCTCAAGAGCTTTGAGTCTCTGCAAAACATATACATGTGTAGACACAAATAAGTGAAATAGAATGAAGGCTATTTCAGCTTTAGCTTTTATTCCGTTTGGGAGCTAAAGTCGTACAAACTTTTGTTTACAAAAATTTCGATGGCCTATAGTTCGCAAGTTATGCAATCAGTTGACATAAGATTGTGCATGCATGTAGACATGTTAATGGCCTTTATACATGCCAAGTTTCAGATGGCTACCTACTCATACAAGCAAGCAGTAGCGGTTTGAAATTTTCACAATTTGGGCTACACGTTCGGGACGATTCGTGACCTTAGGTGACTTGCACAATTCGGGCTGAAACTAGTGCCAAATGAGAGGGTTGGGATAAACATTCAATTGACCATATGTGCCAAAAATTCTCGTTCTTTAGTTTTCGAGTTATAGCCCCTGGAAGTCGTAAACTGCACGACTTTGCCCTCGAATATCTCGACAACGGAGAAAGGAGAATTTCTGGGATTTTTTCCCAAGAAATATATGGGAATTATCTGTAATTTTAGCACAGTTTCAGAACGATTCGTGAAAGTCACCTTTTAAGAATAACTTCCACTGCAGCCCATACATAAAAGTTTGCTCCTTTATTACTCTGCACATGGACAATTATTTGCGCTGTTATTTGCCCCAGGCATGTACCTATGTAATTGCCGTTTACTGTGTAAAGATGGATGTTATCGGTCGCTGAACGTCGGAGCAGTAGGCGTTTAATGCATTTTCCCATAGGGTCCAATGCAAAATTGACACCTCATTTTCTCCATTCTCAAGAGCTTTGAGTCTCTGCAAAACATATACATGTGTAGACACAAATAAGTGAAATAGAATGAAGGCTATTTCAGCTTTAGCTTTTATTCCGTTTGGGAGCTAAAGTCGTACAAACTTTTGTTTACAAAAATTTCGATGGCCTATAGTTCGCAAGTTATGCAATCAGTTGACATAAGATTGTGCATGCATGTAGACATGTTAATGGCCTTTATACATGCCAAGTTTCAGATGGCTACCTACTCATACAAGCAAGCAGTAGCGGTTTGAAATTTTCACAATTTGGGCTACACGTTCGGGACGATTCGTGACCTTAGGTGACTTGCACAATTTGGGCTGAAACTAGTGCCAAATGAGAGGGTTGGGATAAACATTCAATTGACCATATGTGCCAAAAATTCTCGTTCTTTAGTTTTCGAGTTATAGCCCCTGGAAGTCGTAAACTGCACGTCTTTGCCCTCGAATATCTCGACAACGGAGAAAGGAGAATTTCTGGGATTTTTTCCCAAGAAATATATGGGAATTATCTGTAATTTTAGCACAGTTTCAGAACGATTCGTGAAAGTCACCTTTTAAGAATAACTTCCACTGCAGCC
This sequence comes from Ctena decussata, assembly GCA_963989385.1. Classification (NCBI taxonomy): domain Eukaryota; kingdom Metazoa; phylum Mollusca; class Bivalvia; order Lucinida; family Lucinidae; genus Ctena; species Ctena decussata. Next base: position 17,602,884 of record OZ022512.1, on the reverse strand, counting down.
CATACATAAAAGTTTGCTCCTTTATTACTCTGCACATGGACAATTATTTGCGCTGTTATTTGCCCCAGGCATGTACCTATGTAATTACCGTTTACAGTGTAAAGATGGATGTTATCGGTCGCTGAACGTCGGAGCAGTAGGCGTTTAATGCATTTTCCCATAGGGTCCAATGCAAAATTGACACCTCATTTTCTCCATTCTCAAGAGCTTTGAGTCTCTGCAAAACATATACATGTGTAGACACAAATAAGTGAAATAGAATGAAGGCTATTTCAGCTTTAGCTTTTATTCCGTTTGGGAGCTAAAGTCGTACAAACTTTTGTTTACAAAAATTTCGATGGCCTATAGTTCGCAAGTTATGCAATCAGTTGACATAAGATTGTGCATGCATGTAGACATGTTAATGGCCTTTATACATGCCAAGTTTCAGATGGCTACCTACTCATACAAGCAAGCAGTAGCGGTTTGAACTTTTCACCATTTGGGCTACACGTTCGGGACGATTCGTGACCTTAGGTGACTTGCACAATTTGGGCTGAAACTAGTGCCAAATGAGAGGGTTGGGATAAACATTCAATTGACCATATGTGCCAAAAATTCTCGTTCTTTAGTTTTCGAGTTATAGCCCCTGGAAGTCGTAAACTGCACGACTTTGCCCTCGAATATCTCGACAACGGAGAAAGGAGAATTTCTGGGATTTTTTCCCAAGAAATATACGGGAATTATCTGTAATTTTAGCACAGTTTCAGAACGATTCGTGAAAGTCACCTTTTAAGAATAACTTCCACTGCAGCCCATACATAAAAGTTTGCTCCTTTATTACTCTGCACATGGACAATTATTTGCGCTGTTATTTGCCCCAGGCATGTACCTATGTAATTACCGTTTACAGTGTAAAGATGGATGTTATCGGTCGCTGAACGTCGGAGCAGTAGGCGTTTAATGCATTTTCCCATAGGGTCCAATGCAAAATTGACACCTCATTTTCTCCATTCTCAAGAGCTTTGAGTCTCTGCAAAACATATACATGTGTAGACACAAATAAGTGAAATAGAATGAAGGCTATTTCAGCTTTAGCTTTTATTCCGTTTGGGAGCTAAAGTCGTACAAACTTTTGTTTACAAAAATTTCGATGGCCTATAGTTCGCAAGTTATGCAATTAGTTGACATAAGATTGTGCATGCATGTAGACATGTTAATGGCCTTTATACATGCCAAGTTTCAGATGGCTACCTACTCATACAAGCAAGCAGTAGCGGTTTGAACTTTTCACAATTTGGGCTACACGTTCGGGACGATTCGTGACCTTAGGTGACTTGCACAATTCGGGCTGAAACTAGTGCCAAATGAGAGGGTTGGGATAAACATTCAATTGACCATATGTGCCAAAAATTCTCGTTCTTTAGTTTTCGAGTTATAGCCCCTGGAAGTCGTAAACTGCACGACTTTGCCCTCGAATATCTCGACAACGGAGAAAGGAGAATTTCTGGGATTTTTTCCCAAGAAATATATGGGAATTATCTGTAATTTTAGCACAGTTTCAGAACGATTCGTGAAAGTCACCTTTTAAGAATAACTTCCACTGCAGCCATACATAAAAGTTTGCTCCTTTATTACTCTGCACATGGACAATTATTTGCGCTGTTATTTGCCCCAGGCATGTACCTATGTAATTACCGTTTACAGTGTAAAGATGGATGTTATCGGTCGCTGAACGTCGGAGCAGTAGGCGTTTAATGCATTTTCCCTTAGGGTCCAATGCAAAATTGACACCTCATTTTCTCCATTCTCAAGAGCTTTGAGTCTCTGCAAATCATATACATGTGTAGACACAAATAAGTGAAATAGAATGAAGGCTATTTCAGCTTTAGCTTTTATTCCGTTTGGGAGCTAAAGTCGTACAAACTTTTGTTTACAAAAAATTCGATGGCCTATAGTTCGCAAGTTATGCAATCAGTTGACATAAGATTGTGCATGCATGTAGACATGTTAATGGCCTTTATACATGCCAAGTTTCAGATGGCTACCTACTCATACAAGCAAGCAGTAGCGGTTTGAAATTTTCACAATTTGGGCTACACGTTCGGGACGAGTCGTGACCTTAGGTGACTTGCACAATTCGGGCTGAAACTAGTGCCAAATGAGAGGGTTGGGATAAACATTCAATTGACCATATGTGCCAAAAATTCTCGTTCTTTAGTTTTCGAGTTATAGCCCCTGGAAGTCGTAAACTGCACGACTTTGCCCTCGAATATCTCGACAACGGAGAAAGGAGAATTTCTGGGATTTTTTCCCAAGAAATATATGGGAATTATCTGTAATTTTAGCACAGTTTCAGAACGATTCGTGAAAGTCAGCTTTTAAGAATAACTTCCACTGCAGCCCATACATAAAAGTTTGCTCCTTTATTTCTCTGCACATGGACAATTATTTGCGCTGTTATTTTCCCCAGGCATGTACCTATGTAATTACCGTTTACAGTGTAAAGATGGATGTTATCGGTCGCTGAACGTCGGAGCAGTAGGCGTTTAATGCATTTTCCCATAGGGTCCAATGCAAAATTGACACCTCATTTTCTCCATTCTCAAGAGCTTTGAGTCTCTGCAAAACATATACATGTGTAGACACAAATAAGTGAAATAGAATGAAGGCTATTTCAGCTTTAGCTTTTATTCCGTTTGGGAGCTAAAGTCGTACAAACTTTTGTTTACAAAAATTTCGATGGCCTATAGTTCGCAAGTTATGCAATCAGTTGACATAAGATTGTGCATGCATGTAGACATGTTAATGGCCTTTATACATGCCAAGTTTCAGATGGCTACCTACTCATACAAGCAAGCAGTAGCGGTTTGAACTTTTCACCATTTGGGCTACACGTTCGGGACGATTCGTGACCTTAGGTGACTTGCACAATTCGGGCTGAAACTAGTGCCAAATGAGAGGGTTGGGATAAACATTCAATTGACCATATGTGCCAAAAATTCTCGTTCTTTAGTTTTCGAGTTATAGACCCTGGAAGTCGTAAACTGCACGACTTTGCCCTCGAATATCTCGACAACGGAGAAAGGAGAATTTCTGGGATTTTTTCCCAAGAAATATATGGGAATTATCTGTAATTTTAGCACAGTTTCAGAACGATTCGTGAAAGTCACCTTTTAAGAATAACTTCCACTGCAGCCCATACATAAAAGTTTGCTCCTTTATTACTCTGCACATGGACAATTATTTGCGCTGTTATTTGCCCCAGGCATGTACCTATGTAATTACCGTTTACAGTGTAAAGATGGATGTTATCGGTCGCTGAACTTCGGAGCAGTAGGCGTTTAATGCATTTTCCCATAGGGTCCAATGCAAAATTGACACCTCATTTTCTCCATTCTCAAGAGCTTTGAGTCTCTGCAAAACATATACATGTGTAGACACAAATAAGTGAAATAGAATGAAGGCTATTTCAGCTTTAGCTTTTATTCCGTTTGGGAGCTAAAGTCGTACAAACTTTTGTTTACAAAAATTTCGATGGCCTATAGTTCGCAAGTTATGCAATCAGTTGACATAAGATTGTGCATGCATGTAGACATGTTAATGGCCTTTATACATGCCAAGTTTCAGATGGCTACCTACTCATACAAGCAAGCAGTAGCGGTTTGAAATTTTCACAATTTGGGCTACACGTTCGGGACGATTCGTGACCTTAGGTGACTTGCACAATTCGGGCTGAAACTAGTGCCAAATGAGAGGGTTGGGATAAACATTCAATCGACCATATGTGCCAAAAATTCTCGTTCTTTAGTTTTCGAGTTATAGCCCCTGGAAGTCGTAAACTGCACGACTTTGCCCTCGAATATCTCGACAACGGAGAAAGGAGAATTTCTGGGATTTTTTCCCAAGAAATATATGGGAATTATCTGTAATTTTAGCACAGTTTCAGAACGATTCGTGAAAGTCACCTTTTAAGAATAACTTCCACTGCAGCCCATACATAAAAGTTTGCTCCTTTATTACTCTGCACATGGACATTTATTTGCGCTGTTATTTGCCCCAGGCATGTACCTTTGTAATTACCGTTTACAGTGTAAAGATGGATGTTATCGGTCGCTGAACGTCGGAGCAGTAGGCGTTTAATGCATTTTCCCATAGGGTCCAATGCAAAATTGACACCTCATTTTCTCCATTCTCAAAAGCTTTGAGTCTCTGCAAAACATATACATGTGTAGACACAAATAAGTGAAATAGAATGAAGGCTATTTCAGCTTTAGCTTTTATTCCGTTTGGGAGCTAAAGTCGTACAAACTTTTGTTTACAAAAATTTCGATGGCCTATAGTTCGCAAGTTATGCAATCAGTTGACATAAGATTGTGCATGCATGTAGACATGTTAATGGCCTTTATACATGCCAAGTTTCAGATGGCTACCTACTCATACAAGCAAGCAGTAGCGGTTTGAAATTTTCACAATTTGGGCTACACGTTCGGGACGATTCGTGACCTTAGGTGACTTGCACAATTCGGGCTGAAACTAGTGCCAAATGAGAGGGTTGGGATAAACATTCAATTGACCATATGTGCCAAAAATTCTCGTTCTTTAGTTTTCGAGTTATAGCCCCTGGAAGTCGTAAACTGCACGACTTTGCCCTCGAATATCTCGACAACGGAGAAAGGAGAATTTCTGGGATTTTTTCCCAAGAAATATATGGGAATTATCTGTAATTTTAGCACAGTTTCAGAACGATTCGTGAAAGTCACCTTTTAAGAATAACTTCCACTGCAGCCCATACATAAAAGTTTGCTCCTTTATTACTCTGCACATGGACAATTATTTGCGCTGTTATTTGCCCCAGGCATGTACCTATGTAATTACCGTTTACAGTGTAAAGATGGATGTTATCGGTCGCTGAACGTCGGAGCAGTAGGCGTTTAATGCATTTTCCCATAGGGTCCAATGCAAAATTGACACCTCATTTTCTCCATTCTCAAGAGCTTTGAGTCTCTGCAAAACATATACATGTGTAGACACAAATAAGTGAAATAGAATGAAGGCTATTTCAGCTTTAGCTTTTATTCCGTTTGGGAGCTAAAGTCGTACAAACTTTTGTTTACAAAAATTTCGATGGCCTATAGTTCGCAAGTTATGCAATCAGTTGACATAAGATTGTGCATGCATGTAGACATGTTAATGGCCTTTATACATGCCAAGTTTCAGATGGCTACCTACTCATACAAGCAAGCAGTAGCGGTTTGAAATTTTCACAATTTGGGCTACACGTTCGGGACGATTCGTGACCTTAGGTGACTTGCACAATTCGGGCTGAAACTAGTGCCAAATGAGAGGGTTGGGATAAACATTCAATTGACCATATGTGCCAAACATTCTCGTTCTTTAGTTTTCGAGTTATAGCCCCTGGAAGTCGTAAACTGCACGACTTTGCCCTCGAATATCTCGACAACGGAGAAAGGAGAATTTCTGGGATTTTTTCCCAAGAAATATATGGGAATTATCTGTAATTTTAGCACAGTTTCAGAACGATTCGTGAAAGTCACCTTTTAAGAATAACTTCCACTGCAGCCCATACATAAATGTTTGCTCCTTTATTACTCTGCACATGGACAATTATTTGCGCTGTTATTTGCCCCAGGCATGTACCTATGTAATTACCGTTTACAGTGTAAAGACGGATGTTATCGGTCGCTGAACGTCGGAGCAGTAGGTGTTTAATGCATTTTCCCATAGGGTCCAATGCAAAATTGACACCTCATTTTCTCCATTCTCAAGAGCTTTGAGTCTCTGCGAAACATATACATGTGTAGACACAAATAAGTGAAATAGAATGAAGGCTATTTCAGCTTTAGCTTTTATTCCGTTTGGGAGCTAATGTCGTACAAATTTTTGTTTACAAAAATTTCGATGGCCTATAGTTCGCAAGTTATGCAATCACTTGACATAAGATTTGTGCATGCATGTAGACATGTTAATGGCCTTTATACATGCTAAGTTTCAGATGGCTACCTACTCATACAAGCAAGCAGTAGCGGTTTGAAATTTTCACAATTTGGGCTACACGTTCGGGACGATTCGTGACCTTAGGTGACTTGCACAATTCGGGCTGAAACTAGTGCCAAATGAGAGGGTTGGGATAAACATTCAATTGACCATATGTGCCAAAAATTCTCGTTCTTTAGTTTTCGAGTTATAGCCCCTGGAAGTCGTAAACTGCACGCCTTTGCCCTCGAATATCTCGACAACGGAGAAAGGAGAATTTCTGGGATTTTTTCCCAAGAAATATATGGGAATTATCTGTAATTTTAGCACAGTTTCAGAACGATTCGTGAAAGTCAGCTTTTAAGAAAAACTTCCACTGCAGCCCATACATAAAAGTTTGCTCCTTTATTACTCTGCACATGGACAATTATTTGCGCTGTTATTTGCCCCAGGCATGTACCTATGTAATTACCGTTTACAGTGTAAAGATGGATGTTATCGGTCGCTGAACGTCGGAGCAGTAGGCGTTTAATGCATTTTCCCATAGGGTCCAATGCAAAATTGACACCTCATTTTCTCCATTCTCAAGAGCTTTGAGTCTCTGCAAAACATATACATGTGTAGACACAAATAAGTGAAATAGAATGAAGGCTATTTCAGCTTTAGCTTTTATTCCGTTTGGGAGCTAAAGTCGTACAAACTTTTGTTTACAAAAATTTCGATGGCCTATAGTTCGCAAGTTATGCAATCAGTTGACATAAGATTGTGCATGCATGTAGACATGTTAATGGCCTTTATACATGCCAAGTTTCAGATGGCTACCTACTCATACAAGCAAGCAGTAGCGGTTTGAAATTTTCACAATTTGGGCTACACGTTCGGGACGATTCGTGACCTGAGGTGACTTGCACAATTCGGGCTGAAACTAGTGCCAAATGAGAGGGTTGCGATAAACATTCAATTGACCATATGTGCCAAAAATTCTCGTTCTTTAGTTTTCGAGTTATAGCCCCTGGAAGTCGTAAACTGCACGACTTTGCCCTCGAATATCTCGACAACGGAGAAAGGAGAATTTCTGGGATTTTTTCCCAAGAAATATATGGGAATTATCTGTAATTTTAGCACAGTTTCAGAACGATTCGTGAAAGTCACCTTTTAAGAATAACTTCCACTGCAGCCCATACATAAAAGTTTGCTCCTTTATTACTCTGCACATGGACAATTATTTGCGCTGTTATTTGCCCCAGGCATGTACCTATGTAATTACCGTTTACAGTGTAAAGATGGATGTTATCGGTCGCTGAACGTCGGAGCAGTAGGCGTTTAATGCATTTTCCCATAGGGTCCAATGCAAAATTGACACCTCATTTTCTCCATTCTCAAGAGCTTTGAGTCTCTGCAAAACATATACATGTGTAGACACAAATAAGTGAAATAGAATGAAGGCTATTTCAGCTTTAGCTTTTATTCCGTTTGGGAGCTAAAGTCGTACAAACTTTTGTTTACAAAAATTTCGATGGCCTATAGTTCGCAAGTTATGCAATCAGTTGACATAAGATTGTGCATGCATGTAGACATGTTAATGGCCTTTATACATGCCAAGTTTCAGATGGCTACCTACTCATACAAGCAAGCAGTAGCGGTTTGAAATTTTCACAATTTGGGCTACACGTTCGGGACGATTCGTGACCTTAGGTGACTTGCACAATTCGGGCTGAAACTAGTGCCAAATGAGAGGGTTTGGATAAACATTCAATTGACCATATGTGCCAAAAATTCTCGTTCTTTAGTTTTCGAGTTATAGCCCCTGAAAGGCGTAAACTGCACGACTTTGCCCTCGAATATCTCGACAACGGAGAAAGGAGAATTTCTGGGATTTTTTCCCAAGAAATATATGGGAATTATCTGTAATTTTAGCACAGTTTCAGAACGATTCGTGAAAGTCACCTTTTAAGAATAACTTCCACTGCAGCCCATACATAAAAGTTTGCTCCTTTATTACTCTGCACATGGACAATTATTTGCGCTGTTATTTGCCCCAGGCATGTACCTATGTAATTACCGTTTACAGTGTAAAGATGGATGTTATCGGTCGCTGAACGTCGGAGCAGTAGGCGTTTAATGCATTTTCCCATAGGGTCCAATGCAAAATTGACACCTCATTTTCTCCATTCTCAAGAGCTTTGAGTCTCTGCAAAACATATACATGTGTAGACACAAATAAGTGAAATAGAATGAAGGCTATTTCAGCTTTAGCTTTTATTCCGTTTGGGAGCTAAAGTCGTACAAACTTTTGTTTACAAAAATTTCGATGGCCTATAGTTCGCAAGTTATGCAATCAGTTGACATAAGATTGTGCATGCATGTAGACATGTTAATGGCCTTTATACATGCCAAGTTTCAGATGGCTACCTACTCATACAAGCAAGCAGTAGCGGTTTGAAATTTTCACCATTTGGGCTACACGTTCGGGACGATTCGTGACCTTAGGTGACTTGCACAATTCGGGCTGAAACTAGTGCCAAATGAGAGGGTTGGGATAAACATTCAATTGACCATATGTGCCAAAAATTCTCGTTCTTTAGTTTTCGAGTTATAGCCCCTGGAAGTCGTAAACTGCACGACTTTGCCCTCGAATATCTCGACAACGGAGAAAGGAGAATTTCTGGGATTTTTTCCCAAGAAATATATGGGAATTATCTGTAATTTTAGCACAGTTTCAGAACGATTCGTGAAAGTCAGCTTTTAAGAAAAACTTCCACTGCAGCCCATACATAAAAGTTTGCTCCTTTATTACTCTGCACATGGACAATTATTTGCGCTGTTATTTGCCCCAGGCATGTACCTATGTAATTACCGTTTACAGTGTAAAGATGGATGTTATCGGTCGCTGAACGTCGGAGCAGTAGGCGTTTAATGCATTTTCCCATAGGGTCCAATGCAAAATTGACACCTCATTTTCTCCATTCTCAAGAGCTTTGAGTCTCTGCAAAACATATACATGTGTAGACACAAATAAGTGAAATAGAATGAAGGCTATTTCAGCTTTAGCTTTTATTCCGTTTGGGAGCTAAAGTCGTACAAACTTTTGTTTACAAAAATTTCGATGGCCTATAGTTCGCAAGTTATGCAATCAGTTGACATAAGATTGTGCATGCATGTAGACATGTTAATGGCCTTTATACATGCCAAGTTTCAGATGGCTACCTACTCATACAAGCAAGCAGTAGCGGTTTGAAATTTTCACAATTTGGGCTACACGTTCGGGACGATTCGTGACCTGAGGTGACTTGCACAATTCGGGCTGAAACTAGTGCCAAATGAGAGGGTTGCGATAAACATTCAATTGACCATATGTGCCAAAAATTCTCGTTCTTTAGTTTTCGAGTTATAGCCCCTGGAAGTCGTAAACTGCACGACTTTGCCCTCGAATATCTCGACAACGGAGAAAGGAGAATTTCTGGGATTTTTTCCCAAGAAATATATGGGAATTATCTGTAATTTTAGCACAGTTTCAGAACGATTCGTGAAAGTCACCTTTTAAGAATAACTTCCACTGCAGCCCATACATAAAAGTTTGCTCCTTTATTACTCTGCACATGGACAATTATTTGCGCTGTTATTTGCCCCAGGCATGTACCTATGTAATTACCGTTTACAGTGTAAAGATGGATGTTATCGGTCGCTGAACGTCGGAGCAGTAGGCGTTTAATGCATTTTCCCATAGGGTCCAATGCAAAATTGACACCTCATTTTCTCCATTCTCAAGAGCTTTGAGTCTCTGCAAAACATATACATGTGTAGACACAAATAAGTGAAATAGAATGAAGGCTATTTCAGCTTTAGCTTTTATTCCGTTTGGGAGCTAAAGTCGTACAAACTTTTGTTTACAAAAATTTCGATGGCCTATAGTTCGCAAGTTATGCAATCAGTTGACATAAGATTGTGCATGCATGTAGACATGTTAATGGCCTTTATACATGCCAAGTTTCAGATGGCTACCTACTCATACAAGCAAGCAGTAGCGGTTTGAAATTTTCACAATTTGGGCTACACGTTCGGGACGATTCGTGACCTTAGGTGACTTGCACAATTCGGGCTAAAACTAGTGCCAAATGAGAGGGTTTGGATAAACATTCAATTGACCATATGTGCCAAAAATTCTCGTTCTTTAGTTTTCGAGTTATAGCCCCTGAAAGGCGTAAACTGCACGACTTTGCCCTCGAATATCTCGACAACGGAGAAAGGAGAATTTCTGGGATTTTTTCCCAAGAAATATATGGGAATTATCTGTAATTTTAGCACAGTTTCAGAACGATTCGTGAAAGTCACCTTTTAAGAATAACTTCCACTGCAGCCCATACATAAAAGTTTGCTCCTTTATTACTCTGCACATGGACAATTATTTGCGCTGTTATTTGCCCCAGGCATGTACCTATGTAATTACCGTTTACAGTGTAAAGATGGATGTTATCGGTCGCTGAACGTCGGAGCAGTAGGCGTTTAATGCATTTTCCCATAGGGTCCAATGCAAAATTGACACCTCATTTTCTCCATTCTCAAGAGCTTTGAGTCTCTGCAAAACATATACATGTGTAGACACAAATAAGTGAAATAGAATGAAGGCTATTTCAGCTTTAGCTTTTATTCCGTTTGGGAGCTAAAGTCGTACAAACTTTTGTTTACAAAAATTTCGATGGCCTATAGTTCGCAAGTTATGCAATCAGTTGACATAAGATTGTGCATGCATGTAGACATGTTAATGGCCTTTATACATGCCAAGTTTCAGATGGCTACCTACTCATACAAGCAAGCAGTAGCGGTTTGAAATTTTCACAATTTGGGCTACACGTTCGGGACGATTCGTGACCTTAGGTGACTTGCACAATTCGGGCTGAAACTAGTGCCAAATGAGAGGGTTGGGATAAACATTCAATTGACCATATGTGCCAAAAATTCTCGTTCTTTAGTTTTCGAGTTATAGCCCCTGGAAGTCGTAAACTGCACGACTTTGCCCTCGAATATCTCGACAACGGAGAAAGGAGAATTTCTGGGATTTTTTCCCAAGAAATATATGGGAATTATCTGTAATTTTAGCACAGTTTCAGAACGATTCGTGAAAGTCACCTTTTAAGAATAACTTCCACTGCAGCCCATACATAAAAGTTTGCTCCTTTATTACTCTGCACATGGACAATTATTTGCGCTGTTATTTGCCCCAGGCATGTACCTATGTAATTGCCGTTTACTGTGTAAAGATGGATGTTATCGGTCGCTGAACGTCGGAGCAGTAGGCGTTTAATGCATTTTCCCATAGGGTCCAATGCAAAATTGACACCTCATTTTCTCCATTCTCAAGAGCTTTGAGTCTCTGCAAAACATATACATGTGTAGACACAAATAAGTGAAATAGAATGAAGGCTATTTCAGCTTTAGCTTTTATTCCGTTTGGGAGCTAAAGTCGTACAAACTTTTGTTTACAAAAATTTCGATGGCCTATAGTTCGCAAGTTATGCAATCAGTTGACATAAGATTGTGCATGCATGTAGACATGTTAATGGCCTTTATACATGCCAAGTTTCAGATGGCTACCTACTCATACAAGCAAGCAGTAGCGGTTTGAAATTTTCACAATTTGGGCTACACGTTCGGGACGATTCGTGACCTTAGGTGACTTGCACAATTTGGGCTGAAACTAGTGCCAAATGAGAGGGTTGGGATAAACATTCAATTGACCATATGTGCCAAAAATTCTCGTTCTTTAGTTTTCGAGTTATAGCCCCTGGAAGTCGTAAACTGCACGACTTTGCCCTCGAATATCTCGACAACGGAGAAAGGAGAATTTCTGGGATTTTTTCCCAAGAAATATATGGGAATTATCTGTAATTTTAGCACAGTTTCAGAACGATTCGTGAAAGTCACCTTTTAAGAATAACTTCCACTGCAGCCCATACATAAAAGTTTGCTCCTTTATTACTCTGCACATGGACAATTATTTGCGCTGTTATTTGCCCCAGGCATGTACCTATGTAATTACCGTTTACAGTGTAAAGATGGATGTTATCGGTCGCTGAACGTCGGAGCAGTAGGCGTTTAATGCATTTTCCCATAGGGTCCAATGCAAAATTGACACCTCATTTTCTCCATTCTCAAGAGCTTTGAGTCTCTGCAAAACATATACATGTGTAGACACAAATAAGTGAAATAGAATGAAGGCTATTTCAGCTTTAGCTTTTATTCCGTTTGGGAGCTAAAGTCGTACAAACTTTTGTTTACAAAAATTTCGATGGCCTATAGTTCGCAAGTTATGCAATCAGTTGACATAAGATTGTGCATGCATGTAGACATGTTAATGGCCTTTATACATGCCAAGTTTCAGATGGCTACCTACTCATACAAGCAAGCAGTAGCGGTTTGAACTTTTCACCATTTGGGCTACACGTTCGGGACGATTCGTGACCTTAGGTGACTTGCACAATTTGGGCTGAAACTAGTGCCAAATGAGAGGGTTGGGATAAACATTCAATTGACCATATGTGCCAAAAATTCTCGTTCTTTAGTTTTCGAGTTATAGCCCCTGGAAGTCGTAAACTGCACGACTTTGCCCTCGAATATCTCGACAATGGAGAAAGGAGAATTTCTGGGATTTTTTCCCAAGAAATATATGGGAATTATCTGTAATTTTAGCACAGTTTCAGAACGATTCGTGAAAGTCACCTTTTAAGAATAACTTCCACTGCAGCCCATACATAAAAGTTTGCTCCTTTATTACTCTGCACATGGACAATTATTTGCGCTGTTATTTGCCCCAGGCATGTACCTATGTAATTACCGTTTACAGTGTAAAGATGGATGTTATCGGTCGCTGAACGTCGGAGCAGTAGGCGTTTAATGCATTTTCCCATAGGGTCCAATGCAAAATTGACACCTCATTTTCTCCATTCTCAAGAGCTTTGAGTCTCTGCAAAACATATACATGTGTAGACACAAATAAGTGAAATAGAATGAAGGCTATTTCAGCTTTAGCTTTTATTCCGTTTGGGAGCTAAAGTCGTACAAACTTTTGTTTACAAAAATTTCGATGGCCTATAGTTCGCAAGTTATGCAATTAGTTGACATAAGATTGTGCATGCATGTAGACATGTTAATGGCCTTTATACATGCCAAGTTTCAGATGGCTACCTACTCATACAAGCAAGCAGTAGCGGTTTGAACTTTTCACAATTTGGGCTACACGTTCGGGACGATTCGTGACCTTAGGTGACTTGCACAATTCGGGCTGAAACTAGTGCCAAATGAGAGGGTTGGGATAAACATTCAATTGACCATATGTGCCAAAAATTCTCGTTCTTTAGTTTTCGAGTTATAGCCCCTGGAAGTCGTAAACTGCACGACTTTGCCCTCGAATATCTCGACAACGGAGAAAGGAGAATTTCTGGGATTTTTTCCCAAGAAATATATGGGAATTATCTGTAATTTTAGCACAGTTTCAGAACGATTCGTGAAAGTCACCTTTTAAGAATAACTTCCACTGCAGCCCATACATAAAAGTTTGCTCCTTTATTACTCTGCACATGGACAATTATTTGCACTGTTATTTGCCCCAGGCATGTACCTATGTAATTACCGTTTACAGTGTAAAGATGGATGTTATCGGTCGCTGAACGTCGGAGCAGTAGGCGTTTAATGCATTTTCCCTTAGGGTCCAATGCAAAATTGACACCTCATTTTCTCCATTCTCAAGAGCTTTGAGTCTCTGCAAATCATATACATGTGTAGACACAAATAAGTGAAATAGAATGAAGGCTATTTCAGCTTTAGCTTTTATTCCGTTTGGGAGCTAAAGTCGTACAAACTTTTGTTTACAAAAAATTCGATGGCCTATAGTTCGCAAGTTATGCAATCAGTTGACATAAGATTGTGCATGCATGTAGACATGTTAATGGCCTTTATACATGCCAAGTTTCAGATGGCTACCTACTCATACAAGCAAGCAGTAGCGGTTTGAAATTTTCACAATTTGGGCTACACGTTCGGGACGAGTCGTGACCTTAGGTGACTTGCACAATTCGGGCTGAAACTAGTGCCAAATGAGAGGGTTGGGATAAACATTCAATTGACCATATGTGCCAAAAATTCTCGTTCTTTAGTTTTCGAGTTATAGCCCCTGGAAGTCGTAAACTGCACGACTTTGCCCTCGAATATCTCGACAACGGAGAAAGGAGAATTTCTGGGATTTTTTCCCAAGAAATATATGGGAATTATCTGTAATTTTAGCACAGTTTCAGAACGATTCGTGAAAGTCAGCTTTTAAGAATAACTTCCACTGCAGCCCATACATAAAAGTTTGCTCCTTTATTTCTCTGCACATGGACAATTATTTGCGCTGTTATTTGCCCCAGGCATGTACCTATGTAATTACCGTTTACAGTGTAAAGATGGATGTTATCGGTCGCTGAACGTCGGAGCAGTAGGCGTTTAATGCATTTTCCCATAGGGTCCAATGCAAAATTGACACCTCATTTTCTCCATTCTCAAGAGCTTTGAGTCTCTGCAAAACATATACATGTGTAGACACAAATAAGTGAAATAGAATGAAGGCTATTTCAGCTTTAGCTTTTATTCCGTTTGGGAGCTAAAGTCGTACAAACTTTTGTTTACAAAAATTTCGATGGCCTATAGTTCGCAAGTTATGCAATCAGTTGACATAAGATTGTGCATGCATGTAGACATGTTAATGGCCTTTATACATGCCAAGTTTCAGATGGCTACCTACTCATACAAGCAAGCAGTAGCGGTTTGAAATTTTCACAATTTGGGCTACACGTTCGGGACGATTCGTGACCTTAGGTGACTTGCACAATTCGGGCTGAAACTAGTGCCAAATGAGAGGGTTGGGATAAACATTCAATTGACCATATGTGCCAAAAATTCTCGTTCTTTAGTTTTCGAGTTATAGACCCTGGAAGTCGTAAACTGCACGACTTTGCCCTCGAATATCTCGACAACGGAGAAAGGAGAATTTCTGGGATTTTTTCCCAAGAAATATATGGGAATTATCTGTAATTTTAGCACAGTTTCAGAACGATTCGTGAAAGTCACCTTTTAAGAATAACTTCCACTGCAGCCCATACATAAAAGTTTGCTCCTTTATTACTCTGCACATGGACAATTATTTGCGCTGTTATTTGCCCCAGGCATGTACCTATGTAATTACCGTTTACAGTGTAAAGATGGATGTTATCGGTCGCTGAACTTCGGAGCAGTAGGCGTTTAATGCATTTTCCCATAGGGTCCAATGCAAAATTGACACCTCATTTTCTCCATTCTCAAGAGCTTTGAGTCTCTGCAAAACATATACATGTGTAGACACAAATAAGTGAAATAGAATGAAGGCTATTTCAGCTTTAGCTTTTATTCCGTTTGGGAGCTAAAGTCGTACAAACTTTTGTTTACAAAAATTTCGATGGCCTATAGTTCGCAAGTTATGCAATCAGTTGACATAAGATTGTGCATGCATGTAGACATGTTAATGGCCTTTATACATGCCAAGTTTCAGATGGCTACCTACTCATACAAGCAAGCAGTAGCGGTTTGAAATTTTCACAATTTGGGCTACACGTTCGGGACGATTCGTGACCTTAGGTGACTTGCACAATTCGGGCTGAAACTAGTGCCAAATGAGAGGGTTGGGATAAACATTCAATCGACCATATGTGCCAAAAATTCTCGTTCTTTAGTTTTCGAGTTATAGCCCCTGGAAGTCGTAAACTGCACGACTTTGCCCTCGAATATCTCGACAACGGAGAAAGGAGAATTTCTGGGATTTTTTCCCAAGAAATATATGGGAATTATCTGTAATTTTAGCACAGTTTCAGAACGATTCGTGAAAGTCACCTTTTAAGAATAACTTCCACTGCAGCCCATACATAAAAGTTTGCTCCTTTATTACTCTGCACATGGACATTTATTTGCGCTGTTATTTGCCCCAGGCATGTACCTATGTAATTACCGTTTACAGTGTAAAGATGGATGTTATCGGTCGCTGAACGTCGGAGCAGTAGGCGTTTAATGCATTTTCCCATAGGGTCCAATGCAAAATTGACACCTCATTTTCTCCATTCTCAAGAGCTTTGAGTCTCTGCAAAACATATACATGTGTAGACACAAATAAGTGAAATAGAATGAAGGCTATTTCAGCTTTAGCTTTTATTCCGTTTGGGAGCTAAAGTCGTACAAACTTTTGTTTACAAATATTTCGATTGCCTATAGTTCGCAAGTTATGCAATCAGTTGACATAAGATTGTGCATGCATGTAGACATGTTAATGGCCTTTATACATGCCAAGTTTCAGATGGCTACCTACTCATACAAGCAAGCAGTAGCGGTTTGAAATTTTCACAATTTGGGCTACACGTTCGGGACGATTCGTGACCTTAGGTGACTTGCACAATTCGGGCAGAAAATAGTGCCAAATGAGAGGGTTGGGATAAACATTCAATTGACCATATGTGCCAAAAATTCTCGTTCATTAGTTTTCGAGTTATAGCCCCTGGAAGTCGTAAACTGCACGACTTTGCCCTCGAATATCTCGACAACGGAGAAAGGAGAATTTCTGGGATTTTTTCCCAAGAAATATATGGGAATTATCTGTAATTTTAGCACAGTTTCAGAACGATTCGTGAAAGTCACCTTTTAAGAATAACTTCCACTGCAGCCCATACATAAAAGTTTGCTCCTTTATTACTCTGCACATGGACAATTATTTGCGCTGTTATTTGCCCCAGGCATGTACCTATGTAATTACCGTTTACAGTGTAAAGATGGATGTTATCGGTCGCTGAACGTCGGAGCAGTAGGCGTTTAATGCATTTTCCCATAGGGTCCAATGCAAAATTGACACTTCATTTTCTCCATTCTCAAGAGCTTTGAGTCTCTGCAAAACATATACATGTGTAGACACAAATAAGTAAAATAGAATGAAGGCTATTTCAGCTTTAGCTTTTATTCCGTTTGGGAGCTAAAGTCGTACAAACTTTTGTTTACAAAAATTTCGATGGCCTATAGTTCGCAAGTTATGCAATCAGTTGACATAAGATTGTGCATGCATGTAGACATGTTAATGGCCTTTATACATGCCAAGTTTCAGATGGCTACCTACTCATACAAGCAAGCAGTAGCGGTTTGAAATTTTCACAATTTGGGCTACACGTTCGGGACGATTCGTGACCTTAGGTGACTTGCACAATTCGGGCTGAAACTAGTGCCAAATGAGAGGGTTGGGATAAACATTCAATTGACCATATGTGCCAAAAATTCTCGTTCATTAGTTTTCGAGTTATAGCCCCTGGAAGTCGTAAACTGCACGACTTTGCCCTCGAATATCTCGACAACGGAGAAAGGAGAATTTCTGGGATTTTTTCCCAAGAAATATATGGGAATTATCTGTAATTTTAGCACAGTTTCAGAACGATTCGTGAAAGTCACCTTTTAAGAATAACTTCCACTGCAGCCCATACATAAAAGTTTGCTCCTTTATTACTCTGCACATGGACAATTATTTGCGCTGTTATTTGCCCCAGGCATGTACCTTTGTAATTACCGTTTACAGTGTAAAGATGGATGTTATCGGTCGCTGAACGTCGGAGCAGTAGGCGTTTAATGCATTTTCCCATAGGGTCCAATGCAAAATTGACACCTCATTTTCTCCATTCTCAAGAGCTTTGAGTCTCTACAAAACATATACATGTGTAGACACAAATAAGTGAAATAGAATGAAGGCTATTTCAGCTTTAGCTTTTATTCCGTTTGGGAGCTAAAGTCGTACAAACTTTTGTTTACAAAAATTTCGATGGCCTATAGTTCGCAAGTTATGCAATCAGTTGACATAAGATTGTGCATGCATGTAGACATGTTAATGGCCTTTATACATGCCAAGTTTCAGATGGCTACCTACTCATACAAGCAAGCAGTAGCGGTTTGAAATTTTCACAATTTGGGCTACACGTTCGGGACGATTCGTGACCTTAGGTGACTTGCACAATTCGGGCTGAAACTAGTGCCAAATGAGAGGGTTGCGATAAACATTCAATTGACCATATGTGCCAAAAATTCTCGTTCATTAGTTTTCGAGTTATAGCCCCTGGAAGTCGTAAACTGCACGACTTTGCCCTCGAATATCTCGACAACGGAGAAAGGAGAATTTCTGGGATTTTTTCCCAAGAAATATATGGGAATTATCTGTAATTTTAGCACAGTTTCAGAACGATTCGTGAAAGTCACCTTTTAAGAATAACTTCCACTGCAGCCCATACATAAAAGTTTGCTCCTTTATTACTCTGCACAGGGACAATTATTTGCGCTGTTATTTGCCCCAGGCATGTACCTTTGTAATTACCGTTTACAGTGTAAAGATGGATGTTATCGGTCGCTGAACGTCGGAGCAGTAGGCGTTTAATGCATTTTCCCATAGGGTCCAATGCAAAATTGACACCTCATTTTCTCCATTCTCAAGAGCTTTGAGTCTCTGCAAAACATATACATGTGTAGACACAAATAAGTGAAATAGAATGAAGGCTATTTCAGCTTTAGCTTTTATTCCGTTTGGGAGCTAAAGTCGTACAAACTTTTGTTTACAAAAATTTCGATGGCCTATAGTTCGCAAGTTATGCAATCAGTTGACATAAGATTGTGCATGCATGTAGACATGTTAATGGCCTTTATACATGCCAAGTTTCAGATGGCTACCTACTCATACAAGCAAGCAGTAGCGGTTTGAAATTTTCACAATTTGGGCTACACGTTCGGGACGATTCGTGACCTTAGGTGACTTGCACAATTCGGGCTGAAACTAGTGCCAAATGAGAGGGTTGGGATAAACATTCAATTGACCATATGTGCCAAAAATTCTCGTTCTTTAGTTTTCGAGTTATAGCCCCTGGAAGTCGTAAACTGCACGACTTTGCCCTCGAATATCTCGACAACGGAGAAAGGAGAATTTCTGGGATTTTTTCCCAAGAAATATATGGGAATTATCTGTAATTTTAGCACAGTTTCAGAACGATTCGTGAAAGTCACCTTTTAAGAATAACTTCCACTGCAGCCCATACATAAATGTTTGCTCCTTTATTACTCTGCACATGGACAATTATTTGCGCTGTTATTTGCCCCAGGCATGTACCTATGTAATTACCGTTTACAGTGTAAAGACGGATGTTATCGGTCGCTGAACGTCGGAGCAGTAGGCGTTTAATGCATTTTCCCATAGGGTCCAATGCAAAATTGACACCTCATTTTCTCCATTCTCAAGAGCTTTGAGTCTCTGCGAAACATATACATGTGTAGACACAAATAAGTGAAATAGAATGAAGGCTATTTCAGCTTTAGCTTTTATTCCGTTTGGGAGCTAATGTCGTACAAACTTTTGTTTACAAAAATTTCGATGGCCTATAGTTCGCAAGTTATGCAATCACTTGACATAAGATTTGTGCATGCATGTAGACATGTTAATGGCCTTTATACATGCTAAGTTTCAGATGGCTACCTACTCATACAAGCAAGCAGTAGCGGTTTGAAATTTTCACAATTTGGGCTACACGTTCTGGACGATTCGTGACCTTAGGTGACTTGCACAATTCGGGCTGAAACTAGTGCCAAATGAGAGGGTTGGGATAAACATTCAATTGACCATATGTGCCAAAAATTCTCGTTCTTTAGTTTTCGAGTTATAGCCCCTGGAAGTCGTAAACTGCACGCCTTTGCCCTCGAATATCTCGACAACGGAGAAAGGAGAATTTCTGGGATTTTTTCCCAAGAAATATATGGGAATTATCTGTAATTTTAGCACAGTTTCAGAACGATTCGTGAAAGTCAGCTTTTAAGAAAAACTTCCACTGCAGCCCATACATAAAAGTTTGCTCCTTTATTACTCTGCACATGGACAATTATTTGCGCTGTTATTTGCCCCAGGCATGTACCTATGTAATTACCGTTTACAGTGTAAAGATGGATGTTATCGGTCGCTGAACGTCGGAGCAGTAGGCGTTTAATGCATTTTCCCATAGGGTCCAATGCAAAATTGACACCTCATTTTCTCCATTCTCAAGAGCTTTGAGTCTCTGCAAAACATATACATGTGTAGACACAAATAAGTGAAATAGAATGAAGGCTATTTCAGCTTTAGCTTTTATTCCGTTTGGGAGCTAAAGTCGTACAAACTTTTGTTTACAAAAATTTCGATGGCCTATAGTTCGCAAGTTATGCAATCAGTTGACATAAGATTGTGCATGCATGTAGACATGTTAATGGCCTTTATACATGCCAAGTTTCAGATGGCTACCTACTCATACAAGCAAGCAGTAGCGGTTTGAAATTTTCACAATTTGGGCTACACGTTCGGGACGATTCGTGACCTGAGGTAACTTGCACAATTCGGGCTGAAACTAGTGCCAAATGAGAGGGTTGCGATAAACATTCAATTGACCATATGTGCCAAAAATTCTCGTTCTTTAGTTTTCGAGTTATAGCCCCTGGAAGTCGTAAACTGCACGACTTTGCCCTCGAATATCTCGACAACGGAGAAAGGAGAATTTCTGGGATTTTTTCCCAAGAAATATATGGGAATTATCTGTAATTTTAGCACAGTTTCAGAACGATTCGTGAAAGTCACCTTTTAAGAATAACTTCCACTGCAGCCCATACATAAAAGTTTGCTCCTTTATTACTCTGCACATGGACAATTATTTGCGCTGTTATTTGCCCCAGGCATGTACCTATGTAATTACCGTTTACAGTGTAAAGATGGATGTTATCGGTCGCTGAACGTCGGAGCAGTAGGCGTTTAATGCATTTTCCCATAGGGTCCAATGCAAAATTGACACCTCATTTTCTCCATTCTCAAGAGCTTTGAGTCTCTGCAAAACATATACATGTGTAGACACAAATAAGTGAAATAGAATGAAGGCTATTTCAGCTTTAGCTTTTATTTCGTTTGGGAGCTAAAGTCGTACAAACTTTTGTTTACAAAAATTTCGATGGCCTATAGTTCGCAAGTTGTGCAATCAGTTGACATAAGATTGTGCATGCATGTAGACATGTTAATGGCCTTTATACATGCCAAGTTTCAGATGGCTACCTACTCATACAAGCAAGCAGTAGCGGTTTGAAATTTTCACAATTTGGGCTACACGTTCGGGACGATTCGTGACCTTAGGTGACTTGCACAATTCGGGCTGAAACTAGTGCCGAATGAGAGGGTTGGGATAAACATTCAATTGACCATATGTGCCAAAAATTCTCGTTCTTTAGTTTTCGAGTTATAGCCCCTGGAAGTCGTAAACTGCACGACTTTGCCCTCGAATATCTCGACAACGGAGAAAGGAGAATTTCTGGGATTTTTTCCCAAGAAATATATGGGAATTATCTGTAATTTTAGCACAGTTTCAGAACGATTCGTGAAAGTCACCTTTTAAGAATAACTTCCACTGCAGCCCATACATAAAAGTTTGCTCCTTTATTACTCTGCACATGGACAATTATTTGCGCTGTTATTTGCCCCAGGCATGTACCTATGTAATTACCGTTTACAGTGTAAAGATGGATGTTATCGGTCGCTGAACGTCGGAGCAGTAGGCGTTTAATGCATTTTTCCATAGGGTCCAATGTAAAATTGACACCTCATTTTCTCCATTCTCAAGAGCTTTGAGTCTCTGCAGAACATATACATGTGTAGACACAAATAAGTGAAATAGAATGAAGGCTAGTTCAGCTTTAGCTTTTATTCCGTTTGGGAGCTAAAGTCGTACAAACTTTTGTTTACAAAAATTTCGATGGCCTACAGTTCGCAAGTTATGCAATCAGTTGACATAAGATTGTGCATGCATGTAGACATGTTAATGGCCTTTATACATGCCAAGTTTCAGATGGCTACCTACTCATACAAGCAAGCAGTAGCGGTTTGAAATTTTCACAATTTGGGCTACACGTTCGGGACGATTCGTGACCTTAGGTGACTTGCACAATTCGGGCTGAAACTAGTGCCAAATGAGAGGGTTGGGATAAACATTCAATTGACCATATGTGCCAAAATTCTCGTTCTTTAGTTTTCGAGTTATAGCCCCTGGAAGTCGTAAACTGCACGACTTTGCCCTCGAATATCTCGACAACGGAGAAAGGAGAATTTCTGGGATTTTTTCTCAAGAAATATATGGGAATTATCTGTAATTTTAGCACAGTTTCAGAACGATTCGTGAAAGTCACCTTTTAAGAATAACTTCCACTGCAGCCCATACATAAAAGTTTGCTCCTTTATTACTCTGCACATGGACAATTATTTGCGCTGTTATTTGCCCCAGGCATGTACCTATGTAATTACCGTTTACAGTGTAAAGATGGATGTTATCGGTCGCTGAACGTCGGAGCAGTAGGCGTTTAATGCATTTTCCCATAGGGTCCAATGCAAAATTGACACCTCATTTTCTCCATTCTCAAGAGCTTTGAGTCTCTGCAAAACATATACATGTGTAGACACAAATAAGTGAAATAGAATGAAGGCTATTTCAGCTTTAGCTTTTATTCCGTTTGGGAGCTAAAGTCGTACAAACTTTTGTTTACAAAAATTTCGATGGCCTATAGTTCGCAAGTTATGCAATCAGTTGACATAAGATTGTGCATGCATGTAGACATGTTAATGGCCTTTATACATGCTAAGTTTCAGATGGCTACCTACTCATACAAGCAAGCAGTAGCGGTTTGAAATTTTCACAATTTGGGCTACACGTTCGGGACGATTCGTGACCTTAGGTGACTTGCACAATTCGGGCTGAAACTAGTGCCAAATGAGAGGGTTGGGATAAACATTCAATTGACCATATGTGCCAAAAATTCTCGTTCTTTAGTTTTCGAGTTATAGCCCCTGGAAGTCGTAAACTGCACGACTTTGCCCTCGAATATCTCAACAACGGAGAAAGGAGAATTTCTGGGATTTTTTCCGAAGAAATATATGGGAATTCTCTGTAATTTTAGCACAGTTTCAGAACGATTCGTGAAAGTCAGCTTTTAAGAATAACTTCCACTGCAGCCCATACATAAAAGTTTGCTCCTTTATTACTCTGCACATGGACAATTATTTGCGCTGTTATTTGCCCCAGGCATGTACCTATGTAATTACCGTTTACAGTGTAAAGATGGATGTTATCGGTCGCTGAACGTCGGAGCAGTAGGCGTTTAATGCATTTTCCCATAGGGTCCAATGCAAAATTGACACCTCATTTTCTCCATTCTCAAGAGCTTTGAGTCTCTGCAAAACATATACATGTGTAGAAACAAATAAGTGAAATAGAATGAAGGCTAGTTCAGCTTTAGCTTTTATTCCGTTTGGGAGCTAAAGTCGTACAAACTTTTGTTTACAAAAATTTCGATGGCCTACAGTTCGCAAGTTATGCAATCAGTTGACATAAGATTGTGCATGCATGTAGACATGTTAATGGCCTTTATACATGCCAAGTTTCAGATGGCTACCTACTCATACAAGCAAGCAGTAGCGGTTTGAAATTTTCACAATTTGGGCTACACGTTCGGGACGATTCGTGACCTTAGGTGACTTGCACAATTCGGGCTGAAACTAGTGCCAAATGAGAGGGTTGGGATAAACATTCAATTGACCATATGTGCCAAAATTCTCGTTCTTTAGTTTTCGAGTTATAGCCCCTGGAAGTCGTAAACTGCACGACTTTGCCCTCGAATATCTCGACAACGGAGAAAGGAGAATTTCTGGGATTTTTTCTCAAGAAATATATGGGAATTATCTGTAATTTTAGCACAGTTTCAGAACGATTCGTGAAAGTCACCTTTTAAGAATAACTTCCACTGCAGCCCATACATAAAAGTTTGCTCCTTTATTACTCTGCACATGGACAATTATTTGCGCTGTTATTTGCCCCAGGCATGTACCTATGTAATTACCGTTTACAGTGTAAAGATGGATGTTATCGGTCGCTGAACGTCGGAGCAGTAGGCGTTTAATGCATTTTCCCATAGGGTCCAATGCAAAATTGACACCTCATTTTCTCCATTCTCAAGAGCTTTGAGTCTCTGCAAAACATATACATGTGTAGACACAAATAAGTGAAATAGAATGAAGGCTATTTCAGCTTTAGCTTTTATTCCGTTTGGGAGCTAAAGTCGTACAAACTTTTGTTTACAAAAATTTCGATGGCCTATAGTTCGCAAGTTATGCAATCAGTTGACATAAGATTGTGCATGCATGTAGACATGTTAATGGCCTTTATACATGCCAAGTTTCAGATGGCTACCTACTCATACAAGCAAGCAGTAGCGGTTTGAAATTTTCACAATTTGGGCTACACGTTCGGGACGATTCGTGACCTTAGGTGACTTGCACAATTCGGGCTGAAACTAGTGCCAAATGAGAGGGTTGGGATAAACATTCAATTGACCATATGTGCCAAAAATTCTCGTTCTTTAGTTTTCGAGTTATAGCCCCTGGAAGTCGTAAACTGCACGACTTTGCCCTCGAATATCTCAACAACGGAGAAAGGAGAATTTCTGGGATTTTTTCCGAAGAAATATATGGGAATTCTCTGTAATTTTAGCACAGTTTCAGAACGATTCGTGAAAGTCACCTTTTAAGAATAACTTCCACTGCAGCCCATACATAAAAGTTTGCTCCTTTATTACTCTGCACATGGACAATTATTTGCGCTGTTATTTGCCCCAGGCATGTACCTATGTAATTACCGTTTACAGTGTAAAGATGGATGTTATCGGTCGCTGAACGTCGGAGCAGTAGGCGTTTAATGCATTTTCCCATAGGGTCCAATGCAAAATTGACACCTCATTTTCTCTATTCTCAAGAGCTTTGAGTCTCTGCAAAACATATACATGTGTAGACACAAATAAGTGAAATAGAATGAAGGCTATTTCAGCTTTAGCTTTTATTCCGTTTGGGAGCTAAAGTCGTACAAACTTTTGTTTACAAAAATTTCGATGGCCTATAGTTCGCAAGTTATGCAATCAGTTGACATAAGATTGTGCATGCATGTAGACATGTTAATGGCCTTTATACATGCCAAGTTTCAGATGGCTACCTACTCATACAAGCAAGCAGTAGCGGTTTGAAATTTTCACAATTTGGGCTACACGTTCGGGACGATTCGTGACCTTAGGTGACTTGCACAATTCGGGCTGAAACTAGTGCCAAATGAGAGGGTTGGGATAAACATTCAATTGACCATATGTGCCAAAAATTCTCGTTCTTTAGTTTTCGAGTTATAGCCCCTGGAAGTCGTAAACTGCACGACTTTGCCCTCGAATATCTCAACAACGGAGAATGGAGAATTTCTGGGATTTTTTCCCAAGAAATATATGGGAATTCTCTGTAATTTTAGCACAGTTTCAGAACGATTCGTGAAAGTCACCTTTTAAGAATAACTTCCACTGCAGCCCATACATAAAAGTTTGCTCCTTTATTACTCTGCACATGGACAATTATTTGCGCTGTTATTTGCCCCAGGCATGTACCTATGTAATTACCGTTTACAGTGTAAAGATGGATGTTATCGGTCGCTGAACGTCGGAGCAGTAGGCGTTTAATGCATTTTCCCATAGGGTCCAAGGCAAAATTGACACCTCATTTTCTCCATTCTCAAGAGCTTTGAGTCTCTGCAAAACATATACATGTGTAGACACAAATCAGTGAAATAGAATGAAGGCTATTTCAGCTTTAGCTTTTATTCCGTTTGGGAGCTAAAGTCGTACAAACTTTAGTTTACAAAAATTTCGATGGCCTATAGTTCGCAAGTTATGCTATCAGTTGACATAAGATTGTGCATGCATGTAGACATGTTAATGGCCTTTATACACGCAAAGTTTCAGATGGCTACCTACTCATACAAGCAAGCAGTAGCGTTTTGAAATTTTCACAATTTGGGCTACACGTTCGGGACGATTTGTGACCTTAGGTGACTTGCACAATTTGGGCTGAAACTAGTGCCAAATGAGAGGATTGGGATAAACATTCAATTGACCATATGTGTCAAAAATTCTCGTTCTTTAGTTTTCGAGTTATAGCCCCTGGAAGTCGTAAACTGCACGACTTTGCCCTCGAATATCTCGACAACGGAGAAAGGAGAATTTCTGGGATTTTTTCCCAAGAAATATATGGGAATTATCTGTAATTTAGCACAGTTTCAGAACGATTCGTGAAAGTCACCTTTTAAGAATAACTTCCACTGCAGCCCATACATAAAAGTTTGCTCCTTTATTACTCTGCACATGGACAATTATTTGCGCTGTTATTTGCCCCAGGCATGTACCTATGTAATTACCGTTTACAGTGTAAAGATGGATGTTATCGGTCGCTGAACGTCGGAGCAGTAGGCGTTTAATGCATTTTCCCATAGGGTCCAATGCAAAATTGACACCTCATTTTCTCCATTCTCAAGAGCTTTGAGTCTCTGCAAAACATATACATGTGTAGACACAAATAAGTGAAATAGAATGAAGGCTATTTCAGCTTTAGCTTTTATTCCGTTTGGGAGCTAAAGTCGTACAAACTTTTGTTTACAAAAATTTCGATGGCCTATAGTTCGCAAGTTATGCAATCAGTTGACATAAGATTGTGCATGCATGTAGACATGTTAATGGCCTTTATACATGCCAAGTTTCAGATGGCTACCTACTCATACAAGCAAGCAGTAGCGGTTTGAAATTTTCACAATTTGGGCTACACGTTCGGGACGATTCGTGACCTTAGGTGACTTGCACAATTCGGGCTGAAACTAGTGCCAAATGAGAGGGTTGGGATAAACATTCAATTGACCATATGTGCCAAAAATTCTCGTTCTTTAGTTTTCGAGTTATAGACCCTGGAAGTCGTAAACTGCACGACTTTGCCCTCGAATATCTCGACAACGGAGAAAGGAGAATTTCTGGGATTTTTTCCCAAGAAATATATGGGAATTATCTGTAATTTTAGCACAGTTTCAGAACGATTCGTGAAAGTCACCTTTTAAGAATAACTTCCACTGCAGCCCATACATAAAAGTTTGCTCCTTTATTACTCTGCACATGGACAATTATTTGCGCTGTTATTTGCCCCAGGCATGTACCTATGTAATTACCGTTTACAGTGTAAAGATGGATGTTATCGGTCTCTGAACGTCGGAGCAGTAGGCGTTTAATGCATTTTCCCATAGGGTCCAATGCAAAATTGACACCTCATTTTCTCCATTCTCAAGAGCTTTGAGTCTCTGCAAAACATATACATGTGTAGACACAAATAAGTGAAATAGAATGAAGGCTATTTCAGCTTTAGCTTTTATTCCGTTTGGGAGCTAAAGTCGTACAAACTTTTGTTTACAAAAATTTCGATGGCCTATAGTTCGCAAGTTATGCAATCAGTTGACATAAGATTGTGCATGCATGTAGACATGTTAATGGCCTTTATACATGCCAAGTTTCAGATGGCTACCTACTCATACAAGCAAGCAGTAGCGGTTTGAAATTTTCACAATTTGGGCTACACGTTCGGGACGATTCGTGACCTTAGGTGACTTGCACAATTCGGGCTGAAACTAGTGCCAAATGAGAGGGTTGGGATAAACATTCAATTGACCATATGTGCCAAAATTCTCGTTCTTTAGTTTTCGAGTTATAGCCCCTGGAAGTCGTAAACTGCACGACTTTGCCCTCGAATATCTCGACAACGGAGAAAGGAGAATTTCTGGGATTTTTTCTCAAGAAATATATGGGAATTATCTGTAATTTTAGCACAGTTTCAGAACGATTCGTGAAAGTCACCTTTTAAGAATAACTTCCACTGCAGCCCATACATAAAAGTTTGCTCCTTTATTACTCTGCACATGGACAATTATTTGCGCTGTTATTTGCCCCAGGCATGTACCTATGTAATTACCGTTTACAGTGTAAAGATGGATGTTATCGGTCGCTGAACGTCGGAGCAGTAGGCGTTTAATGCATTTTCCCATAGGGTCCAATGCAAAATTGACACCTCATTTTCTCCATTCTCAAGAGCTTTGAGTCTCTGCAAAACATATACATGTGTAGACACAAATAAGTGAAATAGAATGAAGGCTATTTCAGCTTTAGCTTTTATTCCGTTTGGGAGCTAAAGTCGTACAAACTTTTGTTTACAAAAATTTCGATGGCCTTTAGTTCGCAAGTTATGCAATCAGTTGACATAAGATTGTGCATGCATGTAGACATGTTAATGGCCTTTATACATGCCAAGTTTCAGATGGCTACCTACTCATACAAGCAAGCAGTAGCGGTTTGAAATTTTCACAATTTGGGCTACACGTTCGGGACGATTCGTGACCTTAGGTGACTTGCACAATTCGGGCTGAATCTAGTGCCAAATGAGAGGGTTGGGATAAACATTCAATTGACCATATGTGCCAAAAATTCTCGTTCTTTAGTTTTCGAGTTATAGCCCCTGGAAGTCGTAAACTGCACGACTTTGCCCTCGAATATCTCAACAACGGAGAAAGGAGAATTTCTGGGATTTTTTCCGAAGAAATATATGGGAATTCTCTGTAATTTTAGCACAGTTTCAGAACGATTCGTGAAAGTCACCTTTTAAGAATAACTTCCACTGCAGCCCATACATAAAAGTTTGCTCCTTTATTACTCTGCACATGGACAATTATTTGCGCTGTTATTTGCCCCAGGCATGTACCTATGTAATTACCGTTTACAGTGTAAAGATGGATGTTATCGGTCGCTGAACGTCGGAGCAGTAGGCGTTTAATGCATTTTCCCATAGGGTCCAATGCAAAATTGACACCTCATTTTCTCCATTCTCAAGAGCTTTGAGTCTCTGCAAAACATATACATGTGTAGACACAAATAAGTGAAATAGAATGAAGGCTATTTCAGCTTTAGCTTTTATTCCGTTTGGGAGCTAAAGTCGTACAAACTTTTGTTTACAAAAATTTCGATGGCCTATAGTTCGCAAGTTATGCAATCAGTTGACATAAGATTGTGCATGCATGTAGACATGTTAATGGCCTTTATACATGCCAAGTTTCAGATGGCTACCTACTCATACAAGCAAGCAGTAGCGGTTTGAAATTTTCACAATTTGGGCTACACGTTCGGGACGATTCGTGACCTTAGGTGACTTGCACAATTCGGGCTGAAACTAGTGCCAAATGAGAGGGTTGGGATAAACATTCAATTGACCATATGTGCCAAAAATTCTCGTTCTTTAGTTTTCGAGTTATAGCCCCTGGAAGTCGTAAACTGCACGACTTTGCCCTCGAATATCTCGACAACGGAGAAAGGAGAATTTCTGGGATTTTTTCCAAGAAATATATGGGAATTATCTGTAATTTTAGCACAGTTTCAGAACGATTCGTGAAAGTCACATTTTAAGAATAACTTCCACTGCAGCCCATACATAAAAGTTTGCTCCTTTATTACTCTGCACATGGACAATTATTTGCGCTGTTATTTGCCCCAGGCATGTACCTATGTAATTACCGTTTACAGTGTAAAGATGGATGTTATCGGTCGCTGAACGTCGGAGCAGTAGGCGTTTAATGCATTTTCCCATAGGGTCCAATGCAAAATTGACACCTCATTTTCTCCATTCTCAAGAGCTTTGAGTCTCTGCAAAACATATACATGTGTAGACACAAATAAGTGAAATAGAATGAAGGCTATTTCAGCTTTAGCTTTTATTCCGTTTGGGAGCTAAAGTCGTACAAACTTTTGTTTACAAAAATTTCGATGGCCTATAGTTCGCAAGTTATGCAATCAGTTGACATAAGATTGTGCATGCATGTAGACATGTTAATGGCCTTTATACATGCCAAGTTTCAGATGGCTACCTACTCATACAAGCAAGCAGTAGCGGTTTGAAATTTTCACAATTTGGGCTACACGTTCGGGACGATTCGTGACCTTAGGTGACTTGCACAATTCGGGCTGAAACTAGTGCCAAATGAGAGGGTTGGGATAAACATTCAATTGACCATATGTGCCAAAAATTCTCGTTCTTTAGTTTTCGAGTTATAGCCCCTGGAAGTCGTAAACTGCACGACTTTGCCCTCGAATATCTCGACAACGGAGAAAGGAGAATTTCTGGGATTTTTTCCCAAGAAATATATGGGAATTATCTGTAATTTTAGCACAGTTTCAGAACGATTCGTGAAAGTCACATTTTAAGAATAACTTCCACTGCAGCCCATACATAAAAGTTTGCTCCTTTATTACTCTGCACATGGACAATTATTTGCGCTGTTATTTGCCCCAGGCATGTACCTATGTAATTACCGTTTACAGTGTAAAGATGGATGTTATCGGTCGCTGAACGTCGGAGCAGTAGGCGTTTAATGCATTTTCCCATAGGGTCCAATGCAAAATTGACACCTCATTTTCTCCATTCTCAAGAGCTTTGAGTCTCTGCAAAACATATACATGTGTAGACACAAATAAGTGAAATAGAATGAAGGCTATTTCAGCTTTAGCTTTTATTCCGTTTGGGAGCTAAAGTCGTACAAACTTTTGTTTACAAAAATTTCGATGGCCTATAGTTCGCAAGTTATGCAATCAGTTGACATAAGATTGTGCATGCATGTAGACATGTTAATGGCCTTTATACATGCCAAGTTTCAGATGGCTACCTACTCATACAAGCAAGCAGTAGCGGTTTGAAATTTTCACAATTTGGGCTACACGTTCGGGACGATTCGTGACCTTAGGTGACTTGCACAATTCGGGCTGAAACTAGTGCCAAATGAGAGGGTTGGGATAAACATTCAATTAACCATATGTGCCAAAAATTCTCGTTCTTTAGTTTTCGAGTTATAGCCCCTGGAAGTCGTAAACTGCACGACTTTGCCCTCGAATATCTCGACAACGGAGAAAGGAGAATTTCTGGGATTTTTTCCCAAGAAATATATGGGAATTCTCTGTAATTTTAGCACAGTTTCAGAACGATTCGTGAAAGTCACCTTTTAAGAATAACTTCCACTGCAGCCCATACATAAAAGTTTGCTCCTTTATTACTCTGCACATGGACAATTATTTGCGCTGTTATTTGCCCCAGGCATGTACCTATGTAATTACCGTTTACAGTGTAAAGATGGATGTTATCGGTCGCTGAACGTCGGAGCAGTAGGCGTTTAATGCATTTTCCCATAGGGTCCAATGCAAAATTGACACCTCATTTTCTCCATTCTCAAGAGCTTTGAGTCTCTGCAAAACATATACATGTGTAGACACAAATAAGTGAAATAGAATGAAGGCTATTTCAGCTTTAGCTTTTATTCCGTTTGGGAGCTAAAGTCGTACAAACTTTTGTTTTCCAAAATTTCGATGGCCTATAGTTCGCAAGTTATGCAATCAGTTGACATAAGATTGTGCATGCATGTAGACATGTTAATGGCCTTTATACATGCCAAGTTTCAGATGGCTACCTACTCATACAAGCAAGCAGTAGCGGTTTGAAATTTTCACAATTTGGGCTACACGTTCGGGACGATTCGTGACCTTAGGTGACTTGCACAATTCGGGCTGAAACTAGTGCCAAATGAGAGGGTTGGGATAAACATTCAATTGACCATATGTGCCAAAAATTCTCGTTCTTTAGTTTTCGAGTTATAGCCCCTGGAAGTCGTAAACTGCACGACTTTGCCCTCGAATATCTCGACAACGGAGAAAGGAGAATTTCTGGGATTTTTTCCCAAGAAATATATGGGAATTCTCTGTAATTTTAGCACAGTTTCAGAACGATTCGTGAAAGTCACCTTTTAAGAATAACTTCCACTGCAGCCCATACATAAAAGTTTGCTCCTTTATTACTCTGCACATGGACAATTATTTGCGCTGTTATTTGCCCCAGGCATGTACCTATGTAATTACCGTTTACAGTGTAAAGATGGATGTTATCGGTCGCTGAACGTCGGAGCAGTAGGCGTTTAATGCATTTTCCCATAGGGTCCAATGCAAAATTGACACCTCATTTTCTCCATTCTCAAGAGCTTTGAGTCTCTGCAAAACATATACATGTGTAGACACAAATAAGTGAAATAGAATGAAGGCTATTTCAGCTTTAGCTTTTATTCCGTTTGGGAGCTAAAGTCGTACAAACTTTTGTTTACAAAAATTTCGATGGCCTACAGTTCGCAAGTTATGCAATCAGTTGACATAAGATTGTGCATGCATGTAGACATGTTAATGGCCTTTATACATGCCAAGTTTCAGATGGCTACCTACTCATACAAGCAAGCAGTAGCGTTTTGAAATTTTCACAATTTGGGCTACACGTTCGGGACGATTTGTGACCTTAGGTGACTTGCACAATTTGGGCTGAAACTAGTGCCAAATGAGAGGGTTGGGATAAACATTCAATTGACCATATGTGTCAAAAATTCTCGTTCTTTAGTTTTCGAGTTATAGCCCCTGGAAGTCGTAAACTGCACGACTTTGCCCTCGAATATCTCGACAACGGAGAAAGGAGAATTTCTGGGATTTTTTCCCAAGAAATATATGGGAATTATCTGTAATTTAGCACAGTTTCAGAACGATTCGTGAAAGTCACCTTTTAAGAATAACTTCCACTGCAGCCCATACATAAAAGTTTGCTCCTTTATTACTCTGCACATGGACAATTATTTGCGCTGTTATTTGCCCCAGGCATGTACCTATGTAATTACCGTTTACAGTGTAAAGATGGATGTTATCGGTCGCTGAACGTCGGAGCAGTAGGCGTTTAATGCATTTTCCCATAGGGTCCAATGCAAAATTGACACCTCATTTTCTCCATTCTCAAGAGCTTTGAGTCTCTGCAAAACATATACATGTGTAGACACAAATAAGTGAAATAGAATGAAGGCTATTTCAGCTTTAGCTTTTATTCCGTTTGGGAGCTAAAGTCGTACAAACTTTTGTTTACAAACATTTCGATGGCCTATAGTTCGCAAGTTATGCAATCAGTTGAAATAAGATTGTGCATGCATGTAGACATGTTAATGGCCTTTATACATGCCAAGTTTCAGATGGCTACCTACTCATACAAGCAAGCAGTAGCGGTTTGAAATTTTCACAATTTGGGCTACACGTTCGGGACGATTCGTGACCTTAGGTGACTTGCACTATTCGGGCTGAAACTAGTGCCAAATGAGAGGGTTGGGATAAACATTCAATTGACCATATGTGCCAAAAATTCTCGTTCTTTAGTTTTCGAGTTATAGCCCCTGGAAGTCGTAAACTGCACGACTTTGCCCTCGAATATCTCAACAACGGAGAAAGGAGAATTTCTGGGATTTTTTCCCAAGAAATATATGGAAATTATCTGTAATTTTTGCACAGTTTCAGAACGATTCGTGAAAGTCAGCTTTTAAGAATAATTTCCACTGCAGCCCATACATAAAAGTTTGCTCCTTTATTACTCTGCACATGGACAATTATTTGCGCTGTTATTTGCCCCAGGCATGTACCTATGTAATTACCGTTTACAGTGTAAAGATGGATGTTATCGGTCGCTGAACGTCGGAGCAGTAGGCGTTTAATGCATTTTCCCATAGGGTCCAATGCAAAATTGACACCTCATTTTCTCCATTCTCAAGAGCTTTGAGTCTCTGCAAAACATATACATGTGTAGACACAAATAAGTGAAATAGAATGAAGGCTATTTCAGCTTTAGCTTTTATTCCGTTTGGGAGCTAAAGTCGTACAAACTTTTGTTTACAAAAATTTCGATGGCCTATAGTTCGCAAGTTATGCAATCAGTTGACATAAGATTGTGCATGCATGTAGACATGTTAATGGCCTTTATACATGCCAAGTTTCAGATGGCTACCTACTCATACAAGCAAGCAGTAGCGGTTTGAAATTTTCACAATTTGGGCTACACGTTCGGGACGATTCGTGACCTTAGGTGACTTGCACAATTCGGGCTGAAACTAGTGCCAAATGAGAGGGTTGGGATAAACATTCAATTGACCATATGTGCCAAAATTCTCGTTCTTTAGTTTTCGAGTTATAGCCCCTGGAAGTCGTAAACTGCACGACTTTGCCCTCGAATATCTCGACAACGGAGAAAGGAGAATTTCTGGGATTTTTTCTCAAGAAATATATGGGAATTATCTGTAATTTTAGCACAGTTTCAGAACGATTCGTGAAAGTCACCTTTTAAGAATAACTTCCACTGCAGCCCATACATAAAAGTTTGCTCCTTTATTACTCTGCACATGGACAATTATTTGCGTTGTTATTTGCCCCAGGCATGTACCTATGTAATTACCGTTTACAGTGTAAAGATGGATGTTATCGGTCGCTGAACGTCGGAGCAGTAGGCGTTTAATGCATTTTCCCATAGGGTCCAATGCAAAATTGACACCTCATTTTCTCCATTCTCAAGAGCTTTGAGTCTCTGCAAAACATATACATGTGTAGACACAAATAAGTGAAATAGAATGAAGGCTATTTCAGCTTTAGCTTTTATTCCGTTTGGGAGCTAAAGTCGTACAAACTTTTGTTTACAAAAATTTCGATGGCCTATAGTTCGCAAGTTATGCAATCAGTTGACATAAGATTGTGCATGCATGTAGACATGTTAATGGCCTTTATACATGCCAAGTTTCAGATGGCTACCTACTCATACAAGCAAGCAGTAGCGGTTTGAAATTTTCACAATTTGGGCTACACGTTCGGGACGATTCGTGACATTAGGTGACTTGCACAATTCGGGCTGAAACTAGTGCCAAATGAGAGGGTTGGGATAAACATTCAATTGACCATATGTGCCAAAATTCTCGTTCTTTAGTTTTCGAGTTATAGCCCCTGGAAGTCGTAAACTGCACGACTTTGCCCTCGAATATCTCGACAACGGAGAAAGGAGAATTTCTGGGATTTTTTCCCAAGAAATATATGGGAATTATCTGTAATTTTAGCACAGTTTCAGAACGATTCGTGAAAGTCACCTTTTAAGAATAACTTCCACTGCAGCCCATACATAAAAGTTTGCTCCTTTATTACTCTGCACATGGACAATTATTTGCGCTGTTATTTGCCCCAGGCATGTACCTATGTAATTACCGTTTACAGTGTAAAGATGGATGTTATCGGTCGCTGAACGTCGGAGCAGTAGGCGTTTAATGCATTTTCCCATAGGGTCCAATGCAAAATTGACACCTCATTTTCTCCATTCTCAAGAGCTTTGAGTCTCTGCAAAACATATACATGTGTAGACACAAATAAGTGAAATAGAATGAAGGCTATTTCAGCTTTAGCTTTTATTCCGTTTGGGAGCTAAAGTCGTACAAACTTTTGTTTACAAAAATTTCGATGGCCTATAGTTCGCAAGTTATGCAATCAGTTGACATAAGATTGTGCATGCATGTAGACATGTTAATGGCCTTTATACATGCCAAGTTTCAGATGGCTACCTACTCATACAAGCAAGCAGTAGCGGTTTGAAATTTTCACAATTTGGGCTACACGTTCGGGACGATTCGTGACCTTAGGTGACTTGCACAATTCGGGCTGAAACTAGTGCCAAATGAGAGGGTTGGGATAAACATTCAATTGACCATATGTGCCAAAAATTCTCGTTCTTTAGTTTTCGAGTTATAGCCCCTGGAAGTCGTAAACTGCACGACTTTGCCCTCGAATATCTCAACAACGGAGAAAGGAGAATTTCTGGGATTTTTTCCCAAGAAATATATGGGAATTCTCTGTAATTTTAGCACAGTTTCAGAACG
The DNA here is from genome assembly GCA_963989385.1 of Ctena decussata. Lineage (NCBI taxonomy): Eukaryota > Metazoa > Mollusca > Bivalvia > Lucinida > Lucinidae > Ctena > Ctena decussata. The sequence continues at coordinate 17,567,158 of OZ022512.1, read as the reverse complement.
ATTCGTGAAAGTCACCTTTTAAGAATAACTTCCACTGCAGCCCATACATAAAAGTTTGCTCCTTTATTACTCTGCACATGGACAATTATTTGCGCTGTTATTTGCCCCAGGCATGTACCTATGTAATTACCGTTTACAGTGTAAAGATGGATGTTATCGGTCGCTGAACGTCGGAGCAGTAGGCGTTTAATGCATTTTCCCATAGGGTCCAATGCAAAATTGACACCTCATTTTCTCCATTCTCAAGAGCTTTGAGTCTCTGCAAAACATATACATGTGTAGACACAAATAAGTGAAATAGAATGAAGGCTATTTCAGCTTTAGCTTTTATTCCGTTTGGGAGCTAAAGTCGTACAAACTTTTGTTTACAAAAATTTCGATGGCCTATAGTTCGCAAGTTATGCAATCAGTTGACATAAGATTGTGCATGCATGTAGACATGTTAATGGCCTTTATACATGCCAAGTTTCAGATGGCTACCTACTCATACAAGCAAGCAGTAGCGGTTTGAAATTTTCACAATTTGGGCTACACGTTCGGGACGATTCGTGACCTTAGGTGACTTGCACAATTCGGGCTGAAACTAGTGCCAAATGAGAGGGTTGGGATAAACATTCAATTGACCATATGTGCCAAAAATTCTCGTTCTTTAGTTTTCGAGTTATAGCCCCTGGAAGTCGTAAACTGCACGACTTTGCCCTCGAATATCTCGACAACGGAGAAAGGAGAATTTCTGGGATTTTTTCCCAAGAAATATATGGAAATTATCTGTAATTTTTGCACAGTTTCAGAACGATTCGTGAAAGTCAGCTTTTAAGAATAATTTCCACTGCAGCCCATACATAAAAGTTTGCTCCTTTATTACTCTGCACATGGACAATTATTTGCGCTGTTATTTGCCCCAGGCATGTACCTATGTAATTACCGTTTACAGTGTAAAGATGGATGTTATCGGTCGCTGAACGTCGGAGCAGTAGGCGTTTAATGCATTTTCCCATAGGGTCCAATGCAAAATTGACACCTCATTTTCTCCATTCTCAAGAGCTTTGAGTCTCTGCAAAACATATACATGTGTAGACACAAATAAGTGAAATAGAATGAAGGCTATTTCAGCTTTAGCTTTTATTCCGTTTGGGAGCTAAAGTCGTACAAACTTTTGTTTACAAAAATTTCGATGGCCTATAGTTCGCAAGTTATGCAATCAGTTGACATAAGATTGTGCATGCATGTAGACATGTTAATGGCCTTTATACATGCCAAGTTTCAGATGGCTACCTACTCATACAAGCAAGCAGTAGCGGTTTGAAATTTTCACAATTTGGGCTACACGTTCGGGACGATTCGTGACCTTAGGTGACTTGCACAATTCGGGCTGAAACTAGTGCCAAATGAGAGGGTTGGGATAAACATTCAATTGACCATATGTGCCAAAAATTCTCGTTCTTTAGTTTTCGAGTTATAGCCCCTGGAAGTCGTAAACTGCACGACTTTGCCCTCGAATATCTCAACAACGGAGAAAGGAGAATTTCTGGGATTTTTTCCCAAGAAATATATGGGAATTCTCTGTAATTTTAGCACAGTTTCAGAACGATTCGTGAAAGTCACCTTTTAAGAATAACTTCCACTGCAGCCCATACATAAAAGTTTGCTCCTTTATTACTCTGCACATGGACAATTATTTGCGCTGTTATTTGCCCCAGGCATGTACCTATGTAATTACCGTTTACAGTGTAAAGATGGATGTTATCGGTCGCTGAACGTCGGAGCAGTAGGCGTTTAATGCATTTTCCCATAGGGTCCAATGCAAAATTGACACCTCATTTTCTCCATTCTCAAGAGCTTTGAGTCTCTGCAAAACATATACATGTGTAGACACAAATAAGTGAAATAGAATGAAGGCTATTTCAGCTTTAGCTTTTATTCCGTTTGGGAGCTAAAGTCGTACAAACTTTTGTTTACAAAAATTTCGATGGCCTATAGTTCGCAAGTTATGCAATCAGTTGACATAAGATTGTGCATGCATGTAGACATGTTAATGGCCTTTATACATGCCAAGTTTCAGATGGCTACCTACTCATACAAGCAAGCAGTAGCGGTTTGAAATTTTCACAATTTGGGCTACACGTTCGGGACGATTCGTGACCTTAGGTGACTTGCACAATTCGGGCTGAAACTAGTGCCAAATGAGAGGGTTGGGATAAACATTCAATTGACCATATGTGCCAAAAATTCTCGTTCTTTAGTTTTCGAGTTATAGCCCCTGGAAGTCGTAAACTGCACGACTTTGCCCTCGAATATCTCAACAACGGAGAAAGGAGAATTTCTGGGATTTTTTCCCAAGAAATATATGGGAATTCTCTGTAATTTTAGCACAGTTTCAGAACGATTCGTGAAAGTCACCTTTTAAGAATAACTTCCACTGCAGCCCATACATAAAAGTTTGCTCCTTTATTACTCTGCACATGGACAATTATTTGCGCTGTTATTTGCCCCAGGCATGTACCTATGTAATTACCGTTTACAGTGTAAAGATGGATGTTATCGGTCGCTGAACGTCGGAGCAGTAGGCGTTTAATGCATTTTCCCATAGGGTCCAATGCAAAATTGACACCTCATTTTCTCCATTCTCAAGAGCTTTGAGTCTCTGCAAAACATATACATGTGTAGACACAAATAAGTGAAATAGAATGAAGGCTATTTCAGCTTTAGCTTTTATTCCGTTTGGGAGCTAAAGTCGTACAAACTTTTGTTTACAAAAATTTCGATGGCCTATAGTTCGCAAGTTATGCAATCAGTTGACATAAGATTGTGCATGCATGTAGACATGTTAATGGCCTTTATACATGCCAAGTTTCAGATGGCTACCTACTCATACAAGCAAGCAGTAGCGGTTTGAAATTTTCACAATTTGGGCTACACGTTCGGGACGATTCGTGACCTTAGGTGACTTGCACAATTCGGGCTGAAACTAGTGCCAAATGAGAGGGTTGGGATAAACATTCAATTGACCATATGTGCCAAAATTCTCGTTCTTTAGTTTTCGAGTTATAGCCCCTGGAAGTCGTAAACTGCACGACTTTGCCCTCGAATATCTCGACAACGGAGAAAGGAGAATTTCTGGGATTTTTTCTCAAGAAATATATGGGAATTATCTGTAATTTTAGCACAGTTTCAGAACGATTCGTGAAAGTCACCTTTTAAGAATAACTTCCACTGCAGCCCATACATAAAAGTTTGCTCCTTTATTACTCTGCACATGGACAATTATTTGCGTTGTTATTTGCCCCAGGCATGTACCTATGTAATTACCGTTTACAGTGTAAAGATGGATGTTATCGGTCGCTGAACGTCGGAGCAGTAGGCGTTTAATGCATTTTCCCATAGGGTCCAATGCAAAATTGACACCTCATTTTCTCCATTCTCAAGAGCTTTGAGTCTCTGCAAAACATATACATGTGTAGACACAAATAAGTGAAATAGAATGAAGGCTATTTCAGCTTTAGCTTTTATTCCGTTTGGGAGCTAAAGTCGTACAAACTTTTGTTTACAAAAATTTCGATGGCCTATAGTTCGCAAGTTATGCAATCAGTTGACATAAGATTGTGCATGCATGTAGACATGTTAATGGCCTTTATACATGCCAAGTTTCAGATGGCTACCTACTCATACAAGCAAGCAGTAGCGGTTTGAAATTTTCACAATTTGGGCTACACGTTCGGGACGATTCGTGACATTAGGTGACTTGCACAATTCGGGCTGAAACTAGTGCCAAATGAGAGGGTTGGGATAAACATTCAATTGACCATATGTGCCAAAATTCTCGTTCTTTAGTTTTCGAGTTATAGCCCCTGGAAGTCGTAAACTGCACGACTTTGCCCTCGAATATCTCGACAACGGAGAAAGGAGAATTTCTGGGATTTTTTCCGAAGAAATATATGGGAATTCTCTGTAATTTTAGCACAGTTTCAGAACGATTCGTGAAAGTCACCTTTTAAGAATAACTTCCACTGCAGCCCATACATAAAAGTTTGCTCCTTTATTACTCTGCACATGGACAATTATTTGCGCTGTTATTTGCCCCAGGCATGTACCTATGTAATTACCGTTTACAGTGTAAAGATGGATGTTATCGGTCGCTGAACGTCGGAGCAGTAGGCGTTTAATGCATTTTCCCATAGGGTCCAATGCAAAATTGACACCTCATTTTCTCCATTCTCAAGAGCTTTGAGTCTCTGCAAAACATATACATGTGTAGACACAAATAAGTGAAATAGAATGAAGGCTATTTCAGCTTTAGCTTTTATTCCGTTTGGGAGCTAAAGTCGTACAAACTTTTGTTTACAAAAATTTCGATGGCCTATAGTTCGCAAGTTATGCAATCAGTTGACATAAGATTGTGCATGCATGTAGACATGTTAATGGCCTTTATACATGCCAAGTTTCAGATGGCTACCTACTCATACAAGCAAGCAGTAGCGGTTTGAAATTTTCACAATTTGGGCTACACGTTCGGGACGATTCGTGACCTTAGGTGACTTGCACAATTCGGGCTGAAACTAGTGCCAAATGAGAGGGTTGGGATAAACATTCAATTGACCATATGTGCCAAAAATTCTCGTTCTTTAGTTTTCGAGTTATAGCCCCTGGAAGTCGTAAACTGCACGACTTTGCCCTCGAATATCTCAACAACGGAGAAAGGAGAATTTCTGGGATTTTTTCCCAAGAAATATATGGGAATTCTCTGTAATTTTAGCACAGTTTCAGAACGATTCGTGAAAGTCACCTTTTAAGAATAACTTCCACTGCAGCCCATACATAAAAGTTTGCTCCTTTATTACTCTGCACATGGACAATTATTTGCGCTGTTATTTGCCCCAGGCATGTACCTATGTAATTACCGTTTACAGTGTAAAGATGGATGTTATCGGTCGCTGAACGTCGGAGCAGTAGGCGTTTAATGCATTTTCCCATAGGGTCCAATGCAAAATTGACACCTCATTTTCTCCATTCTCAAGAGCTTTGAGTCTCTGCAAAACATATACATGTGTAGACACAAATAAGTGAAATAGAATGAAGGCTATTTCAGCTTTAGCTTTTATTCCGTTTGGGAGCTAAAGTCGTACAAACTTTTGTTTACAAAAATTTCGATGGCCTATAGTTCGCAAGTTATGCAATCAGTTGACATAAGATTGTGCATGCATGTAGACATGTTAATGGCCTTTATACATGCCAAGTTTCAGATGGCTACCTACTCATACAAGCAAGCAGTAGCGGTTTGAAATTTTCACAATTTGGGCTACACGTTCGGGACGATTCGTGACCTTAGGTGACTTGCACAATTCGGGCTGAAACTAGTGCCAAATGAGAGGGTTGGGATAAACATTCAATTGACCATATGTGCCAAAAATTCTCGTTCTTTAGTTTTCGAGTTATAGCCCCTGGAAGTCGTAAACTGCACGACTTTGCCCTCGAATATCTCAACAACGGAGAAAGGAGAATTTCTGGGATTTTTTCCCAAGAAATATATGGGAATTCTCTGTAATTTTAGCACAGTTTCAGAACGATTCGTGAAAGTCACCTTTTAAGAATAACTTCCACTGCAGCCCATACGTAAAAGTTTGCTCCTTTATTACTCTGCACATGGACAATTATTTGCGCTGTTATTTGCCCCAGGCATGTACCTATGTAATTACCGTTTACAGTGTAAAGATGGATGTTATCGGTCGCTGAACGTCGGAGCAGTAGGCGTTTAATGCATTTTCCCATAGGGTCCAATGCAAAATTGACACCTCATTTTCTCCATTCTCAAGAGCTTTGAGTCTCTGCAAAACATATACATGTGTAGACACAAATAAGTGAAATAGAATGAAGGCTATTTCAGCTTTAGCTTTTATTCCGTTTGGGAGCTAAAGTCGTACAAACTTTTGTTTACAAAAATTTCGATGGCCTATAGTTCGCAAGTTATGCAATCAGTTGACATAAGATTGTGCATGCATGTAGACATGTTAATGGCCTTTATACATGCCAAGTTTCAGATGGCTACCTACTCATACAAGCAAGCAGTAGCGGTTTGAAATTTTCACAATTTGGGCTACACGTTCGGGACGATTCGTGACCTTAGGTGACTTGCACAATTCGGGCTGAAACTAGTGCCAAATGAGAGGGTTGGGATAAACATTCAATTGACCATATGTGCCAAAAATTCTCGTTCTTTAGTTTTCGAGTTATAGCCCCTGGAAGTCGTAAACTGCACGACTTTGCCCTCGAATATCTCGACAACGGAGAAAGGAGAATTTCTGGGATTTTTTCCCAAGAAATATATGGGAATTATCTGTAATTTTAGCACAGTTTCAGAACGATTCGTGAAAGTCACATTTTAAGAATAACTTCCACTGCAGCCCATACATAAAAGTTTGCTCCTTTATTACTCTGCACATGGACAATTATTTGCGCTGTTATTTGCCCCAGGCATGTACCTATGTAATTACCGTTTACAGTGTAAAGATGGATGTTATCGGTCGCTGAACGTCGGAGCAGTAGGCGTTTAATGCATTTTCCCATAGGGTCCAATGCAAAATTGACACCTCATTTTCTCCATTCTCAAGAGCTTTGAGTCTCTGCAAAACATATACATGTGTAGACACAAATAAGTGAAATAGAATGAAGGCTATTTCAGCTTTAGCTTTTATTCCGTTTGGGAGCTAAAGTCGTACAAACTTTTGTTTACAAAAATTTCGATGGCCTATAGTTCGCAAGTTATGCAATCAGTTGACATAAGATTGTGCATGCATGTAGACATGTTAATGGCCTTTATACATGCCAAGTTTCAGATGGCTACCTACTCATACAAGCAAGCAGTAGCGGTTTGAAATTTTCACAATTTGGGCTACACGTTCGGGACGATTCGTGACCTTAGGTGACTTGCACAATTCGGGCTGAAACTAGTGCCAAATGAGAGGGTTGGGATAAACATTCAATTGACCATATGTGCCAAAAATTCTCGTTCTTTAGTTTTCGAGTTATAGCCCCTGGAAGTCGTAAACTGCACGACTTTGCCCTCGAATATCTCGACAACGGAGAAAGGAGAATTTCTGGGATTTTTTCCCAAGAAATATATGGGAATTATCTGTAATTTTAGCACAGTTTCAGAACGATTCGTGAAAGTCACCTTTTAAGAATAACTTCCACTGCAGCCCATACATAAAAGTTTGCTCCTTTATTACTCTGCACATGGACAATTATTTGCGCTGTTATTTGCCCCAGGCATGTACCTATGTAATTACCGTTTACAGTGTAAAGATGGATGTTATCGGTCGCTGAACGTCGGAGCAGTAGGCGTTTAATGCATTTTCCCATAGGGTCCAATGCAAAATTGACACCTCATTTTCTCCATTCTCAAGAGCTTTGAGTCTCTGCAAAACATATACATGTGTAGACACAAATAAGTGAAATAGAATGAAGGCTATTTCAGCTTTAGCTTTTATTCCGTTTGGGAGCTAAAGTCGTACAAACTTTTGTTTACAAAAATTTCGATGGCCTATAGTTCGCAAGTTATGCAATCAGTTGACATAAGATTGTGCATGCATGTAGACATGTTAATGGCCTTTATACATGCCAAGTTTCAGATGGCTACCTACTCATACAAGCAAGCAGTAGCGGTTTGAAATTTTCACAATTTGGGCTACACGTTCGGGACGATTCGTGACCTTAGGTGACTTGCACAATTCGGGCTGAAACTAGTGCCAAATGAGAGGGTTGGGATAAACATTCAATTGACCATATGTGCCAAAAATTCTCGTTCTTTAGTTTTCGAGTTATAGCCCCTGGAAGTCGTAAACTGCACGACTTTGCCCTCGAATATCTCGACAATGGAGAAAGGAGAATTTCTGGGATTTTTTCCCAAGAAATATATGGGAATTATCTGTAATTTTAGCACAGTTTCAGAACGATTCGTGAAAGTCACCTTTTAAGAATAACTTCCACTGCAGCCCATACATAAAAGTTTGCTCCTTTATTACTCTGCACATGGACAATTATTTGCGCTGTTATTTGCCCCAGGCATGTACCTATGTAATTACCGTTTACAGTGTAAAGATGGATGTTGTCGGTCGCTGAACGTCGGAGCAGTAGGCGTTTAATGCATTTTCCCATAGGGTCCAATGCAAAATTGACACCTCATTTTCTCCATTCTCAAGAGCTTTGAGTCTCTGCAAAACATATACATGTGTAGACACAAATAAGTGAAATAGAATGAAGGCTATTTCAGCTTTAGCTTTTATTCCGTTTGGGAGCTAAAGTCGTACAAACTTTTGTTTACAAAAATTTCGATGGCCTATAGTTCGCAAGTTATGCAATCAGTTGACATATGATTGTGCATGCATGTAGACATGTTAATGGCCTTTATACATGCCAAGTTTCAGATGGCTACCTACTCAAACAAGCAAGCAGTAGCGGTTTGAAATTTTCACAATTTGGGCTACACGTTCGGGACGATTCGTGACCTTAGGTGACTTGCACAATTCGGGCTGAAACTAGTGCCAAATGAGAGGGTAGGGATAAACATTCAATTGACCATATGTGCCAAAAATTCTCGTTCTTTAGTTTTCGAGTTATAGCCCCTGGAAGTCGTAAACTGCACGACTTTGCCCTCGAATATCTCGACAACGGAGAAAGGAGAATTTCTGGGATTTTTTCCCAAGAAATATATGGGAATTATCTGTAATTTTAGCACAGTTTCAGAACGATTCGTGAAAGTCACCTTTTAAGAATAACTTCCACTGCAGCCCATACATAAAAGTTTGCTCCTTTATTACTCTGCACATGGACAATTATTTGCGCTGTTATTTGCCCCAGGCATGTACCTATGTAATTACCGTTTACAGTGTAAAGATGGATGTTATCGGTCGCTGAACGTCGGAGCAGTAGGCGTTTAATGCATTTTCCCATAGGGTCCAATGCAAAATTGACACCTCATTTTCTCCATTCTCAAGAGCTTTGAGTCTCTGCAAAACATATACATGTGTAGACACAAATAAGTGAAATAGAATGAAGGCTATTTCAGCTTTAGCTTTAATTCCGTTTGGGAGCTAAAGTCGTACAAACTTTTGTTTACAAAAATTTCGATGGCCTATAGTTCGCAAGTTATGCAATCAGTTGACATAAGATTGTGCATGCATGTAGACATGTTAATGGCCTTTATACATGCCAAGTTTCAGATGGCTACCTACTCATACAAGCAAGCAGTAGCGGTTTGAAATTTTCACAATTTGGGCTACACGTTCGGGACGATTCGTGACCGTAGGTGACTTGCACAATTTGGGCTGAAACTAGTGCCAAATGAGAGGGTTTGGATAAACATTCAATTGACCATATGTGCCAAAAATTCTCGTTCTTTAGTTTTCGAGTTATAGCCCCTGGAAGTCGTAAACTGCACGACTTTGCCCTCGAATATCTCGACAACGGAGAAAGGAGAATTTCTGGGATTTTTTCCCAAGAAATATATGGGAATTATCTGTAATTTTAGCACAGTTTCAGAACGATTCGTGAAAGTCACCTTTTAAGAATAACTTCCAATGCAGCCCATACATAAAAGTTTGCTCCTTTATTACTCTGCACATGGACAATTATTTGTGCTGTTATTTGCCCCAGGCATGTACCTATGTAATTACCGTTTACAGTGTAAAGATGGATGTTATCGGTCGCTGAACGTCGGAGCAGTAGGCGTTTAATGCATTTTCCTATAGGGTCCAATGCAAAATTGACACCTCATTTTCTCCATTCTCAAGAGCTTTGAGTCTCTGCAAAACATATACATGTGTAGACACAAATAAGTGAAATAGAATGAAGGCTATTTCAGCTTTAGCTTTTATTCCGTTTGGGAGCTAAAGTCGTACAAACTTTTGTTTACAAAAATTTCGATGGCCTATAGTTCGCAAGTTATGCAATCAGTTGACATAAGATTGTGCATGCATGTAGACATGATATTGGCCTTTATACATTCCAAGTTTCAGATGGCTAAATATTCATACAAGCAAGCAGCAGCGGTTTGAAATTTTCACAATTTGGGCTACACGTTCGGGACGATTCGTGACCTTAGGTGACTTGCACAATTTGGGCTGAAACTAGTGCCAAATGAGAGGGTTGGGATAAACATTCAATTGACCATATGTGCCAAAAATTCTCGTTCTTTAGTTTTCGAGTTATAGCCCCTGGAAGTCGTAAACTGCACGACTTTGCCCTCGAATATCTCGACAACGGAGAAAGGAGAATTTCTGGGATTTTTTCCCAAGAAATATATGGGAATTATCTGTAATTTTAGCACAGTTTCAGAACGATTCGTGAAAGTCACCTTTTAAGAAAAACTTCCACTGCAGCCCATACATAAAAGATTGCTCCTTTATTACTTTGCACATGGACAATTATTTGCGCTGTTATTTGCCCCAGGCATGTACCTATGTAATTACCGTTTACAGTGTAAAGATGGATGTTATCGGTCGCTGAACGTCGGAGCAGTAGGCGTTTAATGCATTTTCCCATAGGGTCCAATGCAAAATTGACACCTCATTTTCTCCATTCTCAAGAGCTTTGAGTCTCTGCAAAACATATACATGTGTAGACACAAATAAGTGAAATAGAATGAAGGCTATTTCAGCTTTAGCTTTTATTCCGTTTGGGAGCTAAAGTCGTACAAACTTTTGTTTACAAAAATTTCGATGGCCTATAGTTCGCAAGTTATGCAATCAGTTGACATAAGATTGTGCATGCATGTAGACATGTTAATGGCCTTTATACATGCCAAGTTTCAGATGGCTACCTACTCATACAAGCATTCAGTAGCGGTTTGAAATTTTCACAATTTGGGCTACACGTTCGGGACGATTCGTGACCTTAGGTGACTTGCACAATTTGGGCTGAAACTAGTGCCAAATGAGAGGGTTGGAATAAACATTTAATTGACCATATGTGCCAAAAATTCTCGTTCTTTAGTTTTCGAGTTATAGCCCCTGGAAGTCGTAAACTGCACGACTTTGCCCTCGAATATCTCGACAACGGAGAAAGGAGAATTTCTGGGATTTTTGCCCAAGAAATATATGGGAATAATCTGTAATTTTAGCACAGTTTCAGAACGATTCGTGAAAGTCACCTTTTAAGAATAACTTCCACTGCAGCCCATACATAAAAGTTTGCTCCTTTATTACTCTGCACATGGACAATATTTTGCGCTGTTATTTGCCCCAGGCATGTACCTATGTAATTACCGTTTACAGTGTAAAGATGGATGTTATCGGTCGCTGAACGTCGGAGCAGTAGGCGTTTAATGCATTTTCCCATAGGGTCCAATGCAAAATTGACACCTCATTTTCTCCATTCTCAAGAGCTTTGAGTCTCTGCAAAACATATACATGTGTAGACACAAATAAGTGAAATAGAATGAAGGCTATTTCAGCTTTAGCTTTTATTCCGTTTGGGAGCTAAAGTCGTACAAACTTTTGTTTACAAAAATTTCGATGGCCTATAGTTCGCAAGTTATGCAATCAGTTGACATAAGATTGTGCATGCATGTAGACATGTTAATGGCCTTTATACATGCCAAGTTTCAGATGGCTACCTACTCATACAAGCAAGCAGTAGCGGTTTGAAATTTTCACAATTTGGGCTACACGTTCGGGACGATTCGTGACCTTAGGTGACTTGCACAATTCGGGCTGAAACTAGTGCCAAATGAAAGGGTTGGGATAAACATTCAATTGACCATATGTGCCAAAAATTCTCGTTCTTTAGTTTTCGAGTTATAGCCCCTGGAAGTCGTAAACTGCACGACTTTGCCCTCGAATATCTCGACAACGGAGAAAGGAGAATTTCTGGGATTTTTTCCCAAGAAATATATGGGAATTATCTGTAATTTTAGCACAGTTTCAGAACGATTCGTGAAAGTCACCTTTTAAGAATAACTTCCACTGCAGCCCATACATAAAAGTTTGCTCCTTTATTACTCTGCACATGGACAATTATTTGCGCTGTTATTTGCCCCAGGCATGTACCTATGTAATTACCGTTTACAGTGTAAAGATGGATGTTATCGGTCGCTGAACGTCGGAGCAGTAGGCGTTTAATGCATTTTCCCATAGGGTCCAATGCAAAATTGACACCTCATTTTCTCCATTCTCAAGAGCTTTGAGTCTCTGCAAAACATATACATGTGTAGACACAAATAAGTGAAATAGAATGAAGGCTATTTCAGCTTTAGCTTTTATTCCGTTTGGGAGCTAAAGTCGTACAAACTTTTGTTTACAAAAAATTCGATGGCCTATAGTTCGCAAGTTATGCAATCAGTTGACATAAGATTGTGCATGCATGTAGACATGTTAATGGCCTTTATACATGCCAAGTTTCAGATGGCTACCTACTTATACAAGCAAGCAGTAGCGGTTTGAAATTTTCACAATTTGGGCTACACGTTCGGGACGATTCGTGACCTTAGGTGACTTGCACAATTTGGGCTGAAACTAGTGCCAAATGAGAGGGTTGGGATAAACATTCAATTGACCATATGTGCCAAAAATTCTCGTTCTTTAGTTTTCGAGTTATAGCCCCTGGAAGTCGTAAACTGCACGACTTTGCCCTCGAATATCTCGAAAACGGAGAAAGGAGAATTTCTGGGATTTTTTCCCAAGAAATATATGGGAATTATCTGTAATTTTAGCACAGTTTCAGAACGATTCGTGAAAGTCACCTTTTAAGAATAACTTCCACTGCAGCCCATACATAAAAGTTTGCTCCTTTATTACTCTGCACATGGACAATTATTTGCGCTGTTATTTGCCCCAGGCATGTACCTATGTAATTACCGTTTACAGTGTAAAGATGGATGTTATCGGTCGCTGAACGTCGGAGCAGTAGGCGTTTAATGCATTTTCCCATAGGGTCCAATGCAAAATTGACACCTCATTTTCTCCATTCTCAAGAGCTTTGAGTCTCTGCAAAACATATACATGTGTAGACACAAATAAGTGAAATAGAATGAAGGCTATTTCAGCTTTAGCTTTTATTCCGTTTGGGAGCTAAAGTCGTACAAACTTTTGTTTACAAACATTTCGATGGCCTATAGTTCGCAAGTTATGCAATCAGTTGACATAAGATTGTGCATGCATGTAGACATGTTAATGGCCTTTATACATGCCAAGTTTCAGATGGCTACCTACTCATACAAGCAAGCAGTAGCGGTTTGAAATTTTCACAATTTGGGCTACACGTTCGGGACGATTCGTGACCTTAGGTGACTTGCACAATTTGGGCTGAAACTAGTGCCAAATGAGAGGGTTGGGATAAACATTCAATTGACCATATGTGCCAAAAATTCTCGTTCTTTAGTTTTCGAGTTATAGCCCCTGGAAGTCGTAAACTGCACGACTTTGCCCTCGAATATCTCGACAACGGAGAAAGGAGAATTTCTGGGATTTTTTCCCAAGAAATATATGGGAATTATCTGTAATTTTAGCACAGTTTCAGAACGATTCGTGAAAGTCACCTTTTAAGAATAACTTCCACTGCAGCCCATACATAAAAGTTTGCTCCTTTATTACTCTGCACATGGACAATTATTTGCGCTGTTATTTGCCCCAGGCATGTACCTATGTAATTACCGTTTACAGTGTAAAGATGGATGTTATCGGTCGCTGAACGTCGGAGCAGTAGGCGTTTAATGCATTTTCCCATAGGGTCCAATGCAAAATTGACACCTCATTTTCTCCATTCTCAAGAGCTTTGAGTCTCTGCAAAACATATACATGTGTAGACACAAATAAGTGAAATAGAATGAAGGCTATTTCAGCTTTAGCTTTTATTCCGTTTGGGAGCTAAAGTCGTACAAACTTTTGTTTACAAAAATTTCGATGGCCTATAGTTCGTAAGTTATGCAATCAGTTGACATAAGATTGTGCATGCATGTAGACATGTTAATGGCCTTTATACATGCCAAGTTTCAGATGGCTACCTACTCATACAAGCAAGCAGTAGCGGTTTGAAATTTTCACAATTTGGGCTACACGTTCGGGACGATTCGTGACCTTAGGTGACTTGCACAATTCGGGCTGAAACTAGTGCCAAATGAGAGGGTTGGGATAAACATTCAATTGACCATATGTGCCAAAAATTCTCGTTCTTTAGTTTTCGAGTTATAGCCCCTGGAAGTCGTAAACTGCACGACTCTGCCCTCGAATATCTCGACAACGGAGAAAGGAGAATTTCTGGGATTTTTTCCCAAGAAATATATGGGAATTATCTGTAATTTTAGCACAGTTTCAGAACGATTCGTGAAAGTCACCTTTTAAGAATAACTTCCACTGCAGCCCATACATAAAAGTTTGCTCCTTTATTACTCTGCACATGGACAATTATTTGCGCTGTTATTTGCCCCAGGCATGTACCTATGTAATTACCGTTTACAGTGTAAAGATGGATGTTATCGGTCGCTGAACGTCGGAGCAGTAGGCGTTTAATGCATTTTCCCATAGGGTCCAATGCAAAATTGACACCTCATTTTCTCCATTCTCAAGAGCTTTGAGTCTCTGCAAAACATATACATGTGTAGACACAAATAAGTGAAATAGAATGAAGGCTATTTCAGCTTTAGCTTTTATTCCGTTTGGGAGCTAAAGTCGTACAAACTTTTGTTTACAAAAATTTCGATGGCCTATAGTTCGCAAGTTATGCAATCAGTTGACATAAGATTGTGCATGCATGCAGACATGTTAATGGCCTTTATACATGCCAAGTTTCAGATGGCTACCTACTCATACAAGCAAGCAGTAGCGTTTTGAAATTTTCACAATTTGTGCTACACGTTCGGGACGATTTGTGACCTTAGGTGACTTGCACAATTTGGGCTGAAACTAGTGCCAAATGAGAGGGTTGGGATAAACATTCAATTGACCATATGTGCCAAAAATTCTCGTTCTTTAGTTTTCGAGTTATAGCCCCTGGAAGTCGTAAACTGCACGACTTTGCCCTCGAATATCTCGACAACGGAGAAAGGAGAATTTCTGGGATTTTTTCCCAAGAAATATATGGGAATTATCTGTAATTTAGCACAGTTTCAGAACGATTCGTGAAAGTCACCTTTTAAGAATAACTTCCACTGCAGCCCATAAATAAAAGTTTGCTCCTTTATTACTCTGCACATGGACAATTATTTGCGCTGTTATTTGCCCCAGGCATGTACCTATGTAATTACCGTTTACAGTGTAAATATGGATGTTATCGGACGCTGAACGTCGGAGCAGTAGGCGTTTAATGCATTTTCCCATAGGGTCCAATGCAAAATTGACACCTCATTTTCTCCATTCTCAAGAGCTTTGAGTCTCTGCAAACCATATACATGTGTAGACACAAATAAGTGAAATAGAATGAAGGCTATTTCAGCTTTAGCTTTTATTCCGTTTGGGAGCTAAAGTCGTACAAACTTTTGTTTACAAAAATTTCGATGGCCTATAGTTCGCAAGTTATGCAATCAGTTGACATAAGATTGTGCATGCATGTAGACATGTTAATGGCCTTTATACATGCCAAGTTTCAGATGGCTACCTACTCATACAAGCAAGCAGTAGCGGTTTGAAATTTTCACAATTTGGGCTACACGTTCGGGACGATTCGTGACCTTAGGTGACTTGCACAATTCGGGCTGAAACTAGTGCCAAATGAGAGGGTTGGGATAAACATTCAATTGACCATATGTGCCAAAAATTCTCGTTCTTTAGTTTTCGAGTTATAGCCCCTGGAAGTCGTAAACTGCACGACTTTGCCCTCGAATATCTCGACAACGGAGAAAGGAGAATTTCTGGGATTTTTTCCCAAGAAATATATGGGAATTATCTGTAATTTTAGCACAGTTTCAGAACGATTCGTGAAAGTCAGCTTTTAAGAATAATTTCCACTGCAGCCCATACATAAAAGTTTGCTCCTTTATTACTCTGCACATGGACAATTATTTGCGCTGTTATTTGCCCCAGGCATGTACCTATGTAATTACCGTTTACAGTGTAAAGATGGATGTTATCGGTCGCTGAACGTCGGAGCAGTAGGCGTTTAATGCATTTTCCCATAGGGTCCAATGCAAAATTGACACCTCATTTTCTCCATTCTCAAGAGCTTTGAGTCTCTGCAAAACATATACATGTGTAGACACAAATAAGTGAAATAGAATGAAGGCTATTTCAACTTTAGCTTTTATTCCGTTTGGGAGCTAAAGTCGTACAAACTTTTGTTTACAAAAATTTCGATGGCCTATAGTTCGCAAGTTATGCAATCAGTTGACATAAGATTGTGCATGCATGTAGACATGTTAATGGCCTTTATACATGCCAAGTTTCAGATGGCTACCTACTCATACAAGCAAGCAGTAGCGGTTTGAAATTTTCACAATTTGGGCTACACGTTCGGGACGATTCGTGACCTTAGGTGACTTGCACAATTCGGGCTGAAACTAGTGCCAAATGAGAGGGTTGGGATAAACATTCAATTGACCATATGTGCCAAAAATTCTCGTTCTTTAGTTTTCGAGTTATAGCCCCTGGAAGTCGTAAACTGCACGCCTTTGCCCTCGAATATCTCGACAACGGAGAAAGGAGAATTTCTGGGATTTTTTCCCAAGAAATATATGGGAATTATCTGTAATTTTAGCACAGTTTCAGAACGATTCGTGAAAGTCACCTTTTAAGAATAACTTCCACTGCAGCCCATACATAAAAGTTTGCTCCTTTATTACTCTGCACATGGACAATTATTTGCGCTGTTATTTGCCCCAGGCATGTACCTATGTAATTACCGTTTACAGTGTAAAGATGGATGTTATCGGTCGCTGAACGTCGGAGCAGTAGGCGTTTAATGCATTTTCCCATAGGGTCCAATGCAAAATTGACACCTCATTTTCTCCATTCTCAAGAGCTTTGAGTCTCTGCAAAACATATACATGTGTAGACACAAATAAGTGAAATAGAATGAAGGCTATTTCAGCTTTAGCTTTTATTCCGTTTGGGAGCTAAAGTCGTACAAACTTTTGTTTACAAAAATTTCGATGGCCTATAGTTCGCAAGTTATGCAATCAGTTGACATAAGATTGTGCATGCATGTAGACATGTTAATGGCCTTTATACACGCCAAGTTTCAGATGGCTACCTACTCATACAAGCAAGCAGTAGCGGTTTGAAATTTTCACAATTTGGGCTACACGTTCGGGACGATTCGTGACCTTAGGTGACTTGCACAATTCGGGCTGAAACTAGTGCCAAATGAGAGGGTTGGGATAAACATTCAATTGACCATATGTGCCAAAAATTCTCGTTCTTTAGTTTTCGAGTTATAGCCCCTGGAAGTCGTAAACTGCACGACTTTGCCCTCGAATATCTCAACAACGGAGAAAGGAGAATTTCTGGGATTTTTTCCCAAGAAATATATGGGAATTATCTGTAATTTTAGCACAGTTTCAGAACGATTCGTGAAAGTCACCTTTTAAGAATAACTTCCACTGCAGCCCATACATAAAAGTTTGCTCCTTTATTACTCTGCACATGGACAATTATTTGCGCTGTTATTTGCCCCAGGCATGTACCTATGTAATTACCGTTTACAGTGTAAAGATGGATGTTATCGGTCGCTGAACGTCGGAGCAGTAGGCGTTTAATGCATTTTCCCATAGGGTCCAATGCAAAATTGACACCTCATTTTCTCCATTCTCAAGAGCTTTGAGTCTCTGCAAAACATATACATGTGTAGACACAAATAAGTGAAATAGAATGAAGGCTATTTCAGCTTTAGCTTTTATTCCGTTTGGGAGCTAAAGTCGTACAAACTTTTGTTTACAAAAATTTCGATGGCCTATAGTTCGCAAGTTATGCAATCAGTTGACATAAGATTGTGCATGCATGTAGACATGTTAATGGCCTTTATACAAGCCAAGTTTCAGATTGCTACCTACTCATACAAGCAAGCAGTAGCGGTTTGAAATTTTCACAATTTGGGCTACACGTTCGGGACGATTCGTGACCTTAGGTGACTTGCACAATTCGGGCTGAAACTAGTGCCAAATGAGAGGGTTGGGATAAACATTCAATTGACCATATGTGCCAAAAATTCTCGTTCTTTAGTTTTCGAGTTATAGCCCCTGGAAGTCGTAAACTGCACGACTTTGCCCTCGAATATCTCGACAACGGAGAAAGGAGAATTTCTGGGATTTTTTCCCAAGAAATATATGGGAATTATCTGTAATTTTAGCACAGTTTCAGAACGATTCGTGAAAGTCACCTTTTAAGAATAACTTCCACTGCAGCCCATACATAAAAGTTTGCTCCTTTATTACTCTGCACATGGACAATTATTTGCGCTGTTATTTGCCCCAGGCATGTACCTATGTAATTACCGTTTACAGTGTAAAGATGGATGTTATCGGTCGCTGAACGTCGGAGCAGTAGGCGTTTAATGCATTTTCCCATAGGGTCCAATGCAAAATTGACACCTCATTTTCTCCATTCTCAAGAGCTTTGAGTCTCTGCAAAACATATACATGTGTAGACACAAATAAGTGAAATAGAATGAAGGCTATTTCAGCTTTAGCTTTTATTCCGTTTGGGAGCTAAAGTCGTACAAACTTTTGTTTACAAAAATTTCGATGGCCTATAGTTCGCAAGTTATGCAATCAGTTGACATAAGATTGTGCATGCATGTAGACATGTTAATGGCCTTTATACATGCCAAGTTTCAGATGGCTACCTACTCATACAAGCAAGCAGTAGCGGTTTGAAATTTTCACAATTTGGGCTACACGTTCGGGACGATTCGTGACCTTAGGTGACTTGCACAATTTGGGCTGAAACTAGTGCCAAATGAGAGGGTTGGGATAAACATTCAATTGACCATATGGGCCAAAAATTCTCGTTCTTTAGTTTTCGAGTTATAGCCCCTGGAAGTCGTAAACTGCACGACTTTGCCCTCGAATATCTCGAAAACGGAGAAAGGAGAATTTCTGGGATTTTTTCCCAAGAAATATATGGGAATTATCTGTAATTTTAGCACAGTTTCAGAACGATTCGTGAAAGTCACATTTTAAGAATAACGTCCACTGCAGCCCATACATAAATGTTTGCTCATTTATTACTCTGCACATGGACAATTATTTGCGCTGTTATTTGCCCCAGGCATGTACCTATGTAATTACCGTTTACAGTGTAAAGATGGATGTTATCGGTCGCTGAACGTCGGAGCAGTAGGCGTTTAATGCATTTTCCCATAGGGTCCAATGCAAAATTGACACCTCATTTTCTCCATTCTCAAGAGCTTTGAGTCTCTGCAAAACATATACATGTGTAGACACAAATAAGTGAAATAGAATGAAGGCTATTTCAGCTTTAGCTTTTATTCCGTTTGGGAGCTAAAGTCGTACAAACTTTTGTTTACAAAAATTTCGATGGCCTATAGTTCGCAAGTTATGCAATCAGTTGACATAAGATTGTGCATGCATGTAGACATGTTAATGGCCTTTATACATGCCAGGTTTCAGATGGCTACCTACTCATACAAGCAAGCAGTAGCGGTTTGAAATTTTCACAATTTGGGCTACACGTTCGGGACGATTCGTGACCTTAGATGACTTGCACAATTCGGGCTGAAACTAGTGCCAAATGAGAGGGTTGGGATAAACATTCAATTGACCATATGTGCCAAAAATTTTCGTTCTTTAGTTTTCGAGTTATAGCCCCTGGAAGTCGTAAACTGCACGACTTTGCCCTCGAATATCTCGACAACGGAGAAAGGAGAATTTCTGGGATTTTTTCCCAAGAAATATATGGGAATTATCTGTAATTTTAGCACAGTTTCAGAACGATTCGTGAAAGTCACCTTTTAAGAATAACTTCCACTGCAGCCCATACATAAAAGTTTGCTCCTTTATTACTCTGCACATGGACAATTATTTGCGCTGTTATTTGCCCCAGGCATGTACCTATGTAATTACCGTTTACAGTGTAAAGATGGATGTTATCGGTCGCTGAACGTCGGAGCAGTAGGCGTTTAATGCATTTTCCCATAGGGTCCAATGCAAAATTGACACCTCATTTTCTCCATTCTCAAGAGCTTTGAGTCTCTGCAAATCATATACATGTGTAGACACAAATAAGTAAAATAGAATGAAGGCTATTTCAGCTTTAGCTTTTATTCCGTTTGGGAGCTAAAGTCGTACAAACTTTTGTTTACAAAAATTTCGATGGCCTATAGTTCGCAAGTTATGCAATCAGTTGACATAAGATTGTGCTTGCATGTAGACATGTTAATGGCCTTTATACATGCCAAGTTTCAGATGGCTACCTACTCATACAAGCAAGCAGTAGCGGTTTGAAATTTTCACAATTTGGGCTACACGTTCGGGACGATTCGTGACCTTAGGTGACTTGCACAATTCGGGCTGAAACTAGTGCCAAATGAGAGGGTTGGGATAAACATTCAATTGACCATATGTGCCAAAAATTCTCGTTCTTTAGTTTTCGAGTTATAGCCCCTGGAAGTCGTAAACTGCACGACTTTGCCCTCGAATATCTCGAAAACGGAGAAAGGAGAATTTCTGGGATTTTTTCCCAAGAAATATATGGGAATTATCTGTAATTTTAGCACAGTTTCAGAACGATTTGTGAAAGTCACCTTTTAAGAATAACTTCCACTGCAGCCCATACATAAAAGTTTGCTCCTTTATTACTCTGCACATGGACAATTATTTGCGCTGTTATTTGCCCCAGACATGTACCTATGTAATTACCGTTTACAGTGTAAAGATGGATGTTATCGGTCGCTGGACGTCGGAGCAGTAGGCGTTTAATGCATTTTCCCATAGGGTCCAATGCAAAATTGACACCTCATTTTCTCCATTCTCAAGAGCTTTGAGTCTCTGCAAATCATATACATGTGTAGACACAAATAAGTAAAATAGAATGAAGGCTATTTCAGCTTTAGCTTTTATTCCGTTTGGGAGCTAAAGTCGTACAAACTTTTGTTTACAAAAATTTCGATGGCCTATAGTTCGCAAGTTATGCAATCAGTTGACATAAGATTGTGCATGCATGTAGACATGTTAATGGCCTTTATACATGCCAAGTTTCAGATGGCTACCTACTCATACAAGCAAGCAGTAGCGGTTTGAAATTTTCACAATTTGGGCTACACGTTCGGGACGATTCGTGACCTTAGGTGACTGGCACAATTCGGGCTGAAACTAGTGCCAAATGAGAGGGTTGGGATAAACATTCAATTGACCATATGTGCCAAAAATTCTCGTTCTTTAGTTTTCGAGTTATAGCCCCTGGAAGCCGTAAACTGCACGACTTTGCCCTCGAATATCTCGACAACGGAGAAAGGAGAATTTCTGGGATTTTTTCCCAAGAAATATATGGGAATTATCTGTAATTTTAGCACAGTTTCAGAACGATTCGTGAAAGTCAGCTTTTAAGAATAACTTCCACTGCAGCCCATACATAAAAGTTTGCTCCTTTATTACTCTGCACATGGACAATTATTTGCGCTGTTATTTGCCCCAGGCATGTACCTATGTAATTACCGTTTACAGTGTAAAGATGGATGTTATCGGTCGCTGAACGTCGGAGCAGTAGGCGTTTAATGCATTTTCCCATAGGGTCCAATGCAAAATTGACACCTCATTTTCTCCATTCTCAAGAGCTTTGAGTCTCTGCAAAACATAGACATGTGTAGACACAAATAAGTGAAATAGAATGATGGCTATTTCAGCTTTAGCTTTTATTCCGTTTGGGAGCTAAAGTCGTACAAACTTTTGTTTACAAAAATTTTGATGGCCTATAGTTCGCAAGTTATGCAATCAGTTGACATAAGATTTGTGCATGCATGTAGACATGTTAATGGCCTTTATACATGCCAAGTTTCAGATGGCTACCTACTCATACAAGCAAGCAGTAGCGGTTTGAAATTTTCACAATTTGGGCTACACGTTCGGGACGATTCGTGACCTTAGGTGACTTGCACAATTCGGGCTGAAACTAGTGCCAAATGAGAGGGTTGGGATAAACATTCAATTGACCATATGTGCCAAAAATTCTCGTTCTTTAGTTTTCGAGTTATAGCCCCTGGAAGTCGTAAACTGCACGACTTTGCCCTCGAATATCTCGACAACGGAGAAAGGAGAATTTCTGGGATTTTTTCCCAAGAAATATATGGGAATTCTCTGTAATTTTAGCACAGTTTCAGAACGATTCGTGAAAGTCACCTTTTAAGAATAACTTCCACTGCAGCCCATACATAAAAGTTTGCTCCTTTATTACTCTGCACATGGACAATTATTTGCGCTGTTATTTGCCCCAGGCATGTACCTATGTAATTACCGTTTACAGTGTAAAGATGGATGTTATCGGTCGCTGAACGTCGGAGCAGTAGGCGTTTAATGCATTTTCCCATAGGGTCCAATGCAAAATTGACACCTCATTTTCTCCATTCTCAAGAGCTTTGAGTCTCTGCAAAACATATACATGTGTAGCCACAAATAAGTGAAATAGAATGAAGGCTATTTCAGCTTTTGCTTTTATTCCGTTTGGGAGCTAAAGTCGTACAAACTTTTGTTTACAAAAATTTCGATGGCCTATAGTTCGCAAGTTATGCAATCAGTTGACATAAGATTGTGCATGCATGTAGACATGTTAATGGCCTTTATACATGCCAAGTTTCAGATGGCTACCTACTCATACAAGCAAGCAGTAGCGGTTTGAAATTTTCACAATTTGGGCTACACGTTCGGGACGATTCGTGACCTTAGGTGACTTGCACAATTCGGGCTGAAACTAGTGCCAAATGAGAGGGTTGGGATAAACATTCAATTGACCATATGTGCCAAAAATTCTCGTTCTTTAGTTTTCGAGTTATAGCCCCTGGAAGTCGTAAACTGCACGACTTTGCCCTCGAATATC
Source organism: Ctena decussata (assembly GCA_963989385.1). NCBI lineage: Eukaryota > Metazoa > Mollusca > Bivalvia > Lucinida > Lucinidae > Ctena > Ctena decussata. The sequence goes on along the minus strand of OZ022512.1, from coordinate 17,544,191 downwards.
TCGACAACGGAGAAAGGAGAATTTCTGGGATTTTTTCCCAAGAAATATATGGGAATTATCTGTAATTTTAGCACAGTTTCAGAACGATTCGTGAAAGTCAGCTTTTAAGAATAATTTCCACTGCAGCCCATACATAAAAGTTTGCTCCTTTATTACTCTGCACATGGACAATTATTTGCGCTGTTATTTGCCCCAGGCATGTACCTATGTAATTACCGTTTACAGTGTAAAGATGGATGTTATCGGTCGCTGAACGTCGGAGCAGTAGGCGTTTAATGCATTTTCCCATAGGGTCCAATGCAAAATTGACACCTCATTTTCTCCATTCTCAAGAGCTTTGAGTCTCAGCAAAACATATACATGTGTAGACACAAATAAGTGAAATAGAATGAAGGCTATTTCAGCTTTAGCTTTTATTCCGTTTGGGAGCTAAAGTCGTACAAACTTTTGTTTACAAAAATTTCGATGGCCTATAGTTCGCAAGTTATGCAATCAGTTGACATAAGATTGTGCATGCATGTAGACATGTTAATGGCCTTTATACATGCCAAGTTTCAGGTGGCTACCAACTCATACAAGCAAGCAGTAGCGGTTTGAAATTTTCACAATTTGGGCTACACGTTCGGGACGATTCGTGACCTTAGGTGACTTGCACAATTCGGGCTGAAACTAGTGCCAAATGAGAGGGTTGGGATAAACATTCAATTGACCATATGTGCCAAAATTCTCGTTCTTTAGTTTTCGAGTTATAGCCCCTGGAAGTCGTAAACTGCACGACTTTGCCCTCGAATATCTCGACAACGGAGAAAGGAGAATTTCTGGGATTTTTTCCCAAGAAATATATGGGAATTATCTGTAATTTTAGCACAGTTTCAGAACGATTCGTGAAAGTCACCTTTTAAGAATAACTTCCACTGCAGCCCATACATAAAAGTTTGCTCCTTTATTACTCTGCACATGGACAATTATTTGCGCTGTTATTTGCCCCAGGCATGTACCTATGTAATTACCGTTTACAGTGTAAAGATGGATGTTATCGGTCGCTGAACGTCGGAGCAGTAGGCGTTTAATGCATTTTCCAATAGGGTCCAATGCAAAATTGACACCTCATTTTCTCCATTCTCAAGAGCTTTGAGTCTCTGCAAAACATATACATGTGTAGACACAAATAAGTGAAATAGAATGAAGGCTATTTCAGCTTTAGCTTTTATTCCGTTTGGGAGCTAAAGTCGTACAAACTTTTGTTTACAAAAATTTCGATGGCCTATAGTTCGCAAGTTATGCAATCAGTTGACATAAGATTGTGCATGCATGTAGACATGTTAATGGCCTTTATACATGCCAAGTTTCAGATGGCTACCTACTCATACAAGCAAGCAGTAGCGGTTTGAAATTTTCACAATTTGGGCTACACGTTCGGGACGATTCGTGACCTTAGGTGACTTGCACAATTCGGGCTGAAACTAGTGCCAAATGAGAGGGTTGGGATAAACATTCAATTGACCATATGTGCCAAAAATTCTCGTTCTTTAGTTTTCGAGTTATAGCCCCTGGAAGTCGTAAACTGCACGACTTGCCCTCGAATATCTCAACAACGGAGAAAGGAGAATTTCTGGGATTTTTTCCCAAGAAATATATGGGAATTCTCTGTAATTTTAGCACAGTTTCAGAACGATTCGTGAAAGTCACCTTTTAAGAATAACTTCCACTGCAGCCCATACATAAAAGTTTGCTCCTTTATTACTCTGCACATGGACAATTATTTGCGCTGTTATTTGCCCCAGGCATGTACCTATGTAATTACCGTTTACAGTGTAAAGATGGATGTTATCGGTCGCTGAACGTCGGAGCAGTAGGCGTTTAATGCATTTTCCCATAGGGTCCAATGCAAAATTGACACCTCATTTTCTCCATTCTCAAGAGCTTTGAGTCTCTGCAAAACATATACATGTGTAGACACAAATAAGTGAAATAGAATGAAGGCTATTTCAGCTTTAGCTTTTATTCCGTTTGGGAGCTAAAGTCGTACAAACTTTTGTTTACAAACATTTCGATGGCCTATAGTTCGCAAGTTATGCAATCAGTTGACATAAGATTGTGCATGCATGTAGACATGTTAATGGCCTTTATACATGCCAAGTTTCAGATGGCTACCTACTCATACAAGCAAGCAGTAGCGGTTTGAAATTTTCACAATTTGGGCTACACGTTCGGGACGATTCGTGACCTTAGGTGACTTGCACAATTCGGGCTGAAACTAGTGCCAAATGAGAGGGTTGGGATAAACATTCAATTGACCATATGTGCCAAAAATTCTCGTTCTTTAGTTTTCGAGTTATAGCCCCTGGAAGTCGTAAACTGCACGACTTTGCCCTCGAATATCTCGACAACGGAGAAAGGAGAATTTCTGGGATTTTTTCCCAAGAAATATATGGGAATTATCTGTAATTTTAGCACAGTTTCAGAACGATTCGTGAAAGTCACCTTTTAAGAATAACTTCCACTGCAGCCCATACATAAAAGTTTGCTCCTTTATTACTCTGCACATGGACAATTATTTGCGCTGTTATTTGCCCCAGGCATGTACCTATGTAATTACCGTTTACAGTGTAAAGATGGATGTTATCGGTCGCTGAACGTCGGAGCAGTAGGCGTTTAATGCATTTTCCCATAGGGTCCAATGCAAAATTGACACCTCATTTTCTCCATTCTCAAGAGCTTTGAGTCTCTGCAAAACATATACATGTGTAGACACAAATAAGTGAAATAGAATGAAGGCTATTTCAGCTTTAGCTTTTATTCCGTTTGGGAGCTAAAGTCGTACAAACTTTTGTTTACAAACATTTCGATGGCCTATAGTTCGCAAGTTATGCAATCAGTTGACATAAGATTGTGCATGCATGTAGACATGTTAATGGCCTTTATACATGCCAAGTTTCAGATGGCTACCTACTCATACAAGCAAGCAGTAGCGGTTTGAAATTTTCACAATTTGGGCTACACGTTCGGGACGATTCGTGACCTTAGGTGACTTGCACAATTCGGGCTGAAACTAGTGCCAAATGAGAGGGTTGGGATAAACATTCAATTGACCATATGTGCCAAAAATTCTCGTTCTTTAGTTTTCGAGTTATAGCCCCTGGAAGTCGTAAACTGCACGACTTTGCCCTCGAATATCTCGACAACGGAGAAAGGAGAATTTCTGGGATTTTTTCCCAAGAAATATATGGGAATTATCTGTAATTTTAGCACAGTTTCAGAACGATTCGTGAAAGTCACCTTTTAAGAATAACTTCCACTGCAGCCCATACATAAAAGTTTGCTCCTTTATTACTCTGCACATGGACAATTATTTGCGCTGTTATTTGCCCCAGGCATGTACCTATGTAATTACCGTTTACAGTGTAAAGATGGATGTTATCGGTCGCTGAACGTCGGAGCAGTAGGCGTTTAATGCATTTTCCCATAGGGTCCAATGCAAAATTGACACCTCATTTTCTCCATTCTCAAGAGCTTTGAGTCTCTGCAAAACATATACATGTGTAGACACAAATAAGTGAAATAGAATGGAGGCTATTTCAGCTTTAGCTTTTATTCCGTTTGGGAGCTAAAGTCGTACAAACTTTTGTTTACAAAAATTTCGATGGCCTATAGTTCGCAAGTTATGCAATCAGTTGACATAAGATTGTGCATGCATGTAGACATGTTAATGGCCTTTATACATGCCAAGTTTCAGATGGCTACCTACTCATACAAGCAAGCAGTAGCGGTTTGAAATTTTCACAATTTGGGATACACGTTCGGGACGATTCGTGACCTTAGGTGACTTGCACAATTTGGGCTGAAACTAGTGCCAAATGAGAGGGTTGGGATAAACATTCAATTGACCATATGTGCCAAAAATTCTCGTTCTTTAGTTTTCGAGTTATAGCCCCTGGAAGTCGTAAACTGCACGACTTTGCCCTCGAATATCTCGACAACGGAGAAAGGAGAATTTCTGGGATTTTTTCCCAAGAAATATATGGGAATTCTCTGTAATTTTAGCACAGTTTCAGAACGATTCGTGAAAGTCACCTTTTAAGAATAACTTCCACTGCAGCCCATACATAAAAGTTTGCTCCTTTATTACTCTGCACATGGACAATTATTTGCGCTGTTATTTGCCCCAGGCATGTACCTATGTAATTACCGTTTACAGTGTAAAGATGGATGTTATCGGTCGCTGAACGTCGGAGCAGTAGGCGTTTAATGCATTTTCCCATAGGGTCCAATGCAAAATTGACACCTCATTTTCTCCATTCTCAAGAGCTTTGAGTCTCTGCAAAACATATACATGTGTAGACACAAATAAGTGAAATAGAATGAAGGCTATTTCAGCTTTAGCTTTTATTCCGTTTGGGAGCTAAAGTCGTACAAACTTTTGTTTACAAAAATTTCGATGGCCTATAGTTCGCAAGTTATGCAATCAGTTGACATAAGATTGTGCATGCATGTAGACATGTTAATGGCCTTTATACATGCCAAGTTTCAGATGGCTACCTACTCATACAAGCAAGCAGTAGCGGTTTGAAATTTTCACAATTTGGGCTACACGTTCGGAACGATTCGTTACCTTAGGTGACTTGCACAATTCGGGCTGAAACTAGTGCCAAATGAGAGGGTTGGGATAAACATTCAATTAACCATATGTGCCAAAAATTCTCGTTCTTTAGTTATCGAGTTATAGCCCCTGGAAGTCGTAAACTGCACGACTTTGCCCTCGAATATCTCGACAACGGAGAAAGGAGAATTTCTGGGATTTTTTCCCAAGAAATATATGGGAATTATCTGTAATTTTAGCACAGTTTCAGAACGATTCGTGAAAGTCACCTTTTAAGAATAACTTCCACTGCAGCCCATACATAAAAGTTTGCTCCTTTATTACTCTGCACATGGACAATTATTTGCGCTGTTATTTGCCCCAGGCATGTACCTATGTAATTACCGTTTACAGTGTAAAGATGGATGTTATCGGTCGCTGAACGTCGGAGCAGTAGGCGTTTAATGCATTTTCCCATAGGGTCCAATGCAAAATTGACACCTCATTTTCTCCATTCTCAAGAGCTTTGAGTCTCTGCAAAACATATACATGTGTAGACACAAATAAGTGAAATAGAATGAAGGCTATTTCAGCTTTAGCTTTTATTCCGTTTGGGAGCTAAAGTCGTACAAACTTTTGTTTACAAAAATTTCGATGGCCTATAGTTCGCAAGTTATGCAATCAGTTGACATAAGATTGTGCATGCATGTAGACATGTTAATGGCCTTTATACATGCCAAGTTTCAGATGGCTACCTACTCATACAAGCAAGCAGTAGCGGTTTGAAATTTTCACAATTTGGGCTACACGTTCGGGACGATTCGTGACCTTAGGTGACTTGCACAATTCGGGCTGAAACTAGTGCCAAATGAGAGGGTTGGGATAAACATTCAATTGACCATATGTGCCAAAATTCTCGTTCTTTAGTTTTCGAGTTATAGCCCCTGGAAGTCGTAAACTGCACGACTTTGCCCTCGAATATCTCGACAACGGAGAAAGGAGAATTTCTGGGATTTTTTCCCAAGAAATATATGGGAATTATCTGTAATTTTAGCACAGTTTCAGAACGATTCGTGAAAGTCACCTTTTAAGAATAACTTCCACTGCAGCCCATACATAAAAGTTTGCTCCTTTATTACTCTGCACATGGACAATTATTTGCGCTGTTATTTGCCCCATTCATGTACCTATGTAATTACCGTTTACAGTGTAAAGATGGATGTTATCGGTCGCTGAACGTCGGAGCAGTAGGCGTTTAATGCATTTTCCCATAGGGTCCAATGCAAAATTGACACCTCATTTTCTCCATTCTCAAGAGCTTTGAGTCTCTGCAAAACATATACATGTGTAGACACAAATAAGTGAAATAGAATGAAGGCTATTTCAGCTTTAGCTTTTATTCCGTTTGGGAGCTAAAGTCGTACAAACTTTTGTTTACAAAAATTTCGATGGCCTATAGTTCGCAAGTTATGCAATCAGTTGACATAAGATTGTGCATGCATGTAGACATGATAATGGCCTTTTTACATGCCAAGTTTCAGATGGCTACCTACTCATACAAGCAAGCAGTAGCGGTTTGAAATTTTCACAATTTGGGCTACACGTTCGGGACGATTCGTGACCGTAGGTGACTTGCACAATTTGGGCTGAAACTAGTGCCAAATGAGAGGGTTGGGATAAACATTCAATTGACCATATGTGCCAAAAATTCTCGTTCTTTAGTTTTCGAGTAATAGCCCCTGGAAGTCGTAAACTGCACGACTTTGCCCTCGAATATCTCGACAACGGAGAAAGGAGAATTTCTGGGATTTTTCCCAAGAAATATATGGGAATTATCTGTAATTTTAGCACAGTTTCAGAACGATTCGTGAAAGTCACCTTTTAAGAATAACTTCCACTGCAGCCCATACATAAAAGTTTGCTCCTTTATTACTCTGCACATGGACAATTATTTGCGCTGTTATTTGCCCCAGGCATGTACCTATGTAATTACCGTTTACAGTGTAAAGATGGATGTTATCGGTCGCTGAACGTCGGAGCAGTAGGCGTTTAATGCATTTTCCTATAGGGTCCAATGCAAAATTGACACCTCATTTTCTCCATTCTCAAGAGCTTTGAGTCTCTGCAAAACATATACATGTGTAGACACAAATAAGTGAAATAGAATGAAGGCTATTTCAGCTTTAGCTTTTATTCCGTTTGGGAGCTAAAGTCGTACAAACTTTTGTTTACAAAAATTTCGATGGCCTATAGTTCGCAAGTTATGCAATCAGTTGACATAAGATTGTGCATGCATGTAGACATGTTAATGGCCTTTATACATGCCAAGTTTCAGATGGCTACCTACTCATACAAGCAAGCAGTAGCGGTTTGAAATTTTCACAATTTGGGCTACACGTTCGGAACGATTTGTTACCTTAGGTGACTTGCACAATTCGGGCTGAAACTAGTGCCAAATGAGAGGGTTGGGATAAACATTCAATTAACCATATGTGCCAAAAATTCTCGTTCTTTAGTTATCGAGTTATAGCCCCTGGAAGTCGTAAACTGCACGACTTTGCCCTCGAATATCTCGACAACGGAGAAAGGAGAATTTCTGGGATTTTTTCCCAAGAAATATATGGGAATTATCTGTAATTTTAGCACAGTTTCAGAACGATTCGTGAAAGTCACCTTTTAAGAATAACTTCCACTGCAGCCCATACATAAAAGTTTGCTCCTTTATTACTCTGCACATGGACAATTATTTGCGCTGTTATTTGCCCCAGGCATGTACCTATGTAATTACCGTTTACAGTGTAAAGATGGATGTTATCGGTCGCTGAACGTCGGAGCAGTAGGCGTTTAATGCATTTTCCCATAGGGTCCAATGCAAAATTGACACCTCATTTTCTCCATTCTCAAGAGCTTTGAGTCTCTGCAAAACATATACATGTGTAGACACAAATAAGTGAAATATAATGAAGGCTATTTCAGCTTTAGCTTTTATTCCGTTTGGGAGCTAAAGTCGTACAAACTTTTGTTTACAAAAATTTCGATGGCCTATAGTTCGCAAGTTATGCAATCAGTTGACATAAGATTGTGCATGCATGTAGACATGTTAATGGCCTTTATACATGCCAAGTTTCAGATGGCTACCTACTCATACAAGCAAGCAGTAGCGGTTTGAAATTTTCACAATTTGGGCTACACGTTCGGGACGATTCGTGACCTTAGGTGACTTGCACAATTCGGGCTGAAACTAGTGCCAAATGAGAGGGTTGGGATAAACATTCAATTGACCATATGTGCCAAAATTCTCGTTCTTTAGTTTTCGAGTTATAGCCCCTGGAAGTCGTAAACTGCACGACTTTGCCCTCGAATATCTCGACAACGGAGAAAGGAGAATTTCTGGGATTTTTGCCCAAGAAATATATGGGAATTCTCTGTAATTTTAGCACAGTTTCAGAACGATTCGTGAAAGTCACCTTTTAAGAATAACTTCCACTGCAGCCCATACATAAAAGTTTGCTCCTTTATTACTCTGCACATGGACAATTATTTGCGCTGTTATTTGCCCCAGGCATGTACCTATGTAATTACCGTTTACAGTGTAAAGATGGATGTTATCGGTCGCTGAACGTCGGAGCAGTAGGCGTTTAATGCATTTTCCCATAGGGTCCAATGCAAAATTGACACCTCATTTTCTCCATTCTCAAGAGCTTTGAGTCTCTGCAAAACATATACATGTGTAGACACAAATAAGTGAAATAGAATGAAGGCTATTTCAGCTTTAGCTTTAATTCCGTTTGGGAGCTAAAGTCGTACAAACTTTTGTTTACAAAAATTTCGATGGCCTATAGTTCGCAAGTTATGCAATCAGTTGACATAAGATTGTGCATGCATGTAGACATGATAATGGCCTTTATACATGCCAAGTTTCAGATGGCTACCTACTCATACAAGCAAGCAGTAGCGGTTTGAAATTTACACAATTTGGGCTACACGTTCGGGACGATTCGTGACCGTAGGTGACTTGCACAATTTGGGCTGAAACTAGTGCCAAATGAGAGGGTTGGGATAAACATTCAATTGACCATATGTGCCAAAAATTCTCGTTCTTTAGTTTTCGAGTTATAGCCCCTGGAAGTCGTAAACTGCACGACTTTGCCCTCGAATATCTCGACAACGGAGAAAGGAGAATTTCTGGGATTTTTTCCCAAGAAATATATGGGAATTATCTGTAATTTTAGCACAGTTTCAGAACGATTCGTGAAAGTCACCTTTTAAGAATAACTTCCACTGCAGCCCATACATAAAAGTTTGCTCCTTTATTACTCTGCACATGGACAATTATTTGCGCTGTTATTTGCCCCAGGCATGTACCTATGTAATTACCGTTTACAGTGTAAAGATGGATGTTATCGGTCGCTGAACGTCGGAGCAGTAGGCGTTTAATGCATTTTCCCATAGGGTCCAATGCAAAATTGACACCTCATTTTCTCCATTCTCAAGAGCTTTGAGTCTCTGCAAAACATATACATGTGTAGACACAAATAAGTGAAATAGAATGAAGGCTATTTCAGCTTTAGCTTTTATTCCGTTTGGGAGCTAAAGTCGTACAAACTTTTGTTTACAAAAATTTCGATGGCCTATAGTTCGCAAGTTATGCAATCAGTTGACATAAGATTGTGCATGCATGTAGACATGATAATGGCCTTTATACATGCGAAGTTTCAGATGGCTACCTACTCATACAAGCAAGCAGTAGCGGTTTGAAATTTTCACAATTTGGGCTACACGTTCGGGACGATTCGTGACCGTAGGTGACTTGCACAATTTGGGCTGAAACTAGTGCCAAATGAGAGGGTTGGGATAAACATTCAATTGACCATATGTGCCAAAAATTCTCGTTCTTTAGTTTTCGAGTTATAGCCCCTGGAAGTCGTAAACTGCACGACTTTGCCCTCGAATATCTCGACAACGGAGAAAGGAGAATTTCTGGGATTTTTTCCCAAGAAATATATGGGAATTATCTGTAATTTTAGCACAGTTTCAGAACGATTCGTGAAAGTCACCTTTTAAGAATAACTTCCACTGCGGCCCATACATAAAAGTTTGCTCCTTTATTACTCTGCACATAGACAATTATTTGCGCTGTTATTTGCCCCAGGCATGTACCTATGTAATTACCGTTTACAGTGTAAAGATGGATGTTATCGGTCGCTGAACGTCGGAGCAGTAGGCGTTTAATGCATTTTCCCATAGGGTCCAATGCAAAATTGACACCTCATTTTCTCCATTCTCAAGAGCTTTGAGTCTCTGCAAAACATATACATGTGTAGACACAAATAAGTGAAATAGAATGAAGGCTATTTCAGCTTTAGCTTTTATTCCGTTTGGGAGCTAAAGTCGTACAAACTTTTGTTTACAAAAATTTCGATGGCCTATAGTTCGCAAGTTATGCAATCAGTTGACATAAGATTGTGCATGCATGTAGACATGCTAATGGCCTTTATACATGCCAAGATTCAGATGGCTACCTACTCATACAAGCAAGCAGTAGCGGTTTGAAATTTTCACAATTTGGGCTACACGTTCGGGACGATTCGTGACCTTAGGTGACTTGCACAATTTGGGCTGAAACTAGTGCCAAATGAGAGGATTGGGATAAACATTCAATTGACCATATGTGCCAAAAATTCTCGTTCTTTAGTTTTCGAGTTATAGCCCCTGGAAGTCGTAAACTGCACGACTTTGCCCTCGAATATCTCGACAACGGAGAAAGGAGAATTTCTGGGATTTTTGCCCTTGAAATATATGGGAATAATCTGTAATTTTAGCACAGTTTCAGAACGATTCGTGAAAGTCACCTTTTAAGAATAACTTCCACTGCAGCCCATACATAAAAGTTTGCTCCTTTATTACTCTGCACATGGACAATTATTTGCGCTGTTATTTGCCCCAGGCATGTACCTATGTAATTACCGTTTACAGTGTAAAGATGGATGTTATCGGTCGCTGAACGTCGGAGCAGTAGGCGTTTAATGCATTTTCCCATAGGGTCCAATGCAAAATTGACACCTCATTTTCTCCATTCTCAAGAGCTTTGAGTCTCTGCAAAACATATACATGTGTAGACACAAATAAGTGAAATAGAATGAAGGCTATTTCAGCTTTAGCTTTTATTCCGTTTGGGAGCTAAAGTCGTACAAACTTTTGTTTACAAAAATTTCGATGGCCTATAGTTCGCAAGTTATGCAATCAGTTGACCTAAGATTGTGTATGCATGTAGACATGGTAATGGCCTTTATACATGCCAAGTTTCAGATGGCTACCTACTCATACAAGCAAGCAGTAGCGGTTTGAAATTTTCACAATTTGGGCTACACGTTCGGGACGATTCGTGACCTTAGGTGACTTGCACAATTCGGGCTGAAACTAGTGCCAAATGAGAGGGTTGGGATAAACATTCAATTGACCATATGTGCCAAAAATTCTCGTTCTTTAGTTTTCGAGTTATAGCCCCTGGAAGTCGTAAACTGCACGACTTTGCCCTCGAATATCTCGACAACGGAGAAAGGAGAATTTCTGGGATTTTTTCCCAAGAAATATATGGGAATTATCTGTAATTTTAGCACAGTTTCAGAACGATTCGTGAAAGTCACCTTTTAAGAATAACTTCCACTGCGGCCCATACATAAAAGTTTGCTCCTTTATTACTCTGCACATGGACAATTATTTGCGCTGTTATTTGCCCCAGGCATGTACCTATGTAATTACCGTTTACAGTGTAAAGATGGATGTTATCGGTCGCTGAACGTCGGAGCAGTAGGCGTTTAATGCATTTTCCCATAGGGTCCAATGCAAAATTGACACCTCATTTTCTCCATTCTCAAGAGCTTTGAGTCTCTGCAAAACATATACATGTGTAGACACAAATAAGTGAAATAGAATGAAGGCTATTTCAGCTTTAGCTTTTATTCCGTTTGGGAGCTAAAGTCGTACAAACTTTTGTTTACAAACATTTTGATGGCCTATAGTTCGCAAGTTATGCAATCAGTTGACCTAAGATTGTGTATGCATGTAGACATGGTAATGGCCTTTATACATGCCAAGTTTCAGATGGCTACCTACTCATACAAGCAAGCAGTAGCGGTTTGAAATTTTCACAATTTGGGCTACACGTTCGGGACGATTCGTGACCTTAGGTGACTTGCACAATTTGGGCTGAAACTAGTGCCAAATGAGAGGGTTGGGATAAACATTCAATTGACCATATGGGCCAAAAATTCTCGTTCTTTAGTTTTCGAGTTATAGCCCCTGGAAGTCGTAAACTGCACGACTTTGCCCTCGAATATCTCGAAAACGGAGAAAGGAGAATTTCTGGGATTTTTTCCCAAAAATATATGGGAATTATCTGTAATTTTAGCACAGTTTCAGAACGATTCGTCAAAGTCACCTTTTAAGAATAACTTCCACTGCAGCCCATACATAAAAATTTGCTCCTTTATTACTCTGCACATGGACAATTATTTGCGCTCTTATTTGCCCCAGGCATGTACCTATGTAATTACCGTTTACAGTGTAAAGATGGATGTTATCGGTCGCTGAACGTCGGAGCAGTAGGCGTTTAATGCATTTTCCCATAGGGTCCAATGCAAAATTGACACCTCATTTTCTCCATTCTCAAGAGCTTTGAGTCTCTGCAAAACATATACATGTGTAGACACAAATAAGTGAAATAGAATGAAGGCTATTTCAGCTTTAGCTTTTATTCCGTTTGGGAGCTAAAGTCGTACAAACTTTTGTTTACAAAAATTTCGATGGCCTATAGTTCGCAAGTTATGCAATCAGTTGACATAAGATTGTGCATGCATGTAGACATGATAATGGCCTTTATACATGCCAAGTTTCAGATGGCTACCTACTCATACAAGCAAGCAGTAGCGGTTTGAAATTTTCACAATTTGGGCTACACGTTCGGGACGATTCGTGACCTTACGTGACTTGCACAATTTGGGCTGAAACTAGTGCCAAATGAGAGGGTTGGGATAAACATTCAATTGACCATATGTGCCAAAAATTCTCGTTCTTTAGTTTTCGAGTTATAGCCCCTGGAAGTCGTAAACTGCACGACTTTGCCCTCGAATATCTCGACAACGGAGAAAGGAGAATTTCTGGGATTTTTTCCCAAGAAATATATGGGAATTATCTGTAATTTTAGCACAGTTTCAGAACGATTCGTGAAAGTCACCTTTTAAGAATAACTTCCACTGCAGCCCATACATAAAAGTTTGCTCCTTTATTACTCTGCACATGGACAATTATTTGCGCTGTTATTTGCCCCAGGCATGTACCTATGTAATTACCGTTTACAGTGTAAAGATGGATGTTATCGGTCGCTGAACGTCGGAGCAGTAGGCGTTTAATGCATTTTCCCATAGGGTCCAATGCAAAATTGACACCTCATTTTCTCCATTCTCAAGAGCTTTGAGTCTCTGCAAAACATATACATGTGTAGACACAAATAAGTGAAATAGAATGAAGGCTATTTCAGCTTTAGCTTTTATTCCGTTTGGGAGCTAAAGTCGTACAAACTTTTGTTTACAAAAATTTCGATGGCCTATAGTTCGCAAGTTATGCAATCAGTTGACATAAGATTGTGCATGCATGTAGACATGTTAATGGCCTTTATACATGCCAAGTTTCAGATGGCTACCTACTCATACAAGCAAGCAGTAGCGGTTTGAAATTTCCACAATTTGGGCTACACGTTCGGGACGATTCGTGACCTTAGGTGACTTGCACAATTCGGGCTGAAACTAGTGCCAAATGAGAGGGTTGGGATAAACATTCAATTGACCATATGTGCCAAAAATTCTCGTTCTTTAGTTTTCGAGTTATAGCCCCTGGAAGTCGTAAACTGCACGACTTTGCCCTCGAATATCTCGACAACGGAGAAAGGAGAATTTCTGGGATTTTTTCCCAAGAAATATATGGGAATTATCTGTAATTTTAGCACAGTTTCAGAACGATTCGTGAAAGTCACCTTTTAAGAATAACTTCCACTGCGGCCCATACATAAAAGTTTGCTCCTTTATTACTCTGCACATGGACAATTATTTGCGCTGTTATTTGCCCCAGGCATGTACCTATGTAATTACCGTTTACAGTGTAAAGATGGATGTTATCGGTCGCTGAACGTCGGAGCAGTAGGCGTTTAATGCATTTTCCCATAGGGTCCAATGCAAAATTGACACCTCATTTTCTCCATTCTCAAGAGCTTTGAGTCTCTGCAAAACATATACATGTGTAGACACAAATAAGTGAAATAGAATGAAGGCTATTTCAGCTTTAGCTTTTATTCCGTTTGGGAGCTAAAGTCGTACAAACTTTTGTTTACAAACATTTTGATGGCCTATAGTTCGCAAGTTATGCAATCAGTTGACCTAAGATTGTGTATGCATGTAGACATGGTAATGGCCTTTATACATGCCAAGTTTCAGATGGCTACCTACTCATACAAGCAAGCAGTAGCGGTTTGAAATTTTCACAATTTGGGCTACACGTTCGGGACGATTCGTGACCTTAGGTGACTTGCACAATTTGGGCTGAAACTAGTGCCAAATGAGAGGGTTGGGATAAACATTCAATTGACCATATGGGCCAAAAATTCTCGTTCTTTAGTTTTCGAGTTATAGCCCCTGGAAGTCGTAAACTGCACGACTTTGCCCTCGAATATCTCGAAAACGGAGAAAGGAGAATTTCTGGGATTTTTTCCCAAAAATATATGGGAATTATCTGTAATTTTAGCACAGTTTCAGAACGATTCGTGAAAGTCACCTTTTAAGAATAACTTCCACTGCAGCCCATACATAAAAGTTTGCTCCTTTATTACTCTGCACATGGACAATTATTTGCGCTGTTATTTGCCCCAGGCATGTACCTATGTAATTACCGTTTACAGTGTAAAGATGGATGTTATCGGTCGCTGAACGTCGGAGCAGTAGGCGTTTAATGCATTTTCCCATAGGGTCCAATGCAAAATTGACACCTCATTTTCTCCATTCTCAAGAGCTTTGAGTCTCTGCAAAACATATACATGTGTAGACACAAATAAGTGAAATAGAATGAAGGCTATTTCAGCTTTAGCTTTTATTCCGTTTGGGAGCTAAAGTCGTACAAACTTTTGTTTACAAAAATTTCGATGGCCTATAGTTCGCAAGTTATGCAATCAGTTGACATAAGATTGTGCATGCATGTAGACATGTTAATGGCCTTTATACATGCCAGGTTTCAGATGGCTACCTACTCATACAAGCAAGCAGTAGCGGTTTGAAATTTCCACAATTTGGGCTACACGTTCGGGACGATTCGTGACCTTAGGTGACTTGCACAATTCGGGCTGAAACTAGTGCCAAATGAGAGGGTTGGGATAAACATTCAATTGACCATATGTGCCAAAAATTCTCGTTCTTTAGTTTTCGAGTTATAGCCCCTGGAAGTCGTAAACTGCACGACTTTGCCCTCGAATATCTCGACAACGGAGAAAGGAGAATTTCTGGGATTTTTTCCCAAGAAATATATGGGAATTATCTGTAATTTTAGCACAGTTTCAGAACGATTCGTGAAAGTCACCTTTTAAGAATAACTTCCACTGCAGCCCATACATAAAAGTTTGCTCCTTGATTACTCTGCACATGGACAATTATTTGCGCTGTTATTTGCCCCAGGCATGTACCTATGTAATTACCGTTTACAGTGTAAAGATGGATGTTATCGGTCGCTGAACGTCGGAGCAGTAGGCGTTTAATGCATTTTCCCATAGGGTCCAATGCAAAATTGACACCTCATTTTCTCCATTCTCAAGAGCTTTGAGTCTCTGCAAAACATATACATGTGTAGACACAAATAAGTGAAATAGAATGAAGGCTATTTCAGCTTTAGCTTTTATTCCGTTTGGGAGCTAAAGTCGTACAAACTTTTGTTTACAAAAATTTCGATGGCCTATAGTTCGCAAGTTATGCAATCAGTTGACATAAGATTGTGCATGCATGTAGACATGTTAATTGCCTTTATACATGCCAGGTTTCAGATGGCTACCTACTCATACAAGCAAGCAGTAGCGGTTTGAAATTTTCACAATTTGGGCTACACGTTCGGGACGATTCGTGACCTTAGGTGACTTGCACAATTCGGGCTGAAACTAGTGCCAAATGAGAGGGTTGGGATAAACATTCAATTGACCATATGTGCCAAAAATTCTCGTTCTTTAGTTTTCGAGTTATAGCCCCTGGAAGTCGTAAACTGCACGACTTTGCCCTCGAATATCTCGACAACGGAGAAAGGAGAATTTCTGGGATTTTTTCCCAAGAAATATATGGGAATTATCTGTAATTTTAGCACAGTTTCAGAACGATTCGTGAAAGTCACCTTTTAAGAATAACTTCCACTGCAGCCCATACATAAAAGTTTGCTCCTTTATTACTCTGCACATGGACAATTATTTGCGCTGTTATTTGCCCCAGGCATGTACCTATGTAATTACCGTTTACAGTGTAAAGATGGATGTTATCGGTCGCTGAACGTCGGAGCAGTAGGCGTTTAATGCATTTTCCCATAGGGTCCAATGCAAAATTGACACCTCATTTTCTCCATTCTCAAGAGCTTTGAGTCTCTGCAAAACATATACATGTGTAGACACAAATAAGTGAAATAGAATGAAGGCTATTTCAGCTTTAGCTTTTATTCCGTTTGGGAGCTAAAGTCGTACAAACTTTTGTTTACAAAAATTTCGATGGCCTATAGTTCGCAAGTTGTGCAATCAGTTGACATAAGATTGTGCATGCATGTAGACATGGTAATGGCCTTTATACATGCCAAGTTTCAGATGGCTACCTACTCATACAAGCAAGCAGTAGCGGTTTGAAATTTTCACAATTTGGGCTACACGTTCGGGACGATTCGTGACCTTAGGTGACTTGCACAATTCGGGCTGAAACTAGTGCCAAATGAGAGGGTTGCGATAAACATTCAATTGACCATATGTGCCAAACATTCTCGTTCTTTAGTTTTCGAGTTATAGCCCCTGGAAGTCGTAAACTGCACGACTTTGCCCTCGAATATCTCGACAACGGAGAAAGGAGAATTTCTGGGATTTTTTCCCAAGAAATATATGGGAATTATCTGTAATTTTAGCACAGTTTCAGAACGATTCGTGAAAGTCACCTTTTAAGAATAACTTCCACTGCAGCCCATACATAAAAGTTTGCTCCTTTATTACTCTGCACATGGACAATTATTTGCGCTGTTATTTGCCCCAGGCATGTACCTATGTAATTACCGTTTACAGTGTAAAGATGGATGTTATCGGTCGCTGAACGTCGGAGCAGTAGGCGTTTAATGCATTTTCCCATAGGGTCCAATGCAAAATTGACACCTCATTTTCTCCATTCTCAAGAGCTTTGAGTCTCTGCAAAACATATACATGTGTAGACACAAATAAGTGAAATAGAATGAAGGCTATTTCAGCTTTAGCTTTTATTCCGTTTGGGAGCTAAAGTCGTACAAACTTTTGTTTACAAAAATTTCGATGGCCTATAGTTCGCAAGTTATGCAATCAGTTGACATAAGATTGTGCATGCATGTAGACATGTTAATTGCCTTTATACATGCCAGGTTTCAGATGGCTACCTACTCATACAAGCAAGCAGTAGCGGTTTGAAATTTTCACAATTTGGGATACACGTTCGGGACGATTCGTGACCTTAGGTGACTTGCACAATTTGGGCTGAAACTAGTGCCAAATGAGAGGGTTGGGATAAACATTCAATTGACCATATGGGCCAAAAATTCTCGTTCTTTAGTTTTCGAGTTATAGCCCCTGGAAGTCGTAAACTGCACGACTTTGCCCTCGAATATCTCGAAAACGGAGAAAGGAGAATTTCTGGGATTTTTTCCCAAAAATATATGGGAATTATCTGTAATTTTAGCACAGTTTCAGAACGATTCGTCAAAGTCACCTTTTAAGAATAACTTCCACTGCAGCCCATACATAAAAATTTGCTCCTTTATTACTCTGCACATGGACAATTATTTGCGCTCTTATTTGCCCCAGGCATGTACCTATGTAATTACCGTTTACAGTGTAAAGATGGATGTTATCGGTCGCTGAACGTCGGAGCAGTAGGCGTTTAATGCATTTTCCCATAGGGTCCAATGCAAAATTGACACCTCATTTTCTCCATTCTCAAGAGCTTTGAGTCTCTGCAAAACATATACATGTGTAGACACAAATAAGTGAAATAGAATGAAGGCTATTTCAGCTTTAGCTTTTATTCCGTTTGGGAGCTAAAGTCGTACAAACTTTTGTTTACAAAAATTTCGATGGCCTATAGTTCGCAAGTTATGCAATCAGTTGACATAAGATTGTGCATGCATGTAGACATGATAATGGCCTTTATACATGCCAAGTTTCAGATGGCTACCTACTCATACAAGCAAGCAGTAGCGGTTTGAAATTTTCACAATTTGGGCTACACGTTCGGGACGATTCGTGACCTTACGTGACTTGCACAATTTGGGCTGAAACTAGTGCCAAATGAGAGGGTTGGGATAAACATTCAATTGACCATATGTGCCAAAAATTCTCGTTCTTTAGTTTTCGAGTTATAGCCCCTGGAAGTCGTAAACTGCACGACTTTGCCCTCGAATATCTCGACAACGGAGAAAGGAGAATTTCTGGGATTTTTTCCCAAGAAATATATGGGAATTATCTGTAATTTTAGCACAGTTTCAGAACGATTCGTGAAAGTCACCTTTTAAGAATAACTTCCACTGCAGCCCATACATAAAAGTTTGCTCCTTTATTACTCTGCACATGGACAATTATTTGCGCTGTTATTTGCCCCAGGCATGTACCTATGTAATTACCGTTTACAGTGTAAAGATGGATGTTATCGGTCGCTGAACGTCGGAGCAGTAGGCGTTTAATGCATTTTCCCATAGGGTCCAATGCAAAATTGACACCTCATTTTCTCCATTCTCAAGAGCTTTGAGTCTCTGCAAAACATATACATGTGTAGACACAAATAAGTGAAATAGAATGAAGGCTATTTCAGCTTTAGCTTTTATTCCGTTTGGGAGCTAAAGTCGTACAAACTTTTGTTTACAAAAATTTCGATGGCCTATAGTTCGCAAGTTATGCAATCAGTTGACATAAGATTGTGCATGCATGTAGACATGTTAATGGCCTTTATACATGCCAAGTTTCAGATGGCTACCTACTCATACAAGCAAGCAGTAGCGGTTTGAAATTTCCACAATTTGGGCTACACGTTCGGGACGATTCGTGACCTTAGGTGACTTGCACAATTCGGGCTGAAACTAGTGCCAAATGAGAGGGTTGGGATAAACATTCAATTGACCATATGTGCCAAAAATTCTCGTTCTTTAGTTTTCGAGTTATAGCCCCTGGAAGTCGTAAACTGCACGACTTTGCCCTCGAATATCTCGACAACGGAGAAAGGAGAATTTCTGGGATTTTTTCCCAAGAAATATATGGGAATTATCTGTAATTTTAGCACAGTTTCAGAACGATTCGTGAAAGTCACCTTTTAAGAATAACTTCCACTGCGGCCCATACATAAAAGTTTGCTCCTTTATTACTCTGCACATGGACAATTATTTGCGCTGTTATTTGCCCCAGGCATGTACCTATGTAATTACCGTTTACAGTGTAAAGATGGATGTTATCGGTCGCTGAACGTCGGAGCAGTAGGCGTTTAATGCATTTTCCCATAGGGTCCAATGCAAAATTGACACCTCATTTTCTCCATTCTCAAGAGCTTTGAGTCTCTGCAAAACATATACATGTGTAGACACAAATAAGTGAAATAGAATGAAGGCTATTTCAGCTTTAGCTTTTATTCCGTTTGGGAGCTAAAGTCGTACAAACTTTTGTTTACAAACATTTTGATGGCCTATAGTTCGCAAGTTATGCAATCAGTTGACCTAAGATTGTGTATGCATGTAGACATGGTAATGGCCTTTATACATGCCAAGTTTCAGATGGCTACCTACTCATACAAGCAAGCAGTAGCGGTTTGAAATTTTCACAATTTGGGCTACACGTTCGGGACGATTCGTGACCTTAGGTGACTTGCACAATTTGGGCTGAAACTAGTGCCAAATGAGAGGGTTGGGATAAACATTCAATTGACCATATGGGCCAAAAATTCTCGTTCTTTAGTTTTCGAGTTATAGCCCCTGGAAGTCGTAAACTGCACGACTTTGCCCTCGAATATCTCGAAAACGGAGAAAGGAGAATTTCTGGGATTTTTTCCCAAAAATATATGGGAATTATCTGTAATTTTAGCACAGTTTCAGAACGATTCGTGAAAGTCACCTTTTAAGAATAACTTCCACTGCAGCCCATACATAAAAGTTTGCTCCTTTATTACTCTGCACATGGACAATTATTTGCGCTGTTATTTGCCCCAGGCATGTACCTATGTAATTACCGTTTACAGTGTAAAGATGGATGTTATCGGTCGCTGAACGTCGGAGCAGTAGGCGTTTAATGCATTTTCCCATAGGGTCCAATGCAAAATTGACACCTCATTTTCTCCATTCTCAAGAGCTTTGAGTCTCTGCAAAACATATACATGTGTAGACACAAATAAGTGAAATAGAATGAAGGCTATTTCAGCTTTAGCTTTTATTCCGTTTGGGAGCTAAAGTCGTACAAACTTTTGTTTACAAAAATTTCGATGGCCTATAGTTCGCAAGTTATGCAATCAGTTGACATAAGATTGTGCATGCATGTAGACATGTTAATGGCCTTTATACATGCCAGGTTTCAGATGGCTACCTACTCATACAAGCAAGCAGTAGCGGTTTGAAATTTCCACAATTTGGGCTACACGTTCGGGACGATTCGTGACCTTAGGTGACTTGCACAATTCGGGCTGAAACTAGTGCCAAATGAGAGGGTTGGGATAAACATTCAATTGACCATATGTGCCAAAAATTCTCGTTCTTTAGTTTTCGAGTTATAGCCCCTGGAAGTCGTAAACTGCACGACTTTGCCCTCGAATATCTCGACAACGGAGAAAGGAGAATTTCTGGGATTTTTTCCCAAGAAATATATGGGAATTATCTGTAATTTTAGCACAGTTTCAGAACGATTCGTGAAAGTCACCTTTTAAGAATAACTTCCACTGCAGCCCATACATAAAAGTTTGCTCCTTGATTACTCTGCACATGGACAATTATTTGCGCTGTTATTTGCCCCAGGCATGTACCTATGTAATTACCGTTTACAGTGTAAAGATGGATGTTATCGGTCGCTGAACGTCGGAGCAGTAGGCGTTTAATGCATTTTCCCATAGGGTCCAATGCAAAATTGACACCTCATTTTCTCCATTCTCAAGAGCTTTGAGTCTCTGCAAAACATATACATGTGTAGACACAAATAAGTGAAATAGAATGAAGGCTATTTCAGCTTTAGCTTTTATTCCGTTTGGGAGCTAAAGTCGTACAAACTTTTGTTTACAAAAATTTCGATGGCCTATAGTTCGCAAGTTATGCAATCAGTTGACATAAGATTGTGCATGCATGTAGACATGTTAATTGCCTTTATACATGCCAGGTTTCAGATGGCTACCTACTCATACAAGCAAGCAGTAGCGGTTTGAAATTTTCACAATTTGGGCTACACGTTCGGGACGATTCGTGACCTTAGGTGACTTGCACAATTCGGGCTGAAACTAGTGCCAAATGAGAGGGTTGGGATAAACATTCAATTGACCATATGTGCCAAAAATTCTCGTTCTTTAGTTTTCGAGTTATAGCCCCTGGAAGTCGTAAACTGCACGACTTTGCCCTCGAATATCTCGACAACGGAGAAAGGAGAATTTCTGGGATTTTTTCCCAAGAAATATATGGGAATTATCTGTAATTTTAGCACAGTTTCAGAACGATTCGTGAAAGTCACCTTTTAAGAATAACTTCCACTGCAGCCCATACATAAAAGTTTGCTCCTTTATTACTCTGCACATGGACAATTATTTGCGCTGTTATTTGCCCCAGGCATGTACCTATGTAATTACCGTTTACAGTGTAAAGATGGATGTTATCGGTCGCTGAACGTCGGAGCAGTAGGCGTTTAATGCATTTTCCCATAGGGTCCAATGCAAAATTGACACCTCATTTTCTCCATTCTCAAGAGCTTTGAGTCTCTGCAAAACATATACATGTGTAGACACAAATAAGTGAAATAGAATGAAGGCTATTTCAGCTTTAGCTTTTATTCCGTTTGGGAGCTAAAGTCGTACAAACTTTTGTTTACAAAAATTTCGATGGCCTATAGTTCGCAAGTTGTGCAATCAGTTGACATAAGATTGTGCATGCATGTAGACATGGTAATGGCCTTTATACATGCCAAGTTTCAGATGGCTACCTACTCATACAAGCAAGCAGTAGCGGTTTGAAATTTTCACAATTTGGGCTACACGTTCGGGACGATTCGTGACCTTAGGTGACTTGCACAATTCGGGCTGAAACTAGTGCCAAATGAGAGGGTTGCGATAAACATTCAATTGACCATATGTGCCAAACATTCTCGTTCTTTAGTTTTCGAGTTATAGCCCCTGGAAGTCGTAAACTGCACGACTTTGCCCTCGAATATCTCGACAACGGAGAAAGGAGAATTTCTGGGATTTTTTCCCAAGAAATATATGGGAATTATCTGTAATTTTAGCACAGTTTCAGAACGATTCGTGAAAGTCACCTTTTAAGAATAACTTCCACTGCAGCCCATACATAAAAGTTTGCTCCTTTATTACTCTGCACATGGACAATTATTTGCGCTGTTATTTGCCCCAGGCATGTACCTATGTAATTACCGTTTACAGTGTAAAGATGGATGTTATCGGTCGCTGAACGTCGGAGCAGTAGGCGTTTAATGCATTTTCCCATAGGGTCCAATGCAAAATTGACACCTCATTTTCTCCATTCTCAAGAGCTTTGAGTCTCTGCAAAACATATACATGTGTAGACACAAATAAGTGAAATAGAATGAAGGCTATTTCAGCTTTAGCTTTTATTCCGTTTGGGAGCTAAAGTCGTACAAACTTTTGTTTACAAAAATTTCGATGGCCTATAGTTCGCAAGTTATGCAATCAGTTGACATAAGATTGTGCATGCATGTAGACATGTTAATGGCCTTTATACATGCCAAGTTTCAGATGGCTACCTACTCATACAAGCAAGCAGTAGCGGTTTGAAATTTTCACAATTTGGGCTACACGTTCGGGACGATTCGTGACCTTAGGTGACTTGCACAATTCGGGCTGAAACTAGTGCCAAATGAGAGGGTTGGGATAAACATTCAATTGACCATATGTGCCAAACATTCTCGTTCTTTAGTTTTCGAGTTATAGCCCCTGGAAGTCGTAAACTGCACGACTTTGCCCTCGAATATCTCGACAACGGAGAAAGGAGAATTTCTGGGATTTTTTCCCAAGAAATATATGGGAATTATCTGTAATTTTAGCACAGTTTCAGAACGATTCGTGAAAGTCACCTTTTAAGAATAACTTCCACTGCAGCCCATACATAAAAGTTTGCTCCTTTATTACTCTGCACATGGACAATTATTTGCGCTGTTATTTGCCCCAGGCATGTACCTATGTAATTACCGTTTACAGTGTAAAGATGGATGTTATCGGTCGCTGAACGTCGGAGCAGTAGGCGTTTAATGCATTTTCCCATAGGGTCCAATGCAAAATTGACACCTCATTTTCTCCATTCTCAAGAGCTTTGAGTCTCTGCAAAACATATACATGTGTAGACACAAATAAGTGAAATAGAATGAAGGCTATTTCAGCTTTAGCTTTTATTCCGTTTGGGAGCTAAAGTCGTACAAACTTTTGTTTACAAAAATTTCGATGGCCTATAGTTCGCAAGTTATGCAATCAGTTGACATAAGATTGTGCATGCATGTAGACATGTTAATGGCCTTTATACATGCCAAGTTTCAGATGGCTACCTACTCATACAAGCAAGCAGTAGCGGTTTGAAATTTTAACAATTTGGGCTACACGTTCGGGACGATTCGTGACCTTAGGTGACTTGCACAATTCGGGCTGAAACTAGTGCCAAATGAGAGGGTTGAGATAAACATTCAATTGACCATATGTGCCAAAAATTCTCGTTCATTAGTTTTCGAGTTATAGCCCCTGGAAGTCGTAAACTGCACGACTTTGCCCTCGAATATCTCGACAACAGAGAAAGGAGAATTTCTGGGATTTTTTCCCAAGAAATATATGGGAATTATCTGTAATTTTAGCACAGTTTCAGAACGATTCGTGAAAGTCACCTTTTAAGAATAACTTCCACTGCAGCCCATACATAAAAGTTTGCTCCTTTATTACTCTGCACATGGACAATTATTTGCGCTGTTATTTGCCCCAGGCATGTACCTATGTAATTACCGTTTACAGTGTAAAGATGGATGTTATCGGTCGCTGAACGTCGGAGCAGTAGGCGTTTAATGCATTTTCCCATAGGGTCCAATGCAAAATTGACACCTCATTTTCTCCATTCTCAAGAGCTTTGAGTCTCTGCAAAACATATACATGTGTAGACACAAATAAGTGAAATAGAATGAAGGCTATTTCAGCTTTAGCTTTTATTCCGTTTGGGAGCTAAAGTCGTACAAACTTTTGTTTACAAAAATTTCGATGGCCTATAGTTCGCAAGTTATGCAATCAGTTGACATAAGATTGTGCATGCATGTAGACATGTTAATGGCCTTTATACATGCCAAGTTTCAGATGGCTACCTACTCATACAAGCAAGCAGTAGCGGTTTGAAATTTTCACAATTTGGGCTACACGTTCGGGACGATTCGTGACCTTAGGTGACTTGCACAATTCGGGCTGAAACTAGTGCCAAATGAGAGGGTTGGGATAAACATTCAATTGACCATATGTGCCAAAAATTCTCGTTCATTAGTTTTCGAGTTATAGCCCCTGGAAGTCGTAAACTGCACGACTTTGCCCTCGAATATCTCGACAACGGAGAAAGGAGAATTTCTGGGATTTTTTCCCAAGAAATATATGGGAATTATCTGTAATTTTAGCACAGTTTCAGAACGATTCGTGAAAGTCACCTTTTAAGAATAACTTCCACTGCAGCCCATACATAAAAGTTTGCTCCTTTATTACTCTGCATATGGACAATTATTTGCGCTGTTATTTGCCCCAGGCATGTACCTTTGTAATTACCGTTAACAGTGTAAAGATGGATGTTATCGGTCGCTAAACGTCGGAGCAGTAGGCGTTTAATGCATTTTCCCATAGGGTCCAATGCAAAATTGACACCTCATTTTCTCCATTCTTAAGAGCTTTGAGTCTCTGCAGAACATATACATGTGTAGACACAAATAAGTGAAATAGAATGAAGGCTATTTCAGCTTTAGCTTTTATTCCGTTTGGGAGCTAAAGTCGTACAAACTTTTGTTTACAAAAATTTCGATGGCCTATAGTTCGCAAGTTATGCAATCAGTTGACATAAGATTGTGCATGCATGTAGACATGTTAATGGCCTTTATACATGCCAAGTTTCAGATGGCTACCTACTTATACAAGCAAGCAGTAGCGGTTTGAAATTTTCACAATTTGGGCTACACGTTCGGGACGATTCGTGACCTTAGGTGACTTGCACAATTCGGGCTGAAACTAGTGCCAAATGAGAGGGTTGGGATAAACATTCAATTGACCATATGTGCCAAAAAGTCTCGTTCTTTAGTTTTCGAGTTATAGCCCCTGGAAATCGTAAACTGCACGACTTTGCCCTCGAATATCTCGACAACGGAGAAAGGAGAATTTCTGGGATTTTTTCCCAAGAAATATATGGGAATTATCTGTAATTTTAGCACAGCTTCAGAACGATTCGTGAAAGTCACCTTTTAAGAATAACTTCCACTGCAGCCCATACATAAAAGTTTGCTCCTTTATTACTCTGCACATGGACAATTATTTGCGCTGTTATTTGCCCCAGGCATGTACCTATGTAATTACCGTTTACAGTGTAAAGATGGATGTTATCGGTCGCTGAACGTCGGAGCAGTAGGCGTTTAATGCATTTTCCCATAGGGTCCAATGCAAAATTGACACCTCATTTTCTCCATTCTCAAGAGCTTTGAGTCTCTGCAAAACATATACATGTGTAGACACAAATAAGTGAAATAGAATGAAGGCTATTTCAGCTTTAGCTTTTATTCCGTTTGGGAGCTAAAGTCGTACAAACTTTTGTTTACAAAAATTTCGATGGCCTATAGTTCGCAAGTTATGCAATCAGTTGACATAAGATTGTGCATGCATGTAGACATGTTAATGGCCTTTATACATGCCAAGTTTCAGATGGCTACCTACTCATACAAGCAAGCAGTAGCGGTTTGAAATTTTCACAATTTGGGCTACACGTTCATGACGACTCGTGACCTTAGGTGACTTGCACAATTCGGGCTGAAACTAGTGCCAAATGAGAGGGTTGGGATAAACATTCAATTGACCTTATGTGCCAAAAATTCTCGTTCTTTAGTTTTCGAGTTATAGCCCCTGGAAGTCGTAAACTGCACGACTTTACCCTCGAATATCTCGACAACGGAGAAAGGAGAATTTCTGGGATTTTTTCCCAAGAAATATATGGGAATTATCTGTAATTTTAGCACAGTTTCAGAACGATTCGTGAAAGTCAGCTTTTAAGAATAACTTCCACTGCAGCCCATACATAAAAGTTTGCTCCTTTATTACTCTGCACATGGACAATTATTTGCGCTGTTATTTGCCCCAGGCATGTACCTATGTAATTACCGTTTACAGTGTAAAGATGGATGTTATCGGTCGCTGAACGTCGGAGCAGTAGGCGTTTAATGCATTTTCCCATAGGGTCCAATGCAAAATTGACACCTCATTTTCTCCATTCTCAAGAGCTTTGAGTCTCTGCAAAACATATACATGTGTAGACACAAATAAGTGAAATAGAATGAAGGCTATTTCAGCTTTAGCTTTTATTCCGTTTGGGAGCTAAAGTCGTACAAACTTTTGTTTACAAAAATTTCGATGGCCTATAGTTCGCAAGTTATGCAATCAGTTGACATAAGATTGTGCATGCATGTAGACATGTTAATGGCCTTTATACATGCCAAGTTTCAGATGGCTACCTACTCATACAAGCAAGCAGTAGCGGTTTGAAATTTTAACAATTTGGGCTACACGTTCGGGACGATTCGTGACCTTAGGTGACTTGCACAATTCGGGCTGAAACTAGTGCCAAATGAGAGGGTTGGGATAAACATTCAATTGACCATATGTGCCAAAAATTCTCGTTCATTAGTTTTCGAGTTATAGCCCCTGGAAGTCGTAAACTGCACGACTTTGCCCTCGAATATCTCGACAACAGAGAAAGGAGAATTTCTGGGATTTTTTCCCAAGAAATATATGGGAATTATCTGTAATTTTAGCACAGTTTCAGAACGATTCGTGAAAGTCACCTTTTAAGAATAACTTCCACTGCAGCCCATACATAAAAGTTTGCTCCTTTATTACTCTGCACATGGACAATTATTTGCGCTGTTATTTGCCCCAGGCATGTACCTATGTAATTACCGTTTACAGTGTAAAGATGGATGTTATCGGTCGCTGAACGTCGGAGCAGTAGGCGTTTAATGCATTTTCCCATAGGGTCCAATGCAAAATTGACACCTCATTTTCTCCATTCTCAAGAGCTTTGAGTCTCTGCAAAACATATACATGTGTAGACACAAATAAGTGAAATAGAATGAAGGCTATTTCAGCTTTAGCTTTTATTCCGTTTGGGAGCTAAAGTCGTACAAACTTTTGTTTACAAAAATTTCGATGGCCTATAGTTCGCAAGTTATGCAATCAGTTGACATAAGATTGTGCATGCATGTAGACATGTTAATGGCCTTTATACATGCCAAGTTTCAGATGGCTACCTACTCATACAAGCAAGCAGTAGCGGTTTGAAATTTTCACAATTTGGGCTACACGTTCGGGACGATTCGTGACCTTAGGTGACTTGCACAATTCGGGCTGAAACTAGTGCCAAATGAGAGGGTTGGGATAAACATTCAATTGACCATATGTGCCAAAAATTCTCGTTCATTAGTTTTCGAGTTATAGCCCCTGGAAGTCGTAAACTGCACGACTTTGCCCTCGAATATCTCGACAACGGAGAAAGGAGAATTTCTGGGATTTTTTCCCAAGAAATATATGGGAATTATCTGTAATTTTAGCACAGTTTCAGAACGATTCGTGAAAGTCACCTTTTAAGAATAACTTCCACTGCAGCCCATACATAAAAGTTTGCTCCTTTATTACTCTGCACATGGACAATTATTTGCGCTGTTATTTGCCCCAGGCATGTACCTTTGTAATTACCGTTAACAGTGTAAAGATGGATGTTATCGGTCGCTAAACGTCGGAGCAGTAGGCGTTTAATGCATTTTCCCATAGGGTCCAATGCAAAATTGACACCTCATTTTCTCCATTCTTAAGAGCTTTGAGTCTCTGCAGAACATATACATGTGTAGACACAAATAAGTGAAATAGAATGAAGGCTATTTCAGCTTTAGCTTTTATTCCGTTTGGGAGCTAAAGTCGTACAAACTTTTGTTTACAAAAATTTCGATGGTCTATAGTTCGCAAGTTATGCAATCAGTTGACATAAGATTGTGCATGCATGTAGACATGTTAATGGCCTTTATACATGCCAAGTTTCAGATGGCTACCTACTTATACAAGCAAGCAGTAGCGGTTTGAAATTTTCACAATTTGGGCTACACGTTCGGGACGATTCGTGACCTTAGGTGACTTGCACAATTCGGGCTGAAACTAGTGCCAAATGAGAGGGTTGGGATAAACATTCAATTGACCATATGTGCCAAAAAGTCTCGTTCTTTAGTTTTCGAGTTATAGCCCCTGGAAATCGTAAACTGCACGACTTTGCCCTCGAATATCTCGACAACGGAGAAAGGAGAATTTCTGGGATTTTTTCCCAAGAAATATATGGGAATTATCTGTAATTTTAGCACAGCTTCAGAACGATTCGTGAAAGTCACCTTTTAAGAATAACTTCCACTGCAGCCCATACATAAAAGTTTGCTCTTTTATTACTCTGCACATGGACAATTATTTGCGCTGTTATTTGCCCCAGGCATGTACCTATGTAATTACCGTTTACAGTGTAAAGATGGATGTTATCGGTCGCTGAACGTCGGAGCAGTAGGCGTTTAATGCATTTTCCCATAGGGTCCAATGCAAAATTGACACCTCATTTTCTCCATTCTCAAGAGCTTTGAGTCTCTGCAAAACATATACATGTGTAGACACAAATAAGTGAAATAGAATGAAGGCTATTTCAGCTTTAGCTTTTATTCCGTTTGGGAGCTAAAGTCGTACAAACTTTTGTTTACAAAAATTTCGATGGCCTATAGTTCGCAAGTTATGCAATCAGTTGACATAAGATTGTGCATGCATGTAGACATGTTAATGGCCTTTATACATGCCAAGTTTCAGATGGCTACCTACTCATACAAGCAAGCAGTAGCGGTTTGAAATTTTCACAATTTGGGCTACACGTTCATGACGACTCGTGACCTTAGGTGACTTGCACAATTCGGGCTGAAACTAGTGCCAAATGAGAGGGTTGGGATAAACATTCAATTGACCTTATGTGCCAAAAATTCTCGTTCTTTAGTTTTCGAGTTATAGCCCCTGGAAGTCGTAAACTGCACGACTTTACCCTCGAATATCTCGACAACGGAGAAAGGAGAATTTCTGGGATTTTTTCCCAAGAAATATATGGGAATTATCTGTAATTTTAGCACAGTTTCAGAACGATTCGTGAAAGTCAGCTTTTAAGAATAACTTCCACTGCAGCCCATACATAAAAGTTTGCTCCTTTATTACTCTGCACATGGACAATTATTTGCGCTGTTATTTGCCCCAGGCATGTACCTATGTAATTACCGTTTACAGTGTAAAGATGGATGTTATCGGTCGCTGTACGTCGGAGCAGTAGGCGTTTAATGCATTTTCCCATAGGGTCCAATGCAAAATTGACACCTCATTTTCTCCATTCTCAAGAGCTTTGAGTCTCTGCAAAACATATACATGTGTAGACACAAATAAGTGAAATAGAATGAAGGC
The DNA here is from genome assembly GCA_963989385.1 of Ctena decussata. Lineage (NCBI taxonomy): Eukaryota > Metazoa > Mollusca > Bivalvia > Lucinida > Lucinidae > Ctena > Ctena decussata. Next base: position 17,514,389 of record OZ022512.1, on the reverse strand, counting down.
TATTTCAGCTTTAGCTTTTATTCCGTTTGGGAGCTAAAGTCGTACAAACTTTTGTTTACAAAAATTTCGATGGCCTATAGTTCGCAAGTTATGCAATCAGTTGACATAAGATTGTGCATGCATGTAGACATGTTAATGGCCTTTATACATGCCAAGTTTCAGATGGCTACCTACTCATACAAGCAAGCAGTAGCGGTTTGAAATTTTCACAATTTGGGCTACACGTTCGGGACGATTCGTGACCTTAGGTGACTTGCACAATTCGGGCTGAAACTAGTGCCAAATGAGAGGGTTGGGATAAACATTCAATTGACCATATGTGCCAAAAATTCTCGTTCTTTAGTTTTCGAGTTATAGCCCCTGGAAGTCGTAAACTGCACGACTTTGCCCTCGAATATCTCGACAACGGAGAAAGGAGAATTTCTGGGATTTTTTCCCAAGAAATATATGGGAATTATCAGTAATTTTAGCACAGTTTCAGAACGATTCGTGAAAGTCAGCTTTTAAGAATAACTTCCACTGCAGCCCATACATAAAAGTTTGCTCCTTTATTACTCTGCACATGGACAATTATTTGCGCTGTTATTTGCCCCAGGCATGTACCTATGTAATTACCGTTTACAGTGTAAAGATGGATGTTATCGGTCGCTGAACGTCGGAGCAGTAGGCGTTTAATGCATTTTCCCATAGGGTCCAATGCAAAATTGACACCTCATTTTCTCCATTCTCAAGAGCTTTGAGTCTCTGCAAAACATATACATGTGTAGACACAAATAAGTGAAATAGAATGAAGGCTATTTCAGCTTTAGCTTTTATTCCGTTTGGGAGCTAAAGTCGAACAAACTTTTGTTTACAAAAATTTCGATGGCCTATAGTTCGCAAGTTATGCAATCAGTTGACATAAGATTGTGCATGCATGTAGACATGTTAATGGCCTTTATACATGCCAAGTTTCAGATGGCTACCTACTCATACAAGCAAGCAGTAGCGGTTTGAAATTTTCACAATTTGGGCTACACGTTCGGGACGATTCGTGACCTTAGGTGACTTGCACAATTCGGGCTGAAACTAGTGCCAAATGAGAGGGTTGGGATAAACATTCAATTGACCATATGTGCCAAAAATTCTCGTTCTTTAGTTTTCGAGTTATAGCCCCTGGAAGTCGTAAACTGCACGACTTTGCCCTCGAATATCTCGACAACGGAGAAAGGAGAATTTCTGGGATTTTTTCCCAAGAAATATATGGGAATTATCTGTAATTTTAGCACAGTTTCAGAACGATTCGTGATAGTCACCTTTTAAGAATAACTTCCACTGCAGCCTATTCATAAAAGTTTGCTCCTTTATTACTCTGCACATGGACAATTATTTGCGCTGTTATTTGCCCCAGGCATGTACCTATGTAATTACCGTTTACAGTGTAAAGATGGATGTTATCGGTCGCTGAACGTCGGAGCAGTAGGCGTTTAATGCATTTTCCCATAGGGTCCAATGCAAAATTGACACCTCATTTTCTCCATTCTCAAGAGCTTTGAGTCTCTGCAAAACATATACATGTGTAGACACAAATAAGTGAAATAGAATGAAGGCTATTTCAGCTTTAGCTTTTATTCCGTTTGGGAGCTAAAGTCGTACAAACTTTTGTTTACAAAAATTTCGATGGCCTATAGTTCGCAAGTTATGCAATCAGTTGACATAAGATTGTGCATGCATGTAGACATGTTAATGGCCTTTATACATGCCAAGTTTCAGATGGCTACCTACTCATACAAGCAAGCAGTAGCGGTTTGAAATTTTCACAATTTGGGCTACACGTTCGGGACGATTCGTGACCTTAGGTGACTTGCACAATTCGGGCTGAAACTAGTGCCAAATGAGAGGGTTGGGATAAACATTGAATTGACCATATGTGCCAAAAATTCTCGTTCATTAGTTTTCGAGTTATAGCCCCTGGAAGTCGTAAACTGCACGACTTTGCCCTCGAATATCTCGACAACGGAGAAAGGAGAATTTCTGGGATTTTTTCCCAAGAAATATATGGGAATTATCTGTAATTTTAGCACAGTTTCAGAACGATTCGTGATAGTCACCTTTTAAGAATAACTTCCACTGCAGCCCATACATAAAAGTTTGCTCCTTTATTACTCTGCACATGGACAATTATTTGCGCTGTTATTTGCCCCAGGCATGTACCTTTGTAATTACCGTTAACAGTGTAAAGATGGATGTTATCGGTCGCTGAACGTCGGAGCAGTAGGCGTTTAATGCATTTTCCCATAGGGTCCAATGCAAAATTGACACCTCATTTTCTCCATTCTTAAGAGCTTTGAGTCTCTGCAGAACATATACATGTGTAGACACAAATAAGTGAAATAGAATGAAGGCTATTTCAGCTTTAGCTTTTATTCCGTTTGGGAGCTAAAGTCGTACAAACTTTTGTTTACAAAAATTTCGATGGCCTATAGTTCGCAAGTTATGCAATCAGTTGACATAAGATTGTGCATGCATGTAGACATGTTAATGGCCTTTATACATGCCAAGTTTCAGATGGCAACCTACTTATACAAGCAAGCAGTAGCGGTTTGAAATTTTCACAATTTGGGCTACACGTTCGGGACGATTCGTGACCTTAGGTGACTTGCACAATTCGGGCTGAAACTAGTGCCAAATGAGAGGGTTGGGATAAACATTCAATTGACCATATGTGCCAAAAATTCTCGTTCTTTAGTTTTCGAGTTATAGCCCCTGGAAGTCGTAAACTGCACGACTTTGCCCTCGAATATCTCGACAACGGAGAAAGGAGAATTTCTGGGATTTTTTCCCAAGAAATATATGGGAATTATCTGTAATTTTAGCACAGTTTCAGAACGATTCGTGAAAGTCACCTTTTAAGAATAACTTCCACTGCAGCCCATACATAAAAGTTTGCTCCTTTATTACTCTGCACATGGACAATTATTTGCGCTGTTATTTGCCCCAGGCATGTACCTATGTAATTACCGTTTACAGTGTAAAGATGGATGTTATCGGTCGCTAAACGTCGGAGCAGTAGGCGTTTAATGCATTTTCCCATCGGGTCCAATGCAAAATTGACACCTCCTTTCTCCATTCTCAAGAGCTTTGAGTCTCTGCAAAACATATACATGTGTAGACACAAATAAGTGAAATAGAAGGAAGGCTTTTTCAGCTTTAGCTTTTATTCCGTTTGGGAGCTAAAGTCGTACAAACTTTTGTTTACAAAAATTTCGATGGCCTATAGTTCGCAAGTTATGCAATCAGTTGACATAAGATTGTGCATGCATGTAGACATGTTAATGGCCTTTATACATGCCAAGTTTCAGATGGCTACCTACTCATACAAGCAAGCAGTAGCGGTTTGAAATTTTCACAATTTGGGCTACACGTTCGGGACGATTCGTGACCTTAGGTGACTTGCACAATTCGGGCTGAAACTAGTGCCAAATGAGAGGGTTGGGATAAACATTCAATTGACCATATGTGCCAAAAATTCTCGTTCTTTAGTTTTCGAGTTATAGCCCCTGGAAGTCGTAAACTGCACGACTTTGCCCTCGAATATCTCGACAACGGAGAAAGGAGAATTTCTGGGATTTTTTCCCAAGAAATATATGGGAATTATCTGTAATTTAAGCACAGTTTCAGAACGATTCGTGAAAGTCACCTTTTAAGAATAACTTCCACTGCAGCCCATACATAAAAGTTTGCTCCTTTATTACTCTGCACATGGACAATTATTTGCGCTGTTATTTGCCCCAGGCATGTACCTATGTAATTACCGTTTACAGTGTAAAGATGGATGTTATCGGTCGCTGAACGTCGGAGCAGTAGGCGTTTAATGCATTTTCCCATAGGGTCCAATGCAAAATTGACACCTCATTTTCTCCATTCTCAAGAGCTTTGAGTCTCTGCAAAACATATACATGTGTAGACACAAATAAGTGAAATAGAATGAAGGCTATTTCAGCTTTAGCTTTTATTCCGTTTGGGAGCTAAAGTCGTACAAACTTTTGTTTACAAAAATTTCGATGGCCTATAGTTCGCAAGTTATGCAATCAGTTGACATAAGATTGTGCATGCATGTAGACATGTTAATGGCCTTTATACATGCCAAGTTTCAGATGGCTACCTACTCATACAAGCAAGCAGTAGCGGTTTGAAATTTTCACAATTTGGGCTACACGTTCGGGACGATTCGTGACCTTAGGTGACTTGCACAATTCGGGCTGAAACTAGTGCCAAATGAGAGGGTTGCGATAAACATTCAATTGACCATATGTGCCAAAAATTCTCGTTCTTTAGTTTTCGAGTTATAGCCCCTGGAAGTCGTAAACTGCACGACTTTGCCCTCGAATATCTCGACAACGGAGAAAGGAGAATTTCTGGGATTTTTTCCCAAGAAATATATGGGAATTATCTGTAATTTTAGCACAGTTTCAGAACGATTCGTGAAAGTCACCTTTTAAGAATAACTTCCACTGCAGCCCATACATAAAAGTTTGCTCCTTTATTACTCTGCACATGGACAATTATTTGCGCTGTTATTTGCCCCAGGCATGTACCTATGTAATTACCGTTTACAGTGTAAAGATGGATGTTATCGGTCGCTGAACGTCGGAGCAGTAGGCGTTTAATGCATATTCCCATAGGGTCCAATGCAAAATTGACACCTCATTTTCTCCATTCTCAAGAGCTTTGAGTCTCTGCAAAACATAAACATGTGTAGACACAAATAAGTGAAATAGAATGAAGGCTATTTCAGCTTTAGCTTTTATTCCGTTTGGGAGCTAAAGTCGTAAGAACTTTTGTTTACAAAAATTTCGATGGCCTTTAGTTCGCAAGTTATGCAATCAGTTGACATAAGATTGTGCATGCATGTAGACATGTTAATGGCCTTTATACATGCCAAGTTTCAGATGGCTACCTACTCATACAAGCAAGCAGTAGCGGTTTGAAATTTTCACAATTTGGGCTACACGTTCGGGATGATTCGTGACCTTAGGTGACTTGCACAATTCGGGCTGAAACTAGTGCCAAATGACAGGGTTGGGATAAACATTCAATTGACCATATGTGCCAGAAATTCTCGTTCTTTAGTTCTCGAGTTATAGCCCCTGGAAGTCGTAAACTGCACGACTTTGCCCTCGAATATCTCGACAACGGAGAAAGGAGAAATTCTGGGATTTTTTCCCAGGAAATATATTGGAATTATCTGTAATTTTAGCACAGTTTCAGAACGATTCGTGAAAGTCACCTTTTAAGAATAACTTCCACTGCAGCCCATACATAAAAGTTTGCTCCTTTATTACTCTGCACATGGACAATTATTTGCGCTGTTATTTGCCCCAGGCATGTACCTATGTAATTACCGTTTACAGTGTAAAGATGGATGTTATCGGTCGCTGAACGTCGGAGCAGTAGGCGTTTAATGCATTTTCCCATAGGGTCCAATGCAAAATTGACACCTCATTTTCTCCATTCTCAAGAGCTTTGAGTCTCTGCAAAACATATACATGTGTAGACACAAATAAGTGAAATAGAATGAAGGCTATTTCAGCTTTAGCTTTTATTCCGTTTGGGAGCTAAAGTCGTACAAACTTTTGTTTACAAAAATTTCGATGGCCTATAGTTCGCAAGTTATGCTATCAGTTGACATAAGATTGTGCATGCATGTAGACATGTTAATGGCCTTTATACATGCCAAGTTTCAGATGGCTACCTACTCATACAAGCAAGCAGTAGCGGTTTGAAATTTTCACAATTTGGGCTACACGTTCGGGACGATTCGTGACCTTAGGTGACTTGCACAATTCGGGCTGAAACTAGTGCCAAATGAGAGGGTTGGGATAAACATTGAATTGACCATATGTGCCAAAAATTGTCGTTCATTAGTTTTCGAGTTATAGCCCCTGGAAGTCGTAAACTGCACGACTTTGCCCTCGAATATCTCGACAACGGAGAAAGGAGAATTTCTGGGATTTTTTCCCAAGAAATATATGGGAATTATCTGTAATTTTAGCACAGTTTCAGAACGATTCGTGATAGTCACCTTTTAAGAATAACTTCCACTGCAGCCCATACATAAAAGTTTGCTCCTTTATTACTCTGCACATGGACAATTATTTGCGCTGTTATTTGCCCCAGGCATGTACCTTTGTAATTACCGTTAACAGTGTAAAGATGGATGTTATCGGTCGCTGAACGTCGGAGCAGTAGGCGTTTAATGCATTTTCCCATAGGGTCCAATGCAAAATTGACACCTCATTTTCTCCATTCTTAAGAGCTTTGAGTCTCTGCAGAACATATACATGTGTAGACACAAATAAGTGAAATAGAATGAAGGCTATTTCAGCTTTAGCTTTTATTCCGTTTGGGAGCTAAAGTCGTACAAACTTTTGTTTACAAAAATTTCGATGGCCTATAGTTCGCAAGTTATGCTATCAGTTGACATAAGATTGTGCATGCATGTAGACATGTTAATGGCCTTTATACATGCCAAGTTTCAGATGGCTACCTACTCATACAAGCAAGCAGTAGCGGTTTGAAATTTTCACAATTTGGGCTACACGTTCGTGACGATTCGTGACCTTAGGTGACTTGCACAATTCGGGCTGAAACTAGTGCCAAATGAGAGGGTTGGGATAAACATTCAATTGACCAGATGTGCCAAAAATTCTCGTTCTTTAGTTTTCGAGTTATAGCCCCTGGAAGTCGTAAACTGCACGACTTTGCCCTCGAATATCTCGACAACGGAGAAAGGAGAATTTCTGGGATTTTTTCCCAAGAAATATATGGGAATTATCTGTAATTTTAGCACAGTTTCAGAACGATTCGTGAAAGTCACCTTTTAAGAATAACTTCCACTGCAGCTCATACATAAAAGTTTGCTCCTTTATTACTCTGCACATGGACAATTATTTGCGCTGTTATTTGCCCCAGGCATGTACCTATGTAATTACCGTTTACAGTGTAAAGATGGATGTTATCGGTCGCTGAACGTCGGAGCAGTAGGCGTTTAATGCATTTTCCCATAGGGTCCAATGCAAAATTGACACCTCATTTTCTCCATTCTCAAGAGCTTTGAGTCTCTGCAAAACATATACATGTGTAGACACAAATAAGTGAAGTAGAATGAAGTCTATTTCAGCTTTAGCTTTTATTCCGTTTGGGAGCTAAAGTCGTACAAACTTTTGTTTACAAAAATTTCGATGGCCTATAGTTCGCAAGTTATGCAATCAGTTGACATAAGATTGTGCATGCATGTAGACATGTTAATGGCCTTTATACATGCCAAGTTTCAGATGGCTACCTACTCATACAAGCAAGCAGTAGCGGTTTGAAATTTTCACAATTTGGGCTACACGTTCGGGACGATTCGTGACCTTAGGTGACTTGCACAATTCGGGCTGAAACTAGTGCCAAATGAGAGGGTTGGGATAAACATTCAATTGACCAGATGTGCCAAAAATTCTCGTTCTTCAGTTTTCGAGTTATAGCCCCTGGAAGTCGTAAACTGCACGACTTTGCCCTCGAATATCTCGACAACGGAGAAAGGAGAATTTCTGGGATTTTTTCCCAAGAAATATATGGGAATTATCTGTAATTTTAGCACAGTTTCAGAACGATTCGTGAAAGTCACCTTTTAAGAATAACTTCCACTGCAGCCCATACATAAAAGTTTGCTCCTTTATTACTCTGCACATGGACAATTATTTGCGCTGTTATTTGCCCCAGGCATGTACCTATGTAATTACCGTTTACAGTGTAAAGATGGATGTTATCGGTCGCTGAACGTCGGAGCAGTAGGCGTTTAATGCATTTTCCCATAGGGTCCAATGCAAAATTGACACCTCATTTTCTCCATTCTCAAGAGCTTTGAGTCTCTGCAAAACATATACATGTGTAGACACAAATAAGTGAAATAGAATGAAGGCTATTTCAGCTTTAGCTTTTATTCCGTTTGGGAGCTAAAGTCGTACAAACTTTTGTTTACAAAAATTTCGATGGCCTATAGTTCGCAAGTTATGCAATCAGTTGACATAAGATTGTGCATGCATGTAGATATGTTAATGGCCTTTATACATGCCAAGTTTCAGATGGCTACCTACTCATACAAGCAAGCAGTAGCGGTTTGAAATTTTCACAATTTGGGCTACACGCTCGGGACGATTCGTGACCTTAGGTGACTTGCACAATTCGGGCTGAAACTAGTGCCAAATGAGAGGGTTGGGATAAACATTCAATTGACCATATGTGCCAAAAATTCTCGTTCTTTAGTTTTCGAGTTATAGCCCCTGGAAGTCGTAAACTGCACGATTTTGCCCTCGAATATCTCGACAACGGAGAAAGGAGAATTTCTGGGATTTTTTCCCAAGAAATATATGGGAATTATCTGTAATTTTAGCACAGTTTCAGAACGATTCGTGAAAGTCACCTTTTAAGAATAACTTCCACTGCAGCTCATACATAAAAGTTTGCTCCTTTATTACTCTGCACATGGACAATTATTTGCGCTGTTATTTGCCCCAGGCATGTACCTATGTAATTACCGTTTACAGTGTAAAGATGGATGTTATCGGTCGCTGAACGTCGGAGCAGTAGGCGTTTAATGCATTTTCCCATAGGGTCCAATGCAAAATTGACACCTCATTTTCTCCATTCTCAAGAGCTTTGAGTCTCTGCAAAACATATACATGTGTAGACACAAATAAGTGAAGTAGAATGAAGTCTATTTCAGCTTTAGCTTTTATTCCGTTTGGGAGCTAAAGTCGTACAAACTTTTGTTTACAAAAATTTCGATGGCCTATAGTTCGCAAGTTATGCAATCAGTTGACATAAGATTGTGCATGCATGTAGACATGTTAATGGCCTTTATACATGCCAAGTTTCAGATGGCTACCTACTCATACAAGCAAGCAGTAGCGGTTTGAAATTTTCACAATTTGGGCTACACGTTCGGGACGATTCGTGACCTTAGGTGACTTGCACAATTCGGGCTGAAACTAGTGCCAAATGAGAGGGTTGGGATAAACATTCAATTGACCAGATGTGCCAAAAATTCTCGTTCTTCAGTTTTCGAGTTATAGCCCCTGGAAGTCGTAAACTGCACGACTTTGCCCTCGAATATCTCGACAACGGAGAAAGGAGAATTTCTGGGATTTTTTCCCAAGAAATATATGGGAATTATCTGTAATTTTAGCACAGTTTCAGAACGATTCGTGAAAGTCACCTTTTAAGAATAACTTCCACTGCAGCCCATACATAAAAGTTTGCTCCTTTATTACTCTGCACATGGACAATTATTTGCGCTGTTATTTGCCCCAGGCATGTACCTATGTAATTACCGTTTACAGTGTAAAGATGGATGTTATCGGTCGCTGAACGTCGGAGCAGTAGGCGTTTAATGCATTTTCCCATAGGGTCCAATGCAAAATTGACACCTCATTTTCTCCATTCTCAAGAGCTTTGAGTCTCTGCAAAACATATACATGTGTAGACACAAATAAGTGAAATAGAATGAAGGCTATTTCAGCTTTAGCTTTTATTCCGTTTGGGAGCTAAAGTCGTACAAACTTTTGTTTACAAAAATTTCGATGGCCTATAGTTCGCAAGTTATGCAATCAGTTGACATAAGATTGTGCATGCATGTAGATATGTTAATGGCCTTTATACATGCCAAGTTTCAGATGGCTACCTACTCATACAAGCAAGCAGTAGCGGTTTGAAATTTTCACAATTTGGGCTACACGCTCGGGACGATTCGTGACCTTAGGTGACTTGCACAATTCGGGCTGAAACTAGTGCCAAATGAGAGGGTTGGGATAAACATTCAATTGACCATATGTGCCAAAAATTCTCGTTCTTTAGTTTTCGAGTTATAGCCCCTGGAAGTCGTAAACTGCACGATTTTGCCCTCGAATATCTCGACAACGGAGAAAGGAGAATTTCTGGGATTTTTTCCCAAGAAATATATGGGAATTATCTGTAATTTTAGCACAGTTTCAGAACGATTCGTGAAAGTCACCTTTTAAGAATAACTTCCACTGCAGCCCATACATAAAAGTTTGCTCCTTTATTACTCTGCACATGGACAATTATTTGCGCTGTTATTTGCCCCAGGCATGTACCTATGTAATTACCGTTTACAGTGTAAAGATGGATGTTATCGGTCGCTGAACGTCGGAGCAGTAGGCGTTTAATGCATTTTCCCATAGGGTCCAATGCAAAATTGACACCTCATTTTCTCCATTCTCAAGAGCTTTGAGTCTCTGCAAAACATATACATGTGTAGACACAAATAAGTGAAATAGAATGAAGGCTATTTCAGCTTTAGCTTTTATTCCGTTTGGGAGCTAAAGTCGTACGAACTTTTGTTTACAAAAATTTCGATGGCCTATAGTTCGCAAGTTATGCAATCAGTTGATATAAGATTGTGCATGCATGTAGACATGTTAATGGCCTTTATACATGCCAAGTTTCAGATGGCTACCTACTCATACAAGCAAGCAGTAGCGGTTTGAAATTTTCACAATTTGGGCTACACGTTCGGGACGATTCGTGACTTTAGGTGACTTGCACAATTCGGGCTGAAACTAGTGCCAAATGAGAGGGTTGGGATAAACATTCAATTGACCAGATGTGCCAAAAATTCTCGTTCTTTAGTTTTCGAGTTATAGCCCCTGGAAGTCGTAAACTGCACGACTTTGCCCTCGAATATCTCGACAACGGAGAAAGGAGAATTTCTGGGATTTTTTCCCAAGAAATATATGGGAATTATCTGTAATTTTAGCACAGTTTCAGAACGATTCGTGAAAGTCAGCTTTTAAGAATAACTTCCACTGCAGCCCATACATAAAAGTTTGCTCCTTTATTACTCTGCACATGGACAATTATTTGCGCTGTTATTTGCCCCAGGCATGTACCTATGTAATTACCGTTTACAGTGTAAAGATGGATGTTATCGGTCGCTGAACGTCGGAGCAGTAGGCGTTTAATGCATTTTCCCATAGGGTCCAATGCAAAATTGACACCTCATTTTCTCCATTCTCAAGAGCTTTGAGTCTCTGCAAAACATATACATGTGTAGACACAAATAAGTGAAATAGAATGAAGGCTATGTCAGCTTTAGCTTTTATTCCGTTTGGGAGCTAAAGTCGTACAAACTTTTGTTTACAAAAATTTCGATGGCCTATAGTTCGCAAGTTGTGCAATCAGTTGACATAAGATTGTGCATGCATGTAGACATGTTAATGGCCTTTATACATGCCAAGTTTCAGATGGCTACCTACTCATACAAGCAAGCAGTAGCGGTTTGAAATTTCCACAATTTGGGCTACACGTTCGGGACGATTCGTGACCTTAGGTGACTTGCAAAATTCGGGCTGAAACTAGTGCCAAATGAGAGGGTTGCGATAAACATTCAATTGACCATATGTGCCAAACATTCTCGTTCTTTAGTTTTCGAGTTATAGCCCCTGGAAGTCGTAAACTGCACGACTTTGCCCTCGAATATCTCGACAACGGAGAAAGGAGAATTTCTGGGATTTTTTCCCAAGAAATATATGGGAATTATCTGTAATTTTAGCACAGTTTCAGAACGATTCGTGAAAGTCACCTTTTAAGAATAACTTCCACTGCAGCCCATACATAAAAGTTTGCTCCTTTATTACTCTGCACATGGACAATTATTTGCGCTGTTATTTGCCCCAGGCATGTACCTATGTAATTACCGTTTACAGTGTAAAGATGGATGTTATCGGTCGCTGAACGTCGGAGCAGTAGGCGTTTAATGCATTTTCCCATAGGGTCCAATGCAAAATTGACACCTCATTTTCTCCATTCTCAAGAGCTTTGAGTCTCTGCAAAACATATACATGTGTAGACACAAATAAGTGAAGTAGAATGAAGGCTATTTCAGCTTTAGCTTTTATTCCGTTTGGGAGCTAAAGTCGTACAAACTTTTGTTTACAAAAATTTCGATGGCCTATAGTTCGCAAGTTATGCAATCAGTTGACATAAGATTGTGCATGCATGTAGACATGTTAATGGCCTTTATACATGCCAAGTTTCAGATGGCTACCTACTCATACAAGCAAGCAGTAGCGGTTTGAAATTTCCACAATTTGGGCTACACGTTCGTGACGATTCGTGACCTTAGGTGACTTGCACAATTCGGGCTGAAACTAGTGCCAAATGAGAGGGTTGGGATAAACATTCAATTGACCAGATGTGCCAAAAATTCTCGTTCTTTAGTTTTCGAGTTATAGCCCCTGGAAGTCGTAAACTGCACGACTTTGCCCTCGAATATCTCGACAACGGAGAAAGGAGAATTTCTGGGATTTTTTCCCAAGAAATATATGGGAATTATCTGTAATTTTAGCACAGTTTCAGAACGATTCGTGAAAGTCAGCTTTTAAGAATAACTTCCACTGCAGCCCATACATAAAAGTTTGCTCCTTTATTACTCTGCACATGGACAATTATTTGCGCTGTTATTTGCCCCAGGCATGTACCTATGTAATTACCGTTTACAGTGTAAAGATGGATGTTATCGGTCGCTGAACGTCGGAGCAGTAGGCGTTTAATGCATTTTCCCATAGGGTCCAATGCAAAATTGACACCTCATTTTCTCCATTCTCAAGAGCTTTGAGTCTCTGCAAAACATATACATGTGTAGACACAAATAAGTGAAATAGAATGAAGGCTATTTCAGCTTTAGCTTTTATTCCGTTTGGGAGCTAAAGTCGTACAAACTTTTGTTTACAAAAATTTCGATGGCCTATAGTTCGCAAGTTATGCAATCAGTTGACATAAGATTGTGCATGCATGTAGACATGTTAATGGCCTTTATACATGCCAAGTTTCAGATGGCTACCTACTCATACAAGCAAGCAGTAGCGGTTTGAACTTTTCACAATTTGGGCTACACGTTCGGGACGATTCGTGACCTTAGGTGACTTGCACAATTCGGGCTGAAACTAGTGCCAAATGAGAGGGTTGCGATAAACATTCAATTGACCATATGTGCCAAACATTCTCGTTCTTTAGTTTTCGAGTTATAGCCCCTGGAAGTCGTAAACTGCACGACTTTGCCCTCGCATATCTCGACAACGGAGAAAGGAGAATTTCTGGGATTTTTTCCCAAGAAATATATGGGAATTATCTGTAATTTTAGCACAGTTTCAGAACGATTCGTGAAAGTCACCTTTTAAGAATAACTTCCACTGCAGCCCATACATAAAAGTTTGCTCCTTTATTACTCTGCACATGGACAATTATTTGCGCTGTTATTTGCCCCAGGCATGTACCTATGTAATTACCGTTTACAGTGTAAAGACGGATGTTATCGGTCGCTGAACGTCGGAGCAGTAGGCGTTTAATGCATTTTCCCATAGGGTCCAATGCAAAATTGACACCTCATTTTCTCCATTCTCAAGAGCTTTGAGTCTCTGCAAAACATATACATGTGTAGACACAAATAAGTGAAATAGAATGAAGGCTATTTCAGCTTAAGCTTTTATTCCGTTTGGGAGCTAAAGTCGTACGAACTTTTGTTTACAAAAATTTCGATGGCCTATAGTTCGCAAGTTATGCAATCAGTTGACATAAGATTGTGCATGCATGTAGACATGTTAATGGCCTTTATACATGCCAAGTTTCAGATGGCTACCTACTCATACAAGCAAGCAGTAGCGGTTTGAACTTTTCACAATTTGGGCTACACGTTCGGGACGATTCGTGACCTTAGGTGACTTGCACAATTCGGGCTGAAACTAGTGCCAAATGAGAGGGTTGCGATAAACATTCAATTGACCATATGTGCCAAACATTCTCGTTCTTTAGTTTTCGAGTTATAGCCCCTGGAAGTCGTAAACTGCACGACTTTGCCCTCGAATATCTCGACAACAGAGAAAGGAGAATTTCTGGGATTTTTTCCCAAGAAATATATGGGAATTATCTGTAATTTTAGCACAGTTTCAGAACGATTCGTGAAAGTCACCTTTTAAGAATAACTTCCACTGCAGCCCATACATAAAAGTTTGCTCCTTTATTACTCTGCACATGGACAATTATTTGCGCTGTTATTTGCCCCAGGCATGTACCTATGTAATTACCGTTTACAGTGTAAAGATGGATGTTATCGGTCGCTGAACGTCGGAGCAGTAGGCGTTTAATGCATTTTCCCATAGGGTCCAATGCAAAATTGACACCTCATTTTCTCCATTCTCAAGAGCTTTGAGTCTCTGCAAAACATATACATGTGTAGACACAAATAAGTGAAATAGAATGAAGGCTATGTCAGCTTTAGCTTTTATTCCGTTTGGGAGCTAAAGTCGTACAAACTTTTGTTTACAAAAATTTCGATGGCCTATAGTTCGCAAGTTGTGCAATCAGTTGACATAAGATTGTGCATGCATGTAGACATGTTAATGGCCTTTATACATGCCAAGTTTCAGATGGCTACCTACTCATACAAGCAAGCAGTAGCGGTTTGAAATTTCCACAATTTGGGCTACACGTTCGGGACGATTCGTGACCTTAGGTGACTTGCACAATTCGGGCTGAAACTAGTGCCAAATGAGAGGGTTGCGATAAACATTCAATTGACCATATGTGCCAAACATTCTCGTTCTTTAGTTTTCGAGTTATAGCCCCTGGAAGTCGTAAACTGCACGACTTTGCCCTCGAATATCTCGACAACGGAGAAAGGAGAATTTCTGGGATTTTTTCCCAAGAAATATATGGGATATCTGTAATTTTAGCACAGTTTCAGAACGATTCGTGAAAGTCACCTATTAAGAATAACTTCCACTGCAGCCCATACATAAAAGTTTGCTCCTTTATTACTCTGCACATGGACAATTATTTGCGCTGTTATTTGCCCCAGGCATGTACCTATGTAATTACCGTTTACAGTGTAAAGATGGATGTTATCGGTCGCTGAACGTCGGAGCAGTAGGCGTTTAATGCATTTTCCCATAGGGTCCAATGCAAAATTGACACCTCATTTTCTCCATTCTCAAGAGCTTTGAGTCTCTGCAAAACATATACATGTGTAGACACAAATAAGTGAAGTAGAATGAAGGCTATTTCAGCTTTAGCTTTTATTCCGTTTGGGAGCTAAAGTCGTACAAACTTTTGTTTACAAAAATTTCGATGGCCTATAGTTCGCAAGTTATGCAATCAGTTGACATAAGATTGTGCATGCATGTAGACATGTTAATGGCCTTTATACATGCCAAGTTTCAGATGGCTACCTACTCATACAAGCAAGCAGTAGCGGTTTGAAATTTTCACAATTTGGGCTACACGTTCGGGACGATTCGTGACCTTAGGTGACTTGCACAATTCGGGCTGAAACTAGTGCCAAATGAGAGGGTTGGGATAAACATTCAATTGACCAGATGTGCCAAAAATTCTCGTTCTTTAGTTTTCGAGTTATAGCCCCTGGAAGTCGTAAACTGCACGACTTTGCCCTCGAATATCTCGACAACGGAGAAAGGAGAATTTCTGGGATTTTTTCCCAAGAAATATATGGGAATTATCTGTAATTTTAGCACAGTTTCAGAACGATTCGTGAAAGTCAGCTTTTAAGAATAACTTCCACTGCAGCCCATACATAAAAGTTTGCTCCTTTATTACTCTGCACATGGACAATTATTTGCGCTGTTATTTGCCCCAGGCATGTACCTATGTAATTACCGTTTACAGTGTAAAGATGGATGTTATCGGTCGCTGAACGTCGGAGCAGTAGGCGTTTAATGCATTTTCCCATAGGGTCCAATGCAAAATTGACACCTCATTTTCTCCATTCTCAAGAGCTTTGAGTCTCTGCAAAACATATACATGTGTAGACACAAATAAGTGAAATAGAATGAAGGCTATTTCAGCTTTAGCTTTTATTCCGTTTGGGAGCTAAAGTCGTACAAACTTTTGTTTACAAAAATGTCGATGGCCTATAGTTCGCAAGTTGTGCAATCAGTTGACATAAGATTGTGCATGCATGTAGCCATGTTAATGGCCTTTATACATGCCAAGTTTCAGATGGCTACCTACTCATACAAGCAAGCAGTAGCGGTTTGAAATTTCCACAATTTGGGCTACACGTTCGGGACGATTCGTGACCTTAGGTGACTTGCACAATTCGGGCTGAAACTAGTGCCAAATGAGAGGGTTGCGATAAACAGTCAATTGACCATATGTGCCAAACATTCTCGTTCTTTAGTTTTCGAGTTATAGCCCCTGGAAGTCGTAAACTGCACGACTTTGCCCTCGAATATCTCGACAACGGAGAAAGGAGAATTTCTGGGATTTTTTCCCAAGAAATATATGGGAATTATCTGTAATTTTAGCACAGTTTCAGAACGATTCGTGAAAGTCACCTTTTAAGAATAACTTCCACTGCAGCTCATACATAAAAGTTTGCTCCTTTATTACTCTGCACTTGGACAATTATTTGCGCTGTTATTTGCCCCAGGCATGTACCTATGTAATTACCGTTTACAGTGTAAAGATGGATGTTATCGGTCGCTGAACGTCGGAGCAGTAGGCGTTTAATGCATTTTCCCATAGGGTCCAATGCAAAATTGACACCTCATTTTCTCCATTCTCAAGAGCTTTGAGTCTCTGCAAAACATATACATGTGTAGACACAAATAAGTGAAGTAGAATGAAGTCTATTTCAGCTTTAGCTTTTATTCCGTTTGGGAGCTAAAGTCGTACAAACTTTTGTTTACAAAAATTTCGATGGCCTATAGTTCGCAAGTTATGCAATCAGTTGACATAAGATTGTGCATGCATGTAGACATGTTAATGGCCTTTATACATGCCAAGTTTCAGATGGCTACCTACTCATACAAGCAAGCAGTAGCGGTTTGAAATTTTCACAATTTGGGCTACACGTTCGGGACGATTCGTGACCTTAGGTGACTTGCACAATTCGGGCTGAAACTAGTGCCAAATGAGAGGGTTGGGATAAACATTCAATTGACCATATGTGCCAAAAATTCTCGTTCATTAGTTTTCGAGTTATAGCCCCTGGAAGTCGTAAACTGCACGACTTTGCCCTCGAATATCTCGACAACGGAGAAAGGAGAATTTCTGGGATTTTTTCCCAAGAAATATATGGGAATTATCTGTAATTTTAGCACAGTTTCAGAACGATTTGTGAAAGTCACCTTTTAAGAATAACTTCCACTGCAGCCCATACATAAAAGTTTGCTCCTTTATTACTCTGCACATGGACAATTATTTGCGCTGTTATTTGCCCCAGGCATGTACCTATGTAATTACCGTTTACAGTGTAAAGATGGATGTTATCGGTCGCTGAACGTCGGAGCAGTAGGCGTTTAATGCATTTTCCCGTAGGGTCCAAAGCAAAATTGACACCTCCTTTCTCCATTCTCAAGAGCTTTGAGTCTCTGCAAAACATATACATATGTAGACACAAATAAGTGAAATAGAAGGAAGGCTATTTCAGCTTTAGCTTTTATTCCGTTTGGGAGCTAAAGTCGTACAAACTTTTGTTTACAAAAATTTCGATGGCCTATAGTTCGCAAGTTATGCAATCAGTTGACATAAGATTGTGCATGAATGTAGACATGTTAATGGCCTTTATACATGCCAAGTTTCAGATGGCTACCTACTCATACAAGCAAGCAGTAGCGGTTTGAAATTTTCACAATTTGGGCTACACGTTCGGGACGATTCGTGACCTTAGGTGCCTTGCACAATTCGGGCTGAAACTAGTGCCAAATGAGAGGGTTGGGATAAACATTCAATTGACCAGATGTGCCAAAAATTCTCGTTCTTTAGTTTTCGAGTTATAGCCCCTGGAAGTCGTAAACTGCACGACTTTGCCCTCGAAAATCTCGACAACGGAGAAAGGAGAATTTGTGGGATTTTTTCCCAAGAAATATATGGGAATTATCTGTAATTTTAGCACAGTTTCAGAACGATTCGTGAAAGTCACCTTTTAAGAATAACTTCCACTGCAGCCCATACATAAAAGTTTGCTCCTTTATTACTCTGCACATGGACAATTATTTGCGCTGTTATTTGCCCCAGGCATGTAGCTATGTAATTACCGTTTACAGTGTAAAGATGGATGTTATCGGTCGCTGAACGTCGGAGCAGTAGGCGTTTAATGCATTATCCCATAGGGTCCAATGCAAAATTGACACCTCATTTTCTCCATTCTCAAGAGCTTTGAGTCTCTGCAAAACATATACATGTGTAGACACAAATAAGTGAAATAGAATGAAGGCTATTTCAGCTTTAGCTTTTATTCCGTTTGGGAGCTAAAGTCGTACGAACTTTTGTTTATAAAAATTTCGATGGCCTATAGTTCGCAAGTTATGCAATCAGTTGACATAAGATTGTGCATGCATATAGACATGTTAATGGCCTTTATACATGCCAAGTTTCAGATGGCTACCTACTCATACAAGCAAGCAGTAGCGGTTTGAAATTTTCACAATTTGGGCTACACGTTCGGGACGATTCGTGACCTTAGGTGACTTGCACAATTCGGGCTGAAACTAGTGCCAAATGAGAGGGTTGGGATAAACATTCAATTGACCAGATGTGCCAAAAATTCTCGTTCTTTAGTTTTCGAGTTATAGCCCCTGGAAGTCGTAAACTGCACGACTTTGCCCTCGAATATCTCGACAACGGAGAAAGGAGAATTTCTGGGATTTTTTCCCAAGAAATATATGGGAATTATCTGTAATTTTAGCACAGTTTCAGAACGATTTGTGAAAGTCACTTTTTAAGAATAACTTCCACTGCAGCCCATACATAAAAGTTTGCTCCTTTATTACTCTGCACATGGACAATTATTTGCGCTGTTATTTGCCCCAGGCATGTACCTATGTAATTACCGTTTACAGTGTAAAGATGGATGTTATCGGTCGCTGAACGTCGGAGCAGTAGGCGTTTAATGCATTTTCCCATAGGGTCCAATGCAAAATTGACACCTCATTTTCTCCATTCTCAAGAGCTTTGAGTCTCTGCAAAACATATACATGTGTAGACACAAATAAGTGAAATAGAATGAAGGCTATTTCAGCTTTAGCTTTTATTCCGTTTGGGAGCTAAAGTCGTACAAACTTTTGTTTACAAAAATTTCGATGGCCTATAGTTCGCAAGTTATGCAATCAGTTGACATAAGATTGTGCATGCAAATAGACATGTTAATGGCCTTTATACATGCCAAGTTTCAGATGGCTACCTACTCATACAAGCAAGCAGTAGCGGTTTGAAATTTTCACAATTTGGGCTACACGTTCGGGACGATTCGTGACCTTAGGTGACTTGCACAATTCGGGCTGAAACTAGTGCCAAATGAGAGGGTTGGGATAAACATTCAATTGACCAGATGTGCCAAAAATTCTCGTTCTTTAGTTTTCGAGTTATAGCCCCTGGAAGTCGTAAACTGCACGACTTTGCCCTCGAATATCTCGACAACGGAGAAAGGAGAATTTCTGGGATTTTTTCCCAAGAAATATATGGGAATTATCTGTAATTTTAGCACAGTTTCAGAACGATTCGTGAAAGTCACCTTTTAAGAATAACTTCCACTGCAGCCCATACATAAAAGTTTGCTCCTTTATTACTCTGCACATGGACAATTATTTGCGCTGTTATTTGCCCCAGGCATGTACCTATGTAATTACCGTTTACAGTGTAAAGATGGATGTTATCGGCGCTAAACGTCGGAGCAGTAGGCGTTTAATGCATTTTCCCATAGGGTCCAATGCAAAATTGACACCTCATTTTCTCCATTCTCAAGAGCTTTGAGTCTCTGCAAAACATATACATGTGTAGACACAAATAAGTGAAATAGAATGAAGGCTATTTCAGCTTTAGCTTTTATTCCGTTTGGGAGCTAAAGTCGTACGAACTTTTGTTTACAAAAATTTCGATGGCCTATAGTTCGCAAGTTATGCAATCAGTTGACATAAGATTGTGCATGCATGTAGACATGTTAATGGCCTTTATACATGCCAAGTTTCAGATGGCTACCTACTCATACAAGCAAGCAGTAGCGGTTTGAAATTTTCACAATTTGGGCTACACGTTCGGGACGATTCGTGACCTTAGGTGCCTTGCACAATTCGGGCTGAAACTAGTGCCAAATGAGAGGGTTGGGATAAACATTCAATTGACCAGATGTGCCAAAAATTCTCGTTCTTTAGTTTTCGAGTTATAGCCCCTGGAAGTCGTAAACTGCACGACTTTGCCCTCGAAAATCTCGACAACGGAGAAAGGAGAATTTGTGGGATTTTTTCCCAAGAAATATATGGGAATTATCTGTAATTTTAGCACAGTTTCAGAACGATTCGTGAAAGTCACCTTTTAAGAATAACTTCCACTGCAGCCCATACATAAAAGTTTGCTCCTTTATTACTCTGCACATGGACAATTATTTGCGCTGTTATTTGCCCCAGGCATGTACCTATGTAATTACCGTTTACAGTGTAAAGATGGATGTTATCGGTCGCTGAACGTCGGAGCAGTAGGCGTTTAATGCATTATCCCATAGGGTCCAATGCAAAATTGACACCTCATTTTCTCCATTCTCAAGAGCTTTGAGTCTCTGCAAAACATATACATGTGTAGACACAAATAAGTGAAATAGAATGAAGGCTATTTCAGCTTTAGCTTTTATTCCGTTTGGGAGCTAAAGTCGTACGAACTTTTGTTTACAAAAATTTCGATGGCCTATAGTTCGCAAGTTATGCAATCAGTTGACATAAGATTGTGCATGCATGTAGACATGTTAATGGCCTTTATACATGCCAAGTTTCAGATGGCTACCTACTCATACAAGCAAGCAGTAGCGGTTTGAAATTTTCACAATTTGGGCTACACGTTCGGGACGATTCGTGACCTTAGGTGACTTGCACAATTCGGGCTGAAACTAGTGCCAAATGAGAGGGTTGGGATAAACATTCAATTGACCAGATGTGCCAAAAATTTTCGTTCTTTAGTTTTCGAGTTATAGCCCCTGGAAGTCGTAAACTGCACGACTTTGCCCTCGAATATCTCGACAACGGAGAAAGGAGAATTTCTGGGATTTTTTCCCAAGAAATATATGGGAATTATCTGTAATTTTAGCACAGTTTCAGAACGATTCGTGAAAGTCACCTTTTAAGAATAACTTCCACTGCAGCCCATACATAAAAGTTTGCTCCTTTATTACTCTGCACATGGACAATTATTTGCGCTGTTATTTGCCCCAGGCATGTACCTATGTAATTACCGTTTACAGTGTAAAGATGGATGTTATCGGTCGCTGAACGTCGGAGCAGTAGGCGTTTAATGCATTTTCCCATAGGGTCCAATGCAAAATTGACACCTCATTTTCTCCATTCTCAAGAGCTTTGAGTCTCTGCAAAACATATACATGTGTAGACACAAATAAGTGAAATAGAATGAAGGCTATTTCAGCTTTAGCTTTTATTCCGTTTGGGAGCTAAAGTCGTACAAACTTTTGTTTACAAAAATTTCGATGGCCTATAGTTCGCAAGTTATGCAATCAGTTGACATAAGATTGTGCATGCATGTAGATATGTTAATGGCCTTTATACATGCCAAGTTTCAGATGGCTACCTACTCATACAAGCAAGCAGTAGCGGTTTGAAATTTTCACAATTTGGGCTACACGCTCGGGACGATTCGTGACCTTAGGTGACTTGCACAATTCGGGCTGAAACTAGTGCCAAATGAGAGGGTTGGGATAAACATTCAATTGACCATATGTGCCAAAAATTCTCGTTCTTTAGTTTTCGAGTTATAGCCCCTGGAAGTCGTAAACTGCACGATTTTGCCCTCGAATATCTCGACAACGGAGAAAGGAGAATTTCTGGGATTTTTTCCCAAGAAATATATGGGAATTATCTGTAATTTTAGCACAGTTTCAGAACGATTCGTGAAAGTCACCTTTTAAGAATAACTTCCACTGCAGCCCATACATAAAAGTTTGCTCCTTTATTACTCTGCACATGGACAATTATTTGCGCTGTTATTTGCCCCAGGCATGTACCTATGTAATTACCGTTTACAGTGTAAAGATGGATGTTATCGGTCGCTGAACGTCGGAGCAGTAGGCGTTTAATGCATTTTCCCATAGGGTCCAATGCAAAATTGACACCTCATTTTCTCCATTCTCAAGAGCTTTGAGTCTCTGCAAAACATATACATGTGTAGACACAAATAAGTGAAATAGAATGAAGGCTATTTCAGCTTTAGCTTTTATTCCGTTTGGGAGCTAAAGTCGTACGAACTTTTGTTTACAAAAATTTCGATGGCCTATAGTTCGCAAGTTATGCAATCAGTTGATATAAGATTGTGCATGCATGTAGACATGTTAATGGCCTTTATACATGCCAAGTTTCAGATGGCTACCTACTCATACAAGCAAGCAGTAGCGGTTTGAAATTTTCACAATTTGGGCTACACGTTCGGGACGATTCGTGACCTTAGGTGACTTGCACAATTCGGGCTGAAACTAGTGCCAAATGAGAGGGTTGGGATAAACATTCAATTGACCAGATGTGCCAAAAATTCTCGTTCTTTAGTTTTCGAGTTATAGCCCCTGGAAGTCGTAAACTGCACGACTTTGCCCTCGAATATCTCGAAAACGGAGAAAGGAGAATTTCTGGGATTTTTTCCCAAGAAATATATGGGAATTATCTGTAATTTTAGCACAGTTTCAGAACGATTCGTGAAAGTCACCTTTTAAGAATAACTTCCACTGCAGCCCATACATAAAAGTTTGCTCCTTTATTACTCTGCACATGGACAATTATTTGCGCTGTTATTTGCCCCAGGCATGTACCTATGTAATTACCGTTTACAGTGTAAAGATGGATGTTATCGGTCGCTGAACGTCGGAGCAGTAGGCGTTAAATGCATTTTCCCATAGGGTCCAATGCAAAATTGACACCTCATTTTCTCCATTCTCAAGAGCTTTGAGTCTCTGCAAAACATATACATGTGTAGACACAAATAAGTGAAATAGAATGAAGGCTATGTCAGCTTTAGCTTTTATTCCGTTTGGGAGCTAAAGTCGTACAAACTTTTGTTTACAAAAATTTCGATGGCCTATAGTTCGCAAGTTGTGCAATCAGTTGACATAAGATTGTGCATGCATGTAGACATGTTAATGGCCTTTATACATGCCAAGTTTCAGATGGCTACCTACTCATACAAGCAAGCAGTAGCGGTTTGAAATTTCCACAATTTGGGCTACACGTTCGGGACGATTCGTGACCTTAGGTGACTTGCACAATTCGGGCTGAAACTAGTGCCAAATGAGAGGGTTGCGATAAACATTCAATTGACCATATGTGCCAAACATTCTCGTTCTTTAGTTTTCGAGTTATAGCCCCTGGAAGTCGTAAACTGCACGACTTTGCCCTCGAATATCTCGACAACGGAGAAAGGAGAATTTCTGGGATTTTTTCCCAAGAAATATATGGGAATTATCTGTAATTTTAGCACAGTTTCAGAACGATTCGTGAAAGTCACCTTTTAAGAATAACTTCCACTGCAGCCCATACATAAAAGTTTGCTCCTTTATTACTCTGCACATGGACAATTATTTGCGCTGTTATTTGCCCCAGGCATGTACCTATGTAATTACCGTTTACAGTGTAAAGATGGATGTTATCGGTCGCTGAACGTCGGAGCAGTAGGCGTTTAATGCATTTTCCCATAGGGTCCAATGCAAAATTGACACCTCATTTTCTCCATTCTCAAGAGCTTTGAGTCTCTGCAAAACATATACATGTGTAGACACAAATAAGTGAAGTAGAATGAAGGCTATTTCAGCTTTAGCTTTTATTCCGTTTGGGAGCTAAAGTCGTACAAACTTTTGTTTACAAAAATTTCGATGGCCTATAGTTCGCAAGTTATGCAATCAGTTGACATAAGATTGTGCATGCATGTAGACATGTTAATGGCCTTTATACATGCCAAGTTTCAGATGGCTACCTACTCATACAAGCAAGCAGTAGCGGTTTGAAATTTCCACAATTTGGGCTACACGTTCGTGACGATTCGTGACCTTAGGTGACTTGCACAATTCGGGCTGAAACTAGTGCCAAATGAGAGGGTTGGGATAAACATTCAATTGACCAGATGTGCCAAAAATTCTCGTTCTTTAGTTTTCGAGTTATAGCCCCTGGAAGTCGTAAACTGCACGACTTTGCCCTCGAATATCTCGACAACGGAGAAAGGAGAATTTCTGGGATTTTTTCCCAAGAAATATATGGGAATTATCTGTAATTTTAGCACAGTTTCAGAACGATTCGTGAAAGTCAGCTTTTAAGAATAACTTCCACTGCAGCCCATACATAAAAGTTTGCTCCTTTATTACTCTGCACATGGACAATTATTTGCGCTGTTATTTGCCCCAGGCATGTACCTATGTAATTACCGTTTACAGTGTAAAGATGGATGTTATCGGTCGCTGAACGTCGGAGCAGTAGGCGTTTAATGCATTTTCCCATAGGGTCCAATGCAAAATTGACACCTCATTTTCTCCATTCTCAAGAGCTTTGAGTCTCTGCAAAACATATACATGTGTAGACACAAATAAGTGAAATAGAATGAAGGCTATTTCAGCTTTAGCTTTTATTCCGTTTGGGAGCTAAAGTCGTACAAACTTTTGTTTACAAAAATTTCGATGGCCTATAGTTCGCAAGTTATGCAATCAGTTGACATAAGATTGTGCATGCATGTAGACATGTTAATGGCCTTTATACATGCCAAGTTTCAGATGGCTACCTACTCATACAAGCAAGCAGTAGCGGTTTGAAATTTTCACAATTTGGGCTACACGTTCGGGACGATTCGTGACCTTAGGTGACTTGCACAATTCGGGCTGAAACTAGTGCCAAATGAGAGGGTTGGGATAAACATTCAATTGACCATATGTGCCAAAAATTCTCGTTCTTTAGTTTTCGAGTTATAGCCCCTGGAAGTCGTAAACTGCACGACTTTGCCCTCGCATATCTCGACAACGGAGAAAGGAGAATTTCTGGGATTTTTTCCCAAGAAATATATGGGAATTATCTGTAATTTTAGCACAGTTTCAGAACGATTCGTGAAAGTCAGCTTTTAAGAATAACTTCCACTGCAGCCCATACATAAAAGTTTGCTCCTTTATTACTCTGCACATGGACAATTATTTGCGCTGTTATTTGCCCCAGGCATGTACCTATGTAATTACCGTTTACAGTGTAAAGACGGATGTTATCGGTCGCTGAACGTCGGAGCAGTAGGCGTTTAATGCATTTTCCCATAGGGTCCAATGCAAAATTGACACCTCATTTTCTCCATTCTCAAGAGCTTTGAGTCTCTGCAAAACATATACATGTGTAGACACAAATAAGTGAAATAGAATGAAGGCTATTTCAGCTTAAGCTTTTATTCCGTTTGGGAGCTAAAGTCGTACGAACTTTTGTTTACAAAAATTTCGATGGCCTATAGTTCGCAAGTTATGCAATCAGTTGACATAAGATTGTGCATGCATGTAGACATGTTAATGGCCTTTATACATGCCAAGTTTCAGATGGCTACCTACTCATACAAGCAAGCAGTAGCGGTTTGAACTTTTCACAATTTGGGCTACACGTTCGGGACGATTCGTGACCTTAGGTGACTTGCACAATTCGGGCTGAAACTAGTGCCAAATGAGAGGGTTGCGATAAACATTCAATTGACCATATGTGCCAAACATTCTCGTTCTTTAGTTTTCGAGTTATAGCCCCTGGAAGTCGTAAACTGCACGACTTTGCCCTCGAATATCTCGACAACAGAGAAAGGAGAATTTCTGGGATTTTTTCCCAAGAAATATATGGGAATTATCTGTAATTTTAGCACAGTTTCAGAACGATTCGTGAAAGTCACCTTTTAAGAATAACTTCCACTGCAGCCCATACATAAAAGTTTGCTCCTTTATTACTCTGCACATGGACAATTATTTGCGCTGTTATTTGCCCCAGGCATGTACCTATGTAATTACCGTTTACAGTGTAAAGATGGATGTTATCGGTCGCTGAACGTCGGAGCAGTAGGCGTTTAATGCATTTTCCCATAGGGTCCAATGCAAAATTGACACCTCATTTTCTCCATTCTCAAGAGCTTTGAGTCTCTGCAAAACATATACATGTGTAGACACAAATAAGTGAAATAGAATGAAGGCTATGTCAGCTTTAGCTTTTATTCCGTTTGGGAGCTAAAGTCGTACAAACTTTTGTTTACAAAAATTTCGATGGCCTATAGTTCGCAAGTTGTGCAATCAGTTGACATAAGATTGTGCATGCATGTAGACATGTTAATGGCCTTTATACATGCCAAGTTTCAGATGGCTACCTACTCATACAAGCAAGCAGTAGCGGTTTGAAATTTCCACAATTTGGGCTACACGTTCGGGACGATTCGTGACCTTAGGTGACTTGCACAATTCGGGCTGAAACTAGTGCCAAATGAGAGGGTTGCGATAAACATTCAATTGACCATATGTGCCAAACATTCTCGTTCTTTAGTTTTCGAGTTATAGCCCCTGGAAGTCGTAAACTGCACGACTTTGCCCTCGAATATCTCGACAACGGAGAAAGGAGAATTTCTGGGATTTTTTCCCAAGAAATATATGGGATATCTGTAATTTTAGCACAGTTTCAGAACGATTCGTGAAAGTCACCTTTTAAGAATAACTTCCACTGCAGCCCATACATAAAAGTTTGCTCCTTTATTACTCTGCACATGGACAATTATTTGCGCTGTTATTTGCCCCAGGCATGTACCTATGTAATTACCGTTTACAGTGTAAAGATGGATGTTATCGGTCGCTGAACGTCGGAGCAGTAGGCGTTTAATGCATTTTCCCATAGGGTCCAATGCAAAATTGACACCTCATTTTCTCCATTCTCAAGAGCTTTGAGTCTCTGCAAAACATATACATGTGTAGACACAAATAAGTGAAGTAGAATGAAGGCTATTTCAGCTTTAGCTTTTATTCCGTTTGGGAGCTAAAGTCGTACAAACTTTTGTTTACAAAAATTTCGATGGCCTATAGTTCGCAAGTTATGCAATCAGTTGACATAAGATTGTGCATGCATGTAGACATGTTAATGGCCTTTATACATGCCAAGTTTCAGATGGCTACCTACTCATACAAGCAAGCAGTAGCGGTTTGAAATTTTCACAATTTGGGCTACACGTTCGGGACGATTCGTGACCTTAGGTGACTTGCACAATTCGGGCTGAAACTAGTGCCAAATGAGAGGGTTGGGATAAACATTCAATTGACCAGATGTGCCAAAAATTCTCGTTCTTTAGTTTTCGAGTTATAGCCCCTGGAAGTCGTAAACTGCACGACTTTGCCCTCGAATATCTCGACAACGGAGAAAGGAGAATTTCTGGGATTTTTTCCCAAGAAATATATGGGAATTATCTGTAATTTTAGCACAGTTTCAGAACGATTCGTGAAAGTCAGCTTTTAAGAATAACTTCCACTGCAGCCCATACATAAAAGTTTGCTCCTTTATTACTCTGCACATGGACAATTATTTGCGCTGTTATTTGCCCCAGGCATGTACCTATGTAATTACCGTTTACAGTGTAAAGATGGATGTTATCGGTCGCTGAACGTCGGAGCAGTAGGCGTTTAATGCATTTTCCCATAGGGTCCAATGCAAAATTGACACCTCATTTTCTCCATTCTCAAGAGCTTTGAGTCTCTGCAAAACATATACATGTGTAGACACAAATAAGTGAAATAGAATGAAGGCTATGTCAGCTTTAGCTTTTATTCCGTTTGGGAGCTAAAGTCGTACAAACTTTTGTTTACAAAAATTTCGATGGCCTATAGTTCGCAAGTTATGCAATCAGTTGACATAAGATTGTGCATGCATGTAGACATGTTAATGGCCTTTATACATGCCAAGTTTCAGATGGCTACCTACTCATACAAGCAAGCAGTAGCGGTTTGAAATTTCCACAATTTGGGCTACACGTTCGGGACGATTCGTGACCTTAGGTGACTTGCACAATTCGGGCTGAAACTAGTGCCAAATGAGAGGGTTGCGATAAACATTCAATTGACCATATGTGCCAAACATTCTCGTTCTTTAGTTTTCGAGTTATAGCCCCTGGAAGTCGTAAACTGCACGACTTTGCCCTCGAATATCTCGACAACGGAGAAAGGAGAATTTCTGGGATTTTTTCCCAAGAAATATATGGGATATCTGTAATTTTAGCACAGTTTCAGAACGATTCGTGAAAGTCACCTTTTAAGAATAACTTCCACTGCAGCCCATACATAAAAGTTTGCTCCTTTATTACTCTGCACATGGACAATTATTTGCGCTGTTATTTGCCCCAGGCATGTACCTATGTAATTACCGTTTACAGTGTAAAGATGGATGTTATCGGTCGCTGAACGTCGGAGCAGTAGGCGTTTAATGCATTTTCCCATAGGGTCCAATGCAAAATTGACACCTCATTTTCTCCATTCTCAAGAGCTTTGAGTCTCTGCAAAACATATACATGTGTAGACACAAATAAGTGAAGTAGAATGAAGGCTATTTCAGCTTTAGCTTTTATTCCGTTTGGGAGCTAAAGTCGTACAAACGTTTGTTTACAAAAATTTCGATGGCCTATAGTTCGCAAGTTATGCAATCAGTTGACATAAGATTGTGCATGCATGTAGACATGTTAATGGCCTTTATACATGCCAAGTTTCAGATGGCTACCTACTCATACAAGCAAGCAGTAGCGGTTTGAAATTTTCACAATTTGGGCTACACGTTCGGGACGATTCGTGACCTTAGGTGACTTGCACAATTCGGGCTGAAACTAGTGCCAAATGAGAGGGTTGGGATAAACATTCAATTGACCAGATGTGCCAAAAATTTTCGTTCTTTAGTTTTCGAGTTATAGCCCCTGGAAGTCGTAAACTGCACGACTTTGCCCTCGAATATCTCGACAACGGAGAAAGGAGAATTTCTGGGATTTTTTCCCAAGAAATATATGGGAATTATCTGTAATTTTAGCACAGTTTCAGAACGATTCGTGAAAGTCAGCTTTTAAGAATAACTTCCACTGCAGCCCATACATAAAAGTTTGCTCCTTTATTACTCTGCACATGGACAATTATTTGCGCTGTTATTTGCCCCAGGCATGTACCTATGTAATTACCGTTTACAGTGTAAAGATGGATGTTATCGGTCGCTGAACGTCGGAGCAGTAGGCGTTTAATGCATTTTCCCATAGGGTCCAATGCAAAATTGACACCTCATTTTCTCCATTCTCAAGAGCTTTGAGTCTCTGCAAAACATATACATGTGTAGACACAAATAAGTGAAATAGAATGAAGGCTATTTCAGCTTTAGCTTTTATTCCGTTTGGGAGCTAAAGTCGTACAAACTTTTGTTTACAAAAATGTCGATGGCCTATAGTTCGCAAGTTGTGCAATCAGTTGACATAAGATTGTGCATGCATGTAGCCATGTTAATGGCCTTTATACATGCCAAGTTTCAGATGGCTACCTACTCAT
This sequence comes from Ctena decussata, assembly GCA_963989385.1. Lineage (NCBI taxonomy): Eukaryota > Metazoa > Mollusca > Bivalvia > Lucinida > Lucinidae > Ctena > Ctena decussata. The sequence goes on along the minus strand of OZ022512.1, from coordinate 17,484,805 downwards.
ACAAGCAAGCAGTAGCGGTTTGAAATTTCCACAAGTTGGGCTACACGTTCGGGACGATTCGTGACCTTAGGTGACTTGCACAATTCGGGCTGAAACTAGTGCCAAATGAGAGGGTTGCGATAAACAGTCAATTGACCATATGTGCCAAACATTCTCGTTCTTTAGTTTTCGAGTTATAGCCCCTGGAAGTCGTAAACTGCACGCCTTTGCCCTCGAATATCTCGACAACGGAGAAAGGAGAATTTCTGGGATTTTTTCCCAAGAAATATATGGGAATTATCTGTAATTTTAGCACAGTTTCAGAACGATTCGTGAAAGTCACCTTTTAAGAATAACTTCCACTGCAGCTCATACATAAAAGTTTGCTCCTTTATTACTCTGCACTTGGACAATTATTTGCGCTGTTATTTGCCCCAGGCATGTACCTATGTAATTACCGTTTACAGTGTAAAGATGGATGTTATCGGTCGCTGAACGTCGGAGCAGTAGGCGTTTAATGCATTTTCCCATAGGGTCCAATGCAAAATTGACACCTCATTTTCTCCATTCTCAAGAGCTTTGAGTCTCTGCAAAACATATACATGTGTAGACACAAATAAGTGAAGTAGAATGAAGTCTATTTCAGCTTTAGCTTTTATTCCGTTTGGGAGCTAAAGTCGTACAAACTTTTGTTTACAAAAATTTCGATGGCCTATAGTTCGCAAGTTATGCAATCAGTTGACATAAGATTGTGCATGCATGTAGACATGTTAATGGCCTTTATACATGCCAAGTTTCAGATGGCTACCTACTCATACAAGCAAGCAGTAGCGGTTTGAAATTTTCACAATTTGGGCTACACGTTCGGGACGATTCGTGACCTTAGGTGACTTGCACAATTCGGGCTGAAACTAGTGCCAAATGAGAGGGTTGGGATAAACATTCAATTGACCATATGTGCCAAAAATTCTCGTTCATTAGTTTTCGAGTTATAGCCCCTGGAAGTCGTAAACTGCACGACTTTGCCCTCGAATATCTCGACAACGGAGAAAGGAGAATTTCTGGGATTTTTTCCCAAGAAATATATGGGAATTATCTGTAATTTTAGCACAGTTTCAGAACGATTTGTGAAAGTCACCTTTTAAGAATAACTTCCACTGCAGCCCATACATAAAAGTTTGCTCCTTTATTACTCTGCACATGGACAATTATTTGCGCTGTTATTTGCCCCAGGCATGTACCTATGTAATTACCGTTTACAGTGTAAAGATGGATGTTATCGGTCGCTGAACGTCGGAGCAGTAGGCGTTTAATGCATTTTCCCATAGGGTCCAATGCAAAATTGACACCTCATTTTCTCCATTCTCAAGAGCTTTGAGTCTCTGCAAAACATATACATGTGTAGACACAAATAAGTGAAATAGAATGAAGGCTATTTCAGCTTTAGCTTTTATTCCGTTTGGGAGCTAAAGTCGTACAAACTTTTGTTTACAAAAATTTCGATGGCCTATAGTTCGCAAGTTATGCAATCAGTTGACATAAGATTGTGCATGCATGTAGACATGTTAATGGCCTTTATACATGCCAAGTTTCAGATGGCTACCTACTCATACAAGCAAGCAGTAGCGGTTTGAAATTTTCACAATTTGGGCTACACGTTCGGGACGATTCGTGACCTTAGGTGACTTGCACAATTCGGGCTGAAACTAGTGCCAAATGAGAGGGTTGGGATAAACATTCAATTGACCATATGTGCCAAACATTCTCGTTCTTTAGTTTTCGAGTTATAGCCCCTGGAAGTCGTAAACTGCACGACTTTGCCCTCGAATATCTCGACAACGGAGAAAGGAGAATTTCTGGGATTTTTTCCCAAGAAATATATGGGAATTATCTGTAATTTTAGCACAGTTTCAGAACGATTCGTGAAAGTCAGCTTTTAAGAATAACTTCCACTGCAGCCCATACATAAAAGTTTGCTCCTTTATTACTCTGCACATGGACAATTATTTGCGCTGTTATTTGCCCCAGGCATGTACCTATGTAATTACCGTTTACAGTGTAAAGATGGATGTTATCGTTCGCTAAACGTCGGAGCAGTAGGCGTTTAATGCATTTTCCCGTAGGGTCCAAAGCAAAATTGACACCTCCTTTCTCCATTCTCAAGAGCTTTGAGTCTCTGCAAAACATATACATATGTAGACACAAATAAGTGAAATAGAAGGAAGGCTATTTCAGCTTTAGCTTTTATTCCGTTTGGGAGCTAAAGTCGTACAAACTTTTGTTTACAAAAATTTCGATGGCCTATAGTTCGCAAGTTATGCAATCAGTTGACATAAGATTGTGCATGAATGTAGACATGTTAATGGCCTTTATACATGCCAAGTTTCAGATGGCTACCTACTCATACAAGCAAGCAGTAGCGGTTTGAAATTTTCACAATTTGGGCTACACGTTCGGGACGATTCGTGACCTTAGGTGCCTTGCACAATTCGGGCTGAAACTAGTGCCAAATGAGAGGGTTGGGATAAACATTCAATTGACCAGATGTGCCAAAAATTCTCGTTCTTTAGTTTTCGAGTTATAGCCCCTGGAAGTCGTAAACTGCACGACTTTGCCCTCGAAAATCTCGACAACGGAGAAAGGAGAATTTGTGGGATTTTTTCCCAAGAAATATATGGGAATTATCTGTAATTTTAGCACAGTTTCAGAACGATTCGTGAAAGTCACCTTTTAAGAATAACTTCCACTGCAGCCCATACATAAAAGTTTGCTCCTTTATTACTCTGCACATGGACAATTATTTGCGCTGTTATTTGCCCCAGGCATGTAGCTATGTAATTACCGTTTACAGTGTAAAGATGGATGTTATCGGTCGCTGAACGTCGGAGCAGTAGGCGTTTAATGCATTATCCCATAGGGTCCAATGCAAAATTGACACCTCATTTTCTCCATTCTCAAGAGCTTTGAGTCTCTGCAAAACATATACATGTGTAGACACAAATAAGTGAAATAGAATGAAGGCTATTTCAGCTTTAGCTTTTATTCCGTTTGGGAGCTAAAGTCGTACGAACTTTTGTTTACAAAAATTTCGATGGCCTATAGTTCGCAAGTTATGCAATCAGTTGACATAAGATTGTGCATGCATGTAGACATGTTAATGGCCTTTATACATGCCAAGTTTCAGATGGCTACCTACTCATACAAGCAAGCAGTAGCGGTTTGAAATTTTCACAATTTGGGCTACACGTTCGGGACGATTCGTGACCTTAGGTGACTTGCACAATTCGGGCTGAAACTAGTGCCAAATGAGAGGGTTGGGATAAACATTCAATTGACCAGATGTGCCAAAAATTTTCGTTCTTTAGTTTTCGAGTTATAGCCCCTGGAAGTCGTAAACTGCACGACTTTGCCCTCGAATATCTCGACAACGGAGAGAGGAGAATTTCTGGGATTTTTTCCCAAGAAATATATGGGAATTATCTGTAATTTTAGCACAGTTTCAGAACGATTCGTGAAAGTCACCTTTTAAGAATAACTTCCACTGCAGCCCATACATAAAAGTTTGCTCCTTTATTACTCTGCACATGGACAATTATTTGCGCTGTTATTTGCCCCAGGCATGTACCTATGTAATTACCGTTTACAGTGTAAAGATGGATGTTATCGGTCGCTAAACGTCGGAGCAGTAGGCGTTTAATGCATTTTCCCGTAGGTTCCAAAGCAAAATTGACACCTCCTTTCTCCATTCTCAAGAGCTTTGAGTCTCTGCAAAACATATACATATGTAGACACAAATAAGTGAAATAGAAGGAAGGCTATTTCAGCTTTAGCTTTTATTCCGTTTGGGAGCTAAAGTCGTACAAACTTTTGTTTACAAAAATTTCGATGGCCTATAGTTCGCAAGTTATGCAATCAGTTGACATAAGATTGTGCATGCATGTAGACATGTTAATGGCCTTTATACATGCCAAGTTTCAGATGGCTACCTACTCATACAAGCAAGCAGTAGCGGTTTGAAATTTTCACAATTTGGGCTACACGTTCGGGACGATTCGTGACCTTAGGTGACTTGCACAATTTGGGCTGAAACTAGTGCCAAATGAGAGGGTTGGGATAAACATTTAATTGACCATATGTGCCAAAAATTCTCGTTCTTTAGTTTTCGAGTTATAGCCCCTGGAAGTCGTAAACTGCACGATTTTGCCCTCGAATATCTCGACAACGGAGAAAGGAGAATTTCTGGGATTTTTTCCCAAGAAATATATGGGAATTATCTGTAATTTTAGCACAGTTTCAGAACGATTCGTGAAAGTCACCTTTTAAGAATAACTTCCACTGCAGCCCATACATAAAAGTTTGCTCCTTTATTACTCTGCACATGGACAATTATTTGCGCTGTTATTTGCCCCAGGCATGTACCTATGTAATTACCGTTTACAGTGTAAAGATGGATGTTATCGGTCGCTGAACGTCGGAGCAGTAGGCGTTTAATGCATTTTCCCATAGGGTCCAATGCAAAATTGACACCTCATTTTCTCCATTCTCAAGAGCTTTGAGTCTCTGCAAAACATATACATGTGTAGACACAAATAAGTGAAATAGAATGAAGGCTATTTCAGCTTTAGCTTTTATTCCGTTTGGGAGCTAAAGTCGTACAAACTTTTGTTTACAAAAATTTCGATGGCCTATAGTTCTAAAGTTATGCAATCAGTTGACATAAGATTGTGCATGCATGTAGACATGTTAATGGCCTTTATACATGCCAAGTTTCAGATGGCTACCTACTCATACAAGCAAGCAGTAGCGGTTTGAAATTTTCACAATTTGGGCTACACGTTCGGGACGATTCGTGACCTTAGGTGACTTGCACAATTCGGGCTGAAACTAGTGCCAAATGAGAGGGTTGGGATAAACATTCAATTGACCATATGTGCCAAAAATTCTCGTTCTTTAGTTTTCGAGTTATAGCCCCTGGAAGTCGTAACCTGCACGACTTTGCCCTCGAATATCTCGACAACGGAGAAAGGAGAATTTCTGGGATTTTCCCCAAGAAATATATGGGAATTATCTGTAATTTTAGCACAGTTTCAGAACGATTCGTGAAAGTCAGCTTTTAAGAATAACTTCCACTGCAGCCCATACATAAAAGTTTGCTCCTTAATTACTCTGCACATGGACAATTATTTGCGCTGTTATTTGCCCCAGGCATGTACCTATGTAATTACCGTTTACAGTGTAAAGATGGATGTTATCGGTCGCTGAACGTCGGAGCAGTAGGCGTTTAATGCATTTTCCCATAGGGTCCAATGCAAAATTGACACCTCATTTTCTCCATTCTCAAGAGCTTTGAGTCTCCGCAAAACATATACATGTGTAGACACAAATAAGTGAAATAGAATGAAGGCTATTTCAGCTTTAGCTTTTATTCCGTTTGGGAGCTAAAGTCGTACAAACTTTTGTTTACAAAAATTTCGATGGCCTATAGTTCGCAAGTTATGCAATCAGTTGACATAAGATTGTGCATGCATGTAGACATGTTAATGGCCTTTATACATGCCAAGTTTCAGATGGCTACCTACTCATACAAGCAAGCAGTAGCGGTTTGAAATTTTCACAATTTGGGCTACACGTTCGGGACGATTCGTGACCTTAGGTGACTTGCACAATTCGGGCTGAAACTAGTGCCAAATGAGAGGGTTGGGATAAACATTCAATTGACCAGATGTGCCAAAAATTCTCGTTCTTTAGTTTTCGAGTTATAGCCCCTGGAAGTCGTAAACTGCACGACTTTGCCCTCGAATATCTCGACAACGGAGAAAGGAGAATTTCTGGGATTTTTTCCCAAGAAATATATGGGAATTATCTGTAATTTTAGCACAGTTTCAGAACGATTCGTGAAAGTCACCTTTTAAGAATAACTTCCACTGCAGCCCATACATAAAAGTTTGATCCTTTATTACTCTGCACATGGACAATTATTTGCGCTGTTATTTGCCCCAGGCATGTACCTATGTAATTACCGTTTACAGTGTAAAGATGGATGTTAGCGGTCTCTGAACGTCGGAGCAGTAGGCGTTTAATGCATTTTCCCATAGGGTCCAATGCAAAATTGACACCTCATTTTCTCCATTCTCAAGAGCTTTGAGTCTCTGCAAAACATATACATGTGTAGACACAAATAAGTGAAATAGAATGAAGGCTATTTCAGCTTTAGCTTTTATTCCGTTTGGGAGCTAAAGTCGTACGAACTTTTGTTTATAAAAATTTCGATGGCCTATAGTTCGCAAGTTATGCAATCAGTTGACATAAGATTGTGCATGCATATAGACATGTTAATGGCCTTTATACATGCCAAGTTTCAGATGGCTACCTACTCATACAAGCAAGCAGTAGCGGTTTGAAATTTTCACAATTTGGGCTACACGTTCGGGACGATTCGTGACCTTAGGTGACTTGCACAATTCGGGCTGAAACTAGTGCCAAATGAGAGGGTTGGGATAAACATTCAATTGACCAGATGTGCCAAAAATTCTCGTTCTTTAGTTTTCGAGTTATAGCCCCTGGAAGTCGTAAACTGCACGACTTTGCCCTCGAATATCTCGACAACGGAGAAAGGAGAATTTCTGGGATTTTTTCCCAAGAAATATATGGGAATTATCTGTAATTTTAGCACAGTTTCAGAACGATTCGTGAAAGTCACCTTTTAAGAATAACTTCCACTGCAGCCCATACATAAAAGTTTGCTCCTTTATTACTCTGCACATGGACAATTATTTGCGCTGTTATTTGCCCCAGGCATGTACCTATGTAATTACCGTTTACAGTGTAAAGATGGATGTTATCGGTCGCTGAACGTCGGAGCAGTAGGCGTTTAATGCATTTTCCCATAGGGTCCAATGCAAAATTGACACCTCATTTTCTCCATTCTCAAGAGCTTTGAGTCTCTGCAAAACATATACATGTGTAGACACAAATAAGTGAAATAGAATGAAGGCTATTTCAGCTTTAGCTTTTATTCCGTTTGGGAGCTAAAGTCGTACAAACTTTTGTTTACAAAAATTTCGATGGCCTATAGTTCGCAAGTTATGCAATCAGTTGACATAAGATTGTGCATGCAAATAGACATGTTAATGGCCTTTATACATGCCAAGTTTCAGATGGCTACCTACTCATACAAGCAAGCAGTAGCGGTTTGAAATTTTCACAATTTGGGCTACACGTTCGGGACGATTCGTGACCTTAGGTGACTTGCACAATTCGGGCTGAAACTAGTGCCAAATGAGAGGGTTGGGATAAACATTCAATTGACCAGATGTGCCAAAAATTCTCGTTCTTTAGTTTTCGAGTTATAGCCCCTGGAAGTCGTAAACTGCACGACTTTGCCCTCGAATATCTCGACAACGGAGAAAGGAGAATTTCTGGGATTTTTTCCCAAGAAATATATGGGAATTATCTGTAATTTTAGCACAGTTTCAGAACGATTCGTGAAAGTCACCTTTTAAGAATAACTTCCACTGCAGCCCATACATAAAAGTTTGCTCCTTTATTACTCTGCACATGGACAATTATTTGCGCTGTTATTTGCCCCAGGCATGTACCTATGTAATTACCGTTTACAGTGTAAAGATGGATGTTATCGGCGCTGAACGTCGGAGCAGTAGGCGTTTAATGCATTTTCCCATAGGGTCCAATGCAAAATTGACACCTCATTTTCTCCATTCTCAAGAGCTTTGAGTCTCTGCAAAACATATACATGTGTAGACACAAATAAGTGAAATAGAATGAAGGCTATTTCAGCTTTAGCTTTTATTCCGTTTGGGAGCTAAAGTCGTACGAACTTTTGTTTACAAAAATTTCGATGGCCTATAGTTCGCAAGTTATGCAATCAGTTGACATAAGATTGTGCATGCATGTAGACATGTTAATGGCCTTTATACATGCCAAGTTTCAGATGGCTACCTACTCATACAAGCAAGCAGTAGCGGTTTGAAATTTTCACAATTTGGGCTACACGTTCGGGACGATTCGTGACCTTAGGTGCCTTGCACAATTCGGGCTGAAACTAGTGCCAAATGAGAGGGTTGGGATAAACATTCAATTGACCAGATGTGCCAAAAATTCTCGTTCTTTAGTTTTCGAGTTATAGCCCCTGGAAGTCGTAAACTGCACGACTTTGCCCTCGAAAATCTCGACAACGGAGAAAGGAGAATTTGTGGGATTTTTTCCCAAGAAATATATGGGAATTATCTGTAATTTTAGCACAGTTTCAGAACGATTCGTGAAAGTCACCTTTTAAGAATAACTTCCACTGCAGCCCATACATAAAAGTTTGCTCCTTTATTACTCTGCACATGGACAATTATTTGCGCTGTTATTTGCCCCAGGCATGTACCTATGTAATTACCGTTTACAGTGTAAAGATGGATGTTATCGGTCGCTGAACGTCGGAGCAGTAGGCGTTTAATGCATTATCCCATAGGGTCCAATGCAAAATTGACACCTCATTTTCTCCATTCTCAAGAGCTTTGAGTCTCTGCAAAACATATACATGTGTAGACACAAATAAGTGAAATAGAATGAAGGCTATTTCAGCTTTAGCTTTTATTCCGTTTGGGAGCTAAAGTCGTACGAACTTTTGTTTACAAAAATTTCGATGGCCTATAGTTCGCAAGTTATGCAATCAGTTGACATAAGATTGTGCATGCATGTAGACATGTTAATGGCCTTTATACATGCCAAGTTTTACACGTTCGGGACGATTCGTGACCTTAGGTGACTTGCACAATTCGGGCTGAAACTAGTGCCAAATGAGAGGGTTGGGATAAACATTCAATTGACCAGATGTGCCAAAAATTTTCGTTCTTTAGTTTTCGAGTTATAGCCCCTGGAAGTCGTAAACTGCACGACTTTGCCCTCGAATATCTCGACAACGGAGAAAGGAGAATTTCTGGGATTTTTTCCCAAGAAATATATGGGAATTATCTGTAATTTTAGCACAGTTTCAGAACGATTCGTGAAAGTCACCTTTTAAGAATAACTTCCACTGCAGCCCATACATAAAAGTTTGCTCCTTTATTACTCTGCACATGGACAATTATTTGCGCTGTTATTTGCCCCAGGCATGTACCTATGTAATTACCGTTTACAGTGTAAAGATGGATGTTATCGGTCGCTGAACGTCGGAGCAGTAGGCGTTTAATGCATTTTCCCATAGGGTCCAATGCAAAATTGACACCTCATTTTCTCCATTCTCAAGAGCTTTGAGTCTCTGCAAAACATAAACATGTGTAGACACAAATAAGTGAAATAGAATGAAGGCTATTTCAGCTTTAGCTTTTATTCCGTTTGGGAGCTAAAGTCGTACAAACTTTTGTTTACAAAAATTTCGATGGCCTATAGTTCGCAAGTTATGCAATCAGTTGACATAAGATTGTGCATGCATGTAGACATGTTAATGGCCTTTATACATGCCAAGTTTCAGATGGCTACCTACTCATACAAGCAAGCAGTAGCGGTTTGAAATTTTCACAATTTGGGCTACACGTTCGGGACGATTCGTGACCTTAGGTGCCTTGCACAATTCGGGCTGAAACTAGTGCCAAATGAGAGGGTTGGGATAAACATTCAATTGACCAGATGTGCCAAAAATTCTCGTTCTTTAGTTTTCGAGTTATAGCCCCTGGAAGTCGTAAACTGCACGACTTTGCCCTCGATGATTTCGACAACGGAGAAAGGAGAATTTGTGGGATTTTTTCCCAAGAAATATATGGGAATTATCTGTAATTTTAGCACAGTTTCAGAACGATTCGTGAAAGTCACCTTTTAAGAATAACTTCCACTGCAGCCCATACATAAAAGTTTGCTCCTTTATTACTCTGCACATGGACAATTATTTGCGCTGTTATTTGCCCCAGGCATGTACCTATGTAATTACCGTTTACAGTGTAAAGATGGATGTTATCGGTCGCTGAACGTCGGAGCAGTAGGCGTTTAATGCATTATCCCATAGGGTCCAATGCAAAATTGACACCTCATTTTCTCCATTCTCAAGAGCTTTGAGTCTCTGCAAAACATATACATGTGTAGACACAAATAAGTGAAATAGAATGAAGGCTATTTCAGCTTTAGCTTTTATTCCGTTTGGGAGCTAAAGTCGTACGAACTTTTGTTTACAAAAATTTCGATGGCCTATAGTTCGCAAGTTATGCAATCAGTTGACATAAGATTGTGCATGCATGTAGACATGTTAATGGCCTTTATACATGCCAAGTTTCAGATGGCTACCTACTCATACAAGCAAGCAGTAGCGGTTTGAAATTTTCACAATTTGGGCTACACGTTCGGGACAATTCGTGACCTTAGGTGACTTGCACAATTCGGGCTGAAACTAGTGCCAAATGAGAGGGTTGGGATAAACATTCAATTGACCAGATGTGCCAAAAATTTTCGTTCTTTAGTTTTCGAGTTATAGCCCCTGGAAGTCGTAAACTGCACGACTTTGCCCTCGAATATCTCGACAACGGAGAAAGGAGAATTTCTGGGATTTTTTCCCAAGAAATATATGGGAATTATCTGTAATTTTAGCACAGTTTCAGAACGATTCGTGAAAGTCACCTTTTAAGAATAACTTCCACTGCAGCCCATACATAAAAGTTTGCTCCTTTATTACTCTGCACATGGACAATTATTTGCGCTGTTATTTGCCCCAGGCATGTACCTATGTAATTACCGTTTACAGTGTAAAGATGGATGTAATCGGTCGCTGAACGTCGGAGCAGTAGGCGTTTAATGCATTTTCCCATAGGGTCCAATGCAAAATTGACACCTCATTTTCTCCATTCTCAAGAGCTTTGAGTCTCTGCAAAACATATACATGTGTAGACACAAATAAGTGAAATAGAATGAAGGCTATTTCAGCTTTAGCTTTTATTCCGTTTGGGAGCTAAAGTCGTACAAACTTTTGTTTACAAAAATTTCGATGGCCTATAGTTCGCAAGTTATGCAATCAGTTGACATAAGATTGTGCATGCATGTAGACATGTTAATGGCCTTTATACATGCCAAGTTTCAGATGGCTACCTACTCATACAAGCAAGCAGTAGCGGTTTGAAATTTTCACAATTTGGGCTACACGTTCGGGACGATTCGTGACCTTAGGTGACTTGCACAATTCGGGCTGAAACTAGTGCCAAATGAGAGGGTTGGGATAAACATTCAATTGACCATATGTGCCAAAAATTCTCGTTCTTTAGTTTTCGAGTTATAGCCCCTGGAAGTCGTAAACTGCACGACTTTGCCCTCGAATATCTCGACAACGGAAAAAGAAAAATTTCTGGGATTTTTCCCCAAGAAATATATGGGAATTATCTGTAATTTTAGCACAGTTTCAGAACGATTCGTGAAAGTCAGCTTTTAAGAAAAACTTCCACTGCAGCCCATACATAAAAGTTTGCTCCTTTATTACTCTGCACATGGACAATTATTTGCGCTGTTATTTGCCCCAGGCATGTACCTATGTAATTACCGTTTACAGTGTAAAGATGGATGTAATCGGTCGCTGAACGTCGGAGCAGTAGGCGTTTAATGCATTTTCCCTTAGGGTCCAATGCAAAATTGACACCTCATTTTCTCCATTCTCAAGAGCTTTGAGTCTCTGCAAAACATATACATGTGTAGACACAAATAAGTGAAATAGAATGAAGGCTATTTCAGCTTTAGCTTTTATTCCGTTTGGGAGCTAAAGTCGTACAAACTTTTGTTTACAAAAATTTCGATGGCCTATAGTTCGCAAGTTATGCAATCAGTTGACATAAGATTGTGCATGCATGTAGACATGTTAATGGCCTTTATACATGCCAAGTTTCAGATGGCTACCTACTCATACAAGCAAGCAGTAGCGGTTTGAAATTTTCACAATTTGGGCTACACGTTCGGGACGATTCGTGACCTTAGGTGACTTGCACAATTCGGGCTGAAACTAGTGCCAAATGAGAGGGTTGGGATAAACATTCAATTGACCATATGTGCCAAAAATTCTCGTTCTTTAGTTTTCGAGTTATAGCCCTGGAAGTCGTAAACTGCACGACTTTGCCCTCGAATATCTCGACAACGGAGAAAGGAGAATTTCTGGGATTTTTTCCCAAGAAATATATGGGAATTATCTGTAATTTTAGCACAGTTTCAGAACGATTCGTGAAAGTCAGCTTTTAAGAAAAACTTCCACTGCAGCCCATACATAAAAGTTTGCTCCTTTATTTCTCTGCACATGGACAATTATTTGCGCTGTTATTTGCCCCAGGCATGTACCTATGTAATTACCGTTTACAGTGTAAAGATGGATGTTATCGGTCGCTGAACGTCGGAGCAGTAGGCGTTTAATGCATTTTCCCATAGGGTCCAATGCAAAATTGACACCTCATTTTCTCCATTCTCAAGAGCTTTGAGTCTCTGCAAAACATATACATGTGTAGACACAAATAAGTGAAATAGAATGAAGGCTATTTCAGCTTTAGCTTTTATTCCGTTTGGGAGCTAAAGTCGTACAAACTTTTGTTTACAAAAATTTCGATGGCCTATAGTTCGCAAGTTATGCAATCAGTTGACATAAGATTGTGCATGCATGTAGACATGTTAATGGCCTTTATACATGCCAAGTTTCAGATGGCTACCTACTCATACAAGCAAGCAGTAGCGGTTTGAAATTTTCACAATTTGGGCTACACGTTCGGGACGATTCGTGACCTTAGGTGACTTGCACAATTCGGGCTGAAACTAGTGCCAAATGAGAGGGTTGCGATAAGCATTCAATTTACCATATGTGCCAAACATTCTCGTTCTTTAGTTTTCGAGTTATAGCCCCTGAAAGTCGTAAACTATACGACTTTGCCCTCGAATATCTCGACAACGGAGAAAGGAGAATTTCTGGGATTTTTTCCCAAGAAATATATGGGAATTATCTGTAATTTTAGCACAGTTTCAGAACGATTCGTGAAAGTCACCTTTTAAGAATAACTTCCACTGCAGCCCATACATAAAAGTTTGCTCCTTTATTACTCTGCACATGGACATTTATTTGCGCTGTTATTTGCCCCAGGCATGTACCTATGTAATTACCGTTTACAGTGTAAAGATGGATGTTATCGGTCGCTGAACGTCGGAGCAGTAGGCGTTTAATGCATTTTCCCATAGGGTCCAATGCAAAATTGACACCTCATTTTCTCCATTCTCAAGAGCTTTGAGTCTCTGCAAAACATATACATGTGTAGACACAAAGAAGTGAAATAGAATGAAGGCTATTTCAGCTTTAGCTTTTATTCCGTTTGGGAGCTAAAGTCGTACAAACTTTTGTTTACAAAAATTTCGATGGCCTATAGTTCGCAAGTTATGCAATCAGTTGACATAAGATTGTGCATGCATGTAGACATGTTAATGGCCTTTATACATGCCAAGTTTCAGATGGCTACCTACTCATACAAGCAAGCAGTAGCGGTTTGAAATTTTCACAATTTGGGCTACACGTTCGGGACGATTCGTGACCTTAGGTGACTTGCACAATTCGGGCTGAAACTAGTGCCAAATGAGAGGGTTGGGATAAACATTCAATTGACCATATGTGCCAAAAATTCTCGTTCTTTAGTTTTCGAGTTATAGCCCCTGGAAGTCGTAAACTGCACGACTTTGCCCTCGAATATCTCGACAACGGAGAAAGGAGAATTTCTGGGATTTTTCCCCAAGAAATATATGGGAATTATCTGTAATTTTAGCACAGTTTCAGAACGATTCGTGAAAGTCACCTTTTAAGAATAACTTCCACTGCAGCCCATACATAAAAGTTTGCTCCTTTATTACTCTGCACATGGACAATTATTTGCGCTGTTATTAGCCCCAGGCATGTACCTATGTAATTACCGTTTACAGTGTAAAGATGGATGTTATCGGTCGCTGAACGTCGGAGCAGTAGGCGTTTAATGCATTTTCCCATAGGGTCCAATGCAAAATTGACACCTCATTTTCTCCATTCTCAAGAGCTTTGAGTCTCTGCAAAACATATACATGTGTAGACACAAATAAGTGAAATAGAATGAAGGCTATTTCAGCTTTAGCTTTTATTCCGTTTGGGAGCTAAAGTCGTACAAACTTTTGTTTACAAAAATTTCGATGGCCTATAGTTCGCAAGTTATGCAATCAGTTGACATAAGATTGTGCATGCATGTAGACATGTTAATGGCCTTTATACATGCCAAGTTTCAGATGGCTACCTACTCATACAAGCAAGCAGTAGCGGTTTGAAATTTTCACAATTTGGGCTACACGTTCGGGACGATTCGTGACCTTAGGTGACTTGCACAATTCGGGCTGAAACTAGTGCCAAATGAGAGGGTTGGGATAAACATTCAATTGACCATATGTGCCAAAAATTCTCGTTCTTTAGTTTTCGAGTTATAGCCCCTGGAAGTCGTAAACTGCACGCCTTTGCCCTCGAATATCTCGACAACGGAGAAAGGAGAATTTCTGGGATTTTTTCCCAAGAAATATATGGGAATTATCTGTAATTTTAGCACAGTTTCAGAACGATTCGTGAAAGTCAGCTTTTAAGAAAAACTTCCACTGCAGCCCATACATAAAAGTTTGCTCCTTTATTACTCTGCACATGGACAATTATTTGCGCTGTTATTTGCCCCAGGCATGTACCTATGTAATTACCGTTTACAGTGTAAAGATGGATGTTATCGGTCTCTGAACGTCGGAGCAGTAGGCGTTTAATGCATTTTCCCATAGGGTCCAATGCAAAATTGACACCTCATTTTCTCCATTCTCAAGAGCTTTGAGTCTCTGCAAAACATATACATGTGTAGACACAAATAAGTGAAATAGAATGAAGGCTATTTCAGCTTTAGCTTTTATTCCGTTTGGGAGCTAAAGTCGTACAAACTTTTGTTTACAAAAATTTCGATGGCCTATAGTTCGCAAGTTATGCAATCAGTTGACATAAGATTGTGCATGCATGTAGACATGTTAATGGCCTTTATACATGCCAAGTTTCAGATGGCTACCTACTCATACAAGCAAGCAGTAGCGGTTTGAAATTTTCACAATTTGGGCTACACGTTCGGGACGATTCGTGACCTTAGGTGACTTGCACAATTCGGGCTG
Organism: Ctena decussata; assembly: GCA_963989385.1. Taxonomy (NCBI): domain Eukaryota; kingdom Metazoa; phylum Mollusca; class Bivalvia; order Lucinida; family Lucinidae; genus Ctena; species Ctena decussata. The sequence goes on along the minus strand of OZ022512.1, from coordinate 17,469,673 downwards.
AAATTAGTGCCAAATGAGAGGGTTGCGATAAGCATTCAATTTACCATATGTGCCAAACATTCTCGTTCTTTAGTTTTCGAGTTATAGCCCCTGGAAGTCGTAAACTGCACGACTTTGCCCTCGAATATCTCGACAACGGAGAAAGGAGAATTTCTGGGATTTTTTCCCAAGAAATATATGGGAATTATCTGTAATTTTAGCACAGTTTCAGAACGATTCGTGAAAGTCACCTTTTAAGAAAAACTTCCACTGCAGCCCATACATAAAAGTTTGCTCCTTTATTACTCTGCACATGGACAATTATTTGCGCTGTTATTTGCCCCAGGCATGTACCTATGTAATTACCGTTTACAGTGTAAAGATGGATGTTATCGGTCGCTGAACGTCGGAGCAGTAGGCGTTTAATGCATTTTCCCATAGGGTCCAATGCAAAATTGACACCTCATTTTCTCCATTCTCAAGAGCTTTGAGTCTCTGCAAAACATATACATGTGTAGACACAAATAAGTGAAATAGAATGAAGGCTATTTCAGCTTTAGCTTTTATTCCGTTTGGGAGCTAAAGTCGTACAAACTTTTGTTTACAAAAATTTCGATGGCCTATAGTTCGCAAGTTATGCAATCAGTTGACATAAGATTGTGCATGCATGTAGACATGTTAATGGCCTTTATACATGCCAAGTTTCAGATGGCTACCTACTCATACAAGCAAGCAGTAGCGGTTTGAAATTTTCACAATTTGGGCTACACGTTCGGGACGATTCGTGACCTTAGGTGACTTGCACAATTCGGGCTGAAACTAGTGCCAAATGAGAGGGTTGGGATAAACATTCAATTGACCATATGTGCCAAAAATTCTCGTTCTTTAGTTTTCGAGTTATAGCCCCTGGAAGTCGTAAACTGCACGCCTTTGCCCTCGAATATCTCGACAACGGAGAAAGGAGAATTTCTGGGATTTTTTCCCAAGAAATATATGGGAATTATCTGTAATTTTAGCACAGTTTCAGAACGATTCGTGAAAGTCACCTTTTAAGAATAACTTCCACTGCAGCCCATACATAAAAGTTTGCTCCAATACTCTGCACATGTACAATTATTTGCACTGTTATTTGCCCCAGGCATGTACCTATGTAATTACCGTTTACAGTGTAAAGATGGATGTTATCGGTCGCTGAACGTCGGAGCAGTAGGCGTTTAATGCATTTTCCCATAGGGTCCAATGCAAAATTGACACCTCATTTTCTCCATTCTCAAGAGCTTTGAGTCTCTGCAAAACATATACATGTGTAGACACAAATAAGTGAAATAGAATGAAGGCTATTTCAGCTTTAGCTTTTATTCCGTTTGGGAGCTAAAGTCGTACAAACTTTTGTTTACAAAAATTTCGATGGCCTATAGTTCGCAAGTTATGCAATCAGTTGACATAAGATTGTGCATGCATGTAGACATGTTAATGGCCTTTATACATGCCAAGTTTCAGATGGCTACCTACTCATACAAGCAAGCAGTAGCGGTTTGAAATTTTCACAATTTGGGCTACACGTTCGGGACGATTCGTGACCTTAGGTGACTTGCACAATTCGGGCTGAAACTAGTGCCAAATGAGAGGGTTGGGATAAACATTCAATTGACCATATGTGCCAAAAATTCTCGTTCTTTAGTTTTCGAGTTATAGCCCCTGGAAGTCGTAAACTGCACGCCTTTGCCCTCGAATATCTCGACAACGGAGAAAGGAAAATTTCTGGGATTTTTTCCCAAGAAATATATGGGAATTATCTGTAATTTTAGCACAGTTTCAGAACGATTCGTGAAAGTCACCTTTTAAGAATAACTTCCACTGCAGCCCATACATAAAAGTTTGCTCCTTTATTACTCTGCACATGGACAATTATTTGCGCTGTTATTTGCCCCAGGCATGTACCTATGTAATTACCGTTTACAGTGTAAAGATGGATGTTATCGGTCGCTGAACTTCGGAGCAGTAGGCGTTTAATGCATTTTCCCATAGGGTCCAATGCAAAATTGACACCTCATTTTCTCCATTCTCAAGAGCTTTGAGTCTCTGCAAAACATATACATGTGTAGACACAAATAAGTGAAATAGAATGAAGGCTATTTCAGCTTTAGCTTTTATTCCGTTTGGGAGCTAAAGTCGTACAAACTTTTGTTTACAAAAATTTCGATGGCCTATAGTTCGCAAGTTATGCAATCAGTTGACATAAGATTGTGCATGCATGTAGACATGTTAATGGCCTTTATACATGCCAAGTTTCAGATGGCTACCTACTCATACAAGCAAGCAGTAGCGGTTTGAAATTTTCACAATTTGGGCTACACGTTCGGGACGATTCGTGACCTTAGGTGACTTGCACAATTCGGGCTGAAACTAGTGCCAAATGAGAGGGTTGGGATAAACATTCAATTGACCATATGTGCCAAAAATTCTCGTTCTTTAGTTTTCGAGTTATAGCCCCTGGAAGTCGTAAACTGCACGACTTTGCCCTCGAATATCTCGACAACGGAGAAAGGAGAATTTCTGGGATTTTTTCCCAAGAAATATATGGGAATTATCTGTAATTTTAGCACAGTTTCAGAACGATTCGTGAAAGTCACCTTTTAAGAATAACTTCCACTGCAGCCCATACATAAAAGTTTGCTCCTTTATTACTCTGCACATGGACAATTATTTGCGCTGTTATTTGCCCCAGGCATGTACCTATGTAATTACCGTTTACAGTGTAAAGATGGATGTTATCGGTCGCTGAACGTCGGAGCAGTAGGCGTTTAATGCATTTTCCCATAGGGTCCAACGCAAAATTGACACCTCATTTTCTCCATTCTCAAGAGCTTTGAGTCTCTGCAAAACATATACATGTGTAGACACAAATAAGTGAAATAGAATGAAGGCTATTTCAGCTTTAGCTTTTATTCCGTTTGGGAGCTAAAGTCGTACAAACTTTTGTTTACAAAAATTTCGATTGCCTATAGTTCGCAAGTTATGCAATCAGTTGACATAAGATTGTGCATGCATGTAGACATGTTAATGGCCTTTATACATGCCAAGTTTCAGATGGCTACCTACTCATACAAGCAAGCAGTAGCGGTTTGAAATTTTCACAATTTGGGCTACACGTTCGGGACGATTCGTGACCTTAGGTGACTTGCACAATTCGGGCTGAAACTAGTGCCAAATGAGAGGGTTGGGATAAACATTCAATTGACCATATGTGCCAAAAATTCTCGTTCATTAGTTTTCGAGTTATAGCCCCTGGAAGTCGTAAACTGCACGACTTTGCCCTCGAATATCTCGACAACGGAGAAAGGAGAATTTCTGGGATTTTTTCCCAAGAATTATATGGGAATTATCTGTAATTTTAGCACAGTTTCAGAACGATTCGTGAAAGTCACCTTTTAAGAATAACTTCCACTGCAGCCCATACATAAAAGTTTGCTCCTTTATTACTCTGCACATGGACAATTATTTGCGCTGTTATTTGCCCCAGGCATGTACCTATGTAATTACCGTTTACAGTGTAAAGATGGATGTTATCGGTCGCTGAACGTCGGAGCAGTAGGCGTTTAATGCATTTTCCCATAGGGTCCAATGCAAAATTGACACTTCATTTTCTCCATTCTCAAGAGCTTTGAGTCTCTGCAAAACATATACATGTGTAGACACAAATAAGTGAAATAGAATGAAGGCTATTTCAGCTTTAGCTTTTATTCCGTTTGGGAGCTAAAGTCGTACAAACTTTTGTTTACAAAAATTTCGATGGCCTATAGTTCGCAAGTTATGCAATCAGTTGACATAAGATTGTGCATGCATGTAGACATGTTAATGGCCTTTATACATGCCAAGTTTCAGATGGCTACCTACTCATACAAGCAAGCAGTAGCGGTTTGAAATTTTCACAATTTGGGCTACACGTTCGGGACGATTCGTGACCTTAGGTGACTTGCACAATTCGGGCTGAAACTAGTGCCAAATGAGAGGGTTGGGATAAACATTCAATTGACCATATGTGCCAAAAATTCTCGTTCATTAGTTTTCGAGTTATAGCCCCTGGAAGTCGTAAACTGCACGCCTTTGCCCTCGAATATCTCGACAACGGAGAAAGGAGAATTTCTGGGATTTTTTCCCAAGAAATATATGGGAATTATCTGTAATTTTAGCACAGTTTCAGAACGATTCGTGAAAGTCACCTGTTAAGAATAACTTCCACTGCAGCCCATACATAAAAGTTTGCTCCTTTATTACTCTGCACATGGACAATTATTTGCGCTGTTATTTGCCCCAGGCATGTACCTTTGTAATTACCGTTTACAGTGTAAAGATGGATGTTATCGGTCGCTGAACGTCGGAGCAGTAGGCGTTTAATGCATTTTCCCATAGGGTCCAATGCAAAATTGACACCTCATTTTCTCCATTCTCAAGCCTTTGAGTCTCTGCAAAACATATACATGTGTAGACACAAATAAGTGAAATAGAATGAAGGCTATTTCAGCTTTAGCTTTTATTCCGTTTGGGAGCTAAAGTCGTACAAACTTTTGTTTACAAAAATTTCGATGGCCTATAGTTCGCAAGTTATGCAATCAGTTGACATAAGATTGTGCATGCATGTAGACATGTGAATGGCCTTTATACATGCCAAGTTTCAGATGGCTACCTACTCATACAAGCAAGCAGTAGCGGTTTGAAATTTTCACAATTTGGGCTACACGTTCGGGACGATTCGTGACCTTAGGTGACTTGCGCAATTCGGGCTGAAACTAGTGCCAAATGAGAGGGTTGGGATAAACATTCAATTGACCATATGTGCCAAAAATTCTCGTTCTTTAGTTTTCGAGTTATAGCCCCTGGAAGTCGTAAACTGCACGACTTTGCCCTCGAATATCTCGACAACGGAGAAAGGAGAATTTCTGGGATTTTTTCCCAAGAAATATATGGGAATTATCTGTAATTTTAGCACAGTTTCAGAACGATTCGTGAAAGTCACCTTTTAAGAATAACTTCCACTGCAGCCCATACATAAAAGTTTGCTCCTTTATTACTCTGCACATGGACAATTATTTGCGCTGTTATTTGCCCCAGGCATGTACCTATGTAATTACCGTTTACAGTGTAAAGATGGATGTTATCGGTCGCTGAACGTCGGAGCAGTAGGCGTTTAATGCATTTTCCCATAGGGTCCAATGCAAAATTGACACCTCATTTTCTCCATTCTCAAGAGCTTTGAGTCTCTGCAAAACATATACATGTGTAGACACAAATAAGTGAAATAGAATGAAGGCTATTTCAGCTTTAGCTTTTATTCCGTTTGGGAGCTAAAGTCGTACAAACTTTTGTTTACAAAAATTTCGATGGCCTATAGTTCGCAAGTTATGCAATCAGTTGACATAAGATTGTGCATGCATGTAGACATGTTAATGGCCTTTATACATGCCAAGTTTCAGATGGCTACCTACTCATACAAGCAAGCAGTAGCGGTTTGAAATTTTCACAATTTGGGCTACACGTTCGGGACGATTCGTGACCTTAGGTGACTTGCACAATTCGGGCTGAAACTAGTGCCAAATGAGAGGGTTGGGATAAACATTCAATTGACCATATGTGCCAAAAATTCTCGTTCTTTAGTTTTCGAGTTATAGCCCCTGGAAGTCGTAAACTGCACGACTTTGCCCTCGAATATCTCGACAACGGAGAAAGGAGAATTTCTGGGATTTTTTCCCAAGAAATATATGGGAATTATCTGTAATTTTAGCACAGTTTCAGAACGATTCGTGAAAGTCACCTTTTAAGAATAACTTCCACTGCAGCCCATACATAAAAGTTTGCTCCTTTATTATACTGCACATGGACAATTATTTGCGCTGTTATTTGCCCCAGGCATGTACCTATGTAATTACCGTTTACAGTGTAAAGATGGATGTTATCGGTCGCTGAACGTCGGAGCAGTAGGCGTTTAATGCATTTTCCCATAGGGTCCAATGCAAAATTGACACCTCATTTTCTCCATTCTCAAGAGCTTTGAGTCTCTGCAAAACATATACATGTGTAGACACAAATAAGTGAAATAGAATGAAGGCTATTTCAGCTTTAGCTTTTATTCCGTTTGGGAGCTAAAGTCGTACAAACTTTTGTTTACAAAAATTTCGATGGCCTATAGTTCGCAAGTTATGCAATCAGTTGACATAAGATTGTGCATGCATGTAGACATGTTAATGGCCTTTATACATGCCAAGTTTCAGATGGCTACCTACTCATACAAGCAAGCAGTAGCGGTTTGAAATTTTCACAATTTGGGCTACACGTTCGGGACGATTCGTGACCTTAGGTGACTTGCACAATTCGGGCTGAAACTAGTGCCAAATGAGAGGGTTGGGATAAACATTCAATTGACCATATGTGCCAAAAATTCTCGTTCTTTAGTTTTCGAGTTATAGCCCCTGGAAGTCGTAAACTGCACGACTTTGCCCTCGAATATCTCGACAACGGAGAAAGGAGAATTTCTGGGATTTTAAGAAATATATGGGAATTATCTGTAATTTTAGCACAGTTTCAGAACGATTCGTGAAAGTCACCTTTTAAGAATAACTTCCACTGCAGCCCATACATAAAAGTTTGCTCCTTTATTACTCTGCACATGGACAATTATTTGCGCTGTTATTTGCCCCAGGCATGTACCTATGTAATTACCGTTTACAGTGTAAAGACGGATGTTATCGGTCGCTGAACGTCGGAGCAGTAGGCGTTTAATGCATTTTCCCATAGGGTCCAATGCAAAATTGACACCTCATTTTCTCCATTCTCAAGAGCTTTGAGTCTCTGCGAAACATATACATGTGTAGACACAAATAAGTGAAATAGAATGAAGGCTATTTCAGCTTTAGCTTTTATTCCGTTTGGGAGCTAAAGTCGTACAAACTTTTGTTTACAAAAATTTCGATGGCCTATAGTTCGCAAGTTATGCAATCAGTTGACATAAGATTTGTGCATGCATGTAGACATGTTAATGGCCTTTATACATGCTAAGTTTCAGATGGCTACCTACTCATACAAGCAAGCAGTAGCGGTTTGAAATTTTCACAATTTGGGCTACACGTTCGGGACGATTCGTGACCTTAGGTGACTTGCACAATTCGGGCTGAAACTAGTGCCAAATGAGAGGGTTGGGATAAACATTCAATTGACCATATGTGCCAAAAATTCTCGTTCTTTAGTTTTCGAGTTATAGCCCCTGGAAGTCGTAAACTGCACGCCTTTGCCCTCGAATATCTCGACAACGGAGAAAGGAGAATTTCTGGGATTTTTTCCCAAGAAATATATGGGAATTATCTGTAATTTTAGCACAGTTTCAGAACGATTCGTGAAAGTCAGCTTTTAAGAAAAACTTCCACTGCAGCCCATACATAAAAGTTTGCTCCTTTATTACTCTGCACATGGACAATTATTTGCGCTGTTATTTGCCCCAGGCATGTACCTATGTAATTACCGTTTACAGTGTAAAGATGGATGTTATCGGTCGCTGAACGTCGGAGCAGTAGGCGTTTAATGCATTTTCCCATAGGGTCCAATGCAAAATTGACACCTCATTTTCTCCATTCTCAAGAGCTTTGAGTCTCTGCAAAACATATACATGTGTAGACACAAATAAGTAGAATAGAATGAAGGCTATTTCAGCTTTAGCTTTTATTCCGTTTGGGAGCTAAAGTCGTACAAACTTTTGTTTACAAAAATTTCGATGGCCTATAGTTCGCAAGTTATGCAATCAGTTGACATAAGATTGTGCATGCATGTAGACATGTTAATGGCCTTTATACATGCCAAGTTTCAGATGGCTACCTACTCATACAAGCAAGCAGTAGCGGTTTGAAATTTTCACAATTTGGGCTACACGTTCGGGACGATTCGTGACCTGAGGTGACTTGCACAATTCTTGCTGAAACTAGTGCTAAATGAGAGGGTTGCGATAAACATTCAATTGACCATATGTGCCAAAAATTCTCGTTCTTTAGTTTTCGAGTTATAGCCCCTGGAAGTCGTAAACTGCACGACTTTGCCCTCGAATATCTCGACAACGGAGAAAGGAGAATTTCTGGGATTTTTTCCCAAGAAATATATGGGAATTATCTGTAATTTTAGCACAGTTTCAGAACGATTCGTGAAAGTCACCTTTTAAGAAAAACTTCCACTGCAGCCCATACATAAAAGTTTGCTCCTTTATTACTCTGCACATGGACAATTATTTGCGCTGTTATTTGCCCCAGGCATGTACCTATGTAATTACCGTTTACAGTGTAAAGATGGATGTTATCGGTCGCTGAACGTCGGAGCAGTAGGCGTTTAATGCATTTTCCCATAGGGTCCAATGCAAAATTGACACCTCATTTTCTCCATTCTCAAGAGCTTTGAGTCTCTGCAAAACATATACATGTGTAGACACAAATAAGTGAAATAGAATGAAGGCTATTTCAGCTTTAGCTTTTATTCCGTTTGGGAGCTAAAGTCGTACAAAATTTTGTTTACAAAAATTTCGATGGCCTATAGTTCGCAAGTTATGCAATCAGTTGACATAAGATTGTGCATGCATGTAGACATGTTAATGGCCTTTATACATGCCAAGTTTCAGATGGCTACCTACTCATACAAGCAAGCAGTAGCGGTTTGAAATTTTCACAATTTGGGCTACACGTTCGGGACGATTCGTGACCTTAGGTGACTTGCACAATTCGGGCTGAAACTAGTGCCAAATGAGAGGGTTGGGATAAACATTCAATTGACCATATGTGCCAAAAATTCTCGTTCTTTAGTTTTCGAGTTATAGCCCCTGGAAGTCGTAAACTGCACGACTTTGCCCTCGAATATCTCGACAACGGAGAAAGGAGAATTTCTGGGATTTTTTCCCAAGAAATATATGGGAATTATCTGTAATTTTAGCACAGTTTCAGAACGATTCGTGAAAGTCACCTTTTAAGAATAACTTCCACTGCAGCCCATACATAAAAGTTTGCTCCTTTATTACTCTGCACATGGACAATTATTTGCGCTGTTATTTGCCCCAGGCATGTACCTATGTAATTACCGTTTACAGTGTAAAGATGGATGTTATCGGTCGCTGAACGTCGGAGCAGTAGGCGTTTAATGCATTTTCCCATAGGGTCCAATGCAAAATTGACACCTCATTTTCTCCATTCTCAAGAGCTTTGAGTCTCTGCAAAACATATACATGTGTAGACACAAATAAGTGAAATAGAATGAAGGCTATTTCAGCTTTAGCTTTTATTCCGTTTGGGAGCTAAAGTCGTACAAACTTTTGTTTACAAAAATTTCGATGGCCTATAGTTCGCAAGTTATGCAATCAGTTGACATAAGATTGTGCATGCATGTAGACATGTTAATGGCCTTTATACATGCCAAGTTTCAGATGGCTACCTACTCATACAAGCAAGCAGTAGCGGTTTGAACTTTTCACAATTTGGGCTACACGTTCGGGACGATTCGTGACCTTAGGTGACTTGCACAATTTGGGCTGAAACTAGTGCCAAATGAGAGGGTTGGGATAAACATTCAATTGACCATATGTGCCAAAAATTCTCGTTCTTTAGTTTTCGAGTTATAGCCCCTGGAAGTCGTAAACTGCACGACTTTGCCCTCGAATATCTCGACAACGGAGAAAGGAGAATTTCTGGGATTTTTTCCCAAGAAATATATGGGAATTATCTGTAATTTTAGCACAGTTTCAGAACGATTCGTGAAAGTCACCTTTTAAGAATAACTTCCACTGCAGCCCATACATAAAAGTTTGCTCCTTTATTACTCTGCACATGGACAATTATTTGCGCTGTTATTTGCCCCAGGCATGTACCTATGTAATTACCGTTTACAGTGTAAAGATGGATGTTATCGGTCGCTGAACGTCGGAGCAGTAGGCGTTTAATGCATTTTCCCATAGGGTCCAATGCAAAATTGACACCTCATTTTCTCCATTCTCAAGAGCTTTGAGTCTCTGCAAAACATATACATGTGTAAACACAAATAAGTGAAATAGAATGAAGGCTATTTCAGCTTTAGCTTTTATTCCGTTTGGGAGCTAAAGTCGTACAAACTTTTGTTTACAAAAATTTCGATGGCCTATAGTTCGCAAGTTATGCAATTAGTTGACATAAGATTGTGCATGCATGTAGACATGTTAATGGCCTTTATACATGCCAAGTTTCAGATGGCTACCTACTCATACAAGCAAGCAGTAGCGGTTTGAACTTTTCACAATTTGGGCTACACGTTCGGGACGATTCGTGACCTTAGGTGACTTGCACAATTCGGGCTGAAACTAGTGCCAAATGAGAGGGTTGGGATAAACATTCAATTGACCATATGTGCCAAAAATTCTCGTTCTTTAGTTTTCGAGTTATAGCCCCTGGAAGTCGTAAACTGCACGACTTTGCCCTCGAATATCTCGACAACGGAGAAAGGAGAATTTCTGGGATTTTTTCCCAAGAAATATATGGGAATTATCTGTAATTTTAGCACAGTTTCAGAACGATTCGTGAAAGTCAGCTTTTAAGAATAACTTCCACTGCAGCCCATACATAAAAGTTTGCTCCTTTATTACTCTGCACATGGACAATTATTTGCGCTGTTATTTGCCCCAGGCATGTACCTATGTAATTACCGTTTACAGTGTAAAGATGGATGTTATCGGTCGCTGAACGTCGGAGCAGTAGGCGTTTAATGCATTTTCCCATGGGTCCAATGCAAAATTGACACCTCATTTTCTCCATTCTCAAGAGCTTTGAGTCTCTGCAAAACATATACATGTGTAGACACAAATAAGTGAAATAGAATGAAGGCTATTTCAGCTTTAGCTTTTATTCCGTTTGGGAGCTAAAGTCGTACAAACTTTTGTTTACAAAAATTTCGATGGCCTATAGTTCGCAAGTTATGCAATCAGTTGACATAAGATTGTGCATGCATGTAGACATGTTAATGGCCTTTATACATGCCAAGTTTCAGATGGCTACCTACTCATACAAGCAAGCAGTAGCGGTTTGAAATTTTCACAATTTGGGCTACACGTTCGGGACGATTCGTGACCTTAGGTGACTTGCACAATTCGGGCTGAAACTAGTGCCAAATGAGAGGGTTGGGATAAACATTCAATTGACCATATGCGCCAAAAATTCTCGTTCTTTAGTTTTCGAGTTATAGCCCCTGGAAGTCGTAAACTGCACGACTTTGCCCTCGAATATCTCGACAACGGAGAAAGGAGAATTTCTGGGATTTTTTCCCAAGAAATATATGGGAATTATCTGTAATTTTAGCACAGTTTCAGAACGATTCGTGAAAGTCACCTTTTAAGAATAACTTCCACTGCAGCCCATACATAAAAGTTTGCTCCTTTATTACTCTGCACATGGACAATTATTTGCGCTGTTATTTGCCCCAGGCATGTACCTATGTAATTACCGTTTACAGTGTAAAGATGGATGTTATCGGTCGCTGAACGTCGGAGCAGTAGGCGTTTAATGCATTTTCCCATAGGGTCCAATGCAAAATTGACACCTCATTTTCTCCATTCTCAAGAGCTTTGAGTCTCTGCAAAACATATACATGTGTAGACACAAATAAGTGAAATAGAATGAAGGCTATTTCAGCTTTAGCTTTTATTCCGTTTGGGAGCTAAATTCGTACAAACTTTTGTTTACAAAAATTTCGATGGCCTATAGTTCGCAAGTTATGCAATCAGTTGACATAAGATTGTGCATGCATGTAGACATGTTAATGGCCTTTATACATGCCAAGTTTCAGATGGCTACCTACTCATACAAGCAAGCAGTAGCGGTTTGAAATTTTCACAATTTGGGCTACACGTTCGGGACGATTCGTGACCTTAGGTGACTTGCACAATTCGGGCTGAAACTAGTGCCAAATGAGAGGGTTGGGATAAACATTCAATTGACCATATGTGCCAAAAATTCTCGTTCTTTAGTTTTCGAGTTATAGCCCCTGGAAGTCGTAAACTGCACGACTTTGCCCTCGAATATCTCGACAACGGAGAAAGGAGAATTTCTGGGATTTTTTCCCAAGAAATATATGGGAATTATCTGTAATTTTAGCACAGTTTCAGAACGATTCGTGAAAGTCACCTTTTAAGAATAACTTCCACTGCAGCCCATACATAAAAGTTTGCTCCTTTATTACTCTGCACATGGACAATTATTTGCGCTGTTATTTGCCCCAGGCATGTACCTATGTAATTACCGTTTACAGTGTAAAGATGGATGTTATCGGTCGCTGAACGTCGGAGCAGTAGGCGTTTAATGCATTTTCCCATAGGGTCCAATGCAAAATTGACACCTCATTTTCTCCATTCTCAAGAGCTTTGAGTCTCTGCAAAACATATACATGTGTAGACACAAATAAGTGAAATAGAATGAAGGCTATTTCAGCTTTAGCTTTTATTCCGTTTGGGAGCTAAATTCGTACAAACTTTTGTTTACAAAAATTTCGATGGCCTATAGTTCGCAAGTTATGCAATCAGTTGACATAAGATTGTGCATGCATGTAGACATGTTAATGGCCTTTATACATGCCAAGTTTCAGATGGCTACCTACTCATACAAGCAAGCAGTAGCGGTTTGAAATTTTCACAATTTGGGCTACACGTTCGGGACGATTCGTGACCTTAGGTGACTTGCACAATTCGGGCTGAAACTAGTGCCAAATGAGAGGGTTGGGATAAACATTCAATTGACCATATGTGCCAAAAATTCTCGTTCTTTAGTTTTCGAGTTATAGCCCCTGGAAGTCGTAAACTGCACGACTTTGCCCTCGAATATCTCGACAACGGAGAAAGGAGAATTTCTGGGATTTTTTCCCAAGAAATATATGGGAATTATCTGTAATTTTAGCACAGTTTCAGAACGATTCGTGAAAGTCACCTTTTAAGAATAACTTCCACTGCAGCCCATACATAAAAGTTTGCTCCTTTATTACTCTGCACATGGACAATTATTTGCGCTGTTACGTGCCCCAGGCATGTACCTATGTAATTACCGTTTACAGTGTAAAGATGGATGTTATCGGTCGCTGAACGTCGGAGCAGTAGGCGTTTAATGCATTTTCCCATAGGGTCCAATGCAAAATTGACACCTCATTTTCTCCATTCTCAAGAGCTTTGAGTCTCTGCAAAACATATACATGTGTAGACACAAATAAGTGAAATAGAATGAAGGCTATTTCAGCTTTAGCTTTTATTCCGTTTGGGAGCTAAAGTCGTACAAACTTTTGTTTACAAAAATTTCGATGGCCTATAGTTCGCAAGTTATGCAATCAGTTGACATAAGATTGTGCATGCATGTAGACATGTTAATGGCCTTTATACATGCCAAGTTTCAGATGGCTACCTACTCATACAAGCAAGCAGTAGCGGTTTGAAATTTTCACAATTTGGGCTACACGTTCGGGACGATTCGTGACCTTAGGTGACTTGCACAATTCGGGCTGAAACTAGTGCCAAATGAGAGGGTTGGGATAAACATTCAATTGACCATATGTGCCAAAAATTCTCGTTCTTTAGTTTTCGAGTTATAGCCCCTGGAAGTCGTAAACTGCACGACTTTGCCCTCGAATATCTCGACAACGGAGAAGGGAGAATTTCTGGGATTTTTTTCCAAGAAACATATGGGAATTATCTGTAATTTAAGCACAGTTTCAGAACGATTCGTGAAAGTCACCTTTTAAGAATAACTTCCACTGCAGCCCATACATAAAAGTTTGCTCCTTTATTACTCTGCACATGGACAATTATTTGCGCTGTTATTTGCCCCAGGCATGTACCTATGTAATTACCGTTTACAGTGTAAAGATGGATGTTATCGGTCGCTGAACGTCGGAGCAGTAGGCGTTTAATGCATTTTCCCATAGGGTCCAATGCAAAATTGACACCTCATTTTCTCCATTCTCAAGAGCTTTGAGTCTCTGCAAAACATATACATGTGTAGACACAAATAAGTGAAATAGAATGAAGGCTATTTCAGCTTTAGCTTTTATTCCGTTTGGGAGCTAAAGTCGTACAAACTTTTGTTTACAAAAATTTCGATGGCCTATAGTTCGCAAGTTATGCAATCAGTTGACATAAGATTGTGCATGCATGTAGACATGTTAATGGCCTTTATACATGCCAAGTTTCAGATGGCTACCTACTCATACAAGCAAGCAGTAGCGGTTTGAAATTTTCACAATTTGGGCTACACGTTCGGGACGATTCGTGACCTTAGGTGACTTGCACAATTTGGGCTGAAACTAGTGCCAAATGAGAGGGTTGGGATAAACATTCAATTGACCATATGTGCCAAAAATTCTCGTTCTTTAGTTTTCGAGTTATAGCCCCTGGAAGTCGTAAACTGCACGACTTTGCCCTCGAATATCTCGACAACGGAGAAAGGAGAATTTCTGGGATTTTTTCCCAAGAAATATATGGGAATTATCTGTAATTTTAGCACAGTTTCAGAACGATTCGTGAAAGTCACCTTTTAAGAATAACTTCCACTGCAGCCCATACATAAAAGTTTGCTCCTTTATTACTCTGCACATGGACAATTATTTGCGCTGTTATTTGCCCCAGGCATGTACCTATGTAATTACCGTTTACAGTGTAAAGATGGATGTTATCGGTCGCTGAACGTCGGAGCAGTAGGCGTTTAATGCATTTTCCCATAGGGTCCAATGCAAAATTGACACCTCATTTTCTCATTCTCAAGAGCTTTGAGTCTCTGCAAAACATATACATGTGTAGACACAAATAAGTGAAATAGAATGAAGGCTATTTCAGCTTTAGCTTTTATTCCGTTTGGGAGCTAAAGTCGTACAAACTTTTGTTTACAAAAATTTCGATGGCCTATAGTTCGCAAGTTATGCAATCAGTTGACATAAGATTGTGCATGCATGTAGACATGTTAATGGCCTTTATACATGCCAAGTTTCAGATGGCTACCTACTCATACAAGCAAGCAGTAGCGGTTTGAAATTTTCACAATTTGGGCTACACGTTCGGGACGATTCGTGACCTTAGGTGACTTGCACAATTCGGGCTGAAACTAGTGCCAAATGAGAGGGTTGGGATAAACATTTAATTGACCATATGTGCCAAAAATTCTCGTTCTTTAGTTTTCGAGTTATAGCCCCTGGAAGTCGTAAACTGCACGACTTTGCCCTCGAATATCTCGACAACGGAGAAAGGAGAATTTCTGGGATTTTTTCCCAAGAAATATATGGGAATTATCTGTAATTTTAGCACAGTTTCAGAACGATTCGTGAAAGTCACCTTTTAAGAATAACTTCCACTGCAGCCCATACATAAAAGTTTGCTCCTTTATTACTCTGCACATGGACAATTATTTGCGCTGTTATTTGCCCCAGGCATGTACCTATGTAATTACCGTTTACAGTGTAAAGATGGATGTTATCGGTCGCTGAACGTCGGAGCAGTAGGCGTTTAATGCATTTTCCCATAGGGTCCAATGCAAAATTGACACCTCATTTTCTCCATTCTCAAGAGCTTTGAGTCTCTGCAAAACATATACATGTGTAGACACAAATAAGTGAAATAGAATGAAGGCTATTTCAGCTTTAGCTTTTATTCCGTTTGGGAGCTAAAGTCGTACAAACTTTTGTTTACAAAAATTTCGATGGCCTATAGTTCGCAAGTTATGCAATCAGTTGACATAAGATTGTGCATGCATGTAGACATGTTAATGGCCTTTATACATGCCAAGTTTCAGATGGCTACCTACTCATACAAGCAAGCAGTAGCGGTTTGAAATTTTCACAATTTGGGCTACACGTTCGGGACGATTCGTGACCTTAGGTGACTTGCACAATTCGGGCTGAAACTAGTGCCAAATGAGAGGGTTGGGATAAACATTCAATTGACCATATGTGCCAAAAATTCTCGTTCTTTAGTTTTCGAGTTATAGCCCCTGGAAGTCGTAAACTGCACGACTTTGCCCTCGAATATCTCGACAACGGAGAAAGGAGAATTTCTGGGATTTTTTCCCAAGAAATATATGGGAATTATCTGTAATTTTAGCACAGTTTCAGAACGATTCGTGAAAGTCACCTTTTAAGAATAACTTCCACTGCAGCCCATACATAAAAGTTTGCTCCTTTATTACTCTGCACATGGACAATTATTTGCGCTGTTATTTGCCCCAGGCATGTACCTATGTAATTACCGTTTACAGTGTAAAGATGGATGTTATCGGTCGCTGAACGTCGGAGCAGTAGGCGTTTAATGCATTTTCCCATAGGGTCCAATGCAAAATTGACACCTCATTTTCTCCATTCTCAAGAGCTTTGAGTCTCTGCAAAACATATACATGTGTAGACACAAATAAGTGAAATAGAATGAAGGCTATTTCAGCTTTAGCTTTTATTCCGTTTGGGAGCTAAAGTCGTACAAACTTTTGTTTACAAAAATTTCGATGGCCTATAGTTCGCAAGTTATGCAATCAGTTGACATAAGATTGTGCATGCATGTAGACATGTTAATGGCCTTTATACATGCCAAGTTTCAGATGGCTACCTACTCATACAAGCAAGCAGTAGCGGTTTGAAATTTTCACAATTTGGGCTACACGTTCGGGACGATTCGTGACCTTAGGTGACTTGCACAATTCGGGCTGAAACTAGTGCCAAATGAGAGGGTTGGGATAAACATTCAATTGACCATATGTGCCAAAAATTCTCGTTCTTTAGTTTTCGAGTTATAGCCCCTGGAAGTCGTAAACTGCACGACTTTGCCCTCGAATATCTCGACAACGGAGAAAGGAGAATTTCTGGGATTTTTTCCCAAGAAATATATGGGAATTATCTGTAATTTTAGCACAGTTTCAGAACGATTCGTGAAAGTCACCTTTTAAGAATAACTTCCACTGCAGCCCATACATAAAAGTTTGCTCCTTTATTATACTGCACATGGACAATTATTTGCGCTGTTATTTGCCCCAGGCATGTACCTATGTAATTACCGTTTACAGTGTAAAGATGGATGTTATCGGTCGCTGAACGTCGGAGCAGTAGGCGTTTAATGCATTTTCCCATAGGGTCCAATGCAAAATTGACACCTCATTTTCTCCATTCTCAAGAGCTTTGAGTCTCTGCAAAACATATACATGTGTAGACACAAATAAGTGAAATAGAATGAAGGCTATTTCAGCTTTAGCTTTTATTCCGTTTGGGAGCTAAAGTCGTACAAACTTTTGTTTACACAAATTTCGATGGCCTATAGTTCGCAAGTTATGCAATCAGTTGACATAAGATTGTGCATGCATGTAGACATGTTAATGGCCTTTATACATGCCAAGTTTCAGATGGCTACCTACTCATACAAGCAAGCAGTAGCGGTTTGAAATTTTCACAATTTGGGCTACACGTTCGGGACGATTCGTGACCTTAGGTGACTTGCACAATTCGGGCTGAAACTAGTGCCAAATGAGAGGGTTGGGATAAACATTCAATTGACCATATGTGCCAAAAATTCTCGTTCTTTAGTTTTCGAGTTATAGCCCCTGGAAGTCGTAAACTGCACGACTTTGCCCTCGAATATCTCGACAACGGAGAAAGGAGAATTTCTGGGATTTTTTCCCAAGAAATATATGGGAATTATCTGTAATTTTAGCACAGTTTCAGAACGATTCGTGAAAGTCACCTTTTAAGAATAACTTCCACTGCAGCCCATACATAAAAGTTTGCTCCTTTATTACTCTGCACATGGACAATTATTTGCGCTGTTATTTGCCCCAGGCATGTACCTATGTAATTACCGTTTACAGTGTAAAGACGGATGTTATCGGTCGCTGAACGTCGGAGCAGTAGGCGTTTAATGCATTTTCCCATAGGGTCCAATGCAAAATTGACACCTCATTTTCTCCATTCTCAAGAGCTTTGAGTCTCTGCGAAACATATACATGTGTAGACACAAATAAGTGAAATAGAATGAAGGCTATTTCAGCTTTAGCTTTTATTCCGTTTGGGAGCTAATGTCGTACAAACTTTTGTTTACAAAAATTTCGATGGCCTATAGTTCGCAAGTTATGCAATCAGTTGACATAAGATTTGTGCATGCGTGTAGACATGTTAATGGCCTTTATACATGCTAAGTTTCAGATGGCTACCTACTCATACAAGCAAGCAGTAGCGGTTTGAAATTTTCACAATTTGGGCTACACGTTCGGGACGATTCGTGACCTTAGGTGACTTGCACAATTCGGGCTGAAACTAGTGCCAAATGAGAGGGTTGGGATAAACATTCAATTGACCATATGTGCCAAAAATTCTCGTTCTTTAGTTTTCGAGTTATAGCCCCTGGAAGTCGTAAACTGCACGCCTTTGCCCTCGAATATCTCGACAACGGAGAAAGGAGAATTTCTGGGATTTTTTCCCAAGAAATATATGGGAATTATCTGTAATTTTAGCACAGTTTCAGAACGATTCGTGAAAGTCAGCTTTTAAGAAAAACTTCCACTGCAGCCCATACATAAAAGTTTGCTCCTTTATTACTCTGCACATGGACAATTATTTGCGCTGTTATTTGCCCCAGGCATGTACCTATGTAATTACCGTTTACAGTGTAAAGATGGATGTTATCGGTCGCTGAACGTCGGAGCAGTAGGCGTTTAATGCATTTTCCCATAGGGTCCAATGCAAAATTGACACCTCATTTTCTCCATTCTCAAGAGCTTTGAGTCTCTGCAAAACATATACATGTGTAGACACAAATAAGTAGAATAGAATGAAGGCTATTTCAGCTTTAGCTTTTATTCCGTTTGGGAGCTAAAGTCGTACAAACTTTTGTTTACAAAAATTTCGATGGCCTATAGTTCGCAAGTTATGCAATCAGTTGACATAAGATTGTGCATGCATGTAGACATGTTAATGGCCTTTATACATGCCAAGTTTCAGATGGCTACCTACTCATACAAGCAAGCAGTAGCGGTTTGAAATTTTCACAATTTGGGCTACACGTTCGGGACGATTCGTGACCTGAGGTGACTTGCACAATTCTTGCTGAAACTAGTGCTAAATGAGAGGGTTGCGATAAACATTCAATTGACCATATGTGCCAAAAATTCTCGTTCTTTAGTTTTCGAGTTATAGCCCCTGGAAGTCGTAAACTGCACGACTTTGCCCTCGAATATCTCGACAACGGAGAAAGGAGAATTTCTGGGATTTTTTCCCAAGAAATATATGGGAATTATCTGTAATTTTAGCACAGTTTCAGAACGATTCGTGAAAGTCACCTTTTAAGAATAACTTCCACTGCAGCCCATACATAAAAGTTTGCTCCTTTATTACTCTGCACATGGACAATTATTTGCGCTGTTATTTGCCCCAGGCATGTACCTATGTAATTACCGTTTACAGTGTAAAGATGGATGTTATCGGTCGCTGAACGTCGGAGCAGTAGTCGTTTAATGCATTTTCCCATAGGGTCCAATGCAAAATTGACACCTCATTTTCTCCATTCTCAAGAGCTTTGAGTCTCTGCAAAACATATACATGTGTAGACACAAATAAGTGAAATAGAATGAAGGCTATTTCAGCTTTAGCTTTTATTCCGTTTGGGAGCTAAAGTCGTACAAACTTTTGTTTACACAAATTTCGATGGCCTATAGTTCGCAAGTTATGCAATCAGTTGACATAAGATTGTGCATGCATGTAGACATGTTAATGGCCTTTATACATGCCAAGTTTCAGATGGCTACCTACTCATACAAGCAAGCAGTAGCGGTTTGAAATTTTCACAATTTGGGCTACACGTTCGGGACGATTCGTGACCTTAGGTGACTTGCACAATTCGGGCTGAAACTAGTGCCAAATGAGAGGGTTGGGATAAACATTCAATTGACCATATGTGCCAAAAATTCTCGTTCTTTAGTTTTCGAGTTATAGCCCCTGGAAGTCGTAAACTGCACGACTTTGCCCTCGAATATCTCGACAACGGAGAAAGGAGAATTTCTGGGATTTTTTCCCAAGAAATATATGGGAATTATCTGTAATTTTAGCACAGTTTCAGAACGATTCGTGAAAGTCACCTTTTAAGAATAACTTCCACTGCAGCCCATACATAAAAGTTTGCTCCTTTATTACTCTGCACATGGACAATTATTTGCGCTGTTATTTGCCCCAGGCATGTACCTATGTAATTACCGTTTACAGTGTAAAGATGGATGTTATCGGTCGCTGAACGTCGGAGCAGTAGGCGTTTAATGCATTTTCCCATAGGGTCCAATGCAAAATTGACACCTCATTTTCTCCATTCTCAAGAGCTTTGAGTCTCTGCAAAACATATACATGTGTAGACACAAATAAGTGAAATAGAATGAAGGCTATTTCAGCTTTAGCTTTTATTCCGTTTGGGAGCTAAAGTCGTACAAACTTTTGTTTACAAAAATTTCGATGGCCTATAGTTCGCAAGTTATGCAATCAGTTGACATAAGATTGTGCATGCATGTAGACATGTTAATGGCCTTTATACATGCCAAGTTTCAGATGGCTACCTACTCATACAAGCAAGCAGTAGCGGTTTGAACTTTTCACAATTTGGGCTACACGTTCGGGACGATTCGTGACCTTAGGTGACTTGCACAATTTGGGCTGAAACTAGTGCCAAATGAGAGGGTTGGGATAAACATTCAATTGACCATATGTGCCAAAAATTCTCGTTCTTTAGTTTTCGAGTTATAGCCCCTGGAAGTCGTAAACTGCACGACTTTGCCCTCGAATATCTCGACAACGGAGAAAGGAGAATTTCTGGGATTTTTTCCCAAGAAATATATGGGAATTATCTGTAATTTAGCTCAGTTTCAGAACGATTCGTGAAAGTCACCTTTTAAGAATAACTTCCACTGCAGCCCATACATAAAAGTTTGCTCCTTTATTACTCTGCACATGGACAATTATTTGCGCTGTTATTTGCCCCAGGCATGTACCTATGTAATTACCGTTTACAGTGTAAAGATGGATGTTATCGGTCGCTGAACGTCGGAGCAGTAGGCGTTTAATGCATTTTCCCATAGGGTCCAATGCAAAATTGACACCTCATTTTCTCCATTCTCAAGAGCTTTGAGTCTCTGCAAATCATATACATGTGTAAACACAAATAAGTGAAATAGAATGAAGGCTATTTCAGCTTTAGCTTTTATTCCGTTTGGGAGCTAAAGTCGTACAAACTTTTGTTTACAAAAAATTCGATGGCCTATAGTTCGCAAGTTATGCAATCAGTTGACATAAGATTGTGCATGCATGTAGACATGTTAATGGCCTTTATACATGCCAAGTTTCAGATGGCTACCTACTCATACAAGCAAGCAGTAGCGGTTTGAAATTTTCACAATTTGGGCTACACGTTCGGGACGATTTGTGACCTTAGGTGACTTGCACAATTTGGGCTGAAACTAGTGCCAAATGAGAGGGTTGGGATAAACATTCAATTGACCATATGTGTCAAAAATTCTCGTTCTTTAGTTTTCGAGTTATAGCCCCTGGAAGTCGTAAACTGCACGACTTTGCCCTCGAATATCTCGACAACGGAGAAAGGAGAATTTCTGGGATTTTTTCCCAAGAAATATATGGGAATTATCTGTAATTTAGCACAGTTTCAGAACGATTCGTGAAAGTCACCTTTTAAGAATAACTTCCACTGCAGCCCATACATAAAAGTTTGCTCCTTTATTACTCTGCACATGGACAATTATTTGCGCTGTTATTTGCCCCAGGCATGTACCTATGTAATTACCGTTTACAGTGTAAAGATGGATGTTATCGGTCGCTGAACGTCGGAGCAGTAGGCGTTTAATGCATTTTCCCATAGGGTCCAATGCAAAATTGACACCTCATTTTCTCCATTCTCAAGAGCTTTGAGTCTCTGCAAAACATATACATGTGTAGACACAAATAAGTGAAATAGAATGAAGGCTATTTCAGCTTTAGCTTTTATTCCGTTTGGGAGCTAAAGTCGTACAAACTTTTGTTTACAAAAATTTCGATGGCCTATAGTTCGCAAGTTATGCAATCAGTTGACATAAGATTGTGCATGCATGTAGACATGTTAATGGCCTTTATACATGCCAAGTTTCAGATGGCTACCTACTCATACAAGCAAGCAGTAGCGGTTTGAAATTTTCACAATTTGGGCTACACGTTCGGGACGATTCGTGACCTTAGGTGACTTGCACAATTCGGGCTGAAACTAGTGCCAAATGAGAGGGTTGGGATAAACATTCAATTGACCATATGTGTCAAAAATTCTCGTTCTTTAGTTTTCGAGTTATAGCTCCTGGAAGTCGTAAACTGCACGACTTTGCCCTCGAATATCTCGACAACGGAGAAAGGAGAATTTCTGGGATTTTTTCCCAAGAAATATATGGGAATTATCTGTAATTTTAGCACAGTTTCAGAACGATTCGTGAAAGTCACCTTTTAAGAATAACTTCCACTGCAGCCCATTCATAAAAGTTTGCTCCTTTATTACTCTGCACATGGACAATTATTTGCGCTGTTATTTGCCCCAGGCATGTACCTATGTAATTACCGTTTACAGTGTAAAGATGGATGTTATCGGTCGCTGAACGTCGGAGCAGTAGGCGTTTAATGCATTTTCCCATAGGGTCCAATGCAAAATTGACACCTCATTTTCTCCATTCTCAAGAGCTTTGAGTCTCTGCAAAACATATACATGTGTAGACACAAATAAGTGAAATAGAATGAAGGCTATTTCAGCTTTAGCTTTTATTCCGTTTGGGAGCTAAAGTCGTACAAACTTTTGTTTACAAAAATTTCGATGGCCTATAGTTCGCAAGTTATGCAATCAGTTGACATAAGATTGTGCATGCATGTAGACATGTTAATGGCCTTTATACATGCCAAGTTTCAGATGGCTACCTACTCATACAAGCAAGCAGTAGCGTTTTGAAATTTTCACAATTTGGGCTACACGTTCGGGACGATTTGTGACCTTAGGTGACTTGCACAATTTGGGCTGAAACTAGTGCCAAATGAGAGGGTTGCGATAAACATTCAATTGACCATATGTGTCAAAAATTCTCGTTCTTTAGTTTTCGAGTTATAGCCCCTGGAAGTCGTAAACTGCACGACTTTGCCCTCAAATATCTCGACAACGGAGAAAGGAGAATTTCTGGGATTTTTTCCCAAGAAATATATGGGAATTATCTGTAATTTAGCACAGTTTCAGAACGATTCGTGAAAGTCACCTTTTAAGAATAACTTCCACTGCAGCCCATACATAAAAGTTTGCTCCTTTATTACTCTGCACATGGACAATTATTTGCGCTGTTATTTGCCCCAGGCATGTACCTATGTAATTACCGTTTACAGTGTAAAGATGGATGTTATCGGTCGCTGAACGTCGGAGCAGTAGGCGTTTAATGCATTTTCCCATAGGGTCCAATGCAAAATTGACACCTCATTTTCTCCATTCTCAAGAGCTTTGAGTCTCTGCAAAACATATACATGTGTAGACACAAATAAGTGAAATAGAATGAAGGCTATTTCAGCTTTAGCTTTTATTCCGTTTGGGAGCTAAAGTCGTACAAACTTTTGTTTACAAAAATTTCGATGGCCTATAGTTCGCAAGTTATGCAATCAGTTGACATAAGATTGTGCATGCATGTAGACATGTTAATTGCCTTTATACATGCCAAGTTTCAGATGGCTACCTACTCATACAAGCAAGCAGTAGCGGTTTGAAATTTTCACAATTTGGGCTACACGTTCGGGACGATTCGTGACCTTAGGTGACTTGCACAATTCGGGCTGAAACTAGTGCCAAATGAGAGGGTTGGGATAAACATTCAATTGACCATATGTGCCAAAAATTCTCGTTCTTTAGTTTTCGAGTTATAGCCCCTGGAAGTCGTAAACTGCACGACTTTGCCCTCGAATATCTCGACAACGGAGAAAGGAGAATTTCTGGGATTTTTTCCCAAGAAATATATGGGAATTATCTGTAATTTTAGCACAGTTTCAGAACGATTCGTGAAAGTCACCTTTTAAGAATAACTTCCACTGCAGCCCATACATAAAAGTTTGCTCCTTTATTACTCTGCACATGGACAATTATTTGCGCTGTTATTTGCCCCAGGCATGTACCTATGTAATTACCGTTTACAGTGTAAAGATGGATGTTATCGGTCGCTGAACGTCGGAGCAGTAGGCGTTTAATGCATTTTCCCATAGGGTCCAATGCAAAATTGACACCTCATTTTCTCCATTCTCAAGAGCTTTGAGTCTCTGCAAAACATATACATGTGTAGACACAAATAAGTGAAATAGAATGAAGGCTATTTCAGCTTTAGCTTTTATTCCGTTTGGGAGCTAAAGTCGTACAAACTTTTGTTTACAAAAATTTCGATGGCCTATAGTTCGCAAGTTATGCAATCAGTTGACATAAGATTGTGCATGCATGTAGACATGTTAATGGCCTTTATACATGCCAAGTTTCAGATGGCTACCTACTCATACAAGCAAGCAGTAGCGGTTTGAAATTTTCACAATTTGGGCTACACGTTCGGGACGATTCGTGACCTTAGGTGACTTGCACAATTCGGGCTGAAACTAGTGCCAAATGAGAGGGTTGGGATAAACATTCAATTGACCATATGTGCCAAAATTCTCGTTCTTTAGTTTTCGAGTTATAGCCCCTGGAAGTCGTAAACTGCACGACTTTGCCCTCGAATATCTCGACAACGGAGAAAGGAGAATTTCTGGGATTTTTTCTCAAGAAATATATGGGAATTATCTGTAATTTTAGCACAGTTTCAGAACGATTCGTGAAAGTCACCTTTTAAGAATAACTTCCACTGCAGCCCATACATAAAAGTTTGCTCCTTTATTACTCTGCACATGGACAATTATTTGCGCTGTTATTTGCCCCAGGCATGTACCTATGTAATTACCGTTTACAGTGTAAAGATGGATGTTATCGGTCGCTGAACGTCGGAGCAGTAGGCGTTTAATGCATTTTCCCATAGGGTCCAATGCAAAATTGACACCTCATTTTCTCCATTCTCAAGAGCTTTGAGTCTCTGCAAAACATATACATGTGTAGACACAAATAAGTGAAATAGAATGAAGGCTATTTCAGCTTTAGCTTTTATTCCGTTTGGGAGCTAAAGTCGTACAAACTTTTGTTTACAAAAATTTCGATGGCCTATAGTTCGCAAGTTATGCAATCAGTTGACATAAGATTGTGCATGCATGTAGACATGTTAATGGCCTTTATACATGCCAAGTTTCTGATGGCTACCTACTCATACAAGCAAGCAGTAGCGGTTTGAAATTTTCACAATTTGGGCTACACGTTCGGGACGATTCGTGACCTTAGGTGACTTGCACAATTAGGGCTGAAACTAGTGCCAAATGAGAGGGTTGGGATAAACATTCAATTGACCATATGTGCCAAAAATTCTCGTTCTTTAGTTTTCGAGTTATTGCCCCTGGAAGTCGTAAACTGCACGACTTTGCCCTCGAATATCTCAACAACGGAGAAAGGAGAATTTCTGGGATTTTTTCCGAAGAAATATATGGGAATTCTCTGTAATTTTAGCACAGTTTCAGAACGATTCGTGAAAGTCACCTTTTAAGAATAACTTCCACTGCAGCCCATACATAAAAGTTTGCTCCTTTATTACTCTGCACATGGACAATTATTTGCGCTGTTATTTGCCCCAGGCATGTACCTATGTAATTACCGTTTACAGTGTAAAGATGGATGTTATCGGTCGCTGAACGTCGGAGCAGTAGGCGTTTAATGCATTTTCCCATAGGGTCCAATGCAAAATTGACACCTCATTTTCTCCATTCTCAAGAGCTTTGAGTCTCTGCAAAACATATACATGTGTAGACACAAATAAGTGAAATAGAATGAAGGCTATTTCAGCTTTAGCTTTTATTCCGTTTGGGAGCTAAAGTCGTACAAACTTTTGTTTACAAAAATTTCGATGGCCTATAGTTCGCAAGTTATGCAATCAGTTGACATAAGATTGTGCATGCATGTAGACATGTTAATGGCCTTTATACATGCCAAGTTTCAGATGGCTACCTACTCATACAAGCAAGCAGTAGCGGTTTGAAATTTTCACAATTTGGGCTACACGTTCGGGACGATTCGTGACCTTAGGTGACTTGCACAATTCGGGCTGAAACTAGTGCCAAATGAGAGGGTTGGGATAAACATTCAATTGACCATATGTGCCAAAAATTCTCGTTCTTTAGTTTTCGAGTTATAGCCCCTGGAAGTCGTAAACTGCACGACTTTGCCCTCGAATATCTCAACAACGGAGAAAGGAGAATTTCTGGGATTTTTTCCCAAGAAATATATGGGAATTCTCTGTAATTTTAGCACAATTTCAGAACGATTCGTGAAAGTCACCTTTTAAGAATAACTTCCACTGCAGCCCATACATAAAAGTTTGCTCCTTTATTACTCTGCACATGGACAATTATTTGCGCTGTTATTTGCCCCAGGCATGTACCTATGTAATTACCGTTTACAGTGTAAAGATGGATGTTATCGGTCGCTGAACGTCGGAGCAGTAGGCGTTTAATGCATTTTCCCATAGGGTCCAATGCAAAATTGACACCTCATTTTCTCCATTCTCAAGAGCTTTGAGTCTCTGCAAAACATATACATGTGTAGACACAAATAAGTGAAATAGAATGAAGGCTATTTCAGCTTTAGCTTTTATTCCGTTTGGGAGCTAAAGTCGTACAAACTTTTGTTTACAAAAATTTCGATGGCCTATAGTTCGCAAGTTATGCAATCAGTTGACATAAGATTGTGCATACATGTAGACATGTTAATGGCCTTTATACATGCCAAGTTTCAGATGGCTACCTACTCATACAAGCAAGCAGTAGCGTTTTGAAATTTTCACAATTTGGGCTACACGTTCGGGACGATTTGTGACCTTAGGTGACTTGCACAATTTGGGCTGAAACTAGTGCCAAATGAGAGGGTTGGGATAAACATTCAATTGACCATATGTGTCAAAAATTCTCGTTCTTTAGTTTTCGAGTTATAGCCCCTGGAAGTCGTAAACTGCACGACTTTGCCCTCGAATATCTCGACAACGGAGAAAGGAGAATTTCTGGGATTTTTTCCCAAGAAATATATGGGAATTATCTGTAATTTAGCACAGTTTCAGAACGATTCGTGAAAGTCACCTTTTAAGAATAACTTCCACTGCAGCCCATACATAAAAGTTTGCTCCTTTATTACTCTGCACATGAACAATTATTTGCGCTGTTATTTGCCCCAGGCATGTACCTATGTAATTACCGTTTACAGTGTAAAGATGGATGTTATCGGTCGCTGAACGTCGGAGCAGTAGGCGTTTAATGCATTTTCCCATAGGGTCCAATGCAAAATTGACACCTCATTTTCTCCATTCTCAAGAGCTTTGAGTCTCTGCAAAACATATACATGTGTAGACACAAATAAGTGAAATAGAATGAAGGCTATTTCAGCTTTAGCTTTTATTCCGTTTGGGAGCTAAAGTCGTACAAACTTTTGTTTACAAAAATTTCGATGGCCTATAGTTCGCAAGTTATGCAATCAGTTGACATAAGATTGTGCATGCATGTAGCATGTTAATGGCCTTTATACATGCCAAGTTTCAGATGGCTACCTACTCATACAAGCAAGCAGTAGCGGTTTGAAATTTTCACAATTTGGGCTACACGTTCGGGACGATTCGTGACCTTAGGTGACTTGCACAATTCGGGCTGAAACTAGTGCCAAATGAGAGGGTTGGGATAAACATTCAATTAACCATATGTGCCAAAAATTCTCGTTCTTTAGTTTTCGAGTTATAGCCCCTGGAATTCGTAAACTGCACGACTTTGCCCTCGAATATCTCGACAATGGAGAAAGGAGAATTTCTGGGATTTTTTCCCAAGAAATATATGGGAATTATCTGTAGTTTTAGCACAGTTTCAGAACGATTCGTGAAAGTCACCTTTTAAGAATAACTTCCACTGCAGCCCATACATAAAAGTTTGCTCCTTTATTACTCTGCACATGGACAATTATTTGCGCTGTTATTTGCCCCAGGCATGTACCTATGTAATTACCGTTTACAGTGTAAAGATGGATGTTATCGGTCGCTGAACGTCGGAGCAGTAGGCGTTTAATGCATTTTCCCATAGGGTCCAATGCAAAATTGACACCTCATTTTCTCCATTCTCAAGAGCTTTGAGTCTCTGCAAAACATATACATGTGTAGACACAAATAAGTGAAATAGAATGAAGGCTATTTCAGCTTTAGCTTTTATTCCGTTTGGGAGCTAAAGTCGTACAAACTTTTGTTTACAAAAATTTCGATGGCCTACAGTTCGCAAGTTATGCAATCAGTTGACATAAGATTGTGCATGCATGTAGACATGTTAATGGCCTTTATACATGCCAAGTTTCAGATGGCTACCTACTCATACAAGCAAGCAGTAGCGGTTTGAAATTTTCACAATTTGGGCTACACGTTCGGGACGATTCGTGACCTTAGGTGACTTGCACAATTCGGGCTGAAACTAGTGCCAAATGAGAGGGTTGGGATAAACATTCAATTGACCATATGTGCCAAAATTCTCGTTCTTTAGTTTTCGAGTTATAGCCCCTGGAAGTCGTAAACTGCACGACTTTGCCCTCGAATATCTCGACAACGGAGAAAGGAGAATTTCTGGGATTTTTTCCCAAGAAATATATGGGAATTATCTGTAATTTTAGCACAGTTTCAGAACGATTCGTGAAAGTCACCTTTTAAGAATAACTTCCACTGGAGCCCATACATAAAAGTTTGCTCCTTTATTACTCTGCACATGGACAATTATTTGCGCTGTTATTTGCCCCAGGCATGTACCTATGTAATTACCGTTTACAGTGTAAAGATGGATGTTATCGGTCGCTGAACGTCGGAGCAGTAGGCGTTTAATGCATTTTCCCATAGGCTCCAATGCAAAATTGACACCTCATTTTCTCCATTCTCAAGAGCTTTGAGTCTCTGCAAAACATATACATGTGTAGACACAAATAAGTGAAATAGAATGAAGGCTATTTCAGCTTTAGCTTTTATTCCGTTTGGGAGCTAAAGTCGTACAAACTTTTGTTTACAAAAATTTCGATGGCCTATAGTTCGCAAGTTATGCAATCAGTTGACATAAGATTGTGCATGCATGTAGACATGTTAATGGCCTTTATACATGCCAAGTTTCAGATGGCTACCTACTCATACAAGCAAGCAGTAGCGGTTTGAAATTTTCACAATTTGGGCTACACGTTCGGGACGATTCGTGACCTTAGGTGACTTGCACAATTCTGGCTGAAACTAGTGCCAAATGAGAGGGTTGGGATAAACATTCAATTGACCATATGTGCCAAAAATTCTCGTTCTTTAGTTTTCGAGTTATAGCCCCTGGAAGTCGTAAACTGCACGACTTTGCCCTCGAATATCTCAACAACGGAGAAAGGAGAATTTCTGGGATTTTTTCCGAAGAAATATATGGGAATTCTCTGTAATTTTAGCACAGTTTCAGAACGATTCGTGAAAGTCACCTTTTAAGAATAACTTCCACTGCAGCCCATACATAAAAGTTTGCTCCTTTATTACTCTGCACATGGACAATTATTTGCGCTGTTATTTGCCCCAGGCATGTACCTATGTAATTACCGTTTACAGTGTAAAGATGGATGTTATCGGTCGCTGAACGTCGGAGCAGTAGGCGTTTAATGCATTTTCCCATAGGGTCCAATGCAAAATTGACACCTCATTTTCTCCATTCTCATGAGCTTTGAGTCTCTGCAAAACATATACATGTGTAGACACAAATAAGTGAAATAGAATGAAGGCTATTTCAGCTTTAGCTTTTATTCCGTTTGGGAGCTAAAGTCGTACAAACTTTTGTTTACAAAAATTTCGATGGCCTATAGTTCGCAAGTTATGCAATCAGTTGACATAAGATTGTGCATGCATGTAGACATGTTAATGGCCTTTATACATGCCAAGTTTCAGATGGCTACCTACTCATACAAGCAAGCAGTAGCGGTTTGAAATTTTCACAATTTGGGCTACACGTTCGGGACGATTCGTGACCTTAGGTGACTTGCACAATTCGGGCTGAAACTAGTGCCAAATGAGAGGGTTGGGATAAACATTCAATTGACCATATGTGCCAAAAATTCTCGTTCTTTAGTTTTCGAGTTATAGCCCCTGGAAGTCGTAAACTGCACCACTTTGCCCTCGAATATCTCGACAACGGAGAAAGGAGAATTTCTGGGATTTTTTCCCAAGAAATATATGGGAATTATCTGTAATTTTAGCACAGTTTCAGAACGATTCGTGAAAGTCACCTTTTAAGAATAACTTCCACTGCAGCCCATACATAAAAGTTTGCTCCTTTATTACTCTGCACATGGACAATTATTTGCGCTGTTATTTGCCCCAGGCATGTACCTATGTAATTACCGTTTACAGTGTAAAGATGGATGTTATCGGTCGCTGAACGTCGGAGCAGTAGGCGTTTAATGCATTTTCCCATAGGGTCCAATGCAAAATTGACACCTCATTTTCTCCATTCTCAAGAGCTTTGAGTCTCTGCAAATCATATACATGTGTAGACACAAATAAGTGAAATAGAATGAAGGCTATTTCAGCTTTAGCTTTTATTCCGTTTGGGAGCTAAAGTCGTACAAACTTTTGTTTACAAAAATTTCGATGGCCTATAGTTCGCAAGTTATGCAATCAGTTGACATAAGATTGTGCATGCATGTAGACATGTTAATGGCCTTTATACATGCCAAGTTTCAGATGGCTACCTACTCATACAAGCAAGCAGTAGCGGTTTGAAATTTTCACAATTTGGGCTACACGTTCGGGACGATTCGTGACCTTAGGTGACTTGCACAATTTGGGCTGAAACTAGTGCCAAATGAGAGGGTTGGGATAAACATTCAATTGACCATATGTGCCAAAAATTCTCGTTCTTTAGTTTTCGAGTTATAGCCCCTGGAAGTCGTAAACTGCACGACTTTGCCCTCGAATATCTCGACAACGGAGAAAGGAGAATTTCTGGGATTTTTTCCCAAGAAATATATGGGAATTATCTGTAATTTTAGCACAGTTTCAGAACGATTCGTGAAAGTCACCTTTTAAGAATAACTTCCACTGCAGCCCATACATAAAAGTTTGCTCCTTTATTACTCTGCACATGGACAATTATTTGCGCTGTTATTTGCCCCAGGCATGTACCTATGTAATTACCGTTTACAGTGTAAAGATGGATGTTATCGGTCGCTGAACGTCGGAGCAGTAGGCGCTTAATGCATTTTCCCATAGGGTCCAATGCAAAATTGACACCTCATTTTCTCCATTCTCAAGAGCTTTGAGTCTCTGCAAAACATATACATGTGTAGACACAAATAAGTGAAATAGAATGAAGGCTATTTCAGCTTTAGCTTTTATTCCGTTTGGGAGCTAAAGTCGTACAAACTTTTGTTTACAAAAATTTCGATGGCCTATAGTTCGCAAGTTATGCAATCAGTTGACATAAGATTGTGCATACATGTAGACATGTTAATGGCCTTTATACATGCCAAGTTTCAGATGGCTACCTACTCATACAAGCAAGCAGTAGCGGTTTGAAATTTTCACAATTTGGGCTACACGTTCGGGACGATTCGTGACCTTAGGTGACTTGCACAATTCGGGCTGAAACTAGTGCCAAATGAGACGGTAGGGATAAACATTCAATTGACCATATGTGCCAAAAATTCTCGTTCTTTAGTTTTCGAGTTATAGCCCCTGGAAGTCGTAAACTGCACGACTTTGCCCTCGAATATCTCGACAACGGAGAAAGGAGAATTTCTGGGATTTTTTCCCAAGAAATATATGGGAATTCTCTGTAATTTTAGCACAGTTTCAGAACGATTCGTGAAAGTCACCTTTTAAGAATAACTTCCACTGCAGCCCATACATAAAAGTTTGCTCCTTTATTACTCTGCACATGGACAATTATTTGCGCTGTTATTTGCCCCAGGCATGTACCTATGTAATTACCGTTTACAGTGTAAAGATGGATGTTATCGGTCGCTGAACGTCGGAGCAGTAGGCGTTTAATGCATTTTCCCATAGGGTCCAATGCAAAATTGACACCTCATTTTCTCCATTCTCAAGAGCTTTGAGTCTCTGCAAAACATATACATGTGTAGACACAAATAAGTGAAATAGAATGAAGGCTATTTCAGCTTTAGCTTTTATTCCGTTTGGGAGCTAAAGTCGTACAAACTTTTGTTTACAAAAATTTCGATGGCCTATAGTTCGCAAGTTATGCAATCAGTTGACATAAGATTGTGCATGCATGTAGACATGTTAATGGCCTTTATACATGCCAAGTTTCAGATGGCTACCTACTCATACAAGCAAGCAGTAGCGTTTTGAAATTTTCACAATTTGGGCTACACGTTCGGGACGATTTGTGACCTTAGGTGACTTGCACAATTTGGGCTGAAACTAGTGCCAAATGAGAGGGTTGGGATAAACATTCAATTGACCATATGTGTCAAAAATTCTCGTTCTTTAGTTTTCGAGTTATAGCCCCTGGAAGTCGTAAACTGCACGACTTTGCCCTCGAATATCTCGACAACGGAGAAAGGAGAATTTCTGGGATTTTTTCCCAAGAAATATATGGGAATTATCTGTAATTTAGCACAGTTTCAGAACGATTCGTGAAAGTCACCTTTTAAGAATAACTTCCACTGCAGCCCATACATAAAAGTTTGCTCCTTTATTACTCTGCACATAGACAATTATTTGCGCTGTTATTTGCCCCAGGCATGTACCTATGTAATTACCGTTTACAGTGTAAAGATGGATGTTATCGGTCGCTGAACGTCGGAGCAGTAGGCGTTTAATGCATTTTCCCATAGGGTCCAATGCAAAATTGACACCTCATTTTCTCCATTCTCAAGAGCTTTGAGTCTCTGCAAAACATATACATGTGTAGACACAAATAAGTGAAATAGAATGAAGGCTATTTCAGCTTTAGCTTTTATTCCGTTTGGGAGCTAAAGTCGTACAAACTTTTGTTTACAAAAATTTCGATGGCCTATAGTTCGCAAGTTATGCAATCAGTTGACATAAGATTGTGCATGCATGTAGACATGTTAATGGCCTTTATACATGCCAAGTTTCAGATGGCTACCTACTCATACAAGCAAGCAGTAGCGGTTTGAACTTTTCACAATTTGGGCTACACGTTCGGGACGATTCGTGACCTTAGGTGACTTGCACAATTCGGGCTGAAACTAGTGCCAAATGAGAGGGTTGCGATAAACATTCAATTGACCATATGTGCCAAACATTCTCGTTCTTTAGTTTTCGAGTTATAGCCCCTGGAAGTCGTAAACTGCACGACTTTGCCCTCGAATATCTCGACAACAGAGAAAGGAGAATTTCTGGGATTTTTTCCCAAGAAATATATGGGAATTATCTGTAATTTTAGCACAGTTTCAGAACGATTCGTGAAAGTCACCTTTTAAGAATAACTTCCACTGCAGCCCATACATAAAAGTTTGCTCCTTTATTACTCTGCACATGGACAATTATTTGCGCTGTTATTTGCCCCAGGCATGTACCTATGTAATTACCGTTTACAGTGTAAAGATGGATGTTATCGGTCGCTGAACGTCGGAGCAGTAGGCGTTTAATGCATTTTCCCATAGGGTCCAATGCAAAATTGACACCTCATTTTCTCCATTCTCAAGAGCTTTGAGTCTCTGCAAAACATATACATGTGTAGACACAAATAAGTGAAATAGAATGAAGGCTATTTCAGCTTTAGCTTTTATTCCGTTTGGGAGCTAAAGTCGTACAAACTTTTGTTTACAAAAATTTCGATGGCCTATAGTTCGCAAGTTATGCAATCAGTTGACATAAGATTGTGCATGCATGTAGACATGTTAATGGCCTTTATACATGCCAAGTTTCAGATGGCTACCTACTCATACAAGCAAGCAGTAGCGTTTTGAAATTTTCACAATTTGGGCTACACGTTCGGGACGATTTGTGACCTTAGGTGACTTGCACAATTTGGGCTGAAACTAGTGCCAAATGAGAGGGTTGGGATAAACATTCAATTGACCATATGTGTCAAAAATTCTCGTTCTTTAGTTTTCGAGTTATAGCCCCTGGAAGTCGTAAACTGCACGACTTTGCCCTCGAATATCTCGACAACGGAGAAAGGAGAATTTCTGGGATTTTTTCCCAAGAAATATATGGGAATTATCTGTAATTTAGCACAGTTTCAGAACGATTCGTGAAAGTCACCTTTTAAGAATAACTTCCACTGCAGCCCATACATAAAAGTTTGCTCCTTTATTACTCTGCACATAGACAATTATTTGCGCTGTTATTTGCCCCAGGCATGTACCTATGTAATTACCGTTTACAGTGTAAAGATGGATGTTATCGGTCGCTGAACGTCGGAGCAGTAGGCGTTTAATGCATTTTCCCATAGGGTCCAATGCAAAATTGACACCTCATTTTCTCCATTCTCAAGAGCTTTGAGTCTCTGCAAAACATATACATGTGTAGACACAAATAAGTGAAATAGAATGAAGGCTATTTCAGCTTTAGCTTTTATTCCGTTTGGGAGCTAAAGTCGTACAAACTTTTGTTTACAAAAATTTCGATGGCCTATAGTTCGCAAGTTATGCAATCAGTTGACATAAGATTGTGCATGCATGTAGACATGTTAATGGCCTTTATACATGCCAAGTTTCAGATGGCTACCTACTCATACAAGCAAGCAGTAGCGGTTTGAAATTTTCACAATTTGGGCTACACGTTCGGGACGATTCGTGATCTTAGGTGACTTGCACAATTCGGGCTGAAACTAGTGCCAAATGAGAGGGTTGGGATAAACATTCAATTGACCATATGTGCCAAAAATTCTCGTTCTTTAGTTTTCGAGTTATAGCCCCTGGAAGTCGTAAACTGCACGACTTTGCCCTCGAATATCTCGAAAACGGAGAAAGGAGAATTTCTGGGATTTTTTCCCAAGAAATATATGGGAATTATCTGTAATTTTAGCACAGTTTCAGAACGATTCGTGAAAGTCACCTTTTAAGAATAACTTCCACTGCAGCCCATAAATAAAAGTTTGCTCCTTTATTACTCTGCACATGGACAATTATTTGCGCTGTTATTTGCCCCAGGCATGTACCTATGTAATTACCGTTTACAGTGTAAAGATGGATGTTATCGGTCGCTGAACGTCGGAGCAGTAGGCGTTTAATGCATTTTCCCATAGGGTCCAATGCAAAATTGACACCTCATTTTCTCCATTCTCAAGAGCTTTGAGTCTCTGCAAAACATATACATGTGTAGACACAAATAAGTGAAATAGAATGAAGGCTATTTCAGCTTTAGCTTTTATTCCGTTTGGGAGCTAAAGTCGTACAAACTTTTGTTTACAAAAATTTCGATGGCCTATAGTTCGCAAGTTATGCAATCAGTTGACATAAGATTGTGCATGCATGTAGACATGTTAATGGCCTTTATACATGCCAAGTTTCAGATGGCTACCTACTCATACAAGCAAGCAGTAGCGGTTTGAAATTTTCACAATTTGGGCTACACGTTCGGGACGATTCGTGACCTTAGGTGACTTGCACAATTCGGGCTGAAACTAGTGCCAAATGAGAGGGTTGGGATAAACATTCAATTGACCATATGTGCCAAAAATTCTCGTTCTTTAGTTTTCGAGTTATAGCCCCTGGAATTCGTAAACTGCACGACTTTGCCCTCGAATATCTCGACAACGGAGAAAGGAGAATTTCTGGGATTTTTTCCCAAGAAATATATGGGAATTATCTGTAATTTTAGCACAGTTTCAGAACGATTCGTGAAAGTCACCTTTTAAGAATAACTTCCACTGCAGCCCATACATAAAAATTTGCTCCTTTATTACTCTGCACATGGACAATTATTTGCGCTGTTATTTGCCCCAGGCATGTACCTATGTAATTACCGTTTACAGTGTAAAGATGGATGTTATCGGTCGCTGAACGTCGGAGCAGTAGGCGTTTAATGCATTTTCCCATAGGGTCCAATGCAAAATTGACACCTCATTTTCTCCATTCTCAAGAGCTTTGAGTCTCTGCAAAACATATACATGTGTAGACACAAATAAGTGAAATAGAATGAAGGCTATTTCAGCTTTAGCTTTTATTCCGTTTGGGAGCTAAAGTCGTACAAACTTTTGTTTACAAAAATTTCGATGGCCTATAGTTCGCAAGTTATGCAATCAGTTGACATAAGGTTGTGCATGCATGTAGACATGTTAATGGTCTTTATACATGCCAAGTTTCAGATGGCTACCTACTCATACAAGCAAGCAGTAGCGGTTTGAAATTTTCACAATTTGGGCTACACGTTCGGGACGATTCGTGACGTTAGGTGACTTGCACAATTTGGGCTGAAACTAGTGCCAAATGAGAGGGTTGGGATAAACATTCAATTGACCATATGTGCCAAAAATTCTCGTTCTTTAGTTTTCGAGTTATAGCCCCTGGAAGTCGTAAACTGCACGACTTTGCCCTCGAATATCTCGAAAACGGAGAAAGGAGAATTTCTGGGATTTTTTCCCAAGAAATATATGGGAATTATCTGTAATTTTAGCACAGTTTCAGAACGATTCGTGAAAGTCACCTTTTAAGAATAACTTCCACTGCAGCCCATACATAAAAGTTTGCTCCTTTATTACTCTGCACATGGACAATTATTTGCGCTGTTATTTGCCCCAGGCACGTACCTATGTAATTACCGTTTACAGTGTAAAGATGGATGTTATCGGTCGCTGAACGTCGGAGCAGTAGGCGTTTAATGCATTTTCCCATAGGGTCCAATGCAAAATTGACACCTCATTTTCTCCATTCTCAAGAGCTTTGAGTCTCTGCAAAACATATACATGTGTAGACACAAATAAGTGAAATAGAATGAAGGCTATTTCAGCTTTAGCTTTTATTCCGTTTGGGAGCTAAAGTCGTACAAACTTTTGTTTACAAAAATTTCGATGGCCTATAGTTCGCAAGTTATGCAATCAGTTGACATAAGATTGTGCATGCATGTAGACATGTTAATGGCCTTTATACATGCCAAGTTTCAGATGGCTACCTACTCATACAAGCAAGCAGTAGCGGTTTGAAATTTTCACAATTTGGGCTACACGTTCGGGACGATTCGTGACGTTAGGTGACTTGCACAATTTGGGCTGAAACTAGTGCCAAATGAGAGGGTTGGGATAAACATTCAATTGACCATATGTGCCAAAAATTCTCGTTCTTTAGTTTTCGAGTTATAGCCCCTGGAAGTCGTAAACTGCACGGCTTTGCCCTCGAATATCTCGAAAACGGAGAAAGGAGAATTTCTGGGATTTTTTCCCAAGAAATATATGGGAATTATCTGTAATTTTAGCACAGTTTCAGAACGATTCGTGAAAGTCACCTTTTAAGAATAACTTCCACTGCAGCCCATACATAAAAGTTTGCTCCTTTATTACTCTGCACATGGACAATTATTTGCGCTGTTATTTGCCCCAGGCATGTACCTATGTAATTACCGTTTACAGTGTAAAGATGGATGTTATCGGTCGCTGAACGTCGGAGCAGTAGGCGTTTAATGCATTTTCCCATAGGGTCCAATGCAAAATTGACACCTCATTTTCTCCATTCTCAAGAGCTTTGAGTCTCTGCAAAACATATACATGTGTAGACACAAATAAGTGAAATAGAATGAAGGCTATTTCAGCTTTAGCTTTTATTCCGTTTGGGAGCTAAAGTCGTACAAACTTTTGTTTACAAAAAATTCGATGGCCTATAGTTCGCAAGTTATGCAATCAGTTGACATAAGATTGTGCATGCATGTAGACATGTTAATGGCCTTTATACATGCCAGGTTTCAGATGGCTACCTACTCATACAAGCAAGCAGTAGCGGTTTGAAATTTTCACAATTTGGGCTACACGTTCGGGACGATTCGTGACCTAAGGTGACTTGCACAATTCGGGCTGAAACTAGTGCCAAATGAGAGGTTTGGGATAAACATTCAATTGACCATATGTGCCAAAAATTCTCGTTCTTTAGTTTTCGAGTTATAGCCCCTGGAAGTCGTAAACTGCACGACTTTGCCCTCGAATATCTCGACAACGGAGAAAGGAGAATTTCTGGGATTTTTTCCCAAGAAATATATAGGAATTATCTGTAATTTTAGCACAGTTTCAGAACGATTCGTGAAAGTCACCTTTTAAGAATAACTTCCACTGCAGCCCATACATAAAAGTTTGCTCCTTTATTACTCTACACATGGACAATTATTTGCGCTGTTATTTGCCCCAGGCATGTACCTATGTAATTACCGTTTACAGTGTAAAGATGGATGTTATCGGTCGCTGAACGTCGGAGCAGTAGGCGTTTAATGCATTTTCCCATAGGGTCCAATGCAAAATTGACACCTCATTTTCTCCATTCTCAAGAGCTTTGAGTCTCTGCAAAACATATACATGTGTAGACACAAATAAGTGAAATAGAATGAAGGCTATTTCAGCTTTAGCTTTTATTCCGTTTGGGAGCTAAAGTCGTACAAACTTTTGTTTACAAAAATTTCGATGGCCTATAGTTCGCAAGTTATGCAATCAGTTGACATAAGATTGTGCATGCATGTAGACATGTTAATGGCCTTTATACATGCCAAGTTTCAGATGGCTACCTACTCATACAAGCAAGCAGTAGCGGTTTGAAATTTTCACAATTTGGGCTACACGTTCGGGACGATTCGTGACCTTAGGTGACTTGCACAATTCGGGCTGAAACTAGTGCCAAATGAGAGGGTTGGGATAAACATTCAATTGACCATATGTGCCAAAAATTCTCGTTCTTTAGTTTTCGAGTTATAGCCCCTGGAAGTCGTAAACTGCACGACTTTGCCCTCAAATATCTCGACAACGGAGAAAGGAGAATTTCTGGGATTTTTTCCCAAGAAATATATGGGAATTATCTGTAATTTTAGCACAGTTTTAGAACGATTCGTGAAAGTCACCTTTTAAGAATAACTTCTACTGCAGCCCATACATAAAAGTTTGCTCCTTTATTACTCTACACATGGACAATTATTTGCGCTGTTATTTGCCCCAGGCATGTACCTATGTAATTACCGTTTACAGTGTAAAGATGGAT
This sequence comes from Ctena decussata, assembly GCA_963989385.1. Classification (NCBI taxonomy): domain Eukaryota; kingdom Metazoa; phylum Mollusca; class Bivalvia; order Lucinida; family Lucinidae; genus Ctena; species Ctena decussata. The sequence continues at coordinate 17,430,369 of OZ022512.1, read as the reverse complement.
GTTATCGGTCGCTGAACGTCGGAGCAGTAGGCGTTTAATGCATTTTCTCATAGGGTCCAATGCAAAATTGACACCTCATTTTCTCCATTCTCAAGAGCTTTGAGTCTCTGCAAAACATATACATGTGTAGACACAAATAAGTGAAATAGAATGAAGGCTATTTCAGCTTTAGCTTTTATTCCGTTTGGGAGCTAAAGTCGTACAAACTTTTGTTTACAAAAATTTCGATGGCCTATAGTTCGCAAGTTATGCAATCAGTTGACATAAGATTGTGCATGCATGTAGACATGTTAATGGCCTTTATACATGCCAAGTTTCAGATGGCTACCTACTCATACAAGCAAGCAGTAGCGGTTTGAAATTTTCACAATTTGGGCTACACGTTCGGGACGATTCGTGACCTTAGGTGACTTGCACAATTCGGGCTGAAACTAGTGCCAAATGAGAGGGTTGGGATAAACATTCAATTGACCATATGTGCCAAAAATTCTCGTTCTTTAGTTTTCGAGTTATAGCCCCTGGAAGTCGTAAACTGCACGACTTTGCCCTCGAATATCTCGACAACGGAGAAAGGAGAATTTCTGGGATTTTTTCCCAAGAAATATATGGGAATTATCTGTAATTTTAGCACAGTGTCAGAACGATTCGTGAAAGTCACCTTTTAAGAATAATTTCCACTGCAGCCCATACATAAAAGTTTGCTCCTTTATTACTCTGCACATGGACAATTATTTGCGCTGTTATTTGCCCCAGGCATGTGTCTATGTAATTACCGTTTACAGTGTAAAGATGGATGTTATCGGTCGCTGAACGTCGGAGCAGTAGGCGTTTAATGCATTTTCCCATAGGGTCCAATGCAAAATTGACACCTCATTTTCTCCATTCTCAAGAGCTTTGAGTCTCTGCAAAACATATACATGTGTAGACACAAATAAGTGAAATAGAATGAAGGCTATTTCAGCTTTAGCTTTTATTCCGTTTGGGAGCTAAAGTCGTACAAACTTTTGTTTACAAAAATTTCATTGGCCTATAGTTCGCAAGTTATGCAATCAGTTGACATAAGATTGTGCATGCATATAGACATGTTAATGGCCTTTATACATGCCAAGTTTCAGATGGCTACCTACTCATACAAGCAAGCAGTAGCGTTTTGAAATTTTCACAATTTGGGCTACACGTTCGGGACGATTTGTGACCTTAGGTGACTTGCACAATTTGGGCTGAAACTAGTGCCAAATGAGAGGGTTGGGATAAACATTCAATTGACCATATGTGCCAAAAATTCTCGTTCTTTAGTTTTCGAGTTATAGCCCCTGGAAGTCGTAAACTGCACGACTTTGCCCTCGAATATCTCGACAACGGAGAAAGGAGAATTTCTGGGATTTTTTCCCAAGAAATATATGGGAATTATCTGTAATTTAGCACAGTTTCAGAACGATTCGTGAAAGTCACCTTTTAAGAATAACTTCCACTGCAGCCCATAAATAAAAGTTTGCTCCTTTATTACTCTGCACATGGACAATTATTTGCGCTGTTATTTGCCCCAGGCATGTACCTATGTAATTACCGTTTACAGTGTAAAGATGGATGTTATCGGACGCTGAACGTCGGAGCAGTAGGCGTTTAATGCATTTTCCCATAGGGTCCAATGCAAAATTGACACCTCATTTTCTCCATTCTCAAGAGCTTTGAGTCTCTGCAAAACATATACATGTGTAGACACAAATAAGTGAAATAGAATGAAGGCTATTTCAGCTTTAGCTTTTATTCCGTTTGGGAGCTAAAGTCGTAAAAACTTTTGTTTACAAAAATTTCGATGGCCTATAGTTCGCAAGTTATGCAATCAGTTGACATAAGATTGTGCATGCATGTAGACATGTTAATGGCCTTTATACATGCCAAGTTTCAGATGGCTACCTACTCATACAAGCAAGCAGTAGCGGTTTGAAATTTTCACAATTTGGGCCACACGTTCGGGACGATTCGTGACCTTAGGTGACTTGCACAATTCGGGCTGAAACTAGTGCCAAATGAGAGGGTTGGGATAAACATTCAATTGACCATATGTGCCAAAAATTCTCGTTCTTTAGTTTTCGAGTTATAGCCCCTGGAAGTCGTAAACTGCACGACTTTGCCCTCGAATATCTCGACAACGGAGAAAGGAGAATTTCTGGGATTTTTTCCCAAGAAATATATGGGAATTATCTGTAATTTTAGCACAGTTTCAGAACGATTCGTGAAAGTCAGCTTTTAAGAATAATTTCCACTGCAGCCCATACATAAAAGTTTGCTCCTTTATTACTCTGCACATGGACAATTATTTGCGCTGTTATTTGCCCCAGGCATGTACCTATGTAATTACCGTTTACAGTGTAAAGATGGATGTTATCGGTCGCTGAACGTCGGAGCAGTAGGCGTTTAATGCATTTTCCCATAGGGTCCAATGCAAAATTGACACCTCATTTTCTCCATTCTCAAGAGCTTTGAGTCTCTGCAAAACATATACATGTGTAGACACAAATAAGTGAAATAGAATGAAGGCTATTTCAACTTTAGCTTTTATTCCGTTTGGGAGCTAAAGTCGTACAAACTTTTGTTTACAAAAATTTCGATGGCCTATAGTTCGCAAGTTATGCAATCAGTTGACATAAGATTGTGCATGCATGTAGACATGTTAATGGCCTTTATACATGCCAAGTTTCAGATGGCTACCTACTCATACAAGCAAGCAGTAGCGGTTTGAAATTTTCACAATTTGGGCTACACGTTCGGGACGATTCGTGACCTTAGGTGACTTGCACAATTCGGGCTGAAACTAGTGCCAAATGAGAGGGTTGGGATAAACATTCAATTGACCATATGTGCCAAAATTCTCGTTCTTTAGTTTTCGAGTTATAGCCCCTGGAAGTCGTAAACTGCACGACTTTGCCCTCGAATATCTCAACAACGGAGAAAGGAGAATTTCTGGGATTTTTTCCCAAGAAATATATGGGAATTATCTGTAATTTTAGCACAGTTTCAGAACGATTCGTGAAAGTCACCTTTTAAGAATAACTTCCACTGCAGCCCATACATAAAAGTTTGCTCCTTTATTACTCTGCACATGGACAATTATTTGCGCTGTTATTTGCCCCAGGCATGTACCTATGTAATTACCGTTTACAGTGTAAAGAAGGATGTTATCGGTCGCTGAACGTCGGAGCAGTAGGCGTTTAATGCATTTTCCCATAGGGTCCAATGCAAAATTGACACCTCATTTTCTCCATTCTCAAGAGCTTTGAGTCTCTGCAAAACATATACATGTGTAGACACAAATAAGTGAAATAGAATGAAGGCTATTTCAGCTTTAGCTTTTATTCCGTTTGGGAGCTAAAGTCGTACAAACTTTTGTTTACAAAAATTTCGATGGCCTATAGTTCGCAAGTTATGCAATCAGTTGACATAAAATTGTGCATGCATGTAGACATGTTAATGGCCTTTATACATGCCAAGTTTCAGATGGCTACCTACTCATACAAGCAAGCAGTAGCGGTTTGAAATTTTCACAATTTGGGCTACACGTTCGGGACGATTCGTGACCTTAGGTGACTTGCACAATTCGGGCTGAAACTAGTGCCAAATGAGAGGGTTGGGATAAACATTCAATTGACCATATGTGCCAAAAATTCTCGTTCTTTAGTTTTCGAGTTATAGCCCCTGGAAGTCGTAAACTGCACGACTTTGCCCTCGAATATCTCGACAACGGAGAAAGGAGAATTTCTGGGATTTATTCCCAAGAAATATATGGGAATTATCTGTAATTTTAGCACAGTTTCAGAACGATTCGTGAAAGTCACCTTTTAAGAATAACTTCCACTGCAGCCCATACATAAAAGTTTGCTCCTTTATTACTCTGCACATGGACAATTATTTGCGCTGTTATTTGCCCCAGGCATGTACCTATGTAATTACCGTTTACAGTGTAAAGATGGATGTTATCGGTCGCTGAACGTCGGAGCAGTAGGCGTTTAATGCATTTTCCCATAGGGTCCAATGCAAAATTGACACCTCATTTTCTCCATTCTCAAGAGCTTTGAGTCTCTGCAAAACATATACATGTGTAGACACAAATAAGTGAAATAGAATGAAGGCTATTTCAGCTTTAGCTTTTATTCCGTTTGGGAGCTAAAGTCGTACAAACTTTTGTTTACAAAAATTTCGATGGCCTATAGTTCGCAAGTTATGCAATCAGTTGACATAAGATTGTGCATGCATGTAGACATGTTAATGGCCTTTATACATGCCAAGTTTCAGATGGCTACCTACTCATACAAGCAAGCAGTAGCGGTTTGAAATTTTCACAATTTGGGCTACACGTTCGGGACGATTCGTGACCTTAGGTGACTTGCACAATTTGGGCTGAAACTAGTGCCAAATGAGAGGGTTGGGATAAACATTCAATTGACCATATGTGCCAAAAATTCTCGTTCTTTAGTTTTCGAGTTATAGCCCCTGGAAGTCGTAAACTGCACGACTTTGCCCTCGAATATCTCGACAACGGAGAAAGGAGAATTTCTGGGATTTTTTCCCAAGAAATATATGGGAATTATCTGTAATTTTAGCACAGTTTCAGAACGATTCGTGAAAGTCAGCTTTTAAGAATAACTTCCACTGCAGCCCATACATAAAAGTTTGCTCCTTTATTACTCTGCACATGGACAATTATTTGCGCTGTTATTTTCCCCAGGCATGTACCTATGTAATTACCGTTTACAGTGTAAAGATGGATGTTATCGGTCGCTGAACGTCGGAGCAGTAGGCGTTTAATGCATTTTCCCATAGGGTCCAATGCAAAATTGACACCTCATTTTCTCCATTCTCAAGAGCTTTGAGTCTCTGCAAAACATATACATGTGTAGACACAAATAAGTGAAATAGAATGAAGGCTATTTCAGCTTTAGCTTTTATTCCGTTTGGGAGCTAAAGTCGTACAAACTTTTGTTTACAAAAATTTCGATGGCCTATAGTTCGCAAGTTATGCAATCAGTTGACATAAGATTGTGCATGCATGTAGACATGTTAATGGCCTTTATACATGCCAGGTTTCAGATGGCTACCTACTCATACAAGCAAGCAGTAGCGGTTTGAAATTTTCACAATTTGGGCTACACGTTCGGGACGATTCGTGACCTTAGGTGACTTGCACAATTCGGGCTGAAACTAGTGCCAAATGAGAGGGTTGGGATAAACATTCAATTGACCATATGTGCCAAAAATTCTCGTTCTTTAGTTTTCGAGTTATAGCCCCTGGAAGTCGTAAACTGCACGACTTTGCCCTCGAATATCTCGACAACGGAGAAAGGAGAATTTCTGGGATTTTTTCCCAAGAAATATATGGGAATTATCTGTAATTTTAGCACAGTTTCAGAACGATTCGTGAAAGTCACCTTTTAAGAATAACTTCCACTGCAGCCCATACATAAAAGTTTGCTCCTTTATTACTCTGCACATGGACAATTATTTGCGCTGTTATTTGCCCCAGGCATGTACCTATGTAATTACCGTTTACAGTGTAAAGATGGATGTTATCGGTCGCTGAACGTCGGAGCAGTAGGCGTTTAATGCATTTTCCCATAGGGTCCAATGCAAAATTGACACCTCATTTTCTCCATTCTCAAGAGCTTTGAGTCTCTGCAAATCATATACATGTGTAGACACAAATAAGTAAAATAGAATGAAGGCTATTTCAGCTTTAGCTTTTATTCCGTTTGGGAGCTAAAGTCGTACAAACTTTTGTTTACAAAAATTTCGATGGCCTATAGTTCGCAAGTTATGCAATCAGTTGACATAAGATTGTGCATGCATGTAGACATGTTAATGGCCTTTATACATGCCAAGTTTCAGATGGCTACCTACTCATACAAGCAAGCAGTAGCGGTTTGAAATTTTCACAATTTGGGCTACACGTTCGGGACGATTCGTGACCTTAGGTGACTGGCACAATTCGGGCTGAAACTAGTGCCAAATGAGAGGGTTGGGATAAACATTCAATTGACCATATGTGCCAAAAATTCTCGTTCTTTAGTTTTCGAGTTATAGCCCCTGGAAGTCGTAAACTGCACGACTTTGCCCTCGAATATCTCGACAACGGAGAAAGGAGAATTTCTGGGATTTTTTCCCAAGAAATATATGGGAATTATCTGTAATTTTAGCACAGTTTCAGAACGATTCGTGAAAGTCAGCTTTTAAGAATAACTTCCACTGCAGCCCATACATAAAAGTTTGCTCCTTTATTACTCTGCACATGGACAATTATTTGCGCTGTTATTTTCCCCAGGCATGTACCTATGTAATTACCGTTTACAGTGTAAAGATGGATGTTATCGGTCGCTGAACGTCGGAGCAGTAGGCGTTTAATGCATTTTCCCATAGGGTCCAATGCAAAATTGACACCTCATTTTCTCCATTCTCAAGAGCTTTGAGTCTCTGCAAAACATATACATGTGTAGACACAAATAAGTGAAATAGAATGAAGGCTATTTCAGCTTTAGCTTTTATTCCGTTTGGGAGCTAAAGTCGTACAAACTTTTGTTTACAAAAATTTTGATGGCCTATAGTTCGCAAGTTATGCAATCAGTTGACATAAGATTGTGCATGCATGTAGACATGTTAATGGCCTTTATACATGCCAAGTTTCAGATGGCTACCTACTCATACAAGCAAGCAGTAGCGGTTTGAAATTTTCACAATTTGGGCTACACGTTCGGGACGATTCGTGACCTTAGGTGACTTGCACAATTCGGGCTGAAACTAGTGCCAAATGAGAGGGTTGGGATAAACATTCAATTGACCATATGTGCCAAAATTCTCGTTCTTTAGTTTTCGAGTTATAGCCCCTGGAAGTCGTAAACTGCACGACTTTGCCCTCGAATATCTCGACAACGGAGAAAGGAGAATTTCTGGGATTTTTTCCCAAGAAATATATGGGAATTATCTGTAATTTTAGCACAGTTTCAGAAATATTCGTGAAAGTCAGCTTTTAAGAATAATTTCCACTGCAGCCCATACATAAAAGTTTGCTCCTTTATTACTCTGCACATGGACAATTATTTGCGCTGTTATTTGCCCCAGGCATGTACCTATGTAATTACCGTTTACAGTGTAAAGATGGATGTTATCGGTCGCTGAACGTCGGAGCAGTAGGCGTTTAATGCATTTTCCCATAGGGTCCAATGCAAAATTGACACCTCATTTTCTCCATTCTCAAGAGCTTTGAGTCTCTGCAAAACATATACATGTGTAGACACAAATAAGTGAAATAGAATGAAGGCTATTTCAGCTTTAGCTTTTATTCCGTTTGGGAGCTAAAGTCGTACAAACTTTTGTTTACAAAAATTTCGATGGCCTATAGTTCGCAAGTTATGCAATCAGTTGACATAAGATTGTGCATGCATGTAGACATGTTAATGGCCTTTATACATGCCAAGTTTCAGGTGGCTACCTACTCATACAAGCAAGCAGTAGCGGTTTGAAATTTTCACAATTTGGGCTACACGTTCGGGACGATTCGTGACCTTAGGTGACTTGCACAATTCGGGCTGAAACTAGTGCCAAATGAGAGGGTTGGGATAAACATTCAATTGACCATATGTGCCAAAATTCTCGTTCTTTAGTTTTCGAGTTATAGCCCCTGGAAGTCGTAAACTGCACGACTTTGCCCTCGAATATCTCGACAACGGAGAAAGGAGAATTTCTGGGATTTTTTCCCAAGAAATATATGGGAATTATCTGTAATTTTAGCACAGTTTCAGAACGATTCGTGAAAGTCACCTTTTAAGAATAACTTCCACTGCAGCCCATACATAAAAGTTTGCTCCTTTATTACTCTGCACATGGACAATTATTTGCGCTGTTATTTGCCCCAGGCATGTACCTATGTAATTACCGTTTACAGTGTAAAGATGGATGTTATCGGTCGCTGAACGTCGGAGCAGTAGGCGTTTAATGCATTTTCCCATAGGGTCCAATGCAAAATTGACACCTCATTTTCTCCATTCTCAAGAGCTTTGAGTCTCTGCAAAACATATACATGTGTAGACACAAATAAGTGAAATAGAATGAAGGCTATTTCAGCTTTAGCTTTTATTCCGTTTGGGAGCTAAAGTCGTACAAACTTTTGTTTACAAAAATTTCGATGGCCTATAGTTCGCAAGTTATGCAATCAGTTGACATAAGATTGTGCATGCATGTAGACATGTTAATGGCCTTTATACATGCCAAGTTTCAGATGGCTACCTACTCATACAAGCAAGCAGTAGCGGTTTGAAATTTTCACAATTTGGGCTACACGTTCGGGACGATTCGTGACCTTAGGTGACTTACACAATTCGGGCTGAAACTAGTGCCAAATGAGAGGGTTGGGATAAACATTCAATTGACCATATGTGCCAAAAATTCTCGTTCTTTAGTTTTCGAGTTATAGCCCCTGGAAGTCGTAAACTGCACGACTTTGCCCTCGAATATCTCAACAACGGAGAAAGGAGAATTTCTGGGATTTTTTCCCAAGAAATATATGGGAATTCTCTGTAATTTTAGCACAGTTTCAGAACGATTCGTGAAAGTCACCTTTTAAGAATAACTTCCACTGCAGCCCATACATAAAAGTTTGCTCCTTTATTACTCTGCACATGGACAATTATTTGCGCTGTTATTTTCCCCAGGCATGTACCTATGTAATTACCGTTTACAGTGTAAAGATGGATGTTATCGGTCGCTGAACGTCGGAGCAGTAGGCGTTTAATGCATTTTCCCATAGGGTCCAATGCAAAATTGACACCTCATTTTCTCCATTCTCAAGAGCTTTGAGTCTCTGCAAAACATATACATGTGTAGACACAAATAAGTGAAATAGAATGAAGGCTATTTCAGCTTTAGCTTTTATTCCGTTTGGGAGCTAAAGTCGTACAAACTTTTGTTTACAAAAATTTCGATGGCCTATAGTTCGCAAGTTATGCAATCAGTTGACATAAGATTGTGCATGCATGTAGACATGTTAATGGCCTTTATACATGCCAAGTTTCAGATGGCTACCTACTCATACAAGCAAGCAGTAGCGGTTTGAAATTTTCACAATTTGGGCTACACGTTCGGGACGATTCGTGACCTTAGGTGACTTGCACAATTCGGGCTGAAACTAGTGCCAAATGAGAGGGTTGGGATAAACATTCAATTGACCATATGTGCCAAAAATTCTCGTTCTTTAGTTTTCGAGTTATAGCCCCTGGAAGTCGTAAACTGCACGACTTTGCCCTCGAATATCTCGACAACGGAGAAAGGAGAATTTCTGGGATTTTTTCCCAAGAAATATATGGGAATTATCTGTAATTTTAGCACAGTTTCAGAACGATTCGTGAAAGTCACATTTTAAGAATAACTTCCACTGCAGCCCATACATAAAAGTTTGCTCCTTTTTTACTCTGCACATGGACAATTATTTGCGCTGTTATTTGCCCCAGGCATGTACCTATGTAATTACCGTTTACAGTGTAAAGATGGATGTTATCGGTCGCTGAACGTCGGAGCAGTAGGCGTTTAATGCATTTTCCCATAGGGTCCAATGCAAAATTGACACCTCATTTTCTCCATTCTCAAGAGCTTTGAGTCTCTGCAAAACATATACATGTGTAGACACAAATAAGTGAAATAGAATGAAGGCTATTTCAGCTTTAGCTTTTATTCCGTTTGGGAGCTAAAGTCGTACAAACTTTTGTTTACAAAAATTTCGATGGCCTATAGTTCGCAAGTTATGCAATCAGTTGACATAAGATTGTGCATGCATGTAGACATGTTAATGGCCTTTATACATGCCAAGTTTCAGATGGCTACCTACTCATACAAGCAAGCAGTAGCGGTTTGAAATTTTCACAATTTGGGCTAAACGTTCGGGACGATTCGTGACCTTAGGTGACTTGCACAATTCGGGCTGAAACTAGTGCCAAATGAGAGGGTTGGGATAAACATTCAATTGACCATATGTGCCAAAAATTCTCGTTCTTTAGTTTTTGAGTTATAGCCCCTGGAAGTCGTAAACTGCACGACTTTGCCCTCGAATATCTCGACAACGGAGAAAGGAGAATTTCTGGGATTTTTTCCCAAGAAATATATGGGAATTATCTGTAATTTTAGCACAGTTTCAGAACGATTCGTGAAAGTCACCTTTTAAGAATAACTTCCACTGCAGCCCATACATAAAAGTTTGCTCCTTTATTACTCTGCACATGGACAATTATTTGCGCTGTTATTTGCCCCAGGCATGTACCTATGTAATTACCGTTTACAGTGTAAAGATGGATGTTATCGGTCGCTGAACGTCGGAGCAGTAGGCGTTTAATGCATTTTCCCATAGGGTCCAATGCAAAATTGACACCTCATTTTCTCCATTCTCAAGAGCTTTGAGTCTCTGCAAAACATATACATGTGTAGACACAAATAAGTGAAATAGAATGAAGGCTATTTCAGCTTTAGCTTTTATTCCGTTTGGGAGCTAAAGTCGTACAAACTTTTGTTTACAAAAATTTCGATGGCCTATAGTTCGCAAGTTATGCAATCAGTTGACATAAGATTGTGCATGCATGTAGACATGTTAATGGCCTTTATACATGCCAAGTTTCAGATGGCTACCTACTCATACAAGCAAGCAGTAGCGGTTTGAAATTTTCACAATTTGGGCTACACGTTCGGAACGATTCGTTACCTTAGGTGACTTGCACAATTCGGGCTGAAACTAGTGCCAAATGAGAGGGTTGGGATAAACATTCAATTAACCATATGTGCCAAAAATTCTCGTTCTTTAGTTATCGAGTTATAGCCCCTGGAAGTCGTAAACTGCACGACTTTGCCCTCGAATATCTCGACAACGGAGAAAGGAGAATTTCTGGGATTTTTTCCCAAGAAATATATGGGAATTATCTGTAATTTTAGCACAGTTTCAGAACGATTCGTGAAAGTCACCTTTTAAGAATAACTTCCACTGCAGCCCATACATAAAAGTTTGCTCCTTTATTACTCTGCACATGGACAATTATTTGCGCTGTTATTTGCCCCAGGCATGTACCTATGTAATTACCGTTTACAGTGTAAAGATGGATGTTATCGGTCGCTGAACGTCGGAGCAGTAGGCGTTTAATGCATTTTCCCATAGGGTCCAATGCAAAATTGACACCTCATTTTCTCCATTCTCAAGAGCTTTGAGTCTCTGCAAAACATATACATGTGTAGACACAAATAAGTGAAATAGAATGAAGGCTATTTCAGCTTTAGCTTTTATTCCGTTTGGGAGCTAAAGTCGTACAAACTTTTGTTTACAAAAATTTCGATGGCCTATAGTTCGCAAGTTATGCAATCAGTTGACATAAGATTGTGCATGCATGTAGACATGTTAATGGCCTTTATACATGCCAAGTTTCAGATGGCTACCTACTCATACAAGCAAGCAGTAGCGGTTTGAAATTTTCACAATTTGGGCTACACGTTCGGGACGATTCGTGACCTTAGGTGACTTGCACAATTTGGGCTGAAACTAGTGCCAAATGAGAGGGTTGGGATAAACATTCAATTGACCATATGGGCCAAAAATTCTCGTTCTTTTTGTTTTCGAGTTATAGCCCCTGGAAGTCGTAAACTGCACGACTTTGCCCTCGAATATCTCGAAAACGGAGAAAGGAGAATTTCTGGGATTTTTTCCCAAGAAATATATGGGAATTATCTGTAATTTTAGCACAGTTTGAGAACGATTCGTGAAAGTCACCTTTTAAGAATAACTTCCACTGCAGCCCATACATAAAAGTTTGCTCCTTTATGACTCTGCACATGGACAATTATTTGCGCTGTTATTTGCCCCAGGCATGTACCTATGTAATTACCGTTTACAGTGTAAAGATGGATGTTATCGGTCGCTGAACGTCGGAGCAGTAGGCGTTTAATGCATTTTCCCATAGGGTCCAATGCAAAATTGACACCTCATTTTCTCCATTCTCAAGAGCTTTGAGTCTCTGCAAAACATATACATGTGTAGACACAAATAAGTGAAATAGAATGAAGGCTATTTCAGCTTTAGCTTTTATTCCGTTTGGGAGCTAAAGTCGTACAAACTTTTGTTTACAAAAATTTCGATGGCCTATAGTTCGCAAGTTATGCAATCAGTTGACATAAGATTGTGCATGCATGTAGACATGATAATGGCCTTTATACATGCCAAGTTTCAGATGGCTACCTATTCATACAAGCAAGCAGTAGCGGTTTGAAATTTTCACAATTTGGGCTACACGTTCGGGACGATTCGTGACCGTAGGTGACTTGCACAATTTGGGCTGAAACTAGTGCCAAATGAGAGGGTTGGGATAAACATTCAATTGACCATATGTGCCAAAAATTCTCGTTCTTTAGTTTTCGAGTTATAGCCCCTGGAAGTCGTAAACTGCACGACTTTGCCCTCGAATATCTCGACAACGGAGAAAGGAGAATTTCTGGGATTTTTTCCCAAGAAATATATGGGAATTATCTGTAATTTTAGCACAGTTTCAGAACGATTCGTGAAAGTCACCTTTTAAGAATAACTTCCACTGCAGCCCATACATAAAAGTTTGCTCCTTTATTACTCTGCACATGGACAATTATTTGCGCTGTTATTTGCCCCAGGCATGTACCTATGTAATTACCGTTTACAGTGTAAAGATGGATGTTATCGGTCGCTGAACGTCGGAGCAGTAGGCGTTTAATGCATTTTCCCATAGGGTCCGATGCAAAATTGACACCTCATTTTCTCCATTCTCAAGAGCTTTGAGTCTCTGCAAAACATATACATGTGTAGACACAAATAAGTGAAATAGAATGAAGGCTATTTCAGCTTTAGCTTTTATTCCGTTTGGGAGCTAAAGTCGTACAAACTTTTGTTTACAAAAATTTCGATGGCCTATAGTTCGCAAGTTATGCAATCAGTTGACATAAGATTGTGCATGCACGTAGACATGTTAATGGCCTTTATACATGCCAAGTTTCAGATTGCTACCTACTCATACAAGCAAGCAGTAGCGGTTTGAAATTTCCACAATTTGGGCTACACGTTCGGGACGATTCGTGACCTTAGGTGACTTGCACAATTCGGGCTGAAACTAGTGCCAAATGAGAGGGTTGGGATAAACATTCAATTGACCATATGTGCCAAAATTCTCGTTCTTTAGTTTTCGAGTTATAGCCCCTGGAAGTCGTAAACTGCACGACTTTGCCCTCGAATATCTCGACAACGGAGAAAGGAGAATTTCTGGGATTTTTTCCCAAGAAATATATGGGAATTATCTGTAATTTTAGCACAGTTTCAGAACGATTCGTGAAAGTCACCTTTTAAGAATAACTTCCACTGCAGCCCATACATAAAAGTTTGCTCCTTTATTACTCTGCACATGGACAATTATTTGCGCTGTTATTTGCCCCAGGCATGTACCTATGTAATTACCGTTTACAGTGTAAAGATGGATGTTATCGGTCGCTGAACGTCGGAGCAGTAGGCGTTTAATGCATTTTCCCATAGGGTCCAATGCAAAATTGACACCTCATTTTCTCCATTCTCAAGAGCTTTGAGTCTCTGCAAAACATATACATGTGTAGACACAAATAAGTGAAATAGAATGAAGGCTATTTCAGCTTTAGCTTTTATTCCGTTTGGGAGCTAAAGTCGTACAAACTTTTGTTTACAAAAATTTCGATGGCCTATAGTTCGCAAGTTATGCAATCAGTTGACATAAGATTGTGCATGCATGTAGACATGTTAATGGCCTTTATACATGCCAAGTTTCAGATGGCTACCTACTCATACAAGCAAGCAGTAGCGGTTTGAAATTTTCACAATTTGGGCTACACGTTCGGGACGATTCGTGACCTTAGGTGACTTACACAATTCGGGCTGAAACTAGTGCCAAATGAGAGGGTTGGGATAAACATTCAATTGACCATATGTGCCAAAAATTCTCGTTCTTTAGTTTTCGAGTTATAGCCCCTGGAAGTCGTAAACTGCACGACTTTGCCCTCGAATATCTCAACAACGGAGAAAGGAGAATTTCTGGGATTTTTTCCCAAGAAATATATGGGAATTCTCTGTAATTTTAGCACAGTTTCAGAACGATTCGTGAAAGTCACCTTTTAAGAATAACTTCCACTGCAGCCCATACATAAAAGTTTGCTCCTTTATTACTCTGCACATGGACAATTATTTGCGCTGTTATTTTCCCCAGGCATGTACCTATGTAATTACCGTTTACAGTGTAAAGATGGATGTTATCGGTCGCTGAACGTCGGAGCAGTAGGCGTTTAATGCATTTTCCCATAGGGTCCAATGCAAAATTGACACCTCATTTTCTCCATTCTCAAGAGCTTTGAGTCTCTGCAAAACATATACATGTGTAGACACAAATAAGTGAAATAGAATGAAGGCTATTTCAGCTTTAGCTTTTATTCCGTTTGGGAGCTAAAGTCGTACAAACTTTTGTTTACAAACATTTCGATGGCCTATAGTTCGCAAGTTATGCAATCAGTTGACATAAGATTGTGCATGCATGTAGACATGTTAATGGCCTTTATACATGCCAAGTTTCAGATGGCTACCTACTCATACAAGCAAGCAGTAGCGGTTTGAAATTTTCACAATTTGGGCTACACGTTCGGGACGATTCGTGACCTTAGGTGACTTGCACAATTCGGGCTGAAACTAGTGCCAAATGAGAGGGTTGGGATAAACATTCAATTGACCATATGTGCCAAAAATTCTCGTTCTTTAGTTTTCGAGTTATAGCCCCTGGAAGTCGTAAACTGCACGACTTTGCCCTCGAATATCTCGACAACGGAGAAAGGAGAATTTCTGGGATTTTTTCCCAAGAAATATATGGGAATTATCTGTAATTTTAGCACAGTTTCAGAACGATTCGTGAAAGTCACATTTTAAGAATAACTTCCACTGCAGCCCATACATAAAAGTTTGCTCCTTTTTTACTCTGCACATGGACAATTATTTGCGCTGTTATTTGCCCCAGGCATGTACCTATGTAATTACCGTTTACAGTGTAAAGATGGATGTTATCGGTCGCTGAACGTCGGAGCAGTAGGCGTTTAATGCATTTTCCCATAGGGTCCAATGCAAAATTGACACCTCATTTTCTCCATTCTCAAGAGCTTTGAGTCTCTGCAAAACATATACATGTGTAGACACAAATAAGTGAAATAGAATGAAGGCTATTTCAGCTTTAGCTTTTATTCCGTTTGGGAGCTAAAGTCGTACAAACTTTTGTTTACAAAAATTTCGATGGCCTATAGTTCGCAAGTTATGCAATCAGTTGACATAAGATTGTGCATGCATGTAGACATGTTAATGGCCTTTATACATGCCAAGTTTCAGATGGCTACCTACTCATACAAGCAAGCAGTAGCGGTTTGAAATTTTCACAATTTGGGCTAAACGTTCGGGACGATTCGTGACCTTAGGTGACTTGCACAATTTGGGCTGAAACTAGTGCCAAATGAGAGGGTTGGGATAAACATTCAATTGACCATATGTGCCAAAAATTCTCGTTCTTTAGTTTTTGAGTTATAGCCCCTGGAAGTCGTAAACTGCACGACTTTGCCCTCGAATATCTCGACAACGGAGAAAGGAGAATTTCTGGGATTTTTTCCCAAGAAATATATGGGAATTATCTGTAATTTTAGCACAGTTTCAGAACGATTCGTGAAAGTCACCTTTTAAGAATAACTTCCACTGCAGCCCATACATAAAAGTTTGCTCCTTTATTACTCTGCACATGGACAATTATTTGCGCTGTTATTTGCCCCAGGCATGTACCTATGTAATTACCGTTTACAGTGTAAAGATGGATGTTATCGGTCGCTGAACGTCGGAGCAGTAGGCGTTTAATGCATTTTCCCATAGGGTCCAATGCAAAATTGACACCTCATTTTCTCCATTCTCAAGAGCTTTGAGTCTCTGCAAAACATATACATGTGTAGACACAAATAAGTGAAATAGAATGAAGGCTATTTCAGCTTTAGCTTTTATTCCGTTTGGGAGCTAAAGTCGTACAAACTTTTGTTTACAAAAATTTCGATGGCCTATAGTTCGCAAGTTATGCAATCAGTTGACATAAGATTGTGCATGCATGTAGACATGTTAATGGCCTTTATACATGCCAAGTTTCAGATGGCTACCTACTCATACAAGCAAGCAGTAGCGGTTTGAAATTTTCACAATTTGGGCTACACGTTCGGAACGATTCGTTACCTTAGGTGACTTGCACAATTCGGGCTGAAACTAGTGCCAAATGAGAGGGTTGGGATAAACATTCAATTAACCATATGTGCCAAAAATTCTCGTTCTTTAGTTATCGAGTTATAGCCCCTGGAAGTCGTAAACTGCACGACTTTGCCCTCGAATATCTCGACAACGGAGAAAGGAGAATTTCTGGGATTTTTTCCCAAGAAATATATGGGAATTATCTGTAATTTTAGCACAGTTTCAGAACGATTCGTGAAAGTCACCTTTTAAGAATAACTTCCACTGCAGCCCATACATAAAAGTTTGCTCCTTTATTACTCTGCACATGGACAATTATTTGCGCTGTTATTTGCCCCAGGCATGTACCTATGTAATTACCGTTTACAGTGTAAAGATGGATGTTATCGGTCGCTGAACGTCGGAGCAGTAGGCGTTTAATGCATTTTCCCATAGGGTCCAATGCAAAATTGACACCTCATTTTCTCCATTCTCAAGAGCTTTGAGTCTCTGCAAAACATATACATGTGTAGACACAAATAAGTGAAATAGAATGAAGGCTATTTCAGCTTTAGCTTTTATTCCGTTTGGGAGCTAAAGTCGTACAAACTTTTGTTTACAAAAATTTCGATGGCCTATAGTTCGCAAGTTATGCAATCAGTTGACATAAGATTGTGCATGCATGTAGACATGTTAATAGCCTTTATACATGCCAAGTTTCAGATGGCTACCTACTCATACAAGCAAGCAGTAGCGGTTTGAAATTTTCACAATTTGGGCTACACGTTCGGGACGATTCGTGACCTTAGGTGACTTGCACAATTTGGGCTGAAACTAGTGCCAAATGAGAGGGTTGGGATAAACATTCAATTGACCATATGGGCCAAAAATTCTCGTTCTTTTTGTTTTCGAGTTATAGCCCCTGGAAGTCGTAAACTGCACGACTTTGCCCTCGAATATCTCGAAAACGGAGAAAGGAGAATTTCTGGGATTTTTTCCCAAGAAATATATGGGAATTATCTGTAATTTTAGCACAGTTTCAGAACGATTCGTGAAAGTCACCTTTTAAGAATAACTTCCACTGCAGCCCATACATAAAAGTTTGCTCCTTTATGACTCTGCACATGGACAATTATTTGCGCTGTTATTTGCCCCAGGCATGTACCTATGTAATTACCGTTTACAGTGTAAAGATGGATGTTATCGGTCGCTGAACGTCGGAGCAGTAGGCGTTTAATGCATTTTCCCATAGGGTCCAATGCAAAATTGACACCTCATTTTCTCCATTCTCAAGAGCTTTGAGTCTCTGCAAAACATATACATGTGTAGACACAAATAAGTGAAATAGAATGAAGGCTATTTCAGCTTTAGCTTTTATTCCGTTTGGGAGCTAAAGTCGTACAAACTTTTGTTTACAAAAATTTCGATGGCCTATAGTTCGCAAGTTATGCAATCAGTTGACATAAGATTGTGCATGCATGTAGACATGATAATGGCCTTTATACATGCCAAGTTTCAGATGGCTACCTATTCATACAAGCAAGCAGTAGCGGTTTGAAATTTTCACAATTTGGGCTACACGTTCGGGACGATTCGTGACCGTAGGTGACTTGCACAATTTGGGCTGAAACTAGTGCCAAATGAGAGGGTTGGGATAAACATTCAATTGACCATATGTGCCAAAAATTCTCGTTCTTTAGTTTTCGAGTTATAGCCCCTGGAAGTCGTAAACTGCACGACTTTGCCCTCGAATATCTCGACAACGGAGAAAGGAGAATTTCTGGGATTTTTTCCCAAGAAATATATGGGAATTATCTGTAATTTTAGCACAGTTTCAGAACGATTCGTGAAAGTCACCTTTTAAGAATAACTTCCACTGCAGCCCATACATAAAAGTTTGCTCCTTTATTACTCTGCACATGGACAATTATTTGCGCTGTTATTTGCCCCAGGCATGTACCTATGTAATTACCGTTTACAGTGTAAAGATGGATGTTATCGGTCGCTGAACGTCGGAGCAGTAGGCGTTTAATGCATTTTCCCATAGGGTCCGATGCAAAATTGACACCTCATTTTCTCCATTCTCAAGAGCTTTGAGTCTCTGCAAAACATATACATGTGTAGACACAAATAAGTGAAATAGAATGAAGGCTATTTCAGCTTTAGCTTTTATTCCGTTTGGGAGCTAAAGTCGTACAAACTTTTGTTTACAAAAATTTCGATGGCCTATAGTTCGCAAGTTATGCAATCAGTTGACATAAGATTGTGCATGCACGTAGACATGTTAATGGCCTTTATACATGCCAAGTTTCAGATTGCTACCTACTCATACAAGCAAGCAGTAGCGGTTTGAAATTTCCACAATTTGGGCTACACGTTCGGGACGATTCGTGACCTTAGGTGACTTGCACAATTCGGGCTGAAACTAGTGCCAAATGAGAGGGTTGGGATAAACATTCAATTGACCATATGTGCCAAAAATTCTCGTTCTTTAGTTTTCGAGTTATAGCCCCTGGAAGTCGTAAACTGCACGACTTTGCCCTCGAATATCTCGACAACGGAGAAAGGAGAATTTCTGGGATTTTTTCCCAAGAAATATATGGGAATTATCTGTAATTTTAGCACAGTTTCAGAACGATTCGTGAAAGTCACCTTTTAAGAATAACTTCCACTGCAGCCCATACATAAAAGTTTGCTCCTTTATTACTCTGCACATGGACAATTATTTGCGCTGTTATTTGCCCCAGGCATGTACCTATGTAATTACCGTTTACAGTGTAAAGATGGATGTTATCGGTCGCTGAACGTCGGAGCAGTAGGCGTTTAATGCATTTTCCCATAGGGTCCAATGCAAAATTGACACCTCATTTTCTCCATTCTCAAGAGCTTTGAGTCTCTGCAAAACATATACATGTGTAGACACAAATAAGTGAAATAGAATGAAGGCTATTTCAGCTTTAGCTTTTATTCCGTTTGGGAGCTAAAGTCGTACAAACTTTTGTTTACAAAAATTTTGATGGCCTATAGTTCGCAAGTTATGCAATCAGTTGACCTACGATTGTGTATGCATGTAGACATGGTAATGGCCTTTATACATGCCAAGTTTCAGATGGCTACCTACTCATACAAGCAAGCAGTAGCGGTTTGAAATTTTCACAATTTGGGCTACACGTTCGGGACGATTCGTGACCTTAGGTGACTTGCACAATTTGGGCTGAAACTAGTGCCAAATGAGAGGGTTGGGATAAACATTCAATTGACCATATGGGCCAAAAATTCTCGTTCTTTTTTTTTTCGAGTTATAGCCCCTGGAAGTCGTAAACTGCACGACTTTGCCCTCGAATATCTCGAAAACGGAGAAAGGAGAATTTCTGGGATTTTTTCCCAAGAAATATATGGGAATTATCTGTAATTTTAGCACAGTTTCAGAACGATTCGTGAAAGTCACCTTTTAAGAATAACTTCCACTGCAGCCCATACATAAAAGTTTGCTCCTTTATTACTCTGCACATGGACAATTATTTGCGCTCTTATTTGCCCCAGGCATGTACCTATGTAATTACCGTTTACAGTGTAAAGATGGATGTTATCGGTCGCTGAACGTCGGAGCAGTAGGCGTTTAATGTATTTTCCCATAGGGTCCAATGCAAAATTGACACCTCATTTTCTCCATTCTCAAGAGCTTTGAGTCTCTGCAAAACATATACATGTGTAGACACAAATAAGTGAAATAGAATGAAGGCTATTTCAGCTTTAGCTTTTATTCCGTTTGGGAGCTAAAGTCGTACAAACTTTTGTTTACAAAAATTTCGATGGCCTATAGTTCGCAAGTTATGCAATCAGTTGACATAAGATTGTGCATGCATGTAGACATGTTAATGGCCTTTATACATGCCAAGTTTCAGATGGCTACCTACTCATACAAGCAAGCAGTAGCGGTTTGAAATTTTCACAATTTGGGCTACACGTTCGGGACGATTCGTGACCTTAGGTGACTTGCACAATTCGGGCTGAAACTAGTGCCAAATGAGAGGGTTGGGATAAACATTCAATTGACCATATGTGCCAAAAATTCTCGTTCTTTAGTTTTCGAGTTATAGCCCCTGGAAGTCGTAAACTGCACGACTTTGCCCTCGAATATCTCGACAACGGAGAAAGGAGAATTTCTGGGATTTTTTCCCAAGAAATATATGGGAATTATCTGTAATTTTAGCACAGTTTCAGAACGATTCGTGAAAGTCACCTTTTAAGAATAACTTCCATGCAGCCCATACATAAAAGTTTGCTCCTTTATTACTCTGCACATGGACAATTATTTGCGCTGTTATTTGCCCCAGGCATGTACCTATGTAATTACCGTTTACAGTGTAAAGATGGATGTTATCGGTCGCTGAACGTCGGAGCAGTAGGCGTTTAATGCATTTTCCCATAGGGTCCAATGCAAAATTGACACCTCATTTTCTCCATTCTCAAGAGCTTTGAGTCTCTGCAAAACATATACATGTGTAGACACAAATAAGTGAAATAGAATGAAGGCTATTTCAGCTTTAGCTTTTATTCCGTTTGGGAGCTAAAGTCGTACAAACTTTTGTTTACAAAAATTTCGATGGCCTATAGTTCGCAAGTTATGCAATCAGTTGACATAAGATTGTGCATGCATGTAGACATGTTAATGGCCTTTATACATGCCAAGTTTCAGATGGCTACCTACTCATACAAGCAAGCAGTAGCGGTTTGAAATTTTCACAATTTGGGCTACACGTTCGGGACGATTCGTGACCTTAGGTGACTTGCACAATTCGGGCTGAAACTAGTGCCAAATGAGAGGGTTGCGATAAACATTCAATTGACCATATGTGCCAAAAATTCTCGTTCTTTAGTTTTCGAGTTATAGCCCCTGGAAGTCGTAAACTGCACGACTTTGCCCTCGAATATCTCGACAACGGAGAAAGGAGAATTTCTGGGATTTTTTCCCAAGAAATATATGGGAATTATCTGTAATTTTAGCACAGTTTCAGAACGATTCGTGAAAGTCACCTTTTAAGAATAACTTCCACTGCAGCCCATACATAAAAGTTTGCTCCTTTATTACTCTGCACATGGACAATTATTTGCGCTGTTATTTGCCCCAGGCATGTACCTATGTAATTACCGTTTACAGTGTAAAGATGGATGTTATCGGTCGCTGAACGTCGGAGCAGTAGGCGTTTAATGCATATTCCCATAGGGTCCAATGCAAAATTGACACCTCATTTTCTCCATTCTCAAGAGCTTTGAGTCTCTGCAAAACATAAACATGTGTAGACACAAATAAGTGAAATAGAATGAAGGCTATTTCAGCTTTAGCTTTTATTCCGTTTGGGAGCTAAAGTCGTAAGAACTTTTGTTTACAAAAATTTCGATGGCCTTTAGTTCGCAAGTTATGCAATCAGTTGACATAATATTGTGCATGCATGTAGACATGTTAATGGCCTTTATACATGCCAAGTTTCAGATGGCTACCTACTCATACAAGCAAGCAGTAGCGGTTTGAAATTTTCACAATTTGGGCTACACGTTCGGGATGATTCGTGACCTTAGGTGACTTGCACAATTCGGGCTGAAACTAGTGCCAAATGACAGGGTTGGGATAAACATTCAATTGACCATATGTGCCAGAAATTCTCGTTCTTTAGTTCTCGAGTTATAGCCCCTGGAAGTCGTAAACTGCACGACTTTGCCCTCGAATATCTCGACAACGGAGAAAGGAGAAATTCTGGGATTTTTTCCCAGGAAATATATTGGAATTATCTGTAATTTTAGCACAGTTTCAGAACGATTCGTGAAAGTCACCTTTTAAGAATAACTTCCACTGCAGCCCATACATAAAAGTTTGCTCCTTTATTACTCTGCACATGGACAATTATTTGCGCTGTTATTTGCCCCAGGCATGTACCTATGTAATTACCGTTTACAGTGTAAAGATGGATGTTATCGGTCGCTGAACGTCGGAGCAGTAGGCGTTTAATGCATTTTCCCATAGGGTCCAATGCAAAATTGACACCTCATTTTCTCCATTCTCAAGAGCTTTGAGTCTCTGCAAAACATATACATGTGTAGACACAAATAAGTGAAATAGAATGAAGGCTATTTCAGCTTTAGCTTTTATTCCGTTTGGGAGCTAAAGTCGTACAAACTTTTGTTTACAAAAATTTCGATGGCCTATAGTTCGCAAGTTATGCTATCAGTTGACATAAGATTGTGCATGCATGTAGACATGTTAATGGCCTTTATACATGCCAAGTTTCAGATGGCTACCTACTCATACAAGCAAGCAGTAGCGGTTTGAAATTTTCACAATTTGGGCTACACGTTCGGGACGATTCGTGACCTTAGGTGACTTGCACAATTCGGGCTGAAACTAGTGCCAAATGAGAGGGTTGGGATAAACATTCAATTGACCATATGTGCCAAAAATTGTCGTTCTTTAGTTTTCGAGTTATAGCCCCTGGAAGTCGTAAACTGCACGACTTTGCCCTCGAATATCTCGACAACGGAGAAAGGAGAATTTCTGGGATTTTTTCCCAAGAAATATATGGGAATTATCTGTAATTTTAGCACAGTTTCAGAACGATTCGTGAAAGTCACCTTTTAAGAATAACTTCCACTGCAGCCCATACATAAAAGTTTGCTCCTTTATTACTCTGCACATGGACAATTATTTGCGCTGCTATTTGCCCCAGGCATGTACCTATGTAATTACCGTTTATAGTGTAAAGATGGATGTTATCGGTCGCTGAACGTCGGAGCAGTAGGCGTTTAATGCATTTTCCCATAGGGTCCAATGCAAAATTGACACCTCATTTTCTCCATTCTCAAGAGCTTTGAGTCTCTGCAAAACATATACATGTGTAGACACAAATAAGTGAAATAGAATGAAGGCTATTTCAGCTTTAGCTTTTATTCCGTTTGGGAGCTAAAGTCGTACAAACTTTTGTTTACAAAAATTTCGATGGCCTATAGTTCGCAAGTTATGCAATCAGTTGACATAAGATTGTGCATGCATGTAGACATGTTAATGGCCTTTATACATGCCAAGTTTCAGATGGCTACCTACTCATACAAGCAAGCAGTAGCGGTTTGAAATTTTCACAATTTGGGCTACACGTTCGGGACGATTCGTGACCTTACGTGACTTGCACAATTTGGGCTGAAACTAGTGCCAAATGAGAGGGTTGGGATAAACATTCAATTGACCATATGTGCCAAAAATTCTCGTTCTTTAGTTTTCGAGTTATAGCCCCTGGAAGTCGTAAACTGCACGACTTTGCCCTCGAATATCTCGACAACGGAGAAAGGAGAATTTCTGGGATTTTTTCCCAAGAAATATATGGGAATTATCTGTAATTTTAGCACAGTTTCAGAACGATTCGTGAAAGTCACCTTTTAAGAATAACTTCCACTGCAGCCCATACGTAAAAGTTTGCTCCTTTATTACTCTGCACATGGATAATTATTTGCGCTGTTATTTGCCCCAGGCATGTACCTATGTAATTACCGTTTACAGTGTAAAGATGGATGTTATCGGTCGCTGAACGTCGGAGCAGTAGGCGTTTAATGCATTTTCCCATAGGGTCCAATGCAAAATTGACACCTCATTTTCTCCATTCTCAAGAGCTTTGAGTCTCTGCAAAACATATACATGTGTAGACACAAATAAGTGAAATAGAATGAAGGCTATTTCAGCTTTAGCTTTTATTCCGTTTGGGAGCTAAAGTCGTACAAACTTTTGTTTACCAAAATTTCGATGGCCTATAGTTCGCAAGTTATGCAATCAGTTGACATAAGATTGTGCATGCATGTAGACATGTTAATGGCCTTTATACATGCCAAGTTTCAGATTGCTACCTACTCATACAAGCAAGCAGTAGCGGTTTGAAATTTCCACAATTTGGGCTACACGTTCGGGACGATTCGTGACCTTAGGTGACTTGCACAATTCGGGCTGAAACTAGTGCCAAATGAGAGGGTTGGGATAAACATTCAATTGACCATATGTGCCAAAAATTCTCGTTCTTTAGTTTTCGAGTTATAGCCCCTGGAAGTCGTAAACTGCACGACTTTGCCCTCGAATATCTCGACAACGGAGAAAGGAGAATTTCTGGGATTTTTTCCCAAGAAATATATGGGAATTATCTGTAATTTTAGCACAGTTTCAGAACGATTCGTGAAAGTCACCTTTTAAGAATAACTTCCACTGCAGCCCATACATAAAAGTTTGCTCCTTTATTACTCTGCACATGGACAATTATTTGCGCTGTTATTCGCCCCAGGCATGTACCTATGTAATTACCGTTTACAGTGTAAAGATGGATGTTATCGGTCGCTGAACGTCGGAGCAGTAGGCGTTTAATGCATTTTCCCATAGGGTCCAATGCAAAATTGACACCTCATTTTCTCCATTCTCAAGAGCTTTGAGTCTCTGCAAAACATATACATGTGTAGACACAAATAAGTGAAATAGAATGAAGGCTATTTCAGCTTTAGCTTTTATTCCGTTTGGGAGCTAAAGTCGTACAAACTTTTGTTTACAAAAATTTTGATGGCCTATAGTTCGCAAGTTATGCAATCAGTTGACCTAAGATTGTGTATGCATGTAGACATGGTAATGGCCTTTATACATGCTAAGTTTCAGATGGCTACCTACTCATACAAGCAAGCAGTAGCGGTTTGAAATTTTCACAATTTGGGCTACACGTTCGGGACGATTCGTGACCTTAGGTGACTTGCACAATTTGGGCTGAAACTAGTGCCAAATGAGAGGGTTGGGATAAACATTCAATTGACCATATGGGCCAAAAATTCTCGTTCATTAGTTTTCGAGTTATAGCCCCTGGAAGTCGTAAACTGCACGACTTTGCCCTCGAATATCTCGAAAACGGAGAAAGGAGAATTTCTGGGATTTTTTCCCAAGAAATATATGGGAATTATCTGTAATTTTAGCACAGTTTCAGAACGATTCGTGAAAGTCACCTTTTAAGAATAACTTCCACTGCAGCCCATACATAAAAGTTTGCTCCTTTATTACTCTGCACATGGACAATTATTTGCGCTGTTATTTGCCCCAGGCATGTACCTATGTAATTACCGTTTACAGTGTAAAGATGGATGTTATCGGTCGCTGAACGTCGGAGCAGTAGGCGTTTAATGCATTTTCCCATAGAGTCCAATGCAAAATTGACACCTCATTTTCTCCATTCTCAAGAGCTTTGAGTCTCTGCAAAACATATACATGTGTAGACACAAATAAGTGAAATAGAATGAAGGCTATTTCAGCTTTAGCTTTTATTCCGTTTGGGAGCTAAAGTCGTACAAACTTTTGTTTACAAAAATTTCGA
Source organism: Ctena decussata (assembly GCA_963989385.1). Classification (NCBI taxonomy): domain Eukaryota; kingdom Metazoa; phylum Mollusca; class Bivalvia; order Lucinida; family Lucinidae; genus Ctena; species Ctena decussata. The sequence continues at coordinate 17,404,704 of OZ022512.1, read as the reverse complement.
TGGCCTATAGTTCGCAAGTTATGCAATCAGTTGACATAAGATTGTGCATGCATGTAGACATGTTAATGGCCTTTATACATGCCAGGTTTCAGATGGCTACCTACTCATACAAGCAAGCAGTAGCGGTTTGAAATTTCCACAATTTGGGCTACACGTTCGGGACGATTCGTGACCTTAGGTGACTTGCACAATTCGGGCTGAAACTAGTGCCAAATGAGAGGGTTGGGATAAACATTCAATTGACCATATGTGCCAAAAATTCACGTTCTTTAGTTTTCGAGTTATAGCCCCTGGAAGTCGTAAACTGCACGACTTTGCCCTCGAATATCTCGACAACGGAGAAAGGAGAATTTCTGGGATTTTTTCCCAAGAAATATATGGGAATTATCTGTAATTTTAGCACAGTTTCAGAACGATTCGTGAAAGTCACCTTTAAAGAATAACTTCCACTGCAGCCCATACATAAAAGTTTGCTCCTTTATTACTCTGCACATGGATAATTATTTGCGCTGTTATTTGCCCCAGGCATGTACCTATGTAATTACCGTTTACAGTGTAAAATTGGATGTTATCGGTCGCTGAACGTCGGAGCAGTAGGCGTTTAATGCATTTTCCCATAGGGTCCAATGCAAAATTGACACCTCATTTTCTCCATTCTCAAGAGCTTTGAGTCTCTGCAAAACATATACATGTGTAGACACAAATAAGTGAAATAGAATGAAGGCTATTTCAGCTTTAGCTTTTATTCCGTTTGGGAGCTAAAGTCGTACAAACTTTTGTTTACAAAAATTTCGATGGCCTATAGTTCGCAAGTTATGCAATCAGTAGACATAAGATTGTGCATGCATGTAGACATGTTAATGGCCTTTATACATGCCAAGTTTCAGATGGCTACCTACTCATACAAGCAAGCATTAGCGGTTTGAAATTTTCACAATTTGGGCTACACGTTCGGGACGATTCGTGACCTTAGGTGACTTGCACAATTCGGGCTGAAACTAGTGCCAAATGAGAGGGTTGGGATAAACATTCAATTGACCATATGTGCCAAAAATTCTCGTTCTTTAGTTTTCGAGTTATAGCCCCTGGAAGTCGTAAACTGCACGACTTTGCCCTCGAATATCTCGACAACGGAGAAAGGAGAATTTCTGGGATTTTTTCCCAAGAAATATATGGGAATTATCTGTAATTTTAGCACAGTTTCAGAACGATTCGTGAAAGTCACCTTTTAAGAATAACTTCCACTGCAGCCCATACATAAAAGTTTGCTCCTTTATTACTCTGCACATGGACAATTATTTGCGCTGCTATTTGCCCCAGGCATGTACCTATGTAATTACCGTTTATAGTGTAAAGATGGATGTTATCGGTCGCTGAACGTCGGAGCAGTAGGCGTTTAATGCATTTTCCCATAGGGTCCAATGCAAAATTGACACCTCATTTTCTCCATTCTCAAGAGCTTTGAGTCTCTGCAAAACATATACATGTGTAGACACAAATAAGTGAAATAGAATGAAGGCTATTTCAGCTTTAGCTTTTATTCCGTTTGGGAGCTAAAGTCGTACAAACTTTTGTTTACAAAAATTTCGATGGCCTATAGTTCGCAAGTTATGCAATCAGTTGACATAAGATTGTGCATGCATGTAGACATGTTAATGGCCTTTATACATGCCAAGTTTCAGATGGCTACCTACTCATACAAGCAAGCAGTAGCGGTTTGAAATTTTCACAATTTGGGCTACACGTTCGGGACGATTCGTGACCTTAGGTGACTTGCACAATTCGGGCTGAAACTAGTGCCAAATGAGAGGGCTGGGATAAACATTCAATTGACTATATGTGCCAAAAATTATCGTTCTTTAGTTTTCGACTTATAGCCCCTGGAAGTCGTAAACTGCACGACTTTGCCCTCGAATATCTCGACAACGGAGAAAGGAGAATTTCTGGGATTTTTTCCCAAGAAATATATGGGAATTATCTGTAATTTTAGCACAGTTTCAGAACGATTCGTGAAAGTCACCTTTTAAGAATAACTTCCACTGCAGCCCATACATAAAAGTTTGCTCCTTTATTACTCTGCACATGGACAATTATTTGCGCTGTTATTTGCCCCAGGCATGTACCTATGTAATTACCGTTTATAGTGTAAAGATGGATGTTATCGGTCGCTGAACGTCGGAGCAGTAGGCGTTTAATGCATTTCTCATAGGGTCCAATGCAAAATTGACACCTCATTTTCTCCATTCTCAAGAGCTTTGAGTCTCTGCAAAACATATACATGTGTAGACACAATTAAGTGAAATAGAATGAAGGCTATTTCAGCTTTAGCTTTTATTCCGTTTGGGAGCTAAAGTCGTACAAACTTTTGTTTACAAAAATTTCGATGGCCTATAGTTCGCAAGTTATGCAATCAGTTGACATAAGATTGTGCATGCATGTAGACATGTTAATGGCCTTTATACATGCCAAGTTTTAGATGGCTACCTACTCATACAAGCAAGCAGTAGCGGTTTGAAATTTTCACAATTTGGGCTACAGGTTCGGGACGATTCGTGACCTTAGGTGACTTGCACAATTCGGGCTGAAACTAGTGCCAAATGAGAGGGTTGGGATAAACATTCAATTGACTATATGTGCCAAAAATTCTCGTTCTTTAGTTTTCGAGTTATAGCCCCTGGAAGTCGTAAACTGCACGACTTTGCCCTCGAATATCTCGACAACGGAGAAAGGAGAATTTCTGGGATTTTTTCCCAAGAAATATATGGGAATTATCTGTAATTTTAGCACAGTTTCAGAACGATTCGTGAAAGTCACCTTTTTAGAATAACTTCCACTGCAGCCCATACATAAAAGTTTGCTCCTTTATTACTCTGCACATGGACAATTATTTGCGCTGTTATTTGCCCCAGGCATGTACCTATGTAATTACCGTTTACAGTGTAAAGATGGATGTTATCGGTCGCTGAACGTCGGAGCAGTAGGCGTTTAATGCATTTTCCCATAGGGTCCAATGCAAAATTGACACCTCATTTTCTCCATTCTCAAGAGCTTTGAGTCTCTGCAAAACATATACATGTGTAGACACAAATAAGTGAAATAGAATGAAGGCTATTTCAGCTTTAGCTTTTATTCCGTTTGGGAGCTAAAGTCGTACAAACTTTTGTTTACAAAAATTTCGATGGCCTATAGTTCGCAAGTTATGCAATCAGTTGACATAAGATTGTGCATGCATGTAGACATGTAAATGGCATTTATACATGCCAAATTTCAGATGGCTACCTACTCATACAAGCAAGCAGTAGCGGTTTGAAATTTTCACAATTTGGGCTACACGTTCGGGACGATTCGTGACCTTAGGTGACTTGCACAATTCGGGCTGAAACTAGTGCCAAATGAGAGGGTTGGGATAAACATTCAATTGACCATATGTGCCAAAAATTCTCGTTCTTTAGTTTTCGAGTTATAGCCCCTGGAAGTCGTAAACTGCACGACTTTGCCCTCGAATATCTCGACAACGGAGAAAGGAGAATTTCTGGGATTTTTTCCCAAGAAATATATGGAATTATCTGTAATTTTAGCACAGTTTCAGAACGATTCGTGAAAGTCACCTTTTAAGAATAACTTCCACTGCAGCCCATACATAAAAGTTTGCTCCTTTATTACTCTGCACATGGACAATTATTTGCGCTGTTATTTGCCCCAGGCATGTACCTATGTAATTACCGTTTACAGTGTAAAGATGGATGTTATCGATCGCTGAACGTCGGAGCAGTAGGCGTTTAATGCATTTTCCCATAGGGTCCAATGCAAAATTGACACCTCATTTTCTCCATTCTCAAGAGCTTTGAGTCTCTGCAAAACATATACATGTGTAGACACAAATAAGTGAAATAGAATGAAGGCTATTTCAGCTTTAGCTTTTATTCCGTTTGGGAGCTAAAGTCGTACAAACTTTTGTTTACAAAAATTTCGATGGCCTATAGTTCGCAAGTTATGCAATCAGTTGACATAAGATTGTGCATGCATGTAGACATGTTAATGGCCTTTATACATGCCAAGTTTCAGATGGCTACCTACTCATACAAGCAAGCAGTAGCGGTTTGAAATTTTCACAATTTGGGCTACACGTTCGGGACGATTCGTGACCTTAGATGACTTGCACAATTCGGGCTGAAACTAGTGCCAAATGAGAGGGTTGGGATAAACATTCAATTGACCATATGTGCCAAAAATTCTCGTTCTTTAGTTTAGCCCCTGGAAGTCGTAAACTGCACGACTTTGCCCTCGAATATCTCGACAACGGAGAAAGGAGAATTTCTGGGATTTTTTCCCAAGAAATATATGGGAATTATCTGTAATTTTAGCACAGTTTCAGAACGATTCGTGAAAGTCACCTTTTAAGAATAACTTCCACTGCAGCCCATACATAAAAGTTTGCTCCTTTATTACTCTGCACATGGACAATTATTTGCGCTGCTATTTGCCCCAGGCATGTACCTATGTAATTACCGTTTATAGTGTAAAGATGGATGTTATCGGTCGCTGAACGTCGGAGCAGTAGGCGTTTAATGCATTTTCCCATAGGGTCCAATGCAAAATTGACACCTCATTTTCTCCATTCTTAAGAGCTTTGAGTCTCTGCAAAACATATACATGTGTAGACACAAATAAGTGAAATAGAATGAAGGCTATTTCAGCTTTAGCTTTTATTCCGTTTGGGAGCTAAAGTCGTACAAACTTTTGTTTACAAAAATTTCGATGGCCTATAGTTCGCAAGTTATGCAATCAGTTGACATAAGATTGTGCATGCATGTAGACATGTAAATGGCCTTTATACATGCCAAGTTTCAGATGGCTACCTACTCATACAAGCAAGCAGTAGCGGTTTGAAATTTTCACAATTTGGGCTACACGTTCGGGACGATTCGTGTCCTTAGGTGACTTGCACAATTCGGGCTGAAACTAGTGCCAAATGAGAGGGTTGGGATAAACATTCAATTGACCATATGTGCCAAAAATTCTCGTTCTTTAGTTTTCGAGTTATAGCCCCTGGAAGTCGTACACTGCACGACTTTGCCCTCGAATATCTCGACAACGGAGAAAGGAGAATTTCTGGGATTTTTTCCCAAGAAATATATGGGAATTATCTGTAATTTTAGCACAGTTTCAGAACGATTCGTGAAAGTCACCTTTTAAGAATAACTTCCACTGCAGCCCATACATAAAAGTTTGCTCCTTTATTACTCTGCACATGGACAATTATTTGCGCTGTTATTTGCCCCAGGCATGTACCTATGTAATTACCGTTTACAGTGTAAAGATGGATGTTATCGGTCGCTGAACGTCGGAGCAGTAGGCGTTTAATGCATTTTCCCATAGGGTCCAATGCAAAATTGACACCTCATTTTCTCCATTCTCAAGAGCTTTGAGTCTCTGCAAAACATATACATGTGTAGACACAAATAAGTGAAATAGAATGAAGGCTATTTCAGCTTTAGCTTTTATTCCGTTTGGGAGCTAAAGTCGTACAAACTTTTGTTTACAAAAATTTCGATGGCCTATAGTTCGCAAGTTATGCAATCAGTTGACATAAGATTGTGCATGCATGTAGACATGTAAATGGCCTTTATACATGCCAAGTTTCAGATGGCTACCTACTCATACAAGCAAGCAGTAGCGGTTTGAAATTTTCACAATTTGGGCTACACGTTCGGGACGATTCGTGACCTTAGGTGACTTGCACAATTCGGGCTGAAACTAGTGCCAAATGAGAGGGTTGGGATAAACATTCAATTGACCATATGTGCCAAACATTCTCGTTCTTTAGTTTTCGAGTTATAGCCCCTGGAAGTCGTAAACTGCACGACTTTGCCCTCGAATATCTCGACAACGGAGAAAGGAGAATTTCTGGGATTTTTTCCCAAGAAATATATGGGAATTATCTGTAATTTTAGCACAGTTTCAGAACGATTCGTGAAAGTCACCTTTTAAGAATAACTTCCACTGCAGCCCATACATAAAAGTTTGCTCCTTTATTACTCTGCACATGGACAATTATTTGCGCTGTTATTTGCCCCAGGCATGTACCTATGTAATTACCGTTTACAGTGTAAAGATGGATGTTATCGGTCGCTGAACGTCGGAGCAGTAGGCGTTTAATGCATTTTCCCATAGGGTCCAATGCAAAATTGACACCTCATTTTCTCCATTCTCAAGAGCTTTGAGTCTCTGCAAAACATATACATGTGTAGACACAAATAAGTGAAATAGAATGAAGGCTATTTCAGCTTTAGCTTTTATTCCGTTTGGGAGCTAAAGTCGTACAAACTTTTGTTTACAAAAATTTCGATGGCCTATAGTTCGCAAGTTATGCAATCAGTTGACATAAGATTGTGCATGCATGTAGACATGTTAATGGCCTTTATACATGCCAAGTTTCAGATGGCTACCTACTCATACAAGCAAGCAGTAGCGGATTGAAATTTTCACAATTTGGGCTACACGTTCGGGACGATTCGTGACCTTAGGTGACTTGCACAATTCGGGCTGAAATTAGTGCCAAATGAGAGGGTTGGGATAAACATTCAATTGACCATATGTGCCAAAAATTCTCGTTCTTTAGTTTTCGAGTTATAGCCCCTGGAAGTCGTAAACTGCACGACTTTGCCCTCGAATATCTCGACAACGGAGAAAGGAGAATTTCTGGGATTTTTCCCAAGAAATATATGGGAATTATCTGTAATTTTAGCACAGTTTCAGAACGATTCGTGAAAGTCACCTTTTAAGAATAACTTCCACTGCAGCCCATACATAAAAGTTTGCTCCTTTATTACTCTGCACATGGACAATTATTTGCGCTGTTATTTGCCCCAGGCATGTACCTATGTAATTACCGTTTACAGTGTAAAGATGGATGTTATCGGTCGCTGAACGTCGGAGCAGTAGGCGTTTAATGCATTTTCCCATAGGGTCCAATGCAAAATTGACACCTCATTTTCTCCATTCTCAAGAGCTTTGAGTCTCTGCAAAACATATACATGTGTAGACACAAATAAGTGAAATAGAATGAAGGCTATTTCAGCTTTAGCTTTTATTCCGTTTGGGAGCTAAAGTCGTACAAACTTTTGTTTACAAAAATTTCGATGGCCTATAGTTCGCAAGTTATGCAATCAGTTGAAATAAGATTGTGCATGCATGTAGACATGTTAATGGCCTTTATACATGCCAAGTTTCAGATGGCTACCTACTCATACAAGCAAGCAGTAGCGGTTTGAAATTTTCACAATTTGGGCTACACGTTCGGGACGATTCGTGACCTTAGGTGACTTGCACAATTCGGGCTGAAACTAGTGCCAAATGAGAGGGTTGGGATAAACATTCAATTGACCATATGTGCCTAAAATTCTTGTTCTTTAATTTTCGAGTTATAGCCACTGGAAGTCGTAAACTGCACGACTTTGCCCTCGAATATCTCGACAACGGAGAAAGGAGAATTTCTGGGATTTTTTCCCAAGAAATATATGGGAATTATCTGTATTTTTGCACAGTTTCAGAACGATTCGTGAAAGTCACCTTTTAAGAATAACTTCCACTGCAGCCCATACATAAAAGTTTGCTCCTTTATTACTCTGCACATGGACAATTACTTGCGCTGTTATTTGCCCCAGGCATGTACCTATGTAATTACCGTTTACAGTGTAAAGATGGATGGTATCGGTCGCTGAACGTCGGAGCAGTAGGCGTTTAATGCATTTTCCCATAGGGTCCAATGCAAAATTGACACCTCATTTTCTCCATTCTCAAGAGCTTTGAGTCTCTGCAAATCATATACATGTGTAGACACAAATAAGTGAAATAGAATGAAGGCTATTTCAGCTTTAGCTTTTATTCCGTTTGGGAGCTAAAGTCGTACAAACTTTTGTTTACAAAAATTTCGATGGCCTATAGTTCGCAAGTTATGCAATCAGTTGACATAAGATTGTGCATGCATGTAGACATGTAAATGGCCTTTATACATGCCAAGTTTCAGATGGCTACCTACTCATACAAGCAAGCAGTAGCGGTTTGAAATTTTCACAATTTGGGCTACACGTTCGGGACGATTCGTGACCTTAGGTGACTTGCACAATTCGGGCTGAAACTAGTGCCAAATGAGAGGGTTGGGATAAACATTCAATTGACTATATGTGCCAAAAATTCTCGTTCTTTAGTTTTCGAGTTATAGCCGCTGGAAGTCGTAAACTGCACGACTTTGCCCTCGAATATCTCGACAACGGAGAAAGGAGAATTTCTGGGATTTTTTCCCAAGAAATATATGGGAATTATCTGTAATTTTAGCACAGTTTCAGAACGATTCGTGAAAGTCACCTTTTAAGAATAACTTCCACTGCAGCCCATACATAAAAGTTTGCTCCTTTATTACTCTGCAAATGGACAATTATTTGCGCTGTTATTTGCCCCAGGCATGTACCTATGTAATTACCGTTTACAGTGTAAAGATGGATGTTATCGATCGCTGAACGTCGGAGCAGTAGGCGTTTAATGCATTTTCCCATAGGGTCCAATGCAAAATTGACACCTCATTTTCTCCATTCTCAAGAGCTTTGAGTCTCTGCAAAACATATACATGTGTAGACACAAATAAGTGAAATAGAATGAAGGCTATTTCAGCTTTAGCTTTTATTCCGTTTGGGAGCTAAAGTCGTACAAACTTTTGTTTACAAAAATTTCGATGGCCTATAGTTCGCAAGTTATGCAATCAGTTGACATAAGATTGTGCATGCATGTAGACATGTTAATGGCCTTTATACATGCCAAGTTTCAGATGGCTACCTACTCATACAAGCAAGCAGTAGCGGTTTGAAATTTTCACAATTTGGGCTACACGTTCGGGACGATTCGTGACCTTAGATGACTTGCACAATTCGGGCTGAAACTAGTGCCAAATGAGAGGGTTGGGATAAACATTCAATTGACCATATGTGCCAAAAATTCTCGTTCTTTAGTTTAGCCCCTGGAAGTCGTAAACTGCACGACTTTGCCCTCGAATATCTCGACAACGGAGAAAGGAGAATTTCTGGGATTTTTTCCCAAGAAATATATGGGAATTATCTGTAATTTTAGCACAGTTTCAGAACGATTCGTGAAAGTCACCTTTTAAGAATAACTTCCACTGCAGCCCATACATAAAAGTTTGCTCCTTTATTACTCTGCACATGGACAATTATTTGCGCTGCTCTTTGCCCCAGGCATGTACCTATGTAATTACCGTTTATAGTGTAAAGATGGATGTTATCGGTCGCTGAACGTCGGAGCAGTAGGCGTTTAATGCATTTTCCCATAGGGTCCAATGCAAAATTGACACCTCATTTTCTCCATTCTTAAGAGCTTTGAGTCTCTGCAAAACATATACATGTGTAGACACAAATAAGTGAAATAGAATGAAGGCTATTTCAGCTTTAGCTTTTATTCCGTTTGGGAGCTAAAGTCGTACAAACTTTTGTTTACAAAAATTTCGATGGCCTATAGTTCGCAAGTTATGCAATCAGTTGACATAAGATTGTGCATGCATGTAGACATGTAAATGGCCTTTATACATGCCAAGTTTCAGATGGCTACCTACTCATACAAGCAAGCAGTAGCGGTTTGAAATTTTCACAATTTGGGCTACACGTTCGGGACGATTCGTGACCTTAGGTGACTTGCACAATTCGGGCTGAAACTAGTGCCAAATGAGAGGGTTGGGATAAACATTCAATTGACCATATGTGCCAAAAATTCTCGTTCTTTAGTTTTCGAGTTATAGCCCCTGGAAGTCGTACACTGCACGACTTTGCCCTCGAATATCTCGACAACGGAGAAAGGAGAATTTCTGGGATTTTTTCCCAAGAAATATATGGGAATTATCTGTAATTTTAGCACAGTTTCAGAACGATTCGTGAAAGTCACCTTTTAAGAATAACTTCCACTGCAGCCCATACATAAAAGTTTGCTCCTTTATTACTCTGCACATGGACAATTATTTGCGCTGTTATTTGCCCCAGGCATGTACCTATGTAATTACCGTTTACAGTGTAAAGATGGATGTTATCGGTCGCTGAACGTCGGAGCAGTAGGCGTTTAATGCATTTTCCCATAGGGTCCAATGCAAAATTGACACCTCATTTTCTCCATTCTCAAGAGCTTTGAGTCTCTGCAAAACATATACATGTGTAGACACAAATAAGTGAAATAGAATGAAGGCTATTTCAGCTTTAGCTTTTATTCCGTTTGGGAGCTAAAGTCGTACAAACTTTTGTTTACAAAAATTTCGATGGCCTATAGTTCGCAAGTTATGCAATCAGTTGACATAAGATTGTGCATGCATGTAGACATGTAAATGGCCTTTATACATGCCAAGTTTCAGATGGCTACCTACTCATACAAGCAAGCAGTAGCGGTTTGAAATTTTCACAATTTGGGCTACACGTTCGGGACGATTCGTGACCTTAGGTGACTTGCACAATTCGGGCTGAAACTAGTGCCAAATGAGAGGGTTGGGATAAACATTCAATTGACCATATGTGCCAAACATTCTCGTTCTTTAGTTTTCGAGTTATAGCCCCTGGAAGTCGTAAACTGCACGACTTTGCCCTCGAATATCTCGACAACGGAGAAAGGAGAATTTCTGGGATTTTTTCCCAAGAAATATATGGAATTATCTGTAATTTTAGCACAGTTTCAGAACGATTCGTGAAAGTCACCTTTTAAGAATAACTTCCACTGCAGCCCATACATAAAAGTTTGCTCCTTTATTACTCTGCACATGGACAATTATTTGCGCTGTTATTTGCCCCAGGCATGTACCTATGTAATTACCGTTTACAGTGTAAAGATGGATGTTATCGGTCGCTGAACGTCGGAGCAGTAGGCGTTTAATGCATTTTCCCATAGGGTCCAATGCAAAATTGACACCTCATTTTCTCCATTCTCAAGAGCTTTGAGTCTCTGCAAAACATATACATGTGTAGACACAAATAAGTGAAATAGAATGAAGGCTATTTCAGCTTTAGCTTTTATTCCGTTTGGGAGCTAAAGTCGTACAAACTTTTGTTTACAAAAATTTCGATGGCCTATAGTTCGCAAGTTATGCAATCAGTTGACATAAGATTGTGCATGCATGTAGACATGTTAATGGCCTTTATACATGCCAAGTTTCAGATGGCTACCTACTCATACAAGCAAGCAGTAGCGGATTGAAATTTTCACAATTTGGGCTACACGTTCGGGACGATTCGTGACCTTAGGTGACTTGCACAATTCGGGCTGAAATTAGTGCCAAATGAGAGGGTTGGGATAAACATTCAATTGACCATATGTGCCAAAAATTCTCGTTCTTTAGTTTTCGAGTTATAGCCCCTGGAAGTCGTAAACTGCACGACTTTGCCCTCGAATATCTCGACAACGGAGAAAGGAGAATTTCTGGGATTTTTCCCAAGAAATATATGGGAATTATCTGTAATTTTAGCACAGTTTCAGAACGATTCGTGAAAGTCACCTTTTAAGAATAACTTCCACTGCAGCCCATACATAAAAGTTTGCTCCTTTATTACTCTGCACATGGACAATTATTTGCGCTGTTATTTGCCCCAGGCATGTACCTATGTAATTACCGTTTACAGTGTAAAGATGGATGTTATCGGTCGCTGAACGTCGGAGCAGTAGGCGTTTAATGCATTTTCCCATAGGGTCCAATGCAAAATTGACACCTCATTTTCTCCATTCTCAAGAGCTTTGAGTCTCTGCAAAACATATACATGTGTAGACACAAATAAGTGAAATAGAATGAAGGCTATTTCAGCTTTAGCTTTTATTCCGTTTGGGAGCTAAAGTCGTACAAACTTTTGTTTACAAAAATTTCGATGGCCTATAGTTCGCAAGTTATGCAATCAGTTGAAATAAGATTGTGCATGCATGTAGACATGTTAATGGCCTTTATACATGCCAAGTTTCAGATGGCTACCTACTCATACAAGCAAGCAGTAGCGGTTTGAAATTTTCACAATTTGGGCTACACGTTCGGGACGATTCGTGACCTTAGGTGACTTGCACAATTCGGGCTGAAACTAGTGCCAAATGAGAGGGTTGGGATAAACATTCAATTGACCATATGTGCCTAAAATTCTTGTTCTTTAATTTTCGAGTTATAGCCCCTGGAAGTCGTAAACTGCACGACTTTGCCCTCGAATATCTCGACAACGGAGAAAGGAGAATTTCTGGGATTTTTTCCCAAGAAATATATGGGAATTATCTGTATTTTTGCACAGTTTCAGAACGATTCGTGAAAGTCACCTTTTAAGAATAACTTCCACTGCAGCCCATACATAAAAGTTTGCTCCTTTATTACTCTGCACATGGACAATTACTTGCGCTGTTATTTGCCCCAGGCATGTACCTATGTAATTACCGTTTACAGTGTAAAGATGGATGGTATCGGTCGCTGAACGTCGGAGCAGTAGGCGTTTAATGCATTTTCCCATAGGGTCCAATGCAAAATTGACACCTCATTTTCTCCATTCTCAAGAGTTTTGAGTCTCTGCAAATCATATACATGTGTAGACACAAATAAGTGAAATAGAATGAAGGCTATTTCAGCTTTAGCTTTTATTCCGTTTGGGAGCTAAAGTCGTACAAACTTTTGTTTACAAAAATTTCGATGGCCTATAGTTCGCAAGTTATGCAATCAGTTGACATAAGATTGTGCATACATGTAGACATGTTAATGGCCTTTATACATGCCAAGTTTCAGATGGCTACCTACTCATACAAGCAAGCAGTACCGGTTTGAAATTTTCACAATTTGGGCTACACGTTCGGGACGATTCGTGACCTTAGGTGACTTGCACAATTCGGGCTGAAACTAGTGCCAAATGAGAGGGTTGGGATAAACATTCAATTGACCATATGTGCCAAAAATTCTCGTTCTTTAGTGTTCGAGTTATAGCCCCTGGAAGTCGTAAACTGCACGACTTTGCCCTCGAATATCTCGACAACGGAGAAAGGAGAATTTCTGGGATTTTTTCCCAAGAAATATATGGGAATTATCTGTAATTTTAGCACAGTTTCAGAACGATTCGTGAAAGTCACCTTTTAAGAATAACTTCCACTGCAGCCCATACATAAAAGTTTGCTCCTTTATTACTCTGCACATGGACAATTATTTGCGCTGTTATTTGCCCCAGGCATGTACCTATGTAATTACCGTTTACAGTGTAAAGATGGATGTTATCGGTCGCTGAACGTCGGAGCAGTAGGCGTTTAATGCATTTTCCCATAGGGTCCAATGCAAAATTGACACCTCATTTTCTCCATTCTCAAGAGCTTTGAGTCTCTGCAAAACATATACATGTGTAGACACAAATAAGTGAAATAGAATGAAGGCTATTTCAGCTTTAGCTTTTATTCCGTTTGGGATCTAAAGTCGTACAAACTTTTGTTTACAAAAATTTCGATGGCCTATAGTTCGCAAGTTATGCAATCAGTTGACATAAGATTGTGCATGCATGTAGACATGTTAATGGCCTTTATACATGCCAAGTTTCAGATGGCTACCTACTCATACAAGCAAGCAGTAGCGGTTTGAAATTTTCACAATTTGGGCTACACGTTCGGGACGATTCGTGACCTTAGGTGACTTGCACAATTCGGGCTGAAACTAGTGCCAAATGAGAGGGTTGGGATAAACATTCAATTGACCATATGTGCCAAAAATTCTCGTTCTTTAGTTTTCGAGTTATAGCCCCTGGAAGTCGTAAACTGCACGACTTTGCCCTCGAATATCTCGACAACGGAGAAAGGAGAATTTCTGGGATTTTTTCCCAAGAAATATATGGGAATTATCTGTAATTTTAGCACAGTTTCAGAACGATTCGTGAAAGTCACCTTTTAAGAATAACTTCCACTGCAGCCCATACATAAAAGTTTGCTCCTTTATTACTCTGCACATGGACAATTATTTGCGCTGTTATTTGCCCCAGGCATGTACCTATGTAATTACCGTTTACAGTGTAAAGATGGATGTTATCGGTCGCTGAACGTCGGAGCAGTAGGCGTTTAATGCATTTTCCCATAGGGTCCAATGCAAAATTGACACCTCATTTTCTCCATTCTCAAGAGCTTTGAGTCTCTGCAAAACATATACATGTGTAGACACAAATAAGTGAAATAGAATGAAGGCTATTTCAGCTTTAGCTTTTATTCCGTTTGGGAGCTAAAGTCGTACAAACTTTTGTTTACAAAAATTTCGATGGCCTATAGTTCGCAAGTTATGCAATCAGTTGACATAAGATTGTGCATGCATGTAGACATGTTAATGGCCTTTATACATGCCAAGTTTCAGATGGCTACCTACTCATACAAGCAAGCAGTAGCGGTTTGAAATTTTCACAATTTGGGCTACACGTTCGGGACGATTCGTGACCTTAGGTGACTTGCACAATTCGGGCTGAAACTAGTGCCAAATGAGAGGGTTGGGATAAACATTCAATTGACCATATGTGCCAAAAATTCTCGTTCTTTAGTTTTCGAGTTATAGCCCCTGGAAGTCGTAAACTGCACGACTTTGCCCTCGAATATCTCGACAACGGAGAAAGGAGAACTTCTGGGATTTTTCCCAAGAAATATATGGGAATTATCTGTAATTTTAGCACAGTTTCAGAACGATTCGTGAAAGTCACCTTTTAAGAATAACTTCCACTGCAGCCCATACATAAAAGTTTGCTCCTTTATTACTCTGCACATGGACAATTATTTGCGCTGTTATTTGCCCCAGGCATGTACCTATGTAATTACCGTTTACAGTGTAAAGATGGATGTTATCGGTCGCTGAACGTCGGAGCAGTAGGCGTTTAATGCATTTTCCCATAGGGTCCAATGCAAAATTGACACCTCATTTTCTCCATTCTCAAGAGCTTTGAGTCTCTGCAAAACATATACATGTGTAGACACAAATAAGTGAAATAGAATGAAGGCTATTTCAGCTTTAGCTTTTATTCCGTTTGGGAGCTAAAGTCGTACAAACTTTTGTTTACAAAAATTTCGATGGCCTATAGTTCGCAAGTAATGCAATCAGTTGACATAAGATTGTGCATGCATGTAGACATGTTAATGGCCTTTATACATGCCAAGTTTCAGATGGCTACCTACTCATACAAGCAAGCAGTAGCGGTTTGAAATTTCCACAATTTGGGCTACACGTTCGGGACGATTCGTGACCTTAGGTGACTTGCACAATTCGGGCTGAAACTAGTGCCAAATGAGAGGGTTGGGATAAACATTCAATTGACCATATGTGCCAAAAATTCTCGTTCTTTAGTTTTCGAGTTATAGCCCCTGGAAGTCGTAAACTGCACGACTTTGCCCTCGAATATCTCGACAACGGAGAAAGGAGAATTTCTGGGATTTTTTCCCAAGAAATATATGGGAATTATCTGTAATTTTAGCACACTTTCAGAACGATTCGTGAAAGTCACCTTTTAAGAATAACTTCCACTGCAGCCCATACATAAAAGTTTGCTCCTTTATTACTCTGCACATGGACAATTATTTGCGCTGTTATTTGCCCCAGGCATGTACCTATGTAATTACCGTTTACAGTGTAAAGATGGATGTTATCGGTCGCTGAACGTCGGAGCAGTAGGCGTTTAATGCATTTTCCCATAGGGTCCAATGCAAAATTGACACCTCATTTTCTCCATTCTCAAGAGCTTTGAGTCTCTGCAGAACATATACATGTGTAGACACAAATAAGTGAAATAGAATGAAGGCTATTTCAGCTTTAGCTTTTATTCCGTTTGGGAGCTAAAGTCGTACAAACTTTTGTTTACAAAAATTTCGATGGCCTATAGTTCGCAAGTTATGCAATCAGTTGACATAAGATTGTGCATGCATGTAGACATGTAAATGGCATTTATACATGCCAAGTTTCAGATGGCTACCTACTCATACAAGCAAGCAGTAGCGGTTTGAAATTTTCACAATTTGGGCTACACGTTCGGGACGATTCGTGACCTTAGGTGACTTGCACAATTCGGGCTGAAACTAGTGCCAAATGAGAGGGTTGGGATAAACATTCAATTGACCATATGTGCCAAAAATTCTCGTTCTTTAGTTTTCGAGTTATAGCCCCTGGAAGTCGTAAACTGCACGACTTTGCCCTCGAATATCTCGACAACGGAGAAAGGAGAATTTCTGGGATTTTTTCCCAAGAAATATATGGGAATTATCTGTAATTTTAGCACAGTTTCAGAACGATTCGTGAAAGTCACCTTTTAAGAATAACTTCCACTGCAGCCCATACATAAAAGTTTGCTCCTTTATTACTCTGCACATGGACAATTATTTGCGCTGTTATTTGCCCCAGGCATGTACCTATGTAATTACCGTTTACATTGTAAATATGGATGTTATCGGTCGCTGAACGTCGGAGCAGTAGGCGTTTAATGCATTTTCCCATAGGGTCCAATGCAAAATTGACACCTCATTTTCTCCATTCTCAAGAGCTTTGAGTCTCTGCAAAACATATACATGTGTAGACACAAATAAGTGAAATAGAATGAAGGCTATTTCAGCTTTAGCTTTTATTCCGTTTGGGAGCTAAAGTCGTACAAACTTTTGTTTACAAAAATTTCGATGGCCTATAGTTCGCAAGTTATCCAATCAGTTGACATAAGATTGTGCATGCATGTAGACATGTTAATGGCCTTTATACATGCCAAGTTTCAGATGGCTACCTACTCATACAAGCAAGCAGTAGCGGTTTGAAATTTTCACAATTTGGGCTACACGTTCGGGACGATTCGTGACCTTAGGTGACTTGCACAATTCGGGCTGAAACTAGTGCCAAATGAGAGGGTTGGGATAAACATTCAATTGACCATATGTGCCAAAAATTCTCGTTCTTTAGTTTTCGAGTTATAGCCCCTGGAAGTCGTAAACTGCACGACTTTGCCCTCGAATATCTCGACAACGGAGAAAGGAGAATTTCTGGGATTTTTTCCCAAGAAATATATGGGAATTATCTGTAATTTTAGCACAGTTTCAGAACGATTCGTGAAAGTCACCTTTTAAGAATAACTTCCACTGCAGCCCATACATAAAAGTTTGCTCCTTTATTACTCTGCACATGGACAATTATTTGCGCTGTTATTTGCCCCAGGCATGTACCTATGTAATTACCGTTTACAGTGTAAAGATGGATGTTATCGGTCGCTGAACGTCGGAGCAGTAGGCGTTTAATGCATTTTCCCATAGGGTCCAATGCAAAATTGACACCTCATTTTCTCCATTCTCAAGAGCTTTGAGTCTCTGCAGAACATATACATTTGTAGACACAAATAAGTGAAATAGAATGAAGGCTATTTCAGCTTTAGCTTTTATTCCGTTTGGGAGCTACAGTCGTACAAACTTTTGTTTACAAAAATTTCGATGGCCTATAGTTCGCAAGTTATGCAATCAGTTGACATAAGATTGTGCATGCATGTAGACATGTTAATGGCCTTTATACATGCCAAGTTTCAGATGGCTACCTACTCATACAAGCAAGCAGTAGCGGTTTGAAATTTTCACAATTTGGGCTACACGTTCGGGACGATTCGTGACCTTAGGTGACTTGCACAATTCGGGCTGAAACTAGTGCCAAATGAGAGGGTTGGGATAAACATTCAATTGACCATATGTGCCAAAAATTCTCGTTCTTTAGTTTTCGAGTTATAGCCCCTGGAAGTCGTAAACTGCACGACTTTGCCCTCGAATATCTCGACAACGGAGAAAGGAGAATTTCTGGGATTTTTTCCCAAGAAATATATGGGAATTATCTGTAATTTTAGCACAGTTTCAGAACGATTCGTGAAAGTCAGCTTTTAAGAAAAACTTCCACTGCAGCCCATACATAAAAGTTTGCTCCTTTATTACTCTGCACATGGACAATTATTTGCGCTGTTATTTGCCCCAGGCATGTACCTATGTAATTACCGTTTACAGTGTAAAGATGGATGTTATCGGTCGCTGAACGTCGGAGCAGTAGGCGTTTAATGCATTTTCCCATAGGGTCCAATGCAAAATTGACACCTCATTTTCTCCATTCTCAAGAGCTTTGAGTCTCTGCAAATCATATACATGTGTAGACACAAATAAGTGAAATAGAATGAAGGCTATTTCAGCTTTAGCTTTTATTCCGTTTGGGAGCTAAAGTCGTACAAACTTTTGTTTACAAAAATTTCGATGGCCTATAGTTCGCAAGTTATGCAATCAGTTGACATAAGATTGTGCATGCATGTAGACATGTTAATGGCCTTTATACATGCCAAGTTTCAGATGGCTACCTACTCATACAAGCAAGCAGTAGCGGTTTGAAATTTTCACAATTTGGGCTACACGTTCGGGACGATTCGTGACCTTAGGTGACTTGCACAATTCGGGCTGAAACTAGTGCCAAATGAGAGGGTTGGGATAAACATTCAATTGACCATATGTGCCAAAAATTCTCGTTCTTTAGTTTTCGAGTTATAGCCCCTGGAAGTCGTAAACTGCACGACTTTGCCCTCGAATATCTCGACAACGGAGAAAGGAGAATTTCTGGGATTTTTTCCCAAGAAATATATGGGAATTATCCGTAATTTTAGCACAGTTTCAGAACGATTCGTGAAAGTCACCTTTTAAGAATAACTTCCACTGCAGCCCATACATAAAAGTTTGCTCCTTTATTACTCTGCACATGGACAATTATTTGCGCTGTTATTTGCCCCAGGCATGTACCTATGTAATTACCGTTTACAGTGTAAAGATGGATGTTATCGGTCGCTGAACGTCGGAGCAGTAGGCGTTTAATGCATTTTCCCATAGGGTCCAATGCAAAATTAACACCTCATTTTCTCCATTCTCAAGAGCTTTGAGTCTCTGCAAAACATATACATTTGTAGACACAAATAAGTGAAATAGAATGAAGGCTATTTCAGCTTTAGCTTTTATTCCGTTTGGGAGCTAAAGTCGTACAAACTTTTGTTTACAAAAATTTCGATGGCCTATAGTTCGCAAGTTATGCAATCAGTTGACATAAGATTGTGCATGCATGTAGACATGTTAATGGCCTTTATACATGCCAAGTTTCAGATGGCTACCTACTCATACAAGCAAGCAGTAGCGGTTGAAATTTTCACAATTTGGGCTACACGTTCGGGACGATTCGTGACCTTAGGTGACTTGCACAATTCGGGCTGAAACTAGTGCCAAATGAGAGGGTTGGGATAAACATTCAATTGACCATATGTGCCAAAAATTCTCGTTCTTTAGTTTTCGAGTTATAGCCCCTGGAAGTCGTAAACTGCACGACTTTGCCCTCGAATATCTCGACAACGGAGAAAGGAGAATTTCTGGGATTTTTTCCCAAGAAATATATGGGAATTATCTGTAATTTTAGCACAGTTTCAGAACGATTCGTGAAAGTCACCTTTTAAGAATAACTTCCACTGCAGCCCATACATAAAAGTTTGCTCCTTTATTACTCTGCACATGGACAATTATTTGCGCTGTTATTTGCCCCAGGCATGTACCTATGTAATTACCGTTTACAGTGTAAAGATGGATGTTATCGGTCGCTGAACGTCGGAGTAGTAGGCGTTTAATGCATTTTCCCATAGGGTCCAATGCAAAATTGACACCTCATTTTCTCCATTCTCAAGAGCTTTGAGTCTCTGCAAATCATATACATGTGTAGACACAAATAAGTGAAATAGAATGAAGGCTATTTCAGCTTTAGCTTTTATTCCGTTTGGGAGCTAAAGTCGTACAAACTTTTGTTTACAAAAATTTCGATGGCCTATAGTTCGCAAGTTATGCAATCAGTTGACATAAGATTGTGCATGCATGTAGACATGTTAATGGCCTTTATACATGCCAAGTTTCAGATGGCTACCTACTCATACAAGCAAGCAATAGCGGTTTGAAATTTTCACAATTTGGGCTACACGTTCGGGACGATTCGTGACCTTAGGTGACTTGCACAATTCGGACTGAAACTAGTGCCAAATGAGAGGGTTGGGATAAACATTCAATTGACCATATGTGCCAAAAATTCTCGTTCTTTAGTTTTCGAGTTATAGCCCCTGGAAGTCGTAAACTGCACGACTTTGCCCTCGAATATCTCGACAACGGAGAAAGGAGAATTTCTGGGATTTTTTCCCAAGAAATATATGGGAATTATCTGTAATTTTAGCACAGTTTCAGAACGATTCGTGAAAGTCACCTTTTAAGAATAATTTCCACTGCAGCCCATACATAAAAGTTGCTCCTTTATTACTCTGCACATGGACAATTATTTGCGCTGTTATTTGCCCCAGGCATGTACCTATGTAATTACCGTTTACAGTGTAAAGATGGATGTTATCGGTCGCTGAACGTCGGAGCAGTAGGCGTTTAATGCATTTTCCCATAGGGTCCAATGCAAAATTGACACCTCATTTTCTCCATTCTCAAGAGCTTTGAGTCTCTGCAAATCATATACATGTGTAGACACAAATAAGTGAAATAGAATGAAGGCTATTTCAGTTTTAGCTTTTATTCCGTTTGGGAGCTAAAGTCGTACAAACTTTTGTTTACAAAAATTTCGATGGCCTATAGTTCGCAAGTTATGCAATCAGTTGACATAAGATTGTGCATGCATGTAGACATGTTAATGGCCTTTATACATGCCAAGTTTCAGATGGCTACCTACTCATACAAGCAAGCAGTAGCGGTTTGAAATTTTCACAATTTGGGCTACACGTTCGGGACGATTCATGACCTTAGGTGACTTGCACAATTCGGGCTGAAACTAGTGCCAAATGAGAGGGTTGGGATAAACATTCAATTGACCATATGTGCCAAAAATTCTCGTTCTTTAGTTTTCGAGTTATAGCCCCTGGAAGTCGTAAACTGCACGACTTTGCCCTCGAATATCTCGACAACGGAGAAAGGAGAATTTCTGGGATTTTTTCCCAAGAAATATATGGGAATTATCTGTAATTTTAGCACAGTTTCAGAACGATTCGTGAAAGTCACCTTTTAAGAATAACTTCCACTGCAGCCCATACATAAAAATTTGCTCCTTTATTACTCTGCACATGGACAATTATTTGCGCTGTTATTTGCCCCAGGCATGTACCTATGTAATTACCGTTTACAGTGTAAAGATGGATGTTATCGGTCGCTGAACGTCGGAGCAGTAGGCGTTTAATGCATTTTCCCATAGGGTCCAATGCAAAATTGACACCTCATTTTCTCCATTCTCAAGAGCTTTGAGTCTCTGCAAATCATATACATGTGTAGACACAAATAAGTGAAATAGAATGAAGGCTATTTCAGTTTTAGCTTTTATTCCGTTTGGGAGCTAAAGTCGTACAAACTTTTGTTTACAAAAATTTCGATGGCCTATAGTTCGCAAGTTATGCAATCAGTTGACATAAGATTGTGCATGCATGTAGACATGTTAATGGCCTTTATACATGCCAAGTTTCAGATGGCTACCTACTCATACAAGCAAGCAGTAGCGGTTTGAAATTCTCACAATTTGGGCTACACGTTCGGGACGATTCGTGACCTTAGGTGACTTGCACAATTCGGGCTGAAACTAGTGCCAAATGAGAGGGTTGGGATAAACATTCAATTGACCATATGTGCCAAAAATTCTCGTTCTTTAGTTTTCGAGTTATAGCCCCTGGAAGTCGTAAACTGCACGACTTTGCCCTCGAATATCTCGACAACGGAGAAAGGAGAATTTCTGGGATTTTTTCCCAAGAAATATATGGGAATTATCTGTAATTTTAGCACAGTTTCAGAACGATTCGTGAAAGTCACCTTTTAAGAATAACTTCCACTGCAGCCCATACATAAAAGTTTGCTCCATTATTACTCTGCACATGGACAATTATTTGCGCTGTTATTTGCTCCAGGCATGTACCTATGAAATTACCGTTTACAGTGTAAAGATGGATGTTATCGGTCGCTGAACGTCGGAGCAGTAGGCGTTTAATGCATTTTCCCATAGGGTCCAATGCAAAATTGACACCTCATTTTCTCCATTCTCAAGAGCTTTGAGTCTCTGCAAAACATATACATGTGTAGACACAAATAAGTGAAATAGAATGAAGGCTATTTCAGCTTTAGCTTTCATTCCGTTTGGGAGCTAAAGTCGTACAAACTTTTGTTTACAAAAATTTCGATGGCCTATAGTTCGCAAGTTATGCAATCAGTTGACATAAGATTGTGCATGCATGTAGACATGTTAATGGCCTTTATACATGCCAAGTTTCAGATGGCTACCTACTCATACAAGCAAGCAGTACCGGTTTGAAATTTTCACAATTTGGGCTACACGTTCGGGACGATTCGTGACCTTAGGTGACTTGCACAATTCGGGCTGAAACTAGTGCCAAATGAGAGGGTTGGGATAAACATTCAATTGACCATATGTGCCAAAAATTCTCGTTCTTTAGTTTTCGAGTTATAGCCCCTGGAAGTCGTAAACTGCACGACTTTGCCCTCGAATATCTCGACAACGGAGAAAGGAGAATTTCTGGGATTTTTTCCCAAGAAATATATGGGAATTATCTGTAATTTTAGCACAGTTTCAGAACGATTCGTGAAAGTCACCTTTTAAGAATAACTTCCACTGCAGCCCATACATAAAAGTTTGCTCCTTTATTACTCTGCACATGGACAATTATTTGCGCTGTTATTTGCCCCAGGCATGTACCTATGTAATTACCGTTTACAGTGTAAAGATGGATGTTATCGGTCGATGAACGTCGGAGCAGTAGGCGTTTAATGCATTTTCCCATAGGGTCCAATGCAAAATTGATACCTCATTTTCTCCATTCTCAAGAGCTTTGAGTCTCTGCAAATCATATACATGTGTAGACACAAATAAGTGAAATAGAATGAAGGCTATTTCAGCTTTAGCTTTTATTCCGTTTGGGAGCTAAAGTCGTACAAACTTTTGTTTACAAAAATTTCGATGGCCTATAGTTCGCAAGTTATGCAATCAGTTGACATAAGATTGTGCATGCATGTAGACATGTTAATGGCCTTTATACATGCCAAGTTTCAGATGGCTACCTACTCATACAAGCAAGCAGTAGCGGTTTGAAATTTTCACAATTTGGGCTACACGTTCGGGACGATTCGTGACCTTAGGTGACTTGCACAATTCGGGCTGAAACTAGTGCCAAATGAGAGGGTTGGGATAAACATTCGATTGACCATATGTGCCAAAAATTCTCGTTCTTTAGTTTTCGAGTTATAGCCCCTGGAAGTCGTAAACTGCACGACTTTGCCCTCGAATATCTCGACAACGGAGAAAGGAGAATTTCTGGGATTTTTTCCCAAGAAATATATGGGAATTATCTGTAATTTTAGCACAGTTTCAGAACGATTCGTGAAAGTCACCTTTTAAGAATAACTTCCACTGCAGCCCATACATAAAAATTTGCTCCTTTATTACTCTGCACATGGACAATTATTTGCGCTGTTATTTGCCCCAGGCATGTACCTATGTAAATACCGTTTACAGTGTAAAGATGGATGTTATCGGTCGCTGAACGTCGGAGCAGTAGGCGTTTAATGCATTTTCCCATAGGGTCCAATGCAAAATTGACACCTCATTTTCTCCAAACTCAAGAGCTTTGAGTCTCTGCAAATCATATACATGTGTAGACACAAATAAGTGAAATAGAATGAAGGCTATTTCAGCTTTAGCTTTTATTCCGTTTGGGAGCTAAAGTCGTACAAACTTTTGTTTACAAAAATTTCGATGGCCTATAGTTCGCAAGTTATGCAATCAGTTGACATAAGATTGTGCATGCATGTAGACATGTTAATGGCCTTTATACATGCCAAGTTTCAGATGGCTACCTACTCATACAAGCAAGCAGTAGCGGTTTGAAATTTTCACAATTTGGGCTACACGTTCGGGACGATTCGTGACCTTAGGTGACTTGCACAATTCGGGCTGAAACTAGTGCCAAATGAGAGGGTTGGGATAAACATTCAATTGACCATATGTGCCAAAAATTCTCGTTCTTTAGTTTTCGAGTTATAGCCCCTGGAAGTCGTAAACTGCACGACTTTGCCCTCGACTATCTCCACAACGGAGAAAGGAGAATTTCTGGGATTTTTTCCCAAGAAATATATGGGAATTATCTGTAATTTTAGCACAGTTTCAGAACGATTCGTGAAAGTCACCTTTTAAGAATAACTTCCACTGCAGCCCATACATAAAAGTTTGCTCCTTTATTACTCTGCACATGGACAATTATTTGCGCTGTTATTTGCCCCAGGCATGTACCTATGTAATTACCGTTTACAGTGTAAAGATGGATGTTATCGGTCGCTGAACGTCGGAGCAGTAGGCGTTTAATGCATTTTCCCATAGGGTCCAATGCAAAATTGACACCTCATTTTCTCCATTCTCAAGAGCTTTGAGTCTCTGCAAATCATATACATGTGTAGACACAAATAAGTGAAATAGAATGAAGGCTATTTCAGCTTTAGCTTTTATTCCGTTTGGGAGCTAAAGTCGTACAAACTTTTGTTTACAAAAATTTCGATGGCCTATAGTTCGCAAGTTATGCAATCAGTTGACATAAGATTGTGCATGCATGTAGACATGTTAATGGCCTTTATACATGCCAAGTTTCAGATGGCTACCTACTCATACAAGCAAGCAGTAGCGGTTTGAAATTTTCACAATTTGGGCTACACGTTCGGGACGATTCATGACCTTAGGTGACTTGCACAATTCGGGCTGAAACTAGTGCCAAATGAGAGGGTTGGGATAAACATTCAATTGACCATATGTGCCAAAAATTCTCGTTCTTTAGTTTTCGAGTTATAGCCCCTGGAAGTCGTAAACTGCACGACTTTGCCCTCGAATATCTCGACAACGGAGAAAGGAGAATTTCTGGGATTTTTTCCCAAGAAATATATGGGAATTATCTGTAATTTTAGCACAGTTTCAGAACGATTCGTGAAAGTCACCTTTTAAGAATACCTTCCACTGCAGCCCATACATAAAAATTTGCTCCTTTATTACTCTGCACATGGACAATTATTTGCGCTGTTATTTGCCCCAGGCATGTACCTATGTAATTACCGTTTACAGTGTAAAGATGGATGTTATCGGTCGCTGAACGTCGGAGCAGTAGGCGTTTAATGCATTTTCCCATAGGGTCCAATGCAAAATTGACACCTCATTTTCTCCATTCTCAAGAGCTTTGAGTCTCTGCAAATCAGATACATGTGTAGACACAAATAAGTGAAATAGAATGAAGGCTATTTCAGTTTTAGCTTTTATTCCGTTTGGGAGCTAAAGTCGTACAAACTTTTGTTTACAAAAATTTCGATGGCCTATAGTTCGCAAGTTATGCAATCAGTTGACATAAGATTGTGCATGCATGTAGACATGTTAATGGCCTTTATACATGCCAAGTTTCAGATGGCTACCTACTCATACAAGCAAGCAGTAGCGGTTTGAAATTCTCACAATTTGGGCTACACGTTCGGGACGATTCGTGACCTTAGGTGACTTGCACAATTCGGGCTGAAACTAGTGCCAAATGAGAGGGTTGGGATAAACATTCAATTGACCATATGTGCCAAAAATTCTCGTTCTTTAGTTTTCGAGTTATAGCCCCTGGAAGTCGTAAACTGCACGACTTTGCCCTCGAATATCTCGACAACGGAGAAAGGAGAATTTCTGGGATTTTTTCCCAAGAAATATATGGGAATTATCTGTAATTTTAGCACAGTTTCAGAACGATTCGTGAAAGTCACCTTTTAAGAATAACTTCCACTGCAGCCCATACATAAAAGTTTGCTCCATTATTACTCTTCACATGGACAATTATTTGCGCTGTTATTTGCTCCAGGCATGTACCTATGAAATTACCGTTTACAGTGTAAAGATGGATGTTATCGGTCGCTGAACGTCGGAGCAGTAGGCGTTTAATGCATTTTCCCATAGGGTCCAATGCAAAATTGACACCTCATTTTCTCCATTCTCAAGAGCTTTGAGTCTCTGCAAAACATATACATGTGTAGACACAAATAAGTGAAATAGAATGAAGGCTATTTCAGCTTTAGCTTTCATTCCGTTTGGGAGCTAAAGTCGTACAAACTTTTGTTTACAAAAATTTCGATGGCCTATAGTTCGCAAGTTATGCAATCAGTTGACATAAGATTGTGCATGCATGTAGACATGTTAATGGCCTTTATACATGCCAAGTTTCAGATGGCTACCTACTCATACAAGCAAGCAGTAGCGGTTTGAAATTTTCACAATTTGGGCTACACGTTCGGGACGATTCGTGACCTTAGGTGACTTGCACAATTTGGGCTGAAACTAGTGCCAAATGAGAGGGTTGGGATAAACATTTAATTGACCATATGTGCCAAAAATTCTCGTTCTTTAGTTTTCGAGTTATAGCCCCTGGAAGTCGTAAACTGCACGATTTTGCCCTCGAATATCTCGACAACGGAGAAAGGAGAATTTCTGGGATTTTTTCCCAAGAAATATATGGGAATTATCTGTAATTTTAGCACAGTTTCAGAACGATTCGTGAAAGTCACCTTTTAAGAATAACTTCCACTGCAGCCCATACAAAAATTTCGATGGCCTATAGTTCGCAAGTTATGCAATCAGTTGACATAAGATTGTGCATGCATGTAGACATGTTAATGGCCTTTATACATGCCAAGTTTCAGATGGCTACCTACTCATACAAGCAAGCAGTAGCGGTTTGAAATTTTCACAATTTGGGCTACACGTTCGGGACGATTCGTGACCTTAGGTGACTTGCACAATTCGGGCTGAAACTAGTGCCAAATGAGAGGGTTGGGATAAACATTCGATTGACCATATGTGCCAAAAATTCTCGTTCTTTAGTTTTCGAGTTATAGCCCCTGGAAGTCGTAAACTGCACGACTTTGCCCTCGAATATCTCGACAACGGAGAAAGGAGAATTTCTGGGATTTTTTCCCAAGAAATATATGGGAATTATCTGTAATTTTAGCACAGTTTCAGAACGATTCGTGAAAGTCACCTTTTAAGAATAACTTCCACTGCAGCCCATACATAAAAATTTGCTCCTTTATTACTCTGCACATGGACAATTATTTGCGCTGTTATTTGCCCCAGGCATGTACCTATGTAAATACCGTTTACAGTGTAAAGATGGATGTTATCGGTCGCTGAACGTCGGAGCAGTAGGCGTTTAATGCATTTTCCCATAGGGTCCAATGCAAAATTGACACCTCATTTTCTCCAAACTCAAGAGCTTTGAGTCTCTGCAAATCATATACATGTGTAGACACAAATAAGTGAAATAGAATGAAGGCTATTTCAGCTTTAGCTTTTATTCCGTTTGGGAGCTAAAGTCGTACAAACTTTTGTTTACAAAAATTTCGATGGCCTATAGTTCGCAAGTTATGCAATCAGTTGACATAAGATTGTGCATGCATGTAGACATGTTAATGGCCTTTATACATGCCAAGTTTCAGATGGCTACCTACTCATACAAGCAAGCAGTAGCGGTTTGAAATTTTCACAATTTGGGCTACACGTTCGGGACGATTCGTGACCTTAGGTGACTTGCACAATTCGGGCTGAAACTAGTGCCAAATGAGAGGGTTGGGATAAACATTCAATTGACCATATGTGCCAAAAATTCTCGTTCTTTAGTTTTCGAGTTATAGCCCCTGGAAGTCGTAAACTGCACGACTTTGCCCTCGACTATCTCGACAACGGAGAAAGGAGAATTTCTGGGATTTTTTCCCAAGAAATATATGGGAATTATCTGTAATTTTAGCACAGTTTCAGAACGATTCGTGAAAGTCACCTTTTAAGAATAACTTCCACTGCAGCCCATACATAAAAGTTTGCTCCTTTATTACTCTGCACATGGACAATTATTTGCGCTGTTATTTGCCCCAGGCATGTACCTATGTAATTACCGTTTACAGTGTAAAGATGGATGTTATCGGTCGCTGAACGTGGGAGCAGTAGGCGTTTAATGCATTTTCCCATAGGGTCCAATGCAAAATTGACACCTCATTTTCTCCATTCTCAAGAGCTTTGAGTCTCTGCAAATCATATACATGTGTAGACACAAATAAGTGAAATAGAATGAAGGCTATTTCAGCTTTAGCTTTTATTCCGTTTGGGAGCTAAAGTCGTACAAACTTTTGTTTACAAAAATTTCGATGGCCTATAGTTCGCAAGTTATGCAATCAGTTGACATAAGATTGTGCATGCATGTAGACATGTTAATGGCCTTTATACATGTCAAGTTTCAGATGGCTACCTACTCATACAAGCAAGCAGTAGCGGTTTGAAATTTTCACAATTTGGGCTACACGTTCGGGACGATTCGTGACCTTAGGTGACTTGCACAATTCGGGCTGAAACTAGTGCCAAATGAGAGGGTTGGGATAAACATTCAATTGACCATATGTGCCGAAAATTCTCGTTCTTTAGTTTTCGAGTTATAGCCCCTGGAAGTCGTAAACTGCACGACTTTGCCCTCGAATATCTCGACAAAGGAGAAAGGAGAATTTCTGGGATTTTTTCCCAAGAAATATATGGGAATTATCTGTAATTTTAGCACAGTTTCAGAACGATTCGTGAAAGTCACCTTTTAAGAATAACTTCCACTGCAGCCCATACATAAAAGTTTGCTCCTTTATTACTCTGCACATGGACAATTATTTGCGCTGTTATTTGCCCCAGGCATGTACCTATGCAATTACCGTTTACAGTGTAAAGATGGATGTTATCGGTCGCTGAACGTCGGAGCAGTAGGCGTTTAATGCATTTTCCCATAGGGTCCAATGCAAAATTGACACCTCATTTTCTCCATTCTCAAGAGCTTTGAGTCTCTGCAAAACATATACATGTGTAGACACAAATAAGTGAAATAGAATGAAGGCTATTTCAGCTTTAGCTTTTATTCCGTTTGGGAGCTAAAGTCGTACAAACTTTTGTTTACAAAAATTTCGATGGCCTATAGTTCGCAAGTTATGCAATCAGTTGACATAAGATTGTGCATGCATGTAGACATGTTAATGGCCTTTATACATGCCAAGTTTCAGATGGGTACCTACTCATACAAGCAAGCAGTAGCGGTTTGAAATTTTCACAATTTGGGCTACACGTTCGGGACGATTCGTGACCTTAGGTGACTTGCACAATTCGGGCTGAAACTAGTGCCAAATGAGAGGGTTGGGATAAACATTCAATTGACCATATGTGCCAAAAATTCTCGTTCTTTAGTTTTCGAGTTATAGCCCCTGGAAGTCGTAAACTGCACGACTTTGCCCTCGAATATCTCGACAACGGAGAAAGGAGAATTTCTGGGATTTTTTCCCAAGAAATATATGGGAATTATCTGTAATTTTAGCACAGTTTCAGAACGATTCGTGAAAGTCACCTTTTAAGAATAACTTCCACTGCAGCCCATACATAAAAATTTGCTCCTTTATTACTCTGCACATGGACAATTATTTGCGCTGTTATTTGCCCCAGGCATGTACCTATGTAATTACCGTTTACAGTGTAAAGATGGATGTTATCGGTCGCTGAACGTCGGAGCAGTAGGCGTTTAATGCATTTTCCCATAGGGTCCAATGCAAAATTGACACCTCATTTTCTCCATTCTCAAGAGCTTTGAGTCTCTGCAAAACATATACATGTGTAGACACAAATAAGTGAAATAGAATGAAGGCTATTTCAGCTTTAGCTTTTATTCCGTTTGGGAGCTAAAGTCGTACAAACTTTTGTTTACAAAAATTTCGATGGCCTATAGTTCGCAAGTTATGCAATCAGTTGACATAAGATTGTGCATGCATGTAGACATGTTAATGGCCTTTATACATGCCAAGTTTCAGATGGTTACCTACTCATACAAGCAAGCAGTAGCGGTTTGAAATTTTCACAATTTGGGCTACACGTTCGGGACGATTCGTGACCTTAGGTGACTTGCACATTTCGGGCTGAAACTAGTGCCAAATGAGAGGGTTGGGATAAACATTCAATTGACCATATGTGCCAAAAATTCTCGTTCTTTAGTTTTCGAGTTATAGCCCCTGGAAGTCGTAAACTGCACGACTTTGCCCTCGAATATCTCGACAACGGAGAAAGGAGAATTTCTGGGATTTTTTCCCAAGAAATATATGGGAATTATCTGTAATTTTAGCACAGTTTCAGAACGATTCGTGAAAGTCACCTTTTAAGAATAACTTCCACTGCAGCCCATACATAAAAGTTTGCTCCTTTATTACTCTGCACATGGACAATTATTTGCGCTGTTATTTGCCCCAGGCATGTACCTATGTAATTACCGTTTACAGTGTAAAGATGGATGTTATCGGTCGCTGAACGTGGGAGCAGTAGGCGTTTAATGCATTTTCCCATAGGGTCCAATGCAAAATTGACACCTCATTTTCTCCATTCTCAAGAGCTTTGAGTCTCTGCAAATCATATACATGTGTAGACACAAATAAGTGAAATAGAATGAAGGCTATTTCAGCTTTAGCTTTTATTCCGTTTGGGAGCTAAAGTCGTACAAACTTTTGTTTACAAAAATTTCGATGGCCTATAGTTCGCAAGTTATGCAATCAGTTGACATAAGATTGTGCATGCATGTAGACATTTTAATGGCCTTTATACATGCCAAGTTTCAGATGGCTACCTACTCATACAAGCAAGCAGTAGCGGTTTGAAATTTTCACAATTTGGGCTACACGTTCGGGACGATTCGTGACCTTAGGTGACTTGCACATTTCGGGCTGAAACTAGTGCCAAATGAGAGGGTTGGGATAAACATTCAATTGACCATATGTGCCAAAAATTCTCGTTCTTTAGTTTTCGAGTTATAGCCCCTGGAAGTCGTAAACTGCACGACTTTGCCCTCGAATATCTCGACAACGGAGAAAGGAGAATTTCTGGGATTTTTTCCCAAGAAATATATGGGAATTATCTGTAATTTTAGCACAGTTTCAGAACGATTCGTGAAAGTCACCTTTTAAGAATAACTTCCACTGCAGCCCATACATAAAAGTTTGCTCCTTTATTACTCTGCACATGGACAATTATTTGCGCTGTTATTTGCCCCAGGCATGTACCTATGTAATTACCGTTTACAGTGTAAAGATGGATGTTATCGGTCGCTGAACGTCGGAGCAGTAGGCGTTTAATGCATTTTCCCATAGGGTCCAATGCAAAATTGACACCTCATTTTCTCCATTCTCAAGAGCTTTGAGTCTCTGCAAATCATATACATGTGTAGACACAAATAAGTGAAATAGAATGAAGGCTATTTCAGCTTTAGCTTTTATTCCGTTTGGGAGCTAAAGTCGTCCAAACTTTTGTTTACAAAAATTTCGATGGCCTATAGTTCGCAAGTTATGCAATCAGTTGACATAAGATTGTGCATGCATGTAGACATGTTAATGGCCTTTATACATGCCAAGTTTCAGATGGCTACCTACTCATACAAGCAAGCAGTAGCGGTTTGAAATTTTCACAATTTGGGCTACACGTTCGGGACGATTCGTGACCTTAGGTGACTTGCACAATTCGGGCTGAAACTAGTGCCAAATGAGAGGGTTGGGATAAACATTCAATTGACCATATGTGCCAAAAATTCTCGTTCTTTAGTTTTCGAGTTATAGCCCCTGGAAGTCGTAAACTGCACGACTTTGCCCTCGAATATCTCGACAACGGAGAAAGGAGAATTTCTGGGATTTTTTCCCAAGAAATATATGGGAATTATCTGTAATTTTAGCACAGTTTCAGAACGATTCGTGAAAGTCACCTTTTAAGAATAACTTCCACTGCAGCCCATACATAAAAGTTTGCTCCTTTATTACTCTGCACATGGACAATTATTTGCGCTGTTATTTGCCCCAGGCATGTACCTATGTAATTACCGTTTACAGTGTAAAGATGGATGTTATCGGTCGCTGAACGTCGGAGCAGTAGGCGTTTAATGCATTTTCCCATAGGGTCCAATGCAAAATTGACACCTCATTTTCTCCATTCTCAAGAGCTTTGAGTCTCTGCAAAACATATACATGTGTAGACACAAATAAGTGAAATAGAATGAAGGCTATTTCAGCTTTAGCTTTTATTCCGTTTGGGAGCTGAAGTCGTACAAACTTTTGTTTACAAAAATTTCGATGGCCTATAGTTCGCAAGTTATGCAATCAGTTGACATAAGATTGTGCATGCATGTAGACATGTTAATGGCCTTTATACATGCCAAGTTTCAGATGGCTACCTACTCATACAAGCAAGCAGTAGCGGTTTGAAATTTTCCCAATTTGGGCTACACGTTCGGGACGATTCGTGACCTTAGGTGACTTGCACAATTCGGGCTGAAACTAGTGCCAAATGAGAGGGTTGGGATAAACATTCAATTGACCATATGTGCCAAAAATTCTCGTTCTTTAGTTTTCGAGTTATAGCCCCTGGAAGTCGTAAACTGCACGACTTTGCCCTCGAATATCTCGACAACGGAGAAAGGAGAATTTCTGGGATTTTTTCCCAAGAAATATATGGGAATTATCTGTAATTTTAGCACAGTTTCAGAACGATTCGTGAAAGTCACCTTTTAAGAATAACTTCCACTGCAGCCCATACATAAAAGTTTGCTCCTTTATTACTCTGCACATGGACAATTATTTGCGCTGTTATTTGCCCCAGGCATGTACCTATGTAATTACCGTTTACAGTGTAAAGATGGATGTTATCGGTCGCTGAACGTCGGAGCAGTAGGCGTTTAATGCATTTTCCCATAGGGTCCAATGCAAAATTGACACCTCATTTTCTCCATTCTCAAGAGCTTTGAGTCTCTGCAAAACATATACATGTGTAGACACAAATAAGTGAAATAGAATGAAGGCTATTTCAGCTTTAGCTTTTATTCCGTTTGGGAGCTAAAGTCGTACAAACTTTTGTTTACAAAAATTTCGATGGCCTATAGTTCGCAAGTTATGCAATCAGTTAACATAAGATTGTGCATGCATGTAGACATGTTAATGGCCTTTATACATGCCAAGTTTCAGATGGCTACCTACTCATACAAGCAAGCAGTAGCGGTTTGAAATTTTCACAATTTGGGCTACGTTCAGGACGATTCCTGACCTTAGGTGACTTGCACAATTCGGGCTGAAACTAGTGCCAAATGAGAGGGTTGGGATAAACATTCAATTGACCATCTGTGCCAAAAATTCTCGTTCTTTAGTTTTCGAGTTATATCCCCTGGAAGTCGTAAACTGCACGACTTTGCCCTCGAATATCTCGACAACGGAGAAAGGAGAATTTCTGGGATTTTTTCCAAGAAATAAATGGGAATTATCTGTAATTTTAGCAGAGTTTCAGAACGATTTGTGAAAGTCACCTTTTAAGAATAACTTCCACTGCAGCCCATACATTAAAGTTTGCTCCTTTATTACTCTGCACATGGACAATTATTTGCGCTGTTATTTGCCCTAGGCATGTACCTATGTAATTACCGTTTACAGTGTAAAGATGGATGTTATCGGTCGATGAACGTCGGAGCAGTAGGCGTTTAATGCATTTCCCATAGGGTCCAATGCAAACTTGACACCTCATTTTCTCCATTCTCAAGCGCTTTGAGTCTCTGCAAAACATATACATGTGTAGACACAAATAAGTGAAATAGAATGAAGGCTATTTCAGTTTTAGCTTTTATTCCGTTTGGGATCTAAAGTCGCACAAACTTTTGTTTACAAAAATTTCGATGGCCTATAGTTCGCAAGTTATGCAATATGTTGACATAAGATTGTGCATGCATATTGACATGTTAATGGCCTTTATATATGCCAAGTTTCAGATGGCTAGCTACTCATACAAGCAAGCAGTAGCGGTTTGAAATTTTCACAATTTGGGCTACGTTCGGGACGATTCCTGACCTTAGGTGACTTGCACAATTCGGGCTGAAACTAGTGCCAAATGAGAGGGTTGGGATAAACATTCAATTGACAGTATGTGCCAAAAATTCTCGTTCTTTAGTTTTCGAGTTATAGCCCCTGGAAGTCGTAAACTGCACGACTTTGCCCTCGAATATCTCGACAACGGAGAAAGGAGAATTTCTGGGATTTTTTCCCAAGAAATATATGGGAATTATCTGTAATTTTAGCACAGTTTCAGAACGATTCGTGAAAGTCACCTTTTAAGTATAACTTCCACTGCAGCCCATACATAAAAGTTTGCTCCTTTATTACTCTGCACATGGACAATTATTTGCGCTGTTATTTGCCCCAGGCATGTACCTATGTAATTACCGTTTACAGTGTAAAGATGGATGTTATCGGTCGCTGAACGTCGGAGCAGTAGGCGTTTAATGCATTTTCCCATAGGGTCCAATGCAAAATTGACAACCCATTTTCTCCATTCTCAAGAGCTTTGAGTCTCTGCAAATCATATACATGTGTAGACACAAATAAGTGAAATAGAATGAAGGCTATTTCAGCTTTAGCTTTTATTCCGTTTGGGAGCTAAAGTCGTACAAACTTTTGTTTACAAAAATTTCGATGGCCTATAGTTCGCAAGTTATGCAATCAGTTGACATAAGATTGTGCATGCATGTAGACATGTTAATGGCCTTTATACATGCCAAGTTTCAGATGGCTACCTACCCATACAAGCAAGCAGTAGCGGTTTGAAATTTTCACAATTTGGGCTACACGTTCGGGACGATTCGTGACCTTAGGTGACTTGCACAATTCGGGCTGAAACTAGTGCCAAATGAGAGGGTTGGGATAAACATTCAATTGACCATATGTGCCAAAAATTCTCGTTCTTTAGTTTTCGAGTTATAGCCCCTGGAAGTCGTAAACTGCACGACTTTGCCCTCGAATATCTCGACAACGGAGAAAGGAGAATTTCTGGGATTTTTTCCCAAGAAATATATGGGAATTATCTGTAATTTTAGCACAGTTTCAGAACGATTCGTGAAAGTCACCTTTTAAGAATAACTTCCACTGCAGCCCATACATAAAAGTTTGCTCCTTTATTACTCTGCACATGGACAATTATTTGCGCTGTTATTTGCCCCAGGCATGTACCTATGTAATTACCGTTTACAGTGTAAAGATGGATGTTATCGGTCGCTGAACGTCGGAGCAGTAGGCGTTTAATGCATTTTCCCATAGGGTCCAATGCAAAATTGACACCACATTTTCTCCATTCTCAAGAGCTTTGAGTCTCTGCAAAACATATACATGTGTAGACACAAATAAGTGAAATAGAATGAAGGCTATTTCAGCTTTAGCTTTTATTCCGTTTGGGAGCTAAAGTCGTACAAACTTTTGTTTACAAAAAATTCGATGGCCTATAGTTCGCAAGTTATGCAATCAGTTGACATAAGATTGTGCATGCATGTAGACATGTTAATGGCCTTTATACATGCCAAGTTTCAGATGGCTACCTACCCATACAAGCAAGCAGTAGCGGTTTGAAATTTTCACAATTTGGGCTACACGTTCGGGACGATTCGTGACCTTAGGTGACTTGCACATTTCGGGCTGAAACTAGTGCCAAATGAGAGGGTTGGGATAAACATTCAATTGACCATATGTGCCAAAAATTCTCGTTCTTTAGTTTTCGAGTTATAGCCCCTGGAAGTCGTAAACTGCACGACTTTGCCCTCGAATATCTCGACAACGGAGAAAGGAGAATTTCTGGGATTTTTTCCCAAGAAATATATGGGAATTATCTGTAATTTTAGCACAGTTTCAGAACGATTCGTGAAAGTCACCTTTTAAGAATAACTTCCACTGCAGCCCATACATAAAAGTTTGCTCCTTTATTACTCTGCACATGGACAATTATTTGCGCTGTTATTTGCCCCAGGCATGTACCTATGTAATTACCGTTTACAGTGTAAAGATGGATGTTATCGGTCGCTGAACGTCGGAGCAGTAGGCGTTTAATGCATTTTCCCATAGGGTCCAATGCAAAATTGACACCTCATTTTCTCCATTCTCAAGAGCTTTGAGTCTCTGCAAATCATATACATGTGTAGACACAAATAAGTGAAATAGAATGAAGGCTATTTCAGCTTTAGCTTTTATTCCGTTTGGGAGCTAAAGTCGTACAAACTTTTGTTTACAAAAATTTCGA
Source organism: Ctena decussata (assembly GCA_963989385.1). Taxonomy (NCBI): domain Eukaryota; kingdom Metazoa; phylum Mollusca; class Bivalvia; order Lucinida; family Lucinidae; genus Ctena; species Ctena decussata. The sequence goes on along the minus strand of OZ022512.1, from coordinate 17,368,490 downwards.
TGGCCTATAGTTCGCAAGTTATGCAATCAGTTGACATAAGATTGTGCATGCATGTAGACATGTTAATGGCTTTTATACATGCCAAGTTTCAGATGGCTACCTACTCATACAAGCAAGCAGTAGCGGTTTGAAATTTTCACAATTTGGGCTACACGTTCGGGACGATTCGTGACCTTAGGTGACTTGCACAATTCGGGCTGAAACTAGTGCCAAATGAGAGGGTTGGGATAAACATTCAATTGACCATATGTGCAAAAAATTCTCGTTCTTTAGTTTTCGAGTTATAGCCCCTGGAAGTCGTAAACTGCACGACTTTGCCCTCGAATATCTCGACAACGGAGAAAGGAGAATTTCTGGGATTTTTTCCCAAGAAATATATGGGAATTATCTGTAATTTTAGCACAGTTTCAGAACGATTCGTGAAAGTCACCTTTTAAGAATAACTTCCACTGCAGCCCATACATAAAAGTTTGCTCCTTTATTACTCTGCACATGGACAATTATTTGCGCTGTTATTTGCCCCAGGCATGTACCTATGTAATTACCGTTTACAGTGTAAAGATGGATGTTATCGGTCGCTGAACGTCGGAGCAGTAGGCGTTTAATGCATTTTCCCATAGGGTCCAATGCAAAATTGACACCTCATTTTCTCCATTCTCAAGAGCTTTGAGTCTCTGCAAAACATATACATGTGTAGACACAAATAAGTGAAATAGAATGAAGGCTATTTCAGCTTTAGCTTTTATTCCGTTTGGGAGCTGAAGTCGTACAAACTTTTGTTTACAAAAATTTCGATGGCCTATAGTTCGCAAGTTATGCTATCAGTTGACATAAGATTGTGCGTGCATGTAGACATGTTAATGGCCTTTATACATGCCAAGTTTCAGATGGCTACCTACTCATACAAGCAAGCAGTAGCGGTTTGAAATTTTCACAATTTGGGCTACACGTTCGGGACGATTCGTGACCTTAGGTGACTTGCACAATTCGGGCTGAAACTAGTGCCAAATGAGAGGGTTGGGATAAACATTCAATTGACCATATGTGCCAAAAATTCTCGTTCTTTAGTTTTCGAGTTATAGCCCCTGGAAGTCGTAAACTGCACGACTTTGCCCTCGAATATCTCGACAACGGAGAAAGGAGAATTTCTGGGATTTTTTCCCAAGAAATATATGGGAATTATCTGTAATTTTAGCACAGTTTCAGAACGATTCGTGAAAGTCACCTTTTAAGAATAACTTCCACTGCAGCCCATACATAAAAGTTTGCTCCTTTATTACTCTGCACATGGACAATTATTTGCGCTGTTATTTGCCCCAGGCATGTACCTATGTAATTACCGTTTACAGTGTAAAGATGGATGTTATCGGTCGCTGAACGTCGGAGCAGTAGGCGTTTAATGCATTTTCCCATAGGGTCCAATGCAAAATTGACACCTCATTTTCTCCATTCTCAAGAGCTTTGAGTCTCTGCAAAACATATACATGTGTAGACACAAATAAGTGAAATAGAATGAAGGCTATTTCAGCTTTAGCTTTTATTCCGTTTGGGAGCTAAAGTCGTACAAACTTTTGTTTACAAAAATTTCGATGGCCTATAGTTCGCAAGTTATGCAATCAGTTGACATAAGATTGTGCATGCATGTAGACATGTTAATGGCCTTTATACATGCCAAGTTTCAGATGGCTACCTACTCATACAAGCAAGCAGTAGCGGTTTGAAATTTTCACAATTTGGGCTACACGTTCGGGACGATTCGTGACCTTAGGTGACTTGCACAATTCGGGCTGAAACTAGTGCCAAATGAGAGGGTTGGGATAAACATTCAATTGACCATATGTGCCAAAAATTCTCGTTCTTTAGTTTTCGAGTTATAGCCCCTGGAAGTCGTAAACTGCACGACTTTGCCCTCGAATATCTCGACAACGGAGAAAGGAGAATTTCTGGGATTTTTTCCCCAAGAAATATATGGGAATTATCTGTAATTTTAGCACAGTCTCAGAACGATTCGTGAAAGTCACCTTTTAAGAATAACTTCCACTGCAGCCCATACATAAAAGTTTGCTCCTTTATTACTCTGCACATGGACAATTAATTGCGCTGTTATTTGCCCCAGGCATGTACCTATGTAATTACCGTTTACAGTGTAAAGATGGATGTTATCGGTCGCTGAACGTCGGAGCAGTAGGCGTTTAATGCATTTTCCCATAGGGTCCAATGCAAAATTGACACCCCATTTTCTCCATTCTCAAGAGCTTTGAGTCTCTGCAAATCATATACATGTGTAGACACAAATAAGTGAAATAGAATGGAGGCTATTTCAGCTTTAGCTTTTATTCCGTTTGGGAGCTTAAGTCGTACAAACTTTTGTTTACAAAAATTTCGATGGCCTATAGTTCGCAAGTTATGCAATCAGTTGACATAAGATTGTGCATGCATGTATACATGTTAATGGCCTTTATACATGCCAAGTTTCAGATGGCTACCTACTCATACAAGCAAGCAGTAGCGGTTTGAAATTTTCACAATTTGGGCTACGTTCGGGACGATTCCTGACCTTAGGTGACTTGCACAATTCGGGCTGAAACTAGTGCCAAATGAGAGGGTTGGGATAAACATTCAATTGACCATATGTGCCAAAAATTCTCGTTCTTTAGTTTTCGAGTTATATCCCCTGGAAGTCGTAAACTGCACGACTTTGCCCTCGAATATCTCGACAACGGAGAAAGGAGAATTTCTGGGATTTTTTCCAAGAAATAAATGGGAATTATCTGTAATTTTAGCAGAGTTTCAGAACGATTCGTGAAAGTCACCTTTTAAGAATAACTTCCACTGCAGCCCATACATAAAAGTTTGCTCCTCTATTACTCTGCACATGGACAATTATTTGCGCTGTTATTTGCCCCAGGCATGTACCTCTGTAATTACCGTTTACAGTGTAAAGATGGATGTTATCGGTCGCTGAACGTCGGAGCAGTAGGCGTTTAATGCATTTTCCCATAGGGTCCAATGCAAAATTGACACCTCATTTTCTCCATTCTCAAGAGCTTGGAGTCTCTGCAAAACATATACATGTGTAGACACAAATAAGTGAAATAGAATGAAGGCTATTTCAGCTTTAGCTTTTATTCCGTTTGGGAGCTAAAGTCGCACAAACTTTTGTTTACAAAAATTTCGATGGCCTATAGTTCGCAAGTTATGCAATCAGTTGACATAAGATTGTGCATGCATGTAGACATGTTAATGGCCTTTATACATGCCAAGTTTCAGATGGCTACCTACTCATACAAGCAAGCAGTAGCGGTTTGAAATTTTCACAATTTGGGCTACACGTTCGGGACGATTCGTGACCTTAGGTGACTTGCACAATTCGGGCTGAAACTAGTGCCAAATGAGAGGGTTGGGATAAACATTCAATTGACCATATGTGCCAAAAATTCTCGTTCTTTAGTTTTCGAGTTATAGCCCCTGGAAGTCGTAAACTGCACGACTTTGCCCTCGAATATCTCGACAACGGAGAAAGGAGAATTTCTGGGATTTTTTCCCAAGAAATATATGGGAATTATCTGTAATTTTAGCACAGTTTCAGAACGATTCGTGAAAGTCACCTTTTAAGAATAACTTCCACTGCAGCCCATACATAAAAATTTGCTCCTTTATTACTCTGCACATGGACAATTATTTGCGCTGTTATTTGCCCCAGGCATGTACCTATGTAATTACCGTTTACAGTGTAAAGATGGATGTTATCGGTCGCTGAACGTCGGAGCAGTAGGCGTTTAATGCATTTTCCCATAGGGTCCAATGCAAAATTGACACCTCATTTTCTCCATTCTCAAGAGCTTTGAGTCTCTGCAAATCATATACATGTGTAGACACAAATAAGTGAAATAGAATGAAGGCTATTTCAGCTTTAGCTTTTATTCCGTTTGGGAGCTAAAGTCGTACAAACTTTTGTTTACAAAAAATTCGATGGCCTATAGTTCGCAAGTTATGCAATCAGTTGACATAAGATTGTGCATGCATGTAGACATGTTAATGGCCTTTATACATGCCAAGTTTCAGATGGCTACCTACTCATACAAGCAAGCAGTAGCGGTTTGAAATTTTCACAATTTGGGCTACACGTTCGGGACGATTCGTGACCTTAGGTGACTTGCACAATTCGGGCTGAAACTAGTGCCAAATGAGAGGGTTGGGATAAACATTCAATTGACCATATGTGCCAAAAATTCTCGTTCTTTAGTTTTCGAGTTATAGCCCCTGGAAGTCGTAAACTGCACGACTTTGCCCTCGAATATCTCGACAACGGAGAAAGGAGAATTTCTGGGATTTTTTCCCAAGAAATATATGGGAATTATCTGTAATTTTAGCACAGTTTCAGAACGATTCGTGAAAGTCACCTTTTAAGAATAACTTCCACTGCAGCCCATACATAAAAGTTTGCTCCTTTATTACTCTGCACATGGACAATTATTTGCGATGTTATTTGCCCCAGGCATGTACCTATGTAATTACCGTTTACAGTGTAAAGATGGGTGTTATCGGTCGCTGAACGTCGGAGCAGTAGGCGTTTAATGCATTTTCCCATAGGGTCCAATGCAAAATTGACAACCCATTTTCTCCATTCTCAAGAGCTTTGAGTCTCTGCAAATCATATACATGTGTAGACACAAATAAGTGAAATAGAATGAAGGCTATTTCAGCTTTAGCTTTTATTCCGTTTGGGAGCTAAAGTCGTACAAACTTTTGTTTACAAAAATTTCGATGGCCTATAGTTCGCAAGTTATGCAATCAGTTGACATAATATTGTGCATGCATGTAGACATGTTAATGGCCTTTATACATGCCAAGTTTCAGATGGCTACCTACTCATACAAGCAAGCAGTAGCGGTTTGAAATTTTCACAATTTGGGCTACACGTTCGGGACGATTCGTGACCTTAGGTGACTTGCACAATTCGGGCTGAAACTAGTGCCAAATGAGAGGGTTGGGATAAACATTCAATTGACCATATGTGCCAAAAATTCTCGTTCTTTAGTTTTCGAGTTATAGCCCCTGGAAGTCGTAAACTGCACGACTTTGCCCTCGAATATCTCGACAACGGAGAAAGGAGAATTTCTGGGATTTTTTCCCAAGAAATATATGGGAATTATCTGTAATTTTAACACAGTTTCAGAACGATTCGTGAAAGTCACCTTTTAAGAATAACTTCCACTGAAGCCCATACATAAAAGTTTGCTCCTTTATTACTCTGCACATGGACAATTATTTGCGCTGTTATTTGCCCCAGGCATGTACCTATGTAATTACCGTTTACAGTGTAAAGATGGATGTTATCGGTCGCTGAACGTCGGAGCAGTAGGCGTTTAATGCATTTTCCCATAGGGTCCAATGCAAAATTGACACCTCATTTTCTCCATTCTCAAGAGCTTTGAGTCTCTGCAAAACATATACATGTGTAGACACAAATAAGTGAAATAGAATGAAGGCTATTTCAGCTTTAGCTTTTATTCCGTTTGGGAGCTAAAGTCGTACAAACTTTTGTTTACAAAAATTTCGATGGCCTATAGTTCGCAAGTTATGCAATCAGTTGACATAAGATTGTGCATGCATGTAAACATGTTAATGGCCTTTATACATGCCAAGTTTCAGATGGCTACCTACTCATACAAGCAAGCAGTAGCGGTTTGAAATTTTCACAATTTGGGCTACACGTTCGGGACGATTCGTGACCTAAGGTGACTTGCACAATTCGGGCTGAAACTAGTGCCAAATGAGAGGGTTGGGATAAACATTCAATTGACCATATGTGCCAAAAATTCTCGTTCTTTAGTTTTCGAGTTATAGCCCCTGGAAGTCGTAAACTGCACGACTTTGCCCTCGAATATCTCGACAACGGAGAACGGAGAATTTCTGGGATTTTTTCCCCAAGAAATATATGGGAATTATCTGTAATTTTAGCACAGTTTCAGAACGATTCGTGAAAGTCACCTTTTAAAAATAACTTCCACTGCAGCCCATACATAAAAATTTGCTCCTTTATTACTCTGCACATGGACAATTATTTGCGCTGTTATTTGCCCCAGGCATGTACCTATGTAATTACCGTTTACAGTGTAAAGATGGATGTTATCGGTCGCTGAACGTCGGAGCAGTAGGCGTTTAATGCATTTCCCATAGGGTCCAATGCAAACTTGACACCTCATTTTCTCCATTCTCAAGCGCTTTGAGTCTCTGCAAAACATATACATGTGTAGACACAAATAAGTGAAATAGAATGAAGGCTATTTCAGTTTTAGCTTTTATTCCGTTTGGGATCTAAAGTCGCACAAACTTTTGTTTACAAAAATTTCGATGGCCTATAGTTCGCAAGTTATGCAATATGTTGACATAAGATTGTGCATGCATGTAGACATGTTAATGGCCTTTATATATGCCAAGTTTCAGATGGCTAGCTACTCATACAAGCAAGCAGTAGCGGTTTGAAATTTTCACAATTTGGGCTACGTTCGAGACGATTCCTGACCTTAGGTGACTTGCACAATTCGGGCTGAAACTAGTGCCAAATAAGAGGGTTGGGATAAACATTCAATTGACAGTATGTGCCAAAAATTCTCGTTCTTTAGTTTTCGAGTTATAGCCCCTGGAAGTCGTAAACTGCACGACTTTGCCCTCGAATATCTCGACAACGGAGAAAGGAGAATTTCTGGGATTTTTTCCCAAGAAATATATGGGAATTATCTGTAATTTTAGCAGAGTTTCAGAACGATTCGTGAAAGTCACCTTTTAAGAATAACTTCCACTGCAGCCCATACATAAAAGTTTGCTCCTTTATTACTCTGCACATGGACAATTATTTGCGATGTTCTTTGCCCCAGGCATGTACCTATGTAATTACCGTTTACAGTGTAAAGATGGATGTTATCGGTCGCTGAACGTCGGAGCAGTAGGCGTTTAATGCATTTTCCCATAGGGTCCAATGCAAATTTGACACCTCATTTTCTCAATTCTCAAGCGCTTTGAGTCTCTGCAAAACATATACATGTATAGACACAAATAAGTGAAATAGAATGAAGGCTATTTCAGCTTTAGCTTTTATTCCGTTTGGGAGCTAAAGTCGCACAAACTTTTGTTTACAAAAATTTCGATGGCCTATAGTTCGCAAGTTATGCAATCAGTTTACATAAGATTGTGCATGCATGTAGACATGTTAATGGCCTTTATACTTGCCAAGTTTCAGATGGCTACCTACTCATACAAGCAAGCAGTAGCGGTTTGAAATTTTCACAATTTGGGCTACACGTTCGGGACGATTCGTGACCTTAGGTGACTTGCACAATTCGGGCTGAAACTAGTGCCAAATGAGAGGGTTGGGATAAACATTCAATTGACCATATGTGCCAAAAATTCTCGTTCTTTAGTTTTCGAGTTATAGCCCCTGGAAGTCGTAAACTGCACGACTTTGCCCTCGAATATCTCGACAACGGAGAAAGGAGAATTTCTGGGATTTTTTCCCAAGAAATATATAAGAATTATCTGTAATTTTAGCAGAGTTTCAGAACGATTCGTGAAAGTCACCTTTTAAGGATAAATTCCACTGCAACCCATACATAAAAGTTTGCTCCTTTATTACTCTGCACATGGACAATTATTTACGCTGTTATTTGCCCCAGGCATGTACCTATGTAATTACCGTTTACAGTGTAAAGATGGATGTTATCGGTCGCTGAACGTCGGAGCAGTAGGCGTTTAATGCATTTTCTCATAGGGTCCAATGCAAAATTGACACCTCATTTTCTCCATTCTCAAGAGCTTTGAGTCTCTGCAAAACATATACATGTGTAGACACAAATAAGTGAAATAGAATGAAGGCTATTTCAGCTTTAGCTTTTATTCCGTTTGGGAGCTAAAGTCACACAAACTTTTGTTTACAAAAATTCGAAGGCCTATAGTTCGCAAGTTATGCAATCAGTTGACATAAGATTGTGCATGCATGTAGACATGTTAATGGCCTTTATACATGCCAAGTTTCAGATGGCTACCTACTCATACAAGCAAGCAGTAGCGGTTTGAAATTTTCACAATTTGGGCTACACGTTCGGGACGATTCGTGACCTTAGGTGACTTGCACAATTCGGGCTGAAACTAGTGCCAAAGAGAGGGTTGGGATAAACATTCAATTGACCATATGTGCCAATAATTCTCGTTCTTTAGTTTTCGAGTTATAGCCCCTGGAAGTCGTAAACTGCACGACTTTGCCCTCGAATATCTCGACAACGGAGAAAGGAGAATTTCTGGGATTTTTTCCTAAGAAATATATGGGAATTATCTGTAATTTTAGCACAGTTTCAGAACGATTCGTGAAAGTCACCTTTTAAGAATAACTTCCACTGCAGCCCATACATAAAAGTTTGCTCCTTTATTACTCTGCACATGGACAATTATTTGCGCTGTTATTTGCCTCAGGCATGTACCTGTGTATTTGCCGTTTACAGTGTAAAGATGGATGTTATCGGTCGCTGAACGTCGGAGCAGTAGGCGTTAAATGCATTTTCCCATAGGGTCCAATGCAAAATTGACACCTCATTTTCTCCATTCTCAAGAGCTTTGAGTCTCTGCAAAACATATACATGTGTAGACACAAATAAGTGAAATAGAATGAAGGCTATTTCAGCTTTAGCTTTTATTCCGTTTGGGAGCTAAAGTCGCACAAACTTTTGTTTACAAAAATTTCGATGGCCTATAGTTCGCAAGTTATGCAATCAGTTGACATAAGATTGTGCATGCATGTAGACATGTTAATGGCCTTTATACATGCTAAGTTTCAGATGGCTACCTACTCATACAAGCAAGCAGTAGCGGTTTGAAATTTTCACAATTTGGGCTACACGTTCGGGACGATTCGTGACCTTAGGTGACTTGCACAATTCGGGCTGAAACTAGTGCCAAAGAGAGTGTTGGGATAAACATTCAATTGACCATATGTGCCAAAAATTCTCGTTCTTTAGTTTTCGAATTATAGACCCTGGAAGTCGTAAACTTCACGACTTTGCCCTCGAATATCTCGACAACGGAGAAAGGAGAATTTCTGGGGTTTTTCCCAAGAAATATATGGGAATTATCTGTAATATTAGCAGAGTTTTAGAACGATTCGTGAAAGTCACCTTTTAAGAATAACTTCCACTGCAGCCCATACATAAAAGTTTGCTCCTTTATTACTCTGCACATGGACAATTATTTGCGCTGTTATTTGCCCCAGGCATGTACCTATGTAATTACCGTTTACAGTGTAAAGATGGATGTTATCGGTCGCTGAACGTCGGAGCAGTAGGCGTTCAATGCATTTTTGACACCTCATTTTCTCCATTCTCAAGAGCTTTGAGTCTCTGCAAAACATATACATGTGTAGACACAAATAAATGAAATAGAATGAAAGCTATTTCAGCTTTAGCTTCTATTCCGTTTGGGAGCTAAAGTCGCACAAACTTTTGTTTACAAAAATTTCGATGGCCTATAGTTCGCAAGTTATGCAATCAGTTGACATAAGATTGTGCATGCATGTAGACATGTTAATGGCCTTTATACATGCCAAGTTTCAGATGGCTACCTACTCATATAAGCAAGCAGTAGCGGTTTGAAATTTTCACAATTTGGGCTACACGTTCGGGACGATTCGTGACCTTAGGTGACTTGCACAATTCGGGCTGAAACTAGTGCCAAATGACAGGGTTGGGATAAACATTCAATTGACCATATGTGCCAAAAATTCTCGTTCTTTAGTTTTCGAGTTATAGCCCCTGGAAGTCGTAAACTGCAGGACTTTTCCCTCGAATATCTCGACAACGGAGAAAGGAGAATTTCTGGGATTTTTTTCCCAAGAAATATATGGAAATTATCTGTAATTTTAGCAGAGTTTCAGAACGATTCGTGAAAGTCACCTTTTAAGAATTACTTCCACTGCAGCCCATACATAAAAGTTTGCTCCTTTATTACTCTGCACATGGACAATTATTTGCGCTGTTATTTGCCCCAGGCATGTACCTATGTAATTACCGTTTACAGTGTAAAGATGGATGTTATCGGTCGCTGAACGTCGGAGCAGTAGGCGTTTAATGCATTTTCCCATAGGGTCCAATGCAAAATTGACACCTCATTTTCTCCATTCTCAAGAGCTTTGAGTCACTGCAAAACATATACATGTGTAGACACGAATAAGTGAAATTGAATGAAGGCTATTTCAGCTTTAGCTTTTAGTCCGTTTGGGAGCTAAAGTCGCATGAACTTTTGTTTACAAAAAATTCGATGGCCTATAGTTCGCAAGTTATGCAATCAGTTGACATAAGATTGTGCATGCATGTAGACATGTTAATGGCCTTTATACATGCCAAGTTTCAGATGGCTACCTACTCATACAAGCAAGCAGTAGCGGTTTGAAATTTTCACAATTTGGGCTACACGTTCGGGACGATTCGTGACCTTAGGTGACTTGCACAATTCGGGCTGAAACTAGTGCCAAATGAGAGGGTTGGGATAAACATTCAATCGACCATATGTGCCAAAAATTCTCGTTCTTTAGTTTTCGAGTTATAGCCCCTGGAAGTCGTAAACTGCAGGACTTTTCCTTGGAATATCTCGACAACGGAGAAAGGAGAATTTCTGGGATTTTTCCCCAAGAAATATATGGAAATTATATGTAATTTTAGCAGAGTTTCAGAACGATTCGTGAAAGTCACCTTTTAAGAATAACTTCCACTGCAGCCCATACATAAAAGTTTGCTCCTTTATTACTCTGCACATGGACAATTATTTGCGCTGTTATTTGCCCCAGGCATGTACCTATGTAATTACCGTTTACAGTGTAAAGATGGATGTTATCGGTCGCTGAACGTCGGAGCAGTAGGCGTTTAATGCATTTTTGACACCTCATTTTCTCCATTCTCAAGAGCTTTGAGTCTCTGCAAAACATATACATGTGTAGACACAAATAAATGAAGTAGAATGAAGGCTATTTCAGCTTTAGCTTTTATTCCGTTTGGGAGCTAAAGTCGCACAAACTTTTGTTTACAAAAATTTCGATGGCCTATAGTTCGCAAGTTATGCAATCAGTTGACATAAGATTGTGCATGCATGTAGACATGTTAATGGCCTTTATACATGCCAAGTTTCAGATGGCTACCTACTCATACAAGCAAGCAGTAGCGGTTTGAAATTTTCACAATTTGGGCTACACGTTCGGGACGATTCGTGACCTTAGGTGACTTGCACAATTCGGGCTGAAACTAGTGCCAAAAGAGAGGGTTGGGATAAACATTCAATTGACCATATGTGCCAATAATTCTCGTTCTTTAGTTTTCGAGTTATAGCCCCTGGAAGTCGTAAACTGCACGACTTTTCCTTCGAATATCTCGACAACGGAGAAAGGAGAATTTCTGGGATTTTTTTCCCAAGAAATATATGGGAATTATCTGTAATTTTAGCAGAGTTTCAGAACGATTCGTGAAAGTCACCTTTTAACAATTACTTCCACTGCAGCCCATACATAAAAGTTTGCTCCTTTATTACTCTGCACATGGACAATTATTTGCGCTGTTATTTGCCCCAGGCATGTACCTATGTAATTACCGTTTACAGTGTAAAGATGGATGTTATCGGTCGCTGAACGTCGGAGCAGTAGGCGTTTAATGCATTTTTGACACCTCATTTTCTCCATTCTCAAGAGCTTTGAGTCTCTGCAAAACATATACATGTGTAGACACAAATAAATGAAATAGAATGAAGGCTATTTCAGCTTTAGCTTCTATTCCGTTTGGGAGCTAAAGTCGCACAAACTTTTGTTTACAAAAATTTCGATGGCCTATAGTTCGCAAATTATGCAATCAGTTGACATAAGATTGTGCATGCATGTAGACATGTTAATGGCCTTTATACATGCCAAGTTTCAGATGGCTACCTACTCATACAAGCAAGCAGTAGCGGTTTGAAATTTTCACAATTTGGGCTACACGTTCGGGACGATTCGTGACCTTAGGTGACTTGCACAATTCGGGCTGAAACTAGTGCCAAATGAGAGGGTTGGGATAAACATTCAATTGACCATATGTGCCAAAAATTCTCGTTCTTTAGTTTTCGAGTTATAGCCCCTGGAAGTCGTAAACTGCAGGACTTTTCCTTCGAATATCTCGACAACGGAGAAAGGAGTATTTCTGGGATTTTTCCCAAGAAATATATGGAAATTATCTGTAATTTTAGCAGAGTTTCAGAACGATTCGTGAAAGTCACCTTTTAAGAATTACTTCCACTGCAGCCCATACATAAAAGTTTGCTCCTTTATTACTCTGCATATGGACAATTATTTGCGCTGTTATTTGCCCCAGGCATGTACCTATGTAATTACCGTTTACAGTGTAAAGATGGATGTTATCGGTCGCTGAACGTCGGAGCAGTAGGCGTTTAATGCATTTTCCCATAGGGTCCAATGCAAAATTGACACCTCATTTTCTCCATTCTCAAGAGCTTTGAGTCACTGCAAAACATATACATGTGTAGACACGAATAAGTGAAATAGAATGAAGTCTATTTCAGCTTTAGCTTTTATTCCGTTTGGGAGCTAAAGTCGCACAAACTTTTGTTTACAAAAAATTCGATGGCCTATAGTTCGCAAGTTATGCAATCAGTTGACATAATATTGCGCATGCATGTAGACATGTTAATGGCCTTTATACATGCCAAGTTTCAGATGGCTACCTACTCATACAAGCAAGCAGTAGCGGTTTGAAATTTTCACAATTTGGGCTACACGTTCGGGACGATTCGTGACCTTAGGTGACTTGCACAATTCGGGCTGAAACTAGTGGGATAAACATTCAATCGACCATATGTGCCAAAAATTCTCGTTCTTTAGTTTTCGAGTTATAGCCCCTGGAAGTCGTAAACTGCAGGACTTTTCCTTCGAATATCTCGACAACGGAGAAAGGAGAATTTCTGGGATTTTTCCCCAAGAAATATATGGAAATTATCTGTAATTTTAGCAGAGTTTCAGAACGATTCGTGAAAGTCACCTTTTAAGAATAACTTCCACTGCAGCCCATACATAAAAGTTTGCTCCTTTATTACTCTGCACATGGACAATTATTTGCGCTGTTATTTGCCCCAGGCATGTACCTATGTAATTACCGTTTACAGTGTAAAGATGGATGTTATCGGTCGCTGAACGTCGGAGCAGTAGGCGTTTAATGCATTTTTGACACCTCATTTTCTCCATTCTCAAGAGCTTTGAGTCTCTGCAAAACATATACATGTGTAGACACAAATAAATGAAGTAGAATGAAGGCTATTTCAGCTTTAGCTTCTATTCCGTTTGGGAGCTAAAGTCGCACAAACTTTTGTTTACAAAAATTTCGATGGCCTATAGTTCGCAAGTTATGCAATCAGTTGACATGAGATTGTGCATGCATGTAGACATGTTAATGGCCTTTATACATGCCAAGTTTCAGATGGCTACCTACTCATACAAGCAAGCAGTAGCGGTTTGAAATTTTCACAATTTGGGCTACACGTTCGGGACGATTCGTGACCTTAGGTGACTTGCACAATTCGGGCTGAAACTAGTGCCAAAAGAGAGGGTTGGGATAAACATTCAATTGACCATATGTGCCAAAAATTCTCGTTCTTTAGTTTTCGAGTTATAGCCCCTGGAAGTCGTAAACTGCAGGACTTTTCCTTCGAATATCTCGACAACGGAGAAAGGAGAATTTATGGGATTTTTTTCCCAAGAAATATATGGGAATTATCTGTAATTTTAGCAGAGTTTCAGAACGATTCGTGAAAGTCACCTTTTAACAATTACTTCCACTGCAGCCCATACATAAAAGTTTGCTCCTTTATTACTCTGCACATGGACAATCATTTGCGCTGTTATTTGCCCCAGGCATGTACCTATGTAATTACCGTTTACAGTGTAAAGATGGATGTTATCGGTCGCTGAACGTCGGAGCAGTAGGCGTTTAATGCATTTTTGACACCTCATTTTCTCCATTCTCAAGAGCTTTGAGTCTCTGCAAAACATATACATGTGTAGACACAAATAAATGAAATAGAATGAAGGCTATTTCAGCTTTAGCTTCTATTCCGTTTGGGAGCTAAAGTCGCACAAACTTTTGTTTACAAAAATTTCGATGGCCTATAGTTCGCAAATTATGCAATCAGTTGACATAAGATTGTGCATGCATGTAGACATGTTAATGGCCTTTATACATGCCAAGTTTCAGATGGCTACCTACTCATACAAGCAAGCAGTAGCGGTTTGAAATTTTCACAATTTGGGCTACACGTTCGGGACGATTCGTGACCTTAGGTGACTTGCACAATTCGGGCTGAAACTAGTGCCAAATGAGAGGGTTGGGATAAACATTCAATTGACCATATGTGCCAAAAATTCTCGTTCTTTAGTTTTCGAGTTATAGCCCCTGGAAGTCGTAAACTGCACGACTTTGCCCTCGAATATCTCGACAATGGAGAAAGGAGAATTTCTGGGATTTTTTCCCAAGAAATATATGGGAATTATCTGTAATTCTAGCAGAGTTTCAGAACGATTCGTGAAAGTCACCTTTTAAGAATTACTTCCACTGCAGCCCATACATAAAAGTTTGCTCCTTTATTACTCTGCACATGGACAATTATTTGCGCTGTTATTTGCCCCAGGCATGTACCTATGTAATTACCGTTTACAGTGTAAAGATGGATGTTATCGGTCGCTGAACGTCGGAGCAGTAGGCGTTTAATGCATTTTCCCATAGGGTCCAATGCAAAATTGACACCTCATTTCCTCAATTCTCAAGAGCTTTGAGTCTCTGCAAAACATATACGTGTGTATACACAAATAAGTGAAATAGAATGAAGGCTATTTCAGCTTTAGCTTCTATTCCGTTTGGGAGCTAAAGTCGCACAAACTTTTGTTTACAAAAAATTCGATGGCCTATAGTTCGCAAGTTATGCAATCAGTTGACATAAGATTGTGCATGCATGTAGACATGTTAATGGCCTTTATACATGCCAAGTTTCAGATGGCTACCTACTCATACAAGCAAGCAGTAGCGGTTTGAAATTTTCACAATTTGGGCTTCACGTTCGGGACGATTCGTGACCTTAGGTGACTTGCACAATTCGGGCTGAAACTAGTGCCAAATGAGAGGGTTGGGATAAACATTCAATTGACCATATGTGCCAAAAATTCTCGTTCTTTAGTTTTCGAGTTATAGCCCCTGGAAGTCGTAAACTGCAGGACTTTTCCTTCGAATATCTCGACAACGGAGAAAGGAGTATTTCTGGGATTTTTCCCAAGAAATATATGGAAATTATCTGTAATTTTAGCAGAGTTTCAGAACGATTCGTGAAAGTCACCTTTTAAGAATTACTTCCACTGCAGCCCATACATAAAAGTTTGCTCCTTTATTACTCTGCATATGGACAATTATTTGCGCTGTTATTTGCCCCAGGCATGTACCTATGTAATTACCGTTTACAGTGTAAAGATGGATGTTATCGGTCGCTGAACGTCGGAGCAGTAGGCGTTTAATGCATTTATGACACCTCATTTTCTCCATTCTCAAGAGCTTTGAGTCTCTGCAAAACACATACATGTGTAGACACAAATAAATGAAATAGAATGAAGGCTATTTCAGCTTTAGCTTCTATTCCGTTTGGGAGCTAAAGTCGCACAAACTTTTGTTTACAAAAAAATTGATGGCCTATAGTTCGCAAGTTATGCAATCAGTTGACATAAGATTGTGCATGCATTTATACATGTTAATGGTCTTTATACATGCCAAGTTTCAGATGGCTACCTACTCATACAAGCAAGCAGTAGCGGTTTGAAATTTTCACAATTTGGGCTACACGTTCGGGACGATTCGTGACCTTATGTGACTTGCACAATTCGGGCTGAAACTAGTGCCAAATGAGAGGGTTGGGATAAACATTCAATTGACCATATGTGCCAAACATTCTCGTTCTTTAGTTTTCGAGTTATAGCCCCTGGAAGTCGTAAACTGCACGACTTTGCCCTCGAATATCTCGACAACGGAGAAAGGAGAATTTCTGGGATTTTTTTCCAAGAAATATATGGGAATTATCTGTAATTTAAGCAGAGTTTCAGAACGATTCGTGAAAGTCACCTTTTAAGAATTACTTCCACTGCATCCCATACATTAAAGTTTGCTCCTTTATTACTCTGCACATGGACAATTATTTGCGCTGTTATTTGCCCCAGGCATGTACCTATGTAATTACCGTTTACAGTGTAAAGATGGATGTTATCGGTCGCTGAACGTCGGAGCAGTAGGCGTTTAATGCATCTTCCCATAGGGTCCAATGCAAAATTGACACCTCATTTTCTCCATTCTCAAGAGCTTTGAGTCTCTGCAAAACATATACGTGTGTATACACAAATAAGTGAAATAGAATGAAGGCTATTTCAGCTTTAGCTTCTATTCCGTTTGGGAGCTAAAGTCGCACAAACTTTTGTTTACAAAAATTTCGATGACCTATAGTTCGCAAGGTATGCAATCAGTTGACATAAGATTGTGCATGCATGTAGACATGTTAATGGCCTTTATACATGCCAAGTTTCAGATGGCTACCTACTCATACAAGCAAGCAGTAGCGGTTTGAAATTTTCACAATTTGGGCTTCACGTTCGGGACGATTCGTGACCTTAGGTGACTTGCACAATTCGGGCTGAAACTAGTGCCAAATGAGAGGGTTGGGATAAACATTCAATTGACCATACGTGCCAAAAATTTTCGTTCTTTAGTTTTCGAGTTATAGCCCCTGGAAGTCGTAAACTGCAGGACTTTTCCTTCGAATATCTCGACAACGGAGAAAGGAGTATTTCTGGGATTTTTCCCAAGAAATATATGGAAATTATCTGTAATGTTAGCAGAGTTTCAGAACGATTCGTGAAAGTCACCTTTTAAGAATTACTTCCACTGCAGCCCATACATAAAAGTTTGCTCCTTTATTACTCTGCATATGGACAATTATTTGCGCTGTTATTTGCCAACAGGCATGTACCTATGTAATTACCGTTTACAGTGTAAAGATGGATGTTATCGGTCGCTGAACGTCGGAGCAGTAGGCGTTTAATGCATTTATGACACCTCATTTTCTCCATTCTCAAGAGCTTTGAGTCTCTGCAAAACACATACATGTGTAGACACAAATAAATGAAATAGAATGAAGGCTATTTCAGCTTTAGCTTCTATTCCGTTTGGGAGCTTAAGTCGCACAAACTTTTGTTTACAAAAATTTCGATGGCCTATAGTTCGCAAGTTATGCAATCAGTTGACATAAGATTGTGCATGCATGTAGACATGTTAATGGCCTTTATACATGCCAAGTTTCAGATGGCTACCTACTCATACAAGCAAGCAGTAGCGGTTTGAAATTTTCACAATTTGGGCTACACGTTCGGGACGATTCGTGACCTTATGTGACTTGCACAATTCGGGCTGAAACTAGTGCCAAATGAGAGGGTTGGGATAAACATACAATTGACCATATGTGCCAAACATTCTCGTTCTTTAGTTTTCGAGTTATAGCCCCTGGAAGTCGTAAACTGCACGACTTTGCCCTCGAATATCTCGACAACGGAGAAAGGAGAATTTCTGGGATTTTTTCCCAAGAAATATATGGGAATTATCTGTAATTTAAGCAGAGTTTCAGAACGATTCGTGAAAGTCACCTTTTAAGAATTACTTCCACTGCATCCCATACATAAAAGTTTGCTCCTTTATTACTCTGCACATGGACAATTATTTGCGCTGTTATTTGCCCCAGGCATGTACCTATGTAATTACCGTTTACAGTGTAAAGATGGATGTTATCGGTCGCTGAACGTCGGAGCAGTAGGCGTTTAATGCATTTTCCCATAGGGTCCAATGCAAAATTGACACCTCATTTTCTCCATTCTCAAGAGCTTTGAGTCTCTGCAAAACATATACGTGTGTATACACAAATAAGTGAAATAGAATGAAGGCTATTTCAGCTTTAGCTTCTATTCCGTTTGGGAGCTAAAGTCGCACAAACTTTTGTTTACAAAAATTTCGATGGCCTATAGTTCGCAAGTTATGCAATCAGTTGACATAAGATTGTGCATGCATGTAGACATGTTAATGGCCTTTATACATGCCAAGTTTCAGATGGCTACCTACTCATACAAGCAAGCAGTAGCGGTTTGAAATTTTCACAATTTGGGCTTCACGTTTGGGACGATTCGTGACCTTAGGTGACTTGCACAATTCGGGCTGAAACTAGTGCCAAATGAGAGGGTTGGGATAAACATTTAATTGACCATATGTGCCAAACATTCTCGTTCTTTAGTTTTCGAGTTATAGCCCCTGGAAGTCGTAAACTGCAGGACTTTTCCTTCGAATATCTCGACAACGGAGAAAGGAGTATTTCTGGGATTTTTCCCAAGAAATATATGGAAATTATCTGTAATTTTAGCAGAGTTTCAGAACGATTCGTGAAAGTCACCTTTTAAGAATTACTTCCACTGCAGCCCATACATAAAAGTTTGCTCCTTTATTACTCTGCATATGGACAATTATTTGCGCTGTTATTTGCCCCAGGCATGTACCTATGTAATTACCGTTTACAGTGTAAAGATGGATGTTATCGGTCGCTGAACGTCGGAGCAGTAGGCGTTTAATGCATTTATGACACCTCATTTTCTCCATTCTCAAGAGCTTTGAGTCTCTGCAAAACACATACATGTGTAGACACAAATAAATGAAATAGAATGAAGGCTATTTCAGCTTTAGCTTCTATTCCGTTTGGGAGCTAAAGTCGCACAAACTTTTGTTTACAAAAATTTCGATGGCCTATAGTTCGCAAGTTATGCAATCAGTTAACATAAGATTGTGCATGCATGTAGACATGTTAATGGCCTTTATACATGCCAAGTTTCAGATGGCTACCTACTCATACAAGCAAGCAGTAGCGGTTTGAAATTTTCACAATTTGGGCTACACGTTCGGGACGATTCGTGACCTTATGTGACTTGCACAATTCGGGCTGAAACTAGTGCCAAATGAGAGGGTTGGGATAAACATTCAATTGACCATATGTGCCAAACATTCTCGTTCTTTAGTTTTCGAGTTATAGCCCCTGGAAGTCGTAAACTGCACGACTTTGCCCTCGAATATCTCGACAACGGAGAAAGGAGAATTTCTGGGATTTTTTTCCAAGAAATATATGGGAATTATCTGTAATTTAAGCAGAGTTTCAGAACGATTCGTGAAAGTCACCTTTAAAGAATTACTTCCACTGCATCCCATACATAAAAGTTTGCTCCTTTATTACTCTGCACATGGACAATTATTTGCGCTGTTATTTGCCCCAGGCATGTACCTATGTAATTACCGTTTACAGTGTAAAGATGGATGTTATCGGTCGCTGAACGTCGGAGCAGTAGGCGTTTAATGCATTTTCCCATAGGGTCCAATGCAAAATTGACACCTCATTTTCTCCATTCTCAAGAGCTTTGAGTCTCTGCAAAACATATACGTGTGTATACACAAATAAGTGAAATAGAATGAAGGCTATTTCAGCTTTAGCTTCTATTCCGTTTGGGAGCTAAAGTCGCACAAACTTTTGTTTACAAAAATTTCGATGGCCTATAGTTCGCAAGTTATGCAATCAGTTGACATAAGATTGTGCATGCCTGTAGACATGTTAATGGCCTTTATACATGCCAAGTTTCAGATGGCTACCTACTCATACAAGCAAGCAGTAGCGGTTTGAAATTTTCACAATTTGGGCTTCACGTTCGGGACGATTCGTGACCTTAGGTGACTTGCACAATTCGGGCTGAAACTAGTGCCAAATGAGAGGGTTGGGATAAACATTCAATTGACCATATGTGCCAAAAATTCTCGTTCTTTAGTTTTCGAGTTATAGCCCCTGGAAGTCGTAAACTGCACGACTTTTCCCTCGAATATCTCGACAACGGAGAAAGGAGAATTTCTGGGATATTTTCCCAAGAAATATATGGGAACTATCTGTAATTTTAGCAGAGTTTCAGAACGATTCGTGAAAGTCACCTTTTAAGAATAACTTCCACTGCAGCCCATACATAAAAGTTTGCTCCTTTATTACTCTGCACATGGACAATTATTTGCGCTGTAATTTGCCCCAGGCATGTACCTATGTAATTACCGTTTACAGTGTAAAGATGGATGTTATCGGTCGCTGAACGTCGGAGCAGTAGGCGTTTAATGCATTTTCCCATAGGGTCCTATGAAAAATTGACACCTCATTTTCTCCATTATCTAGAGCTTTGAGTCTCTGCAAAACATATACATGTGTAGACACAAATAAGTGAAATAGAATGAAGGCTATTTCAGCTTTAGCTTTTATTCCGTTTGGGAGCTAAAGTCGCACAAACTTTTGTTTACAAAAATTTCGATGGCCTATAGTTCGCAAGTTCTGCAATCAGTTAACATAAGATTGTGCATGCATGTAGACATGTTAATGGCCTTTATACATGCCAAGTTTCAGATGGCTACCTACTCATACAAGCAAGCAGTAGCGGTTTGAAATTTTCACAATTTGGGCTACACGTTCGGGACGATTCGTGACCTTATGTGACTTGCACAATTCGGGCTGAAACTAGTGCCAAATGAGAGGGTTGGGTTAAACATTCAATTGACCATATGTGCCAAACATTCTCGTTCTTTAGTTTTCGTGTTATAGCCCCTGGAAGTCGTAAACTGCACGACTTTGCCTTCGAATATCTCGACAACGGAGAAAGGAGAATTTCTGGGATTTTTTCCCAAGAAATATATGGGAATCTCTATAATTTTAGCAGAGTTTCAGAACGATTCGTGAAAGTCACCTTTTAAGAATAACTTCCACTTCAGCCCATACATAAAAGTATGCTCCTTTATTACTCTGCACATGGACAATTATTTGCGCTGTTATTTGCCCCAGGCATGTATCTATGTAATTACCGTTTACAGTGTAAAGATGGATGTTATCGGTCGCTGAACGTCGGAGCAGTAGGCGTTTAATGCATTTTCCCATAGGGTCCAATGCAAAATTGACACCTCATTTTCTCCATTCTCAAGAGCTTTGAGTCTCTGCAAAACATATGCATGTGTAGACACAAATAAGTGAAATAGAATGAAGGCTATTTCAGCTTTAGCTTTTATTCCGTTTGGGAGCTAAAGTCGCACAAACTTTTGTTTACAAACAATTCGATGGCCTATAATTCGCAAGTTATGCAATCAGTTGACATAAGATTGTGCATGCATGTAGACATGTTAATGGCCTTTATACATGCCAAGTTTCAGATGGCTACCTACTCATACAAGCAAGCAGTAGCGGTTTGAAATTTTCACAATTTGGGCAACACGTTCGGGACGATTCGTGACCTTAGTTGACTTGCACAATTCGGGCTGAAACTAGTGCCAAATGAGAGGGTTTGGATAAACATTCAATTGACCATATGTGCCAAAAATTCTCGTTCTTTAGTTTTCGAGTTATAGCCCCTGGAAGTCGTAAACTGCACGACTTTGCCCTCGAATATCTCGACAACGGAGAAAGGAGAATTTCTTGGATTTTTTCCCAAGAAATATATGGGAATTATCTGTAATTTTAGCAGAGTTTCAGAACGATTCGTGAAAGTCACCTTTTAAGAATAACTTCCACTGCAGCCCATACATAAAAGTTTGCTCCTTTATTACTCTGCACATGGACAATTATTTGCGCTGTTATTTGTCCCAGGCATGTATCTATGTAATTACCGTTTACAGTGTAAAGATGGATGTTATCGGTCGCTGAACGTCGGAGCAGTAGGCGTTTAATGCATTTTCCCATAGGGTCCAAAGCAAAATTGACACCTCATTTTCTCCATTCTCAAGAGCTTTGAGTCTCTGCAAAACATATACATGTGTAGACACAAATAAGTGAAATAGAATGAAGGCTATTTCAGCTTTAGCCGCAGCTAAGCCAGCATAGGTTTTGCATATAGGGCTCGAGTAAAATGATATACAATCAGTATGATAACATTAAAAGCTAAGCGCTTTTGACGTGTTTAGTATAAAGTTATAAAATAATCAGTAATTAACAATGCAAATGTAGTACCACCTTGTTTACTGACAGGATTTGGTATAGTTTTTACGTGCACACTGAAAAAACTATAAAGCAGAACAGTAAGCCTGAAGTTTGCAGACTTAAGCCAAATACAGTTCTGCATCAAAGCTAATGTAGATATTTGCTGGCAGCGTATTCTGACTGTTGTAAGACTATCGTATATTTTTCGTTACCAAGGGAAGCAACATTGCTGAGTTACAGTTAAGAAACAAACTTTTGAAAATAATTAATGGTAGTGACAATACATTGCTTTATTTAGCTCATTTATGTATTTAACAATAATGTGTCAACCAGGAGTTTGGGAGAATAGTATCAGAAACATTTAATACAGAAAAGAGACACTGGCAGTTTACTAGCATACTTTAGCAATCTATTAATGCTATGTTTAAGATGATCTATATTTCTATGCTTTTGTTTCTTTCTTTTTAAAGTCTAAATACTTTGGATAATCTCGTAAAGAATCTAACTACATTCAACCATCTATTAAAGCATCTATTCACCAAAGAACATAAAGATATGTTTAGTGGGACAAAAATGTTTCAGGGACAGTGTTCCAGTAGCTCTGCACACATAATGAAATGGCAAATGAAAATGACAGAATATATTAATGTTAGTCCTCGCTGTTCAGATATCTATGGGCAAATCTTAGTTGTTCTCCTTCAGAATGTATTCGCCTACACTGTAGTTATGCTTTGCAGCATAATATTGAGAGAAAAAAAAGAAAAGAAAGGCGGAACAAGTAACGTATACAACGTATTCATTGCGAGTTTATGGATTCTTCATTTCCGATATCCTAAACTAGGAAAACAGTATTTCTAAAGAGCAAATAATCAAACAATAGAAATAGTGCATACCTATACATGCCAAGGAAGGGTTAACCTAAATAACTTACTGCATTTGATCTCTTGACCTTTTATTACCATATTGTTTACTTTTTAGCAATAAATATGGTTGAAAACTGCTTATTTATGACATCTTACTGCTTATCTTATCATCTTTGTTCAAATTTATTAAATACTGTTAGAGAATACAGCATTTTGGCAATATCCAAACAACAATTTTAGTTGCTTACATATTGAAAAATTGTCTGACTGAAATTTGTATTTCGTAACACCTTTAGTCCGTGATAGTAACAACAAGTGGGAATAAAACCATGGGGTTTGCAAAATTACCTGACCAGTTAAGTATTTGTAACAACATAATGAAAAATAGAACTCCTGAACAAGCTGATAACAGAATGACGTATGCGTTATAAAGTATGTCACTTTCTATCAGCCTTACATTTTCACATTGTTAATAGTTTGTAAAGTATTTGATGGCCGGGAGCTGCATAAACAGATCATGTAGATCACAAATTAATATGTAAGTTATGATCAAGGGAGCCACACATATTTGCTAATCTATGTAAAGCAGTTACTGTGCAAAGAGGCTCGTGGCTGACGATTCGACTGACAGCATAGAAAAATGGTGTTTATCCCTGTTGGGAGAGTTGGTACTGCTTTTGATTGCCTCGGCTGGCAGTCACAGTTGCATATTTATATGTAGGGTAATTGAATGGCTCAGCCAACAGCACAGGTCGCGAAATTGGTTTTATCCCCATAGCAAGCAGTAGCGGTTTGAAATTTTCACAATTTGGGCTACACGTTCGGGACGACTCGTGACCTTAGGTGACTTGCACAATTCGGGCTGAAACTAGTGCCAAATGAGAGGGTTGGGATAAACATTCAATTGACCATATGTGCCAAAAATTCTCGTTCTTTAGTTTTCGAGTTATAGCCCCTGGAAGTCGTAAACTGCGCGACTTTGCCCTCGAATATCTCGACAACGGAGAAAGGAGAATTTCTGGGATTTTTTCCCAAGAAATATATGGGAATTATCTGTAATTTTAGCAGAGTTTCAGAACGATTCGTGAAAGTCACCTTTTAAGAATATCTTCCACTGCAGCCCATACATAAAAGTTTGCTCCTTTATTACTCTGCACATGGACAATTATTTGCGCTGTTATTTGCCCCAGGCATGTACCTATGTAATTACCGTTTACAGTGTAAAGATGGATGTTATCGGTCGCTGAACGTCGGAGCAGTAGGCGTTTAATGCATTTTCCCATAGGGTCCAATGCAAAATTGACACCTCATTTTCTCCATTCTCAAGAGCTTTGAGTCTCTGCAAAACATATACATGTGTAGACACAAATAAGTGCAATAGAATGAAGGCTATTTCAGCTTTAGCTTTTATTCCGTTTGGGAGCTAAAGTCGCACAAACTTTTGTTTACAAAAATTTCGATGGCCTATAGTTCGCAAGTTATGCAATCAGTTGACATAAGATTGTGCATGCATGTAGACATGTTAATGGCCTTTATACATGCCAAGTTTCAGATGGCTACCTACTCATACAAGCAAGCAGTAGCGGTTTGAAATTTTCACAATTTGGGCTACACGTTCGGGACGATTCGTGACCTTAGGTGACTTGCACAATTCGGGCTGAAACTAGTGCCAAATGAGAGGGTTGGGATAAACATTCAATTGACCATATGTGCCAAAAATTCTCGTTCTTTAGTTTCCGAGTTATAGCCCCTGGAAGTCGTAAACTGCACGACTTTGCCCTCGAATATCTCGACAACGGAGAAAGGAGAATTTCTGGGATTTTTTCCCAAGAAATATATGGGAATTATCTGTAATTTTAGCAGAGTTTCAGAACGATTCGTGAAAGTCACCTTTTAAGAATAACTTCCACTGCAGCCCATACATAAAAGTTTGCTCCTTTATTACTCTGCACATGGACAATTATTTGCGCTGTTATTTGCCCCAGGCATGTACCTATGTAATTACCGTTTACAGTGTAAAGATGGATGTTATCGGTCGCTGAACGTCGGAGCAGTAGGCGTTTAATGCATATTCCCATAGTGTCCAATGCAAAATTGACACCTCATTTTCTCCATTCTCAAGAGCTTTGAGTCTCTTCAAAACATATACATGTGAAGACACAAATAAGTGAAATAGAATGAAGGCTATTTCAGCTTTAGCTTTTATTCCGTTTGGGAGCTAAAGTCGCACAAACTTTTGTTTACAAAAATTTCGATGGCCTATAGTTCGCAAGTTATGCAATCAGTTGACATAAGATTGTGCGTGCATGTAGACATGTTAATGGCCTTTATACATGCCAAGTTTCAGATGGCTACCTACTCATACAAGCAAGCAGTAGCGGTTTGAAATTTTCACAATTTGGGCCACACGTTCGGGACGATTCGTGACCTTAAGTGACTTGCACAATTCGGGCTGAAACTAGTGCCAAATGAGAGGGTTGGGATAAACATTTAATTGACCATATGTGCCAAAAATTCTCGTTCTTTAGTTTTCGAGTTATAGCCCCTGGAAGTCGTAAACTGCGCGACTTTGCCCTCGAATATCTCGACAACGGAGAAAGGAGAATTTCTGGGATTTTTTCCCAAGAAATATATGGAAATTATCTGTAATTTTAGCAGAGTTTCAGAACGATTCGTGAAAGTCACCTTTTAAGAATATCTTCCACTGCAGCCCATACATAAAAGTTTGCTCCTTTATTACTCTGCACATGGACAATTATTTGCGCTGTTATTTGCCCCAGGCATGTACCTATGTAATTACCGTTTACAGTGTAAAGATGGATGTTATCGGTCGCTGAACGTCGGAGCAGTAGGCGTTTAATGCATTTTCCCATAGGGTCCAATGCAAAATTGACACCTCATTTTCTCCATTCTCAAGAGCTTTGAGTCTCTGCAAAACATATACATGTGTAGACACAAATAAGTGAAATAGAATGAAGGCTATTTCAGCTTTAGCTTTTATTCCGTTTGGGAGCTCAAGTCGCACAAACTTTTGTTTACAAAAATTTCGATGGCCTATAGTTCGCAAGTCATGCAATCAGTTGACATAAGATTGTGCATGCATGTAGACATGTTAATGGCCTTTATACATGCCAAGTTTCAGATGGCTACCTACTCATACAAGCAAGCAGTAGCGGTTTGAAATTTTCACAATTTGGGCTACACTTTCGGGACGATTCGTGACCTTAGGTGACTTGCACAATTCGGGCTGAAACTAGTGCCAAATGAGAGGGTTGGGATAAACATTCAATTGACCATATGTGCCAAAAATTCTCGTTCTTTAGTTTTCGAGTTATAGCCCCTGGAATTTGTAAACTGCACGACTTTGCCCTCGAATATCTCGACAACGGAGAAAGGAGAATTTCTGGGATTTTTTCCCAAGAAATATATGGGAATTATCTGTAATTTTAGCAGAGTTTCAGAACGATTCGTGAAAGTCACCTTTTAAGAATAACTTCCACTGAAGCCCATACATAAAAGTTTGCTCCTTTATTTCTCTGCACATGGACAATTATTTGCGCTGTTATTTGCCCCAGGCATGTACCTATGTAATTACCGTTTACAGTGTAAAGATGGATGTTATCGGTCGCTGAACGTCGGAGCAGTAGGCGTTTAATGCATTTTCCCATAGGGTCCAATGCAAAATTGACACCTCATTTTCTCCATTCTCAAGAGCTTTGAGTCTCTGCAAAACATATACATGTGTAGACACAAATAAGTGAAATAGAATGAAGGCTATTTCAGCTTTAGCTTTTATTCCGTTTGGGAGCTCAAGTCGCACAAACTTTTGTTTACAAAAATTTCGAAGGCCTATAGTTCGCAAGTTATGCAATCAGTTGACATAAGATTGTGCGTGCATGTAGACATGTTAATGGCCTTTATACATGCCAAGTTTCAGATGGCTACCTACTCATACAAGCAAGCAGTAGCGGTTTGAAATTTTCACAATTTGGGCCACACGTTCGGGACGATTCGTGACCTTAGGTGACTTGCACAATTCGGGCTGAAACTAGTGCCAAATGAGAGGGTTGGGATAAACATTCAATTGACCATATGTGCCAAAAATTCTCGTTCTTTAGTTTCCGAGTTATAGCCCCTGGAAGTCGTAAACTGCACGACTTTGCCCTCGAATATCTCGACAACGGAGAAAGGAGAATTTCTTGGATTTTTTCCCAAGAAATATATGGGAATTATCTGTAATTTTAGCAGAGTTTCAGAACGATTCGTGAAAGTCACCTTTTAAGAATAACTTCCACTGCAGCCCATACATAAAAGTTTGCTGCTTTATTACTCTGCACATGGACAATTATTTGCGCTGTTATTTGCCCCAGGCATGTAGCTATGTAATTACCGTTTACAGTGTAAAGATGGATGTTATCGGTCGCTGAACGTCGGAGCAGTAGGCGTTTAATGCATATTCCCATAGGGTCCAATGCAAAATTGACACCTCATTTTCTCCATTCTCAAGAGCTTTGAGTCTCTTCAAAACATATACATGTGAAGACACAAATAAGTGAAATAGAATGAAGGCTATTTCAGCTTTAGCTTTTATTCCGTTTGGGAGCTAAAGTCGCACAAACTTTTGTTTACGAAAATTTCGATGGCCTATAGTTCGCAAGTCATGCAATCAGTTGACATAAGATTGTGCATGCATGTAGACATGTTAATGGCCTTTATACATGCCAAGTTTCAGATGGCTACCTACTCATACAAGCAAGCAGTAGCGGTTTGAAATTTTCACAATTTGGGCTACACGTTCGAGACGATTCGTGACCTAGGTGACTTGCACAATTCGGGCTGAAACTAGTGCCAAATGAGAGGGTTGGGATAAACATTCAATTGACCATATGTGCCAAAAATTCTCGTTCTTTAGTTTTCGAGTTATAGCCCCTGGAAGTCGTAAACTGCACGACTTTGCCCTCGAATATCTCGACAACGGAGAAAGGAGAATTTCTGGGATTTTTTCCCAAGAAATATATGGGAATTATCTGTAATTTTAGCAGAGTTTCAGAACGATTCGTGAAAGTCACCTTTTAAGAATATCTTCCACTGCAGCCCATACATAAAAGTTTGCTCCTTTATTACTCTGCACATGGACAATTATTTGCGCTGTTATTTGCCCCAGGCATGTACCTATGTAATTACCGTTTACAGTGTAAAGATGGATGTTATCGGTCGCTGAACGTCGGAGCAGTAGGCGTTTAATGCATTTTCCCATAGGGTCCAATGCAAAATTGACACCTCATTTTCTCCATTCTCAAGAGCTTTGAGTCTCTGCAAAACATATACATGTGTAGACACAAATAAGTGCAATAGAATGAAGGCTATTTCAGCTTTAGCTTTTATTCCGTTTGGGAGCTAAAGTCGCACAAACTTTTGTTTACAAAAATTTCGATGGCCTATAGTTCGCAAGTTATGCAATCAGTTGACATAAGATTGCGCATGCATGTAGACATGTTAATGGCCTTTATACATGCCAAGTTTCAGATGGCTACCTACTCATACAAGCAAGCAGTAGCGGTTTGAAATTTTCACAATTTGGGCTACACGTTCGGGACGATTCGTGACCTTAGGTGACTTGCACAATTCGGGCTGAAACTAGTGCCAAATGAGAGGGTTGGGATAAACATTCAATTGACCATATGTGCCAAAAATTCTCGTTCTTTAGTTTCCGAGTTATAGCCCCTGGAAGTCGTAAACTGCACGACTTTGCCCTCGAATATCTCGACAACGGAGAAAGGAGAATTTCTTGGATTTTTTCCCAAGAAATATATGGGAATTATCTGTAATTTTAGCAGACTTTCAGAACGATTCGTGAAAGTCACCTTTTAAGAATAACTTCCACTGCAGCCCATACATAAAAGTTTGCTCCTTTATTACTCTGCACATGGACAATTATTTGCGCTGTTATTTGCCCCAGGCATGTACCTATGTAATTACCGTTTACAGTGTAAAGATGGATGTTATCGGTCGCTGAACGTCGGAGCAGTAGGCGTTTAATGCATTTTCCCATAGGGTCCAATGCAAAATTGACACCTCATTTTCTCCATTCTCAAGAGCTTTGAGTCTCTGCAAAACATATACATGTGTAGACACAAATAAGTGAAATAGAATGAAGGCTATTTCAGCTTTAGCTTTTATTCCGTTTGGGAGCTAAAGTCGCACAAACTTTTGTTTACAAAAATTTCGAAGGCCTATAGTTCGCAAGTTATGCAATCAGTTGACATAAGATTGTGCATGCATGTAGACATGTTAATGGCCTTTATACATGCCAAGTTTCAGATGGCTACCTACTCATACAAGCAAGCAGTAGCGGTTTGAAATTTTCACAATTTGGGCTACACGTTCGGGACGATTCGTGACCTTAGGTGACTTGCACAATTCGGGCTGAAACTAGTGCCAAATGAGAGGGTTGGGATAAACATTCAATTGACCATATGTGCCAAAAATTCTCGTTCTTTAGTTTTCGAGTTATAGCCCCTGGAAGTCGTAAACTGCACGACTTTGCCCTCGAATATCTCGACAACGGAGAAAGGAGAATTTCTGGGATTTTTTCCCAAGAAATATATGGGAATTATCTGTAATTTTAGCAGAGTTTCAGAACGATTCGTGAAAGTCACCTTTTAAGAATAACTTCCACTGCAGCCCATACATAAAAGTTTGCTCCTTTATTACTCTGCACATGGACAATTATTTGCGCTGTTATTTGCCCCAGGCATGTAGCTATGTAATTACCGTTTACAGTG
Organism: Ctena decussata; assembly: GCA_963989385.1. Taxonomy (NCBI): domain Eukaryota; kingdom Metazoa; phylum Mollusca; class Bivalvia; order Lucinida; family Lucinidae; genus Ctena; species Ctena decussata. The sequence goes on along the minus strand of OZ022512.1, from coordinate 17,338,723 downwards.
TAAAGATGGATGTTATCGGTCGCTGAACGTCGGAGCAGTAGGCGTTTAATGCATATTCCCATAGGGTCCAATGCAAAATTGACACCTCATTTTCTCCATTCTCAAGAGCTTTGAGTCTCTTCAAAACATATACATGTGAAGACACAAATAAGTGAAATAGAATGAAGGCTATTTCAGCTTTAGCTTTTATTCCGTTTGGGAGCTAAAGTCGCACAAACTTTTGTTTACAAAAATTTCGATGGCATATAGTTCGCAAGTTATGCAATCAGTTGACATAAGATTGTGCGTGCATGTAGACATGTTAATGGCCTTTATACATGCCAAGTTTCAGATGGCTACCTACTCATACAAGCAAGCAGTAGCGGTTTGAAATTTTCACAATTTGGGCCACACGTTCGGGACGATTCGTGACCTTAAGTGACTTGCACAATTCGGGCTGAAACTAGTGCCAAATGAGAGGGTTGGGATAAACATTTAATTGACCATATGTGCCAAAAATTCTCGTTCTTTAGTTTTCGAGTTATAGCCCCTGGAAGTCGTAAACTGCGCGACTTTGCCCTCGAATATCTCGACAACGGAGAAAGGAGAATTTCTGGGATTTTTTCCCAAGAAATATATGGAAATTATCTGTAATTTTAGCAGAGTTTCAGAACGATTCGTGAAAGTCACCTTTTAAGAATATCTTCCACTGCAGCCCATACATAAAAGTTTGCTCCTTTATTACTCTGCACATGGACAATTATTTGCGCTGTTATTTGCCCCAGGCATGTACCTATGTAATTACCGTTTACAGTGTAAAGATGGATGTTATCGGTCGCTGAACGTCGGAGCAGTAGGCGTTTAATGCATTTTCCCATAGGGTCCAATGCAAAATTGACACCTCATTTTCTCCATTCTCAAGAGCTTTGAGTCTCTGCAAAACATATACATGTGTAGACACAAATAAGTGAAATAGAATGAAGGCTATTTCAGCTTTAGCTTTTATTCCGTTTGGGAGCTCAAGTCGCACAAACTTTTGTTTACAAAAATTTCGATGGCCTATAGTTCGCAAGTTATGCAATCAGTTGACATAAGATTGTGCATGCATGTAGACATGTTAATGGCCTTTATACATGCCAAGTTTCAGATGGCTACCTACTCATACAAGCAAGCAGTAGCGGTTTGAAATTTTCACAATTTGGGCTACACGTTCGGGACGATTCGTGACCTTAGGTGACTTGCACAATTCGGGCTGAAACTAGTGCCAAATGAGAGGGTTGGGATAAACATTCAATTGACCATATGTGCCAAAAATTCTCGTTCTTTAGTTTTCGAGTTATAGCCCCTGGAATTTGTAAACTGCACGACTTTGCCCTCGAATATCTCGACAACGGAGAAAGGAGAATTTCTGGGATTTTTTCCCAAGAAATATATGGGAATTATCTGTAATTTTAGCAGAGTTTCAGAACGATTCGTGAAAGTCACCTTTTAAGAATAACTTCCACTGCAGCCCATACATAAAAGTTTGCTCCTTTATTACTCTGCACATGGACAATTATTTGCGCTGTTATTTGCCCCAGGCATGTACCTATGTAATTACCGTTTACAGTGTAAAGATGGATGTTATCGGTCGCTGAACGTCGGAGCAGTAGGCGTTTAATGCATTTTCCCATAGGGTCCAATGCAAAATTGACACCTCATTTTCTCCATTCTCAAGAGCTTTGAGTCTCTGCAAAACATATACATGTGTAGACACAAATAAGTGAAATAGAATGAAGGCTATTTCAGCTTTAGCTTTTATTCCGTTTGGGAGCTAAAGTCGCACAAACTTTTGTTTACAAAAATTTCGAAGGCCTATAGTTCGCAAGTTATGCAATCAGTTGACATAAGATTGTGCGTGCATGTAGACATGTTAATGGCCTTTATACATGCCAAGTTTCAGATGGCTACCTACTCATACAAGCAAGCAGTAGCGGTTTGAAATTTTCACAATTTGGGCCACACGTTCGGGACGATTCGTGACCTTAGGTGACTTGCACAATTCGGGCTGAAACTAGTGCCAAATGAGAGGGTTGGGATAAACATTCAATTGACCATATGTGCCAAAAATTCTCGTTCTTTAGTTTCCGAGTTATAGCCCCTGGAAGTCGTAAACTGCACGACTTTGCCCTCGAATATCTCGACAACGGAGAAAGGAGAATTTCTGGGATTTTTTCCCAAGAAATATATGGGAATTATCTGTAATTTTAGCAGAGTTTCAGAACGATTCGTGAAAGTCACCTTTTAAGAATAACTTCCACTGCAGCCCATACATAAAAGTTTGCTGCTTTATTACTCTGCACATGGACAATTATTTGCGCTGTTATTTGCCCCAGGCATGTAGCTATGTAATTACCGTTTACAGTGTAAAGATGGATGTTATCGGTCGCTGAACGTCGGAGCAGTAGGCGTTTAATGCATATTCCCATAGGGTCCAATGCAAAATTGACACCTCATTTTCTCCATTCTCAAGAGCTTTGAGTCTCTTCAAAACATATACATGTGAAGACACAAATAAGTGAAATAGAATGAAGGCTATTTCAGCTTTAGCTTTTATTCCGTTTGGGAGCTAAAGTCGCACAAACTTTTGTTTACAAAAATTTCGATGGCCTATAGTTCGCAAGTCATGCTATCAGTTGACATAAGATTGTGCATGCATGTAGACATGTTAATGGCCTTTATACATGCCAAGTTTCAGATGGCTACCTATTCATACAAGCAAGCAGTAGCGGTTTGAAATTTTCACAATTTGGGCTACACGTTCGAGACGATTCGTGACCTAGGTGACTTGCACAATTCGGGCTGAAACTAGTGCCAAATGAGAGGGTTGGGATAAACATTCAATTGACCATATGTGCCAAAAATTCTCGTTCTTTAGTTTTCGAGTTATAGCCCCTGGAAGTCGTAAACTGCACGACTTTGCCCTCGAATATCTCGACAACGGAGAAAGGAGAATTTCTGGGATTTTTTCCCAAGAAATATATGGGAATTATCTGTAATTTTAGCAGACTTTCAGAACGATTCGTGAAAGTCACCTTTTAAGAATAACTTCCACTGCAGCCCATACATAAAAGTTTGCTCCTTTATTACTCTACACATGGACAATTATTTGCGCTGTTATTTGCCCCAGGCATGTACCTATGTAATTACCGTTTACAGTGTAAAGATGGGTGTTATCGGTCGCTGAACGTCGGAGCAGTAGGCGTTTAATGCATTTTCCCATAGGGTCCAATGCAAAATTGACACCTCATTTTCTCCATTCTCAAGAGCTTTGAGTCTCTGCAAAACATATACATGTGTAGACACAAATAAGTGAAATAGAATGAAGGCTATTTCAGCTTTAGCTTTTATTCCGTTTGGGAGCTAAAGTCGCACAAACTTTTGTTTACAAAAATTTCGATGGCCTATAGTTCGCAAGTTATGCAATCAGTTGACATAAGATTGTGCATGCATGTAGACATGTTAATGGCCTTTATACATGCCAAGTTTCAGATGGCTACCTACTCATACAAGCAAGCAGTAGCGGTTTGAAATTTTCACAATTTGGGCTACACGTTCGAGACGATTCGTGACCTAGGTGACTTGCACAATTCGGGCTGAAACTAGTGCCAAATGAGAGGGTTGGGATAAACATTCAATTGACCATATGTGCCAAAAATTCTCGTTCTTTAGTTTTCGAGTTATAGCCCCTGGAAGTCGTAAACTGCACGACTTTGCCCTCGAATATCTCGACAACGGAGAAAGGAGAATTTCTGGGATTTTTTCCCAAGAAATATATGGGAATTATCTGTAATTTTAGCACAGTTTCAGAACGATTCGTGAAATGCACCTTTTAAGAATAACTTCCACTGCAGCCCATACATAAAAGTTTGCTCCTTTATTACTCTGCACATGGACAATTATTTGTGCTGTTAATGGCCTTTATACATGCCAAGTTTCAGATGGCTACCTACTCATACAAGCAAGCAGTAGCGGTTTGAAATTTTCACAATTTGGGCTACACGTTCGGGACAATTCGTGACCTTAGGTGACTTGCACAATTCGGGCTGAAACTAGTGCCAAATGAGAGGGTTGGGATAAACATTCAATTGACCATATGTGCCAAAAATTCTCGTTCTTTAGTTTTCGAGTTATAGCCCCTGGAAGTCGTAAACTGCACGACTTTGCCCTCGAATATCTCGACAACGGAGAAAGGAGAATTTCTGGGATATTTTCCCAAGAAATATATGGGAATTATCTGTAATTTTAGCAGAGTTTCAGAACGATTCGTGAAAGTCACCTTTTAAGAATAACTTCCACTGCAGCCCATACATAAAAGTTTGCTGCTTTATTACTCTGCACATGGACAATTATTTGCGCTGTTATTTGCCCCAGGCATGTAGCTATGTAATTACCGTTTACAGTGTAAAGATGGATGTTATCGGTCGCTGAACGTCGGAGCAGTAGGCGTTTAATGCATATTCCCATAGGGTCCAATGCAAAATTGACACCTCATTTTCTCCATTCTCAAGAGCTTTGAGTCTCTTCAAAACATATACATGTGAAGACACAAATAAGTGAAATAGAATGAAGGCTATTTCAGCTTTAGCTTTTATTCCGTTTGGGAGCTAAAGTCGCACAAACTTTTGTTTACAAAAATTTCGATGGCCTATAGTTCGCAAGTCATGCTATCAGTTGACATAAGATTGTGCATGCATGTAGACATGTTAATGGCCTTTATACATGCCAAGTTTCAGATGGCTACCTACTCATACAAGCAAGCAGTAGCGGTTTGAAATTTTCACAATTTGGGCTACACGTTCGAGACGATTCGTGACCTAGGTGACTTGCACAATTCGGGCTGAAACTAGTGCCAAATGAGAGGGTTGGGATAAACATTCAATTGACCATATGTGCCAAAAATTCTCGTTCTTTAGTTTTCGAGTTATAGCCCCTGGAAGTCGTAAACTGCACGACTTTGCCCTCGAATATCTCGACAACGGAGAAAGGAGAATTTCTGGGATTTTTTCCCAAGAAATATATGGGAATTATCTGTAATTTTAGCAGAGTTTCAGAACGATTCGTGAAAGTCACCTTTTAAGAATAACTTCCACTGCAGCCCATACATAAAAGTTTGCTCCTTTATTACTCTACACATGGACAATTATTTGCGCTGTTATTTGCCCCAGGCATGTACCTATGTAATTACCGTTTACAGTGTAAAGATGGGTGTTATCGGTCGCTGAACGTCGGAGCAGTAGGCGTTTAATGCATTTTCCCATAGGGTCCAATGCAAAATTGACACCTCATTTTCTCCATTCTCAAGAGCTTTGAGTCTCTGCAAAACATATACATGTGTAGACACAAATAAGTGAAATAGAATGAAGGCTATTTCAGCTTTAGCTTTTATTCCGTTTGGGAGCTAAAGTCGCACAAACTTTTGTTTACAAAAATTTCGATGGCCTATAGTTCGCAAGTTATGCAATCAGTTGACATAAGATTGTGCATGCATGTAGACATGTTAATGGCCTTTATACATGCCAAGTTTCAGATGGCTACCTACTCATACAAGCAAGCAGTAGCGGTTTGAAATTTTCACAATTTTGGCTACACGTTCGTGACGATTCGTGACCTTAGGTGACTTGCACAATTCGGGCTGAAACTAGTGCCAAATGAGAGGGTTGGGATAAACATTTAATTGACCATATGTGCCAAAAATTCTCGTTCTTTAGTTTTCGAGTTATAGCCCCTGGAAGTCGTAAACTGCACGACTTTGCCCTCGAATATCTCGACAACGGAGAAAGGAGAATTTCTGGGATTTTTTCCCAAGAAATATATGGGAATTATCTGTAATTTTAGCAGAGTTTCAGAACGATTCGTGAAAGTCACCTTTTAAGAATAACTTCCACTGCAGCCCATACATAAAAGTTTGCTCCTTTATTACTCTGCACATGGACAATTATTTGCGCTGTTATTTGCCCCAGGCATGTACCTATGTAATTACCGTTTACAGTGTAAAGATGGATGTTATCGGTCGCTGAACGTCGGAGCAGTAGGCGTTTAATGCATTTTCCCATAGGGTCCAATGCAAAATTGACACCTCATTTTCTCCATTCTCAAGAGCTTTGAGTCTCTGCAAAACATATACATGTGTAGACACAAATAAGTGCAATAGAATGAAGGCTATTTCAGCTTTAGCTTTTATTCCGTTTGGGAGCTAAAGTCGCACAAACTTTTGTTTACAATTATTTCGATGGCCTATAGTTCGCAAGTTATGCAATCAGTTGACATAAGATTGTGCATGCATGTAGACATGTTAATGGCCTTTATACATGCCAAGTTTCAGATGGCTACCTACTCATACAAGCAAGCAGTAGCGGTTTGAAATTTTCACAATTTGGGCTACACGTTCGAGACGATTCGTGACCTAGGTGACTTGCACAATTCGGGCTGAAACTAGTGCCAAATGAGAGGGTTGGGATAAACATTCAATTGACCATATGTGCCAAAAATTCTCGTTCTTTAGTTTTCGAGTTATAGCCCCTGGAAGTCGTAAACTGCACGACTTTGCCCTCGAATATCTCGACAACGGAGAAAGGAGAATTTCTGGGATTTTTTCCCAAGAAATATATGGGAATTATCTGTAATTTTAGCAGAGTTTCAGAACGATTCGTGAAAGTCACCTTTTAAGAATAACTTCCACTGCAGCCCATACATAAAAGTTTGCTCCTTTATTACTCTGCACATGGACAATTATTTGTGCTGTTAATGGCCTTTATACATGCCAAGTTTCAGATGGCTACCTACTCATACAAGCAAGCAGTAGCGGTTTGAAATTTTCACAATTTGGGCTACACGTTCGGGACGATTCGTGACCTTAGGTGACTTGCACAATTCGGGCTGAAACTAGTGCAAAATGAGAGGGTTGGGATAAACATTCAATTGACCATATGTGCCAAAAATTCTCGTTCTTTAGTTTTCGAGTTATAGCCCCTGGAAGTCGTAAACTGCACGACTTTGCCCTCGAATATCTCGACAACGGAGAAAGGAGAATTTCTGGGATATTTTCCCAAGAAATATATGGGAATTATCTGTAATTTTAGCAGAGTTTCAGAACGATTCGTGAAAGTCACCTTTTAAGAATAACTTCCACTGCAGCCCATACATAAAAGTTTGCTCCTTTATTACTCTGCACATGGACAATTATTTGCGCTGTTATTTGCCCCAGGCATGTACCTATGTAATTACCGTTTACAGTGTAAAGATGGATGTTATCGGTCGCTGAACGTCGGAGCAGTAGGCGTTTAATGCATTTTCCCATAGGGTCCAATGCAAAATTGACACCTCATTTTCTCCATTCTCAAGAGCTTTGAGTCTCTGCAAAACATATACATGTGTAGACACAAATAAGTGAAATAGAATGAAGGCTATTTCAGCTTTAGCTTTTATTCCGTTTGGGAGCTAAAGTCGCACAAACTTTTGTTTACAAAAATTTCGATGGCCTATAGTTCGCAAGTTATGCAATCAGTTGACATAAGATTGTGCATGCATGTAGACATGTTAATGGCCTTTATACATGCCAAGTTTCAGATGGCTACCTACTCATACAAGCAAGCAATAGCGGTTTGAAATTTTCACAATTTGGGCTACACGTTCGGGACGATTCGTGACCTTAGGTGACTTGCACAATTCGGGCTGAAACTAGTGCCAAATGAGAGGGTTGGGATAAACATTCAATTGACCATATGTGCCAAAAATTCTCGTTCTTTAGTTTTCGAGTTATAGCCCCTGGAATTTGTAAACTGCACGACTTTGCCCTCGAATATCTCGACAACGGAGAAAAGAGAATTTCTTGGATTTTTTCCCAAGAAATATATGGGAATTATCTGTAATTTTAGCAGAGTTTCAGAACGATTCGTGAAAGTCACCTTTTAAGAATAACTTCCACTGCAGCCCATACATAAAAGTTTGCTCCTTTATTACTCTGCACATGGACAATTATTTGCGCTGTTATTTGCCCCAGGCATGTACCTATGTAATTACCGTTTACAGTGTAAAGATGGATGTTATAGGTCGCTGAACGTCGGAGCAGTAGGCGTTTAATGCATTTTCCCATAGGGTCCAATGCAAAATTGACACCTCATTTTCTCCATTCTCAAGAGCTTTGAGTCTCTTCAAAACATATACATGCGAAGACACAAATAAGTGAAATAGAATGAAGGCTATTTCAGCTTTAGCTTTTATTCCGTTTGGGAGCTAAAGTCGCACAAACTTTTGTTTACAAAAATTTCGATGGCCTATAGTTCGCAAGTCATGCAATCAGTTGACATAAGATTGTGCATGCATGTAGACATGTTAATGGCCTTTATACATGCCAAGTTTCAGATGGCTACCTACTCATACAAGCAAGCAGTAGCGGTTTGAAATTTTCACAATTTGGGCTACACGTTCGGGACGATTCGTGACCTTAGGTGACTTGCACAATTCGGGCTGAAACTAGTGCCAAATGAGAGGGTTGGGATAAACATTTAATTGACTATATGTGCCAAAAATTCTCGTTCTTTAGTTTTCGAGTTATAGCCCCTGGAAGTCGTAAACTGCACGACTTTGCCCTCGAATATCTCGACAACGGAGAAAGGAGAATTTCTGGGATTTTTTCCCAAGAAATATATGGGAATTATCTGTAATTTTAGCAGAGTTTCAGAACGATTCGTGAAAGTCACCTTTTAAGAATAACTTCCACTGCAGCCCATACATAAAAGTTTGCTCCTTTATTACTCTGCACATGGACAATTATATGCGCTGTTATTTGCCCCAGGCATGTACCTATGTAATTACCGTTTACAGTGTAAAGATGGATGTTATCGGTCGCTGAACGTCGGAGCAGTAGGCGTTTAATGCATTTTCCCATAGGGTCCAATGCAAAATTGACACCTCATTTTCTCCATTCTCAAGAGCTTTGAGTCTCTGCAAAACATATACATGTGTAGACACAAATAAGTGAAATAGAATGAAGGCTATTTCAGCTTTAGCTTTTATTCCGTTTGGGAGCTAAAGTCGCACAAACTTTTGTTTACAAAAAATTCGATGGCCTATAGTTCGCAAGTTATGCAATCAGTTGACATAAGATTGTGCATGCATGTAGACATGTTAATGGTATTTATACATGCCAAGTTTCAGATGGCTACCTACTCATACAAGCAAGCAGTAGCGGTTTGAAATTTTCACAATTTGGGCTACACGTTCGAGACGATTCGTGACCTTAGGTGACTTGCACAATTCGGGCTGAAACTAGTGCCAAATGAGAGGGTTGGGATAAACATTCAATTGACCATATGTGCCAAAAATTCTCGTTCTTTAGTTTTCGAGTTATAGCCCCTGGAAGTCGTAAACTGCACGACTTTGCCCTCGAATATCTCGACAACGGAGAAAGGAGAATTTCTGGGATTTTTTCCCAAGAAATATATGGGAACTATCTGTAATTTTAGCAGAGTTTCAGAACGATTCGTGAAAGTCACCTTTTAAGAATAACTTCCACTGCAGCCCATACATAAAAGTTTGCTCCTTTATTACTCTGCACATGGACAATTATTTGCGCTGTTAATGGCCTTTATACATGCCAAGTTTCAGATGGCTACCTACTCATACAAGCAAGCAGTAGCGGTTTGAAATTTTCACAATTTGGGCTACACGTTCGGGACGATTCGTGACCTTAGGTGACTTGCACAATTCGGGCTGAAACTAGTGCCAAATGAGAGGGTTGGGATAAACATTCAATTGACCATATGTGCCAAAAATTCTCGTTCTTTAGTTTTCGAGTTATAGCCCCTGGAATTTGTAAACTGCACGACTTTGCCCTCGAATATCTCGACAACGGAGAAAGGAGAATTTCTGGGATTTTTTCCCAAGAAATATATGGGAATTATCTGTAATTTTAGCAGAGTTTCAGAACGATTCGTGAAAGTCACCTTTTAAGAATAACTTCCACTGCAGCCCATACATAAAAGTTTGCTCCTTTATTACTCTGCACATGGACAATTATTTGCGCTGTTATTTGCCCCAGGCATGTACCTATGTAATTACCGTTTACAGTGTAAAGATGGATGTTATCGGTCGCTGAACGTCGGAGCAGTAGGCGTTTAATGCATTTTCCCATAGGGTCCAATGCAAAATTGACACCTCATTTTCTCCAATATCAAGAGCTTTGAGTCTCTGCAAAACATATACATGTGTAGACACAAATAAGTGAAATAGAATGAAGGCTATTTCAGCTTTAGCTTTTATTCCGTTTGGGAGCTAAAGTCGCACAAACTTTTGTTTACAAAAATTTCGAAGGCCTATAGTTCGCAAGTTATGCAATCAGTTGACATAAGATTGTGCGTGCATGTAGACATGTTAATGGCCTTTATACATGCCAAGTTTCAGATGGCTACCTACTCATACAAGCAAGCAGTAGCGGTTTGAAATTTTCACAATTCGGGCCACACGGTCGGGACGATTCGTGACCTTAGGTGACTTGCACAATTCGGGCTGAAACTAGTGCCAAATGAGAGGGTTGGGATAAACATTCAATTGACCATATGTGCCAAAAATTCTCGTTCTTTAGTTTTCGAGTTATAGCCCCTGGAAGTCGTAAACTGCACGACTTTGCCCTCGAATATCTCGACAACGGAGAAAGGAGAATTTCTGGGATTTTTTCCCAAGAAATATATGGGAATTATCTGTAATTTTAGCAGAGTTTCAGAACGATTCGTGAAAGTCACCTTTTAAGAATAACTTCCACTGCAGCCCATACATAAAAGTTTGCTGCTTTATTACTCTGCACATGGACAATTATTTGCGCTGTTATTTGCCCCAGGCATGTAGCTATGTAATTACCGTTTACAGTGTAAAGATGGATGTTATCGGTCGCTGAACGTCGGAGCAGTAGGCGTTTAATGCATATTCCCATAGGGTCCAATGCAAAATTGACACCTCATTTTCTCCATTCTCAAGAGCTTTGAGTCTCTTCAAAACATATACATGTGAAGACACAAATAAGTGAAATAAAATGAAGGCTATTTCAGCTTTAGCTTTTATTCCGTTTGGGAGCTAAAGTCGCACAAACTTTTGTTTACAAAAATTTCGATGGCCTATAGTTCGCAAGTCATGCAATCAGTTGACATAAGATTGTGCATGCATGTAGACATGTTAATGGCCTTTATACATGCCAAGTTTCAGATGGCTACCTACTCATACAAGCAAGCAGTAGCGGTTTGAAATTTTCACTATTTGGGCTACACGTTCGGGACGATTCGTGACCTTAGGTGACTTGCACAATTCGGGCTGAAACTAGTGCCAAATGAGAGGGTTGGGATAAACATTTAATTGACCATATGTGCCAAAAATTCTCGTTCTTTAGTTTTCGAGTTATAGCCCCTGGAAGTCGTAAACTGCACGACTTTGCCCTCGAATATCTCGACAACGGAGAAAGGAGAATTTCTGGGATTTTTTCCCAAGAAATATATGGGAATTATCTGTAATTTTAGCAGAGTTTCAGAACGATTCGTGAAAGTCACCTTTTAAGAATAACTTCCACTGCAGCCCATACATAAAAGTTTGCTCCTTTATTACTCAGCACATGGACAATTATATGCGCTGTCATTTGCCCCAGGCATGTACCTATGTAATTACCGTTTACAGTGTAAAGATGGATGTTATCGGTCGCTGAACGTCGGAGCAGTAGGCGTTTAATGCATTTTCCCATAGGGTCCAATGCAAAATTGACACCTCATTTTCTCCATTCTCAAGAGCTTTGAGTCTCTGCAAAACATATACATGTGTAGACACAAATAAGTGCAATAGAATGAAGGCTATTTCAGCTTTAGCTTTTATTCCGTTTGGGAGCTAAAGTCGCACAAACTTTTGTTTACAAAAAATTCGATGGCCTATAGTTCGCAAGTTATGCAATCAGTTGACATATGATTGTGCATGCATGTAGACATGTTAATGGCCTTTATACATGCCAAGTTTCAGATGGCTACCTACTCATACAAGCAAGCAGTAGCGGTTTGAAATTTTCACAATTTGGGCTACACGTTCGAGACGATTCGTGACCTTAGGTGACTTGCACAATTCGGGCTGAAACTAGTGCCAAATGAGAGGGTTGGGATAAACATTCAATTGACCATATGTGCCAAAAATTCTCGTTCTTTAGTTTTCGAGTTATAGCCCCTGGAAGTCGTAAACTGCACGACTTTGCCCTCGAATATCTCGACAACGGAGAAAGGAGAATTTCTGGGATTTTTTCCCAAGAAATATATGGGAATTATCTGCAATTTTAGCACAGTCTCAGAACGATTCGTGAAAGTCACCTTTTAAGAATAACTTCCACTGCAGCCCATACATAAAAGTTTGCTCCTTTATTACTCTGCACATGGACAATTATTTGCGCTGTTAATGGCCTTTATACATGCCAAGTTTCAGATGGCTACCTACTCATACAAGCAAGCAGTAGCGGTTTGAAATTTTCACAATTTGGGCTACACGTTCGGGACGATTCGTGACCTTAGGTGACTTGCACAATTCGGGCTGAAACTAGTGCCAAATGAGAGGGTTGGGATAAACATTCAATTGACCATATGTGCCAAAAAATTCTCGTTCTTTAGTTTTCGAGTTATAGCCCCTGGAAGTCGTAAACTGCACGACTTTGCCCTCGAATATCTCGACAACGGAGAAAGGAGAATTTCTTGGATATTTTCCCAAGAAATATATGGGAATTATCTGTAATTTTAGCAGAGTTTCAGAACGATTCGTGAAAGTCACCTTTTAAGAATAACTTCCACTGCAGCCCATACATAAAAGTTTGCTCCTTTATTACTCTGCACATGGACAATTATTTGCGCTGTTATTTGCCCCAGGCATGTACCTATGTAATTACCGTTTACAGTGTAAAGATGGATGTTATCGGTCGCTGAACGTCGGAGCAGTAGGCGTTTAATGCATTTTCCCATAGGGTCCAATGCAAAATTGACACCTCATTTTCTCCATTCTCAAGAGCTTTGAGTCTCTGCAAAACATATACATGTGTAGACACAAATAAGTGAAATAGAATGAAGGCTATTTCAGCTTTAGCTTTTATTCCGTTTGGGAGCTAAAGTCGCACAAACTTTTGTTTACAAAAATTTCGATGGCCTATAGTTCGCAAGTTATGCAATCAGTTGACATAAGATTGTGCATGCATGTAGACATGTTAATGGCCTTTATACACGCCAAGTTTCAGATGGCTACCTACTCATACAAGCAAGCAGTAGCGGTTTGAAATTTTCACAATTTGGGCTACACGTTCGGGACGATTCGTGACCTTAGGTGACTTGCACAATTCGGGCTGAAACTAGTGCCAAATGAGAGGGTTGAGATAAACATTTAATTGACCATATGTGCCAAAAATTCTCGTTCTTTAGTTTTCGAGTTATAGCCCCTGGAAGTCGTAAACTGCACGACTTTGCCCTCGAATATCTCGACAACGGAGAAAGGAGAATTTCTGGGATTTTTTCCCAAGAAATATATGGGAATTATCTGTAATTTTAGCAGAGTTTCAGAACGATTCGTGAAAGTCACCTTTTAAGAATAACTTCCACTGCAGCCCATACATAAAAGTTTGCTCCTTTATTACTCTGCACATGGACAATTATTTGCGCTGTTATTTGCCCCAGGCATGTACCTATGTAATTACCGTTTACAGTGTAAAGATGGATGTTATCGATCGCTGAACGTCGGAGCAGTAGGCGTTTAATGCATTTTCCCATAGGGTCCAATGCAAAATTGACACCTCATTTTCTCCATTCTCAAGAGCTTTGAGTCTCTGCAAAACATATACATGTGTAGACACTAATAAGTGAAATAGAATGAAGGCTATTTCAGCTTTAGCTTTTATTCCGTTTGGGAGCTAAAGTCGCACAAACTTTTGTTTACAAAAAATTCGATGGCCTATAGTTCGCAAGTTATGCAATCAGTTTACATAAGATTGTGCATGCATGTAGACATGTTAATGGCCTTTATACTGTTACGAAATGGATCTAATCGTCCACTATGTCGTCGAGATTATTTTAATCCTTTCAATCAGTAAGGCTACAGTTTTTAGGGTAACTGTGGTAATAAAACGTTTACGGAAATTGTGACTACGTTATGCATGGGTTGTTTGTGAATACCTCTCGTGGACAGCATATTGCATGATTTTAAGGTGAATACCTGCACGAGTCTTTTGATTGTGGAAAGCGCTTTGCATGATTTTAATGTGAGACGCATAGTATTTATACGCCTATCTTTTAATGAAAAGTTAGACGTGGCTGTTTAATTCTTGATGGATGTTATATTGTTGTGTGCCCAGATTCTGTGTTAAGACCTAGAAGGGTAAGATTTTATTATATTTATTTAGAATAGTTTGGCTAAGAATGAAAAATGTGACTTCTGATTGATATGGTATGATTATATGTGTCGACTGATTTGTTTTTGTTGGCAGTGATCAGGCTGCGCATGTGTCGACCGATTTTGTTAGTAAGCATGCTGCGCATGGTATTTGTATATTAGGAAGTTTTGTAAATTTCGGAAATAGTTTATATCACTGATGTTGGTTGCAATGGTGCGCGTCTATTTGACGTCCAGTGACGTCAGTTGTATTCATGTTATTCATGTGACGTCAGTTGCATTCATGTTATTGCGACGTCAGCACTTTTTACATTAGTTTCACTGGTGCGCGTCTATTTGACGTCCAGTGACGTCAGTTGCATTCATGTTATTCATGTGACGTCAGTTGCATTCATGTTATTGCGACGTCAGCACTTTTTATATTACTTTCACGTATACGTGGCCTATAGAAGTAGATTGATTTGTAATGGAACTAATTTATATACTCGTGACGTCAATTGACGCCATAGCATGCACCGCATTAAGGGTTTTTTCCATAAGTTATAATGGTAGCATTTGGTCATCATGCGTTTGATTTGCCTTCATTAGACGGCGTCATATGGTATAACATCATTGATGTCATGATGTCAGATCAAACGTTATGATCCCAAATGTGTGAGAAACGCTTATTCAGCTATTATATTCTATGGCAAATGGTATTACGCTTAGTTTAAAGAAATGAATTAATACATATGCGAGTTAGATTTTGGTCAATCAATTTAATGTAAATAAGTCATTGTTTAGATTATTCATGTTTTATGTGGGGTATGTCATGGTAATGCCTGTTGACGTCAGTATACTTCTTGACAATGTTTGACGTCAGATCCTTTGACGCACATGCGTGGTAGGATCTACGTTTCTTCATTGGCGGAAGTGGTAAACACACTTTTAGCTTTACATCGTGAGCGCGAGTCGTGTCTAGTGACACGGCTGGCGTGTGCACGTTATGCTCGGCATTCGCCGAGGGCGTTGTATGGTATTTCCAAGACAGGCCCAAGTCTTACGTATTATTATTATGTAGTTACAATGTATTAAGTGTAAGTTCGTTATTTTTAGGCACATCAAGTCCGGCAGTCAGCTGTTAGGGCTTAGAGCCACGTCTCACCTGGAGATTCGATTTACGTCTCCAGGTTAATACCAACCCGGGTAGAGGCAGTTACAACGCCGTTTGTGCAAGGTTCCCAAGCAGAGGCGGGAAGCACAAAATGTAGGCGGAAGTGGTTAGCTCAGTTTTGCCAGATTCTGTGATAAGATCTGAAGGTCACATCAAGTGTGGGACAGTGTTCGTCCACTAAGGTGTTTTAATATATATAGACTGGTCCCTGGTACGATCCAGGGAGCGACCAGTATATAATCGTGCACGTGTTAATAAGAGTTGGTGTTCCTCATGATATATGGACTGGCCCATGACATGATCCAGGGAACGACGAATTGAAGTCTACCAACATAAGGCCTTGTTTTTTTGTATGAGCTCAAACTAACGTTTTCTGTCCTTTGTGTTTTCCTTTAGTTCATGGCGCTGAGCCGAGTACGGTGTTGACGTCAGACGGTAATCTATTTGCGTATTGTACGCAAATCGATTACAGATTTGAAACAAACACCTTACTTGGGCCAGCGACATGAACTGATATGTGTTGTATATTATTGTAATTGTGACAGTTGTAAATTGTATTGTTGTATATAAAATTTACATTATATATAAACTTAAAAAAATTCTAACGTTGTTAGAGTTTCCTTGTTAGTGTATTACACTAGTAGATAACCCTTTAACCGGAAGTCACCCTCCGCCGTCCTGGCGATGCATAAGGCTCTACACCCGTGTCGACCGAGTGTAAAACCTTCTGCGTAACATGGTGTCTAGAAGTAACGGGATTTGACTTCTGGTTAATATCTGCCAGTGTAAGACATTGACAATATATACAGAATCTGGGCACAATTTTGTCAGACATTTTTTTTTATTATTATTGACTTTCTGATTGTTCTTTTCTAAGGTGACGTAAGGCTGTGAATTTTAGGGGAGAAATTTTGCCACTAAATTCTTTGTAAATGTAACCTACACTCAATTAAGGTCAACTATCCTTATTCCCTGCGTGATGAAGTGCGATAGCCCATGCATTAATTTGTGATAAAATGTAACAGGTTGCATATCTGAGTGGGGAAACTGAGGTATATAGACCTGAATTGTCTTGGCACGGACGATACATATTTAGTTTTAAGGTCCGGTTGAGTACCTTGGCACTGCTGTTGCATGACAATCTGTAAGTTTATCAACCTAAACGTTTTGTACGTTGTGTCGTAACCGTTACTGAGGTCCATTTTATGTCCTGATTTAGTAACGTAGGTCACTCGTAACGTTATATAATATCGTTACAATGAATTAAACCTAATAGCGGAATCTTAAGTTTGATTTACCGTTGGTATCTAATATGGTTTTGTAATGTAGGACGTACAGTTGTCGTGTCAGTGTTAATACGTTGCGTTACATACGTTACGTTTGTATATCCGATATTCTAGATCAAGTTGGGCGTAATTGTATGTGGGTTATTTACGTCATCTAATTACGTCATCTAATAGTGAAAAGTAATTCTCGGCAAAGTCAACGTCAGTTTATGACGTCATTTCCGGTCTGTTATGAACGTAACTTTAATGGCTACGTCCAGATCGCGAGTATACTAATTAATCAACGTTTTAGTTGGATTAGTTCGTTATTATTATTGTTAACGTTTTAGTTAACGTGTGTGACTATAAGTGAACATCGGTTTCAGTTAAGTTAACGTGAGCTTTACGTTAAGCGGCATGGATCAGATAGTTAAGACGGGAAGGGAGTTAGGTTATGAAGGGCAGGCATTGCAGGAATTTGTTAAGCAACAGCAAGAGACTGAGAGGGCAGAAAGGCACGCGGTAAGGGAACTTGATAAAGAAAAGATTGCGCAGGCCGATAAAGACAGGGAAATTGAGTTAGCTAGGATCGCGCAGGCCGAAAAAGATAGGGAAATTGAATTGGCTAAGATTGCGGCGGATAGGGAAATCGAGATGGCGCGAATTGAAAGCATAGAGCGGCAAGCCGAGAAAGATAGGGAAGCTAAGTTGTCTCAAGTCGAAAGCGATAAGGAAGCGAAGTTGTCGAGCGAAGTTGAGTTAGAAAAGTTGAAGTATAGCTTTGAATTGCAGCAACGCGAGTTAAAGAATCAGATAGATTTGCAGAAGGTAACGTTTAGAGTTGAATTAGAAAAACAGAAGGCTGAAAAGTTAGCGCATGCGCGAGATCCCAAATTACCGTATTTTGATGAAAGTAAGGACAAAATGGATAGTTACTTATCAAGGTTTGAGAAATACGCGACGGCGAATAAATGGGATAAAAACGTTTGGGCTGCATATTTAAGCGCATTACTTAAAGGTCGCGCGCTTGATGTTTATGATAGATTGTCTGTAGATGATGCAGCAGATTATGACAAGTTGAAAGATGCGTTGTTAAAGAATTTTGATATGACTGAACGCGGATTTAGGAAGAAATTTCGCTATGATAGGCCTGAAAAGTCCGAAACGTTTATTCAGTTTAGTAGTAGACTTAGGTCGTATCTTAATAAATGGTTGAAAATGGCGAAAGTAGACCAGTCTTACGAAGCTGTTTGCGATTTTTTCGCTAGAGATCAGTTTTTAGAATCCTGTAGTAAAGAACTATATGTTCATTTGAAACCGAAAACATTCACGAATCTAGGTGAGATGGCTAGGGAAGCAGATTTATTTGCAGAAGCACGTGGCGGTGTCTACGCTTGTGTTAATAAGGGGCAGCGTGATAGTAAGGGCGTAACTCAGAGTAGATCTGATAATAAGCCGAGTGCGAAGCCAGAGATAAAATGTAGTATTTGTGGTAAGGGACATTTAACATATAAATGTTTTAAGAATCCCGATAGGAAGCAAGCATATAGTGCGGAGGTAGGTGCAAGTGCAAGCGGGTATAGCGGAAGTAAGGGGAGTAGTTATGCACCGAAAGATGAGACACAAAGATCACAGAGTAAGAGCGATACTGTACAGACGAAGGGTAGTAATTCAGATCGTGGCCGTGGTCGGGGTTATTCCCGCGGACGTGGTCGGGGTGGCGGACATCAAATGAGCTTTTGTAAAACTACAATGAATAGGTCTCATGAAATTGAAGGTCTCTATAAGAGTAAGGAAGAAAGTCCATTAATCAATGATAACATGGATAGGGAAGGTGTTTGTTACTTTTTAAGGTCGCGATTACCAACAGCGCAGGGTACGGTTAATGGTAAGACTGTTGTAGTTTTAAGGGACACAGGTTGTACTGGGTGTGTCGTTCGTAGAAACTTGGTTTCTAATGATCAGTTACTTGGTAGAGAATCTGATGTAACTTTGATTGATGAATCTACCCAAAGGTATCCCTTAGCAATGGTTGACATAGATTGTCCATTTTTCACAGGAAAAACTGAGGCATTGTGCATGGAAGATACATTGTATGACCTGGTTATTGGAAATATTGACGGGTCAAAACTTCCCGATATGTCCCATTTTGCAATGGCGGCAGTGACTAGGTCACAAGCTAAGCAAGGTGAAGAGGTCTATAGGAAACTTAAAGTTCCTGATCAAATTATTGCTAGTGATAAGGAGGCATTGAAGCAGGCCCAAGTTGTTGACCCTAAATTGAATGGCATAAGGCAAAGAGTGGAATCTGGGAATGTGACTATTAGTCGTGGATTGAACCGAGGTGAAACTAAGTTTATTCGAAAGAAAGATTTATTGTATAGGCAGTTTACTAAGGGAAACAAGGTCACTTTGCAACTTATTATCCCTGAAGGTTTTCGTGAAAAGGTGTTAAGATTGGCGCACGAAACCTTGATGTCAGGTCATTTGGGCATAAAGAAAACTATGGATAGAGTGTTAACTGAGTTCTTTTGGCCTGGAATTTGTGGTGATGTGGCAAGGTTTTGTAAATCTTGTGACATATGTCAAAGGACTATTCAAAAAGGTCGTGTCACTAAGGTACCTTTAGGAAAGTTGCCACAGATTGACACACCATTTAAACGAGTCGCTGTTGATATAGTTGGACCAATAGAACCTCGTTCTGACAGGAAATCCCGCTATATTTTAACAATGATAGACTATGCGACGAGATATCCCGAGGCGGTAGCGTTACCCGGCATTGAAACGGGACGCGTAGCCGAAGCGTTAGTTGAGATGTTCAGTAGATTAGGAATACCGAGTGAAATGCTAATCGAGCATGATAGTAAGATCACGATTGACGTCATGAGAGAGGTTAGTAGGTTGTTGTCGCTTCAAGATCTGACAACTATTCCTTATCAATCTACTGGTAAAGGACCCGTGGAGAAATTCCATGATACATTGAAACAGATATTACGTGAAATGTGCGTAGAACGTCCGAATGACTGGGACAGGTATCTCCCAGCATTATTATTCGCAGTAAGGGAAGTTCCGCAAGAGTCATTAGGTTTTTCCCCGTTTGAACTGTTGTATGGACGTAATGTTAGGGGTCCTATGCAAATATTAAAGGAATTGTGGTCTGTAGAGGAAACTGACCAACGTGCGTTATTGACGTATCAGTACGTTATTGATCTAAAAGAACGTTTAGAGAGAACGTGTAAGTTAGCACAGGATATTGTCCGGAAAATGGACGTAAAGCAGAATGCTTATTATGATAAACGCGCGAGGTCGCGTAAATTTGACGTCGGAGACAAAGTACTTTTGCTACTCCCGAATGAGTGCAATAAATTGTTACTTCAATGGAACGGGCCATATGAAGTTGTCGAAGTAGTCAATGCAATGAACTACAAGATTAACGTCAAGGGCGTCGTGAATACTTATCCTGCTAACATGATTAAGCAGTACGTTCAACGTCAAAAGAACGTGTCGTCTGCAGTTGTTAATGCACGTGACAATGTTGGATCAGAGGATCACAGTGATCCGAATGTCCAAAGAGTTAACATTTGTACGTCAGAGGACGTATCCCAATATGACTTCATACGTGAAAACGTAAAGCCCGACGACGTAACGTCGACTCAGAAAACGAATATTGAAGAACATGGTGGCGATAGTAGGTTAGAGGCAGAGGCAACGGATCCTTTGGGATCTGTCGTGCGAAGTATGTGTAATGTCAAAGACAACGTTAATTTTACGTCTGATACACTTAAAGGTGGCGATTTCCACCTAGTGTTCGATCAGACTTACCCATACTTCCCCATTCCATTTGAGGCACGACAGGTACGACACAGAGAATTGATTGACTTTGGGATTAGGTAAATCTGTTGCCAAGATAATTTGGGGGCGGACTACCTTAGTAGATAGTTTGGCCACGTTATGCATCGCACCGTTGTTGTGTATATAGCTAGTTTTCCAGTTTTGACATAGCCTACGATTCGATCGCATTTCGTACTATTTCAGAAAAGAAACATTGTTATGTTTTTTTCTCCCTAAGGGGAAACCTATGTTACGAAATGGATCTAATCGTCCACTATGTCGTCGAGATTATTTTAATCCTTTCAATCAGTAAGGCTACAGTTTTTAGGGTAACTGTGGTAATAAAACGTTTACGGAAATTGTGACTACGTTATGCATGGGTTGTTTGTGAATACCTCTCGTGGACAGCATATTGCATGATTTTAAGGTGAATACCTGCACGAGTCTTTTGATTGTGGAAAGCGCTTTGCATGATTTTAATGTGAGACGCATAGTATTTATACGCCTATCTTTTAATGAAAAGTTAGACGTGGCTGTTTAATTCTTGATGGATGTTATATTGTTGTGTGCCCAGATTCTGTGTTAAGACCTAGAAGGGTAAGATTTTATTATATTTATTTAGAATAGTTTGGCTAAGAATGAAAAATGTGACTTCTGATTGATATGGTATGATTATATGTGTCGACTGATTTGTTTTTGTTGGCAGTGATCAGGCTGCGCATGTGTCGACCGATTTTGTTAGTAAGCATGCTGCGCATGGTATTTGTATATTAGGAAGTTTTGTAAATTTCGGAAATAGTTTATATCACTGATGTTGGTTGCAATGGTGCGCGTCTATTTGACGTCCAGTGACGTCAGTTGTATTCATGTTATTCATGTGACGTCAGTTGCATTCATGTTATTGCGACGTCAGCACTTTTTACATTAGTTTCACTGGTGCGCGTCTATTTGACGTCCAGTGACGTCAGTTGCATTCATGTTATTCATGTGACGTCAGTTGCATTCATGTTATTGCGACGTCAGCACTTTTTATATTACTTTCACGTATACGTGGCCTATAGAAGTAGATTGATTTGTAATGGAACTAATTTATATACTCGTGACGTCAATTGACGCCATAGCATGCACCGCATTAAGGGTTTTTTCCATAAGTTATAATGGTAGCATTTGGTCATCATGCGTTTGATTTGCCTTCATTAGACGGCGTCATATGGTATAACATCATTGATGTCATGATGTCAGATCAAACGTTATGATCCCAAATGTGTGAGAAACGCTTATTCAGCTATTATATTCTATGGCAAATGGTATTACGCTTAGTTTAAAGAAATGAATTAATACATATGCGAGTTAGATTTTGGTCAATCAATTTAATGTAAATAAGTCATTGTTTAGATTATTCATGTTTTATGTGGGGTATGTCATGGTAATGCCTGTTGACGTCAGTATACTTCTTGACAATGTTTGACGTCAGATCCTTTGACGCACATGCGTGGTAGGATCTACGTTTCTTCATTGGCGGAAGTGGTAAACACACTTTTAGCTTTACATCGTGAGCGCGAGTCGTGTCTAGTGACACGGCTGGCGTGTGCACGTTATGCTCGGCATTCGCCGAGGGCGTTGTATGGTATTTCCAAGACAGGCCCAAGTCTTACGTATTATTATTATGTAGTTACAATGTATTAAGTGTAAGTTCGTTATTTTTAGGCACATCAAGTCCGGCAGTCAGCTGTTAGGGCTTAGAGCCACGTCTCACCTGGAGATTCGATTTACGTCTCCAGGTTAATACCAACCCGGGTAGAGGCAGTTACAACGCCGTTTGTGCAAGGTTCCCAAGCAGAGGCGGGAAGCACAAAATGTAGGCGGAAGTGGTTAGCTCAGTTTTGCCAGATTCTGTGATAAGATCTGAAGGTCACATCAAGTGTGGGACAGTGTTCGTCCACTAAGGTGTTTTAATATATATAGACTGGTCCCTGGTACGATCCAGGGAGCGACCAGTATATAATCGTGCACGTGTTAATAAGAGTTGGTGTTCCTCATGATATATGGACTGGCCCATGACATGATCCAGGGAACGACGAATTGAAGTCTACCAACATAAGGCCTTGTTTTTTTGTATGAGCTCAAACTAACGTTTTCTGTCCTTTGTGTTTTCCTTTAGTTCATGGCGCTGAGCCGAGTACGGTGTTGACGTCAGACGGTAATCTATTTGCGTATTGTACGCAAATCGATTACAGATTTGAAACAAACACCTTACTTGGGCCAGCGACATGAACTGATATGTGTTGTATATTATTGTAATTGTGACAGTTGTAAATTGTATTGTTGTATATAAAATTTACATTATATATAAACTTAAAAAAATTCTAACGTTGTTAGAGTTTCCTTGTTAGTGTATTACACTAGTAGATAACCCTTTAACCGGAAGTCACCCTCCGCCGTCCTGGCGATGCATAAGGCTCTACACCCGTGTCGACCGAGTGTAAAACCTTCTGCGTAACATATACATGCCAAGTTTCAGATGGCTACCTTCTCATACAAGCAAGCAGTAGCGGTTTGAAATTTTCACAATTTGGGCTACACCTTCGGGACGATTCGTGACCTTAGGTGACTTGCACAATTCGGGCTGAAACTAGTGCCAAATGAGAGGGTTGGGATAAACATTCAATTGACCATATGTGCCAAAAATTGTCGTTCTTTAGTTTTCGAGTTATAGCCCCTGGAAGTCGTAAACTGCACGACTTTGCCCTCGAATATCTCGACAACGGAGAAAGGAGAATTTCTGGGATTTTTTCCCAAGAAATATATGGGAATTATCTGTAATTTTAGCAGAGTTTCAGAACGATTCGTGAAAGTCACCTTTTAAGAATATCTTCCACTGCAACCCATACATAAAAGTTTGCTCCTTTATTACTCTGCACATGGACAATTATTTGCGCTGTTATTTGCCCCAGGCATGTACCTATGTAATTACCGTTTACAGTGTAAAGATGGATGTTATCGGTCGCTGAACGTCGGAGCAGTAGGCGTTTAATGCATTTTCCCATAGGGTCCAATGCAAAATTGACACCTCATTTTCTCCATTCTCAAGAGCTTTGAGTCTCTGCAAAACATATACATGTGTAGACACAAATAAGTGAAATAGAATGAAGGCTATTTCAGCTTTAGCTTTTATTCCGTTTCGGAGCTAAAGTCGCACAAACTTTTGTTTACGAAAATTTCGAAGGCCTATAGTTCGCAAGTTATGCAATCAGTTGACATAAGATTGTGCATGCCTGTAGACATGTAAATGGCCTTTATACATGCCAAGTTTCAGATGGCTACCTACTCATACAAGCAAGCAGTAGCGGTTTGAAATTTTCACAATTTGGGCTACACCTTCGGGACGATTCGTGACCTTAGGTGACTTGCACAATTCGGGCTGAAACTAGTGCCAAATGAGAGGGTTGGGATAAACATTCAATTGACCATATGTGCCAAAAATTCTCGTTCTTTAGTTTTCGAGTTATAGCCCCTGGAAGTCGTAAACTGCACGACTTTGCCCTCGAATATCTCGACAACGGAGAAAGGAGAATTTCTGGGATTTTTTCCCAAGAAATATATGGGAATTATCTGTAATTTTAGCAGAGATTCAGAACGATTCGTGAAAGTCACCTTTTAAGAATAACTTCCACTGCAGCCCATACATAAAAGTTTGCTCCTTTATTACTCTGCACATGGACAATTATTTGCGCTGTTAATGGCCATTATACATGCCAAGTTTCAGATGGCTACCTACTCATACAAGCAAGCAGTAGCAGTTTGAAATTTTCACAATTTGGGCTACACGTTCGGGACGATTCGTGACCTTAGGTGACTTGCACAATTCGGGCTGAAACTAGTGCCAAATGAGAGGGTTGGGATAAACATTCAATTGACCATATGTGCCAAAAATTCTCGTTCTTTAGTTTTCGAGTTATAGCCCCTGGAAGTCGTAAACTGCACGACTTTGCCCTCGAATATCTCGACAACGGAGAAAGGAGAATTTCTTGGATATTTTCCCAAGAAATATATGGGAATTATCTGTAATTTTAGCAGAGTTTCAGAACGATTCGTGAAAGTCACCTTTTAAGAATAACTTCCACTGCAGCCCATACATAAAAGTTTGCTCCTTTATTACTCTGCACATGGACAATTATTTGCGCTGTTATTTGCCCCAGGCATGTACCTATGTAATTACCGTTTACAGTGTAAAGATGGGTGTTATCGGTCGCTGAACGTCGGAGCAGTAGGCGTTTAATGCATTTTCCCATAGGGTCCAATGCAAAATTGACACCTCATTTTCTCCATTCTCAAGAGCTTTGAGTCTCTGCAAAACATATACATGTGTAGACACAAATAAGTGAAATAGAATGAAGGCTATTTCAGCTTTAGCTTTTATTCCGTTTGGGAGCTAAAGTCGCACAAACTTTTGTTTACAAAAATTTCGATGGCCTATAGTTCGCAAGTTATGCAATCAGTTGACATAAGATTGTGCATGCATGTAGACATGTTAATGGCCTTTATACATGCCAAGTTTCAGATGGCTACCTACTCATACAAGCAAGCAGTAGCGGTTTGAAATTTTCACAATTTGGGCTACACGTTCGGGACGATTCGTGACCTTAGGTGACTTGCACAATTCGGGCTGAAACTAGTGCCAAATGAGAGGGTTGAGATAAACATTTAATTGACCATATGTGCCAAAAATTCTCGTTCTTTAGTTTTCGAGTTATAGCCCCTGGAAGTCGTAAACTTCACGACTTTGCCCTCGAATATCTCGACAACGGAGAAAGGAGAATTTCTGGGATTTTTTCCCAAGAAATATATGGGAATTATCTGTAATTTTAGCAGAGTTTCAGAACGATTCGTGAAAGTCACCTTTTAAGAATAACTTCCACTGCAGCCCATACATAAAAGTTTGCTCCTTTATTACTCTGCACATGGACAATTATTTGCGCTGTTATTTGCCCCAGGCATGTACCTATGTAATTACCGTTTACAGTGTAAAGATGGATGTTATCGATCGCTGAACGTCGGAGCAGTAGGCGTTTAATGCATTTTCCCATAGTGTCCAATGCAAAATTGACACCTCATTTTCTCCATTCTCAAGAGCTTTGAGTCTCTGCAAAACATATACATGTGTAGACACAAATAAGTAAAATAGAATGAAGGCTATTTCAGCTTTAGCTTTTATTCCGTTTGGGAGCTAAAGTCGCACAAACTTTTGTTTACAAAAATTTCGATGGCCTATAGTTCGCAAGTTATGCAATAAGTTGACATAAGATTGTGCATGCATGTAGACATGTTAATGGCCTTTATACATGCCAAGTTTCAGATGGCTAGCTTTTATTCCGTTTGGGAGCTAAAGTCGCACAAACTTTTGTTTACAAAAAATTCGATGGCCTATAGTTCGCAAGTTATGCAATCAGTTTACATAAGATTGTGCATGCATGTAGACATGTTAATGGCCTTTATACATGCCAAGTTTCAGATGGCTACCTTCTCATACAAGCAAGCAGTAGCGGTTTGAAATTTTCACAATTTGGGCTACACGTTCGGGACGATTCGTGACCTTAGGTGACTTGCACAATTCGGGCTGAAACTAGTGCCAAATGAGAGGGTTGGGATAAACATTCAATTGACCATATGTGCCAAAAATTGTCGTTCTTTAGTTTTCGAGTTATAGCCCCTGGAAGTCGTAAACTGCACGACTTTGCCCTCGAATATCTCGACAACGGAGAAAGGAGAATTTCTGGGATTTTTTCCCAAGAAATATATGGGAATTATCTGTAATTTTAGCAGAGTTTCAGAACGATTCGTGAAAGTCACCTTTTAAGAATATCTTCCACTGCAACCCATACATAAAAGTTTGCTCCTTTATTACTCTGCACATGGACAATTATTTGCGCTGTTATTTGCCCCAGGCATGTACCTATGTAATTACCGTTTACAGTGTAAAGATGGATGTTAACGGTCGCTGTACGTCGGAGCAGTAGGCGTTTAATGCATTTTCCCATAGGGTCCAATGCAAAATTGACACCTCATTTTCTCCATTCTCAAGAGCTTTGAGTCTCTTCAAGACATATACATTTGAAGACACAAACAAGTGAAATAGAATGAAGGCTATTTCAGCTTTAGCTTTTATTCCGTTTGGGAGCTAAAGTCGCACAAACTTTTGTTTACAAAAATTTCGATGGCCTATAGTTCGCAAGTTATGCAATCAGTTTGCATAAGATTGTGCATGCATGTAGACATGTTAATGGCCTTTATACATGCCAAGTTTCAGATGGCTACCTACTCATACAAGCAAGCAGTAGCGGTTTGAAATTTTCACAATTTGGGCTACACGTTCGGGACGATTCGTGACCTTAGGTGACTTGCACAATTCGGGCTGAAACTATTTGCGACTTTGCCCTCGAATATCTCGACAACGGAGAAAGGAGAATTTCTGGGATTTTTTCCCAAGAAATATATGGGAATTATCTGTAATTTTAGCACAGTTTCAGAACGATTCGTGAAAGTCACATTTTAAGAATAACTTCCACTGCAGCCCATACATAAAAGTTTGCTCCTTTATTACTCTGCACATGGACAATTATTTGCGCTGTTATTTGCCCCAGGCATGTACCTATGTAATTACCGTTTACAGTGTAAAGATGGATGTTATCGGTCGCTGAACGTCGGAGCAGTAGGCGTTTAATGCATTTTCCCGTAGAGTCCAATGCAAAATTGACACCTCATTTTCTCCATTCTCAAGAGCTTTGAGTCTCTGCAAAACATATACATGTGTAGACACAAATAAGTGAAATACAATGAAGGCTATTTCAGCTTTAGCTTTTATTCCGTTTGGGAGCTAAAGTCGCACAAACTTCTGTTTACAAAAATTTCGATGGCCTATAGTTCGCAAGTTATGCAATCAGTTGACATAAGATTGTGCATGCATGTAGACATGTTAATGGTATTTATACATGCCAAGCTTCAGATGGCTACCTACTCATACAAGCAAGCAGTAGCGGTTTGAAATTTTCACAATTTGGGCTACACGTTCGGGACGATTCGTAACCTTAGGTGACTTGCACAATTCGGGCTGAAACTAGTGCCAAATGAGAGGGTTGGGATAAACATTCAATTGACCATATGTGCCAAAAATTCTCGTTCTTTAGTTTTCGAGTTATAGCCCTTGGAAGTCGTAAACTGCACGACTTTGCCCTCGAATATCTCGACAATGGAGAAAGGAGAATTTCTGGGATTTTTTCCCAAGAAATATATGGGAATTATCTGTAATTTTAGCAG
Organism: Ctena decussata; assembly: GCA_963989385.1. Lineage (NCBI taxonomy): Eukaryota > Metazoa > Mollusca > Bivalvia > Lucinida > Lucinidae > Ctena > Ctena decussata. The sequence goes on along the minus strand of OZ022512.1, from coordinate 17,310,757 downwards.
AGTTTCAGAACGATTCGTGAAAGTCACCTTTTAAGAATATCTTCCACTGCAGCCCATACATAAAAGTTTGCTCCTTTATTACTCTGCACATGGACAATTATTTGCGCTGTTATTTGCCCCAGGCATGTACCTATGTAATTACCGTTTACAGTGTAAAGATAGATGTTATCGGTCGCTGAACGTCGGAGCAGTAGGCGTTTAATGCATTTTCCCATAGGGTCCAATGCAAAATTGACACCTCATTTTCTCCATTCTCAAGAGCTTTGAGTCTCTGCAAAACATATACATGTGTAGACACAAATAAGTGAAATACAATGAAGGCTATTTCAGCTTTAGCTTTTATTCCGTTTGGGAGCTAAAGTCGCACAAACTTCTGTTTACAAAAATTTCGATGGCCTATAGTTCGCAAGTTATGCAATCAGTTGACATAAGATTGTGCATGCATGTAGACATGTTAATGGCCTTTATACATGCCAAGTTTCAGATGGCTACCTACTCATACAAGCAAGCAGTAGCGGTTTGAAATTTTCACAATTTGGGCTACACCTTCGGGACGATTCGTGACCTTAGGTGACTTGCACAATTCGGGCTGAAACTAGTGCCAAATGAGAGGGTTGGGATAAACATTCAATTGACCATATGTGCCAAAACTTCTCGTTCTTTAGTTTTCGAGTTATAGCCCCTGGAATTCGTAAACTGCACGACTTTACCCTCGAATATCTCGACAACGGAGAAAGGAGAATTTCTGGGATTTTTTCCCAAGAAATATATGGGAATTATCTGTAATTTTAGCAGAGTTTCAGAACGATTCGTGAAAGTCACCTTTTAAGAATAACTTCCACTGCAGCCCATACATAAAAGTTTGCTCCTTTATTACTCTGCACATGGACAATTATTTGCGCTGTTATTTGCCCCAGGCATGTACCTATGTAATTACCGTTTACAGTGTAAAGATGGATGTTATCGATCGCTGAACGTCGGAGCAGTAGGCGTTTAATGCATTTTCCCATAGGGTCCAATGCAAACTTGACACCTCACTTTCTCCATTCTCAAGAGCTTTGAGTCTCTGCAAAACATATACATGTGTAGACACAAATAAGTGAAATAGAATGAAGGCTATTTCAGCTTTAGCTTTTATTCCGTTTGGGAGCTAAAGTCGCACAAACTTTTGTTTACAAAAATTTCGATGACCTATAGTTCGCAAGTTATGCAATCAGTTGACATAAGATTGTGCATGCATGTAGACATGTTAATGGCCTTTATACATGCCAAGTTTCAGATGGCTACCTACTCATACAAGCAAGCAGTAGCGGTTTGAAATTTTCACAATTTGGGCTACACCTTCGGGACGATTCGTGACCTTAGGTGACTTGCACAATTCGGACTGAAACTAGTGCCAAATGAGAGGGTTGGGATAAACATTCAATTGACCATATGTGCCAAAAATTCTCGTTCTTTAGTTTTCGAGTTATAGCCCCTGGAAGTCGTAAACTGCACGACTTTGCCCTCGAATATCTCGACAACGGAGAAAGGAGAATTTCTGGGATTTTTTCCCAAGAAATATATGGGAATTATCTGTAATTTTAGCAGAGTTTCAGAACGATTCGTGAAAGTCACCTTTTAAGAATAACTTCCACTGCAGCCCATACATAAAAGTTTGCTCCTTTATTACTCTGCACATGGACAATTATTTGCGCTGTTATTTGCCCCAGGCATGTACCTATGTAATTACCGTTTACAGTGTAAAGATGGATGTTATCGGTCGCTGAACGTCGGAGCAGTAGGCGTTTAATGCATTTTCCCATAGGGTCCAATGCAAAATTGACACCTCATTTTCTCCATTCTCAAGAGCTTTGAGTCTCTGCAAAACATATACATATGTAGACACAAATAAGTGAAATAGAATGAAGGCTATTTCAGCTTTAGTTTTTATTCCGTTTGGGAGCTAAAGTCGCACAAACTTTTGTTTACAAAAATTTCGATGACCTATAGTTCGCAAGTTATGCAATCAGTTGACATAAGATTGTGCATGCATGTAGACATGTTAATGGCCTTTATACATGCCAAGTTTCAGATGGCTACCTACTCATACAAGCAAGCAGTAGCGGTTTGAAATTTTCACAATTTGGGCTACACGTGCGGGACGATTCGTGACCTTAGGTGACTTGCACAATTCGGACTAAAACTAGTGCCAAATGAGAGGGTTGGGATAAACATTCAATTGACCATATGTGCCAAAAATTCTCGTTCTTTAGTTTTCGAGTTATAGCCCCTGGAAGTCGTAAACTGCACGACTTTGCCCTCGAATATCTCGACAACGGAGAAAGGAGAATTTCTGGGATTTTTTCCCAAGAAATATATGGGAATTATCTGTAATTGTAGCAGAGTTTCAGAACGATTCGTGAAAGTCACCTTTTAAGAATAACTTCCACTGCAGCCCATACATAAAAGTTTGCTCCTTTATATCTCTGCACATGGACAATTATTTGCGCTGTTATTTGCCCCAGGCATGTACCTATGTAATTACCGTTTACAGTGTAAAGATGGATGTTATCGGTCGCTGAACGTCGGAGCAGTAGGCGTTTAATGCATTTTCCCATAGGGTCCAATGCAAAATTGACACCTCATTTTCTCCATTCTCAAGAGCTTTGAGTCTCTGCAAAACATATACATGTGTAGACACAAATAAGTGAAATAGAATGAAGGCTATTTCAGCTTTAGCTTTTATTCCGTTTGGGAGCTAAAGTCGCACAAACTTTTGTTTACAAAAATTTCGATGGCCTATAGTTCGCAAGTTATGCAATCAGTTGACATAAGATTGTGCATGCATGTAGACATGTTAATGGCCTTTATACATGCCAAGTTTCAGATGGCTACCTACTCATACAAGCAAGCAGTAGCGGTTTGAAATTTTCACAATTTGGGCTACACGTTCGGGACGATTCGTGACCTTAGGTGACTTGCACAATTCGGGCTGAAACTAGTGCCAAATGAGAGGGTTGGGATAAACATTCAATTGACCATATGTGCCAAAAATTCTCGTTCTTCAGTTTTCGAGTTATAGCCCCTAGAAGTCTTAAACTGCACGACTTTGCCCTCGAATATCTCGACAACGGAGAAAGGAGAATTTCTGGGATTTTTTCCCAAGAAATATATGGGAATTATCTGTAATTGTAGCAGAGTTTCAGAACGATTCGTGAAAGTCACCTTTTAAGAATAACTTCCACTGCAGCCCATACATAAAAGTTTGCTCCTTTATATCTCTGCACATGGAAAATTATTTGCGCTGTTATTTGCCCCAGGCATGTACCTATGTGATTACCGTTTACAGTGTAAAGATGGATGTTATCGGTCGCTGAAAGTCGGAGCAGTAGGCGTTTAATGCATTTTCCCATAGGGTCCAATGCAAAATTGACACCTCTTTTTCTCCATTCTCAAGAGCTTTGAGTCTCTGCAAAACATATACATGTGTAGACACAAATAAGTGAAATAGAATGAAGGCTATTTCAGCTTTAGCTTTTATTCCGTTTGGGAGCTTAAGTCGCACAAACTTTTGTTTACAAAAATTTCGATGGCCTATAGTTCGCAAGTTATGCAATCAGTTGACATAAGATTGTGCATGCATGTAGACATGTTAATGGCCTTTATACATGCCAAGTTTCAGATGGCTACCTATTCATACAAGCAAGCAGTAGCGGTTTGAAATTTTCACAATTTGGGCTACACGTTCGGGACGATTCGTGACCTTAGGTGACTTGCACAATTCGGGCTGAAACTAGTGCCAAATGAGAGGGTTGGGATAAACATTCAATTGACCATATGTGTCAAAAATTCTCGTTCTTTAGTTTTCGAGTTATAGCCCCTGGAAGTCGTAAACTGCACGACTTTGCCCTCGAATATCTCGACAACGGAGAAAGGAGAATTTCTGGGATTTTTCCCAAGAAATATATGGGAATTATCTGTAATTTTAGCAGAGTTTCAGAACGATTCGTGAAAGTCACCTTTTAAGAATAACTTCCACTGCAGCCCATACATAAAAGTTTGCTCCTTTATTACTCTGCACATGGACAATTATTTGCGCTGTTATTTGCCCCAGGCATGTACCTATGTAATTACCGTTTACAGTGTAAAGATGGATGTTATCGGTCGCTGAACGTCTGAGCAGTAGGCGTTTAATGCATTTTCCCATAGGGTCCAATGCAAAATTGACACCTCATTTTCTCCATTCTCAAGAGCTTTGAGTCTCTGCAAAACATATACATGTGTAGACACAAATAAGTAAAATAGAATGAAGGCTATTTCAGCTTTAGCTTTTATTCCGTTTGGGAGCTAAAGTCGCACAAACTTTTGTTTACAAAAATTTCGATGGCCTATAGTCCGCAAGTTATGCAATCAGTTGACATAAGTTTGTGCATGCATGTAGACATGTTAATGGCCTTTATACATGCCAAGTTTCAGATGGCTACCTACTCATACAAGCAAGCAGTAGCGGTTTGAAATTTTCACAATTTGGGCTACTCGTTCGGGACGATTCGTGACCTTAGGTGACTTGCACAATTCGGGCTGAAACTAGTGCCAAATGAGAGGGTTGGGATAAACATTCAATAGACCATATGTGCCAAAACTTCTCGTTCTTTAGTTTTCGAGTTATAGCCCCTGGAAGTCGTAAACTGCACGACTTTGCCCTCGAATATCTCGACAACGGAGAAAGGAGAATTTCTGGGATATTCTCCCAAGAAATATATGGGAATTATCTGTAATTTTAGCAGAGTTTCAGAACGATTCGTGAAAGTCACCTTTTAAGAATAACTTCCACTGCAGCCCATACATAAAAGTTTGCTGCTTTATTACTCTGCACATGGACAATTATTTGCGCTGTTATTTGCCCCAGGCATGTACCTATGTAATTACCGTTTACAGTGTAAAGATGGATGTTATCGGTCGCTGAACGTCGGAGCAGTAGGCGTTTAATGCATTTTCCCATAGGGTCCAATGCAAAATTGACACCTCATTTTCTCCATTCTCAAGAGCTTTGAGTCTCTGCAAAACATATACATGTGTAGACACAAATAAGTGAAATAGAATGAAGGCCATTTCAGCTTTAGCTTTTACTCCGTTTGGGAGCTAAAGTCGCACAAACTTTTGTTTACAAAAATTTCGATGGCCTATAGTTCGCAAGTTATGCAATCAGTTGACATAAGATTGTGCATGCATGTAGACATGTTAATTGCCTTTATACATGCCAAGTTTCAGATGGCTACCTACACATACAAGCAAGCAGTAGCGGTTTGAAATTTTCACAATTTGAGCTACACGTTCGGGACGATTCGTGACCTTAAGTGACTTGCACAATTCGGGCTGAAACTAGTGCCAAATGAGAGGGTTGGGATAAACATTCAATTGACCATATGTGCCAAAAATTCTCGTTCTTTAGTTTTCGAGTTATAGCCCCTGGAAGTCGTAAACTGCACGACTTTGCCCTCGAATATCTCGACAACGGAGAAAGGAGAATTTCTGGGATTTTTCCCAAGAAATATATGGGAATTATCTGTAATTTTAGCAGAGTTTCAGAACGATTCGTGAAAGTCACCTTTTAAGAATAACTTCCACTGCAGCCCATAGATAAAAGATTGCTCCTTTATTACTCTGCACATGGACAATTATTTGCGCTGTTATTTGCCCCAGGCATGTAGCTATGTATTTACCGTTTACAGTGTAAAGATGGATGTTATCGGTCGCTGAACGTCGGAGCAGTAGGCGTTTAATGCATTTTCCCATAGGGTCCAATGCAAAATTGACACCTCATTTTCTCCATTCTCAAGAGCTTTGAGTCTCTGCAAAACATATACATGTGTAGACACAAATAAGTGAAATAGAATGAAGGCTATTTCAGCTTTAGCTTTTATTCCGTTTGGGAGCTAAAGTCGCACAAACTTTTGTTTACAAAAATTTCGATGTCCTATAGTTCGCAAGTTATGCAATCAGTTGACATAAGATTGTGCATGCATGTAGACATGTTAATGGCCTTTATACATGCCAAGTTTCAGATGGCTACCTACTCATACAAGCAAGCAGTAGCGGTTTGAAATTTTCACAATTTGGGCTACACGTTCGGGACGATTCGTGACCTTAGGTGACTTGCACAATTCGGGCTGAAACTAGTGCCAAATGAGAGGGTTGGGATCAACATTCAATTGACCATATGTGCCAAAACTTCTCGTTCTTTAGTTTTCGAGTTATAGCCCCTGGAAATCGTAAACTGCACGACTTTGCCCTCGAATATCTCGACAACGGAGAAAGGAGAATTTCTGGGATTTTTTCCCAAGAAATATATGGGAATTATCTGTAATTTTAGCAGAGTTTTAGAACGATTCGTGAAAGTCACCTTTTAAGAATAACTTCCACTGCAGCCCATAGATAAAAGTTTGCTCCTTTATTACTCTGCACATGGACAATTATTTGCGCTGTTATTTGTCTCAGGCATGTACCTATGTAATTACCGTTTACAGTGTAAAGATGGATGTTATCGGTCGCTGAACGTCGGAGCAGTAGGCGTTTAATGCATTTTCCCATAGGGTCCAATGCAAAATTGACACCTCATTTTCTCCATTCTCAAGAGCTTTGAGTCTCTGCAAAACATATACATGTGTAGACACAAATAAGTGAAATAGAATGAAGGCTATTTCAGCTTTAGCTTTTATTCCGTTTGGGAGCTAAAGTCGCACAAACTTCTGTTTACAAAAATTTCGATGGCCTATAGTTCGCAAGTTATGCAATCAGTTGACATAAGATTGTGCATGCATGTAGACATGTTAATGGCCTTTATACATGCCAAGTTTCAGATGGCTACCTACTCATACAAGCAAGCAGTAGCGGTTTGAAATTTTCACAATTTGGGCTACACGTTCGGGACGATTCGTGACCTTAGGTGACTTGCACAATTCGGGCTGAAACTAGTGCCAAATGAGAGGGTTGGGATAAACATTCAATTGACCATATGTGCCAAAACTTCTCGTTCTTTAGTTTTCGAGTTATAGCCCCTGGAAGTCGTAAACTGCACGACTTTGCCCTCGAATATCTCGACAACGGAGAAAGGAGAATTTCTGGGATTTTTTCCCAAGAAATATATGGGAATTATCTGTAATTTTAGCAGAGTTTCAGAACGATTCGTGAAAGTCACCTTTTAAGAATAACTTCCACTGCAGCCCATACATAAAAGTTTGCTGCTTTATTACTCTGCACATGGACAATTATTTGCGCTGTTATTTGCCCCAGGCATGTACCTATGTAATTACCGTTTCCAGTGTAAAGATGGATGTTATCGGTCGCTGAACGTCGGAGCAGTAGGCGTTTAATGCATTTTCCCATAGGGTCCAATGCAAAATTGACACCTCATTTTCTCCATTCTCAAGAGCTTTGAGTCTCTGCAAAACATATACATGTGTAGACACAAATAAGTGAAATAGAATGAAGGCTATTTCAGCTTTAGCTTTTATTCCGTTTGGGAGCTAAAGTCGCACAAACTTTTGTTTACAAAAATTTCGATGGCCTATAGTTCGCAAGTTATGCAATCAGTTGACATAAGATGGTGCATGCATGTAGACATGTTAATGGCCTTTATACATGCCAAGTTTCAGATGGCTACCTACTCATACAAGCAAGCAGTAGCGGTTTGAAATTTTCACAATTTGGGCTACACGTTAGGGACGATTCGTGACCTTAGGTGACTTGCACAATTCGGGCTGAAACTAGTGCCAAATGAGAGGGTTGGGATAAACATTCAATTGACCATATGTGCCAAAAATTCTCAATTCTTTAGTTTTCGAGTTATAGCCCCTGGAAGTCGTAAACTGCACGACTTTGCCCTCGAATATCTCGACAACGGAGAAAGGAGAATTTCTGGGATTTTTTCCCAAGAAATATATGGGAATTATCTGTAATTTTAGCAGAGTTTCAGAACGATTCGTGAAAGTCACCTTTTAAGAATAACTTCCACTGCAGCCCATACATAAAAGTTTGCTGCTTTATTACTCTGCACATGGACAATTATTTGCGCTGTTATTTGCCCCAGGCATGTACCTATGTAATTACCGTTTACAGTGTAAAGATGGATGTTATCGGTCGCTGAACGTCGGAGCAGTAGGCGTTTAATGCATTTTCCCATAGGGTCCAATGCAAAATTGACACCTCGTTTTCTCCATTCTCAAGAGCTTTGAGTCTCTGCAAAACATATACATGTGTAGACACAAATAAGTGAAATAGAATGAAGGCTATTTCAGCTTTAGCTTTTATTCCGTTTGGGAGCTAAAGTCGCACAAACTTTTGTTTACAAAAATTTCGATGGCCTATAGTTCGCAAGTTATGCAATCAGTTGACATAAGATTGTGCATGCATGTAGACATGTTAATGGCCTTTATACATGCCAAGTTTCAGATGGCTACCTACTCATACAAGCAAGCAGTAGCGGTTTGGAATTTTCACAATTTGGGCTACACGTTCGGGACGATTCGTGACCTTAGGTGACTTGCACAATTCGGGCTGAAACTAGTGCCTAATGAGAGGGTTGGGATAAACATTCAATTGACCATATGTGCCAAAACTTCTCGTTCTTTAGTTTTCGAGTTATAGCCCCTGGAAGTCGTAAACTGCACGACTTTGCCCTCGAATATCTCGACAACGGAGTAAGGAAAATTTCTGGGATTTTTTCCCAAGAAATATATGGGAATTATCTGTAATTTTAGCAGAGTTTCAGAACGATTTGTGAAAGTCACCTTTTAAGAATAACTTCCACTGCAGCCCATAGATAAAAGTTTGCTCCTTTATTACTCTGCACATGGACAATTATTTGCGCTGTTATTTGCCCCAGGCATGTAGCTATGTATTTACCGTTTACAGTGTAAAGATGGATGTTATCGGTCGCTGAACGTCGGAGCAGTAGGCGTTTAATGCATTTTCCCATAGGGTCCAATGCAAAATTGACACCTCATTTTCTCCATTCTCAAGAGCTTTGAGTCTCTGCAAAACATATACATGTGTAGACACAAATAAGTGAAATAGAATGAAGGCTATTTCAGCTTTAGCTTTTATTCCGTTTGGGAGCTAAAGTCGCACAAACTTTTGTTTACAAAAATTTCGCTGGCCTATAGTTCGCAAGTTATGCAATCAGTTGTAAACAAAAGTTTGTGCGACTTTAGCTCCCAAACGGAATAAAAGCTAAAGCTGAAATAGCCTTCATTCTATTTCACTTATTTGTGTCTACACGTGTATATGTTTTGCAGAGACTCAAAGCTCTTGAGAATGGAGAAAATGAGGTGTCAATTTTGCATTGGACCCTATGGGAAAATGCATTAAACGCCTACTGCTCCGACGTTCAGCGACCGATAACATCCATCTTTACACTGTAAACGGTAAATACATAGCTACATGCCTGGGGCAAATAACAGCGCAAATAATTGTCCATGTGCAGAGTAATAAAGGAGCAAACTTTTATGTATGGGCCTGCAGTGGAAGTTATTCTTAAAAGGTGACTTTCACGAATCGTTCTGAAACTGGGCTGAAATTACAGATAATTCCCATATATTTCTTGGGAGAGAATCCCAGAAATTCTCCTTTCTCCGTTGTCGAGATATTCGAGGGCAAAGTCGTGCAGTTTACGACTTCCAGGGGCTATAACTCGAAAACTAAAGAACGAGAATTTTTGGCACATATGGTCAATTGAATGTTTATCCCAACCCTCTCATTTGGCACAAGTTTCAGCCCGAATTGTGCAAGTCACCTAAGGTCACGAATCGTCCCGAACGTGTAGCCCAAATTGTGAAAATTTCAAACCGCTACTGCTTGCTTGTATGAGTAGATAGCCATCTGAAACTTAGCATATATAAAGGCCATTAACAAGTCTATATGCATGCACAATCTTATGTCAACTGATTGCATAACTTCCGAACTATAGGACATCGAAATTTTTGTAAATAAAAGTTTGTGCGACTTTAGTTCCCAAACGGAATAAAAGCTAAAGCTGAAATAGCCTTCATTCTATTTCACTTATTTGTGTCTACACATGTATATGTTTTGCAGAGACTCAAAGCTCTTGAGAATGGAGAAAATGAGGTGTCAATTTTGCATTGGACCCTATGGGAAAATGCATTAAACGCCTACTGCTCCGACGTTCAGTGACCGATAACATCCATATTTACACTGTAAACTGTAATTACAAAGGTACATGCCTGGGGCAAATAACAGAGCAAATAATTGTCCATGTGCAGAGTAATAAAGGAGCAAACTTTTATGTATGGGCCTGCAGTGGAAGTTATTCTTAAAAGGTGACTTTCACGAATCGTTCTGAAACTGTGCTGAAATTACAGATAATTCCCATATATTTCTTGGGAGAAAATGCCAGAAATTCTCCTTTCTCCATTGTCGAGATATTCGAGGGCAAAGTCGTGCAGTTTACGACTTCCAGGGGCTATAACTCGAAAACTACAGAACGAGAATTATTGGCACATATGGTCAATTGAATGTTTATCCCAACCCTCTCATTTGGCACTAGTTTCAGCCCGAATGTGCAAGTCACCTAAGGTCACGAATCGTCCCGAACGTGTAGCCCAAATTGTGAAAATTTCAAACCGCTACTGCTTGCTTGTATGAGTAGATAGCCATCTGAAACTTGGCATATATAAAGGCCATTAACAAGTCTATATGCATGCACAATCTTATGTCAACTGATTGCATAACTTGCGAACTATAGGACATCGAAATTTTTGTAAACAAAAGTTTGTGCGACTTTAGCTCCCAAACGGAATAAAAGCTAAAGCTGAAATGGCCTTCATTCTATTTCACTTATTTGTGTCTACACATGTATATGTTTTGCAGAGACTCAAAGCTCTTGAGAATGGAGAAAATGAGGTGTCAATTTTGCATTGGACCCTATGGGAAAATGCATTAAACGCCTACTGCTCAGACGTTCAGCGACCGATAACATCCATCTTTACACTGTAAACGGTAATTACATAGGTACATGGCTGGGGCAAATAACAGCGCAAATAATTGTCCATGTGCAGAGTAATAAAGGAGCAAACTTTGATGTATGGGCCTGCAGTGGAAGTTATTCTTAAAAGGTGACTTTCACGAATCGTTCTGAATCTGTGCTAAAATTACAGATAATTTCCATATATTTCTGGGGAGAAAATGCCAGAAATTCTCCTTTCTCCATTGTCGAGATATTCGAGGGCAAAGTCGTGCAGTTTACGACTTCCAGGGGCTATAACTCGAAAACTAAAGAACGAGAATTTTTGGCACATATGGTCAATTAAATGTTTATGCCAACCCTCTCATTTGGCACTAGTTTTAGCCCGAATTGTACAAGTCACCTAAGGTCACGAATCGTCCCGAATGTGTAGCCCAAATTGTGAAAATTTTAAACCGCTACTGCTGGCTTGTTTGAGTAGGTAGCCATCTGAAATTTGGCATATATAAAGGCCATTAACATGTCTACATGCTTGCACAATCTTATGTCAACTGATTGCATAACTTGTAGGGGGTTCAGGTGCTTTTTAAGAATGCAAATATACTTATTTTTACCTTTTTTATGAGAAAGCATATCCAATTTCCTCTAAAATGATACGTACATTATTAGGATAGGGTGCTTGGTTCAAAAGTTATGACCTGTTTTCGACAAGCCATTGCGACCAATTTTGTAATCATGCTCCAATGTATTCAGTATACGGGCTGATGGCACCGAATTTCTCATTCATTAAGCATAAATTGCGGCAGGGATTTAAGTCTTCTACTTATAGTCTAATTCATATACACTGTAAAATGCAAAAATATGGGCGGCACCTTCAGCAAATATTTTTGAGTGGTTCGCTCGTTTCCATGGTAACCAGGCTGCCATTTTCTGGTTCAAAATGGCAGCGAAATCAGAGTTTTATATGAAGAGAATAATGACAAAACGACAGAATATGATGAAGAACACCCATAAATGATACAATGTATGAAGCAATTATAAAAGCTGCACCAGATGCTAGCATTTTTTATTTGTGAGTTTGTTTCCATGGTAATATGGCGGCCATTTTCTTGTTCAAAATGGCCGCTAACACAGAGTTTCCATGATAAAAAGATATCAAATGCAAAATAAAAAAAGATTAGAAACAGTCACAAATCCTAAAGGTTCAGTTATACAAGTTTTACAATTTGCAAGCATTATTTAGTGGTTCAGCTGTTTCCATGGTAACCAGGATGCCATTTACTTGCCCAAAATGGCCACGAAAACAGTGTTTGCCGGCCAAACTGAAAGAGATGATATTACGAGAAAAGGGGATAAAGCAAATCTAGTGTGTGCCTCAATACCTAGTTAAAGCTGGAACATTTGCGCGCATTTTTAAGTGGTTCACTTGTTTCCAAGGTAAATTTGTGGCTTTTTTGTTGGTCAAACTTTCTGTAAAATCTGCATTTCCATGAAAAAAGAAGGTAAAGCCCGAAATGCACGTCTCGCTTACCACTTCTCGCAACAGATACAAGTCACTATCTCATTCATCTGTAAGATATGCTTATATTGCAAAATATGCACATCTGGTTAGTAAATATAACATATTCTTGTAAAATAAATAGCTCATCCAAGCGTGTCTATTTGTTGTCATACATGAGTAAAGAACATATGTTCTTTGATCATTCGGGACCATAATAAATAGCAGATAACATTTATTTCATCAGTCTCCCCGTACTTCGTTAATTGGTTGGTAGTATGGGGTTTAAAAACTCTTTGAAACAGTATTTGAATTTGTGTCGAGCTGTCTCCCAGAGAGGGAGAGAAATAAGAGATATGACAGGCGGCGAGAGAAGAAATATCCAAATTACCCCACCCACAACTTCTGCAAACATAGTAGACCCTTACTCTTCTTTTATCCATATAAATTAGTTGGACGCTTCGGCACTGAAATTTACCAGGCACCAACGCCCGGACGCAACCATGACTGCATCCCCCTCAACCCCCTTCCCACAACCACCGTACTTAGAAACGTATCCCCGGGTTTATTATAATAATGCAGATTATATTTTTACCATTCCTTTAGGGTGGTCATTTGACAGTTAGAAAACAATTAAATTGAAGTCGGTTCAATGTAACTAATGTTAAGTGTAATGTGGCAGCCATATAAAAAGTGTTCCCATACTTCACCATAGTGAATATTACATAATAGGCCCATTGGGCTCATTCTGATTCAGTTCGAAAATAGTTCCGCCGAAGCCGGGGTGCTGGGGGACATTGGCAGTGTTGCAATACTAAATTACTGCACTTGAACTGGCTCAATGAAACCAAGTCTCTTGTACCTGTTTCTTTAATGTCTGCCTTGCTTCCAGAAGATATTTCAAAATTTATTCTTAGTAAAAAAGACCTGATACAAATCCTTGAAATATTTTCACTGACCATAGAACGTTCCTTTCATGATTTATTTTGGCTGACCAGTTGACAATGTTTGTCAGCTGATCAGTAAGTAACTTAAAGACCCTTTATGTGTATAATCTTATACTTTGAGTTATCGCTGCAAGCTTCTTACCAAAGATTCATTATTGTAAATGACCCTGATATAGTTTAAACAAATAGAACATCATTAAGTTTCACTTAAAACCGTTCGGGTACTATAAATTGGCAACTAAAATGAGCTTCTTCCAATAAACGGTAAAAATACAGCGTACAAACCTGGCGCGCTTTTTCATAATATTGCATGGTTCGACGGGGAACCAGGAAAGGAACTAGTACTTTGTGGAGCTATTTTCCCATTTTTTTTATTATTATTATTTCAGCCTTTATGAGGATTAGAGACATTGAAAAAAAAAGTTGAATATGGAAGTCCGCATCTGTAGCACTAAATTTGGTTATCCAAACACATTGTTCCCCGTACTCTTTGCAACAGTTATGTAATTCAATATATATGCTCATTAACCCACATTCTCATTTAGGTTGATTTAGACATTCTATCACTGTGAGTAGAAAGTACTATGGAGACTTTAAGGTGCATAGTCCAACATCAGCAGCGGCCGCAGCAGACTAGTGCGATAACAGAAATTGATGGTACCAAAATATACATCGTCCTAAAATAAACATACAAATTTAAATAACAACTTCATTCAGGACTGACAAAAGAAAAAAAAACTCCAAGTTGATTTTCATCTTGGCTTTGCACTGTTTGACCAACACAAAGGCACTATTATGTGGGCATTCTTTGATATTTCTGTGGTGTTTTATGATATGGGAGGGGGCAGGCGAAATAGATGAAATGACGCATTTTACGACCTTTTCAAGAGCATTCGGTCATATAAGGACGACAAGAGAAAAATGAAAGGATGTGTGCAATGGAACCCTATTTACGGGTGAAAAGAGTTTTGCCTACAGCGAGAATTGAACCGCTAGCTCAGTGCTAAATCCATTGAGCTACGAGTAATCCTTAAATGTATGCTGATCTTTAATTGTCGACTGCGATACTTGGAATAAAATCTTTTGAATTGTGACAGAAAATGATATGAGAATATGAGTTTTATGACAATTGAATTTATGTTTATATGTATGTGTTTACATAATTTTCATGCGGGGAGAATGCCAAATAATTCTGATTAATGCCGACCAAAGTTAATTTACGGTAAATAATAAATGTTCAAGGTACTTTCACTTTCGCTTTCCTTTGCTTTGTATATAAAAATATATGGAAAATAGCAAAACACAATAATTTAGATCAAAACTGACTCGATTAAATTTGCTTAACACAATAAAATAACGACTGCATAATCGTAGTTTCGGGGGAGCCCTCGATCAAGTGATGAAAAATCCTGACGTCAAATTTAGCGTACCGGCGGGTGGAGAAACGTCATTAATATCGCCGATACCATCTCTCCAATCAATGATTTCCGCGGCATATAAAATAGCTCATGGAACAGAAGTGGAATGTTTTTTGTGGATTATAGGTCATAGAATGCAAATATGAGTGATTGATTGATTGACTTGATGCTTAACGTCCACGGTCAACAACTATGGTCATGTCGGGACGGTCAGTTAACCTAACCACACTATTCCTGGGCAGGCTTAGACCTCCTAAGCGGTTAACCAGTACTAAGTGCACATACTTTCGCCAGTAACTGACAACTGCCCTTCTTGAATCAGCGGAAGGAGAAACGAAAGTATGTGGCCAGACCGGGTTTCGAACCCAGGACCTCTGACTTATAAGTCAGGTGCCCTACCGATTGCGCTACGCGGCCCGGCCAAATATGAGTGCCTCAGTTTTGTAAACCAGTTATTTACCTGTTAAAATTCGGCTTATTTCAGTCAAATTGCTCTAGTTTTCTTGTTAACGGTCGGATTTTACCGAGGCAATCAACCTCGTAAAGGTCACTATCTCAGAATTTATTTGATTGGTCATTCTGACTAATCACGCTTACATGTTGCCGCGGAAACCGTTTCAAGGCACCCCACTATGTTGTAAACAATCAGAAAAATGCGGCCACGTCATAATGACGTTAAAGGAAATCGACGGTGGTCAGTGGTTATCAAACGTTATTTTACGTGTAAAATAGCATTTTTGGCACTGAAAATGCCCTATAATTAAAAAAGAAGGGTGTTTTCATTATTCTTCAGAAAAATCATGACAAAATTCTTTTAAACTATAGCAATATAACATGGTAAAAAGGGGGTATTTTTAGCGCTCAACAAGCAAATTACGCGATGACGTAACGTCATCTGAACCCCCTATAACTTGCGAACTATAGGACATCGAAATTTTTGTAAACAAAAGTTTGTGCGACTTTAGCTCCCAAACGGAATAAAAGCTAAAGCTGAAATAGCCTTCATTCTATTTCACTTATTTGTGTCTACACATGTATATGTTTTGCAGAGACTCAAAGCTATTGAGAATGGAGAAAATGAGGTGTCAATTTTGCATTGGACCCTACGGGGAAAATGCAAAAAACGCCTACTGCTCCGACGTTCAGCGACCGAAAACATCTGTAAACGGTAATTACATAGGTACATGCCTGGGGCAAATAACAGCGCAAATAATTGTCCATGTGCAGAGTAATAAAGCAGCACACTTTTATGTATGGGCTGCAGTGGAAGTTATTCTTAAAAGGTGACTTTCACGAATCGTTCTGAAACTCTGCTAAAATTACAGATAATTCCCATATATTTCTTGGGAGAAAATCCCAGAAATTCTCCTTTCTCCATTGTCGAGATATTCGAGGGCAAAGTCGTGCAGTTTACGACTTCCAGGGGCTATAACTCGAAAACTTAAGAACGAGAATTTTTGGCACATATGGTCAATTGAATGTTTATCCCAACCCTCTCATTTGGCACTAGTTTCAGCCCGAATTGTGCAAGTCACCTAAGGTCACGAATCGTCCCGAACGTGTAGCCCAAATTGTGAAAATTTCAAACCGCTACTGCTTGCTTGTATGAGTAGGTAGCCATCTGAACCTTGGCATATATAAAGGCCATAAAATGTCTACATGCATGCACATCTTATGTCAACTGATTGCATAACTTCCGAACTATAGGACATCGAAATTTTTGTAAACAAAAGTTTGTGCGACTTTAGCTCCCAAACGGAATAAAAGCTAAAGCTGAAATAGCCTTCATTCTATTTCACTTATTTGTGTCTACACATGTATATGTTTTGCAGAGACTCAAAGCTCTTGAGAATGGAGAAAATGAGGCGTCAATTTTGCATTGGACCCTATGCGAAAATGCATTAAACGCCTACTGCTCCGACGTTCAGCGACCGATAACATCCATATTTACACTGTAAACGGTAATTACATAGGTACATGCCTGGGGCAAATAACAGAGCAAATAATTGTCCATGTGCAGAGTAATAAAGGAGCAAACTTTTATGTAAGGGCCTGCAGTGGAAGTTATTCTTAAAAAGTGACTTTCACGAATCGTTCTGAAACTGTGCTAAAATTACAGATAATTCCCATATATTTCTTGGGAGAAAATCCCAGAAATTCTCCTTTCTCCATTGTCGAGATATTCGAGGGCAAAGTCGTGCAGTCTACGACTTCAAGAGGCTATAACTCGAAAACTAAAGAACGAGAATTTTTGGCACATATGGTCAATTGAATGTTTATCCCAACCCTCTGATTTGGCACTAGTTTCAGCCCGAATTGTGCAAGTCACCTAAGGTCACAAATCGTCCCGAACGTGTAGCCCAAATTGTGAAAATTTCAAACCGCTACTGCTTGCTTGTATGAGTAGGTAGCCATCTGAAACTTGGCATATATAAAGGCCATTAACATGTCTACATGCATGCACAATCTTATGTCAACTGATTGCATAATTTGCGAACTATAGGACATCGAAATTTTTGTAAACAAAAGTTTCTGCGACTTTAGCTCCCAAACGGAATAAAAGCTAAAGCTGAAATAGCCTTCATTCTATTTCACTTATTTGTGTCTACACATGACTATGTTTTGCAGAGACTCAAAGCTCTTGAGAATGGAGAAAATGAGGTGTCCATATTGCATTGGACCCTATGGGAAAATGCATTAAACGCCTACTGCTCCGACGTTCAGTGACCGATAACATCCATATTTACACTGAAAACTGTAATTACATAGGTACATGCCTGGGGCAAATAACAGAGCAAATAATTGTCCATGTGCAGAGTAATAAAGGAGCAAACTTTTATGTATGGGCATGCAGTGGAAGTTATTCTTAAAAGGTGACTTTCACGAATCGTTCTGAAACTGTGCTAAAATTACAGATAATTCCCATATATTTCTTGGGAGAAAATCCCAGAAATTCTCCTTTCTCCATTGTCGAGATATTCGAGGGCAAAGTCGTGCAGTTTACGACTTCCAGGGGCTATAACTCGAAAGCTACAGAACGAGAATTTTTGGCACATATGGTCAATTGAATGTTTATCCCAACCCTCTCATTTGGCACTAGTTTCAGCCCGAATTGTGCAAGTCACCTAAGGTCACGAATCGTCCCGAACGTGTAGCCCAAATTGTGAAAATTTCAAACCGCTACTGCTTGCTTGTATGAGTAGGTAGCCATCTGAAACTTGGCATATATAAAGGCCATTAACAAGTCTATATGCATGCACAATCTTATGTCAACTGATTGCATAACTTGCGAACTATAGGACATCGAAATTTTTGTAAACAAAAGTTTGTGCGACTTTATCTCCCAAACGGAATAAAAGCTAAAGCTGAAATAGCCTTCATTCTATTTCACTTATTTGTGTCTACACATGTATATGTTTTGCAGAGACTCAAAGCTCTTGAGAATGGAGAAAATGAGGTGTCAATTTTGCATTGGACCCTATGGGAAAATGCATTAAACGCCTACTGCTCCGACGTTCAGCAACCGATAACATCCATCTTTACACTGTAAACGGTAATTACATAGGACATGCCTGGGGCAAATAACAGCGCAAATAATTGTCCATGTGCAGAGTAATAAAGGAGCAAACTTTTATGTATGGGCCTGCAGTGGAAGTTATTCTTAAAAGGTGACTTTCACGAATCGTTCTGAAACTGTGCTAAAATTACAGATAATTCCCATATATTTCTTGGGAGAAAATCCCAGAAATTCTCCTTTCTCCATTGTCGAGATATTCGAGGGCAAAGTCGTGCAGTTTACGACTTCCAGGGGCTATAACTCGAAAACTAAAGAACGAGAATTTTTGGCACATATAATCAATTGAATGTTTATCCCAACCCTCTCATTTGGCACTAGTTTCAGCCCGAATTGTACAAGTCACCTAAGGTCACGAATCGTCCCGAATGTGTAGCCCAAATTGTGAAAATTTCAAACCGCTACTGCTTGCTTGTATGAGTAGGTAGCAATCTGAAACTTGGAATATATAAAGGCCATAAAAATGTCTACATGCATGCACAATCTTATGTCAACTGATTGCATAACTTGGGAACTATAGGACATCGAAATTTTTGTAAACAAAAGTTTGTGCGACTTTAGCTCCCAAACGGAATAAAAGCTAAAGCTGAAATAGCCTTCATTCTATTTCACTTATTTGTGTCTACACATGTATATGTTTTGCAGAGGCTCATAGCTCTTGAGAATGGAGAAAATGAGGTGTCAATTTTGCATTGGACCCTATGGGAAAATGCATTAAACGCCTACTGCTCCGACGTTCAGCGACCGATAACATCCATATTTACACTGTAAACGGTAATTACATAGATACATGCCTGGAGCAAATAACAGAGCAAATAATTGTCCATGTGCAGAGTAATAAAGGAGCAAACTTTTATGTATGGGCCTGCAGTGGAAGTTATTCTTAAAAGGTGACTTTCACGAATCGTTCTGAAACTGTGCTAAAAATACAGATAATTCCCATATATTTCTTGGGAGAAAATCCCAGAAATTCTCCTTTCTCCATTGTCGAGATATTCGAGGGCAAAGTCGTGCAGTTTACGACTTCCAGGGGCTATAACTCGAAAACTACAGAACGAGAATGTTTGGCACATATGGTCAATTGAATGTTTATCCCAATCCTCTCATTTGGCACTAGTTTCAGCCCGAATTGTGCAAGTCACCTAAGGTCACGAATCGTCCCGAACGTGTAACCCAAATTGTGAAAATTTCAAACCGCTACTGCTTGCTTGTATGAGTAGGTAGCCATCTGAAACTTGGAATATATAAAGGCCATAAAAATGTCTACATGCATGCACAATCTTATGTCAACTGATTGCATAACTTGGGAACTATAGGACATCGAAATTTTTGTAAACAAAAGTCTGTGCGACTTTAGCTCCCAAACGGAATAAAAGCTAAAGCTGAAATAGCCTTCATTCTATTTCACTTATTTGTGTCTACACATGTATATGTTTTGCAGAGACTCAAAGCTCTTGAGAATGGAGAAACTGAGGTTTCAATTTTGCATTGGACCCTATGGGAAAATGCATTAAACGCCTACTGCTCAGACGTTCAGCGACCGATAACATCCATCTTTACACTGTAAACGGTAATTACATAGGTACATGCCTGGGGCAAATAACAGCGCAAATAATTGTCCATGTGCAGAGTAATAAAGGAGCAAACTTTTATGTATGGGCCTGCAGTGGAAGTTATTCTTAAAAGGTGACTTTCACGAATCGTTCTGAAACTGTGCTAAAATTACAGATAATTCCCATATATTTCTTGGGAAAAAATGCCAGAAATTCTCCTTTCTCCGTTGTCGAGATATTCGAGGGCAAAGTCGTGCAGTTTACGACTTCCAGGGGCTATAACTCAAAAACTAAAGAAAGAGAATTTTGGCACATATGGTCAATTGAATGTTTATCCCAACCCTCTCATTTGGCACTAGTTTCAGCCCGAATTGTGCAAGTCACCTAAGGTCACGAATCGTCCCGAACGTGTAGCCCAAATTGTGAAAATTTCAAACCGCTACTGCTTGCTTGTATGAGTAGGTAGCCATCTGAAACTTGGCATATATAAAGGCCATTAACATGTCTACATGCATGCACAATCTTATGTCAACTGATTGCATAACTTGCGAACTATAGGAGATCGAAATTTTTGTAAACAAAAGTTTCTGCGACTTTAGCTCCAAAACGGAATAAAAGCTAAAGCTGAAATAGCCTTCATTCTATTTCACTTATTTGTGTCTACACATGTATATGTTTTGCAAAGACTCATAGCTCTTGAGAATGGAGAAAATGAGGTGTCAATTTTGCATTGGACCCTGTGGGAAAATGCATTAAACGCCTACTGCTCCGACGTTCAGCGACCGATAACATCCATCTTTACACTGTAAACGGTAATTACATAGGTACATGCCTGGGGCAAATAACAGAGCAAATAATTGTCCATGTGCAGAGTAATAAAGGAGCAAACTTTTATGTATGGGCCTGCAGTGGAAGTTATTCTTATAAAAGGCCATCGGCCAAGTGTCACCCGACGTTTGAAATGTGTCACAAACTTCAGCCCTTTATTCTGTTTCAGAGTAAATGTATGGCCAAATACAGAAAATATATATATTACAGAACCTGGTATGCAAATGATAACTGAACATAAGAAAGACATATACCGTATTACTGAGCCTCTTTATAAAATACTTAAGTTCAGAACGGGGCATATATGTGTAAAATCAGGTTACTGAAATTATTGGCCCTTACAAAATGATGAAAACATCAAGACTGTATACCCAGTACAAAATAACAAGAGCCATAATCCTGCTTATATGAATCTTATGAAAAATGAACAATGCATTTATGAAAATTCAGCCCATTAATATGAATAATTCTGGAGTTATCCCTTTTACCTTTAAGTGAATGTCTATTATCTATGAAAGGGGAATAATTCTGTCACTTATGATTCAGCACATCCTAACAATAATCAGAATAATCAATTTACCAAATGCAAATAGCATACCAAATTTCAGCTCTCTCGGTCAAACGGTTCAAAAGTTGGAAAAATGCCAAAAAATGACAAAGGGCCATAACTTTGTTAAAAATAGGACAATTGAAATTCCAAAATCACATGCACATCTTCAGATCATGATGAAACAGTCTGCACAATATCAAGTCAATCTGATGCAAGATGTCGTAGGAGTTGCGGGGACAAGGTCTAAGTCAGCAAGGGCCGTAACTCCATTAAAAATGGCCGAAACAAAAATAAACTACCACATGCACATCTTCATATCATAAGTATATGATCTGTAAAATTTCAAATCAATCCGATGAAAGATGAAGGAGGAGTTGCGGGACAAGATTTCGGAAGGTCTGAGTCAGCAAGGGCTGTAACTCCATCAAAAATAGCCGAAACAAAAATCGAAAACCACATGCACATCTTCATATCATAGGAATACAATCTGTAAAATTTCAAATCAATCCGATGAAAGACGTAGGAGGAGTTGCGGGGACAAGATTTCGGACGGACGGACGGAAGAACGGACGGAAGGACTGACGCACACACGGACGGACGAGGGTCATTTCTATAGTCCCCCTCCGCCTACGTCGGGTGACAAAAAGGTGACTTTCACGAATCGTTGTGAAACTGTGCTAAAATTACAGATAATTCCCATATATTTCTGGGGAGAAAATCCCAGAAATTCTCCTTTCTCCATTGTTGAGGTATTCGAGGACAAAGTCGTGTAGTTTACGACTTCCAGGGGCTATAACTCGAAAACTAAAGAACGAGAATTTTTGGCACATATGGTCAATTGAATGTTTATCCCAACCCTCTCATTTGGCACTAGTTTCAGCCCGAATTGTACAAGTCACCTAAGGTCACGAATCGTCCCGAATGTGTAGCCCAAATTGTGAAAATTTCAAACCGCCACTGCTTGCTTGTATGAGCAGGTAGCCATCTGAAACTTGGCATATATAAAGGCCATTAACATGTCTACATGCATGCACAATCTTATGTCAACTGATTGCATAACTTGCGAACTATAGGAGATTGAAATTTTTGTAAACAAAAGTTTGTGCGACTTTATCTCCCAAACGGAATAAAAGCTAAAGCTGAAATAGCCTTCATTCTATTTCACTTATTTGTGTCTACACATGTATATGTTTTGCAGATATTCAAAGCTCTTGAGAATGGAGAAAATGAGGTGTCAATTTTGCATTGGACCCTACGGGAAAATGCATTTAACGCCTACTGCTCCGACGTTCAGCGACCGATAACATCCATCTTTACACTGTAAACGGTAATTACATAGGTTCATGCCTGGGGCAAATAACAGCGCAAATAATTGTCCATGTGCAGAGTAATAAAGGAGCAAACTTTTTTGTATGGGCCTGCAGTGGAAGTTATTCTTAAAAGGTGACTTTCACGAATCGTTCTGAAACTGTGCTAAAATTACAGATAATTCCCATATATTTCTTGGGAGAAAATCCCAGAAATTCTCCTTTCTCCATTGTGGAGATATTCGAGGGCAAAGTCGTGCAGTTTACGACTTCCAGGGGCTATAACTCGAAAACTAAAGAACGAGAATTTTTGGCACATATGGTCAATTGAATGTTTATCCCAACCCTCTCATTTGGCACTAGTTTCAGCCCGAATTGTGCAAGTCACCTAAGGTCACGAATCGTCCCGAACGTGTAGCCCAAATTGTGAGAATTTCAAACCGCTACTGCTTGCTTGTATGAGTAGGTAGCCATCTGAAACTTGGCATATATAAAGGCCATAAAAATGTCTACATTCATGCACAATCTTATGTCAACTGATTGCATAACTTGGGAACTATAGGCCATCGAAATTTTTGTAAATAAAAGTTTGTGCGACTTTAGCTCCCGAACGGAATAAAAGCTAAAGCTGAAATAGCCTTCATTCTATTTCACTTATTTGTGTCTACACATGTACAGTCGAACTTCACTGGCTCGAACTCGGAAGGCTCGAACACCATGTTTCGGTCGATCTGACGTTCTTGTCCCGGCAAAATCCCTATTCATTTTAACTAAACATGCCACACTTGGCTCGAACAACGATGGCTCGAACGCTCGAACCCCAAGTCTGGTCCCTAGAAATTACTTTCTATGTAAAAAAACACTGATGGTTCGCACCTATTTCCTTGTAAAACATTTCCAAGTTTAATGACCGGACTAAATGTAGATCCTACCGATTACAAGTATTGGTCATCAGGTTTGCTACGTCCATACTTGTCTTGATCTTTTTATATTGTACTCAAAATTCTGTGCTGTTTTGTTTTATCTACCTGAAAGTGCAATGGTTCAAAGAGTGACCGATCAAAATACAGGAAGTTGCCGTAGTTATGATAGAAAAATATAGTACATGAAGTTGGATCATGTTGAGCTGGTCTTCAATGGCTCGAACTACTGATCGGTCGAACTTTTTTCGGTGGTCCTAGCGAGTTCAAGCCATCGAAGTTCGACTGTATATGTTTTGCAGAGACTCAAAGCTCTTGAGAATGGAGAAAATGAGGTGTCAATTTTGCATTGGACCCTACGGGAAAATGCATTAAACGCCTACTGCTCCGACGTTCAGCGACCGATAACATCCATCTTTACACTGTAAACGGTAATTACATAGGTACATGCCTGGGGCAAATAACAGCGCAAATAATTGTCCATGTGCAGAGTAATAAAGGAGCAAACTTTTATGTATGGGCCTGCAGTAGAAGTTATTCGGCTATATCGTGATTCTTCCCCGTGAAATATAAATACGGGGAAATTTGAGCAGAACTATTTTCACTTCATCAAAACACGTGATTGCTGTAAACACATGAAAGCGCCTGACTGACACAGATCAAAAAGTATATAATATAGTATAAAATGAATGATCTCTTTTGAACCGTATCTTTGAGATACCCCAAAAGAAAAACCAAGCCCCTTTTCTTTTTGAAATGTCCCCAAAGAAAACCCTTTAAGACACTCGGAGGGAGTTACCCTCCCCCACAAGGCAGTGATTTAAGTTTGTTGGATAGGCGATCACTATATATACTGATCGTGAATCTTCCCCGTCCGTCGCTATACTGATCGTGAATCTTCCCCGTATATTGTAATTTATCTATTTCTATAGTAAGCGATTAAATAACGGAATAAAATGCATTAGATACCTGTCCTATGCAGTTTGTTCCGTAAATTGCTAGTTGGGATAGTTATTTACATGAAACATCGAGTTCATAATTGAAATGTGCTGCTCAAACTTCCCCGTATACAAACTTCCCCATATGTATATCTTTCTAACCGTATCTTTGAGATACCCCAAAAGAAAAACCAAGCCCCTTTTCTTTTTGAAATGTCCCCAAAGAAAACCCTTTAAGACACTCGGAGGGGGTTACCCCTCCCCCACAAGGCAGTGATTTAAGTTTGTTGGATAGGCGATCACTATATATACTGATCTTGAATCTTCCCCGTCCGTCGCTATACTGATCGTGAATCTTACCCCGTATATTGTAATATAATGTGTTTCTTTGGAAGGCGGGAGAAGAACGGAATAAAATGCACCTGATACTTGTCCTATGCATTTTATTCCGTAAAATGCTAGTTGCGATAGTAATTTACATGACGAAACATTGAGTTCATATTTGCAATGTGCTGCTCAAACTTCCCCGTATACAAACTTCCCCGTATGTATATCTTTTGAACCGTATCTTTGAGATACCCCAAAAGAAAAACCAAGCCCCTTTTCTTTTTGAAATGGCCCCAAAGAAAACCCTTTAAGATAATCGGAGGGGGTTATCCTCCCCCACAAGGCAGTGATTTAAGTTTGTTGGATAGGCGATCACTATATATACTGATCGTGAATCTTCCCCGTCCGTCGCTATACTGATCGTGAATCTTCCCCGTATATTGTAATATAATGTGTTTCTTTGGAAGGCGTGAGAAGAACGGAATAAAATGCACCTGATACCTGTCCTATGCATTTTATTCCGTAAAATGCTAGTTGCGATAGTAATTTACATGACGAAACATTAATTTCATATTTGCAATGTGCTGCTCAAACTTCCCCGTATACAAACTTCCCCGTATGTATATCTTTTGAACCGTATCTTTGAGATACCCCAAAAGAAAAACCAAGCCCCTTTTCTTTTTGAAATGTCCCCAAAGAAAACCCTTTAAGACACTCGGAGGGGGGTATCCTCCCCACAAGGCAGTGATTTAAGTTTGTTGGATAGGCGATCACTATATATACTGATCTTGAATCTTCCCCGTTCGTCGCTATACTGATCGTGAATCGTCCCCGTATATTGTAATTTATCTATTTCTAAAGAAGGCGAGGAACCCACGGAATAAAATGCATCAGATACCAGTCTTGTTTCGTTAAGTGTTAGTTTTGATAGTAATTTACATGATGCAACTTTTGAGTTCACAAATGGAATGTGTTGCTTAAATTTCCTGATATTGTTATTTGAAATTTATATTATTATAATTTATGTGGTAGAAGCAAGTTATTATTATCGTTGTTGTTGTTTGCAATAAACGCAATATATATATAATTATTTTTTTCTAACACATGCAGTTTATTCCGTGTTATTATTTATTAACAATATGATTTATGCGATATACAATGTACGGGGAAGATTCACGATCAGTATAGCGACGGACGGGGAAGATTCACGATCAGTATAGCGACGGACGGGGAAGATTCACGATCAGTATATATAGTGATCGCCTATCTTACAAACTTAAAACACTGCCTTGTGGGGAGGATAGCCCCATCCGAGTGTCTTAAAGAGTTTTCTTTGGGGACATTTCAAAAAGAAAAGGGGCTTGGTTTTTCTTTGGGGGTATCTCAAAGATACGGTTCAAAAGATATACATACGGGGAAGTTTGTATACGGGGAAGTTTGAGCGGAACATTTAGAATACACGATCATACGTAAATTTCAACTCTTTGCCTGTTCTGTGTGATCTGAAAATAAATATGCTGCCCAAACTTCCCCTTGTACAAACTTCCCCGTATACAAACTTCCCCGTATGTATATATTTTGAACCGTATCTTTGAGATACCCCAAAAGAAAAACCAAGCCCCTTTTCTTTTTGAAATGTCCCCAAAGAAAACCCTTTAAGACACTCGGAGGGGGTTATCCTCCCCCACAAGGCAGTGATTTAAGTTTGTTGGATAAGCGATCACTATATATACTGATCGTGAATCTTCCCCGTCCGTCGCTATACTGATCGTGAATCTTCCCCGTATATTGAAACTTTTTGATTTCTGTACAAGGCGGGCTACTAACGGAATAAAATGCATCATATATCAGTCTTGTGATGTATATTCCGCAAAATGTTTGTTGGGATAATAATTTTCATGGGCAAACATTGAAGTGAATATTTGTATGTGCTGTTGAAACTTCCCCGTATATTGTATTGTATGTTATAAAATGTGATAAAGCGCCTATATGACACAGATCAAAGTCACCTGACGTTAAAAGTGCATTTTGATGCTTTGTGTATTGTCGTAAAGTTTCCAACCCCGCATGGGGCAGAATCACGATATAGCCAGTTATTCTTAAAAGGTGACAGCGACGTCAATTCGACGTTATGTGCCTGCAGGGATTTGCTCTCGTCCATTTCACCGATTTCTTTGTTGTATCGTCATGTCGTCATGCAACCTAGTGCGAAAATAATGCCGAACAGTGCACAAAAATAGCGCATTCTGGTCAGGGTCTACGCGATTATATATATTTGTATAATACCTACGGTAGCGTTGATATGCAATTACCTGCTCGTTTATGGGTCAAGCACGTTTTGTCTTTGATGTAAATATCAAAGACGCCGCTGTGAGTATATACGCGTGCCGTACGCAGTGTCATTTTAACCGTGAGGCGGCTAAATGTACCTAAGTACACACACTGATAACTAACAATCGCATCAGCCAGCGCAACTAAGCAGTCAGACCGGTCTTTCTTGTTCGCATCTAACATGAATAATAATGAACATCGACCTAGAGACAACCGAGTTCTTCGGTGGAAGCGTGTCAATATACGCTCTACACACGTTCCGTAAGTCACCGTATTCCCGAAGCGGCCGATTCGGCGGCAATGAAATGGAATATCAGACAGTGCAACCATCGTAACTTAGGCAAGTCCTCATTTTTTAGAATGCTCAAGACTTACGTATTGTTCACAAACAAACAGGAATGACTCTGATTAGACTGCGCAAAATGCTCAGGCTTCCCCTTACTACAGTATGGGAGAGAGAGAGGGGGTGTAGGGGAGAGGGGTTAGGGGGCGGGTAAAAATAACCATTTATAAGTCATTCCTAAAAACTTCAGACATCCAAAAAATTATCTCAATACGTCCAAATCTGACACCATGGAAGTCTAGACTTCCAAATTTTGAAAGTTAGTGGAAGCCCTGGTTGTTAATACGTAATTTTTCTTGTTATCATTACTGTTATAGACATTGTAACTCCATGTTTTTTTCAAACAACATTTTTAACAACATATTACATCAAAACAAATCCACATGAGGACTCAGCTCTATGTATTGGTTCTGCAAAGATGTACATCTGAATTTTCACAAATCATTAGCAGCATACATCCTAGCAGGCACATGACGCCAAAATGACTTCACACTGACGTCGATGCGACAGGATGACGTCGCATCAAAGTCAGTACGACATCATTTCAACGTCATGTGCCTGCTGGGATTCTGTTCAAGTTGTGTCTACATTTACAAGTAGATAAATTACTAGGCCAGTTTGATACTGCTGTATGGGTTCTGGATCCCACCAGTCGAATTCAGCTTAAAAAATTAATTCTTGTGGTTTCGGGACATATTTAGCATTATTTTATTAGCACATAATTGAACAGACTGAAGCCAGTATAGAGTTTAGATAATACTACATGTGTATTAAGAGTATCTGTTATCTCTTCAGACTTTTAGTCATTTTTGGGATTTACGGTTTGAGTCCCACTGGCAGTGAGATTCTGTCCACACCTAAACTGCACTGCATTGCTCAGGGCTTTTCATAATCACCCTCCCATCATTCTGAAGGGATGTATACAACCGTCATCCATCGTTTATAAAAACCATATGAATGTGGCATAAAACTTAGTATATTCCAGTATAGTATCAGACTGCGTAACACACATCAATTACAGAATGATGCTCAATTGATGATGATTCTATATTGATGCATAAGATCTATACTAATATAGTATTATACTATACTCTTATTAGTGATTCTACATCTGAATTTTGCTATGACATGTAACCAGCAATATGTACAGTATGATTCTATGAACTGTAATTTGCATCTAAATGTACGAGTAAAGTCATCTAATTTACCACAATAGTGACTGCCGATGGACGGACGCTCGGCGCCCCGTTACTGCGGCGCCGGGCCGGGTAGCGCAATCGGTAGGGCACCTGACTCGTAAGTCAGAGGTCCTGGGTTCGAATCCCGGTCTGGCCACATACTTTCGTTTCTCCTTCCGCTGATTCAAGAAGGGCATTTGTCAGTTACTGGCGAAAGTATGTGCACTTAGTACTGGTTAACCGCTTAGAAGGTCTAAGCCTGCCCAGGAATAGTGTGGTTAGGTTAACTGACCGTCCCAACATGACCTTAGTTGTTTACTGTGGACGTTAAGCATCAAATCAACCAACCAACCGTTACTGCGGCTATGGATTCGTTCCGCTGAGGTGCGGGGGCAACGTCGATATGAGAATTGAAATACTACTAGTAGTGACTGCTGTGTATTTTTTGTTTTGCTTCATTTTTCCGTTGTTTTTCTTTCTTTCATTTTAATCATGCTTTAATTTAAGGTGCATTGGCACACCTGCATGTCATATTATTTGGACATTTTTAAAAGAGGCAATTACTGGAGTGACTTGCTGTTCGCTTTTCTTGATGGCAAAGCTGTTTCGAAAAGGACTCCACTCCTACAGAAGCAAATTCTTTCCTAAGAGATGGTTGGCAAAAATGAAAATGGCAGTATTTCCTCCAATGGAAGTGTACCCATTCACCTTGTTTAAAAGAATGTCATAATTTGTAATGCCATTCATGAGACTTACTAAAGAAACATACCTTACTCTATCAGTGCCTCTAAGTTACTGACAGCTCTGATGCAGAAGCAATGGGCAGTCCTTCTACAGTCTCTCGGCAGGAAGCAGAGTCACGCGGACAGTCTCGGCAGGAAGCCATTTCTCGAGGACAGTTGTCCCTGCACGAAGCAAGAGTTCGCGGACAGTCTCGGCGGAAGCCAAATATGACGGCCAGTCTCTGCAGGAAGCGAAAATTAGCGGAATCAATTATACCCTGTGGTGTAGTTCCAGAGTCTGCACTTTTTATGGTTCAGCCAATCTTTTTGGCTTCAGTTCAGTCAACAGCTGTGACCCAGTTGTTCAAAACTAATGGCAAAGTTAGATAACAAGATGTTATATATTCAAGCGTATTTTACCTAAAAACACTGCCATTTTTATCAAGATTTGTATTCTGAAATTTCCTCAGCATGAAATGACAGGTTCTTTTTTTTCTATCATTTGTTTTATGACCCTTTCAAGAATATTTCTCTTTTATCAAGCTGATCATTAAGCAAAAATAGAGCTCTCTTGATAAAACCACCTGACTTTCTGTAAGCAGAAGATGGCTTTCTCATTTGTGCCCACCACCACCAGGACTGTGTTGACGAGAAATTATTAGATAAGTTGAGTTCCTGTATGGAATTGTCCTGCAGGACAGTAGCAATATTCCTATAGTAATTGTAACAGGATTCTTGGCAGGAATCTGGACATGAAAAAGTTTCCCAATCGGTTTTCCACGTGAACTTTTCACTATAATATAAAATTCCCTACAGGATTCCAGCAGGACTCAGTGTGGAATATTAAGTGAAATATTTAAATTAGAAGGAATTCAGGCAGAAAGTCAGGCAGGATTCCCACCAGGAATATTCAAATGAGCAGTATTCTCACAGTAAAATTTGAAATTCCTGGCAGGAATCCTGCCAAGAATATGGACAGGATTGTTGGCATGAATTTGGTTGTGTTGCATATTACATGAAGACCTTGACATACTCTTTCAACTTGCTATTTAAAACTTTCACATACACAGTGGCTTTATAAAACACAACAGAACACATATCTTGCAAATCTCTTGCGTATTATGATTATATTATAGACATGGATCAGTATTGCTCTTTAACACCATTTTATGACAGAAAGTAATTCTGTTATCACCACACATATATTGAACTCATTTTCATTTTTATGTCCAGGGATGTGGGTGGGGTACATGAAATTGTGTATAAATTGAATATTTTACCCTAAACTTAAATCTGCCTTTAGAAATGTATGCATTAATGATACAAAAAATAATTAAACTTACATTCTCTTCATACTAGCTGTTATTAATTCATCCTTCAAATAACACAGAAAACCTTTTAATATGTTTAGTACAAACAAACAGCATGGCCAATCTTCAAGTTGAATTAATCACTTATGATTCACCGTGTAGTTGAAGTGTACCGCCAAAATCTTTATGCTAGATTCAATTAATTTTGCCAAATTTTCAGCTCTGTTTTACTGCTAGGATTCCTGGCATGATTTTTTTCAAATTTTCCCTTAGCAAAATGAAATGGATTTTTTACATTGATTTGCTATTAGTTCACCATGGTATCACCATTTTCCATTGTTACACTCTTTATTAACAAGTTAAATTTCATACCTGTTCCTTAAAACCATTGCGAATAGGCAATTATGTTTCCATTTTCGCAGAAAATAGTATAGAAATGGGGATTTTATACAGCTATGCCATTTTTTTATCCATTTATTTTCTATTTTCTAGCTCTAAACAGAAATGTCTACCATGACAAAATGATATTATTTGAACCATTTATTTCTATTGAATTTGATTGACAGGGAAATGGGCCTTAAATGGTAATTATCAAGGTTTGGGGCTAGAAAGAATGTGGTTTCTATAGCAATAACTATATATCAGTGATTTCCTGTCAGTCTCTCAGTACACCAGTGTTAGTTTTAAAATTTTGGCGCAATTATTTAGCTTAGTTTTAAAACAGTTGTATGTTTTTAACCAAACTTTCTTGCATAAAGTTTTATTAATGTTTTGAGGCAGTGGAATATATTCTGGACAAGAAATAAATGGATCTTGCACAGTATGTGAATTAATACCAAAAGTTACAGGATTTCAGCAAAGTAAGTTTCTGTAGCTAAAATTTGCATGTTTTACTTTTTGGCTAATGTCAGATTCCTCTGCTCTGTATCACTTTAACATATTTCTGATGTGTGATTGTAATTATTCACCCAGGTTGCCATGTCTTGTGATGTATCTTTTATTTATTCATTGAACCAATGATTTAAAACAGTAATGACATTGGAAAACTTATGAGTGCCAGAGTTTTAGATTTTAATTTTTTTTAAAAAACATAATGAAAAAAGTCTGAAAATTCGGACACCTAGAATAATTACCAAAATTGTCCTAAAACGGATATTTTGGGGTTACAATGCAGTAATATATGTGTTCAGAAGATACAAATGGAATGGAAAGCAGTGTAATCCCTGGTCAGACTGATCTGGGCCTACACCATCTGCTCAGCCCAGCTATCTGCCCCAATAGTTAGAATTCTTATGGTAGGATCTTCCAATAAAATATAATAGCCTAAAATCCCAAAATGAAAATGGACCAGTTACTATGAGGTCTGTTTTTCTTTTGTTTAGCTTGTATGCATAGTTATAAATCATCTGAAGAATACATACAGCAAAAGAATTAAGGCGGCTCTGATCATTCTGCAACTCTGCATATAAGGGCAGGCTAGTCTTATATATAGTATTTGTTGTTTGTATGTGGCATCAGACTTCTTTTCTTGTGCTGTGACTCAATTAATTAGAGCTTATCATTATTAAGGTAGATATATGCCTAAGCAACCAGACAGCAAAGAGCAATCTGTGCAGACCCTGACCAGACTGCCAGAACAAATAGTGTAGCATTGTCTCAGCAAACAGTATAAACTCTGAACTGACTGCTGGTCCACAGAAACTGTGTAGAGCCAGATCTGACTGTCAGTATAGACCCTGATCAGACTGTCACTAGCAAATATTGTATAAACTAAGCTAAGGCTGTCCCCAAGCAAACAGTGTACAACAAAGCAGACCTTGATCAGACTGCCAAAGCAGAACTTTGACATGCTGGTTAGACTACCGATCTGGGCCTACTGACTGTTCAAATGGGAAAGCAATGGGAAAGCAAGAGATAAAATTTTGGTCTGCTAGTGCTAACATAAATCAAGCGTTGTTATCTATTAATACTAGTAACCCTGCAAATTACAGCTGACATTCTTAATGGTTATTTGTTGTTGTTTTTTTGTGCTATAAACAAATAAGATATTAAGGCTGCCATGAGCAAACATTATAGACTTTGAACAGACTGCTTCCCAAACAAATAGTGTAGAACCTGATCAGATGGCCAGAGCAGTGCAAAACTAGATCAGACTGCCCCAGCAATTTATGCAAACATGATACATTTGTACATCTGGAAGCAAGAAAACAGGCATTGTCTTAATAACATAATTAAAAGAAGTGTAACCATAAATGATTATTACTCTGTAAAAAATGATAAAAATTGGACACCTAAAATAATTACCATAGCTGTCTTAAACATGGAACAGATTGGATTTGAAGATGAAGATGGAATGGCAGACAGTGTAAAACCCTGATCAGATTGTTCATTTACGAGCAACCTGATCTGGGTCTGCACTATTTTCTGATCTATCTGTACCGGATAGTTGAAGTCTTTATGGTATATTTTTTTACTTTTTTAATGAAGAGACAAGAAATGATGCTTGAAGCAACAGAATTTCATCTCCCACTTAGCTCCTTAATGGGGCCCCACAGAGAGATAACCCAGTCTTCCGTGATAGAGGTCAGAACCATGTTGGAAGTGATAGGAAATGGACCGAATTGCAGCTGCAGCCTGACAGGCAATGAATTTAGGCTGCAAATTGCGGCTACAGCCTGAAAGGCAATGAATTTAAGCTGCAAATTGCGGCTACAGCCTGAAAGGCAATGAATTTAGGCTGCAAATTGCGGCTATCATCTGATGCCGGAATGGCAATGATTGTTTCCTGTTCAGATCTAAGGACAGGCACTGAGTTATACATGTTTCTTGTATTACAATGAATTATCAGCCTGAAAGGCAATGAAGTTAGGCTGCAAATTGCGGCTATCAGCTGATGCCTAAAAGGCACTGATTGTTTCCTGTTTGGATCTAACGACAGGCACTGAATTATACATGTTTCTTGTATTATAACGTATTTTCAGCCTGAAAGACAATGAGTTTAGGCTGCAAATTGCGGCTATCATCTGATTCCTGAATAGCAATGATTATTTGCTTGTTCGGATCCAAGGACAGGCACTGAATTATACATGTTTGTTGTATTTCAATGAATTATCAGCCTGAAAGGCAAACTTTCTTGATTATACGTGTACATGACTTAGGTAGCTTCTTTCTATGCTGTATTACAAATGATTGACAGCCTGAAAGGCAGTATTACAACTGATTAACAGCCTGAAAGGCAAAACTTCTTGACTACATTTACAAGACTACATGTAGCTACTTTGTGAGTGGTGTTACAACTGATACAGAACAGTCTGTTCAATGGCAATATTTCTTTAAAAGACAAGGAACAGTAGAGGTTTAACACTGTAGTTTATGATATTTGTAGTAATTTTTGACACCTTAGATTACTACTTCCTACTATGAGATGTCATGATTGCATTTACAGTTTCTTCCACAGAAAAAAGATTTTTACATGACCCCAAAATTTTGTATCGATCTGTATGCACTTATTTATCCAAAAATATTGTTACTCTTAAAATTGAAACTTTGGAAAATGCTGAAAGAATTAAGTAGTTACCAATCATGAAACTTTGGGAAAAACAAGATCAGCAGAGCATTATATCTTAACCCTGGCCAGACCATCAGGCATTTTATGAATTGTATACCGTACATACTGCGAAAAATTGAACCTGTTGACAACTTAGGAACTAGCTTCAAGCTCAGTGCTGTCTTATCTTGATACATGCATTGGTTTTCGGATTCTGGATTTCTAGTACTACAGACAATAGTAAAGATAACTATGTCTGTGATATGACAAACTGCTGACAACATCCAGGTTTTTCTGTATATCTTACTACAGCTAGAATTTCTGGCTTGGCTGACAACAGCTTTTGTGTATCTCCTGATGATATAACTGCTGATGACGTTGGTTTCAGGAAGTGCTGTCAGAGTTGTTCAGGACAAAGTCGTGGTTATCTGACATTGCTGTCAGAGTTGGTCAGAGCAAAAGGCATGGTTTTCTGGCATTGCTGTCAGAGTTATTCAAAGCGAAAGTCGCAGTTTTGACATTGCTGTCAGACTTGTTCAGGATAAAGTCAAGGTTTTCTTGCATATTGCTGTCAGATTTGTTCAAAGCAAAAGTCAAAGTTTTCTGGCATTGCTGTCAGAGTTGTTCAGAGCTTATTTGTCATGGTTTCCCTTTTACTTGGCGATCTTTAAGATCGTTTTTATGACTCCATGTCAAATTTGTATTTCCTGACAACGGGAACTGAAGGGATAACCAAAGATATTACTTCATTGTTCACAGCTGCAATGTCTGATATTGCTGACAACAGGCATGACTTCTATAACAGTTACTGTTTAAAACAGTTTATGGTATTTGCTGACAACAGCAACAGTTTCTGGCAACAGTTGTTCAGGCTTCTTATATTGCTGGCTGTTAGAGCTCTTGGAACAGATATGATTTTTGATACGGCTGATAACAGCTGTAGTGTTTGGTATAGCTGACAAGTTTTACGATTTCTGGAAAAACTGACTGGAGAACTGATGACAACTGCAGTTTGGTTTTCTTTGAGTCATGTAAGCTGATCGTTCTTGTAGTGATTTTATTTGGCTGGTTTGAAATATGTTTCAATTCTGGTTTCAGAACGATATTATGCTGGTTTAAGACAGTGATGTTTCACTTCCAGTCTTTGGAATTCTACACTTTACAGTGAGTTTCAGCCATGCTTTGCAACAATTTGTGCTGACATTATATTTTGTCTGAAAGGCAATGCATTGATATTCTTGAATGGAGGAGGGGTCACTGTAGACCTAAAATGTAATATTTAAAATGTCTCCCCATGCATTTTATTTTAAATATATTCCTTGATATGAACAGTCATATACATTTGTATGTTAAAGGTTTCTTTATCGACAATATTATACAATAGCCAAAAGATATTGCACATGCCTACTCACTTGTGAGGGTTTATCATATTTCTAGACATGTGCAAAAACTATAAATAATTATTTAAGTTCGTAATTTGGCCTTTTCTAAATGCAAGATTACATCTTGTGAATAACAGTAACAAATATATGGTTGAAGTTGAGTTTTATTCTGCCTGTGATAAGGCATTTTAAGCACAGTCCTATTGAAACTAAAATGCAAATCAATGTTCATATGATAATTTACGGTAATCCCACATCATCAGCCTTTCCAAAGACCACATGTTGAGGTCACTAAGTCTCGTAGTATTTCCTGCAGGAGAAGGTATCAGATTTCGAGAACCTGGCTGTATCAGTATAAAGAAGGGAGGTCCCTGACAGGGGTAACAACTTTATGATGCTTGTGTAATACTTCTGATTGTTATCTTGGAACTAATGAGTTTTTGATGGTAATCAAGTTACTGTAATCACTTGTGTTGACAATCTTAGTCTTTACCTTTGGTATCTTAATTGTAGGATGAATCCAGTCTTCATAAGTCATAAAATTGAATGTTGTTAGATATGAATTATATTTGTTTCACTGCCTTTGGAAAGCAACATTACCTGTCTTCATACACAAAAATTTGAGAAATTAATGCAGAAATAATGACTTATGATCTAACAGTCATTTCTAGACATGGAGCATGTTTCTTTTTCAGCATTAAATTATATCATATTGATTTAACAAAACTAGGGTTCAGCATCATTTGGACAAAGTTTAGATATGATAATTATACATCTGTCTTGATCCATTGAAGACACACCAAGAGGGATTGTAAGGTGTCCACATACCATTTACTTGAAAAGTTGAAAATACTGTGGGAGTTTGGACATAATTTTCAGCTGAGTCTGGAAATAGCCAAAAGTAAGGCAGCATTGTAGTTTATTTTGTGCTAAATGCAAGGGCCTTGTTATTAAATACTTAACATTTTTCCACGTGCTATTAGGAAATATACAGGAAGTTCTCAAAATAGCAACTCAGAATCTTCCCACTAAAATTAGGGAGCCATAGGGTGCAGTATTATGCAGATTTACTTGGCTATATTTAATAGATCGTTGTTGCACAGCTGAATCATTGAATAGATGTAAAAACTAAAGAATCATTACATGAAAAAAGGGGTGAAAACTCCTGAATCCCAATTACTTCTGGATTCCCATGGGTTTATGAGTCTCCATACTGTCAAGGACAAGGTATACTGGGAACACATGCATTTTTGGTCACTGGACTATTAAAACAAAGAATTTAAGAAGTGATTGGTTTCTAGGTAATCACATTTCAATTCATTACATTTCATCATCCCATATGTGGGAAATCCCACAGACAATCAAAGTTTCATGAGGTCTCAAATTATATAACTAACACTCGCCTAGATCCTCCAGTTTAATTTCTTTGGTACATCAACTTGGGCAGACTTGGATTTGTAATGTTTGGTTTTATTGTACAAGGAAGAAATCAAGTTTTCAAGAGATTGTGCTATTTGTCATGTAGTGGATCTTTGACATTTGAAAAATTCTTTTGATCATAATGAAAGCTTCAGTTGGAACTTATATCTAACCTCTGCTGAAAGTTTCAATAAGCTCAGTGACAGATTCTCCTGTGCGGTATCCTTTTATAGCTGATGCAATCTTCAGTTTGGCATTGCTTGAGCTGGGTGTATCTGCTGAAAGAGTTAGGTCATATTTTCACAGGTTTGAAACCTGTTGTGGGCTGAAAGTTTATTTGGCCTATTGGGAATCGGTTATATCTGCTTACAGTTTTAATGATTAGCCAAAACTTCGAAGTATGGCCCATGTTCCTTCTTTCGAATTTATTCTCTGATCTTGAAGGAACTCTTTTAGATTTTAATTTTACAGTCAAATCTGTCTAAAATGGAACACAAACACTGGCTGATTTGCACTGTATTTGGGTTCAAAGGACATCAAAAAAGTGGTTGCTAAAGCAGATGACCCCTTAATAGAGATGGTCACAGGAACAAAATGAAGGCATTTTACAATTTTCAGCTAATAAACTTTGGTAGGATTTCATATTTGAAACTAAAAGTTATTGGTTGGTAGATAAGCTCCATAAAATATCCGAAGTTACATTTGACTGATTCACTTACGTTTTCCTTTGCATTAATTGTTAAAAATTAACATTCTGGATGTAAAATCTAATTTGAGTTTCTGAAGAATCATCTCTATAATCTCTGTGGGCCCCATTAAGGAGCTAAGTGGGAGATGAAATTGGAAAATTAAACAAGGCTTACCTTCGAAGAAGGGAAGGTGCAGTTTAGTTGAAATTTCATCGACCACAAGCTCCTTAAGGGGTCACACACCCTCCCACCCAAACCCAAATATTATGTATGATTCTTCATAACACGGGATCAAGATATTGCTTCTTGGGGATGCCACCAATATCTTGATCTGATCTAACACCAGCTGCCTGTGTGTTACTTGGCAGCTTGGGTGTGCTCTAAAAACTGACCTCTATCACGGAAGGCTGGGTTATCTCTCTGTGTGACCCCTTAAGGAGCTTGTGGTCGATGAAATTTCAACTAAACTGCACCTTCCCTTCTTCGAAGGTAAGTCTTGTTTAATTTTCCAATTCTCCTGATACAAATTAACCAAATTTTAAGGTTTTTGTCAGTGCTTCTGGAAAATGTACTTTATGCTGCATCTAGCATAAGATCATAGGGTCTTTGTTAGTATCTTCATGAAGGACTTTTGGAGTCTAACTTTCACACACAGAGCACAACAATGACACTTTCTAGATTGTGCGAATTTGCAGGCTTGTCCAAGTTACTTACATAAGATATATTTTATTAGAATATAGCACATGATCATGCCATGAGAAAAGTATTATTCCATCACTATAACTGCATCATTTAAATGGTAGCAAACCATTTTAACTATTGTTTTAGCCATTTTTATGATGTCATTTCAATGTTTCCATGCAAAATGGAAATTATTGTTTCACCATTTCCATGATGTCATTTCAATAGTAGCCTAATTTGCATATTTCGCCCATTTTCAATGGTGGTCCAATGCTGCAATAAGGGTGATCCAATGGGAGTTCAATGATTAAGACTAATTGCCTTCTATTGAAACTTTCCATTGCTAAGCCTTGCAATGAAATAATGAATGAATGAAAAATTAATGGTTAAAAAGAAATGGAAACTTAATAGATATTAAGTGCATTTCTTTTTGCTAAGGGTTCCTGCTGGAATCTTGAGTGGACTTTTTATCATATACCACATACTGTTATAATTCAGCCTGAAAACGAAATTCCTGTCATTGTCCAGCAGGACTGCTGCTGTAATCATGTCAGAATTTTCGTACGGGTTGTCATCAAAGGACTCCTTTAGTGAAAAGTTTCATAAATACCAATTGTTCTATGCAGACACTGATCTAAAAAGCAGTCTTACCTGGGTCTACACTGTTTGCTCTGTAATTCTTTACTATTGGGTCACCTAAAACCATTAATTTCCATTTGGGACAAATGGAAAATTGATGGTTTTTAGGTGTCCCAATATTTATGCTCATAAGAGTAAACACAGTAAGCTGAAGCTATCTGAGGGGAAGTAACAAATTTCAGTTGTCTCCCTTGTTCATAATAATAGTTACATAAAATAAAAGTTGATCCAGTATCATAGGATGGATAATTTTACTCAATGTCACGTTTTATACATAGATAATGACACAAGTTTCAACATATGCAGTGCACAACGGGTTAAAACATATATAGTAGTAATATCAGCTTCATGATATTGAACTTTCATGTTGATGTTATTTATAGTTTCTTGGACTTTGGTAATGTATTATTTTCATTCTGTACCATAGTTAAGACATAGAAGTTGTATAAAAGTCAATTAGAGAAGAATATTTTGTTAAAGGGGCACCTGTATTAAAAGGCTATTTTGTTACTTTTACAGAATGGCAAGATCCAATTAATTTTATTGTCTAGGAGAAGAGCTGGGCCAGACTGCACAGTCTAGGCGAGGAATGCACACAGATGCACTGATTAATTGAGCTACCAACAAAGTGGCATGTGCGCCCAGCAAAGACTCAGATCCGCCTGGGCATTTGCCCAGTCTGATAAGAGTCTTCTCTGTTCTCATGGAGGTATCTAATTAGACCCTGAGCTGCTACCCTTTAAGCACACAGTAAAGACTCTGATCACTCTAGACAGATGTCCAGGCTGATCTGAGTCTTTGCTTGGCGCAGGTGCCATTTTCTTGGTTTTGTCATATCGCGGCTCAATTTCCATTTACCGGTAGGTGGTTGGCTTCTGCCACTTTACCTGGTTATACAGTGACCATTCAAAGATTTTGTACACTTATCCTTCAGAAAAAATCATGGATTTTCTTTCTTATATTTTAGCTCACCTCAGCCAGAGGCTTCGGGGGAGCTTATAGTATAGGCAGGCTCTATCATCCGTTGTCTTTTTCTCTAGAAACAAATGAAATGTCAACTTTGTTTTCATATGTTTTTGTATCTGAAATGTCTAAACATTACATTTCTCATAAACATCTTTAAATTAGAAATAAGGCCCAGACAGCAACTTGCCCGAGGGGCAACCTGAAATGAATTTCAACTTGTCTGCCAAGACTTCAACTTGCCCTCCTGTATTTCATTGCAATTAAGCTGTTTGCGTGTCATTTTCTTCAAAGTCACATAAGTGTATACAGGTCAAAAATGCTATCCCTTTCTAAGA
This sequence comes from Ctena decussata, assembly GCA_963989385.1. Lineage (NCBI taxonomy): Eukaryota > Metazoa > Mollusca > Bivalvia > Lucinida > Lucinidae > Ctena > Ctena decussata. The sequence goes on along the minus strand of OZ022512.1, from coordinate 17,270,392 downwards.
CACTAAGCATGAATTCATGAACTTCAGAGATTAACTGACCAACAGTTTTGATCACAGCTGCCTAATCATTTTCACAGTGCTACTTTGACTGGGATTCTTTTTATTTTTCTCCTTCAAACCACTATATTGGTGAGTTTCAAACTTCTCAAGCAAAACTTAAAGAAAGACATGAAACAAAATTATTTCCCAGGATTTTATCTCCCAGAATTATAGGTTGTCCAGGGGGCAACCTTCCAAGACTCAGCTTACCCCCAGCAAGTTTAACCCGTGTCAGGCAAGTGGCCAGTTGCTTATTTCTAACACTGACTGAAGTTAGTGATGCAGCAGCTTGTGTCAACTCAGATGAGTAATTCAGATCCTCATGGACCTCTTGTTGTTTACAGGTTTTGAGATAAAATTGCATCTATAGAAATGTCAAGCCACCAGCATACAGCTGAGAATGATACATCTGAGAAAAATGTAAGTAATAAATGAGCAACATCAAGCAGTGTGCTGTTCTGTGACTGAGTCCACTTCCTGGGCCTGAATAGGGACTATGTATTAGGAGAGTTTTAGGAAAGAGTTCCACAGAATGATTTTGTTTTCAAGTTTATTTAGTGACAGTATCAAGATTTAGGTAAATTATATTGTATTCCTGGACATGAAACATTTTCTCCCAAAATGTTGAAGCACAGTCAATATAAATACAAATTACCTCATTTAATTCTTATAGCAATAAAACTGAAAATAGCTGAATTTGCATTGAGTCCGCACTAGCTGTTTGCTGATCATGCCTCTCCAAATAAAAATTTTAGAATAAATTTGTATGCTAGATCTAAGCTGGTTTTATGGCCTTACTTTCTTTCAAATTGTAGAGGGCACAATTGGTTAAAACTTTATTTCATTTGCATGATAGAATACAAAAGCAAAAATATAAAATAAGTGCCTTATTCAAATAGGATTCAGAAGAAAGTCTGCTGACTTTTAAAGCATAATTGGTTATAATATCTGTGGGAAAGAATATTTTCTGATGGTAGCTGGTGTATATACTGGAGAAAAGAGAAGAACCTTTTTCTAATGGTAACTTCTTTTTTTGTGTGTGTGTAGAATATTACAGTGGGTGCTGTGGTACAACAGATAAATGATGAGTCTGCAACAGTGAAGAGACTGATACTCAAGATTGAAAACAAGGACTTTTCATTTAAGCCTGGACAGTGGTAGGTAAAGTATCTTAGGGTCAAGTCGGGTAAAGTCGGACAGCAGGTAAATTTGGACTGTGGCATTGTTTCCTTTATATGTCAGTTGTTTGGAAATAAAACAAAATTAATAGGCAAACAGTGAAAATCTTGATGAGACGGCTCATTATGAGCCGTCTCATCTGGATTTTCACTGTTTGCAATGGTATGTCCGAATTTACCCGTTGTCCGAAGTTACCCGACTCGACCCTATAGGCTACTGAGACTGTTTTATCATTGAATGAAACAAAGCCTCCTAAAGAATGTTGTCATTAAAAGAATTGCGAAAAAATATAATGTCCTATCACCCCAGTTTGGAGACAACTTAATGTTCACCAATTATTTGACACTATTTAAACCAACTGTTTTGAGGTAGATTTTCCCAGCAAGCTTCATGATTGTGTACTTGACTGTACTACGCTTAACATAATGACATTTTAAAAATTATGAAAGTTTTTAAGGTAAAAATGAAATTTCTAAGCACACTGTGAACTTATTATGGCAAATATGGTACTTTATAAATTAAAGTGTTCAGTTATGTTATTAACTTCAAAAGAATATATGATCATAAGAGGGATCAAGATAAAAGTAGTGACTCACCATCATAACTCTAGGTCTGGTTGTGGATTTCAGTATTCAGGGCTTTTTAGCTCACCTGAGCCATAGGCTCAGGGTGAGCTATTGTGATCACCCAGTGTCCGTCGTCCGTCGTCAACAATTTGCTTTAAATGACATCTTCTCGGAAACCGCTAAGGCTATGGCTTTGATATTTGGTATGAAGCATTGTCTAGTGGTCCTCTACCAAAGTTGTTCAAATTGTGGCCCCATGGTCCAAAATGGCCCTGGGGCAGGGGGTCTTGGGTTCGAAACTAAAAAATACTTAAAAATCTTCTTCTCCAGAACTGCTTGGCTCAGATGCTTGAAATTTGGTGTGTAACATTGCCTAGGGGTCCTTTACCAAGTTTGTTCAAATGGTGGCTCCAGGGTCCAAAATGGCCCTGGGGCAGGGGTTTTGGGTTCGAAACTAAAAAATACTTAAAAATCTTTTTCTCCGGAACTGCTTTGCTCAGATGCTTGAAATTTGGTATGTAGCATTGCCTAGTGGTCCTCTACCAAGTTTGTTCAAATGGTGGCCCCAGGGTCCAAAATGGCCCTGGGGCAGGGGGTCTTGGGTTCAAAACTAAAAAATTATTAAAAATCTTCTTCTCCAGAACTGCTTGGCTCAGATGCTTTAAATTGGGTATGTAACATTGCCTAGTGGTCCTCTACCAAGTTTGTTCAAATGGTGGCCCCAGGGTCCAGAATGGCCCTGGGGCAGGGGGTCTTGGGTCTTGGAACTAAAAAATACTTAAAAATCTTCTTCTCCAGAACTGCTTGCCTCAGATACTTGAAATTTGGTATGTAGCATTGTCTAGTGGTCCTCTACGAAGTTTGTTCAAATGGTGGCCCCAGGATCCAAAATGGCCCTGGGGCAGGGAGTCTTGGGTTCGAAACTAAAAAATACTTAAAAATCTTCTTTTCCAGAACTGCTTGGCTCAGATGCTTGAAATTTTGTTTGTAACATTGCATAATGGTCCTCTAGGAAGTTTGTTCAAATGGTGGCCCCAGGGTCCAAAATGGCCCAGCAGCAGGGGTTCTTGGGTTTGAAACTAAAAAATACTTAAAAATCTTCTTCACCAGAACTGCTGCCTCAGATACTTGAAATTTGGTATGTTACAATGCCTAGTGGTCCTCTACCAAGTTTGTTCAAATGGTGGCCCCAGGGTCCAAAATGGCCCCGGGGCAGGGAGTCCCAGGTTTTAACGATAGAAATACATAGAAAAATATTAAAAAATCATCTACTTCAGAACCACAAGGCACAGATGCTTGAAATTTGGTATGTAGCATTGCCTAGTAGTCCTTTACCAAGTTTGTTCAAATGGTGGCCCCAGGGTTTAAAATGGCCCCGGGACAGGGAGACCTAGGTTTGAACCATAGAAATATATAGAAAAATATTTAAAAAATCTTCTTCAGAACCACTTTGCTCAGATGCTTGAAATTTGGTATGTAGCTTTGCCTAGTAGTCTATTATCAAGTTTGTTCAAATGAGACCCAGGGTCTAAAATGGCCCTGCCCCAGGGGATCCTGGGTTTGAACCATAGAAATACATAGAAAAATATTCAAAAAACTTCTTCTTCAGAACCACTTGGCTCAGATGCTTGAAATTTAGTATGTAGCATTGCCTAGTGGTCCTTTACCAAAATTATTCAAATGATGGCCACAGGGTCCAAAATGGCCTGGCCCCAGGGGGTCCAGGGTTTGAACCCTAGAAATACATAGAAAAATCTTCAAAAATCTTCTTCAAAACCTTTTGAAAGTGGTTGCAAACTATGATGACCCTTGTTTGACCTTTAACCTTTTTGGTCAGGTGAGCGATTCAGGGCCTCTTGGCCCTCTTGTTTATTTAATGATGGCTATATGACTGATGAACAGTTATCATGGTAAATGCTTTTAATGCAGAAAATGGAAGATGCCTCTACTGTACCGTAATTAGGGGTGACTATTGCAGGCCAAAATGACTATTGCAATACTATTACTATTGCAGAAATCCTTATTGCAATACTATTACTATTGCAGGTTACTATTGCAATGCATTGCAATAACTATTGGAGACAGCATTCTTATCCAGAAATTCTGCTTTTATGTATAAAATCTTGTTTGTTCACATAAGTTTGTGGCAAAAAAGCATTATTTAATGACTGTCATTTCACAATGTGCACAACATGACAACAAAATACAAGAAAATGTTACATTTTCCATTCTTTGAAATCCAATACAAGCTAAACCACATCCTCTCCTATTATTCTTTTAGTTAAAAATACTTCCTTCAAGAAAAAGATGCATGTCTAGGAACTATTGAAACTATTGCGATATTGGAAACACTATTGCCGATAGTATTGGTATTGCAGCTTTCCCTATCGATAGTGACTATTGCCAATGTTACTATTGCGATATATCGATAGTCCGATGTATTGTTACACCCCTAACCGTAATGACCCTAAATATTCGGACAGACAGGCCTGAGCAAACATTGTAGAACCAGATCAAACTGCTCCTAAGTAGTATGATCAGGGTCTACAACATTTGCCATTCACTAAGCATCATTTGGATGTATTAATGTATTTAAAATCCACTTTCTAAGAATTTTCGAACAATACTTCTCCGACTTTCAGATGTCCGAAATTTTAGGGTCATTATGGTATGTAACTTTATTGGCATCTGGGCTGTTTAAACATCACATGATACAACTATCCCAACCTCCTTAACCATATACATACTGTAATTATCTTAAAACTTGGAAATCTTAAGGTTCTAATAGGTTATCCAGTAATGTTTCAGAAAACTGGTGAGATGGCATACTTTGCAAACTGGGTCTACATAGATTGCTGAGGCACCTCTTGCCCAATATTTGCAGTTATTACAGCATTTCTGACACCTTTTTTACAGTCATTAACAGAACAGAGCAATAATAAAACCCATAATACTGATTAGTGTTTACTTGTACCTGGTAGTTATTAAATCAAAAGAAGTTCCTTTATGAAAACAATACTTTAGTAAACATTTAAAATCTGCTTTTTATTTTTTTTTATTTCATTTGTTTTTAGGGTTGATACATTTATACCAGGTTTAGAGGTATTCAGTGGTTTTTCCATCTGTAGTTCACCAGGACACTTTAGAAACACTGGAGAAATAGAGCTTGCTGTTCAATACAGCACACACCCTCCTGCACACTGGGTACACACCAAGGTATGGTCACAGAAAAAAAACAAAAATCATAAAGTAAGGCGTCTTCAATTTCACTGAATAATGCACATTGCAAATAGCTGATTTAGAGTAAAACCAAAAGACATAAAATGTATTCTTTTCCTTTAAATTCACTTCTTTACAACATATGCACAATAGTTCCTTTATCATGCTATGTTTAGTGTTTGTAGAAATTCATTGCATTATAACTGAAATAAGTTGATTGATTGATTGATTTGATGTTTAACGTCCACAGTAATGTCGGGATGGTATAACTGAAATAAGACAAAAGTACTAAGGATATATTAGGCAAGTGAGCATTAGATGCTCATTTGCCTTATATTCCTTACTGCTATAGTTCAGTCTCAGTCCAAGCCATGACATGATGGTATTATCTTCAAATTTGTGTTGTGATGAATATTGGTAGACTGCTATAGCAACATTCTGCTGTATGTGGTTCTTCCCAACTATATCTTTTAGTGTTCAGTTGGATCCAAAGTAAAACTTAAAGTGGGTGGAGACTTCTACTACTACGCAGAAATATCAGAACACAAGCCTGACCTACTGCTGATAGCGGGAGGAGTGGGAATTAACCCATTGATTAGCACAATGAGACATGCTGAAGATCTTAATAATGGATCTGGTGGATTTTCTAAACATTTTGGGAAACTTATGATACTGTATAGTGCTAGATTTCAATATGAACTTCTGTTTCATGTAGGTACAGTTTTATTCAACAGTGCTGACCTATATAAGAATGAGCAGTCTGGGACTGGTTGTTCAAAACTAACAACCTAGTTAGTTAACCCATTCCATTCGGGATACCCCTTTAGGGGTATCTGGATAAACTGTTTGGATCCAGATCAGGCCCCACCTTTGTGTTCACCTTTGTGTGGGGCCTGATCTGAGATCCAAACTGTTTGTTGCTTAGACATCATTTCTGCAAGAGTTGGTTAGACCAATATTGTTAGAATTTTCTTGATTTTTGATGGAGACGTCAATTTCAGCAGACGACAAAAAATACCCAGAATGCAATGGGTTAACAAGACTTTAAATATTCTAATGTATTGTAGGCAAAACCACTGCTATTTTTTTTGTTGAAAAAAAGTGCAGTGCAAAAGCTCTTTTTCATTTTTCCATCAAAAAAATATAAGGGTACTTGATTTCATGTGTACAAGAAGACTTAACGGATTGGTGACTAACAACTTTGTTGAGCTAACGATGCTTTGAACAACTGGACCCAGATTATAAGAGTCTATACAATATTTGCCTCAAGTGGAAATAATTGAAGTCGAAAGAGTCATTTAAGAAATCAGTAGAATAATGTAGTGCAATGTCCAAATAACTTGGAAAATGAAATGCTTGAATTTCTTTCGACTGCATAAACTATTAAAGTTGAATTTCTTTTGAATTTACATGTATTTTAAAATTAAGCCTTAAAAAGTTGTGATATGAAAATATAAAAGTTTGAATTTTGTTGTAAATCTATATTGAGTTTCTTTCAGATGTATTTTGAAAGTGTTAAAATGTTCTAAAACAAATATTTCTGTAATTTTCTACATATGAAGGTGAAGATGTTGGTATTGTTGTGGATCTAGTTTGTGGTGTGGATGGAGACTTTTGTCAGCACAGATTAAGCTCCTACAGTTTTCTTCTGTGATTTGTAGTTGTTCATAAGGGTTCTGGATAAACTCTTTTTGACTCATTGTGCTCCTTTAGGGTCCTTAAAAAATCTTGTTAATTCACCACTTCAAACTTACTGTTTTGAAATGTGATAAGTGTTTCTTATCAAAGCCTTCCAAAGGAGTTATATACTTGGGGATACTTTAGTAAGCACTGTGAGATACAGACTGTCAGCTACATTTTACCTTCTGCCAATTTTATTGCTTGTCATTTCAGAAGGAGATAGCAGAGATAGACATGAGAAATTCAAATATATGCAGCCAGATGTTTGTAACTAAAGAAGAGGGAACAAACTCAGCTATTAATTGTAAGTTACAATTGAAAATAGGTGTTTAGTCACAACATTAAGCAAGTGGCTGCTGGTTAATCTATCCCAATATGTTGAATAATATTTATCTCCATTCTCATATGAGTTATTCTTAAAAGAAAGAATATGCTCGCAACAGGGAGAAAATTGAAAACAGGTGTTCAGTTACAACATATGCAAGAGGCTGCTGGTTGATATATTCCAATATGTTGCACAATATTAGTCTCCATTCTTGTATGAGGCACCCTCAAAAGAAAGAATATGCTTGCAGCAGGGAGCAGATTGAAAACTGTTGTTCAGTAACAATTAATATAATCAAGAGGCTGCAGGTTAATTAAACTATCCCAATATGTTGAATAAAGTTATCTCCTTCTGATATGAGTTACTTGATCTTGAAAGAAAGAATTTCAGCAGGAGGAAATTCTTCTTTCTAGACTAACTCATATGAGAAAGGGTACAAATGCATCTTTGCAGTGGCACAATTGAGCAATAAAGTTTGTGTGAAGACAAAAATACAGTGGGTCCCCATCTGGTCACAACTAACAACATTGTTTAGATGTTACGTTTTTTAACTGGTTAAATTGTAAGAAAAATCTGCTTTTTGTCCCCAAAAAATGTGAGGAGCTTTTGCAGTGGAAGTCCTCGCAGAAAATTATGAGCACACTTGATTTAATTTGTACTTGAAGACTTAACAAGTTCTGGTCTAGTGACTTCTTTAAACTAACAATGCCATAAACGACTGTCAGAGCCCAGAACACTATTAAAGAATAATTCTGTGTCTGCAAGAAGGCACTTTTTGACCTCCCTTTGGGAAGGGATGCTCAGATATTTGCTTTCTCTTTAAGATATATTTATAGTTTTACATACGTTTAATGATACTAAGTTTTGCTCATTTCAAGAATTTCCAGATCACAGGATTGCAGCAGACGATATAAGGAAAGCTTTTGATTGGTTGAATAAAGATGATACACAAGTGTTTATATGTGGGCCCTCTCCAATGATTACTGCCATGGAAAATATACTGCTGTCGTTAGATATTAGAAAAGAGAAAATACACTTTGAGACATGGTGGATACCACAGTGATTTATTTAGACTTTTCATGGAAGCTTTCCAAAATGTTGATGTCTTATTTGGCACAATTCAGGTATTACGAATTCAGTTTTAGGGCGAAAAGATACACCTTCAAGGGAGGCAACTCAACCAAACAAGTAACCATTTTCACCTTCTGAATGGGTTCAACTCTTAAAGAAAACAATTTGCTCCTGCAAGAGTGCATTCTTTCCTATAAGATTAGACCCATTTCTGGAGGGGTTTCAGTTTGCAGGGAAGCAAACAGGAAGTTACAAATATTGTCTCCCTTTGAGAAATTGGCAGAAAAGCATGATGGTATACCCATACACCTTAATGTCACCATGCTACAGTTGCTGGTTGAAGAAAATTGTGAATCTGGTATCCTGGAAAAAAAGCTCAGTATAAGGATGATGATCCTGATTAATTAGTGGAAGAGGAGTTGTGTAAGGATGGAGAGGGGAGGTGGGGGTGGGGGTGAGTGTGTAGGAGTCAGAAGATGGGATGCAAATTGTTCATGGTAATTATGGAATATGTTTATCTTATTGTTAGATTAAATGTGGTTGTCCCTTATTTTGTTTATTTATAATAGAACCCTGAACATATATTGTGGCCTCTAGTCATAACTTTGGCAAGGCGCAGTTTTATTAAGAGTTAATTGCTACAGTATATGTTTTATGTAGACTAAAACATGTCATCTCAGTTATCATAAGAAATCTTATCCCCAAACTTAAACTTTTGACTGTATTAAGTATTAAATAAATAAATACATAAAAAAATGGTCTAAGTCAAAATTGTAAATGTTAATCTAAATTTTGGCTAAACGATATCTCTGTTTTTTGTGGGTGACTGTATACAAGTTTTCTGTTAGTAAAGAATAAAACTTTTACATTCAATTGTCTTATTGTCATTAATGTCCAGTTTGCTCTAACATGACAAACAAGTTTCATATTTCTAAAATAGTATGCATACAGTACCATGGTATATGGGTACACTACCTTGTATTTCTGTCATTTTTACAAAGAGGGTTGGGTTCTTGTTTGCATTTCCAAATTGGGACCTACTCTTAAAGGAAAGAATTTGCCTCTAGAGGTTAGAGTTAAACCACATTGAGAAGGTGGTAAACTTGCTTTCCCTGTAAGAGTTCAAATTGGGCCATAACCCTATTGCACTCAGCAATTGTTTTGGGTGTGCTGAGTGCAACAGGGTAAAAGTAGTGATAATCACACTAATTTGTGATGAATACAAAAATCTGCATAAAAATCTGAAAATACAATGTAGCTTCCCAAAACTTAGCAGATTCTTTTTTCATTTTGTTTTTCACAATTTAAAATTCAAAGATTAGAGACGACAGTGTTGAAAAGGGATTATGTAAGAGAAGAGCGAAGGACAATTTGTGGAAAAGAAATTGAAAAAAAACAAAACATCATAATTATGAAAATGTATTTACATCTGTAGGAACTTCAATGCTTGCTGATCAAGGTCTACACTATTTGCCTCTAAATCAGCATTATGACTGCATTACAAAACCAAACTGGTTCATTTAAAGGACAGTTGTAGCAGTTATCCCCCTCCAAATGCAGGGGGATATAGTTTTCTCCATGTCCGTCCATCCATCATGTCCATCCGGAGTCATAACTAGATTGCACTTGAATCAATTTTAAATCAACAAATTTTGTCATAACTATGTCATTAGAAACAGAAACAGAATTTCATGAAACTCATAGTAAATTAATATTAAATAGTAAATTATAGTAAATTAATATGACTATAAAGTGGATTTGCAGACAGTTTTGTCAGAATGTCAGACGCGGGGGCAACGTCGACATGAGAATTGAAATACTACTAGTAGTGACTGCTGTGTATTTTTTGTTTTGCTTCATTTTTCCGTTGTTTTTCTTTCTTTCATTTTAATCATGCTTTAATTTAAGGTGCATTGGCACACCTGCATGTCATATTATTTGGACAATTTTAAAAGAGGCAATTACTGGAGTGACTTGCTGTTCGCTTTTCTTGATGGCAAAGCTGTTTCGAAAAGGACTCCACTCCTACAGAAGCAAATTCTTTCCTAAGAAATGAACCCTTCTGAGATGGTTGGCAAAAATGAAAATGGCAGTATTTCCTCCAATGGAAGTGTACCCATTCACCTTGTTTAAAAGAATGTCATAATTTGTAATGCCATTCATGAGACTTACTAAAGAAACATACCTTACTCTATCAGTGCCTCTAAGTTACTGACAGCTCTGATGCAGAAGCAATGCGCAGTCCTTCTACATAAGGGCCCATCAGATGTGGGCCAGCTAGTAAATATTTCTGCCTTTGGCATGGTTCTCAGAAAAAGTCACAGCCGGATTTTGGGCAAGAAATATTGGCAGGATTTTCAGCAGGATTCATAACAGGAATTTGGGCCGGAATTTGGACAGAAATTTGGACAGGAAAGTTAGCAAAATTAATGCCGGATACCTTGGCAGAATTCCTGCTAGGATTCCTGGCAGGAATTACAGCAGGAATCTGGTTCATTTTCCGGCTAATTATAATATTTTGTCTACAATTCCTGCTAATTTAAATATTTCACATACAATTCCACAAGGAGTACGGCAGTAGTCCTGTTGTAATTTTGAGTGGAAAATATGTTGGAAATCCAGATTCCTTGTAGGAATCTGGTCTCACTTTCCGGCAGTAATACTGCTTTATTCCAGCTGGACTTTTTCGTACAGGTATACAGTAAAAGAGCCTAAATACTGAGATGAAAGTACAAGAGCAAGCAGTGTACACAGGGTATAATTGATTCCACTAATTCGCTTCCTGCAGAGACTGTACATCATGTTTGGCTTCTGCCGAGACTGTCCGCGATCTCTTGCTTCCTGCCAAGACTTCTGTACATGATAAATGGCTTCCTGCAGAGACTGTGTGCGTGATTCTGCTTCCTGCCGAGGCTCTCGGCAGGAAGCAGAGTCACGCGGACAGTCTCGGCAGGAAGCCATTTCTCGAGGACAGTTGTCCCTGCACGAAGCAAGAGTTCGCGGACAGTCTCGGTGGAAGCCAAATATGACGGCCAGTCTCTGCAGGAAGCGAAAATTAGCGGAATTGATTATACCCTGTGGTGTAGTTCCAGAGTCTGCACTTTCTATGGTTCAGCCAACCTTTTTGGCTTCAGTTCAGTCAACAGCTGTGACCCAGTTGTTCAAAACTAATGACAAAGTTAGATAACAAGATGTTATATATTCAAGCGTATTTTACCTAAAAACACTGCCATTTTTATCAAGATTTGTATTCTGAAATTTCCTCAGCATGAAATGACAGGTTCTTATTTTCTGTCATTTGTTTTATGGCCCTTTCAAGAATATTTCTCTTTTATCAAGCTGATCATTAAGCAAAAACAGAGCTCTTTTGATAAAACCACCTGACTTTCTGTAAGCAGAAGATAGCTTTCTCATTTGTGCCCACCACCACCAGGACTGTGTTGAGATAAGTTGAGTTGTCATCAAAGGACTCCTTTAGTGAAAAGTTTCATAAGATAACAATTGTTCTATGCAGACACTGATCTAAAAAGCAGTCTGACCTGGGTCTACACTGTTTGCTCTGTAATTTCTATACCATTGGGACACCTAAAACCATTATTTCCATTTGGGACAAATGGAAAATTGATGGTTTTTAGGTGTCCCAATATTTAAGCACATAAGAGTAAACACAGTAAGCTGAAGCTATCTGAGGGGAAGTAACAAGTTTCAGTTGTCTCCCTTGTTCATAATAATAGTTACATAAAATGAAAGTTGATCCAGTATCATAGACTGGATAATTTTACTCAAGGTCATGTTTTATACACAGATAAAGACACAAGTTTCAACATCTGCAGTGCACACAGGGTTAAAACATATATAGTAGTAATATCAGCTTCATGATATTGAACTTTCATGTTCATGTTATTTATAGGTTCTCGGACTTTGGTAATGTATTATTTTCATTCTCTACCATAGTTAAGGCATAGAAGTTGTATAAAAGTCAATTAGAGAAGAATATTTTGTTAAAGGGGCACCTGCATTAAAAGGTTATTTTGTTATGTAGTCGTCTTTTACAAAATGGCAAGATCCAATTAATTTCATTGTCTAGGAGAAGAGCTGGCATGTGCGCCCAGCAAAGACTCAGATCAGCCTAGGCATCTGCCCAGTCTGATAAGAGTCTTCCCTGTTCTCGTGGAGGTAGCTTAGACCCTGAGCTGCTACCCGTTAAGCACACAGTAAAGACTCTGATCACACTGGACAGATGTCCAGGCTGATCTGAGTCTTTGCTTGGCGCATGTGCCATTTTCTTGGTTTTGTCGTATCGCGGCTCAATTTGCGTTTAGGTGGTTGGCTTCTGCCTCTTTACCTGGTTATACAGTTACCATTCTAAGATTTTGTACACTTATCCTTCAGAAAAATCTTGGATTTTCTTTCTTATATTTTAGCTCACCTCAGCCAGAGGCTTTTGGGGAGCTTATAGTACAGGCAGGCTCCATCATCCGTTGTCTTTTTCTCTAGAAACAAATGAAATGTCAAATTTGTTTTCATTTGCTTTTGTATCTGAAAATGCCTAAACATTACATTTCTCATAAACATAAACTTTAGAAGCAGTGTTAAAATTAGGCCCAGACATCAACTTGCCCGAGGGGCAACCTGAAATGAATTTCAACTTATCTGCCAAGACGTCAACTTGCCCCCTGTATTTCATTGCAATTAAGCCATTTACGTGTCATTTTCTTCGAAGTCACATAAGTACATACAGTCCAAAAATGCTCTCCCTTTCTAAGACACTAAGCATGAATTCATGAACTTCAGAGATAACTGACCAACAGTTTTGATCACAGCTGCCTAATCATTTCACAGCACTACTTTGACTGGGATTCTTTTTATTTTTCTCCTTCAGAACACTATATTAGTGGATTTCAACCTTCTCAAGCAAAACTTCATAAAAGACATGAAACGAAATTATTTCCCAGAATTTTATCTCCCAGAATTATAAGTTGTCCAGGGGGCAACCTTCCAAGACTATCAGCTTGCCCCCAGCAAATTTAATCCATGTCAGGCAAGTGGGCAGTTGCTTATTTCTAACACTGAGAAGTTAGTGATGCAGCATCTTGTGTCAACTCGGATGAGTAATTCAGATGGCACTGTGTATTTTATGGAGTGGAGTCTTGGAGTGGAGTTTTGGAGTGGAATCTTGGAGTGGAGTGGACTCAAATTTTGGAGTGGAAAATATTATTGCTCTTTCATTATAAAAATGTTGCAGCTAGTACATATTAATAAATCAAACATCTTTAAAGTGATAAACTCAAAACCATAGTATGTTGTTGTAACTGATACCAGTCCATGTATACACTTATATTAGCAGAAGTCAGACACTGTATCTGCAGGTGTTAATTCTTTAGATTGTCTAATCAGCCTTGACAGATTTATACTTCAGGGCAATGGAAAAGGAAGACAAAATAGGAAGTTTTATTAAAACTAAGCAGTAAGATACGCTTGATGCCATTATTTTAAGAGAGACAATTTTACCAGTCATCTGAAGATATTTGTATTGTGGCTAAAATAATGTAATAATGTAAATGCCCATACTGAAGATCACTTGATGTTTGTTTGTTGTAGCTAAAAAATTGGCATCAGTATATGCTTTGTCACACGTCGTAAAGGTGAACATTTTAAGCCACACTGGCTGATGCTGTTCAACTTGACAGCTAAGGGTTAAAATATTTTTGTCCTTTTCAATGGTATTTCAGTCATATCAGGTCAATGGGAAGGTGATAATGAAAGGCTGTGTGCAATGAAATCCCGTTTACTGTCAAAAGCCAGCGAGAATCGAACCCAGGACCACTAGATCAGCAGGCCAGTGCTTAGCCTACTGTAAGCTACAGGAGTTTCCCCTTCATATTGAAGTGGACTCTAAACTAATTATCGTAACTACATGTATATTCAAATTTGAACAAACTGAGCTTACTCTGAAGAGAATGCTGGTAGAATGACAAGAGATGCTTCTGCGGCAGCCTAATCTGAGTCTACACATGTTGCCCAAATATCTTAATGTAAGTATGTTATTTGGTTTGTGTCAGTAAATTGTCCTACCTTGTTCTTTGTAAATGAGCCCTTCTTTTAACATTTAAAAAGCTGCATTATAATGCACGTATCAGTTTTATGGTCAGACTGCATCAGAATCCAGGTTTTCCACAGTCCAAAGTCTAGAGTCCAAAGTCCAGATTTTACATAGTCCAAAGTCCAGGTTTCGCATAGTCCAAATTCCAGAGTCCAGGTTTTATACAGTCCAAAGTCCAGGGTTTAAACTAAGGCCTGATGCAGACCTGTCAAAATCGGGCCAAGTTGGTCCTGCCAGCTCGACTCCTAGTCTTCAGTATTTGCCTTTCATATCACAGAAAAATCAACTGGTTTTAAGGACCAGCTACATGTACACTCAACTGATGAGGCATAAAATCCACTGGTCTCGGACCAACGGATTAGTGCTTATTTTAACCCCTGAAAGTCTAGTCCAGGTTTTACATAATTCCACTTTCTGTTCTGGGAGGTTGGTTTATCTAATTAGGTTCAAAAGCAGTCTTTTGTTTCAGGATACATAAATTGTTCCTGTTATACTTATCAGACAAAATTTATGTATCATTTTAATTTACAGTTACAAATTTATGACCATGAATCTGATAGTTTCCTCCTACACATCACACCCTGTAGGACACAAATAAAGAGGAGAGTAAAATTCCACATAATTAAGGTGGAACATAAAGTCAAAATGTAACAGAAGAGTCACAACAAAATGACCTGTGCACCAAGTGAAGACCCGGATCAGCCTGGTTATTCATCAAGTCTTATAAGAGACTGTGCTGTTATAAAAAAGGAACATAGGGTCCTAAGCTACCCATTTGGTGCAAATTGTCCAGGCTGATCTGAGTCTTGGCTGGGCACAAATGCCATTTGGTTGCTTTTGTCATGTTTGGTCTCAAATATACCTCAATTAATTCACAGTTAATGTGTTGAGTGCACCAAAAGTAGTCTAATTACATCGTCTTCTGGAATCTGGTATGGTTTATCAAATTTTATGCCCCCCCCCCACCCACCCCCGAAGGAACTTAAAATCGGACCGTCTGTCCGATTGTCCGTCCGTCAGTCCGTTACAAATTGTGTCTCAGCGATAACTTTAAAACTACTGAAGCAAATTTGATGAAACTTCACAGAAAGATAAAGCATAATGAGAAGGTGTGTTGCACGCAAGACTTAGTCCTTACGCCCAAGGTCAAGGCCACAATTGGATCAAAGGTCAAATTGTGTCTCAAAATCGTGTCTCAACGATAATTTAAAAACTACTGAAGCAAATTTGATGAAAGTAAAAAGTATGCAAAGACCAGGAACTGAAACAATCAAAATCCAAATCCAGCCCTCAAACCATAGTTGGAAACAACTAAGATTACAAATAATCAAGATACAGAGAACATATGGCCAACCGACTGAGCAGCTTGTTCCCAAAAGGTGGCCACTCAGCAACCCAACCGAACCAAAAATAATAAGAACATACATAAGGTAAAACATCACAGAAACTCTGACACCAAAAACAGGCAACAGAGAACCACAACAGAACTACCGCCTTGGAACGGTCAGTAATGAATTACTGGGGGGCTTAAATCGATTTTACAGGCCCAACCTCACCCTCAGTTTCTGAAGTGGTACAAAACGTTTAGTTGGTTGTTCGGTTCGCATGATAACCCTCTAACTCGTCAATGAATTATCACGGTAAACACATAAATCAAATTTCAACACCATGAAGAAGCAAAGACGAGGACTCAACAGATACAACGGGCCGTCTGACAGGTGGAGATCCCTGTCCTGCCAAACGACCCCACTGGAAATCTGAAGCAAAAGAAGGTCACCAGTTGAGCCCCGGTGGACCAAGCAACAGACAAAAAGGCTCCGGTCCCAACCAACTAAAATATATAGCTTTAGGTCGGGGCCATCATAGAGTCTGACGACCGATCCCCCGGTGTGCAATTAAAGAGTGCAGCAAAGTTATCAACCGTGATTGGGTTAATCACTAAGCATGCAGACTGTCGCATAACATTTAAATTATAGCCAATACGTTTGTGACGTATTATTATCTTTCGGAATTGATCAGAAACTTCATATAAAGTTAAGCATAACAAGAAGGTGTGTGGCGCACAAGACTTAGGTCCCTACGCCCAAGGTCATGGCCACAGTTGGGTCAAAAGTCAAACTGTGTCTCAGAATTGGATCGCAGCAATTTCTTATTAACTACTGAAGCAAATTTAATGAAATTTCACAAAAAGATGAAACATAATGAGAAGGTGTGTTGGACATAAGACTTGTGTTGCCAGGTTCAAGGTCAAGGTCACAGTTAGGGGTCAAATGTCAAATCTCGCCTCTGTGATAACTTAAAACTTGCTGAAGCGAATGTCATCAAATTTCATAGAAAGGTATACCATAATGAGAAGGTGTCTTACACACAATATTTTTGATCCCAAATCCAATGTCAATGTCACAATCTGGGGTCAGAGGTCAAATCATGTCTCGGCAATTACTCAGAAAAGTACCAAAGCAAACTTTAAAGAAAGATAAAGCCTAATGAGAAGATTTGCCATGCACAAGACATGCGTTCCCACGTCCAAGGTCAAGGTCATAGCCACAGGTCAAAGGTCAGGTCATATGTCCTCAATTACCTAAAAACTACTGAAGCAAACTTCATTAAACGTCATGAAAAGTTATAAAACAATGAGCGAATATGTCACAAACAAATTATGGTTCTGTTGCTCAAAGTCAGGATCACAGTCAGGGCTCAGAGGTCAAACCATGTCTCTGAACTGACTCAAAACTGCTGAAGTGAATTTCATCATGTTTCAGAGAAAGGTAAAGCATGATAAAATGGTAATGTAAAGAAAAGTAAAGTATAATGAGAAGTTATGTAAAGTGCGACAGTTAGGTTCCCACACCCAACGTCAAGGAAACAACACAGTTTGGTTAGTGGTTGAAATAAGTCCCCTTGAATTCTCTTAAACTTCCAAAGTGCATTTAAACATTACTGAAAAGTAAAACGAAACGAGAATGTATATCATGTGCAAGACTCGGGTTCTATGCTCAAGGTCAAGGTCACAACTAGGACTCAAAGGTCAGTTTAAGGGGCCTTTAGGGTCATTTGTTACGCAGAGTAACTTTTCTTGTTTTCCATATAACATCATCTTATTTCCTACATTAAAGCCCAAATAATTTGCCTATAATGTACCCCAGGGTCCAAATGGAGTGTGTGTGTGTGTGTGTGTGTGTGTGTGTGTGTGTGTGTGTGTGTGTGTGTGTGTGTGTGTGTACATGTGTACATGTGTCTATGCGCATGAGTCTGAGCATATATATGTGTGTGTGTGTGTTTTCGGGTTTAACATCACTTTCAAAAAAATTTCAGTCATACCCAGTATCATGATGGACAGTGTTTGACTGCATCAGAGAGCTTATTGAAGTATCATGCCCCAGACACTTGTCATAATACCAGTGAGTCACCCACTTACATCAGCCTGACACTGGTTCAAACAGTCTTAACTCTACCCAATATATCTGAGTGCCAAATTACAAACAGCTAGTACCATTTTAATGACATTGGTATATTGGCGGCCAAGGATTGAACCAGTGACTTCCTGTTCCCTGGAGCGGACACTCACTCTGTTGACTGAGGTATCAGGCCTTGTGCAGTCATGGAAGCACAGAATCTCTGGGCTTCCCAGGATGGTAAAAGCCTGCCAGAGTGCAGTCAGTACATGGCAAAAGTCACTTTTATCACTGATCAAGCAATTTACGATGTAGCCACTTTTTATGATAACCATGTGTTCTTACCACTTTGTTTTGAGTGCCCTGGAAATATTAATCTGTCAAGTCTGATAAGAATTTATTTTCACAACTGCAGAGTATTGTTATTCTCTTAAATATGACCTGGCTGTGTTGGAAGGAACAGCAAAGTGGTCCATTGTTTTTGCTCCAAAATTTGACTCCACTCCACTCCAAAACTCCACTCCAAGACTCCACTCCAATACTCCACTCCATAGAATACACAGTGCCAATTCAGATCCTCATGGACCTCTTGTTGTTTACAGGTTTTGAGATAAACTGACGTCTAAAGAAATGTCAAGCCACCAGCACACAGCTGAGAATGATACATCTGAGATTAATGTAAGTAATAAATGAGCAACATCAAGCAGAGTGTGCTTTTCTGTGACTCATGCATGAGTCCACTTCCTAGGCCTGTATAGGGACTAGGGGAGAGTCGGGTAACTTCGGACAGCGGGTAAATTCGGACACTGCCATTGTTTCCTTTATATGTCAGTTGTTTGGAACTAAAACAAAAATTAACTGGTCAAACAGAGAAAATCCTGATGAGATGGCTCATGATGAGCCGTCTCATCTGGATTTTCACTGTTTGCAAGTGTGTGTCCGAATTTACCCGCCTGTCCGAAGTTACCCGACTCCCCCCTGTATGTATTAGGAGAGTTTTAGGAAAGTTCCACAGAATGATTTTGTCTTCAAGTGTATTTGGTGACCGTATCAAGGTATAATTGTAATATAAATAAATTCCGATGGCAGCAATTAAAGTAATTAGTACTTAAATTGCCCTTGTGATAATATTTTAGTCCTGGATATAAACTATTTTGCCCTCAAAATATTGAAGCACAGTCAATTAAACTGCAAATTACCTCATTTAACTCTTAAAGTACTAAAAATGAAAATAGCTGAATTTGCATTGATCAGTCTGCACAGTTTGCTGAATCATGCCTCTCCAAATAAAGATTTTAGAATAATTTCATATGCTTGCTAGATCTTAGCTAGTTTTATGGCCTTACTGTCTGTCAAATTGTAGAGAGCGTAATTGGTTAAAACTTTATTTCATTTGCATGATAGTATACAAAAGCAAAAATATAAAATGCATATATAAGTGCCATATACAAATAGGATCCAGAAGAAAGTCTGATGACTTTTAAAGCACAATTGGTTATAATATCTCTGGGAAAGAATATTCTCTGATGGTAGCTGGTGTATATACTGAAGAAAAGAGAAGAAACTGTTTCTAATGGTAACTGTTCTTTTTTTGTGTGTGTAGAATATTACAGTGGATGCTGTGGTACAACAGATAAATGATGAGTCTGCAACAGTGAAGAGACTGATACTCAAGATTGAAAACAAGGACTTTTCATTTAAGCCTGGACAGTGGTAGGTGAAGTATGTTAGGGACCGACCATTTGATATTCTGGGGGGGCCTGGTATATTTATCAAAAAAATTCCCTGTCTTTGGATATGCAAGAAAACAATAACCTGTTTCATAAGGGGGTTCAAAAAAATAATCTGGCTTCAAAAGTAAGAGAAAAAAATAACCTGTCTCCACCCAATATTTCAAAAAAAAAAAATAGTCTGCAGATAATTCCATTGGAATTGAGTTTTTATAATCTCTCTGGCTTCTGGGGGCTGTGCCCCCAGACCCCCATATTTATAGTTATATTTTTATATTATCTATAATTGGTTTACACCAGCGGGTCCGCATGTGCATACATTTACAAAAAAAATCCTATACAACATTCACATACATGTATCATTGATCTGCCACATTACTAAGTAAATGTTTCCACTAAAACTGAATTGCGAAAGAGTCACTAGCTTATGGTAGACAAAACCATTATGGCAAAATAAACACTCTAAAAGGCAAAAGTCCCAATATAAAAACCCTTATTTTTACCATCATTCCTAGTTTTTCTCTTGTTTCCAGTCTTAAAATTGCCATTGAAATTGGGAAATTGCTTTAGCTTCTGGGGGGCGTTGCCCCCCAGACCCCCCTTTGTTAACTTCTTAGCACATAACTTTCAGCCATTTTATTAATTTCCATTCATGTATAATGTGACTCGATCAGTAAGTGTTTATCAAACTTTCTAAAGGACGAATGAAGCATGTTTGGGCATATATATTGGGATAGAGAAAAAACTTAAATTCCTAATGTTAGCCCTAAAACTTTGCCAAAATAGCCCTAAATTTTGGCCAAAATATCCCTAATTTAAGGCCTAATTTTTTGCCAAACTCATACAGGGCTGTTTGTATCTGTACCTTAGATGAAAAGAGTAACATGCTCCAGGCACTGGTTTGCAAAAGCAAGCTAAGCCATGCCCTTGGATCTGATAGTTCAGCTATAAAATAATAAAAAAAAATAATCTGTTTGAGTTAGTTTGTAAAAAAAATAAATTAGCTTCCACAAGGTGAAAAAAAAGAAATTGTTTCCAGAGGCCAGTGAAATAAAATGTTGTGTCTCCATCAAGAATACCAGCCCCCCCCCCCAGAATGTCAAATGGTCGGCCCCTTAGGCAAGTCAGGTAAATTCGGACAGCAGGTAAATTTGGATAGTGACGTTGTTTCCTTTATATGTCAGTTCTTTGGAATTAAAACAAAATTAATGGGCAAACAGTGAAAATCTTGATGAGACAGCTCACTCAATTGGATTTTCACTGACACTGAACCATCTCATCTAGATTTTCACTGTTTGCAACGGTATTACTTAATTTACCCGTTGTCCGAAGTTACCTGACTCAACCCTAGAGGTAACTGAGACTGTTTTATCATTGAGTGAAGGTTGCTGAGACTGTTTTATCATTGAGTGAAGGTTACTGAGACTGTTTTATCATTAAGTGAAGGTTACTGAGACTGTTTTATCATTGAGTGAAGGTTACTGAGACTGTTTTATCATTGAGTGAAGGTTACTGAGACTGTTTTATCATTGAGTGAATCAAAGCCTCCTAATAAATATTTTCATTAAAAGAATTGTGAAAAATATGTCCTATCACACCTGTTTCATATGTTTTCAGGGTTGATACATTTATACCAGGTTTAGAGGTTTTTAGTGGTTTCTCCATCTGTAGTTCACCAGGACACTTCAGAGACACTGGGGAAATAGAGCTTGCTGTTCAGTACAGCACACACCCTCCTGCACACTGGGTACACACCAAGGTATGGTCACAGAAAAAAAGCAAAAATCATAAAGTAAGAAGTCCTTCATTTTCACAGAATAATGCACATTGCAAATAGCTGATTTAGAGTAAAACAAAAAAACATAAAATGTATTCTTTTTCTTTAAATTCACTTCTATACAACATATACATAATAGTTCCTTTATCATGCGATGTTTAGTGTTTGTAGAAATTCGTTGCATTGTAACTGAAATAAGACTAAAGTTCTAAGGATATATAAGGCAAGTGAGCATTAGATGCTCATTTGCCTTATATTCCTTATTGCTGTAGTTCGGTCTCAGTCCGAGCCATAACATGATGGTATTATCTTCAAATTTGTGTTGTGATGAATATTGGTAGACTGCTATAGCAACATTCTGCTGTATGTGGTTCTTCCCAACTATTTCTTTCAGTGTTCCGTTGGATCCAAAGTAAAACTTAAAGTGGGTGGAGACTTCTACTACTACGCAGAAATATCAGAACACAAGCCTGACCTACTGCTGATAGCGGGAGGAGTAGGAATTAACCCATTGATAAGCACAATGAGACATGCTGAAGATCTTAATAATGGATCTGGTGGAATCCCTAAACATTTTGGGAAACTCGTGATACTGTATAGTGCCAGAACTCAAGATGAACTTCTGTTTCATGTAGGTACAGTTTTATTCAACAGTGCTGACCTATATTAGAATGAGCAGTCAGGGACTGGTTGTTCAAAACTAACAACCTAGATAGTTAACCCATTCCATTCGGGATACCCCTATAGGGGTATCTGGATAAACTGTTTGGATCCAGATCAGGCCCGACAAAGGTGGGACCTGATCTGAGATCCAAACTGTTTGTTGCTTAGACATCATTTCTTCAAGAGTTGGTTAGACCAATTTGTTTGAATTTTCTCGATTTTTGATGCAGACGACAATTTCAGCTGACGACAAAAAATACCCAGAATGCAATGGGTTAACAAGACTTTAAATATTCTAATGTATTGTGGGCAAAACCACTGTTATTTTTTCATCAATAATATAAGGGTACTTGATTTTATGTGTAAAAGAAAACTTTTAAAGAATCCATGACTAACTACTTTGTTAAGCTAACGGTGCTTTGAACAACTGGTCCCAGATTCTAAGGTCTATAGAATATTTACCTCAACTGGAAAAATTTTAAGTTGTTAAAGTCATCTCAGAAATAAGAGAGCAATGTAGTATAGTGTCTAATTAACTAAGAAAATAAAATGTTTGAATTTCTTCTAAATGCATGAAATATAAAGCAGAATTTCTTTTGAATTTATTTTAGGAGCCTTAAAAATATTTTGACAGTGTAAAATGTTCTAAAACAAAACAACTTCTGTAATTTTCAACATTTGAGGGTGGAGATGTTGGTATTGTTGTGGATCTAGTTTGTGGTGTGGATGCACATGGGATGCCGTTTTACAATCTATTCTGTATTTGTTGACATCCACAATTTGAATTATAGATATCAATTATTTGAATTATTGATATCCATAAATCAGGGTGAATATTGAATATCCATAAATCGAAATATAGATATCTATAAATGGATTAATGGATGGCTATCCTTAATTCTATTCTATTTTTATATCATTAATTTGGATTATGGATATCCTTAAATCTTGTCAAATTATAGATATCCACAATTCAGCTGACGGATATCTATAATTCCAATTATGGATATCCATAATTTGATTTATTGATATTTATAATTCAACATGATTTGCAGATATCCATAATTTCATTTATTGATATCCATAATTGAATTATAGATATCCATAATTATATGCCCGTTTTGAAAAAACGGATGTATTATGTCGTGGCGCTGTCCGTCCATCCCTCCGTCCGTCTGTCCGTCCATCCATCCGTAAACATTCTTGTATGCGCCATAACTCAGTAACCATTTGGGATATCTTCATGAAATTTGGTAGGCATATGTATTAGGTTGGGGGAACGTGTCACATACAAGAATGGTTGCTCCCCCTTTCTTAGTTTCGAGGTTATGCCACTTTGATTAATTTTTTCCCTGTAAGTCTTGTATGCGCCATAACTAGATAACCGTTTGGGATATCTTTATAAAACTTCATAGCAGTGTGTATGAGGTCCTAACAATGTGTCGAGTACAAAATGGCTGTTCTCCCTTTCTTCGTTTTAGAGTTACATCCATTTCATTAGTACTTTTAGGCTATTTTTGTGTGTACTTATCTTGTGCATACCATAACTTGGTAACCGTTTGGAATATCAAGATGAAATTTTATAGCAATGTGCATGGACACAAGAAAATGTGTCATATATAAGAATGGTTGCTCCCCCTTTCTTAATTTTGGAGTAACCCCCATTTCATTAGCATTTTTAGGTGTTTCTCATTCACTCCATATCTCCTGAACCTTTTGAAATATTAGAATGAAGCTTTGTAGGAATGTGTATAATAATGGGGTAATGTATCCTGAACAAGAACCACAACTCTGGCTTACTGAATTATCTGCCCTTGCATAAATTTCCTGTTTACTCTAACTCGATCCTATTTTAATACAACTTAATGGTGATATGATGTATATTATAAATCATGCCAAGGGAATGTAATAGAACCAAAAATGGTATATCTAGTATATTTAGTTTATCTCCCTTGTATGACATAGGCAAGAAACTTACCTTGGAAGCTGATTTTTGGTATACTGATAGTATTTCATGTGTTAAATATTTAAATAATGTTGCAGTCATTAATTATATAGTGGTTGCCCCTGTTTGTCTGCCTGTCTATCCTTTTGTAAGCAATCTTGTTCATTCTGTAACTGCTTTATGACATTCAAACGGGCGTATTATGTGCCGCTTGCGAAGCCCTTGTTTGAATTATGGCTATCAATAAATAATTATGGATATCCATAAATAATTATAGATATCAATAATTTGAATAATGGATATCCACAATTCGAATTATGGATATCAATATGTAGGGAATAAATACTAAAACGGCATCCTATAATATAGGGAAATTTTTGTCAGCACAGATCAAGCTCCTACAGTTTTCTTCTGGTTCTTTTGAAACAGTTTGGGTGCTTTGCTGTGATTTGAAGCTGTGCATAAGGCTACTAGATTAAATCTTTTTGGCTAATTGTGCTCCTTAATGATCGATCTAGATTGTCAACCATGGTGTTTCAAGGGCAGGATTCAGCCTGACGGAGCCCATCCCTCTCCAGGCTATATATGTTGACCACAGCCGAAATCCACGATTATTGTATGGCTCGCCTTGGTCATGAACACATGGCCGTTGACTCAAAGAGTTCTTCCGCCCTGGCCGTTGACTTCTTTTAGGAAGACTTCCGCCCAGTGATGCTGTGTTAACACCACCCCTTGTTGACCCATAGGGCTGGGAGACTCATGGAGGTGGGAGCGTCTTATTTCCTCCCATCAAGTCACTGACTTGTCCACTGCCTATAATATAGACAACCAGATTCAAAGAGTCAAAGTGATCGGGTCTGTCCCTACCTATCAGTGACCCCCTTAATCTAGCTGTTTCACCAAGCTGAGCAGGGCTCGCTCGGGTCTGGCTGCTAACACTGAAGAGACATGGACAGAAGAAGAGGTGGGAAGACAATATCAAGGAGTGGACTGGAATGGATTTTGCCAGCTCAACTAGGGCAGCGGAAGACAGGACAAGGTGGAAAGGGATTGTTTTGAAGTCAGCTGTGGTGCCCCAACGACCTAGTAAGGTTATGGGATAGAATAGAATAGAATAGAATGATCGATCCTTTATAAATCTAGTCAGTTCAATGCTTCGAACTTACTGTTATGAAATGTGATAGGGTGTCTTACTATAGAATGCTGAATGAATCAAAGCATCCCAAAGTAGTTTCAATACTTTAGGATACTTTGACAAGCTCTTTAAGCTACAGACTGTTTGCTACATTTTACCTTCTGCCAATTTTATTGCTTGTCATTTCAGAAGGAGATAGCAGAAATAGACATGAGAAATTCAAATATATGCAGCCAGATGTTTGTGACGAAAGAAGAGGGAACAAACCCAGCTATTAATTGTAAGTTACAATTGAAAATAGGTGTTTAGTCACAACATTAAGCAAATGGCTGCTGGTTAATCTATCCCAATATGTTGAATAATATTTATCTCCGTTCTCATTTGAGTTATTCATAAAAGAAAGAATATGCTCGCAACAGGGAGAAAATTGAAAACAGGTGTTCAGGTACAACATAAGCAAGAGGCTGCTGGTTAATCTATCTCAATATGGTGAATAATATTTATCTCCGTTCTCATATGAGTTATTCTTAGAAGAAAGAATATGCTCGCAACAGGGAGAAAATTGAAAACAGGTCTTCAGGTACAACATAAGCAAGAGGCTGCTGGTTGATATATTCCAATATGTTGCACAATATTAGTCTCCATTCTTGTATGAGGTACCCTTAAAAGTAAGATTATGCTTGCAGCAGGGAGCAATTGAAACTGTTGTTCAGTAACAATATAATCAAGAGGCTGCTGGTTAAACTATTCCAATATGTTGAATAAAGTTATCATCTTCTCATATGAGTTACTCTTGGAAGAAAGAATTTCAGCAGGAGGAATTCTTTTTTTGAGACTAACTCATATTAGAAAGGGTACAAATACATCTTTGCAGTGGCACAATTGAGCAATTAAGTTTGTGTGAAGACAAAAAAAACAGTGGGTCCCCATCTGATCACAACAAACAACATTGTTTAGGAGATGTTACGTTTTTTAACTGGTTAAATTGTACAGAAAAATCTGCTTTTTTCCCCGAAAATTGTGAGGAGCTTTTGGAAGTCCTCGCGGAAAATTGATTTAATTTGTACTTGAAGACTTAATACTTCTTTGGCTAGTGACTTGGTTAAACTAAAATGCCATAAACAAGTGGGCTCAGAACACTATTAAAAAGGTAATTCTATTTCTGTTAGAGTGCACTTTATGACCTCCCTTTGGGCAGGAATTCTCAAATATTTACTTTCTCTTTGATTGAGATATATTTATAGTTTAATGAGATATATTTATAGTTTAACATACATTTAATGATACTAAGTTTTGCTTATTTCAAAAATTTCCAGATCACAGGATTGCAGCAGATGATATAAGGAAAGCTTTTGATTGGTTGAATAAAGATGTTACTCAAGTGTTTATATGTGGGCCCTCTCCAATGATTACTGCCATGGAAAATATACTGCTGTCGTTAGATATTAGAAAAGAGAAAATACACTTTGAGACATGGTGGATACCACAGTGATTTATTTAGACTTTTTATGGAAGTTTTTTCCAAAATGTTGAAGTCTTATTTGGCACAATTCAGGTGTTACAAATCCAGTTTTAGGGTGAAAAGATACACCTTCATGGGAGGCAACTCAACCAAACAAGTAACCATTTTCACCTTCTAAATGGGGCCAACTCTTAAAGAAAAGAATTTGCTCCTGTACGAGCGAATTCTTTCCTATAAGAGTAGACCCCTTTATGGAGGGGTTTCACTTTGCAGGGACGCGATCCGGAAGGCACAAATGTTTTCTCCCTTTGAAAAATGGCAGAAAAACATGATTGTATACGCATACACCTTAATGTCACCATGCTACAGTTGCTGGTTGAAGAAAATTGTGAAACTGGTATCCTGGAGAAAAAGCTCAGTATAAGGATGATGATCCTGATTAATTAGTTGAAGAGGAGTTGTGTAAGGATGGAGGGGGGAGGTGGGGTGGGGTGAGTGTGTAGGAGTCAGAAGATGGGATGCAAATTGTTCATGGTATTCATGGAATATGTTTATCTTATTGTTAGATTAAATGTAGTTGTCCCTTATATTTTGTTTTCTTATAATAGAACCCTGAGCATATATTGTGGCCTCTAGTCATAACTTTGGCAAGGCGCAGTTTTATTAAGAGTTAATTGCTACAGTACATGTTTTATTTAGACTTAAAATATGTCATCTCAGTTATCATAAGAAACCTTATCCCCAAACTTAAACTTTTGACTGTATTAAGTATTAAATAAATAAATACATAAAAAAATGGTCAAAGTCAAAATTGTAAATGTTAATCTAAATTTTGGCTAAACGATATCTCTGTTTTTTGTGGGTGACTGTATACAAGTTTTCTGTTAGTAAAGAATAAAACTTTTACATTCATTTGTCTTATTGTCATTAATGTCCATTTTGCTCTAACATGACAAACAAGTTTCATATTTCTAAAATAGTATGCATACAGTACCATGGTATATGGGTACACTACCTTGTATTTCTGTCATTTTTACAAAGAGGGTTGGGTTCTTGTTTGCATTTTCAAATTGGGACCTACTCTTAAAGGAAAGAATTTGCTTCTAGAGGTTAGAGTTAAACCACATTGAGAAGGTGGTAAAATTGCTTTCCCTGAAAGAGTTCAAATTGCGCCATAACCCTATTGCACTCAGCAATTGTTTTGGGTGTGCTGAGTGCAACAGGGTTAAAGTAGTGATAATCACACTAATTAGTGATGAATACAAAAATCTGCATAAACTTCTGAAAATACAATATAACTTCCCAAAACTTAGCAGATTCCTTTTTCATGTTGTTTTTCACACCTTAGATTTCAAAGATTAGAGACGTCAATGTTGAAAAGGGGTTATATAAGAGAAGAGCAAAGGACAATTTATAGCACAGAAATAAAAAAAAATAACCATCATAATTATGAAAATGCATTTACATCTGTAGGTACATTAATGCTTGATGATCAAGGTCTACACTATTTGCCAATCTGTCTGCATCATTTAGACCCATGACTGCATTGCAAAACCAAACTGTTCCATTTATAGGACAGTTCTAGCTGTTATCCCCCACCAAATGCAGGGAGATATAGTTTTCTCCATGTCTGTCCATCCATCATGTCCATCTAGAGTCATAACTAGATTGTACTTGAATCAATCTCAAATCAATAAGTTTAGCTATGACTATGCCATCAGAAACAGAAACAGAATTTCATGAAACATAATAAATTAATATGACTATATACATGTAGTGGATTGGCGTACAAAGTTTTGTCAGAATGGCTTGAATTGGTGTGAAATTAAGAAGTTAAGCCTTAACTAAGTATCCAACTAACAGAATTTTATGAAAATGATAAGAAATATGTATCACTGTTATCCAGGTTTGCATATTAAGTTTTGTCAGACTGGCTTCAATAGTGCATGATTATTGCCCTTGAAAATTTAGCTGTAACTAAGTAACCAATGAATGGAATGTCATGAGACTTTAATGTCTATCATCATAATGTGGTGCACATCAAGTTTTATCAGAATAATATCATTAATGCATGAGAAATTGCCCTTGAATTGATATAAAATGTGCAGTTATCATAACTAAGGTATCAGTGAACCAAATTTCATGAAACTGAATATATATCAGGTTTATCAGAATAGCCTTAAAAACATGAGGTAGGGCCCATGATTTAATTAAAAATGCACAATTTTAGCTGTAACTAAATAACCAGTGAATGAAATTTGATGAAACTTGAAATAAACTGTAATCTGATGGACACTAAGTGCCTCAAGAAGTCAGAGAGACTTATGTTGGTGTCGATGACCAGTTAAAGACTGGTAAAATCAAATAAGTCACTTTGGCAGGGATATAAATTCAATGATTTGCAGATAATATATTTAGCTGCAATTCAAGCAACATAGTTCATAAGTGCGTACCATAAAATTCTAAAAATGGGACAATCTAAACTAATAATCATACTGTCTTAAAAATAGAGTTGTTTGGTTTTACAAAGCAGTTTATGTGTCCTAAGGATGCAGACAGAGTGGCAAATGATTACATTCTTAGATTTATTGAGTTTGATCTTGGTTTGCACTGCTTGCTCAGACCTATCTGTCAAATTCTTAGAATGTTTTTGGTAATTCTACATCCGATCAATCATTGTCACTGTCATCACAGGTCGCAATGATTTGATCGGTTGTTCCAGACTAGGAGGAATCTTAGAAAGAAGCGAATAAGTCAACAACAGTTACCTTTCCTGTCTATGGCCAGGTGTCGCGTTGATAAAATACGGTCATTTGATTGGTTGCCACAGCCGCTTTACTCTGCGGGAAGGTTGACATTTTGGCACAGGTATGCACAATTTACCAGCTATCGGTGGTCTTACACTTCACTTGCAATTTTAACTTTTAAAAATAACAGAGTATGAAAATGAAAGCTTCACCAAAGTTATCTGGGTGTCGTCTTTAAATTCACCAACTAAATTCTAGCCGCCGATGTCTTTTAATACATAAACAGAGAAGACATTATGTTCTGGGGTACATCCGACTCTGGATGACTGATGTACCAGTTATCGGTGCAATAGTAAATACAGACTAATTATCCATGCTAAAACTTTATGGTAGCACCGTGTATTGCCATATTATGACGTAACATGACCTCTAATTTAGGGAAACTGGGTTTGCAGCAGACGAATTTAAGCATCACAATGCTAATTTCATGTTTGTTTGTAGATACAAGAAATTTATGTATGCTCGGATTTGTTTAGAATGGTAAAATATTATGTTCTTGGTCTGAAACATCAATCATCATTATATGTACCTTACTTTCAACAAGTTTTTAGTTTGAAATAGAGCAGGAGTTTCTTGCTCATGTTTATATCTATTATAATGGAAGAAAATCAGACTAAACTCAGGAAATTTGGATTATTTCTGACTGCACCGATAACTGATAACCACCGATAACTGGGTGATTGACCATAAATGTCAAATCCAAAAAAAATGAGCTTTAAAGGCGACCTGATGTGGTAAAATTAATCTATTTATGTTTAATTATATATTTTGTTGAACGGAAAAGTATTTCAATTCAGCGGAAGACATAAAGCCCGTTACTCATGCGATAAAATAACCTGACAAGGTGAGTAATTTTCGCCGAGCACTAGTAGTCGTTGTATGAATTGTCAGATTGTTTTACTTGTTAAAAGTGACAAAATCTTTGTATGCAGCCTGATCCCGACAGTAAACCCTCTTATACTTCAGGGCATAGGATCCGTCTTCCTACCATTGCACTGTAAGCTCTGTGTATGCTGATTTCTTGTTGATTTTGGTGCCCCTTACTATAATTTGCCTACTTATTAGGGCTGGGACAGGTAGAGATTTTGTACCCGGGTCCCTATTACCCACGGGTACCCGTAACCATAGCATTTTACCATATCCACAGTCAGAAACTATATATTCAGATCAAATAATAAGTAAGGTAATTGTCATTTGCACATGTATGCATGGGAAGGGTATGAAAATAAAGAAATATCCTTTTTATGATATACAAAAATGGTTTGGTAATATGTGAATACAATTTATACAAGACGGTAGCTCTAAGCTTTGCTCTGTTTACTTGGAATTCTATTGAAACCGAACATTTATACACTACATCACAATAAGCATTCAGTTGGTTGGTTGGTTTAAGCCCCAATTGGTCGTAGTGATCTCTCAGGTATGTTTCTCTAGGTATTCTTCTTTAGGTAGATTTAACACACTTGTACTCGCGTAGTAGGTGGTGCGCCGAATGTTCTTTTCACGTCTTAAATTTAAGATACACAAAACACACTGTTGAGAAACTGGATTAATGACTCCGAAGCCACATTGAGTTCTGTAAAAAACAAGGCCAGCTTACTGCACTATTATGATCCTTCTTTGCATTTACTCAGAGTATCCTGTTCAGGTAACGGATAGTAAATTTGTACTCAAGTAATTGGTACACCCGACCCGAACTTGGATTCCCGGGTACTCGTCCCAGCCCTACTACTTAAGTTAGAAATTTGGGGACAGGTAAATTGACTTAACATTCAAAAGCTGCAAATAACCGACTGACAGCATATCAAGTTATTTAACTGGTGGGAATTTTTATTTTGACAATTAAATAGGGCACTGTCTTAGACTACCCCTTGGAGCTAAAATTGAAAAAAGTGTCTCATTGAGTTCATGCCCTAACATCAACAGCCAAATAGTCAAAACAATTTTATTAGTCTGTCAATATTTTAGCAAATAAACCTTAGTCCACACTATTTACAGTAGAACTTCAGTGGCTCGTTAACCCTGCCCGGCTAGAACTCTTGTCTTGGTCCCCAGATGTCAATTTATATATGAACCAACCCTGGATGGCTAGAACTACCCTTGGCTGGAACTAATTTTCATGGTCCCAAGCCTGTTCGAGCCAATGAAGTTCTACTGTATATACTAAATTGGCACTTTTATGGCATGGTATTTAATATAAAAAGTTTGGAAGGATTTTCTTTGGCACCACTGAATAAAATTAAGGACTTTGCTAAAAAGTTCATTTTCTAACCAGCAATTTGTTTAGCAGAGACAAACAGGTTTTCTGACACATAAATGTTGTTTATGCAACCATTTTCATCAAAAGAGTTGATCAATTTAATTGCAGTCCTCAGCAAACCATAGAAATGAATCTATGAGAAGGCACGAATCCATGAGAAACGGGTATAAACAATAGCCTTGAAGGTGGTAAAATTGTGGATATAAGAAACGGTACGTTAATTCACCAGACCGGATCGGACATAATCACCGGATTGGACCATATGGGACCCAAATTTACCATTTGTAGTTATTTATCATACTTTCTTTGGTTGTTGTAAATGTTTATATTTTGCGTTAAGATAATCAACATATATATTACAGTAAGAATTGAACTAAATGAACCACAGGCGCTTGAAGTTTCATGCTATTAATACATTTCAATGATGCCTGTAAACATCCAGGCTATGAGCCATTTTGAGGTGTGCAAGCTTGTGTTCGGACTCCATTACGGTTTCCAGTTTCCGGTGTATCAACGTCGCACAGCAACGTCAACAGGTTCTATTACAGGAAAATGAAGCGATTCTGAGGATAAAGATCCTCTTAAATGTACAGCTACCTACTCTGTCCAATCATCAAACAACAAAATCACCAATTAGACTGTGCGGATGCGCAAGCTAAGCTGCATCTTTGCAGGGTTCAGCCTAGAGCTTTCAGACAGGGAGAAGTTTTGCAACATTTTCTGAAGTTTAGGGAGAAGTTTTGGTCCAAATTTTGGCTTTCCCTATATTTTCTATACATTTTTACTTCTCCTTCAGCTCAAAACTAGGAGAAGTCAGCCAGCTTAGGGAGACTATTTCTTCCAAATTGCCCTCTAGGCTGAGCCTTGCTTTGTTGTTCGGACTATGTTTATTCTGATAATCTAAATTCTGCATATTCTAATGCAAACCAGTAACATTCTGTGCAAGGAAAAATTCTTATAATTGTCACACACTTCAAAGCGCTAGTTAGTTTTAGATGGTGAAGATCAAGGGCAAAGTACTCTTTGCCAACAGCTAGTGCAGTGTAACAGAAAGAGTAGGCATACCTTTTGTCTCAGAATAAGGTTAAAGGGAGGATGAGATAACTGTGATTTGTAAACATTGACAGAAATTACCATTTCAGTATTTTCACAGGTTATCTATTTCTGATATTGTTTTAAATCTCTAATCCATGTATTTCAAACACAGTGGCTGACCCGACCATAGCTGTTTACCATGGATGTTAAACAATAACACAACACAGTGGCTGACTGATTCCTTGCAAATTACTGGAAATCGATCTCTTTCAAAAATTATGTAAAAACAGCTGAAAACCCATACACCTCGCTGAAGCTATATGTATCTTGTGCAGCTCAGTAATTACCTAACCATTGTGACACCTTCACCAGCTTCTGTTTTTCCTTAAAACTTGCACTGTAAGATGATTTTATTGAATACATGTATTACGATATGCCAAAAATCTTGTTATTGGAAGACTTTGCATAGGACAGGGCCTGTTCTGGCTGCAGTACCAGAGACTCAGATAAAGTGAGTATGTGAAGATAATTCTGAGATAATGTAGGTTAACTTTCCGTATAAACATATGTTGTGACTCCTCATTAGAACTGT
Organism: Ctena decussata; assembly: GCA_963989385.1. Taxonomy (NCBI): domain Eukaryota; kingdom Metazoa; phylum Mollusca; class Bivalvia; order Lucinida; family Lucinidae; genus Ctena; species Ctena decussata. The sequence continues at coordinate 17,237,409 of OZ022512.1, read as the reverse complement.
CTCCGTGGGTCTCCATCTACACTGCTTGCTAAGACATTTCTGTTTCAACATTTAGGAGCCTTCGGATAAACATCAGCTGAAAATGGGACCAAAATTTGATCAAGTGGTTTGCCTGTCTGTCATACTGTCGTACCATGGACCTCAAATGGAGTCACATCCTGTTTAAAAGGTTAAGACAATAAGAGCAGTACAGATAATGAAGATAGGCATGTTTGTTTTGATAATCAGTATTTCCTCTCAGAGGATAACAGTATTTCTGTTTTAAGAATTTCTGATCAGACTAAAAATTTGAATCACCCTGTCATGTATCACTCAGCCATTTTCATTTTTGCCTCCATTCTGCTCCCCTAGGAACAGATTCTTTGCTTTAAAAGTAGAGCCTAGGCTGTTTTAAAATGATTTCACCATCCAGGGAGGCAAACAGGTAGACACAAAAATTGTTTTCCTTTATAAAAATTGCAGGAAAAAATACCCTAATAGACATTTTGGTCCATATGTGCTATACTAGGGACTTCTTTATAATATGCTTGATATGCAAAACCTGATTGATGGCTGCTTATTAGACTTAAGGCGCACATGCCAAATACGATGTATGGCCTCGTACTAAGAATACATATATACTCTTGTTTGGAAGTAACTTTACAGTGGCATGTTTTTATGCCCCCAACTTCGAAGAAGTTAAGGGGGCGTATTGGTTTGGGCCTGACTGTCTGTCTGTACATAACATTTTAAGGGTGGTCTATTATTCAAGAACCATTACTCCTAAGCCCTCAATATTTTATGGGTGGGTAGACCATTAAAAATTAGCAGACCCATATTTTTTTCTTGTCCGTCGGCCTTGTACTTACAGAGTTATGCCCCTTTTTCGAAAAATTAAATGAAAGTTTGTTCCAAAATCCTGGGAGAACCGTTGGAGCTACGATACTCATATTTGGCATACAGCTAGGGGCTAAGGTGTAGATCACCTGATTAACTTTTGGGCTGATTTCGTAAATATTTGACTGAATTATGCCCCTTTGTTACGTTTGGCATTTTGCCAACTTTTGAACCCTTTGACCTAGAGACCTGATTTTGGTATACAGATAGTTTTTGATGTGTTGATCATTCTGATGATGGTTACGTATTGTTTATTCATTATCGACAGAGTTATGCCCCTTTTCTTATTTGTACAAAACATTTTAGGGGTGGTCTTTTCAACAAGAACCGTAACTCCTTGGCCCTTGATATTTTATGGGTGGGTAGATCATTAAAAATTAGCAGACCCGTATTTTTATGCTCCCAACTTCGAAGAAGTTGGGGGGCATATTGGTTTGGGCCTGACTGTCCATCCGTCCGTCCGTAACATTTTAAGGGTGGTCTATTATTCAAGAACTGTAACTCCTAGGCCCTCAATATTTTAAGGGTGGGTAGTCCATTAAAAATCAGCAGACCCGTATTTTTTTTCTTGTCTGTCGGCTTTGTACTTACAGAGTTATGCCCCTTTTTCGAAAAATTAAATGAAAGTTTGTTCCCAAAATCCTGGGAGATCCCTTGGAGCTAGGATACTCATTTTTGGCATATAGCTAGGGGCTAAGGTGTAGATCACCTGATTGACTTTTGTGCTGATTTCGTAAATATTTGATTGAATTATGCCCCTTTGTTAACTTTGGCATTTTTCCAACTTTTGAACCGTTTGATAGAGAGACCTGATTTTTGGTATACTTAAAGTATTTGATGTGTCGATCATTCTGATATGGTTACGTTATGTTGTATTTATTATTGACAGAGTTATGCCCCTTTTCTTATTTGTACAAAACATTTTAGGGGTGGTCTATTATTCAAGAACCATAATTCCTAGGCCCTTGATATTTTATGGGCGGGTAGACCATTAAAAATCAGCAGACCGGTATTTTTTTCTTGTCCGTCGGCCTTGTACTTACAGAGTTATGCCCCTTTTTTTGGAAAAATTAAATGAAAGTTTGTTCCCAAAATCCTGGGAGAACCCTTGGAGCTAGGATACTCATATTCGGCATACAGCTAGGGGCTAAGGTGTAGATCACCCGATTAACTTTTGGGCTGATTTCGTAAATATTTGACTGAATTATGCCACTTTGTTAACTTTGACATTTTTCCAACTTTTGAATCCTTTGACCTAGATACCTGATTTTTGGTATACAGATAGTATTTGATGTGCAGGTCATTCTGATGATAGTTACGTTATGTTGTATTCATTATTGACAGAGTTATGCCCCTTTTCTTATTTGTACAAAACATTTTAGGGGTGGTCTATTATTCAAGAACCTGAACTCCTAGGCCCTTGATATTTTATGGGTGGGTAGACCATTAAAAATTAGCAGACTCCTATTTATTCCCTTGTCTGTCGGCCTTGTACTTACAGAGTTATGCCCCTTTTTCGAAAAATTAAATGGAAGTTTGTTCCCAAAATTCTGGGAGAACTGTTGGAGCTGGGATACTCATATTTTGCTTGCAGCTAGGTGCTAAGGTGTAGATCACCTGATTAACTTTTGGGCTGATTTCGTAAATATTTGACTGAATTATGCCCCTTTGTTAACTTTGGCATTTTTCCAACTTTTGAACCATTTGAGCTAGAGACCTCATCTATGGTTTACTTAAAGTATTTGATGTGTTGATCATTCTGATGAAGGCAAGGTTATGTATACATTTTTAACTGACCTTGTTAGGGTCAGGCATATAGTTGGGGGCATAGTGTTTTACAAACACATTTTCTAGTTTTTCTTGTCCGTCGGCCTTGTACTTACAGAGTTATGCCCCTTTTTAGAAAAATTAAATGAAAGTTTGTTCCCAAAATCCTGGGAGAACCGTTGGAGCTAGGATACTCATATTTGGCATACAGCTAGGGGCTAAGGTGTAGATCACCTGATTAACTTTTGGGCTGATTTCGTAAATATTTGACTGAATTATGCCCCTTTGTTAACTTTGGCATTTTTCCAACTTTTGAAACGTTTGACCTAGAGACCTGATTTTTGGTATACAGATAGTATTTGATGTGTCAGTCATTCTGATGATGGTTATGTTATGTTATATTCATTATTGACAGAGTTATGCCCCTTTTTTTATTTGTACAAAACATTTCAGGGGTGGTCTATTATTCAAGAACTGTAACTCCTAGGCCCTTGATATTTAATGGGTGGGTAGACCATAAAAATTAGCGGGCCTGTATTTTTTAGCTCGACAAAGCTGAAGGCTCCAGGGGAGCTTATAGGATAGGCAGTTGTCGGTCGTCGTATGTCGTCTGTCGTCGTCCGTCAACACTTTCAAACAACATCTCCTCTGAAGCCACTGGGCCGATTTGGCCCAAATTTCATGTGCAGCATCCTTGGGCTGGGGGATCGAAAGTTTGTTTTTTTTTTTTTTATGAAAATCAGCTCTTTGGTTTGGTTGCTATGGCAACTTAGATTTCCCATAGACTTATAATGGAGAAAATGGCATTTACTGCCAAGCCATTGCAGATATTTTGACAAAACTGTTTCAGAAACCTTCCTTTAGAAGTCCTCTATCAGCCATATGTTTTTTGACCCATTGCTCTTTTTTTTTTTTTTTTTTTTTTTGGTTGCCATGGAAACCAAATTGCAAAAATTTAATGAAAAATTACTTAAAAATTATTTCTTCTGAAGCCATTGGACCAATTTGGCCCATATTTCATCTGTAGCATCCTTGGGCAGGGGGATTGAAAGTTTTTTTGTTTTTTTTTAATGAAAATTGGCTCATTAGTTTGGTTGCTATGGCATCTTAGAGTTCCCATAGACTTATAATAAAAGGTAAAGGTAAAGGTTTCCCATAGCCTAATAGCCGTAGGGGCAGTGGGGGCTAGAGACCCACTGTATCTTGGGCACAGCTGATGAAAGGCGGAGCCCATCCCTCTCCTTTCGCTGCCTTATCCTTCCCTGATTCGAAAAAGGTACCCATTTACTGCTGGGTTGACAGAGAGAGTTTTCCAGTCATCGTATGGCGACAGTGAGCCGCGAACTCACGACCTTACGGTGACTTTCTGCACAATAGCCGAGCCACTCTAACCACTCGACTACGGCGCCTCTCAGACTTATAATAGGGAAAATTAAAAAATGGCATTTACTGCCTAGCCTTTGCAGATATTTTGACAAAACTTTTACAGAAATGTTCCTTGAGAAGACTTCTATCAGCTTTATGTTTTTTGGTTCATTACTCATTTTATTGGTTGCCATGGAAACCAAAACAAAAAACAAAAAAAACTTAAATCATCTCCTCAGAAACCATATGCTCTATGAGACAGACACTTCATAGACATACTAATCATGTTACCCTTTACAGATTTTATCTTCTCAATTGTCATTGTTCAAAGGACATGTTTGGTATGGCAATTTATAATGGTAAAACAAAAAATGGGCTAAGCAATCGCAAATAGTCGGAGCTTACTTTTTCAGAAATATTCCTTGAGTGGTCTTCTATCAGCCCTATATTTTTCTGCACACTGCTCATTTCGATCAGTTGCCATGGCAACCAAAAGGAAAAAATAGTATAAATCCTTTGAAAATGATCCTTTTTTGTTGTCATGGCAATCAAATGTGGACTATAGCTATGTATTTTGTAATCAACTCAACAGACTCAGACTGAGACTTTGTAGTTGTATATTTTGTATTAGCCTGTACAATTTTAAGCCTATACAAATGTGATTGCAATTTTGAGCTAGAGATCTGGTGAGTTTTGTGGCCTGTGGGCCTCTTGTTTTCTTGTCCATCAGGCTTGTACTTACAGAGTTATGCCCCTTTTTTTCGAAAAATTAAATGGAAGTTTGTTCACAAAATCCTGGGAGAACTGTTGGAGCTAGGATCCGATACTCATATTCAGCGTGCAGCTAGGGGCTAAGGTGTAGGTCACCTGATTAACTTTTAGGCTGATTTCGTAAATATTTGACTGAATTATGCCCCTTTATTAACTTTGGCATTTTTCCAACTTTTGAACCTTTTGAGCTAGAGACCTCATCTATGGTTTACTTAAAGTATTTTATGTGTTAATCATTCTGATGAAGGTAAGGTTATGTATACATTTTTAACTGACCTTGTTAGGGTCAGGCATTTAGTTGGGGGCATAGTGTTTTACAAACACATTTTCTAGTGAATTTTCATTTCTTTTTCAGCTATGGATTTTGTAGACTTCTTGAGGATAATAACATGATGTGAGCGAAAGTTTAGACTGTGCCCTTGTCATTCCAATCCGTCCAGAGTGAGAACCAGACAGACAGACTGGATCTGGTGTCATTACTACAGAAGAGGAATGCCTGCATCAGAGCACAAAAGATCATCACAATCTGAAAAGTAAGTTCTATCATTGCTAGGTTAGGGCCACCAGTTGATTCCTTATACACTGCATCTCAAGCATCAAGCCATAATTTTCATTTGCGCTCTCAATGTGAAATGAAATTTCAGAGATCATTCTTGAACTACTTTTGGTTCACCTGCGACAAACAGAAAGTGAAAAACATGTATTGCTTTTCTGACTGAGCAAACTTTCGTTGAGGTTTAATGCCTGATTCTCAATGAAAATTTATTTGGAACATTCTCATTAATGTTAGTTATACATTTACCTGAAAATAAAAGGAAATCATTGAAACCCAATTTTACCAATTGCCCTTATTTTATCTTTAAAGGCTTTTTATGAATGATGTAAAAAAAATCTACGCTTGTTTTTCACAAAAGATTTGAAAAGATAAGAATTGTTTGTATCAAAGAAACTGTAGTGCCATGACCAGCTGATACAGTAAAAGAAATAAAACCAGTTATCAAGTTATCACAAGAACGGGCCTCCAGATAAAAAAAGCATCTTAGGATGGCAATTCAGGCAGTTTTTATGGGGCAATTAGAAAAATATACCCCGTTACTACTATAACTTTTGGATGTATTAGCCCCAAAATTTTGACCTAAGTGGAGGACTAAGAAGAATCAGTAGGTAAAGAAATGATTATTACAACTGATCTTAACAGTCAAATCTATACATCCCCACTAGGGATGTCAACAAACCTTTTATTATACTTGGGTATGCGGTACCACAAAGCGGTAAAGCAGGGGATATAATATGTGTTTTTATTTTCCGCTCCATTAGTTTTCAATGAGTTACCTGTTAGAACTTGTAATTTACAGTTATAAACGGTAAAAGGATTAATTATAATACCGTTAAATTACCATATTGATAGAAATAATGGGACAAATTGGCCAATTGCTATAAACTGTATTGTCCTAAAATTGGAAATAAATTTGTTGAATTACTTCAAACAGAATGTCAAAACCTTACTGATGGGATAGCAAACAGTGTAGCTTCTTATCAGTCAGGTGTTGGTTCGCATTGTGAAGCATGTCTGTCCCAGTACATAATGCTATTACAGTAAGCTATATAATAATATAGCACTGAGCGAATACGACTTTTTGAAATCTTAAATTATGACAGTGGTCAGCATCTTTCTCGATACACCTGATATTGATTTGTGCAAGTTTTTGGTAAATGCACAATTACAAACAAAAAATTATGAAATGAACAATGAAAAAAAAATGCATGTTCCTATCAGATGCACATAATTTACAACATATTCTTAAATTATTATAGATGGTATATATACTATGCACAATAAATATAGCAATTTTTTTGTATGTGTCAGATCAACCATATTAGGATTTTATTGTCACTTTACTGCATAAAGATATGAAGGCCGATCATTCGAGATAGACTGGCAGGTAAAAGAATCAAGATTGCTCAGTTGTAGCGTTTGAACTATCGTGACGTCAGTTTTTATGACCATTGTATTTGAACGACATTTATGATCATGTACAAAAGCTACAGCCATAATGAGGCGGCTGGTTTGCTGTCAAAATAAAGGAAAACGCTCTAAAACATGTGAATATGCTACGAGCATGAGGTTTACAAAGTTCGAAAATATGACGTTTTCCCTTGTTTTTACGTTATCGTTTTAAAAACTTGTTTCTAATTGGTATTTCTTGAATCCCTTTTGAGTGCATGATTGTTTGGTAGCTACCAATATGATAATGTAAACCATTCAGAAAGAAAATTCTTCCCGGTTACTGAGCATCAGTCAAAAGTCTCAGACTAACGTCATCATTTTCTCACAGTTACGTTATACTTCAATGAAGAAACTTCACAGTTAAATTAACCATAGTGTGACCTTTAATTTTACCTATTGTCATCTCGGATATTGATTCTGCATTGAACTGAAGCACCCGTGAATCAATGCACATTGGACCGAATTTACACGTTTTAACGTCAATGGCGCGGGCTAAGATTCGTCAGTTGTTAAGCTAAACCAAATCTTTTACACAATCAATAGCTTTGACAAGAAAACTGAGCATGAAAATGTTGAGAAATACCGTACAAAAAAATCACATGCTTACCATTTTTATGTTGCTTTTCAACGGGTGCGAATTTCGGCTAATGACCCCTATCGCGCTTATCGCTTTTCCCCAATATCGTTTTTAAAGCTGGCTTCTGTAATCCCATGGTATCTCAAGCCCCAAATATGGTTCCTTTCAATTCAATTTAATTTCGCTCAATGTTGCACTTCAGTAATGAGAAAAATTGCAAAATATAAAAATTTGCTAAATATATTTTGCATAGTATATTTGCTTCAATTCAGCATACTCACTGCATATACTTAAACCTCTATCCAAAAGACTGTAGAAGGGGTCCAAATTAGTTTTAAAGATGTTAGTTAATTTTTCCAAGTTAACCTAGGGCTGCAAAAGCTTCTCAAATTTTTTCAACAAAAAATATTGGCATATTTGAGATATAAACCTTTGAAATTTTAACGTCTCGTTAACTAACAATGTTATTAGTTTTGAACAACTGGGCCCAGAGCTGTATAGATATGTGGAGGTTTTTTGTAGTTTATTCCAATAAATTCATAAATATCAGAATACTGTATGAGCAAATAGAATTTCATTGATTCAACTTCCATTCAGTGCTTAGTGTTAGGCCAAAAGAGCACTTTTCTTTACAATGAAAAATTTCTGGTCTCCAGGCGTTTGGTATTTGTATGGATTTAAAAGTTACCTGTACAAATTCTCAGCTATTGTTGTCAAAGTAATAATTTCTAACGGTTTTGAGTCAGCAAAATCTCTAAAATCTGTCAGAGCATGTTAAGGTTATTGAGTGGAATGATATTTAAAATTTCAACAAATTGTCAAGAGATTTAATAGGTTTAAAATTTTTGTTAGGAATGACATATTTTGTGCACTTGGATTATTTTAGTAGGACTATTATTTTAGTTTTTATTTTTAAGAAAAAAAATGTTGAAGCTTTTTGTGCTTTTGATGGAAGAGAATACATGTAGTTGTTGTTTGCAGGGCAAAGAAAATTGTTAATACATGTACATGTATAAGAATTCCAGAGAAAAACAAAAGAAAGGTGCTCCTCTTATTTTGAAAGTGGAAAAAGAGCTTGTTTTTGAAGTGGAAAAAAGCTTGTTTTGAAAGTGGAAAAAGAGCTTGTTTTGAAAGTGGGAAAGAGTTTGTTTTGACAGTGGAAAAGAATTTAGATGTAAGTTAAGGCATTTGATGATCAGGTTTTGAACCACTTTAAATATCAAAGTGTTTGGTTTATGATTTGAGCCACAACATGATAAAACTAGCAAAGTGGCATGTGCACCCAGTGAAGACTCAGATCAGCCTGGGCATTTGCTCAGTCTGATCAGAGTCTCCCCTGTTGGCATGGATGTAGCTTACATCCTTTGCCACTGTTCAAGCACACCCCCAAGACTCAGATCAGACTGGGCAGCTGCTCTGAATCTTTGCTGGGCACACATGTCACTTAGTTGGTTTGTCATATTTCGGCTGTTTGTGCAGATATGGTACTTGCACCTTCTGTCAAGTTGTAAGATTTCTGAATGCCTTGAGTATAGATGCATGGATTATTAATAGATGTCTTGGGGTATCTGGCTTGGTATGGATTTATAGGTTATTAATTTATGTCCAGTAAAGTTCAGGTAGCTTTCCATTGATTTGATAATGAAGTGGATATTTGTTCTCTGTGATAAGTTTAGGATAAATTGATAAAGAAAGCAATCTTTATCAGAAATCTTGACCATGAGCTGAGAAGACTTCTAGCACATTTAAACTGATAGTTTTAAGATGTTTCTTATATGTGTTATGCAGGTTTGGCATTGCAATAAACCTTTTGGAATCACACCCTGAATGTCACTCAAAAGTCACCTGATAGTGTAAAACTGACCATGTAACAACAACTGAGCATGTGAAATAGTCCCGCAAACAAAATTGCATATGTTGAATCATGAATATCCGTGATTTTACCTTACTGTTAATGTACGAGATGCATAGCCGGGCCGGGTAGCGCAATCGGTAGGGCACCTGACTCGTAAGTCAGAGGTCCTGGGTTCGAATCCCGGTCTGGCCACATACTTTCGTTTCTCCTTCAGCTGATCCAAGAAGGGCAGTTGTCAGTTACTGGCGAAAGTATGTGCACTTAGTACTGGTTAACCGCTTAGGAGGTCTAAGCCTGCCCAGGAATAGTGTGGTTAGGTTAACTGACCGTCCCGACATGACCTTAGTTGTTTACCGTGGACGTTAAGCATCAAATCAACCAACCAACCAACCAACGAGATGCATACCTGTTGAAAGTAGCCGTGGCTTTGGAAAGGAGGATTCTTCTATAATGGATAGGCTGTCCTTATCTTACACCTTTATATAAATTGTTCATCTATTAGGCCTGCTGATCTAGTGGTTTGAGCCCCGCTGTAAGGGAGAATCTTTTCGAACGTAAGTGGGGTTCCGTTGCCCACAGCCTTTCATTATCACTTAACCATCGTCCTGATACGACTGAAATACTGTTAAATAAGGAGGTAAAATTGCAAGTCGTCCATCTATCTTTTTGAGCAAATTTGATTTGATAGCACAACATACTGATGAATTAATAACAACACCATTATGGAATTCCAGTCTCCTGAGAGATTTAAAAGGGTGGGCGGTGACAAAAACAATCAATTAACTGTTACCTGACCAACACTGTCTTTTACCATAAAAAGCAAGTACATGTATTGGGACTGTTAGCCCTGAACAAAAACTGTAGAGCAGTTTGATCTTGGTCTGCACTGTTTGCCAGTTAACAAGCCATGTAGGGAAAAAAACTTGTTCATTTAGAATAAGCATACTGTTATTGGTTGTATGTCCCAATATTTAGAGTAGTTATTATTGTTAAAATCAGGTAGCGTTCAAACTTGCACATATCATTGGATTGATTTTATTTTCCTACCTGATGCCTACCGTTAGTTGATGTTAGATGTGACGCTGATAAAATCCCGTTATTGACGATATAGTTGACAGTCAGATACAGGTGGGATTTAATGCAGCTAGTCAGGTGTTGTGATATTACAGCTTCATCGGAATTCTGTGTATTGTTTTGGATTTAATTTGCTAAGCACAGATCAGCTGTCATATTACAGTATCTATTGTTGGAATTCCGTGTATTGTTTATAGGAAATAATAAAAGCTAGAATGTGAGCATTCTCTTAGCTGATGTCCTTGGCTTTCCAGATGTCATAACAATGTTACAAAATTAAAATTCAGAAAAGTTCAAAGAGTCCAAAGAAGCTGTAAAATTCAGAAAAGTTCATTGATTCCAAAGAAGCTGTATGTTATTAACATACAGCTTCTTTGGAATCAATAAACTTTTCTGAATTTTAATTATGCAATTCTCAGCTGTGAACTTTCTGGCTTTCTGGCAGTTGTTCTCTGTGGCTATTCATGCCGTGTCCTGGATTTTGATTCTGCAAAGCTCAATTGACACTTTTGTTGGTTTAGTGAGTGTTTGTCTCAGATCTAGAGTCAGAGAGGGGAGCTTCAGATGAGATTGAATTTGGTTGATTAAAAATTAAAATTCTTAGATGTTTTCTTATTTGTCTAGTAGTTCCTCATTAGAACTGCCTTTGCAAGGAGGTTTTAATGAGGAGACACAACATAATGTTTTGTGGAGAACGAGCGAAAATCATTTTGTAATTATCATCAATAGACTACCTTTTCTGATGCTTTGGTTGCATTACCATTTATTCTAATGATTCATGCTCATTATCTAGAAAAGACTTTTTGCCGTTTTGACTGTTTTGTGTCTGATGTTGTTTTTTGCTTGATTTGGTCAATTTAGAGAAGAAAGGTATAGAACTATTGAGGTTGAGATGGTGACTGTATTTATTCCATATTCCAGGGTGACATATTAGCAGTTTTCTGAATTGCTCCTGTAAATTGATTTTCCTTACCATAATGATAAAATCTATAAATTGCTGTAGCAGCAATTATCCCAGAACTGTGGTTGACAATGAAATTTCAGGTGCAATATAAATATTGAATATCAGCAAATGGAATTTTAGTTGGGCGTATATCAACACAGGGTATAATCGATTCCGCTAATTTTCGGTTCCTGCAGAGACTGTACATCATATTTGGCTTCTGCCTAGACTGTCCGCGATATCTTGCTTCCTGCAAGGACTACTGTCCTTGAATATTGGCTTCCTGCCGAGACTGTCCGCGTGACTTTGCTTCCTGCCGAGAGCCTGGACATTTATCATGTACAGAAGTCTCGGCAGGAAGCAAGAGTTCGTGGACAGTCTCGGCAGAAGCCAAATATGATGTACAGTCTCTGCAGGAAGAGAAAATTAGTGGAATCGATTATACCCTGTGATCAATATTGTTGATCCTAAAAGGAATACTTCTTGCAAGCACACACACCTGAGAGTGCTTTGTCATATGAAAGTCAGAAGTGAGAATGTTGTGTGTTTATGGAGGAATGGAAATCACGCCTACCAATCGCTCTCATGCGAAACCACGGTTCAGAACGCCAATCCATGAGAGGGGTTTCCGGTTTTGCATGAGGGGAGCCAAAATCGTAAACAAATTTGACATCGGCACAAGGTTTGTGGTATTTATTTTCTCTGAAAACTATTTATGCAAAATATAAGAATGCTATTTTGTCACATATACAATGGTTCTTCGGCACATGAAAGGATTAGGCACATGGTCTTGCATTTTTCCAGATATGCATTTAGTACGGCGGAGCATGTGTTCAAGGTCAGTCTCGGCGATATATACATGTAGGGAAAAGTCGCATTCTCTTGCTTGATTTTGAGGCTCTGACCTTGGCAGTCGCAAAGAAGTGAACAGATCTACTGTATGCGTAAATCTGAATGTTGGAAGTAAGTTTATCGTGATTGACAGTTTAGAATTTAAGAAAATATACGCAAAAATTTGGCATCGTCAGTCCGGTTCCGCATGAGATAATAGAAAATATAAGGAATTTTTATCAAACACAAAAACAGCTTCTGAACAATGATTGGATCAAAACTAACATGAGCTCTGTGATAAATCATTATTTTATACATTGCAGATGACTTTCTTGCTGTTTTTATTCCCCGTTTGTCTTTTATGACTTATTGCAAACCCTCTTTCAAACCCCCTTGCATGCCTCAAAAGCAGACAAACGGGGATTAAACAGCCAGAAAATCATCTGCAATGTATGAAATAATGATATATCACAGAATTCAAGTTAGTTTTGGTCCAATTATTGTTCAGAAGCTGTTTTTGTGTTTGATAAAAATTCCTTATATTTTCCACAACTCATGCGGAACCGGGCTGACGATGCCAAGTTTTTGCGTATATTTTTTTAAATTCTAAACTGTCCATCACGGAAAGCTTACTTTCAACGTTTGGATTCACGCATACAGTAGTTCTGTTGACTTCTTTGCGACTGCCAAGGTCAGAGACTCAAAATCAAGCAAGAGAATGCGACTTTTTCCTACATGTATATATCGCCGAGATTGATCTTGAACACATGCTCCGCCGTACTAAATACATATCTGGAAAAATGCAAGACCATGTGCCTAATCCTTTCATGTGCCGAAGAACCATTGTATATGTGACAAAATAGCATTCTTATATTTTGCATAAATAGTTTTCAGAGAAAATAAATACCACAAACCTGTTTACGATTTTGGCTCCCCTCATGCAAAACCGGAAACCCCTCTCATGGATTGGCATTCTGAACCGTGGTTTCGCATGAGAGCGATTGGTAGGCGTGGAAATGGCTCTTACCATTATGAAAGTTGGAAGGCGGAAATTGTGTAAGGGAAATAGAAATTATTTTATCATATAACCGTTGGAATATTGTACAGGAATGGAAACTGTTTTATTGTATGAAAAAATAGATTAGAAGTAGTATAGGGGTGGCACCCTTTACTTTTGTGGCGCACAGTGTTGAAACATCCGAGTATCATGACCCTGCACTTTGGTAGAATAATATTATGTTTCATTAGGAGATAACTGCTTTTCTTTTATCATTGGTTCATAATGTTCATTTCAGAAAAAAATTTTTGTGTATTTGAAATATTTCATCTTTAAAGCCATTTATATTTTATAGTTTTGTCAGATTGTGTCATATGACTCAAAATATAGCAACATGAGGAAACTGTTCAAAATTAAAATGAAAATCAAATGACTGACAGTCAGAGAATATAGACAATGTTGGTGAAGCACAATTTAAAACACATGTGTAAAGAATATGACAATAGAAGACAGTTATGTAGCAGAGGACTAAATCTACCTCCAATTAGAAAGAGTATGGAATTAGCATCTGTAAATAACAAGTAAGTATATGGATATATCAGATTATTTGGACTGAAAATTTACTGTCCAGATTTTATCCAAAAAAGTAGCTAAAATAGAGTTAAGTATTGGCTCTTAAAACACAGGGTATAATCGATTCCGCTAATTTTCGCTTCCTGCAGAGACTGTACTTCATATTTGGCTTCTGCCGAGTTTGTCTGCGATCTCTTGCTTCCTGCTGAGACTTCTGTACATGATAAATGGCTTCCTGCAGAGACTGTCCACGTGATTCTGCTTCCTGCCGAGGCTCTCGGCAGGAATCAGAACCACGCGGGCAGTCTCGGCTGGAAGCCATTTTACGATGACACTAGTCTCTGCAGGAAGCAAGAGTTCGCGGACAGTCTTGGCAGAAGCCAAATAAGACAGACAGTCACTGCAGGAAGCAAAAATTGGCGGAATCCACTATACCCTGTGTTGTAGTGAGATGTGACAACATTAAGATACCGTTAAGGTGTATGGGTATACAACAAAAAAAATCAACAAAGTGGCATGTGCGACCAGTGAAGACAGATCAGCCTGCGAACCCACCTAGTCTGATCAGAGTCTTCGTTGTCCGCATGGAGATAGCTGAAACACTTAGCTACCCTTTAAACACACCATGAAAACTCAGATCAGACTGGGCAGCTGCCTAGGCTGATCTAAGTCTCTTGCTTGGCGCACAATCTACTTTGATAAATAAAGAAAACTTTACAATTTGAAAAATTGAGTACTAAATTGAACAAACAAGAATGCCAATTATTAATATATATGAAAATTGAAAAACTGAGTTCTTGAACATAAGTATGCCAAAATGTAAGAAACTGATGGACAAACTCTGTGTCAGGAGAAGCAGCCATGGATTCGTTCCACTGAGCCTCATTGAGCCCATCATTTGGAAAATTGAAACAACACAAAAGTGAGGCAAACAGAATGACGCTTTCACAAACATTTTTTTCACAGTTTACTTCGATCAGCTGATTGTCCTTTACAAGTTTGTGTATTATTTCTTATCTGTTAACAGAGCAATTTTAAATACAAAAGGTATTCACTCTGTCAAGGGTTTTAAAAATCGGTCACATTCGTATGCTAGGTAACTCTTTCATGTCTCGACAGGTACATAATAGTTAAGGGATCAGTGGGGATAAATAGAATAAGGGTTTACTCAAGGAGGAATTTGACCCTTTTGTGATATTAGGGTTTTATATTAAATATTTGGATTACTCATGTTGATAAAATTACATTCAATTAAAAACTTGTGCAAGCACTTAACAAAGCTCATTGTAAATAATAGTGTGAAGATAATTCCTTAGGTCAAGAACACATTTCAGGGTACTGTTGTAAAAGGGGTTAATTTGCAAGATTTCGATCTTTTCATATTTACCGTGTTAATCATAATAAACGCTCCAGCTCTAATAAACGCCCCTGCCTATTTCCGAAAATAATGTTAAATAGACTTGCATGAATTCCTGTTTGCTTTTCTTGATAAAGTAACTCTTTGACACAGGGTCTCCTCTTAAAGGAAAGAATTGCCTCTTTGAGGAGCAAATTCTTTCCTTTAAGAGTAGACCCCTACTGAGGAGGGAGGCAAAAAAAAAAAAGAGTTGCTTCCTCTGCAAGTATACCCATTCAGGCATTCACCTTAATACTTCTTGAGGGCCTCATGGAAGATTAGCTAGTTATGCTAAATGTTGTCACCCTCGTTAAATAAAGTCTTTACTTACTTACTTACTCTTAATACTGTTTATCAGCGGTAGTTTGGCAGTGGCTTATTTACAACTTTTTAAATTCTAAATAACACCCCCATTTTATAAAATGCAACACCCCAGGGGTGATAAATAGGATTAATACTGTATCCTCAATTTTCACTAAGAGATGTCACAACAAACAGTGTACAGTCAGACCACAATTTCTGATCATACTCCTCAAAATTATATGGGCCCAGTTGTTCAGAGCATCTTTAAATTATCAAAGTGATTAGTTAGTTAAGGATTGCTTAAGTCTTATAGTAAATATAAAATCCAGTATCCTAATACTTTTTTTTTATGAAAAAATATGTGAGGAGCTGTTGCATTGTAAAAGTTTCTCATTTTTTTTTGTAAAAAATGGCACTGTTTATGCCATTGAAAAGATAACATCTTGTTAACTAATAACATTTTAAGTTGCTGGCCCTGATTGACCCTCATTCAAACTTTATACAATGTATACTGGGTCAGTGAGGGACAAATGATGATTTTTTTTATGGAAAAAATTAAGAGAGAGAAAAATAAAGATTCATGTTATCAAAAAGCATCAAGTTTGAACCAGTGCCAAACCAGAAAAAAGTAATGTCAAGGAAATTCAATAGTGTTTCACATCCATGTGTTCTCAAATTACTAGTTCCCTTTTCTTCAGTTTTAAATGAGTGTTTTGTTTGTAAGGTGGCGTATGCCAAAGTTGAAAGTTACACCATTGTTAATTGCCTTTTACTGCTATTTGTTGATGTGTGAACCATTATGGGCATATCATATTCACAAGGCACAACTCAACAGTGCTCAAAACTAGTCAAAGAATTTCAAATTAAACTTGCATTTAAACGTTTGCGAGTGCATGTGCTCAAAATATAGTCAAAAACTTTAAAAGAAAACTTACATTTAAGTGTTTGCAAGTGCAAATAATATGCTATAAATCAGATGATATTGCTGAACTTTTTGACACCTTTACTAATTATCGTAATGAAATTAAGTGCCTTAACTACACAGCAACAGGTAAAAAAAGGCTGCTAAATTCAAACTGTTGAACAGATTGTAAGCAGTCTAATAGAAGGATCATTGCTAAATGTGCTTTTTCAAATTTATGTAAAAGGTCCATCTGAAACAGATGCCCTTACTAGTAGTATCAATTTTACATCAGAATAACTGGTGTAATGTGCCTAAATTTTGGGACACCTGAAGTTATTAATTTTCCATTTGTCCATGGAAAATTAATTATTTCAGGTGTCCCAATACTTACGCACATTACTGTATTTTGCTTAAATTTTGTCTCTAGTTTCCTGGGCCCAATACACTGGAGCGCCGTTATACCGCGGACCGATATATCGCGTAATTCGGTATAACGCGGTTGTCCTGTGTTGCCCATTATTTTTCAACAGATCGCGGATTTTTCGGCGGTTTCCGTCGGTGTTCACGACATTGGAATAGAAAATAACCATTAAGAGTTAATTGGGTTGTTTACATAATTTTAATCAACAGCGTGTCGAAAGTTATCACAGACAATCAAATGTCACCAATTTGGCCAACAGCGAAGGTCACCTCATATACACAATACACAAGCCGACGCTCGGGAAAAAGGCTGTGCGTAGTCACTAATTACTTTCCAAAGAAAACATTATAAAAGAATTTTATAAATGAAAAAAAACAAAAAAAAAAAAACAAAGCTTAAACCTGATTTGGTTATCTGTAGGCTGATTAGAGTTTTTGGCGACGTCAGTACTCGCGCAAATAAGTATATTTTATTCGTCCGAAGGTACCTTCATGCAAGTGTATATACAAGGGAATTAACTCGAACAAGTCTACTTTTCGCTCAATCGGACATCCTCGTCGATATAGGTTTAATTCAGGATACGGAATTGGCAGATGTGTTAGGATTGTACTTTCGCTTTGTAAATGGTTTTCAATCGTCTTGCAGCGCATTTTCCACAATAAGTTAGAACATAGGGACTGAAAGGCTACTTCAGCAATGACTTTCGTTGTGTCAGGTAAGCAGTAAACTTGTCTATCTACCTCGTTAGGGCTAAATAAGTGCAACGAACATGTAAACATGGGGTTTTTCATTAGTGGGTGGGGTATTTCCAAGAAGATCGTTATAACCCGTGATCACTTATAACGCGGTTCGATTTTATGTCTCCCGACACCCGCGTTATAATGGCGCTCCAGTGTAGTTCAAATATTGTTAGCTTAACAAAGTCGTAAGTCGAGGATTTGTTAAGTCTTGCAGTACTCATTTTATGTTTCCATTAAATATATAATTATGTATGAACAAAATATTTATTGTCATCATCCTCTGTATTGAAAAATCGGTACAAAAAGGTTGGAATAGTTACTACTGAACTTTAACACTTTAAGCACCGGTGACGAAAATAGCATAATTTGCAAACAGCATAGATTCTGATAAGGCAGCTCATTATGAGCCGCCTAATCTAGATCTATACTGTTTGCCCTCTAGTCTGTGAATTCTCAAATATGAAATGTCTTTGACAAGGCATTTATTGAACTTTTGCAGACATAAATTTTGTCGTCTGCTTTTTGGTGCTTAAAGAGTTAAAGTATATTACTTTGCCAAAGAAATGTTTACTGAATTTCTGACAATGGAAAGAATTACATTTGGTGTTTTACCATAAAAATTCTAAATATTGAGACTAAGAAAGGTCTGAGCAAGCAGTGCAGACCCAGATTACACTGCTCCTTTGGAGCAGTCTGATCAGGGTTTACACTGTTTGCTATTCCATCTGCACCTTTCAGACACATTACTACAATGAAAAACTCAAACTCTTCAATTTTAAAGACTATTTCGGTAATTATTTGAGGCGTCCAAATTTTTAGATTTTTTACAGTTTTACTTACCAAAGAAGGAATTATACCTGGAGTTTAAATAGACCTATTTTTGACAGTGTAGAAATTCGTCGGCAGTTTGCACTTTCTTACACACTTAACGGTATTGATCTCTGGTGAAATATAATAGTCAAAGTCATTGTGCCACACGTAGCTCAGGAGTGCAATACGTACAATTTACGAAACCAAACGTTATAATTTAATATTGAATTAGTAAGAAAAGCGTGTCATTGAAATATTTGATTGTTCAACAGTGTTCTGATTTTTTTGGAATTTAAGAAAGGAGAATGTAAAATGAAAGTGTGAAAATAAATTTCAGTGATTTACAAAAATAAGTAATCTTTTGTGAATTTACATTTTGCTTTGCTGTCAATGAATAAAACAAAGTAAGTTTTCCAAATTTTCAAAAATATCCTTGTGTAATAACAATACAGTATATTGTTAGTGATAATTTATGTGCAATGATAATTTTCAGGGAGTTCTATCCATTATTTGTATCAACTGCTATCTTTGTGGCCACTCAGTGGAGCTGGTTTGGTTCCATGAATACATACGTTAATTGAGGCTCCCTGTTAGTACTTGTATGGAAATCTTTTATTACTAACCCTTAAAAGTTACAAAAAGCAGACTACAAAATTGGAAACCTATTTTCTCCCAAGCTGTATCATATTTAGAATTCAGAAACTACATGGCAAACAGTGTAGAGCCAGATAAAGTGGCTTATTGTTCAAAAATACGAATATGTGAAAATGAATTTCATACATGTTGGTCAAATAGCATTATTACAATTGAGCCACGTCACGACAGAACCAACAAAGTAGCATGTCCCCCAGCAAAGATTCAGATCAGCCTGGGTATCCTCCCAGTCTGATCACAGTCTTAGCTGTCAGCATGGAGGTAGCTTAGACCCTTAGCTGCCCATAAAGCAGATATTGAAGACTCAAGCTCACATGCCACTTTGTTGGTTTTGTTGTGTCGCGGCTCAGTTTTGGCAAACTCACGTGTCACAGCTCACATATTTTCCTTGTATATTTTCAGAGAAAGTAAAGTTCTCCAACAACTTGTTGATTTAATTAACACACCAGCCAGCAAGCAACAGGTGAGTCAGTCTACAAAATGACAAATGATGCTTCATTTTGGGCCTACCTTTAAAACTACCGGTATTTCTTGACAAAAATGCTGAAGTGAGATCTCAGTACGTAGAGATCACTTAAATACCCTTTCAGTCTAGCCAGTAATATGTATTCATTCAGTGAAACATTTGAAAAAAGAGACGCTTGTTTCTAATGCAAAACGTTTGGAATGTACTGATTATGTGAACAGTGTAAAAGGGGTCCATAGGAACAGATTGAGCAAGGTCTACACTTTTTGCTGTTACATTTTTATTTGGTGACCAAAAGATGCACCAGATATAGTGATGAGCTCATCCATACAGGACAGGGCAGAGCACCAGATAAGAAGCGTATTTGATGATAATTGAGGGATAATTTTCTTTATTTCTCATTGAAACCATATATTGTGACCCCTCATCTGAACCATCTCGTTGAGACGGTTCAGATGAGGGGTCACAACATATGTTTTTATGCAGAATTAACAAAAATTATCCCTAATTATCACAAAATACTCCCTCTTATCTAGTGCTCTGCAGGGTTTACAGTCATCATCAGGGTGCATTTGAAGGGAATGTGTTAGTCCATGCACAGTGAGCATTAACAGTCACCTAGATCAAACTTGCTGTTTAGGCTGATCAAGGCTCATTTTGTCAAAAGCATGCCAAAGCTTGATGAAACTGTTAGGCAAGGGTTCTTTGAGTATTGGGCTACACAGAAAGTCAAGTATTCTTATATTTTTTGCTGAAAATTTATGAGGAGCTTTTGCAGTGCAAAAGCCCTCTCATTTTTCCAGCAACATACACAGAGTTTTTTCGTGCTATGCATTTGAAAATGTAGCGGCATGCTTTCTAAAGATACGTTAGTTTTGAACAACTGGGCTCAGACTTTCAACTCTGTAGGCATTATGGGTACTCTGTTGCTACATACAACTCAATCCTTAAAACTGTTAATTTGTAAACTGTATGAGCCAAAATGGGCCCTTTGCTTGCCAAACAGTAAAGAATCAGACAAACCTGCACATACAAAAAGAAATAAAAGCCTTTGCTATTGTGGACCCTAGGGAGCCTACAAGTGCAAAGCCAGAGCTCAAACTCAATACATGTATATGCATAGGCTATTCTAAGTCTTCACTATTTACAAACATGCTAATTTGACCTATAATACGTGTCATTGGGCATATACCTAGTAAGTACATTATATTTGGTGACATCGGAAGGCAGTATTGAGGGGGTGGTCTAAGAGGCTTAAGTTTTAGGTTATGTAAAGAACTAATATTTATTGTGTTAATATAGACATAGTAAATATAAAACGGCCATGTCATGTGTAGATGGTCCTTAGCTAAAATTTCAGCAAAGATCGACCTGCCATTGACCAATTTATGTTCTGGGCAAACAGTATCAGCTGATCAGGGCTGATACTGTTTGCATTAAATACACTGACTTCTGAACTTCAAAATCAAATCTGTTAGGAATCGTCATGTAAATGAATCTGCAAGGCATTAATAGGGTAATTGAGTCTTTTTATTGCACCTGTTGATGCCTCAGAGTCCATGCAAAGATAGTGTTACAGAAGAAACAGAGGTGCTCTCCAAACTGCCAGTGTTGGGGCAGGGTGCAGGATAGTCTTAGCCCTTAAAAACTTGCCGAAGAAAGAAAAGAACAAAATTTACATCTGCAAAGTTTAAAAAAATGTTTCATCCAAGCTATATCATTTTCAGAATTCACAAGTTAGAGGGCAAACAGCGTAGATCCAGATGAGGCAGCTCCTGATGAGCCACCTCATCAGGAATCTACGCTGTTTGCAAATTACACTATTTTCACTTTCAGCGCTTTAAAGTTCTATATATATATGCACCATGGACCATTTTTACATGTAATGTCGCTCATCATGAAAAGAGCTAGGGTCAGTTTGTTCAGTGAGCGTCTGAACATTCTAAAATTGGGTTAACTTTTTTTAAACCTTGTAGAATTTGAAACACGCCTTAATTTCTTTCTGATCAAACTTATCAGAAATCGGTCAGCTCTTTAATGTTGCTTTGTGGAAACAGACCTTTCTTTCTGATAAATTTACTGTATTAACTGCAAGTATTGACCAGTTACTACAGATATATAAAAATGAAAACTTTTATTTTACTATCCAACTACATGTATATGGTATGTGGAATGACAAACAGGGCAGATCTTTTTGCCATTAACTTACACCAGCTGTCATTTCATATGAAATTTATGAAACAAGCCTTTGGCGAGTTTCAGAAATTCCTTATGAAATGACCACAAGTGTAAGAGTCTATCATACGACCCTTTAAAATAGGATTTTAGCACCTTCAAATTGAACATTTATAATTTCAATAAGAAAATGCATTGTTGACACGGTCGTTGTCAGAGATGTTAGATGTGTGCCCAAAAACGTTATTACATGACTGTGTGGTCATACGATTTTTATAACAGTGATGTCATATGATAAAAACTTTGGCTTTACCATGTACATGGACGTCAGTCTTAGAAGCCCAAAACAGAAAAAAAATGTTTTCTGGGTAAGACAGGTGACCCTTTGATACAGATTTATTTGCATGGACCACATTTTATATCAGACCGGAGCAACAGTACCAGCTTCTGTGGTCAAAATGCCTGTAATCAGAGTAATTAGAATTATGTAGATTTATTCATTGTTTTATCCTCTCTGGGTTAATCAATTTTTATGCCCTGATTAAATGGGTAAGACATTCATGGTCAGGTTGAAACAGTTTTGGTGTTGTGGAGGAGATTGTTCACTAGTTATAGCGCCAAAAGCAAAAATATTAAAACTTGCAAACAGTGTAGATTCAGATGAGGTGGCTCATCCTGAGCCCCCTCATCTGGCTCTACACTGTTTGCCCCCTGGTCTTTGAATTCCCAATGATATAGTTTGGAGCCCCCTCATCTGGCTCTACACTGTTTGCCCCTAGTCTTTGAATTCCCAATGATATAGTTTGGATGCAACATTTTTGAAACATTGCAGATGTAAATTTTGGCACTTTAAGCGTTAAAGATGACATACTGACCCAAGAAAATGGCCAGAAATCCATCTGCATCTGTAACATTTTTGAAACATTGCAGATATAATTTTTGTCCTCTGCTTTTTGGCACTTTAAGGGTTAAAGATGACATGCTGTCAGACACAAAAAAATGTCCAAAATGGTTCAAACCATCTGCACGGATCTCTTTTGATTACCAGTTTTAACTCAAGTATATACAATTGGCATAATCAGGGTGACTTATATTTAGCCTCGTTTTCAGCTCACCTGGAAGAGCTGTTGTTGTCACCCCAGCCTCTGCTTTCGCATCCGCCTGCTGGATGCTTTTGGTTAAAGTTTTTAATGTGATGGGCAAGCCGCTAGATGTTAGTCAAGCTATCCTATATGATGCAGGTTTTGTTATATTTGATCAGATTTGAAAAGTTTCTCTTTCTGGAGTATTAATATATGCTAATTTATTCGAGGCTTAAAGTGCACATACTCTCAGCTTTCCATTTTGTTTGCATTACATATAAAAGCAAAGTCATTGGAAAACTGGCCGTAAAACATATTGTCAACTGTGTATGAACTACAGACCAACATGCACACCCATACAATCTGATCAGTGCATTGGCTCTTTTCTTTTAACAAGGTCTTACGGTTGTATGAACTGTTGTAGCGTGCGCGGACTCTATATGAACAATATTGACTATAAGCTACTTTGTCTCAAGCTATCTGTCTCAAGACTTATATATAAATTTTCCTTAAGCTTCCTGCTCTATGATTACAAGTAAATATATTAATTTTCCTCAAGCTTCCTGCTTTATGATTTGAATCCACTGATTATACAAATGATTTAAAAGGTTGGAACAATTAATAGAAATCACAGCATACAAATATTTACTAACAAAATTATGTTGAAACCCTAAACATATGAACAGCTCTCAACTATCAAGTCTCAGACGCGAAGTGTTTTATGCTTTAGCTTCAAGCTTATCTTGGTACAGATCGGTATCAACAATGTGTATCAGACCTTACTTTGTATCAGACAGTGTGGTATGAAACCTGCCTCGTTCAACTAGTGCAAGTGTTAGAACCAGTAGAACCCTTAATTCTGAGCATAAGCAACAACTTAAAGGGCTCCACCAATTCCTATATATACTTGATATTGTGCCAGCTGTTATTCAAGAAACACTACGACCCGGCTTGCTGATGAGGTTCAACAGAACTATCAATTCTGAGTTTTCACTGCAACTTAGATAGTCTATTTTCACCCCACTAATATTGCTCAGAGTCCTAGTATATTTCTTAAATATGCTGGTTTATTTATTATCTCTCTATTTCTCTACGAAGTGATCCGTTCGCTGTCTGCAACTATTCTGACCAAATTATGCGCTTTCACTGGTATTTATACCTTTGTTTAGCAGCGCCACCTACAGGAAAACGGGAATTTCCGTAGCTTACGAAAGCTACCGATACATCAAATCAAGCATCTCGTAACTGGACTATTCAGTTTGGGTTCTAATAAGCGTCTATGAGAGCTGCCAGGGATTCATAAGATTCTCCAAGATTAAACGCGATTTCAATCTAAAATAAGGCTAAGCATAAACAAGAAATAAAATTAAACCAATCTATGATCCATACTTACTAAAATATCTATCTTACAGAGGAAAAAAAACAAACAATTATATATTGCTTCTTGCAGCAGACGTTAGAACTCTGTGTCCGCTTTAATCAGGTCGTGGGTTTTACCAAACAAAAGGTCGCTCGAACTACCGTATCTGCTCGATTCGCCACACTACCCACGCCTCCGTTTTAAGCGTCCCTGCTTAATTGTTCTAATGCCAACCACTCAGTAGAAAAAAAATAGATAAATAATACTGCATTTTTCAAACTAATCAAAAGACTCTGGCTCTCAAAGTGAAATACCTTTAATCATCATTTATGAGACATTTCAAACATAAAAAAAAATATATATTATACTGATTCCTTTCAGTGTTAATATGAATATGTCTAACTAAAGAAACCAAATATTTATGGTAAGCAAATGTCATTTTACTCTCGTCTCTCGCACGAGCCCGAGGTTCCACAGTTTTCTCTATGTCATTCTTTGACAAAGTGATTTTCTATGTGATTTTCTACATTTGAAGTTCTCTTACTTCATTCATTATACTTATTAATATGTCCCCATGTAATGTGGGTAAAGAAATTGATCTTATCTTTACAGACAATTCCACAGACGTTACACTTTAGGGGCTGTCCAACAGCATGGATTCCTTGATGAATACAAAATGTAACTCTGTCTCCAAAATCAATATCGCAGTGATGACAGTGATTCTTTTCCTCTGGTAGTTTGTTAGCGCTTTCTGTTATTGTGTCATCTGTTTGCATTTCTTTCTCTACTGTGATAACAGATGCCTGAGCACCGTTTTCAACTGTCTTTTTCTCAGTTTCTTTGTACTGAGACTTTTTTGCAATCACTTGTTCTGGAACTTGTTCTTTTTGAGCAGAAACTCCAGTCTTACTATACTGAGATTTATCTTCATCTTTCTTGTTAACAAGTGTTTCCTTAGTTTCACTCTTTTCACTAAGTTCTGACTCCTTCTTTCTCTTAACGGGAGCCACAACAGGGGATGGATTTGTTCTTTTCCTAACAAAGGGGTTCATGAACGAATCATGACATTCCTCAGACACCTCCACTTCAGGATCAGAGTCCCATTCACTATCTCCATCTTGTTCATCCTCAACCACAGTATCCATAACAGAATCTTTTCCTGCACCATGCTCATTTTTCATATGGCGTCTTCTGTATGCATCTTTCTTAAATGTCTTATCACACACATTGCACTTCACCATTTTAGCTGAGTTCTCCTTGGCACATTCCACAACATGTTCTTCAAAACTTTCCCCATCCGGAATATAATCCTTATGTACTGGACATATTACCTTGGCAACAGGGGTTGTTGGCCTCTTTCTTGGTGTTTGTTTTGTCTTAGCCATCTCACACCTGAAAATAGAAAAGACATAATCTTTAAACCACTCTGGTTTTCTAACTTTTCTGCCTCTAGCAGAATACTGCACCTCGTCCTCTTCTTCTTGGCCCTCATCTACTTCTTTAATATCTGACTTTCGCGCACTGTCTTCATTTGAGGAGCCAGTCTGGACTGGTACTGATAAATCTTCACTCCTTAATACTTGACTCTTTATTTTTCTCATTCTGTCCGTATGGATAACTTGAACTGAGCCTGATCTACCACAGTCCACTTTATAAAGAACATCTGATAGTTTTTCTTTTACTTCAAACGGACCTCTCCAATACGATGTGAATTTTGATGAACATCCAATCTTTTTGACTGGGAAATACACATAAACGTGATCACCTTTTGCAAACGTTTCATATGATAATGATGTATCATGAAGCTTCTTCTGTCGTAAAATTGACTTTCCTGTGTATGTTCGCACGCACTTATGAGCGCTTTCCATAGCCTCTTGCAGTTCCCAGACCCACTGATTTACTGGAGTGGATTTGATACGGGGTGGCATTTCATATAAGATTTCTAAAGGTGTTGTAGTTTCTCGCCCAAGCATCATCATGTTCGGACTCATTCCTGTGGTTTCATGCTCAGCCGCCCTATAAGCCATCATGACGAATGGTAGTATGCTATCCCAATTCTTATGATTTTCGTCCACAAATGCACTGAGCATTGCACACAATGTTCGGTTGAACCGTTCAACCATACCATCAGTTTCGGGATGGTATGGTGTAGTTCGCGTTTTCTCAATCTGTAATAGACGACACATTTCAAGGAAAAGCTTACTCACGAATTGTGATCCTTGGTCGGAATGAATTGTCTTTGGAATTCCAAACCGAGAGATAAACTCTTTTATCATTATCGTAGCTACCGTTGATGCTTCCATGTTAGGCATTGGAAAACTCTCTGTCCATTTGGTAAAATAGTCTGATAACACTAGTATATATTTGTTACCACTTTCTGTCTGGGGCAATTCTCCAAGAATATCAACGGCGATTCTGTCTAGTGGATAGCCACTTCTTGTAATCTGCATTGGAGCTCTTTTTGTCCTGCTTGGTCCTTTTCTCTTAGCACAAATCTCACACCCGTTTACATATATCCTTACGTCATTTTGTAGCCCAGGCCAATAGAATCTTTGCCTGATCCTTCCAAGCGTTTTCTTAATTCCCAGGTGACCTGATGCCTTTATATCATGTGAGAACTTAAGAACTGTTCTTCTTTGTCCTAAGGGTACAATAGCCTGCCAGACTGACTGACCTGTTTCAAGAATATCCCATCTTCGAACTAATAAATTGTCTTTAATTTTCAGTCTATCCCACTGGCTCCATAAGGGCTTAAGGTAGTAACTTCTTTCCAGAATAGCTTTCCGGTCTGGACGAGACCCTTCCAGTATCCATTCTCTTACGGTTTTTATGTCATCATCTTCGGTCTGTTCTGCTACTAGATCAAATGAATCCGTGTCTGTATTGCCTTGTTGCGTCAAATTGTCAATGTGTGCGACCAAATACTTTGGAGTCTTATCTGGAACTGCACAATCTAAACCACATTGTTTGCACGTCTGTCTGCTCAGCCCGTCAGCATTCTTATGCAGTCGCCCAGCCCTATGTTCTATCTTCATATCATATGATGACAATATTTCAAGCCATCTGGCGACTTGTCCTTCGGGGTTTTTGAAATTCATGATCCATCTCAGGGATCCATGGTCTGTTCTAAGCAAAAACTGCTTCCCATACAAATAATGTCTGAAGTGTTTTATGAAATGGACGACGGCCAGAAGTTCCTTTCTTGTAACGCAATATCGCCTCTCAGACCTACTTAATGTCCGACTCGCATATGCGATGATGTGTTCTTGTCCGTTCAGTTTCTGTGACAAAACAGCTGCTATAGCCATGTCACTTGCATCTGTATCTAGAATAAATTTCTCATTAAAGTCTGGATGAGCCAGGATTGGTGCTTCTGTAAGCTTCTTCTTGAGTGTCTCAAACGCCTTTGAACAGTCCTCAGTCCACATGAATTTTTGACCCTTTTCCGATAGTCTGTGCAATGGCTTTGCAGTTTCAGCAAATTGAAAGATAAAGCGCCTATAGTAGCTGCACAAGCCGAGAAACGATCTTACATCTCGAGTGCATTTTGGGGTTGGCCAATTTTTGATAGTCTCTGTTTTCTTAGGATCTGTTCTTATCCCTTCAGCTGAAACAATATGTCCAAGAAATTCAACTTCTCTTGCGAAAAGACAACATTTCCTAGCCTTAAGCTTTAGTCCAGCATCCCTGAACCTATCCAGTACTTTACCTAAATTTTCTATCATATTTTCAAAAGTTCTTCCAGTCACTATTATATCATCTAAGTAGATTAAACAAATCTGCCAGTGAAGACCCGCGAGGACTGTCTCCATTAGCCTTTCAAATGTTGCTGGAGCGTTGCAAAGTCCAAACGGCATAACTTTGAATTCAAATAAACCTTTTCGACTTGTGAATGCAGTCTTCTCTCTGTCCTGTTCATCCACATCTACCTGCCAATAACCGGAGTTCATGTCAAGGCATGAAAACCATTTATTTCCAGCCAGCTGATCAAGTGACTCATCTACTCTAGGTAGAGGGTAAGCATCCTTAATAGTTACGTCGTTGAGACGTCTGTAATCTACACAAAACCTCTGTGTTCCGTCTTTCTTCTTTACAAGAACGATGCTGCTTGCCCATGGACTTTTTGATGGTTGTATGACATCCTTGTCCAACATCTCTGCTATCTGTGAATCAACCTCTGCATTCATATGCACTGGTACCCTTCTTGGAGGCTGCTTTATTGGTAGGGCATTTCCGGTTGGGATCTTATGCTTGATAATTCCTGTTCGTCCCAAGTCAGAATCATTCTTGGAAAATATATCTGAATACTTTGTCAGGAGACTTGCGACCTGACGTTGTTGATCAAGATTCAAGCCAACAATTGTTCGGGTATAAAGCTCATGTAAATTTTCTGGCACCTTATTACTGTTTCTTACACATTTGCTTTCAGATTTCAGCTTCTGAACTTCATTAACTGGGCTTGCCGTTGCAACGTGAGTGCCGGGATATACTGTCTGAGCTTCATTTGACAGGTTCATCATTCGTAAAGGTAGGCTCTGGCTTCCATGTACTAAACTTTTTGCCGCTATACATTTTCCTGTCTCAAATGCTTTTTCGATCGGCTCTATTAAACATAAATCTTCTTTAAGAATATTTTTAACTGGCACTTTCCCTTGAACTATTACTTCAGATCTGGCCGGTACTTCAATTTTTTCTGCTACCACAATTCTGTAACACCCAAGCGAACCATAACAGTTCATCGGACACTTCTTTCCTTGTATAAATAAACTGTTTGTTTCAATATCAATTTGAACTCTTTCTTTCTTCATGAAGTCTAGCCCGAGGATAATGTCAGCCTCAATATCAGCAACTATCACTACGCATGTACACATTGTATCATTGTTAATCAACAAATTCACTGTTGTCTGTCCTTTGATATCAATTGGATTTCCAGATGCTGATACAATCTCTGTGCTGAACTCATTTAGATTATGTGACTGTCCATCTGCCATGTTCCATACACGTGTTGAAACCAAGCTTAGAGTAGCACCAGTATCAATCAAGCAGTCAACATCATGTCCATTCAGCTTAGCTGGTGTGTACAACCCAGACCCTTTGAAATTAGATAAATTGATTTTTTCTTTGTCTTGGGATTTTGCTTCTTTCTCATTTTTCGGCAAATTTGTTTCTTTCTTATCTTCAACAGTTTTCGAGCCCCGTGTATCATTCTCTTTCGACTTATTGTTTGCATAACCTCCTGATGACTGATCAGGCTTTCTATACGAAAAACGACGGCCATTCTGTTGCCGATTTTTATATGGCGAGTATGAAGTGTTTGTATTTCCCGGCCGAAATGGTTTGTTATATTGATTTTGTTTAGTCCATTTCATGAATTCTCTCTTCATGTCCAACAAAGTGTTTTTTAAACTTTGCAGCTCATTCTCATTAGTTTTGTTACCATCATTCTGCTTTGTACTGGCTGAAAGTAACCTATCTGAACCTCCAAGACGCTTCAGCTCAGCACGATCATATGCTTCAAGTTCAACAGCGTGTCGAACCGCATCATTAAGGTTGTGAGGCCTAGCTTGTTTGGTCCTAATGCGGATGTCTGAGCTGTGTAAAGAATCTATAAATTGCTCCTTTGCAAGAGTCTCTTTGAGCTCACCAGGGGCAGTTGGGTAAGCCAGGTTCGTCAGCCGTCTAATGTCCTGAGCAAGTTCTGACAGGTTCTCAGAAGCCTTCTGTTTTCTTTCACGCAACTGAACCCTATACAAGTCTGTTTGATTTGGCGGTAAAAACCTCTCCTGTAGAGCTGAGACCAATTTGTTATAGTCATTAGTCTTTGATGACAAGTTTCCAAATACCCCCTGAGCCTGTCCTCTCAAAGACACTGCAAGGTACAATCCTTTCTCTGTTTCACTCCACTTGTTAATTTCCGCACAAGCGTCAAAGTGCGCCTTGTAATCTGACCATAACACGGTCCCATCATAGGTAGCTGGTTTCATCATAACTTTACGCTCTGGCGGAGCACTCGTGGTATCATCACCAGTATTGGCCACTGTGAACTTTGGTTTTTGCCTTTCTGTCACAGACTGATCCGGAGATACAGGCGTTCAACAGTGTTATTGTTGTTGGTACCTGATGTAGGGCTAGTTCTAGCATTTGGCTGTAGCTTGTCTGGCGTTTCTGGAAGTATTCTACGTCGTCGTGGTGCTGGACCTTGCTCTGTCCCATAGAATGTTAATTCGGGCTCATGCTGAGCAGACACAATTGCTGCTGGGGTTGAAGTAACATGCAACTGATACAAATCTTTTTCCAGACCAGAAATTTCATTTTCTAGCTTCAGCCTTTCATTCTCAGACTTCAACAAAGCTAGTTCACGCTGCAAGCGTTCTATGTCACTATCACCTGTTAATGATGTCATAGTTTGTTTGTTTATTTGAGGAGGTGGGGTTGGACAAGGGTAGAGTGTGTCACATCCCACCGCTGCCACCAACATATGTAGCGTGCGCGGACTCTATATGAACAATATTGACTATAAGCTACTTGGTCTCAAGCTATCTGTCTCAAGACTTATATATAAATTTTCCTTAAGCTTCCTGCTCTATGATTACAAGTAAATATATTAATTTTCCTCAAGCTTCCTGCTTTATGATTTGAATCCACTGATTATACAAATGATTTAAAAGGTTGGAACAATTAATAGAAATCACAGCATACAAATATTTACTAACAAAATTATGTTGAAACCCTAAACATATGAACAGCTCTCAACTATCAAGTCTCAGACGCGAAGTGTTTTATGCTTTAGCTTCAAGCTTATCTTGGTACAGATCGGTATCAACAATGTGTATCAGACCTTACTTTGTATCAGACAGTGTGGTATGAAACCTGCCTCGTTCAACTAGTGCAAGTGTTAGAACCAGTAGAACCCTTAATTCTGAGCATAAGCAACAACTTAAAGGGCTCCACCAATTCCTATATATACTTGATATTGTGCCAGCTGTTATTCAAGAAACACTACGACCCGGCTTGCTGATGAGGTTCAACAGAACTATCAATTCTGAGTTTTCACTGCAACTTAGATAGTCTATTTTCACCCCACTAATATTGCTCAGAGTCCTAGTATATTTCTTAAATATGCTGGTTTATTTATTATCTCTCTATTTCTCTACGAAGTGATCCGTTCGCTGTCTGCAACTATTCTGACCAAATTATGCGCTTTCACTGGTATTTATACCTTTGTTTAGCAGCGCCACCTACAGGAAAACGGGAATTTCCGTAGCTTACGAAAGCTACCGATACATCAAATCAAGCATCTCGTAACTGGACTATTCAGTTTGGGTTCTAATAAGCGTCTATGAGAGCTGCCAGGGATTCATAAGATTCTCCAAGATTAAACGCGATTTCAATCTAAAATAAGGCTAAGCATAAACAAGAAATAAAATTAAACCAATCTATGATCCATACTTACTAAAATATCTATCTTACAGAGGAAAAAAAACAAACAATTATATATTGCTTCTTGCAGCAGACGTTAGAACTCTGTGTCCGCTTTAATCAGGTCGTGGGTTTTACCAAACAAAAGGTCGCTCGAACTACCGTATCTGCTCGATTCGCCACACTGTGCATGCTCAAATCAGACTGCACAACATGTGCAGTCTGGTTTGGGCATGAACAATTCATGTAATACTTTTCGACACAACTGGTTTTCACATGATCTGACATATTTTGAGTACTTTATCAATGAAGGCGAGCACCAGACCATAGAACTTCTTAAGGACGTGGGAATTATTTACTTTCTGATTTTTATGTGTCACGGTGCAGTTTTGTGAAAAGTCATGATTAAACACAAATATTGCACAATTATTAGAAGATAGAATTGACAAAAGAACTAATAAAGAGAAATAAAAAATATGAGTCAAGATGTAAAACTGGAAAATTAAAAGCCAAGTTCTGTTTATGGGTAGCACAATAATCATTTCAAGATGATTGCAAGGTGTTAACTCTTTCAGTACCAAAAAGCAGACGACAAAATTTACGTCTGCAAAGATTAAAAAAATGCCTTGTCCAAGACATTTCATATTGAGAATTCAAAGACTTGAGGGCAAACAGTGTAGATCTAGATGAGGCGGCTCATTATGAGCCGCCTCATTATGAGCCGCCTCATCGGGATCTACTTTTGCTAACTTCGTCACTGGGGCTTAAAGAGTTAATGAAAATATATGTCATGTTGTTTAGCAGATGAATCCTCATTCACTGAAACCCATAGGCACTATAAATAGGCCAGAAGTTGCTCCAAGTGTTTTGGAATTTTATGTCCCTTTAAACAGTATTGCAGTTATTTTGGGCATATGAGGAGATGAGTGAGCTGATGAGAAAATAAGTAAAAAATCAATGGAGAACCATTATAAGCCAGAGTCAGACTTGACATAAAACCTCTAGAATATGAGCTCAGATCATCAACCCCTTAACCAACACAACGGAACTTGCATTGAAAGAAAATGGCCTGGTAATATGTTACTTTAATTAAGAAATGGACTTTGCCTAGCA
Source organism: Ctena decussata (assembly GCA_963989385.1). NCBI lineage: Eukaryota > Metazoa > Mollusca > Bivalvia > Lucinida > Lucinidae > Ctena > Ctena decussata. The sequence continues at coordinate 17,204,929 of OZ022512.1, read as the reverse complement.
CTTAATTAATTTGATTCCATTTGACTGTTACTGGGAAAGCTGTGTAACCCTAATGTGCTGAAATATTGGAACACCTGAAACCATGAATTTTCCATTTGGAACAAATGGAAAATTTATGGTTTTAGGTGTCCCAATACTTAAGCTGAATTGGAAAATTAATGGTTTTTGATACCCAATTTACTTAAGGACATTAGGGTATTATTCCTTACCATAAGTAGCGTAACATTCTAAGCATTTGGGTAGATAGGTCTGAGCAAACAGACTGCACAGCGTCTGCACTGTTTGTCATACATATCCATGCAGAAATCAGAACTTATAAAATTTTATAACTAAAATTTTGTGTTAAATTTTCTTTTAATACCTCAACATATTTTCATTGCAGTTACCATCAATTAACCATGGACGGACCACCGACATTGTCTCCTCACACCAGTGGCCAGCACCACAACCAAAGTCAGGTGCCCACCAACATCAGTCCTCAGAAGCATGTGCTCTACAACAATTCAGGTAAATACATACAGAATATTTCTTACAGCAGTGCTGGAAACTCGCAAGTTTAATGTGGTGGCCCAAAAGCTTAGCAGGCCTAACTTTCAGTGGCCCAAATTATCCACTAGCTAAAGTTTCCATTCATTTAGTACTGCCAGAAAGATAAATTTGGGCCACTGAAGGTCCTATTTTGGAGATTTCTGGTGGCCCGAAACAAAAATTAGGAGCATTTGCCCACCGGGCCACTGGCCGTTTCCAGCAAGTTACAGCACCAAACAAGCAGACAAAAAAAAATCACATCTGCAAAATCTTGATCTATGCTGTTTGCAAATTCAGCTATTTTCATTTTTGGCACTTTAGAGGCACATCAAATATTTTCCATGTATGAACTACACGAAACTGTATGTCCTAGTTGGGGATGGTTCTGTAGAACACTGTTGGCAAAATGTGCAGATCCTGATCAGACTGCTCCTAAAAGCAGTCTGATCTGGATCTACACTGTTTTCTCAGGCATTTTAATCAAGATATTTGCATTAATACATTACAGAACAGTAAGTTTGAACATCAGTGCTAGTTATAAGATGGAGTTTTAATGATTTCTTATTTATGTAGTGACTGCCTAATTATACCCCCGGCATACGAAGTATGTCGAGGGGTATATAGTTTTTGTCTTTCCGTCCGTTCGTCCGTCTGTTCGTCCGTTCGTTCGTTAGTTCGTCCGTACGTAAGTTAACATTTGCGTTAAAGTTTTACGTTAAGTTTTTAGCTCACCTGAGCCGAAGGCTCACAGGTGAGCTTATAGTATAGGCAGGCATCCGTCGTCCGTCGTCCGTCGTCCGTCCGTCAATATTTTCAAACGACATCTCCTCTGAAACTACAAGGCCCATTGTTACCAAATTTCATGCATAGCATCTATAGGCAGGGGGAACCAAAAGTACTGTTTTTTATCCAAATCGCTTCTGAACTTTGGTTGCTATGGCAACTTAAAGTTTCCATTGACTTGTATGGGAAAAATTTAAAATTTGCATTTATTGCTATGTCACTGCAGATATTTTGACAAAACTTTTACAGAAATGTTCCTTGAGTATTCCTCTATCAACCACATGAACTTTATGTAAATTGCACAACATGGCAACCGAATGGTTAAAAATAGAAAAAATATTCAAAAATCATCTCCTCAGAAACTATGCAACCAATAAAGCTCAAACTTCACAGAAAGGATCTTAGTACTAGCTTCTATAAAAGGACTGTTTTTCTTGGCAATTGCTCTAGCAGTTTGGTTGCTATGGGAACTTAAAGTTGCCGTTGACTTATAATGGCAAAATGGAAAATTTGCATTTATTGCTATGCCACTGCGGATATTTTGACAAAACTTTCATAGAAATGATATACCTTGAGTAGTCTTTAACCAGCCATGTTAAATTTATGCAAATTGCGCAATTTGGCTGGTTGCCATTGCAACCGAATGGTTAAAAATAGAAAAATATTAAAAAATCATCTTCGCAGAAACTGTGTGGCCAATAAAGCTCAAACTTTACAGAAAGAATCTTAGTACTAGCCTCTATAGAATTGCTGTTTTTCATGGCAATTGCTCCAGCAGTTTGGTTGCTATGGCAACTAAGAGTTTCCATTAACTTATAATGAGGAAAATGGAAATTGGCAATTTTTGCTGTCTAAGTAACTGCAGTTATTTAATTTTTTTCTACAGAAATGTTTCTTGAGTAGTCCTCCACGATTCATATGAATTTTCTCCAAATTGCTGAATTTGATTGGTTGCCATGGCAAAATATAGTGTAAATTTCGAAAAAAAAAAAATCTTCTGCTCAGAAGCCATATAGGGGATGAAGCTGATATTGTTCAAATGTGTTGATGACAGTAGCCTCTACATAAATTTTATTCTTTTTCTTCCAATCCCATAAGAACTTTGGTTGCTATGGCAACTTATAGTTTCCATTGACTTATAATGGGAAAAGTGAAGCCATGAGGGGGATGAAGCTGATACTTAGCATACATATTAATAATTTTAACCTCTACCTAAAGTATGTTTTATATTATCATTGCCCCCATGTGAATTTGTTGCTATGGCAACTTAAAGTTTCCATAGACTTATAATGAGGAAAGTGGACATTTGCTATTTATTTCTGTGTTACTGCAGATATTTTGACAAAACTTCACAGAAATGTCCCTGGAGTAGTCCTCTACCAGCCATATGAATTTTTTCCAAATACCTGATTTTGATTGGTTGCCATTGCAGCTGAAAGGCCAAATTTTCGCTTTTTTTTTTTTTCTCGCCAAAGATCTTCTGAGAAGCCATTAATGGGGGATAAAGCTTATTTTTTTTTCATAAATGTTTGTGATATTATCCTCTACATAAATGGTGTTTTTTATTGCTGTTGTGCATGGTGTTTTGTTGCTGTAACCTCAGTGCCTCAGTGCTCAGGTGAGCGATATAGGGCCATTGGCCCTCTGGTTTTCTTTTGCTTCTGTTATCCTGAGCTTGTTCATACGTGCTTAGTGTTACCACAGGATGGATACTGATCAGTGTGCAACACCTTGATGCTGCTGCTGGCTAAAGGTCAAGGTCACAGACTTAGAAATTTGTATAACAGTTGCGTTAAAGTTTTGCGTTAAGTTTTTGATTTTGCTGTGTTTTCCTGAAAGCCTTTTCTGGAACTTGTTAATAGTTGCTTAGTGTTACTACAGGATGGATACTGATCAGTTTGCATCACCTGGATGCTGCTGCAGGCCTAAGCTCAAGGTCTCAGACTTAGGACTTTGTACAACAGTTGTGTTAAAGTTTTGTGTTAAGATTTTGCTTTTGCTCCATTTTTTGAAAGCTTCTATTGGAATTTGTTCAGATGTGAATAGTGTTACTACAGGAAGGATACATATTAGTTTGCATCATCTGGATGCTGCTGCAAACCTAAGGGCAAGGTCACAGACTTGGAGATTTATATAACATTAGTATTAAAGTTTTGTATACTGGAATGGAATCTTTTGATGTGTGACTAGGTTTAAACAGTTTTGATGACATCATCTGACTGCTGCCGCTGACTGTTGGTCAAGGTCACAGACTTTGAAATTTATATACCATTTGTGTTAAAACTGAACTTTAAGTTTGTATTGTCTTGATGGAACCCAGTGATATGTGACTACATGGGCATGTAAAGTTTATTTCCTGTAGGCAGTGGCGCTGGCCGGGGGTATACGTGAGCCCCTGCTCACTTGCTCTAGTTTAGAAATTCTTTTCTCATTATGTGCCTCATATCAGCCAAATCAGGAAGAAATGGTGTATTTTAAATGGTAGTAATAGTAGTGCATTAAATCCGATTACTTATTTAATACTATATCCTGATATGGCTGTTGTATGTTGCATAATTATATATTGATGTAGAAGATTTAAACTTAATTTCAACTAATGCAGGGTTAGTGAAGGCAATGGTAACTTGCATTTGTATAAAAATCTTGACAAAGCAGAAAATTTTACTGGCTCACTAGTGAAATTCTTCATGAAGTTAATTGTTTGTCTAAGATTTACGATGTTTAATAGTATTTTTATCGATTGGTAATTATGGGTCTAAGGCCTAAAGGTGTGCAAATAAGGGGCCTTAAAATCATGTTGTGTGCCTTTGACTCAGTCAGGCTGCTTGTAGTCTTATGGATTCTAGATTTCGCTGAAACATTCAAACACTAAGTTTGAGAACAACCAGTTTTAGAGTCATTTTAAAATGTGCATACTGCAGTCAGGAAAATCAGTCAGTGTTTTCACAACATTTTTGCAGCTCCAAGTACCATGCTGAGAGGAGTTTCAGCACCCACACACTTCACACAAGGTTTCTCGAGGTGTTTAAGGCATTGACCAATCAGAGACTATGTAACAGGTAAGCCATTGACCAATAATGTAATGGGTAAATAATTGACCAATGTAACATGTTAGTTATTGATGATTCTGAGACTATGTAACAAGTGAAATGTTGACCTATATGAGGACAGTGTGGCCTAATGGATTGAGTGTTCACCTATCATGAAGGTGTTGTTGGTTGACCCTCACTGGCAGCTTGTGTATGGTCAGTTTCTTCAATCCAGTTTACCAGGAAAACCTTACCCAGTATGCTCTGAGCTGGAAGTATTGGTATCAGGCAGTGTCCCTGAAGGTAGAAGGTATTGTCCACCTTATCAAACCTGCAAAACTGCATGTGTGCATAGAAACAGGACATACACAGGTGACATGCCTGTTATGGTTTCACACCCAGCGACTGTGGCCTCAGTAAACAAGCACAAATAAGAGCTTATTCTGTCCATCCTTTTGGCATCATCAGGGCCAAGCACTTGAACCTTCGTCAATGCATACAGCCTGTTGCTTGCGGTCACAGTACACAAAATTTAGTCACTGACATATTTTGCCGAAATCCAGACCTGACTAAGTTTTCAGAGTCAGCCCTGTGAAAGTTAGGAATGACTAAAGTCTTTATCATATGACATCACTGTTATATGTCATGTCATGTCATAAAAATCGTATGACCACAGTGTAATAACACTTTGGCGCATACACATAACGTCATTGACAACATCCATGTCAACAATGCGTTTTCTTACTGATATAATGTTTAGTTTGAAGGCGTTAAAATCCCATTTCTAAAGGTACCTCATATGATAAACAGAATCTTACACTCATGGTCATTTCATATGAAATTCATGAAACTTGCCAAAGGCTCGTTTCATAAATTTCATATGAAATGACCACGAGTGTAAGATCCTCTATTTCATGAATCATAATTATGTAGTAGAGCATTCCTAATTTATACATTTCTTTTGTCAATATGATGACATTTTGTCTTCACCATATTGCAGTGATTGGATGGAATGGGCCCCTCCAGAGAATATTCTGCGGGTCCTCATGTGCTTGAGAATAATGATGCGGGATTCCAAATATCAGAAACACTTCTTTGATCTCGGTGGAGTAAAAGTTCTTTCAGAGGTTTGTTGGTATTTAACTCCATTCTCATTGGCTGTATGTTCCATGGCAGCCATGACATATGAGCCGCGACACGACAAAACCAACAATGTAGTTGTGCGCCCAGCGCAGACTCAGATCAGCCTGGGCATCTGCCCAGTCTGATCAGAGTCTTCACTGTCCGCTTGGAGGTAGCTTAGACCCTTAGCTACCCTTTAAGCGCTTAGCAAAGGGTCTGATGATACTGAGTGGATGCCCAGGCTGATCTGAGTCTGCGCTGGGGGCACAACCACATTGTTGGTTTTGTCGTGTCGCGGCTCATATATGTAGCATTATATCCAGAATAATGTCATATTGAGGCTGATTCTGTTTTAATTGGTTAAGATGCCCAACTGATTTGAGTAATTGCCTCAAAGTCAAAAGGGACCAGAATTATTACTTTGAGATGACAGAAGTTACAGATAAATGGAAAAGAAATAAAAGATGCAGAAAATTTAACCAATATAATTACAAATTTGTAATATAGGTACTAGCAAACTGCTCTTATCTTGCAGTAATTGTTGTTGTTATTTTCCAGTAGGGAAATAGAAAAAGAGCACTATTAATGAATGACCAAGATGTGGTGCAAAAAATGCATGATGGCAAATCATTACATTTATATCATATTTTAGTTATAATAAGTAGATTGTTCAATAGTTTTACCATGTGGATTACTGTTCGTCATACAGATGCACCACCACAAGAATGAGCCATACCTTTTCTTTATGCATGAGCTGTAAACTTAAATTGCTAAAAGAGCAAAATGAAACATCCATAGTGTCTACTCCCATGGGCATAGACAATCAGTATTTGAAATAATGAGGAGCTTTCTGTGGGACCTTTCTGTGGTAATGAGTTTTATTTTGTTCTTTGCAGCATTTTGAAACAGCGACCCACAGTTACCTGAGTTATGGTGATGGGCCATTTGTTGTTGATATTTTAAAAGAAATGACAAGTGAGTACTTTGTGACTTTAAAAAAAAAAAAAATGATACTATAAGAAGTTTAAAATTGAAACATCTTAATTATCACTGTGCCCTAATATGCTTAAACTTAGGGACATCATAAAACCATTAATTTTCCATTTGGAACAAATGGAAAATTAATGGTTTTAGGTGTCCCAATACTTAAGCACATCAGGGAAATGGTCCTAAAAGTGGAACACTTTCAGTTTAACAATGCAGCTATGGATCCAAAAGATGCAGATGAAATGGCAAACAGCAGCCATATGCTGTGACCACATACTATAACAAATTGTAAGGACCCTGCACTTTCGAGGTGTAATGCAGGTCCACTACACATACATTGATATACAAATGAAGCAATGTTATTTAGAAACTGTATTTCGGACACTTCTTTATATTTCCATCTTTGGGATTAGGGTAAAGTTTTGTATCTCAATAGGATATATCAACTGTGAATAAGGTTTAGGTACAATTAACAGTAATAAGCAAAGTATATCAGAGTTTTCAGTCTACATGAGAACAATACTGATGTTGAATCTTTATTCTTGAACTTTATTTTTCAGACATATTTCAGAAGCTATCTTCCGTAGTTGGGCAACAAGAGTGGTTGATAGCCTGTGGGGCCCACAAGGTATGTTGTAGATTTTAATATTGCCAAAACTAATGTACCTGAATATCTTTGTCGCAAATACTCAGCACTTTTCATACTGATCTGTCGTATTTTTCAAGCTGGAAATCTGAAAAATTTGTCTTTTGCCTTACCTACGGCAACTTGCCTGTCATCTTTACCCAACTGGGGATAATTAAATACAATTTGATTTGGCAAATAGGAGAGGTAAAAAAAGCCACTGTTGGCCTCTTGGAAGAAAGGACTGAATGTGTTCAAGTGAAAGTGGGACGGAGTGGGATGGGAGCATTCTTAGGTGTATTTCAAGTCAGTACCCAGATGGATGTTGTACCACATTAAGTATTTTATTCCGTCAAAAGACGGGAGCTTATCCTTCCATAATTACCCAAAGTGTATATATCATCTTGTGCAGTTTAGGTATAAAATGGGTTTTTCTCTCCCAAAATAATCCCAAAGATCTAGACCCATCTTACAAGATGGATCTAGATCTTGGAGATTGTTTTGGATGGGAAAAAGCATGACTTATAATAGAAGGAATTCTGTAAGACAAGCATGGTGTTTTTTGGCTGGGAAAAAACATATCTTATAATCGAAAAAATGTGGTAAGCCAAGGGTGGTGAGAAATTTGTCTTATGCTACGTGCTAACTTCAAGGACGCTTCCTTTGAAAAGAATATACATAAATCAAAGCATTGTAATTTAGGTCAGTAATGCTAATACGTTCACTTCAAACTAAGAATACAATAAGTGAAAGAACATTGTGGCAGACCTCATGACTAACATATCTGAGTTGATTTGTTTTATGTTACCTGTTAAAAAATAGAAAAAGCAAAATTTTTATGATGTAATTTGACCTTTCCCATTATGTCACCATCAAAAGACAGGCTTTAGAAATTTTATTATAAAACTTGTCTTAGGAAGGCAATTCTGACAACATCTTATGACCTGTATTTGAATTATAATTGAGAAGAAAACCAAAATTATGACTCCAGAATTTTTATGGTTAATTTGGAGCCCTGCATGACCACAAAAGAAAATATGTTAGATTAATAAAGTTAGCTTAAAGCAACAGACAGTCATTATCATTAAGAGCATTATTATGTAAGCTGATCCATAATTTATTATTTGATACAACAAAAGAATAACAATAGCTTTGTCAATATCTATTATTAAATGCCCATTAGTTGTGCCTTGTTAACACTTTGTCTTGTGCTAATAGATTTAAAACGATCGCAATACACCTTGGAGTGCACGTTTAAATTGACCGATAAACTCACTGAAAATGTCATCTTCTTTCGAGAAATGGGCATGTTGCCTTGTTCTGTAAAAATATTAAGTCGGCTTACACTCCAGAAGACTGTGTAAAATATACAGTAACCCTAACAAGGGTGGAATTCCTTCGTTACAAGTTACAATGGGGCCTTACATCATTAACTCTGAACATTTGGAGAGAACTGCTAGAGGGAACGTTGTATACAGATATCAGACAGAGTTTAAGGTCCTCACTGTTTGCCATCATTTTAACTCACTACACCTAAATAAAAGTATAGGAGGGTTTTTATTGTCACCATGGCATCAGGGTCCACATTAGCATCCGCATCCACATGTGGATGTTGTAGGGTTAACATAGTGGACTCTTCTGTCCGTTTGTCCATAAATCTGTTTGGATGAATCTAGTAAAAATTTTAGGGGTGTCAGGTTCATTCATTATTATCAGTAGAATTTGCTGGACAGATGCAAGTTCCAAGGTGAACCTTTAAATAAAGTATCTGAAATCTACAAAAGAGCCGCCACACAATACAATCAACAAAGTGGCATGTGCACCATGCGAAAACTTAGATCAGCGTGGGCAGCTGCCCAGTCTGACCAGAGCCGTAGCTTTGTGCATAAGGGTGGCTAAGGTTCTAAGCTAGCTCCATGCAGACAGCAAAGACTCTGATCAGACTGGGCGGATGCCCAGGCTGATCTGAGTCTTTGCTGGGTGCACATGCCGCTTTGTTTGTTTTCTTGTGTCGTTGCTTATTTAAGCAACTTAAAGAACTGTTAAGTTATTGAACATTGGAATCAATAAGATTTTGTGGCTCATATAATTTGATGATGCCACTGAAATGTTTTGATTATTACATCTGCTTGTGGTTTATTGAGTGGTTATCATTTTACTACATTATTGTTGTTAGAGATGTGTGAGTCACCTCATGCAAAACAATCTGTCTCATGCCATATGTTTGTCACACAAAGACTCCAAAAGGCACCTGTGCCATTTCCCTGGATGTGATTGAGTGAGTGAGTGAGTGAGTGAGTGAGTTAACTTGGGTTTAACATTGCCCCAACACATTGGTCATACAGAGATGGAACCTCATTTTAAAGTCTCATCAAATGAGCCGCGACACGAGAAAACCAACAAAGTGGTTGTGCGCCCAGCGCAGACTCAGATCAGCCTGGGCATCCGCCCAGTCTGATCAGAGTCTTCGCTGTCCGCATGAAGGTAGCTTAGACCCTTAGCTACCCTTTTAGCTTTTAGCGAAGAGTCTGATTGGACTGGGCGGATGCCCAGGCTGATCTGAGACTGCGCTGGGCGCACTACCACATTGTTGGTTTTCTCGTGTCGCGGCTCAAATAGATTAGAGGAGGGGGACGTCAAACCTGGGACCCCTGGATTTCATGGTAATCTTGCAAATGTAGAAAGGCCAAGTTTTGCTAATAGCAGGCTAGGTAGTGTGTTTTGTCTTTTTCTTCCTCCCCATTTTCACTCACCTTTGATGAAGGATCAGCTCAGTATAAGTGAATTTTCACGAAAGCTCGAAAGGGCTAAACAAAAAAAAAAAATAATAATAATCAGCTCCTGGAGTAAGGCAGGTTTCAGAATGACACTGTAGTTCATATCATTTCCTGTTATTGCCATTATTGGAATCTGTTCTCAGTATAGCTGATTTATTTTACAGTAGAATTAATATTGTTTCCTCTTACATCATGGTTTTGATGGGAAAACCTTTTATAATAGACATAAAATCAATTTACACCTGTTTATAGTGGACATGAGTCTTATCTCATTGATTTTATGGAAAATAATGAGAAACCTATAAGCTTCTGTTGTTTGGTCAGTACTCTCACAGCAGGGTAAAAAGTGAGTGTTCATTAGTTGTAGGAAGTACTGGTGGAAGAGGCGTTAGCATTTGAACTTGGCTGAGGAGAATCCCTTAGTCGTGTTCATGTCCAGTTTTTAATAATGGAGGCTTCCACTTTTAATTTAGACCAATCCAGCTTTGTTTTTAAGGGCTTTGTTTTAAGAACTGCAAAGTGAACACCCTGGTCAAGCTGCTGTCTGCTCTGAATCAGACTTTCATTCTTGGAAAACAAGATTTGTCTAAACTGTACCTTGAAAGTGTTTATTTACATGGAGTATTTATCTTATCGTCTTGGACCATTTATGCAAATTGACTGCAAAAGTCTTTAAAGCATCCCCATTCATCCATTCTTGATTTGTAAAATGAGGAAAGGTAAGATGCATGTATTTATAAACACCTGTGATGTCTAAATGCCCACAAATGCTTTTCATATATATGAGGCTTAAAACATTATTTTCTTTATTTGGTCAACTGTTCTTATTTAAGTGAAATTGCATTCTTCAGATGATTGATATTGAGGTTTGATCTGTTGAAGTATTTGCATAATGTGTTTTATGAAGTAGTTTGATACATGTTTAAATTTCTCCAAACAGCTTGTTGAGTTTTACAAAAGCAAACAGTGACATTGCAACACATTTCTCAGCAGTGCTCCGGATAAAAAGGGGTAGCAGGGGTCTACACTGTTTGCCATTCCATCTGCATCTTTTAGATGCATTACCGAATTGTAAAACCAAACTGCTCCATTTTTAGGACAGTTGTAATTAGTGTAGGTGTCCCAGTTTTGGTCTGGCCTGCAGTTAGCAGAAGCAAGACATACCGTATTAATTGTAATAAACGCCCCCTGCCTCTGTTCCACAAATAATGTTATATTATGTTGCATGAATTCTTGTTTGCTTAGCTGAATAATGTAGCTCTATGAAATGGGGTCTAATCTTAAAGGATAGAATTTGCTCTTAGAGGAGCAAATTCTATCCTTTAGGAGTAGACCTGTACTAAAAATGGAGGCACAAAATAGTAGAATTGCTTCTTTTGAAGTGACCTGTCTCCTTTATATTGCTTATTAGAGGTATTTTGGTACTGACTGATTTTGGTACTGACTGATTTACTACTGATTAACGCCCCCCTTCTGCAAAATGCAAGGCCCCCGGGCGTTTAGTAGGAGAAATACAGTAGGTATTACATTTCCAGTTTTGTCGGTATAGGGGATGTAAACTTTGCTTCAAGCTTTTGTGTATAGCTCTGCTTTGTGACAATGGGCAGACAGGCGAGACACAGTATTCCGCGGAACTCTTGTTATAATTTTTACGATACTTTCTTAGGTGGAGTTTAGTGGCGGTAGGTTTTGTTATTGCTGCCTGTATTGGTACTAAATAGATCCAATATTCCCGGATAAGGTATTCACAGATCAATACAGGTGGGAGAGGTGCTGAGACAGCATTGCTTTCACTATTGATTTTTACCTGAAATATAAACATGTTTGAGCCACGACACAACAAAACCAACAAAGTGGCATGTGTGCCCAGTGTAGACTCAGATCAGCCTGGGCATCTGCCCAGTCTGATCAGAGTCTTCATTGTCCGCATGAAGGTAGCTTAGACTCTTAGCTACCTTTTAAGTGCAAAGCAAAAACTCTGATCAGACTGGGCGGATGCCAAGGCTGATCTGAGTGTTTGCTGGGGGGCGCATGCCACTTTGTTGGTTTTGTCGTGTCGCGGCTTGTTTATTGATTGCTTGAGATGCTGTTGTAGGTTTTTCAGTCTTTTCATCTTCCAATATTGGGACACCTGAAATAATTAGTATACCATATTAATCCTATTAAATGCACCGGGGGCATTGCATTTGTGGAAGTGGGCATTCTTTAGAGCCAAAATTCCTCTGGTGAACAGTATTAATGGAGTATACTTTCAGCTGGAGGAACGCTAATATTTTTGCCTCCCTTCTCAGTAGGGGTCATCTATTAAAGAAAAGAATTTGCTCCTATTGGAGCAAATTCTTTCCTTTAAGAGTAGACGCTAGCTCAGGAGCTACCTCATCCAGAGAAACAAATAGGAAGTCATGCAAGTTAATATAAAACTATTTCCAGAAAAGAGGAAGGGGACATTTATTAGAGCAGGGGCATTTATAAGGATTAATACGGTTGTTGTCCTAAAGGATTAATACGGTTGTTGTCCTAATAATTGAACAGGTTGGTTTTACAATGTGGTAAAACATCCAAAAGATGAAGGTGGAATAGCAAACAGTGAAGACCCTGATCAGACTGCTCCTAACAGTCTGCACTGTTTTATCAGACCAATCTATCTGAATATTTAGAATTTTTGTGGCACTGAACCTTTAACCTTTAGCCTGTACAGGAGGTAACTGGTTGTCCAGGACAGTGCAATATGTAGAGAAAACTATAATTTTAAATCATTTTTGGGGGACAAATTCAAACTGGCATGGTATTATTTATATGATCAAATTTATTTCATTCCCAAGAAAACCCTTTGTGTATATATAGTAATATCTGGTTAAAGGGGTAAAATAAGGATTTACAATGACTTTATGCCCCTTTTATGTCTTTTTTATGTGCTTTTTATTCCTCAGAAATGGAAAACAGTACAGGGTATTAAATATTGAACATTTTAAGCCATTATATGACAGCTCGTAAAATTTCTTCAATAAATTTAATGTGATGGGGTACATTCCTTAGGACAGATAACTGTCATATGATTGGCTTCATGTGAGAAGGTACCTTTTACCAGCAGGACATGACGTCATAATGACCTTGCACTGATGTTGATGCATCGTGATTATGTCACAAGGGCGTAGCTACCTATACGCAAATACGCAGGTGCGTATTGAAATTTTGTCAAATTGACAAAATTTCAACACACACCTGCGTATTTTCATGCTGACATGTTAATTGAGCATAATTTTAATGCTGACTGCCAACAGACAGAAAATTTGAAATACCTTAGCGGATTAACCCCGTATCATTGCCCTCAGTGAGTATAAAGCATAATTGTGCGTACAGTGTAATTGCCCCTAGCTACGCCCCTGTGTCACATCGACATTAGTATGAGACCAGCTTGCACATATGTGTAGTCTTAAGGACTGAATATCTATGAATCCTGGCAAAGTTAACAAGCATTCCGTGGAAGGGGATGTTGATTTCCCGTCAATGCATTGTGATTAAAAAGAGCATAACCAGAAAGCTTGACAAAAAGCTTCTCACATTTTCTCGTAAAAAAGATGCAGTGTTTTTGTGTTTTACATTATGTTTGAAAATTTAACGTCTCATTAACTAATAAGGTTGTTAGTTTTGAACAACTGGGTCCAGATTATTACAATATTTAAAGTACAGATTCATATGAAGTCAGCACAAAGATACTATAAAAAAAATCATTCTGTAATGTCCATAGGTATTTTACATTATGACTCCTAATATAATGTGTAAGGTTTAAGAAATAGACCACTTGAAATTTGGACTCAAGGTATTGATGAATCAAAAATATTTCACTGAATGACTTATTGATTTGATTTACAAGTTCATGGGAAATCAATTATTACATTAATTTGTAGTATCCCATAAAAAGGGACCTTTGCAAACAGTGTAGACCTAGATCAGATCTGGCAGGATGTTGGGTTTGCAAACAAGTCTGCATAAATATGAATAAAGACCAATTGGACTGCTTTGATGTGTGCACTAGTGTGGGCCTTTACTATATTTTCCTTTGAGGCTCTCGGCAGGAAGCAGAATCACATGGACAGTCTCGGCAGGAAACCATTTTTCAAGTACATTAGTCTCTGCAGGAATGAAGAGTTCGCGGACAGTCTTGGCAGAAGCCAAATATGACGGACAGTCTCTGCAGGAAGCGAAAATTAGCGGAATCGATTATACCCTGTGTTTGATGACACAGGGATATTTACCGTGTTCAGGCACGTAATACTCTATACTTAAGCTTGTGTTTCACTGAGTTTGCAAAATTTTCACAGTAAGCCATTATAAGTATTATTAATGATATAGAATATACAATGTTTGGTTTTAATATTTTCCTTTCAAGTGAGCCGGCCCATTTAACATAAAATTTTTTCTCTGCTGGGGAGGCACTTAGGTTGGGATAGCTGATGTATTTTTTCAAACCTGTGTATTGAAAAGAAAGTGGTATTTGTTTCATTGACTATTCATCTAAAGTCTTTTAAAAACTGTGGTTTATGAAAGAATAAGTCACAATAATTAAGCCCAGTTTTGAGCAGTTTGAGAGTACTAGAAGTTGTGTCTCTTGGGTTCTAGATCAGTGCTCCAGATAAGAAGGGATATCAGGGATATTTCAGGGATAATTCTCCATATTTCTCCATGAAAATGTATGTCGTGACTCCTCATTAGAACGGTTCTAATGAGTGGTCTCAACGTATGGTTTCATTGAGAAATCAGAAAAATTATCTTTGAATTATCCTCAATAGCGCTTGATTGAAATTTATATTAAGAAATGGCATAGTGATATATGTTAGCTTTACTTAGTTTTGCAACTTACAGGTACAATTTATCACCCTGAAAATAAGTTGGGGAAGTAATAAGCAAGTAGAATGCATGCTTCAGTGCAGGTTGCACTAACACAGGACAGTGAGAACATGTTTTTGTCTAGTCATATTTGTTTAATGAGGCCATAGTCTGTGGATATGAAACCATATTAGGCACATAACCATTGTGTTTTGCATGCACAATGATGGTAATGTACAGTTTTGCCTGTTTGGTAAGGTGATGCCACTGTCGACATTCAGTGAAATTGCAGTCACTGACCACCATTCTGACACCTCTTTTTCCAACTCAGGGCACACTGGGTGCCTATTTCCTGGTCCCAAAAATCAATCGGACATGTCCCGCTAATAATGAGTAACAATGATGATAATGATTTTTTGATACCAAGGTTGACTGTTATCTCCCCCAGAGTGTTTCAAGTCAAATATATCATAATGTATGATAATAGGGCAACTCAAACACTCAAAGTCAATAGGATGAGTAAATACTAACAGATAGGCGGGGCTTCAGAAAGTCAAATTTTTGGTAATTGAGTACTGTTTTTAGTCAGATTTCCCGTCACAAAAATTTGTTGTTTGGTTATCAATAGAAGCATATTTCAGCAAGCTAGGATACTTGTCCCTTAGATTCACTATGCTGAGATGATTCTAATGAGATCATGAAACTGATATTTTCTGGGGTTAACCTCAAAATTAAGAGCCTATAAATCAATCAAAGAAGACACATTGAAAATTTTATCAAGAAAATTTAAGTATGTCATAAACCAGTCACAACAAGATATGCACTGGGTCTGCTGATTTTGTGCAGTTTGACCAGTGTCTGCCATCATTATGAACTGTCATGAATTTATACAACAAAACAGATGAGCATATTTTATGCATTTGTAAAATATGGCTTTTGGATTTGGGAAAAGTTGCCTTTTCCTGCAAACCCAAGTTAACAAGACAGGACCTGCTAAGACTAATGTGGTAAAAATCTGTCAAAGTTGACTATATGGCTGACCAGTCTTTGCCCAGGTAGAAACACATTTTTAGGCTTCAGTTTCATTGGCAATGTGAGACATGGGTGTGGGGGTCTGGTCTTTGCATCCCTGCCCCCTTCCCCCCATTGTTTGCCTCATTGGAGCTATTATGAAAATCAAAGCCTTGCAGACTTGTTCCAGTCTGATGTCAGGCTGACATTCTTTTCTTAATTTTATCGGTCAGTTGGTTTTTGGACCACTTAATAAAAGAAAACAGAATATACTTTGACATATTTCTCACCGAGTTCGAGTACAACCAATATGACACTATCAGCTTTTGAAGTGGGCTTGTGCAAATTGAAACAAAGCATGTAGAAGTTTTGTCAATATTTAAACTGTGGAGATACTGGACACAGTTCGGAATTCCAAACTGAAGTACGTCCAGTTTGTTTCAAAGATGTGCTTGAAGTGTGACACTAATCTCAGCTTAATCAATGTTTATAAGATTAACCCATTCACTCTTAAATACATGTATCTTAAATCATCTTACGGTATTCCCCTCTTAATTTGGATTTAATCCCAAAATGAAGTTTCAAACAAACTGGAGATTCAAATGAGAGGGCTAAATATCATGATCAGAATTTGTACTGATTTGGTGTATATGATTGAAGAGTTAAAAGACTTTGGGAAGTAGCTCTGCCATTTTCTTTCCAAAAGTTTGAAAGAAAGATGATGAGCAGGTCTTGGCAGGCAACAAGCATCCCTCTCCAAGCCACACTTACTGTTGCATTCTGCAGGACACATTAGCTGAGACATCAGGTAAGAGATGCCTACATATTAACTTGCGAGCCCAGGCATCCCCCAATGAGCCACCTAAACCCCTGTGTCTAAAGGAAATTTTGCCTCCTAGGGGTCAACTCTGAGAGGAAAGAGTTTGCAACTCTAGAATGAAAGAATTTGCATGTTAAGAAATCAATTCTTTCTTTTAAGAGTTGACCAAAAGTGGAACTGTTTTACTGGTTGCAAAAAATAGGGTAACGCTATTATTCTATTTCAGTCTCTGGTTTTACTGCTGTCATCCAATGAAATCATTGTACTTCACTGCTCCCTTCTTGCCCTCATCTGTCTGGCACAGAGTGCCCAGCCCCGACTGATCATTGGAGAACTGAACATCGTAGAACAGCTCCTGAGGATCATCCAAGACTACGATAATGTTTCAAAAAAGTAAGTTGTGATTTGACTTGGTCTTCATTTTTCTCTCACTTGATGGAATTGAAATGGATAAAGTAAAGTCTGTTTAGAAAAATTATTTCAAATAAATATCTTGAATTAGCATAGTGCTTGCATAGATATAAGTTGATAAACAGTTCTTAAATGAAACTGGACACGATATGTATTTGTGTGATTGCAGAATAAACAATGCACAGAACAGTCTCTTCGTTATACTATACCTGGAGTCCACAGAAAGAGTAGCATTACAGTGAATAGTATTGTTATATTTAGACTCAACTATGAAGTAATATAAGGCAAATGAGCATTGAACTGTGAAGTAATATAAGGCAAATGAGCATTTAATGCTCATTTGCCTTATATTTCTTCACAGTTTAGTCTCAATGGAAGCCATGATGTGATAGCATTATACTCAAAGTAGCATTGTAATGAATTGTGTTATAATTAGGATCTTCCATATAGTAGTAGGGTTTCTATTAAAGCTGCCCTGCCAAGATTGTTCCATTGAGACACAAGAAGATATTCTGAATGTTTTGGCTTTATCAGAACACTATTCTTCTATTTGTTCTTCTGTTGCAGACATGCAGCCAGCCTTTTGGGATTGTTATGTCAAGATGTTCAGACAAGAGAAATGGTCAAACTTCACGATGGTGTACCTATTCTTCTCAGGTAAACACAGACCCTTAATACCCTAGATTTGAAGTTCATAAAAATGCATAACACAATAAGGGGATACATAGTAGTATACTGAGACTAAATTGCAAAGGAATATAAGGCAAATGAGCATTAAAATTTATGCCCACTTGCCTTATGCTGTTTTCTCGTTGATTCGTGCCCCTTATTATAATTTGCCTGCTTTTGTGAAAAATAAGGAACCGGTAGATCGATTTTACTATTAAAGGCTGCAAATACACTTCTGACAGCATATCAACTTATTAAACTGGTGTGAATTTTCATTTTTACTATAAAATACGACACTGTCTTAGACTACCCCTCAGAGCAAATATCGAAAAAAGTTTCTCATTGAGTTCATGCCCCAGAATCAACAGCCAAATTTTCGAAATTGTTTTATTAGTCTGTCAAAATTTTCAATATGTAAAGACTAGTCCACACCATTTATAAGTAAAACTGGCTGTTTTATGGCATGGTATTTCATATAACAAGTTTGGACGGATTTTATTTGGGACCACTGAAATAAATTAAGGACTTTTTTTAAAATTTTGATTTTCTAACCAAATTTTTATTTAGCACTGACAACCATGTTTTTTTAACACATAAATGTTGTTTTTTTCAGTCTTTTCTACCCAAACAGTTGATCAAATTAATTACAGTCCTTAGCAAACCATAAAAACGAATCTATGAGAAGGCACGAATCCATGAGAAACGGGTATATATTCCTTTGTAGTTTGAGACTAAACTGCAAAGAGATATAAACTGCAAAGGAATGAGCATTTACTTATTGCTCATATGCCTTTGATAGCATGATATCCAGTATAGGGTTATAATGAGGCTGCGCTATACCAATAGACTGAATTACATTTGCTTTATTCTAATATTGCAGTGTTAAAATTTTTTGTATGCCTTATCAATTTACATGTACATATTGTGAACTTGTCAAGATAACTTTTAGTTTCAGTTTGACTCACACAACAAGTCAGATGTACATAAGAGAATTCAGTCATTTAGACAGTCTTAAATATAGACTGTTCATTTAATTTTCACATTGTCATGAGCACATGTATGAGTTCAGTAACTGAGGGAGACATGTGTCTAAACTGTTAAGTTAATTTTCATTTTGAGCACATGTATAAGAAATCTGTCATTGAGGCAGTCTGATATCTCGTTCATTGTTGAGTACATGTATTACAATCCTGTCCGTGAGACGGTCTAATAGCTAGACTACATTTGAGCCGCGACGCGAGAAAACCAACAATGTGGTTGTGCGTCCAGCGCAGACTCAGATCAGTCTGGGCATCCGCCCAGTCTGATCAGAGTCTTCGCTGTCCGCATGAAGGTAGCTTAGTCCCTTGGCTACCCTTTAAGTGCTCAGCGAAGAGTTTAATCAGACTGGGCGGATGCCCAGGCTGATCCGAGTCTGCGCTGGGCGCACAACCACATTGTTGGTTTTCTCGTGTCGCGGCTCATTTACAGGGAGGCTCTGTGGTCAAGTGGTTAGAGCTACTCATTTAATGGTGTAGAAAGTTTTGAATTCCAGCTTGGGTCAACTGGCGACTGGATACTCTTCCTGTCAACAGTAGTAAATGGGTACCTTTTTCAAATCAGGGAAGGATGAGGCAGTGAAAGGAGAGGGATGGACTCTGCCATGATATTCTCTGGATATGGCAAAATATAGGGATTAAGGCATAGAAGCTCATAATTTATTTAGCAAAACAGATTTTTGATACTCTGGTGATGAATAATTTTACAAACATTTGTTAATTTTTTCAGTCAACTGGTTAACGACAATGCCAACATGCTGTACCAAGTTGTCTGGTGTTTGGCTACCCTCTGTATTGACCCTGATGTGAGCAAGGATGTTCGACAAACTGGGGGAATTCCACTGCTTCTCTCCCTGCTTCAGTAAGTTGATTTGGAAAAGCTTCCATGAATTAGAAGTTAGAACAGAACTGCCTACTGAAGCACTGTAAACCCAGATCAGACAGTTCTTTAATGAGCAGTCTGATCAGGATCTGCACTGTTTGCCATTTTGCCAGTAGTATTTATCCTTATCAAACAAAACTGTTACATGAATTTTTTTATGTTTAAGATATGTACAGTTATAAACATCTGGGGTAATTCTTTGAAAATCATCCTAATGGCAAAAACTGTCTATTTGCAGGCCAGTCTTAGCAGTGACATAGGATACAAAAACAAAAAAAGACAAAAAGAAAATAGAGACACTAGACACTATTGTGGGCAAGGAAATTATATTTATTCGTGTAGTTTCTGATTGGGCATGGCAATAACAGTAGGTTAATAATGAACCAATGAAGCATCAGCAAATTGATTATGCACAAAATTTATGTTTCAGTGACCGTACATTTGTAACAGAGAGGAATGAGACCAGTGGGTGTGCTAGTGCTAGTCTACACGGGAGGTCACCAGCTGTCGATGAGGTATGTTATGTAAATATAACACAAAAGTATTGAAATATTTGAGTAAAGTCCTTTGAGCAACCAGAATGTGCAAGAATAAAAGAAAATATCTTTCGTTAATTAGTAGACAAGCTGATGTTAAGATAATGATTGGCTGTTTACAAAGCACAGCAAACCTGCTTATATGGTTACCTGTATTAAGGTGTCCCCTGTCTGTAGCAGTCATCTTTTCACAAAAATACAGAGCAAAGAAACCTGTATTAAGGACTCATTTGTCATTAGCAACCATGTGTTTCTCTTGGGTGACCCCTTTTGACTGTAAAAGTATAGAACGTAAACTTTGCTGTGACATGGTAAAGCCGGTTATTTTCTTTTGTGTGTTTTATTTCAGTACCCATCTGTGTAATCAGAAATATTTTTCTCCTATTTTCTAGTTACACATGTTGCTTTTGTCGCATGAAAGTTTGGATTGGCAAGCAAGTGAATTCTTTTACATTGTCACAAAAATTTAACGCATTTACTGTTGAACAGTCACAGCCAAACTTTGGTCTAACAGAGCATTTTGTAAAACAACAGGATAAAGGACGTTTTTATCAAACATTATTTCACTGTTTGCAAGGCTATATGTGTCTTTGAAATAAGGTTGACTTGCAGACACCAAGGCAAATGATCCTTGGATGTGGCTGGCGAAGACCTTGAACAATTTTCACTGCTTGCCAGATGAATATTAATTGTTAAAGAGTACATACATTGCTGCAGTCAAACTTGAGTCCTTGCTGTTTGCACACATAATCTTCACAACATGAGCCACATCATGTGACTTCCAACAATGTGGCAATTTTGTCATGTGATATTCAGATCATCCTTCTCATTTATACAGGGTAGTCAGAGACCACACTTCTGGCTCTGTGGCTTGGGTCACTTCCATAGATGGCTGATGTGACAAGTGAAGGCTCTGCTCAGACTGCACTTATGTGCAGTCTGATTAGAGCCTTTGCTTGTCACCAATACCACATTGTTGGAAATCACATGATGTTGCTCAACAGGCTATCTGCTCACACAGTGCAGTGCTCCCCAGACCATTAAGACATGTTGCTTGCAACATGCCTTCCTGTTCCAATTACCTTTGCAACATGCCTAATTTCCGGTGAAAATTTGTAAAAATTCTACAATTTCCATTTCTTAGCCGGTGAATTTGTTTTAAATGCATTAAGGATCATCAGTAATTATTTATAATGTAACTTAAGGCTAATTTTGACAAAGCATTGCTATTTTAAGGATTTTAAAAATTGATCAGCAAGTGAAAATCTGATTTTTGTGTTAAAAGCGACATGCCTTCTGAAATTTCTGGGGAGAACACTGCAGTGAATGGTGTGCCAACAGCAAGGACCTGCATTGGACTGCATGCCATTGTACTTGTAAACAGTATTCCTGGATACATGCACTGTTGGATGTCTATGCTGTTTAACTGATATTTAAACATCTGTATGTTCAAATTACTCAGAGTCCAGCCTGGGACTTTTCTCCCACAAGCAGACTACCACCGAGTAGTAAAGAGGCTCGAACTAAGGTATTGCTTGGTGAAAAACATCTACATTTTGTGATACCTGTGTGAAGTTGGTGTTATTTAATCATTTCATCATTGCACCGTTAACACGTCACCCTGATTGTCATATTTCACCAGATATGCATTGTAGAGGAATAAAGATGGCTTCCATACAAATGAGCTGTGGCAAACCAGCAACGTGGCAGGTGTGCCCAGCAAAGACTCAGATCAGCCTGGGCATCTGCTCAGTCTGATCAGAGTCTTCACTGTCCACATGGAGATAGATCAGATCATTCAAGGGCACAAGCCATTTGTGGGTTTTAACATGTCACAGCTCAAATACGGAAAAGTCAAAAACGATATGGGTTCCATATGAACACTAAATGATTGGAGATTACATCTGATCAAGCAGTGTAGACTTTATTGAAAATGCAGGAAGATTGACGTTACAGAAAGTATTTACCACAACATTTCACCATATATATCGGACAGAGCTGTCTCAGTAGAAACAAACCTGATAAGATGTTCAGTGTTGTCTAAAAATCTTATAAGGAGTAACGTGGTAAAATAAGTGTCCAGATTAGTTGAAAGAGTCTTGTTCAAGATCATGCTTGAGGTCTGTGAATATTTAGCATAAATAAAATATGTTCATAGAGAAAATTAAAAAGAATGTTAAGATTTTCACTCTCAGAATTTAGTCATCTCTTGAATTTAGTGTTTAAGTTGTCCACAGGCATAGGTTCATACCATTTATCATCATGCTAGTTAGAGTTTGAACTTTTCATTTTGCTGTTATTTACTGGTGATGGTTCTGATCGCTGTTAGAATGTTTGAAATATTAAAAAAGATCTTGGCTGGTCCATGTTATTAGAATGACCATGCCAAATTATTTTGAAGCAATCTTTTTGTGATTCCTCACTTTATGTAACAATATTAAATAATTTTAGAAAAAATTATTTGAGAAAATCTTTCCTTTGATTATGCAAATCTACTTAAGCAATGATATTCATTGCCCACTCAAGCTGGCATGCATGGCATGCTGGTGATGTCATAGTGAAATCTGCTGCAAGAGTATAATGTGCATACCAGCTACGGCTTGCCTTGCATAGAAGTGTTAGTGCAGTAGTATAAGAAATTTAAACACTAAATCAAACAAAATTATTTATTATCATGTTGTCTGCGTGTGGTTTAATAAGAAAAATCCTAAATTCTGAGTAACTGGAGCTCTACAAAAATAATGATGCAAACTTTTATGTGTAACTACAAGCAAAACACAATATTTTACTAAGATATTCCAGCTTTATTCAAGGCATACCACTTAGCTGAATATGCAGTCATACATTCTCATCAGAGTTATTTTGCCGTTTGTGAAAGTTTCAGCCCATTTCACATTCATACATTTTCCCCTCATATACACTCTATACCTGTCATGTTTTCCTCAATACATTTATTTACCTGTCTTTAATATGTTTACCTCTAAGATAATAATATATTCCTTTACTGTCTTCTGATAAATTGTATTCCTTTAAAACTGCTTTATAAATAAATAAGTGTTCAACTAAAATTGGGCAATATATGTTCTAGTAAAACAAAAAGAACAAAATTGCAAAATTTAAGCTTATATGCATTTGGTTCTTTTATATCCGCAGTAATTACAGTTGTTTGGAAAATTGTAGCTGCTAAGTTTGTAATTTTAGCAGAATCATGCACAAAGGTGGCTTATCATGTCTGTGAAGGATAAAAAGTCAACCAGCCTATGAATCTGTTCACTTTAGCTGAAGACCTGGAGACAGTAGATTCCTACAGGTCCGTGTATGATGTATGAAAAAGGTAAAGGCATGAATATGCAGACTGATCTGAGCCTTTGCTTTTCACTTTTGCCATAAGTACCTTTTGTATGTCTTTGCTTGTTTTATGTGATTTGTTGTGGTGAAAATTTTTACTCTTTGTAAAGTTTATTTTTCTGATAATATATTCTTTTTTAACATGGAGATGTTACTTATTTCCGGCAAATAACAGGTACAACTGCAACATTTATAATTTGTGTATGTTAAAAAATTCTGATTGATTGCCTCTTTTCAGAATTGGTATCTGTTGTGTTTGAATTGCAGTATAATATGGTAGTATCCCATTTAATAAATGTTCTTTATTTATTTACAGGCAGAAGAATTCATGGAATTACAGTACAAATTGAAACAGGGTAAGCTTTGACATTTCTGTTTCTTTATATGACAGAATAATAGTTCTTGTTCATCATGCCACAATAGTGTGCATGCTTCATTTATTTAAAAAAACTTACCAAGATTTTTTACCAATCCCCTCAGCTTACTGTTCAATGGAAGCTTTAATCAGATGTGTTAAAAAGGCTAGCTTGTAAATCCATGTACATAGACACAATTTGTACAGATTTTGAGCTTTATGGCAACATTTACCAGCTGCAGTTCCAAGAAATGGAACCTCATTTAAAGTTGAAAAGATTTCCACTTTCAGTGGGGCTCAAACTCGGGACGTCTAGATCAATAGGCCAGTGCTTAACCTTGGCTACTGGGCTCCTCTTAACAATATTAAATGGAACACTATATTTTCAGCATGTTGTGGAGCCCTAGCAGAACTAGTTCTCAATGACACCAATGCTCAACAGATTGCCCAGGGAAATGGTGTCTACTCACTAGGACTACTAATACTGCCGCCATCTTCTAGCTGCTCGGCTAGAGAAAAGAAAGCTGCTCAGATGTTACAGGTAATAACCAGGGACAAGAAACTTTGATTAATACTGTCATATACATATTAGCCGCGACACAATAGAACAACAAAGTGGCATGTGCATGAAGTGAAGACTCAGCTCAGCCTGGGCAGCCACCCCGTCTGATCAGAGTCTTCCCTGTGCACTTAAAGGTCTAAACTTGCTCCATGCAGACAACAAAGATTCTGATTAGCCTGGGCTGATGCTCAGGCTGATCTGAGTCTTTGCTGGGGGCACATACTACTTTGTTAGTTTTGTCATGTCGTGGCCTATATACATGTTCTATCATACTCATGCTGAGGGCACATAACACTTTGTGACTGGTGTTGGGAACTATTAGTTTTAATGCAAATGGGTACATTTGATGGGGAAGCAATGCAGCTACTTTCATTCTTGTCTTCCTGTTCAAGGGGGGTCAACCCTTAAAGGAAAGAATTTGGTCCTCTAGTAGTACATTATTTCCTTTAAATGAGTGGACCCCTTTTGAAAGGTTTTCGTCATTCAGGATAGCAAACAGCAGGTCACAAAAGTTGTTGCCCATTGTAAAAATGGTGAAAAAATTTGGAGATGTACCCATATTCCTTAAGCAATACTCTAGATGATCCCAGTATTTATGAAACAACAGACAAAAGAAAAATACTGTAATGTACTTAAGTATTGAGACACCTTAAATAATTTTCTATTTGTCCCAAAATTTAGGCACATTACAGAAATTTGGTTGGGATAAAATTAGGAGCCCTTGATTTAGACGAGAAGTAAGAAAATCCAGTTCATCCAGTGTGAATATTAATTCATCATATATATTCGGTTATAAGAGGGAGATTACTCTTCCAAAGTTATCGCAAATATTTAGGCCAGTTGTATGATTCAGCTATTAAATGGTGCTTTCATTTCCAAAATAATCATCCATCATACGATACAGGTTTAGGTATTTGAGATTGGTGGGGAAAATCCCGGTCCTGTAACTGAATGGATATGTATTTGGAAAGAACTAGGCTGTCTAAACAGTGTAGTTATATAAATTAATTTCCGTGGTTCTATTATACTTTCTTCATTACAGAGGTTTGCATTCCGAACTCTACGGTTCCTGTTTAGTATGGAGAGAAATAGACGGTTGTTCAAGAAATTATTCCCTCCTGATCTCTACACAATGTTTATAGACATAGGGCATTATGAAAGAGAGTTGTCAGCATATAAAAGTTTGGTTCAGCATATAAATAGTCTGCCTGTAAGTTGTATTTATACCATTACTCTTCCAGTACCCATTGATTTTAACAGTAACAACTGAAGTGATGCAAAAATTGGGTGTAGATATGGCTTAAATGAAACATGAGCTGTGACACAACAAAACCAGCAAAATGGCATGTTCACCCAGCAAAGACTCAGATCAGCCTGGGCGTCCACCCAGTTTGAGCATAGTCTTCGCTGTTGGCATGGACGTAGCTTAGACCCTTAGCTACCCTTTAAGTGCTTAGCAAAGATTATGATCAGGCAGGGTGGGTGCCCAGACTGATCTAAGACTCTGCTGGTCACACATGTCACTTGGTTGTTTTTTTCATGTCGTGGCTCATATGTTTTTCTGACCATGGGAATATCATGTGGTATTTTCAAAGAGGACTGTGTTTACTTTGGCAAGTACTTTGCCGCAAAAGTACGTTTTTACCATATTTGAATTGCAGCTAGTTAGCACTTGTTGCAGTTTACTTATAATCATGTGAATGTGACTGGAATTATTCCAGAGTTGTTGGATAAAGGACCAAGACATTATGCTGTTAAACTTAAAGATTAATATGATGCATTCATCGGCATTTCTTAAAAATAATGAAAACTCGTGTATATTACTTTAAGTAATTTTGGTTTCATCATAAAGCATGATAAGCACAATGTACAACCTTCTTACAGGCTGATGTAATAGCTGGAATTCAAGAGAACATAATGGAATTAAATCAGAACAGAACCCCCACCCACTATATCAAAGACTATGCAGTATTTGAACATCTAGGTTCAGGAGCCTTTGGTAGTGTGTATAAGGTCAGGAAACGTGGAGGACAGACTTTCCAAGCTCTGAAAGAGGTTTGTATTATTGGTAAACTTACTTAGTATAGCTTTGGCCATTTTATGACCTTACCGTTTAGATACATGTTCTGAAGGAACCTTATTGAAAAATTCAGACTGCAAAGATCAGACTGCCAGAGCTACTTCCCTTGATCATGTACCTATTCACCTAAAGACAAAACTTCAGATTCTATTTTTCAACAAAACATGAGCAGCAACACGAGAAAACCAACAAAGTGGTTGTGCCCCGGCACAGACTCAGATCAGCCTTGGCATCCGCCAAGTCTGATCAGAGTCTTCACTGTCCACATGGCGCTAGCTTAGATCCTTAGCTACCCTTTAAGCACTTAGCGAAGAGTATGATCAGACTGGGCGGATGCCCAGGCTGATCTGAGTCTGCGCTGGGCGCGCAACCACATTGTTGGTTTTGTCGTGTTGCGGCTCATATGTCAGTTGAGCTCGTTAGAATACTTCTTTAGCTTAGTAATAAAAATATCCATCAGTTTACCAACATTTACCAGAATGCCTGAACTTCATTTCAGATAAATCTGCTGAACCCAGCCTTTGGTAAGACGACAGGAGACAGAGACAAGAGTGTCGGTGAGATGATCAATGAACTTCAGATTATGAGACAAGAAATGAGACATCCCAATATTGTACGATACCATAAAACATTCAAAGAGGGTTAGTAATTATGTGTTTATACATAAAGCAGCAATTGAAAATTTTCTCATTGACTCAAATAAGCAGTTTAACCATAGCATTTCATTTTGTGATACATGTAGGTAGGTTGGTTTTATGTGTGTATATTCTTTAGGGCTGACTATCATCCCAAATTTTGACTATCACGATACTATCACTATCGGAGAAACCCCTATCATGATACTATTACTATCAAGGGTCTTATATCACGATACTATCACTGTCACTGAATATTGCAATTTCTTAAGAATTCAGATGATTTCAGTAAGTCCATCATCTCTAAATTGCATACCAGTGCTGTCCACTTTGAGTGTAAGCTTTACCACCATCTTAATTAAAGTTTTTTGATGCAAAGCAGACACCTTTTAGTTTCCTAAATGACATTTGTTTGGAAGACAAGTGTCAAAATCCAGTTCACAAGGAGAAAATCTACATGAACAAAAACTATCAAGACTATCGATAGCTGAAAGCACTATGGGCGATAGTTATCGATAGTTGAAAACACTATCATGATAGCTCTATCAAGACAACCACTATTACGATGCATCGATATATTGATGTATCATTACACCCCTAGTATTCATTTAGTTTTTTTTTCTCAGGAGTTTTGAATTGATCGCTAATTCAATTGATTAGTTCATGAGAATGTCTATACATAAAAAAGTAAGAATGACAATAAATTATAATCGGAAAATAAAATCTGAATGTTGTGCAATTAACTTACAGCTTAAACTTTTGTCAAGTTTTCTGTATTAGCTCTGTGCTCTGACAAGCGAGACACCATATTCCATGGAATATTTGTGTTGACTTTAGAATGATAACACTTTAACTGATGTCTTTTTGGCAGAAAATATTTACAGGTTGTTAATGTCTGTAATTTTGTACAGTTTATCAAGTCTTATTGTTTTATTTCTCTATATTGTTGTGTTTCTCTTGCTGTAGGTGACACATTATTTATTGTGATGGACCTTATAGAGGGAGCCCCGCTGGATGAACATTTTAACTCATTGAAGGAAAAAGGGAACAGATTTTCGGAGGCCAGGATATGGAACATTCTCATACAGGTATGTCAGATTACTGTATGTCAGCTCTCTTTCATTCATTGTATAAACTTGAGAAAAGTTACTGCTTTAGTTACTGAGACAAATTACTGTTGAAAAAAAAAAAAAAAAAAAATCAATGGATAAATAGTACATGTCCTTGATAGAATGCCATGTTGGTAAAACACCTTTAAAACACCCAATTCAAATGTTCATCAATTTAAAATGGCTAATAGCCATTTTAAATTGATGAACATTTGAATTGGATATGAGTCAACACCAAAAACCATGTAGGTGTAGTAGCAAAGATTATGCAGCTTTTCCAGCTCCTGTTTAGAAAGACAGTTTTCAGGAAGCTAAATGGGTACTATTCTGGGTAAGCAGCTCTGTGACATTTTCATTTTTGCCTCCTTTCTCAGTGAGGTCAACTCCTCAAGGAAAGAATTTTCTCTCCTAGGATCAATTTCTTACCATTAAGAGTAGACCCCTTTCTGAAGGGTTTCATCATATAGGGAAGCAAATAGGAATCCATAGAAATTGTTTCCCTTGTAAAAATGGTGGTAAAACAGGGAAGTGTGTAAATACACCTTGAAAACTAAATCAGCCTTAAATGGTGCTTTGAATTGGGAAAAGAAGAAAAAGAGTAGTGAAACAGTTTATGTTCTTTTTTTTGCAGATGGTACAAGCATTGAGATATCTTCATAAAGAAAAAGGAATTGTTCATCGAGATCTCACACCCAAGAATATTATGCTGGGAGAAAACGACAAAGTCACTATTAGTAAGTTGCTTTATGACTCAGAAAAGGACCTGTCTAGAAAGGAATTTAGGCTCTTAACATTGTTAAGAATCTGCCTGTTTTATGTTAAAGTACAATATTCCATTAAAAGACAGGAGTTATCCCTCATTACTTACTGCAGATGGCAAATGTGTAAATCTTTCTTGTGTAATTCACCTATAAAATGAAGTTTTCTCTTGCAAAACAATCCCAAAGATATAAATCCATCTTACAAGATGGATCTAGATCTTTGGTATTGTTTTGGAAGGGAATGAGGTTTTCTCTTGTAAAACGATCACAAAGATCTAGATCCATCTTACAAGATGGATCTAGATCGTTGGGATTGTTTTGGACGGGAAAAAAACTCTGTTTTATCGACAAAGAAATACAGTATTATTATAGAACACTTACATTGAGTTACATTTCATGAAGTTATGTTAGATACTCATCTGTTTTAAAACATGGCAGTAATACATCTATATAATGAGACATGCAAAGTCATACCAGGCATAGAATTAGGGCTTTGCTAAAGTTCTTTGCCACCAGTGATAGTTAATATTAGCAATATTACTTACATTTTCAGCTGATTTTGGTTTAGCCAAGGTCAAAGGTACAGACACCAGTAAGATGACCTCGGTGTGTGGGACTATACTTTACTCTTGGTAAGAAATTTTGGATTAATTAAATAAACATTCTCTTTTAAGTTCTAAGTATTCAGAGAACCAACTCTTAAAGAGAATGTTGATTTTGTATTGCTGGCTTTTAAAGTTATATTGAAATGCACTTCTTTTCTGACTAGAAAGTTGTGTTGCTGCGGTAGTCAAGTGAGAGAGTGGCTCATGAGATTATGATGTTACGGCAACAGCACATAGTTATTTTATGGCTAACTTTATTGAAATAGAAAAAAATGCAATTTTAAACTGAAATGCAAACTTTTATATCCTGTAGTAAGAAAAGGTAATTTTGAGAGTTTTCCTTATCAAGAGAACCAGAGCTTTGGGTAAATTGAATTTGTGGACAGAAAAAGATGAGTTTTCCCCTCAACAGTTGTAAGACACACCACAGTGGATTTCTGTAGAAAATATTAGATTTTCACCTTTAGATTTTTTGTCCTGCTTGGAGCTGTGATTTATCATGCATCTGCTGCATAATTCACCTGATAACAGGGGTATGATAACATGATGTGATATCATGTCACAGTAGAACTGCGCTTGCGCGAATGTTATCAGGTCATGCCTTAAGAAGCGATCTCTGAAGACGATTGGCTACACACTGACGTTGGCCATGTAATCAGCGTTCGCTTGGTTAATTGACGTCACCGACTTACGCCATAACGCATTTGTGACGTCAACAAGTTCGGACATGACTGTATTTGCTTTTCGTTTGTTTGAGTCTCTTTTAAACCTTAAAACCTTCTAATGATGCATGATAAATTAATAGAAAACCATGTAAGTGTCTTTTGATATCAAGTTATCAGGCTCGACCAGAAACAAGTCGGACTGGCTCGGCAAGCCTCGCCATTCCTACGCTGTTTCTGGTCTCTCCTGATAAACTTGATATCAAAAGACACTAACATGGTATTCTCTATTTTTATGATTTTTACAGCCCAGAAATGGTAGAGGGTCGTCCCTATGGTGAGAAGGCTGACGTGTGGGCCCTAGGGTGTATACTATATCAGATGTGTGTCCTAGATCCTCCATTCTTCAGCTTTAATATGCTGACATTAGTTAAAAGTGTTAGTATTTATGTTTTTTATGCATTAATGTTTGCTGGATACCAGGTGTATGGTTTTTAGCTCGCCTGAACGAAGTTCAGGAAGAGCTATTGCACTACCCCAGGCGTTGGTGTTGGCGTTGGCGTTGGTGTTGGCGTTGGCGTTAGTGTTAGCGTCGGCTTTAGCAAAATGTTAAAGTTTTACGTTAAAGTTTTTATACCCCGCCACACGTTAGTGGCGGGGTATTATGTTTTCAGGTTGGCCGTCCGTGTGTCCGTCCGTTCGTCCGTCCGTCCGTAGTATGTACGTCCGTCCGTCTGTCCGTCCGCACTTCGTTTCCGTTCGATAACTTAAGTATTTATGAATGAATTTCCTTCAAATTTTGCATATGCATTTTTATTGAGAATGTCTCGCTTGGGATTGTTAATGGGCAAATTTTGTTAATTTCTGATAGAGTTATGGCACTTATCAATGTACAAAAAATGGTTTCTGGCCTCTAGTTCCTTTACTACTTTGAGTGTCATGATGAAACTTCACAAACATGATCTAAGTAACAAAAGCTTTTTTATGAGCACCCAAATTTTATCATCGCGGGTTATCTGCCCCTGCCCTTGGACTATATACATGTAATAAAATCATGAAAAATTCCATATAAAACCAGAGTTTAAAGCAGTTTTTCTGAAACCTTCAGCAAATGTTCAGAGTGATGAAAGCCTCCAGTGATGCTCAAATTTACCCCAAGGGAGTTATCTCCCCCTGCCACTGGCTATATACATGCATAAATCTGGAAAAATCGATGTGTGAAAAAGGTTTGCAGTGGCGGGGTATCAGTCGTTTGCGATGCTTTTATTTATGTGATTGGCAAGGCGCTGTCAGGCGAGCTATCCTGTCCCTGTGACAGGCCTTGTGTTGAAAAACTCATAGAAAATGATAAAAATTGGTGGTTTAAATGACGTCATTCTGTGAACAACGGAATAGGTTTGATGGTAAAAGTGAAACCAAAATACTTGTCCCAGGGAGCAATGCAACATAAGGAAGTGTCATACAAACAAGTTGCGAATGTGAATAAGCGCACCTAAAATGAAGTTTGAACAACACTAGAACTCCACAATCAAAGCATGGATTCTGTTCCATTCAAACATGGCCTCAAACAGATATGCATATAGGCACTAGTGCAAGAATGAGCATCTATCTACTGCCTTATATTCCTAGTAGTTTTCATATACAGGAATTTTAAGGTATTGTTTTCATCCTTTGGTAGGTCAACTGTCCAAAATATTGTCAAAGCAACTAATACTCTATCCATATGGACCTTTAGATTTATTTTCCCATTGTCTCACCTGCAACTAGCCTAAGCAAGACATAAGTATTACTTTTCTGACATAAGAGTCAGTGGCGTAAGCTTTTGTTCAATATTCTGGTTTATCTTTGTTTTATGACAATGCACAGCCAGGAGAGACACAGCATTCTTGAAAATCTTATTTTTCTTTATACATTGCTTAAAGATGTGGCTGCTTTAAAGCAGGCTTTGCTTCTCACCTGTATTCCACCCCATGTTCACAATTCATTATGTAAAATGAGACGTGTACTTCTTTTCTGCAGATTGTTGAGGGAGTGTACAAGCCTATTTCTGGTGGCCTATACTCTACAAGACTTATTGATACAGTGAAAAGGTAAAACCTTCATACTTTTCCTCAATGATATGAGCAGCGACACAAGAAAACCAACAAAGTGACATATGCGCCAGCATAGTCTCAGATCAGCCTGGGCATCCGCCCAGTCTGATCAGACTCTTTGGTGTGTGCTTAAAGGGTAGTTAAGGGTCTAGGCTAGGTCCATGCTGACAGGGAAGACTCTGATCAGACTGGGCTGATGCCTAGGCTGATCTTAGTATGCGCTGGGTGCACAACCAGTTTGTTGGTTGTCTCGTGTCATAGCTCATACAGTGTACTTGCAGAGGCAGGGCTGCTCAATGATTCAATGCAAAGCTTGCATTTCATAAAAAATGGGTATGCCATGCTTTATACTCACATAAGTGCCTTTTTAATAGACATTCTGAATAGATATCACAATCCTTTATAGGCCAGAAAAATATCAAGTACATGCAAATGTTTATCTTTCTTTAATTTTACTGTTTTCAAATATGTGTTATTGTCTAATAGATGGCTATATAGATGGCTTATATTAGCTGTGTCATGAAAAGGGAGGTTAATATCAGTCTGCACATTTGCAAAGTCTGATTTTTCATGCCGTACCTTTCAGTTCTGTTGATATTTTAAGTAATATGCAACCTTCATGACGCAAATGACCCAATGGGTTGACACGTCGTTAAATTTTAAATCATCATCATCTGATTTTTCATAAAAAGGTAAAGGTTTTCCATAGCCTAGTGGCCGTAGGGGCAGTGGGGATTAGAGGCTCACAGTATCTTTGGCACAGCATCTGAAAGGCGGAGCCTATCCCTCTCCTTTTGCTGCCTTATATTTCCCTGATTTGAAGCAGGTACCCATTTACGGCTTGGTTGACAGAGTTTTCCAGTTGCATGATGGCAAAGCCTGGGTTTGAACTCCATCCTTCCAGTGACCTTCTACACTGTAACCAAGTTACTCTTACCTCTTGACTACGGTGTCTTTACTGATTCTCCATATCTTATTTATTTTTCAGTTGTATATGTCCATCCGCTGATCGACGACCAGATATCACTGCCCTGGCTGGCCAGATGGCAGATATCATGTTGAAACAGATGGATGTTATTACAAACTCTCAACATACACTGGAGAGAAAATTAGAGAGGGAGAGAAAAAGAACACAGAAGTAAGTTGAGGTTTCCTTACTGTTTTGATTGTGTTGCATCTTGCATTAGGACATGGGATAAAAAAAATTTGGTTTTATGTGATATTTTCTGTAGATATATTTATCCCTCATTTCATTAAATATGAAACTGCCATAGATTAATACATGCCATATAAACTTAGCCTTAGAGATAAAACTGATTCTCAGTCTGTATGATAATCAAGTTTTGGATGCTTTAAGCAGCTTACATAATTTTTTTTCTGAAGAAATCTTAAAACAACAGCAACAAAAAGGTGTATATTGAAAGCTGAGACTGTAAATAAACAGTCTTTTTACGTATGAAAGCACTGTAATTTTCCATGCGATGAGATCTAAGTAATAATTATACCATGGTTTGTCCTCCTGTACAAGGAGATAATCCAAGAGCTTTAGCGAGTGGATTATCTCTGGTACAGGTGGACAAACTGTGGTAAAACTATTTTCTACCACCCTTATCAGTGTAAACCTTGCTCATTACGAAATATTTTATGCTAAAGTTAGCGTCTCTGGCAAGGGTTTTATAATTAACTGTGCATCACAATGGTTTAAAGTGCTTTAAAGTTGCTACGGGAGAACTGCACATTGATTTACAGCAAGGAAGAGATTATTGAAATGAAACTATAAAGATTTTCATATGAGGATTCATGTATATTTCAGACATTTCATGGAAGCAAACCAGAATATGCAGAATTATCACAGATTATTCCTGGTGTCTCAGGAGCGCTATGACAAGCTGTCTAATCTAGCAGGCAGTGGAGGAGCTTGTGGGTTTAAAGACACTAGTATCAGTGATAGTACTTCTACAGACTCCCAACTGTCTCCCTCAGTCAATAGTGTGGAAGATGGTAAGGTACACTATTTCCTGTATAGAACATGATTGGCAGCAGTTTCATGAAAATAAGTATTTATTAAGCCCTGAAGAGGTATAAATGTCATTTTACAAATTCAGATATGTTCATGTTCATGCCTGTGTTAAAGAGCTTTAAACAAATCTGCTCTTTATGAATCTGTTATGTTGCCAGATTTTGAAGGTTGTAGTGAAAATTTGCATGTTTGTAGAGTTTAAAACAGATCAGCTGCTTTTGCAAAAATATATAATAATAAACATTAATGAATAATAATAAACATAAATGTATAATGATAATAATATAAAAAAAGGCAGAGAAATCACAACATTTAACATTATGCCCATATAGATTGGTATACATGTAACTGATCATTATTTTATGACAGCCTGAATGATAACCAAAAACATTATATCTAAACAAATTATATTCTGATTACTTAATTCTCCATACTATCATTTCAAACCCATATTGGTGAAAACTTAATTGTAGACCATATCAGGCTGCGATGTTATATCTCCCCTGATGATCGCAATTAATTAACATATTTTGATTATTTGCTTCTTTAATGGACAAGGTAAATAGGTACAATTTCAGGGGAGGTACTCTGGCATTTTTATTTTGCTTCCATTATTAATGGGAGTCGACTCTTCAAGGAAAGAATTTGCTCTTCTGGTAGTCCACTCTTACAGGAAAGAATTTGCTCCTCTGGGTAGAACCCATTTGGAAGGGTTTCATCCTCCAGGGAACTAAACAAGAATCAAAAGTTGTTCCCCTTTGTAGAAATGGGGGAATATAGATGTGTACCCATTTACCTGAAGGCCTTTCTATTCTATTCCTTAACATAGCTCTATGAATATATGTATAACTAGAGATTGGAATTACAAATGCTAAAAGCACTACAAGAATTCAAGAACTAATGATAAATGGATTTTCTAGGTGGCTGGTCTTCAGAAGATGAGAGTGAGCCGAGCAGTGGAAGTGAAGTTCCCAGCAGAGAAAGTAGTGCGGGCAGTTATAAAGGGGGACAATCTGCAAGGAGGCTGAAAGGCTTATCACAGTTACCTCCCATGCCAACACCAAGAAATCAGTATTCTCAGCAGCTTACAGTAGACATTCCAAATCATGGTGAGCATTTTATGGTCATAGACCAGTAGAACAGAATCATTGGAGATGGGGCTAATGAACATTTTAACAAATGTGATAGGGTAAACACAGTATACCAAAACAAATAATTATATTCATATGGCCAAGGCTTGTTTCTACAGGGGTAGAAAAAAACAAATACTGTCAACACCTTGTCTGTATCTGAACAAACCCAATTTCCCTATGTATTGTTTGTATTGGTAATTGGTTTAAACAATATTTTATTCGGATAAGTTGCTATACAATTGTACATAATATTATATGGTACAGGATCTGATAGAATTGTATTGGTAATTCAAATATATTTTGGTATTTGATTGGGTTTTGGTAAACACAGTCAGCCGTAAAGTTAAGGCTGGTGAGAATGTAAATGAGGCGGGTAGTTACTTGAATTTTTTTTTCGGAATGACATAAGAGTTTTCAGTATTTTAATTTTGTGACGAATGCACACTAGTATGCATGTTTTTTACACAGATGCAGGATCTGTCAAAAACCCCTAGGAATCTTGCAAGGGAGCATCCTAGAATAGACACTGGGGACAAGGCATGTATGTTTAAATTTTATACATCCCACACAACCTGTTTTGTGAAGTAAAAGCTTTGTGGATAATACAAATTTTAAAACAAGTAAGCAACATACAATAAGCATAACTTGTTCCATGTTTATGATTCTCCTAGCAGCCTTATCTTGACATTTCAGCCAAAACTAGTCGAGACTCTGGATTTGGTTCTGGAGATCCATCCCCTATTCACAGCCAGTCGCCGAGTGGCCCGTCATCTCTAGACAATGGTCATATGGCTGATCCTAGAAGATACTTCCGCTCCAACAGTTCTCCGACTGCAAATGGTGCAAGATCCAAAAAGAAAACAAGTAAGAGACCTAGTAAGTGTGCTTGCTGCTTCATGTTGCTTTTGTAGAGATCCAGATAAGGTGGTTTTTATAGGATAATTCTATGATTTTTTTTCTTATTTCTCAATGAAAACATATGTTATGACCCCTTATTAGAACCATCATATCAAGACGTTTCAAATGAGGGGTCACAACATATGTTTTCATACAGGAATATCGATAATTACCCTATTGTGCATAAGTATTGGGACACCTAAAATAATTAATTTTCCATTTGTTCCAAATGGAAAATTGATTAATTTAGGTGTCCCAAAATTTAGGCACATTAGGGTATCCATAAACTATCCCTGTTATCCCTTCTTATCTGGAGCATTGCTGTTGTCCTCAATTTATGTCTAATTAGCTTGAAATTGCGCTCTAGCTACAGAAATGATAGTTGTGAGATAAAAGAAGCAGATCATAAAATTTTTGACTTAATACCCCATGAAAATAAGGCAAGAGCAGACAGACCAGAATATTTGATTTTAGCATTTCTCAAAGCATGGCTCAGTTGTTTTTGATACAAAGCACATATGTTGGGCAGGCACATTTTGGCTTTATGAGCATTGCTTGTTTTCATAGGTTTTACTGTATTTTGGCATTTTTTATTCTTTAAATTCAAGAACAGTACTCAAGATTCAGCTATTTTTTCAGTTCTTTATTCAAACAGTAAAAAGTAGTTCAGGAATTTGTTTTGGTACTGTCAGATTATGCGTTTGTGATGAAAATTTATGTTTATTCACATGTGTTTAACGGTATTGTTGCTTCTTTGAACAGATGTTAAACAGTGTCTGTTTGGCTATATGAGCCGCGACACGACAAATCCAACAAAGTGGTCGTGCGTCCAGCGCAGACTCAGATCAGCCTGGGCATCCGCCCAGTCTGATCAGAGCCTTCGCTGTCCGCATGGAGGTAGAATAGGCCCTTAGCTACCCTGTAAGCGCTTAGCGAAGAGTCTGATCGGTCTGGGTGGATGCCGAGGCTGATCTGAGTCTGCGCTGGGCGCACAACCACATTGTTGGTTTTCTCGTGTCGCGGCTCATATGACAGGGTTTCTCTGTCCAGAAGAACCCTAGATATGTAAATACCAGTCTCGTGTTAATTTGGCTTTTAAATAGATTTTCTCTTCCGAAACAATCTCCAAAATTTAGATCAGTCTCGTGAGATGGATCTAGATTTTAGGGAATGTTTTGGAAGGAAAAAAACTCGGTCTTATAACCAGATAAATACTCTATTTGCTTGCCATTAGCTCGGTTACTAGAAATACCGGAATACACTTAATTACTGGAATATACCAAAATACACTGGAATATACCGGATTCTACCGGAATATACCAAAATACACATATTTGTTTACCGAAATACACTTTATTCTGACCCGAATATAAGTAATTTCATTTAAAATATGTCATTTAATAATTGCTGCATGTAATTGCTGGCAAGTAACTGACCCCTTCAAAGACCCAAACCAGCTTGCAATCTGCACAGTGATACCTGTCCAGTGCCCATACCTTGGTCCATTTAGTCTCACTAGCAATAAAAAAAAGATAATACTTCTATGGAAATGGTGCTTATTTCATTTATTCTGGCAATATTTAAGTTTATTTTGAAATTATAAATGTATATTTTGGTGTATTCCGGTGTAGTCCGGTATATTCCGGTAATAATGTAGATTCCAGTAATTCTAGTAACCCCCATTAGCTAGTTTCTTGTGCTGTTAGTTAGTATGTTCTGTTTGTTGATATTTGTTGTGATGATTTATTTGAGAAAATCAAAGCCAAAGTCATAGTATACAAACTCAGTCTGTTCATTTTATGAAACAATATGCATTTTTATAGAAATTAACTTTTCCTATAAACATCTTGTTTCAAATTTTAAAGGTATTGCCACCATTTGCTAT
Organism: Ctena decussata; assembly: GCA_963989385.1. NCBI lineage: Eukaryota > Metazoa > Mollusca > Bivalvia > Lucinida > Lucinidae > Ctena > Ctena decussata. The sequence goes on along the minus strand of OZ022512.1, from coordinate 17,166,739 downwards.
ATCAGTTTTGCAGTTAGAAATGTCTTTAAAAAAATAAACAAAAAAAAACTTCAATAATATTTTAGTATGTGTGGAAAATTACCTACCTGTAACAAATGCTTTATGAATATATCATAGTGTGCCGGCATGCATGTCGAAAAATTGCCAGTTTAAAATAGTTTTCAGCTTTGAATTCAGACAGATTCATTTAGCTTTTGGCACATTCTGCTCCCAGAGCTGACTGCCCCTTAGGATGACGGCAGTTGTTTACAAGCGTTGAGACTGCTTGTTTAGTCTTTTCTATATGAAGACTTTTGTTAAAGTATCATATTTCTTCGGTTATATGGTGGGTTTTCTTCTCAGAAACAATCCCAAAAATCTTGATCCATCTTATAAGATGGATCTAATTTTTTGGGATTATTTTGGAAGAGAAAGCCTAGTCTTATAGCTGAATTTCTTAAGTTTGATTAAGTCATTATAGAGAGGGAAAATTTTGGTTCTATAGCTAAATGAATATGGTTTGTTGAACACTTTGTGTTTACCATTTCAGAAAGTGCTAATACTGCTACACTGACTATCTCCCAGCGACGAGTGCGGCAGATCAGTGATCCTATTACACAGATGTTACATATATTACACAAAATTATATACATTTCACAGGTAATATTGTAATTTTATACAAATATTGAATTGTGAAATAAATTGATAGATCTGTTGAAAATGCAAGTGCATAACATTGATAATACTAAGCTGATGTCCGTATTGGCAGCCTGAACTTTTTGTTGAGTTTTTGCATTTAGCTTTGCTATTCCAATGCTCAGACAGCCGAAAAGCCACATTCCATGAAATTCTAATATTTGTTCACTTATTTTGATATTCCATGATTTAGCTGGAGGAAAGTTACATTATGGTCAGTTTCTTTTAAATTATGTTTGCATGCTTTCTGACAGATAAATTAGGTACATGTATCATGTTTTGAAAACACGGAAGACGCTTCATTCTGTGAATTCTTGTTTGTGAAAATTGTTTTCCGTAACATTTATTTTAGTTGCCACCTACCCTCAATCCTAATGCAAAGAGAAGAATTATCGAGAGGTTTAAGAGGGCATTGTTTTCTCCCCAGAGCTCTTCATTTAACTTGAAAGGAGAGTTACACAAGGTAAGTACAGTCACGTAATTTTGCCATGTTTTGTGCTCACAAAAAGGCATTGTGGTATAGTGAATATCAGTCAGACTAAATTTGTCTGAATCTAGCTTCTTAATTATTTCACACAACAGTTTTAACCATTTTGCCAAAAGGCAGACAGCAAACTATTGTGTTTGCTAATTTTTTTAGTTAAAAAAAGTTTTGTTCAGATTATATTGAGAATTCAAAGACTAGAGGGCTAACAGTGAACATCAAGATGAGGCGGCTCGGTATGAGCCACCTCATCTGTATCTACTCTGATTGCAAATTCAGCTGTTTTCATTTCTGGTGCCGTAAGTGTTAAGGTTAATAAGCTTACATAGGAACATATGTATCCTTAGCACACACTGTAGTCAGGTCAGTGCCTGACTGCCTAATTGATATAGGTCTGCACTCTATGCCAGCCTTCTGAAAGTTTTTGATACTTCCTTGAAGAGAAGACATTAACCTGTTCTGAGGGGTCACCAAAGGGGGCACACAAAGAGTGGTTGTAAAGAAAAGGTGATTATTAACACAGGTTCTCTTGCCACTTCATTTTGGTTCAAGGGACCTGAAAAGGTGGCTGCTAAAGGTAGGTGGCCCCAAAATAGACACACCCTGTAAGGCAAAATTTAAGACAAGTTTAGTAATTTATAAAGTTATAATATCTAAGGTAATTACAAAACCATATTTCTCTGGTTATAAAATGGAGGTTTTTCTTTTCCCTTCCAAAACAATCCCAAAAATCTAAATCCCTTTTATAAGATGGATCTAGATTTTTGGGATTGTTTTAGATGGGAAAAAACATCTCATAGCTGACATTCATAAGACTTGATTAAGATCTTTTGGAAAGCCTAATTTTATAGCCAAATAAATGTAGTAATAAATTTGTTTTGCAGTTAAACACAGGATCTCGTGAAGTGATAGACTTGAACATTGGTCCAGTGACAGGAAGGATAAACTCAGCTGGTTCTGATTTAAGCCTTGGTTCACTTGAAAATGTATCAGACAGGCGGGGCTCAAGCTCTAGCTTAAGTTCAGTGGAAGGAAATAGACGTCTTAATTCATTAGAAAGAGACAGAAATCCATCCAATAAACACAATGGTTCTTTTGGTAGAAAACGTGGACAGTCATATGAAAAACGCGTCGGATCTGCTGGTTCAGATTCAGATTCTTCCCTAGGTTCAACTTTAAAAGCAACTGACTCAGGGTCAAGGTCAGATCCACTGGCGACCTTGACCCCTGAGAGTGTGATTCCCAGTATGTATGAACAGGATGATGCAATAACATATGAACAGTTACAGGCCATGATAGAAAGTGTTTTAGTGGAATGTGGGTATTATTCTGTGTCCCCGCAAGGGAGGGAACCAAGATTATAGCTATAAGCATGTGATTGCTCTGCTTTGGCAAAAGACAGAGGTGGGGATTGTTCTCATTCGTCATGGAAATAACAGAACAGATAGAAAATGACGAAAAATGAAGCATCGTGGTGACAGAACCACATGAAATGTTGGAGAAGAATAACAAAAACTCAAAGATACATGTTTTTTCCAAACTGCATTCTGTCATTCCAATTCTGGTCTGCTCAGTGAAATACATAGCCAGTAAAATGCAAATTGTGCAAAATAGAAATCTAAAGCTAGAGGGACAATTCATTCAGAGTAACAAGAACTCTCAGTTCTTGCATAAGTGATTGTCACAGCTGACAATTTACACAGGTGGGTGAGTCTAATTACCACAGACCACTACAGACCACCACAGACAACCTTGGCATTTTGTTTTGCTGAAAAATGGAGAGTTTGGTAGAACAAGCCATGTTTGAAGTAACCTTGAAAATCTAGTTACATGTAATTCATAGTCTTTTATATACGGTTCACAAAAAGTAGGGGATATTAAGATATTAAAAATTGTGTAAATTAGAAAACATATCAAATCCATCTGAAACGGCAAGTGTCAATCAGAAAAATATTCGATTAAACATTTTGCATTACAATTTTGATGATATACCCTGTCATGTGATCTGCGTGTAATTCGTTTTAGACAGGGGGTCGACACCCAATTTTCACACGAATCTGCTACAAAAACAGATCCTTTTCAGATTACAAAATTTACACAAAAACACTCGTTTTGATTCATTTAACAAGCTGAAAATTGCTTTTACGCGCTGTTGCATCAAAATAAAGAGTGCAAGCCATAAATGTGTGAATTTTTCGGTGACTCGATGTACCTGTACGATTTTTGTTTTCTGGTTTTCTTCCCAAAATGACCGTTTTGAAGAAGAAAAAAAATCTTTTAGCATACAAAACTTAAAAGTGCATTGAAAAGTTAGCCTAGTTGAAAAGATTGAATAAATTTTTGTTCGAATTTACCACATTTTTGTCCTGACCCCCTGTCTGAAACTAACTGTATGCAGATCACGTGACAGGAAATATCGTCCAAACTTTCATGAAAAGTGTCTTAACGGATGTTTATCTTATCGATACTATGCGTTTCATATGGATATCACATTAGTTGTATATGCTACAATTTTTCAAACCTGAATATCCCCTACTTTTTGTGAACCGTATATGATATCCAGAACTTGACTTTGCTTCATGACTTGATTTTCATGTTTACTTCAAAACACCAGATTTTGGACTGAAAAAATGTCCAGTCTCTGAGGCACTTTAAAGAGATGGTTCCATGGGATAAGCAGAGCCTCCAAAGATTGTATGTCAAAGATAAGGAAGACAGCACAGGGGCATAGCTAGAAGGAGGCCTGGAAGCACGGGCTTCAGCATATTGCCATATGTGCTTAACTTGAATGGGTACAAGAGAAGCAGCTCTGTATTTTTGCCTCCTTACCCATTGAGGGTCAACCCTTAAAGGAAAGAATTTGCTCCTAGAGGAGCAAATTCTTTCCTTTAAGAGTAGACCTTATTTAAGAAAGGCTTTCCTTTGCAGGGAAGCAAATAGAAAGTCACAAAAAAAGTTGTTTTCCCTTTGTCAGAATGGTGGAAGGGGGCAGATTTTTCCATATTAGAGTGAGTTCTCTTGAAAATGTATGCATTGAGCTATATATCTAAAACATGCTTGCTTCAAAAATGCTTGATCTGGCTATGTCTCTGTGGCAGGTGGGTTCAAGGTTGTTGATTTTGTACGTGAACTCTTCATTGGTCATGAAAGTGGTAAGGGCGGTTACAAATTTTGTAAAAAGAAATTTATAATTTTCTCCCTTTACCAAATTAGTTACATTTCTTACTGGTATTAATAAAGCAGTGCTCCAGATAAGAAGGGGTAACAGTGACTATTTTCCATATTTTTTTTCCGTAAAAATATACATTGTGATCTTTCGTTAGAACTATCTCGATGAGATGGTCCTAATGAGGGGTCACTTCATATGTCTCCACTGAGAAATCTCTTGAATTATCACTGTTACCTCTTATCGGGAGTTCTGATAAAGGGAAGTAATAAAGTAAGTACCTCCCATTGTTATTGATTATAGTGTTTATTAATATATAGAGAGCTTTTATATTTTAAACAAAAATTTCAGATTCCATGTATTCATTTTAAAATGAAAGCTAGTAAACAGTAGTATTTATTATAGTGATTGTAGCTGTGTTATTTATATTTAAACATCTTCAAAAGATTATCCAAAATATTGTTACTGATTGTTAATGTCTATGATTATTTATTCAAAGATTTGTTGCAATTATTTGAAGTTGTGCTGTAGAAATATTATTCAGTGAGAGCTCTAGATAAGAAATAGCATTTGGTGAAAATTAGGGATTATTCTATTAAATTTAAAGAAAACATCACAGCTCTAGAGAAAAGGGGTATTTGATGATAATTGAGGGATAATGTTTTTTTTTATTTCTCATTGAAACCATATATTGTGACCCCTCATCAGAACCATCTCATCGAGATGGTTCAGATGAGGGGTCACAACATATGCTTTTATGCAGAATTAGTAAAAATTATCCCTAATTATCACCAAAATACTCCCCTTATCTAGAGCTCTGAAACATATTACTAACCTCTCATTAAACTTCTTCATGGAGGCAGCTCAGAGAGGGTAGGTCACAACATATGGTTTCAAGGAAACATAAGGAAGATTTCTCTCCCACCTTTATATGTGTAAACAGAAGGAAGATTTTTCTCCCACCTTTATATGTATAAGATAGGATGTCAGCTCAAGTAAGAAACTTCTGTCTTTCATTAGCAACATCTTTCTTATATTAGCGACTGGACATTTTTAATTTTTGATCAGTATTTCAATTTTAATAAAGAGATTGATCACGCAAGCAACTAGGATGACGCTGCTCACAACAGTTCATGATTTTTTCGACAGCTCTTTTCACTGACAATAGCCATATAAAATGATTTGCATTAGTTTTACTTCGTAAATAAACCTGACAGTTGTGTTAACAAAAATGCCAGTTATATTTTTATTGATGATTTGAATAAACTGTTTTAGCCATATATATGTATGTAGAAATATGTGAGTTTGGACATGCAAAGTGGGTGCTTAAAACATGTCCAGTCAGAGAGCCAAGTTCTGCTAATGAAAGGCCAGGTGTTTTTTCCTTGGGAGCTTTTGTTTTTGCCCAATTCTACTTAACTATCCGCTCAACGTAAGTGAAATATTCTTGAAAGAGCTGTAAAATCCATATAAAAAAATGCATGTGCAAACAGCAAAGGCTTAAACTAGCCTGCACATCCTCACAAAGTCAGATCAGAACCTTTGCTGCTTGCACACACCGTGTTGAGACCTGAAGAATTTACATTTATCATTAGATGTCACAGTTATTCAGTGGGTAAAGTGTTTGAAAAACATGGATAGGCAATAAAATCCCATGTGAAATGTATGAAACTCAACAAAAGCTCGTTTCATAAATTTCATATCAAATAACCACTCCTGTAAGATCCTCTATTTATACCCTGTAGAATTTACATATGCAAAATAAAGGCTGTAATTTGACTGCATGAATTCACAGAGTAGTTGGAGTCTTTGCAATTTGCAAATACATGTGTATGTAAATCCACTTTTTGTATGTCGTAGCTCATATACATGTATTGTAAGAATTTATTGTCCAGCATTAAGTAAATGTAGAATTTTGATGTTCAATGCCATTTTAATCAAAAAGTTACGTAAACATGAGGAACACAGAAAGTTGGAAAAGATTTTGTAGCTACTTGAGTAATTTTAATGGGCACAAATGCTGTGGTTACAATATGCAAAACTTAATGAGCAAATTGTGAAAGCAAATGAAAATTACAGCACTGTCCTGTTATAATGCTATGTTTAGGTCTATAGATATAGCATTGTAAATGATTTAGGGGATAACTGTATTCAAAATTGTCATTTGGGGAGGTAAATCGTCGGTTTTATGGTCGGAAATTTCGTTTTACGGCGAAGCGCCAGCGGAGCCGTAAAACGAAATTTGCGATCATAAAACCAACGATTTACCTCCCCAAATGACAATTTTCAATATAGTTATCCCCATTCTAATGCACTTTTTCACATTTTCACCTTTCAAAGTGTACTTCTTTGCACCAATTGCAAGCGCTTTCAGCAGCGTAAAACCAAACGTCAGCCAATGAGAAGCGACATTTTATAGTGACGTCGGGTTTGCGACAGTATATCGCAGAATATACTGTCGCAAATTTTTGACGTTATCCAATCAGACATGGCGTTATATTTGTAAGTGCATTAGAATTAGGATTATATTGGGACTAAACTACACAGAAATTTAAGGCAAATGAGCAATAAATGCTCATTTGCCTTAAATTCCTTTGTAGTCTAGTCTCAGTGGGAACCATGATATGAGCCGCGACACGAGAAAAACAACAATGTGGTTGTGCGCCCAGCGCAGACTCAGATCAGCCTGGGCATCCGCCCAGTCTGATCAGAGTCTTCGCTGTCCGCATGGAGATAGCTTAGACCCTTAGCTACCCTTTAAGCCCTTAGCGAAGAGTCTGATCGGACTGAGCGGTTGCCCAGGCTGATCTGAAGCTGCACTGGGCGCACAACCACATTGTTGGTTTTGTCGTGTCGCGGCTCATATGATTAATTAGTGTTATATCCAAAGTAGCATTATAATTAGTGCTGTTATAAGGTTCTACTTGCAATATAGCTTTAAAACATTTAAAATCCTAAATGTGCCTGACTGGATATCTGCCAATAGAGAAATATTTTTGGTCAGTGTCCTTAATCCATAACTGAAAAAAGCAGTTTGTATAGCACAGGAAACAATGAAAATAATTGTTGTGAACTCAATGAAAATTCCGAAACACAAGAAAATTTAATACATAAGAGCTGCATGCAGACAAGTTAAAATTTACTCCAAGCATTTTGGTTTGTCATTGCCATGGAAACCCTCAGTTTGCTAAATGTTCGTATGTTTTGAGTGGATATAACTTTTAAAGTGCCAGTGAAAATAATACAAAACTTCCATGTGTTATGTTCAAATAAAATATATCAGTATTATTCCGTCCAGCTGTTTCACAGACATATATGTATTTTATATTGTGAATTAATAAAATGATTGCCTTTGTAAATGCCGTCCACATTCCAATTTTACATACTTTTCTTTTAATTTTTATTAGTTTTATTTGATTTAATTTATTTGTGACGATATTCATATTGTATTCTTTTGTTAGCATGCCAGTCTACCAGTCTTTGTAGCCTCAGGCAGCATAGGCAGAAAGTCATACCCATATGTCTTGATTTTGCTAGTCACAGTAGTGCTCCAGATAAAAAGGGGTAACAGGGATAATTTAGGGATAATTTGCTGTATTTTTCCTTTAAAACATACATTGTGACCCCTCATTAGAACCGTCTCATTGAGACGGTTCTAATGAGGGGTCACAATGTATGTTTTCATTGAAAAATTAGAAAAATTATCTCTGAATTATCCCTGTTACCCCTTCTTATCTGGAGCTCTGCTGAGTGTGATACAGGCGAGATAAAAACAGTAGTACGAACAAACCAGGAAAGCAAAAGATTATTTTGCTATCATGGACTGTACTGATGGTTGTCAAGCAGGCCAGATCAGACTGCAGGAACGCCAGGGCTGTCCTTGGCAAAGCTGTTAGAATATGTCAGCCACCATTTCTCCTGATGAACCTCATGCTGTCAGGGCCAATCCAGGCTGGCTAGTACTGTATTCTTTCAGTTATGAGACAGGAGTTTCCCTTCCAAAACAATCTCATATTCTAGATCCATCTTACAGGATGGAGCTAGTTATTTGGGATGGTACTTAAGAGAAAACCTATCTAATAGCCAAATTGCACAGGACAGATTTACAAATTGGGGGGCAGTTTTGAAGAGAATGAAAGCCCTGTCTTATAGCTGAATAAATATGGTATTTTGAATCCAGACTGGCCAGTAATGTCAATATTTGAGCCGCGACATGATTGATTGATTTGATGCTTAACGTCCACGGTAAACAGCTATGGTCATGTCGGGACTGTCAGTTAACCTAACCACACTATTCCTGGGCAGGCTTAGACCTCCTAAGCGGTTAATCAGTACTAAGTGCACATACTTTCGCCAGTAACTGACAACTGCCCTTCTTGAATCAGCTGAAGGAGAAACTAAAGTCTGTGGCCAGACTGGGTTTCGAACCCAGGAGAAAACCAACAAAGTGGTTGTACGCCCAGTGTGGACTCAGATCAGTCTGGGCATCCGCCCAGTTTGACCAGGCTCTTTGTTAAGTGCTCAAAGGGTAGCTAAGGGTCTAAGCTACCTCCATGCGGACAGCGAAGACTCAGATCAGACTGGGCAGATGCCCAGGCTGATCTGAGACTGCACTGGGCGCACAACCACTTTGTTGGTTTTCTTGTGTCACGGCTCATTTTATTTGCTGTTTGACATCAAAATTCATAGCATTGCAGAGCTGTTGTAGACCCTCATTAGACTGTTCCTTTAGGAGCAAACTTATCTGTGCTGTTTGCTCAGATCTATCTGTCCCAATACTGTATTAATCCTAATAAATGGCCCTGCTCTAACAAACTCCCCCTGCCTCTTTTCCAAAAATAATGTTATATTAACTTGAATAAATTCACGTTTGCTTCTCTGGATGAGGCAGTTGTTTGACAATGGGTCATCTCTTAAAGGAAAGAATTTGCTCCTAGAGTAGCAAATTTTTTCCTTTAAGAGTTGACCCCTACTAAAAAGGGAGAGAAAAATAGTAGGGTTGCTATACCCATTCACCTTAATACTCTTTATTAGATGTATTTGGCAGTTGCTGATTTACTGCACTTTAAGCTCTAGATAGCACCCCCCTTTTGCAAAATGCAATGCCCCAGGGGCATTCAATAGGATTAATACAGTATTCAGAATTTTGACGTATGTTTATTGAGATATAAGAAAAATATCTCGGAATTATCATCAAAACTCACACTTACCTAAAGCTCTGACATCTGGTTTGAAATGGCTACAGCTTCATGGAAGCTCTTTATGCTCTTATAAGCTCATGTATTAAACATTTTTTCAGTTACATGTATTTGCCTCAGTGCTTTGATCCGTCCCTTATATGTATTTATTTATTAATAGTATTGTTTTGTACATAATTTTTGTCATATTTATACATTCCTTATTTGACTGTCTCATTCCATAGAATTACTTTAATAATCATGTGTTGTTTTGAAAACATGAAGCGTTTTAACATTCCTTAATTCAAGGTGAATGGGAAGCATTTACCATCTGAAACTCTGCCATTTTCATTTTTAGCTCACCTGAATGAAGTTCAGGAAGTGCTATTGTACTACCCCTGGCATTGGCGGCGGCAGCGGCTTTAGCAAATGTTAAGTTTTACGTTAAAGTTTTTTAGGTGATGGGCAAGGCGCTGTCAGGCGAGCTGTCCTGTCCCGCTGACAGGTCTTGTTACATTCCTTCTCAGTAGGGGTCAACTCTTAAAGGAAAGAATTTGCTCTGCTTGGACCAAATTCTTCTTCAGAGCTGACAGGAGCCTGGGTAGCTCAGTAGGTTAAGGTGCTGGCCTGCTGATCTAGTGGTCCTGGGTTTGATCCCCACTTGAGACAAGAATCTTCCCCTTCCAATGTCCTGATACGACTGAAATTCGGTTGAAAAGGATGTAGCCAGTAAAATCGTAAGTCATCCATCTGTTCTTCAGAGCTGACCCCTTTAAAGAATTTGCTCTCCTAGAACCTTAAACAGTAATGGATCTTACCTTCTCGAACTGAATAGACCACCTTTGAATTGCTAGACTGGGAAACTGTATGGATGGATGGATGGATGACTAGAGATTTTATTTCTTTTTTAACAGTAGGTATTTCAGCGTTAAGCATCAAATCAGTTAACAGTATTTCAGTCATATCTGTACAATGGATGGGTAATAATGAAAGGCTGTGTGCAATGGAACCCTGTTTACGATTGAAAAGACTCCTGCCTACAGCGGGGTTCGAATCTGGAAAATGTGTGACATAAGTTGTATGGGTACACACCCATGGTTTGCAGCCATTTTTGCAAGGGGGACAATTGGCCAATGCAAGGGCAACTTAGCATGTGACAAAGTCCCACAAATAAAATCTCACATTAATGTCCCAAGCAAGTCCATGATTTTACCTTCCTGTTTAACTTAGGTGAACAGTGAAATTGCCAAGAGCCATATCTTTCCTTTAAAAGTAGCTCTGTATATAAAGGGAGGCAATGACTTCTACATCAGTGATCTCCCTTGCAGGTGTATCCATACACCTTAATGGCAACAGTGGCACCCTAGATCAGACTGCTGTGAGCTGTGAAAAAAGAGGCCTTAAAAACTCTGCACATCCAGTGCTCCAGATAAGAAGGGTAATAAGAATAAAAAAGGGCTAACTTTCCTTATTTTTCCATAAAAACATGTTGTGATCCCTCATTTGAATCGACCCATTGATACAGTGCTAATGATGGGTCGCAATATATGCTTTCATTGAGAAATAAGAAAATTATCTCTGACATCACCATTACCCCTTCTTACCTGGAGCTCAAACATCTGCAGAAAGTTAACAATTTATGAATTCCTAAAGACAAAAATTGGGAAATAGGGAAGCCAATGAAATACTGGAGAGATTTGCAGAGTGATCGAAGTCTTAACAGTTCCTACAGGCCATAAGATGTAAAATTTCTTGTTAATTGTTATCATGTAAAATTCTAAATATTGGGACACACAGGTCTGAGCAAACAGTGCAGACCCAGACCAGACTGCTCCAAAAGGAGCAGTCTGATCAGGGCCTGCATCGTTTGCCATTTCATCTGCATCTTTTGGACATATTACTGCATTGTAAATCCAAACATTTTTAGACAATTACCATAATTGATTTTACGCGTCCCAATTTTTAGAATTTTTATGGTAACCATGTTCTTGTTTCTAGATTGCATGTTGATTAACAGATGCTAGTATGTTATTGTTCAAACTTAAATATATAATTTATGTCACAAAACTATGTTTTTAAAGAAAAGGAGATAAAATGAGAATGTTATAGCACTTTGTTGTCGTCTTTTATATATCCATGAAAAAATTGAGAGATTGTCAAGTAGTTAAGTCCCACACTTGTAGGTATTTCTGCATGGTGTCTACTGCTACTGACTGGTAGGGTGCTTCATTTGAACCGCATATTTGGACGGGTGCATCCTTAGAGCCACATACAGCAAACTGGTCTGGAAATCCTCAGTCTAGCTAGAATATTCATTTTGTACATGCACATTTATTAGGGTCTGTACATGAATACATGTGAGCTGTGACACGACAACACCAACAAAGTGGCATGTGCCCAGGACAAAGACTCGGATCAGCCTGGGCATCTTCCCAGTCTGATCAGAGTCTTTGCTGTGCACTTAAAAGAGTAGCAAAGGGTCTAAGCTTGCTCCATGCAGTCAGCACAGACTAATCAGACTGGGCAGATGCCCAGGCTGATCTGAGTCTGCTTGGCACACATGCCACTTTGTTGGTTTTGTCATGTCGTGGCTCATATATGTTCGAACAGTAAAAGCTCTTATGACCAGCGACACGACAAAACCAACAAGTGGTTGTGCACCCAGTGTATACTCAGATCAGCCTGGGCATCCACCCAGTCTGATCAAAGTCTTAGCTGTCCGCGTAGAGGTAGCTTAGACCCTTAGCTACCCTTTAAGCACTTAGCTAAGAGCCTGATCAGATAAGGCGGATACCCAGCTGATCAGAGTCTGCGCTGGGTGCACAACCACTATGTTGTTTTTTTGTGTGTCGCGGCTCATGTGCATGGATGCACAGGCTGGTCTTAGGCTTTTGCTGGTACCATTAAGCATGAAGCACAATGTCTGTGCGTAGTGGCTCATTGGACTGGTTATTTTACTGGGGAAAAATAAGCAAACACTGAAGAATAAATTCTGATGAAAGAGCCTCTAGAAGCCAGGGGCCGTATTTATAAATAGTGGTTGCTATGGTGTTGCTAGGGCCAAATTTCTAAGAAGGAGATTCCCTACTACTATGAAATTTGCTCTGGAGGAACAGTCTTTTTGGCTTGCGGCCCAAAGGCCGCAAGCCTTATAGATTGAAAAGCTCGTTCCGGTTTGAGACTGGATTTGTTCATGTTTTCCTTCACTTATACGAGCGTTTCATCGCAATAATCACAGAACTCGTCCGATTTTGTCTATTTATATCCATATCAGGTTTACCGCATCTGCTAAAAATAATGATGGAATTTTATTCTATTTTTGGTCGCATTGTTGCCAACAGTCGGCACTTTCCGTATCCACGACTCTCAGCATACAAGTATACGCTTTTCCCAAAAAGCTTGCAATCTTTATTTTGCAGCGGCGTTGGGCGAAGAAAGGGCCTTAGAGTATTGAGTAATGTATTTACTTAGAGCAGTCACCACACTCAAGCTAAAGCATCTGTGCAGACTGACCAGGGTCTTTCTTTTTTGGCAGATCCAAAAATATATCATGCTAACAGAGGATAGATTTATCAGATTGTGTTGAAGCGTGGGCCGATTTATATATCTGTAAACCTGTCAAAGCAGAAAAAATCAAAGTCAAAATTTATTGTTTAAATTCAGCGAGCAGGCGCTACTGATTTTTTTCCTCATCACTAATCACATCTTACCAAATAAAGTATACGATCTATCTGTGTGTGTGTGGCTAACGTGCACAACTGACCGTGTTTATACATGTACAATTGTTAAGCCAGTGTATAAATGACGCATATTCATTGTGCTATGTGGGAAATGAAATTGGAAACTTTAACAAGAAGGGAAGGTGCAGTTTAGTTGAAATTTCATCGACCACAAGCTCCTTAGGGGGTCACACACCCACCCTCCCACCCAAACCCAAATATTATGCATGATTCTTCATAACACTGGATCAAGATATTGCTTCTTGGAGATGCCATTTGCCTGTGCAGCATTTCTGTTGATCACTTCAACCTTTTAAGCTCACCAGAGCCGAAGGCTCCGGGGGAGCTTATAGGATAGGCAGTTGTCCGTCGTCGTCGTCTGTCGTATGTCGGCGTCTGTCGTATGTCGTCGTCGTCGTCCGTCAACACTTTCAAACGACATCTCCTCTGAAGCCACTTTGCCGATTGGGCCCAAATTTCATCTATAGCTTCCTTGGGCTGGGGGATTGAAAGTTTGTGTTTTTTATGAAAATTGGCCTTTTAGTTTGGTTGCTATGGCAACTTAGAGTTGCCATTGACTTATAATGGGGAAAATTAAAAAAATGGCATTTTCTGACAAGCCATTGCAGATAGGTTGATAAAACTTTTATAGAAATGTTCCTTAAGATGTCTTCTATCAGCTATATGTTTTGTGGCCCACTGCTGCCATGGAAACAGAAATGCAGAAAAAATGGAAAAAATACTTTAAAAAATTATCTTCTCTGAAGCCACTGGGTTGATAAGGCCCAGATTCCATCTGTGGCATCTTTGGACTGGGGGATTGAAAGTTTGTGTTTTTTATGATCATCTGCCGTTTAGTTTGGTTGCTATGGCAACTTGGATTTCCCATTGACTTATAATGGGGAAAATTGAAAAATGGCATTTACTGCCAATCCATTGCAGATATGTTGATAAAACCTTTATAGAAATGTTTCTTGAGAAGTCTTCTATCAGCTATATGTTTTTTGACCCACTGCTCCTTTTATTGGTTGCCATGGAAACCGAAATGTAAAAAAAAAAAATGGAAAAAAATACTTAAAAAATTATCTCTTCTGAAGCCACTGGGTCGATAAGGCCCAGATTTCCTCTGTGGCATATTTGGGCTGGGGAATTGAAAGTTTGTTTGTTTTTTATGATCATCGGACCTTTAGTTTGGTTGCTATGGCAACTTAGAGTTGCCATTGACTTATAATGGGGAAAATTGAAAAATGGCATTTACTGCCAAGCCACTGCAGATATATTGACAAAACTTTTATAGATTGTTCCTTGAGAAGTCTCTTATAAGCCATGTTGTTGTTTTTTGCCCACTGCTCCTTTTATTGGTTGCCATGGAAACCAAAATGCAAAAAATGGGAAAAAAATACTTAAAAACAATCTCCTCAGAAGCCATTGGGCCAGTAAGGCCCAGATTTCATCTGTAGTATCCTTAGGCTGGGGGATTGAAAATTTATGTTTTATTTATAAAATTGGCTCTTTAGTTTGGTTGCTATGGCAACTTAGAGTTGCATTGACTTGTAATGGGGAAAATTAAAAAATGGCATTTACTGCAATCAATATATGGAAAATAGTTATATATTTTGTTATCAACTCAACAGATGTAACAAGACTGAGACTTTGTAGTTGTATATTTTGTATTAGCCTGTACAAATGTGACAGCAATTTTGAGCCTATACAAATCTGATAGCAATTTTGAGCTAGAGATTATAAGAATTGGCTGGGAAGCAGTTTGCCAGTGATAATAACGTCATTTTGGTTGTACAGGAATTTCTTGCCATGCAAGAACCTTTGTATGCAACTGGAATCCAATCCGTCCCTAACAATTCTCCTCACCTCGATATAGTCACGCACGGAACTGAAAATTCAGTTTTTGGATGTAGGGTAGTATTAAGTTTGTAGAAAATGACCGCATAAATATTTGTTTGTTTTTGTTACAAAATGTATCAAAAGATTTGTACATGTAAGATAGTGTAGAATAGTAGGATAACACAACTTTTTTTTTTTTACTTTAGATCCGTGCTTTAAGAAAAACGTAGATAACTGAGTAACTTTTTGTTCTTTTTCTTAATTTTCCCTATATACTATTAGGAAATGATGGCCATATTACTCAGAGCAAAAAGGACTGCATTAAATGTAAATTTAAAAGTTTGAAAAAAATATCTATGTGCAGCTAAAAAAGTGCACTATATTGACCTAACACAACAGTTTTCATTTTTTATTCGAGGAAGACAAAAACAGAGAAAAACTGTCAATATCCTATATGATTTAATGCTATTTAAGCTCACGCGATATCGTCGTTTACAGGTAGATTATACAGGTCTGAGGAAAAAAGTTGCCCATGCACTGCGGCATCGCTGGCCTGAGAGGGGATTTAGTTAAGAAATAAATTATAACGAGAAATGAACAACAACTACTTCATAATTAGGCTGAATTCATTTCCTTCGGTCCTCAAACGCTAGTTCTTATAATTCCCATTCTGTTAGTATCAACATACTGTAATGTAAACAAAATGTAAAAACTCGGCAAGCCTTTCCTTTTTAAAAGGAAACTTTATTAGACTGTTCCTCCAGAGCAAATTTCATAGTTGTAGGGAATCTCCTTCATAGAAAATTATCCTTAGCAACAGCATAGCAACCACTTGTCATTTTATAAATACGGCCCCAGGAACACATCAAAGAAACAAATATACCAGGCTCTGGTGTAATTGTCATGTAATGCTGCAACACTGCTCACGCCCCTAGGACCGGCTTCAGCGGAACTCGCCAACTCAAAATCTGCCCAAGAACCCAAAGGACCAGAAAATATATAATCTACACTATAGACCCTGATCAAATTATACCTAATTATCACCAAATCCTCCCTCTTATCTACAGCTCTGTGCCTTTCGAGTTTCCTTGGAGCTTTGCACAGGGGAGCTAAAGAATTGTCATATTCATATGAGCCCTAACACGACAAAACCAACAAAGTGGCATGTGCTCCCAGCAAAGACTCAGATTAGGTATCCTTGAAACGCAAAACAAAGAGTCTGATCAGACTGGGTGGATGCCAAAGCAGATCTTAGTCTCCACCTGGTGCACATGCAATTTACTTTTCTCGTGTCACAGCTCAATTATTGTAGCTTCTGCAGACAGCTGACAAGCCTGATGGGCTACATTCCCTGTATTTATTTGGCTACAAGATAAATTTACCCTTCAAAAAAATTCTAACTATGTAAATCAGTCTGTTACAAGATGGATCTAGATTTTTGGGATTGTGTTGAGAAGGAAAAACTTCTGTTTAATAACGGTACATAAATGTAGATGAAAGTTTCTATAGAATCAGTAAAACAAAGGAAAGGAGAAACCTCTGTCCTATGAACAAATAAATACAGTACATAAATGTACATAGAGGTTTCTGTAGAAATAATTAAAACAAAGACCAATTTTCAATGCTTTAATAAAAGCTAGAAGAAACAGAATCAATTTAAGTTAAACATTATTATTATATCATACTATAAATACAGTGTTATTCCTATTAACATGTTCTGTGCCAAATGGACCATTTATGGTCCATTTCTAGTGTGAGTGATTCGGTCCCAAAATTCCGTAAAAATAATTGAAAACATAATGTTTTTTTATAAAATAGTCTGTCATTTCATAAATATATAAATTTTTGCTTTTATAGACGCTAAAATCGACTTTTGAAGGGTTGTTATTTTTGATTACGTCATGTGAGGAGAGTGAAATGAAACGTTTGGCGCCACTAACGTCACGTTACGTCGCGCCAAACGCGGGGGATGTTCAACCGTTTACACTGGAACGGTGTAATTGTTTTAATTGCATTGTTTCGCCGTTTCATTTGTTTATCCTTTATGTTATCTGGTAAAATTTCTAAATTCTTCTAAAACTAAGACAAACTTGTCATAGAGACAAGAATCTTAGCTGAGTTTGGCTTCCGTTCTTTTGAACTGTTTTGGCTTTTTGCGGGTTCTTGCTGCATCGAACATCTCTTTCCTGATGTCCTAGTCTGTCGCTTTTCTCGAGACACAGGGGCTGAGGTGGCTCGATGGGGGACGCCTGCGCTCGCGAGTTAATACGTAGGCGTCTCTTACCTGATGTCTGCAGCTAATGTGTCCCGCGGAATGCGACAATAGGGGGATGCTAGTTGCCTGCCGAGACCTGCCCATCATCTCTTTTCTTTCAAATTTTTGGGGTTTAGCGAAACTGGAGAAGTTAAATACAGAAACGTGCATCTATCGCACTAAAATTGGTATGGATACGTTTATATTATGAGCATTTTCAGAAGAAAAAAAAACTGACGAAAATTTTTCAGGACAGACATGGCAAGACCTATCTCGATCTTTTGTTTTGGATGTTCTCCCGAAAACAAAACCAAAAAAGAAATAAATAAAAAATAAAGATATTTGATGGAAAGAAGGAAGACACATTCTTTTTTTATCGGGCAGTATTTTTTTTTACGTTCAAATATTTTTTTGATTTCTGTTTTAACATCGGACAGCCCTCCTATGACATGCAAAGGAGCAAAGTCTAGACATGTAACCTCCGGGGTAAATCCGCTAAAAGGTTAAGACGGCTATGCTAAATTAGGTTTAGGAGATCTTTTCCTGCGGGAATTTCCTATATAGTCCATATTTCTGGGGCAGCCGGGGTATGTGTATGTGTGTGTGGGGGAGGGGGGGGGGGGGAGGGGGCGGTGTCAAGATTGCATTTTATAGTAATATTTCCGGAAGAAATATTTCCGGAACAGCAGTGGTGGTGGTACTTTATCACGAAAAATCAAAGACAATTACTATAATTATAATTTTCTTGCATTTCCTGTACGTTTTGTGTATGCACTGTAAAAAAATCCGTAGATTTTATGGTAAAATAACTGGCAACCAGCTGCCAGTCCTTTTACCGTTATTTTTACGGGCGCCCGTAAAAATTGCAGGAATCATCAAGCAGATTGGGACAGAATAGAGTAGGTGTCGTGTTGGTCTGATAGCCCTTCAACAATACAAAGTTATTTTCGAGTGCGGCCAGTTAAAATAAAACTTCCATTTTGTGATTTCCAACAATGTCTTACAGGCAAACGCCCGTAAATATAACGGTAAAAGGACTGGCAGCCGGTTTCCAGTTATTCTGCCGTAAATTCTACAGTTTTTTTTACAGTGTGGCTATAGGAAGAAAGACGATGTAGTGTATTGTTCGAACCTTTTAGAGCCACTTTTTCCCATAGTCTTCCCACCACGCCCTCACCCCACCTGAAATTGGCTATTAGAAAATTTGGTATATAGTGGGATTTCAGACTGACACGTATACAGACACATGGAAATATGCATAACTTGAAATTTAATCATTTACGGTGATTTCTCGGCATCGGCATCGCTATACCTGCGTACATGTACAGTACGCAATGCAAATTATCACATACGCATTCCAGCTTACAAGAAGACCAACAAACAAGCAGATGAACGCGGGTTTTGTTCAGTCGCCATAGTCCCTGGGTATGAAACCATAACAGACACATTACGGTGTCCTAAGGTACAGTGTCGTCGCTTCCATAAGGCTGACGCCATCGCACTGCTATCACCAACAACCACACTGAGCCTATGACACACTGCGCGGATTTCCTTATATAGATTGGAAATAATAATCGGACATGTGTCCCTATATGGGAGTTGAGCCAACGACTCCCTGCATGGGGGTGGTAATGGTCGGGCGATGGTTCTGGGTGACTTTCAGTGCCGGGGTGTCCTACTAATTTGGATAATAGAAGGGCTAGGTCCTATTGTTCATGCATAAAGTGCGGGTGGGGGTAGTTTGAACATTTTTTCTCTCCTATATCATTACCTATTTTCTTCCTGGGAGTCTGCTCGAAATAGACTGAAATACTGTATCAAAGATCCGTTTGATCCAAAATAACCAACAAACGCTGCTGCATAAATGAACGCTTGCACAAACTTTCAAATATAGAAGGGTATGTGCATGACCACGTACGCACGCTGACATGGAAAGACAAAGTGTCAAGCTGTTTCTCTCCGACGGACTGATAAGCACATGTACATGTACATGCCGTTCTAGCCTGTATTATCCGACGTTTTTTTGCGGACAGGTACTCGCCCTTCTGTGTCAGATTTGAACCTCACTATTATGAGTGTGGAGGGAGCAAATTCAACTACACTGTAGAACAATAATATGTGAATTTTACGGTTGAATACCTGGCAACCAGCTGTCAGTCCATTTCCCGTTATTTTTACGGGCGCCCGTAAACATTGGCGGAATCATCACGCAGAGCAGGGTAGAACAAGACAGGTATTGTTTTGGTCAGATAGCCCTTCAACACTTTTTTAAATAAATAATAAAACAAAACAAAAAAGTCGTTCCAGTGAAATGAGCAGGGCATCAGTTGTATTGGATCCCTTTTGAAAATGCTGCAAAAGAACGGGAAGTGTTTGAAAACTTGCGGCCGAATTGATGGAATGTAGGATATAGATAGGGAAGGCTAGGATGCGGTAAGCAATGGCATAGGAAAAAGCATACACTATAAAAAAAATCTTTAAGTTTAAAGGTTGAATACCTTGCAAACCAGCTGCCAGTCCATTTCCCGTTAATTTCACTGTTGTCTGCCTGTAAAACAATTTTTAGAAATCTCGATTTGGTAGACCTTTGCTAACTGACCGCACTCGAAAATACCTTTAAAGTGTTGAAGGGCAATGTGACCAAACCAACACCTGTGTTATTCTTCCCTACTCTGCCTGATGATTCCGCCAATGTTTACGGGCGCCCGTAAAAATAACGGGAAATGGGCTGGCAGCTGGTTCCCGGTACTCTACCGTAAACTCTTGGATTTTTTTACGGCGCAACTCTTTTCCTTGATAAGCTCGTCTTTGCCGATATGTTCTCTACGAAACGGTGATAACTTTCCTGTCTCATCTGTTACAGGATCTTGACCGAAAATATAAATATCCAGGGCGACCACATCTCTAACAAGAGTTGTCAGAAGACAACAAAGCGCGCCTTATGGGTGCCTGATTCTCACAGCCACCAAGACCTACAAATATATCAGGTCATCTGCAGTGCCAGACTGAGCCATTATCCCAGGTATATGATGAATACATACTAAATACACCTCAAAATATGAAGCAAATCACTGAATGATAAAATTTATGTTAGAGTGACCTCAAATTCCCAAATATGATGTTAATCTATAAACAGCTTTGGAGACACAAGGCAAAATCACTGAACCATGAAATATAGGTCACAGTGATCTATAAATAATATGAGGTCATTCGGGATGTCAGACTGATCCACTATGCAAGAAGTGATGTTACTCCATCAAACAGTGCTTGAAATATAAGACAAAATCACTGGACCATGAACAAAGGTCAAGGACATAGGTGTCAGCATGGTAGCTTTGCAGCTGCTGCAATTATAGGGATATGCTATTTGACCAAGTATCAAGTCTCTTCTGTCAAAGGTTTCATCAAAACTAAAAATTTTGCCATAAAAACAGTGCCAAACAGCAAAGTCAGTCAACCGTAACATATAGGTCAAGGACATACAATTGTGTCATGCAGCTGCTGCAGTGATATGGATGTATATATGTACCAAGTATGATGATTGTAGCTGCTGTAGTCTGTAAGATACAGAGTTGAACATGGAGCTAAACGCAATTGTTAACATTGGTTAACCTGATCACGGACGCCGACGAGGACGCTGACGGGTACGCTAACGCAGACGCTAACGCTAACGCATACTCGGACTACGACGCCGGGGGTATAGCATAAGCTCTCCTTTGCTTCGCAAAGGCGCGCTAAAAATGTGCGTGTTTCCCAGCCTAAGTATTGCCGTTTGCAAATGAACCGCCACACCCCATCTCTCACAACCACACACACCATCTGAAAATGTCAAATGTTAGAGTAACATTTACAAACATTTACAAAAAAAAAAAAAAAAAAGATACTGAAAAGATGTATAAATCATTAAATCCGGAATTCCGGATCGAAAAGTGCTATTCTGAATAGCAAGGGTAACCCTGTACAACAGCCGAATGAAGGCTCGATACTCAATGAAGAAAAGGCTCCGATAATCTGCGAAGAAATAGTTAAAATATATTCTTGTATGGCCATGAGCTATCGAATTTGACACGATGAGCGTTTTGTTCCGACTTCCTCAGACCATCAAGAATATCATGCAAAATTTCAATAATAAAATTGTTGAAGTTGTGCGTATCTGATAATCTGATACCCCGAGGGGGGGGGGGGAGGGGGGACGGGGCACCCATCAATATCAAGTATAAATGACGTAACGATTTGCTTTTAGACAGGATAGAAAGGAAGAGAAAAAATAAAATAATTATAATAAAAAAGTAATCGTTATTTTCTAACACTTTCAAATTGGCAGGCAAATAATTTATATGTCTGATTATAAGAAATAATTTTGATAATTGTGACATTTATTGCATGATCTCCCGGCTAATCAGTCACAAACGGAATAGAGCCGGTATTACGTTTACTTTTACACTGTAAAAATCCGTAGATTCTACACTGTAAAAAAATCCGTAGATTTTACGGTAGAATAACTGGCAACCGGCTGACAGTCCATTCGCCGTTATTTTTACGGGTGTTTGCCTGCAGAACATTATTGGAAACAACGATATGGCAGTGTTATGTTTTATTACTGGCTACATTCGAAATACCTTTATAGTGTTAAAGGGCAATAGGACTGAAGCAACACCTGCTCCATTCTATCCTACTCTGCTTGATAATTCCTGCCAATTTTTATGGGCTCTCGTAAAAATAACGGGGAATGGACTGGCAGCTGGTTTCCAGTTATTTTACCGTAAATTCTACGGATTTTTTACAGTGTACGGTAAAATAAATTGGCGCCCGTAAACTTTTGCAGGAAAAATCAGGCAGAATAGGATAGAATAGGACAGGTATTTTTCTTATCATGTAGCCCTTCAAATATCAATGTATTTCCGAGTGCGGTCAATGACCATAACCTTACCACATCGTTGTTTCCACAAATGTTCTACAGGCAGACACCCGTAAAAACAATGGTAAATGAACTGGCAGCCAGATTCCCGGTATTTTACCGTAAAATCTACGGATTTTTACAGTGTATTTCTAGAAGTTTTATGATTGCTTGACGCTGTTTACATATCCATGAAATCCAAAAAAAAAAAAAATTATTTGTTTATTCTATTTCGCCCAGTTTCACTTCAGAATTTTCTGCCATACTTAGTCGGTGCTCCAAGTACTTCCAGGTTTCTGGTTAGGGGATAAATCAAAATATCAACAACGTTTCTTTTCCACCCTTGATTTGCGCCATATTGAGTTGGGATTATAGTTTGCTACGGAGCGGTGCTAAGCCTTCTAAATATGCACAATAATACAAATTCACCCACAAATGCACAGTAAATGTTTCCAAACATAGAAAAGCCCAATCCGTTTCTTTTATCATTTTTATTTGTTATTATTATCATTATTTTAATTTTGCAAACAAACTTATGCTCATATCAAAATGTAGCTACAAATATCTAGTGATATGTTACTTGTGTAAAAAACATGTGTATTCTTATTCAGCTTATTTTCCCATAAATGTTACTTACAGACCGACCCTCACAGCTGTGCGCCGTCAGACTGACGTTTCAATGGCGCCATTTTATGATGACGTTACCGCTGAAAACAATAACGTCAAAGAGTGCGGCGCAGGCATAATAACGTCGTGGCACTGAAAGGGTTAAGCACCTGGGGGATTGTATTTTACCAAATGGGGGCATTATGTAGAGTTGAAAGTGTAGTAAATAAGCCACTGCCAAATACCTTTTGAAAACAGTATTTAGGTCAATGGGTAAACATGTACTTGCGGAGGAAGCAACTCTACTATTTTTTTTGTCTCCCTTCTCAGAAAGGGTCAAAAGAAAGAATTCGCTCCTCTAAGAGTTTTGCAGAGTTTTCAGGAAATATTTCTTCCAAGCTATATCATAATGAGAATCCAAAGACAAGAGGGCAAACAGTGTAGATGCAGATGAGGTGGCTCATTTTGAGCAACCTCATCAGAACCCATGCTTTTCACAAATTCAACTACTGGTACTTTTACTTTTTGCACTTTTAGAGTTAAAATTTCAAGAAAGTTTCTGTTTATTCTCTGAACCACATGCTGTTACCTTAATCAGAAATTCACAACTGCTTTGGTGACAGCTAAGGCTCTAATGAGAGAGGTGACAGCATAGGTTTAAGAAAGAAAGAAAAAAAAAAATCACCCAAAATACATATGCCGGGTACTTTTGGGGAAAGAAAGCCTGTTGTATAGCTGAATAAATGAGCCGGGACGCGAGAAAACCAACAATGTGGTTGTGCGCCCAGCCCAGACTCAGATCAGCCTGGACATCCACCCAGACTGATAAGACTCTTCCTTAAGCGCTTAAATGGTAGCTAAGGGTCTAAGCTACCTTCATGCGGACAGCAAGGACTCTGATCAGACTGGGCGGATGCCCAGGCTGATCTGAGTCTGCGCTGGGCGCACAACCACTTTGTTGGTTTTGTCGTGTCGCAGCTCAAATAGCTCCCTGTGAGAATGGAAAAATTCTTTCTTCAAGTTCAGAGTCATCTCCCTTGAGGCCCTTACACAAGTGGTCATTTCATACGGAATTTATGAAACGAGCCTTTGGAGAGTTTCATAAATTTCATATGAAATGACCAAGAGTGTAAGATTCTGTTTATCATATGACCCTTTAAAATAGGATTTTAGTGCCTTCAAACTGAACATTATTTCAATAACAAAATGCATTGTCGACATGGACGCTGTCAAAGACGTTGCTGTTCGCGCAAAAGTGTTATTACACGCGTGGTCATATGATTTTTATGACACAACGTTATCCATTTTTATGACACAACATTATCCATTGAATAACAGTGACCTTAATATACCATATTTCTTCCGTCATAAGATGGGTTCTTCCCCTTCCAAAACAATCCCAACCAGAGGGCCAATGGCCCTATATCGCTCACCTGAGCACTGAGGTTATGTTGGAAAAACTAAGTTGCCAGAGCAACAAAACAACATGCACAACAGCAATAAAACACACCATTTATGTAGAGGATGATATCACAAACATTTATGCAAAAAATAAGCTTTATCCCCCCTTAATGGCTTCTGAGAAGAAGATATTTGGCAAAAGAAAAAAAAATGAAAATTTGGCCTTTCAGTTGCAATGGCAACCAATCAAAATCAGGTCCTTGGGCAAAATTCATATAGTTGGTAGAGGACTACTCTAGGAACATTTCTGTAAAGCTTTTGTCAAAATATCTGCAGTATCACATAAATAAATACCAAATGTCCACTTTCACCATTGTAAGTCTATGGAAACTTTGAGTTGCCATAGCAAAACCAGTTCACATGGGCAATGATAATATGAAATATACTTTAGGTAGAGGCTAAATTAATATGTATGCAAAGTATCAGCTTCATCCTCCTCATGGCTTCACTTTTCCCATTATAAGTCAATGGAAACTGTAAGTTTCCATAGCAACCAAAGTTCTTATGGGGTTGGAAGAAAAAACAAAATTTATGTAGAGGCTTCTGTCATCAACATGTTTGCACAATATCAGCTTCATCCCCCCATATGGCTTCTGAGCAGAAGATTTTTTCATTTTATCTTCTTCTTTTTTTCGAAAATTTACCCTATATTTTGCCATGGCAACCAATCAAATTCAGCGATTTGGAGAAAATTCATTAGAAACATAGAGGACTATTCAAGAAACATTTCTGTAGAAAGAAAATCTAAATAAATGCAGTGAGACAGCAAAAATTGCAAATTTCCATTTTCCCCATTATAAGTCAATGGAAACTCTTAGTTGCCATAGCAACCAAACTGCTGGAGAAATTGCCATGACAAACTGAAATTCTATAGAGGCTAGTACTAAGGTTCTTTCTGTAAAAATTGAGCTTTATTGGCCACACAGTTTCTGCGGAGATGATTTTTTAATATTTTTCTATTTTCAACCATTCGGTTGCAATGGCAACCAGCAAAACTGCGCAATTTGCATAAATTTAACAAGACTGGTTGAGGACTACTCAAGAAAGTTTTGTCAAAATATCTTCAATGACATAGCAATAAATGCAAATATTCTATTTTGCCATTATAAGTCAATGGCAACTGTAAGTTGCCATAGCAACCAAACTGCTAGAGCAACTGCCAAGAAAAACAGTATTTTTATAGAGGCTAGTACTAAGATTCTTTCTGTCAAGCCTAAGCTTTATTGGATGCACAGTTTCTGAGGAGAAGATTTTTTAATTTTTTAACCATTTGGTTGCCATGGCAACCAGCCAAATTGTGTGATTTATAGAAATTTCATGTGGTTGATAGAGGATTACTCAAGGAACATTTCTGTAAAAGATTTGTCAAAATATCTGCAGTGACATAGCAATAAATGCAAATTTTCAATTTTTCCCATACAAGTCAATGGAAACTTTACGTTGCCATAGCAACCAAAGTTCCAAAGGGATTTGGATAAAAAACAGTATTATTGGTTCCCCCTGCCTATAGATGCTGTATATGAAATCTGGTAACAATGGGCCTTGAAGTTTCAGAGGAGATGTTGTTTGAAAACATTGACAGACGGACGACGGACGGCGGATGCCTGCCTATACTATAAGCTCACCTGTGAGCCTTCGGCTCAGGTGAGCTAAAAATCTAGATCCATCTTATAGGATGATTCTAATTTTTAAGATTTTTAGAAGAGAAATCTTCCAAAACAATCCCAAAAATCTAGATCCATCTTGTAAGATGGATCTAGATTTTTGAGATAGTTTTAGAAGGGAAAATCTTCTGAAATAATCCAAAAAAAATCTAGATCTGTCTTATACTAACATCTATGGATCTAGATGTTTTAGATGGTTTTAGAAGGGAAAACCACATCTCATTGCAGAACTTCATAAGATAATCTTAAGATTTCAGAAGATAAACAGTGTTTTGCATATCAAGACAAACATTTAAATCAATCTTATTAAGATTGATTTAAATGTTTGTCTAGGTATGCAAAGCACTGTTTTACATTGCTATAAAATTATAGAACTGCCTTGGTACTAAAGTTTGTATATTGCTATTAATAGGTATAAAACAATACTTTTTTCCCTTTGGCTTGATAATACAGAATTAAACGATGCTGATTATTATGTTCTGATGGTTACTAAACTGAATATCACAGATAAAATGTCCTTTGAACCAGATATTACAGAGCTTCAGATAAGAGGGGGTATTGATAATAATTCAAAGATAATATTTCTTATATCTGAATGAAAACATATGTTGTCACCCCTCATTAGAACCGTCTCGATGAGACCGTTCTAATGATGGGTCACAAAATATGTTTTTATGGAGAAATATGGACAATTATCCCTAAATTATCCCTGTTACCCCTTCTTATCTGGAGCACTGAGATAATCTACTCTCAAACATGTCAAAGCAGAGTCAAAACTTTAAAATGGTTTTCAAAGGATCCAGGCTCATCCATAAAATGTCTGTATTCCACCACATCCACATTTAACTCTTTGAGCTTGTCGACAAATATCACTTCTTCTTCACCTATCCATTTTCTGCTTGGACAACTAATTTGGTATGGAGTAACATGAACAAAAACTTTGCTTTCCAATTTCTTCAAATCATTCAGTTTGTCATCTTCCACTATATATGCACCTGAGCCTCCAACATGGCCACCATCCAGCCAGTATATCTCTGACACATTTGATAAAAATAAATTCAGATTGTTGTTGTCCTTAAATGTATCAAGTTCATAAATTAACTGATTTAGCACAACACAACCTTTGCTGAATCCAATTAGCTTTAAAGGCATAGCCTGCTGTAATACTGGTTGCCCCTGGAAACACTTGTCACCTGATCCAGTTGCCTGGCAACTATTCTCTCCATGGTTACCATTGACCTGTGGGTCAGTGAGTTCTGTATTTAATAGCCTCAGTTTCGCTTCTTTATATAGACTCTCAAGGTGCAAGAGAGCACCAAAATCTTTTGTAAATTCAGGAATCCCATTGTCATCAAAGTACAGAAAGTTTTCATACATACTAAATGTGTTGAAAAGCATTTTTGATGGTTTAATTACAAAGACCACAGCATCAGGAAACTGACTGAGTATAACTTTGCCAGTGCTTTCTAAATTCCATTGGCTTTCCAGTGGATTGTTGACATTCATTCCCTCAATGTAGTCCTAGAATGAAGAAGGGCAGAATTACCTTAAATATTACCCTGAAGTGTTTAAATATTGGGACACCTAAAAAGTAAAAATCAATAAATTTCCATTTTGAACAAATATTGGGAAACCTTTAAACCGATAATTTTCCATTTTGGACAAATGGAAAATTAACGGTTTTTAGGTGTTCCAATACTTAACACTTTAGGGTATACTGTTAACAATTAATAACTCTGAGTAAGAATACAAGTAAACAAAATTGATAACTACTCTTCTTCTGACAGCAGACTGTAGCCAGGCAAGTGCAGATTATCCAATTTCTGCCCATTCCATTCTAGAGTTTAAACTACATGTATGCCCTGAATCTATGTACTAAAATCACCATTCTGTTTTCGCCCATATTATTACCTGGGCTACCCAGATCAGCCAGAACTACTTGCAGGGTCAAATACTGTAAGTATTGGGACAGACAGGGCTGAACAAACAATGCAAACCCAGCTCCAAGTAGAGCAGTCTGCTCAGGATCTGAACTATTTGCCATTCCATTTGTATCTTTTGAATGCTTTACTGCCCTGTAAAACAAAAATGTTTGATTATATGGCAATTACAGTAATTATTTTAGGTGTCCCAATTTTTAGAATTTTTTCGTCAGAGTGTTTGTTGTTTCCAGAGTCAAATACTCTCAAGCAGTTTAAAATGATTCTCAAGTGACGGCAGTTCTTTTGCAAAATGTCGGTGCTCTACAATATTAGCACCCAGTGATTTTAGCTTCTTTACGAATATCGCTTCCTCTTTTCCTATCCACGGCCTGCCGGTATCATTAACTTGATATGGTGTCACATGAACATTTATATTTACACCGAGTGTGGCTAGCTCCCTTAGTGCTTCATCATCGGTCACCCAAGTCTTGCTTCCTCCATTATGGCCACTGTCAAGCCAATAAATAGCTGCAATTTTACTCAAGAACTGATTATTACTTTCTTGATCTTTTACTTGCTTCAGTTCATATACTAACTGATTCAAAACAACACAACCTTTACTAAAAGCCATGAGTATAATAGGTTTCTCAAGCACAGAAGTGTTATCTAAGTTATTATTCATTGTATCTTTCACACACTTACTGCTGATTTCGACAGCACTACTATACAACTTTGAACAATGTCTAATACAGCCTGAATCACTAGAAAAATCTGGATTTCCAGCTGAATTGAAGTCTAAAAAGTTTTTATAAATACTCAAACTTCTGTGAAACATCTTTGATGGCTTAATAACAAGAATGCAACTATCCTTGAACCGAGATTTCAGCATCAATGCTGTATTTTCTAAATTCCATTTCAAATATTTTGGGCTGTGGATTTTCATATTTTCTTCATAATCCTGGAAGAAATGATAAATTAATGAGTAGCAGAGTTCCAAATAAGAAGGGGTAACAGGGATAATTTAGAGGTAATTTTCCTTGTTTTTCCAGAAAAACATGTATTGTAACACATCATTAGAACTGTCTCATCGAGACGGTTCTAATGAGGGGTAAAGCATTTGTTTTCATTTCAAAATAAAGAAAAATTATTTCAGACTTATTCTTGTTATTCTTTCTTATCTGGAGCACTGGAGTAGTCATGTGAACATCAGAGCTCCAGATAAGAGGGGGTATTGAGGATATTTCAAAGATAATTTTTCTTATTTCTCAATGAAAACATATGTTGTGACCCCTCATTAGAACCGTCTCGTGGAGACGGTTCTAATGATGGGTCACAAAATATGTTTTGGTGGAGAAAAATCGATAATTATCCCTAAATTATCTCTGTCACCCCTTCTTATCTGGAGCACTGGAACATGTTATCATATACAAATTACCATAAAAGTTCTAAGTACTGGGGCAGACAAGTCTGATCAAATAGTGCAGATCCAGGTCTACACTGTTTGTCATTCCATCTGCAGCATTTTAAAACCAAACTCTTCCCTCTTCAGCACAACTACAGTAATTATTTTCTATAGTTGTCCCAATTTTTGGAATTTTCAAAGTACATACCGTATTACCAATACCATAATGTCACAAGCCGTATCTATATGTATGTTATATCCAATCTCTGCAACTTTTTATTACATTATGTACTAAAGCAGGGCACCAGATATGATGGGTTCTGATAATCTAATTATATTCTGGTCCCTCATTAATTACATTTTATAGCTGCTGGCTAGGCAAGACAGTTCTAATAGCTGGCCATCGATAATTTTGCAATGAATAAACCTCAGGACTCTAAACTTTGATCTCAGTTCTAGTCAAGGTTGGCCGGGAAATACCGATGGAGGGAATTCCCAGTGGTAATTACCGGTAATTACCGTCCTGGGAAATACTCCAAATTTGGCCAAAGTGGGAAATACTGGGAAATATGAAATTCTAGAGCTGTTTTTCTTAAAATATTGTTTCATATTTCTCTAAATTAAAGTTGATATCACATATTTCTTATCATTTGTATGCATATCATGCAAATAAGGTTGTAAATTCCAGTACTGAACCATGCCAGCGGACACAGCAGATGATTCTTGGTTGTGTCAAAGGCTATAATTTGAGAGAAAATTGCCTTTAAAATTCTTATTTACAAAAATAACAAGACTGTAAAGTCCCTTTTTTAACCACTTAACAGTGGTGTTTCAACACTGTATTTGTAAACACAAGATCTTCTACAGTTTTACTTAAAGATTTTTGCCTGGTTCAGGGGTAAGCCTAGGGTTCTCAGACAAGGAGTTTTTGTGACATTTTCTGAATTTCAGGGAGAATTTAAGTTTTATTTCAAATTTTAGATTTTCTATACATTTTGATTTTAGACTTCTCGCTCAGCTCAAAATAGGGAGAACCCGAGAAGTCAGTCAGCTTAAGGAGACAATTTCTCCCTCTTCTCCCTCTAGGTTGACTGCTGAAGACTTTTTTGCAGGCTAACTTTGTCTGTTCTTGAGTTTGATCATACCAAAATTTGACAGAACCCTGTGCAGGTCTTCAAAGCTGGGCATAGATTCACATTTACTTCAGACAAAAATTAGTGCGTGTACCATACGAATGTAGGACAGTTCGGCCACGGACGTTTCGGCCTAGGACATTTCGGCCTAGGACAGTTCGGCCACGGACGTTTCATCCACGGACATTTCGGCCAACGGACGTTTCGGCCAAAGTTAAAGAAAAAGGAATTGAAACTATGCTACCTTTAACAATCAAAACAATTCAAGTTTTCTTTTTTTTGGCACACATGACACAAAAATGTGTGGCTGAGCTAAAATTACTCCAACAATATCCCTTAAGGCCAAAATATGAGTGCACAGCAGATGATATTGCTGCAGGCATATGTTTACACATCAAGATACTACAGGCATCACATAACTGAAAAAGGCCAACATGGCCCGTGGGTGGGGATGGCAAAAGTGCCGGACTATGCTCAAAATAACCTTATAAGTGTTTATGAGTCATAAACCTAAAAACAGCACTAAACTCAAACGTCATATAGGACCCTAGCTAAAGTAACTGAAACAATTGTTCACAGTATTTTTGCCTTGGTATGCTCACAATGACCCTAAAGATGTTGAAGGTCCATAAAATATCAAGACAACAATAACAAATCATCCGAGTTCATTAAGACTAGCTTAAGATACTCATGTTACCACTTAATTTAATAATAAAAGGTAATTTTTGGATAAAGGCCGAAACGTCCGCCCTTGACAATTTCTGTGGCCGAAATGTCCATGGCCGAAATGTCCATGGCCGAAATGTCCGAGCACCGTACCATACTCCAGTTTCTTGCATGTATCCCACAGTTTGCCACCTGATTAATTAAACAATGATGTGTAGACATTGTAGTCCAAGGGTTACCAGATGAAGTCCTATAATGTCTTTTTTCTCCAAAGGCTGCTCAAGAGAATATCAATCTTTCATTGATTAACAATGCTTCCTATCGTAAGTAATGACCAAACACTACTGGAGGTGTGAAAAATAATTTAATTGTCTTGATTCAACTAACAAGTGACAATTACTGCAGGTACTTTTAATCTCAGTGTGTTATAACAACTTATTGATAGACAGAGACAACTGTACATGCAGACTCATCTTTAGACAGTTTAGATAAGAAAATATTGGATTGCATATGCAGATCTAGACAATATTTTATCTATACCTTTGTTTGATATTTAAATAAAGAGATGTTAACTTGGTTTTTGCTTTGCATATATAGTTTTATGGCTGTTTTAAAACATATTTAAAACTTTCTAGGTGGAGAGGGACCAATTTCCCAGTAATTCCCGGGAATTACCAGTATTTCCTGGGAATTACAAGTATTTCCCGCCGTCCTGGGAAATATGAGTATTTCCCGCCTTTTTGCCAACCTTGGTTCTAGTGCAATTTAAGACTCAGTCAGCTAGTAAAAGCTACACAAATTATATTATCATTCATTAGGCACTGATTCATGAATATTATTTTCTCTCCTACTGTCTAGAGTTATCCGCTGATCACATGGTGGTGTGACATAATTGTATCTGTCACACCTTGTACAGCATGCACACCTTGCACAGCATGGAAAACTATTTTGAACAACCATGCGCTACTATCCACTGTGGAACATTTATTATAAACCCAGCTTTTCATAAACTTCTGGATTAAAAAAGGAAACATTCCTTCTGACAGCTTATACAAAGGGTATCCCTGTGTACTGGGCCTACTACTGGCTGACCCTGACTGTAAGGCCAAGAAAAACAAGAGGTCCATGATGGACCTAAATCGCTCACCTGAGTTATGATGAAATAACATGAAAGATCATCTATTTGATGATGGTTCAATTGGAGCAGTTTTGCACTTTCTAATCTATACTTTCTAATCTATATTCTCACATAGTTTCATGAAGACTGGATCTTTGCCCTCTAGAGTGTACACAATGTTTTTCTATGATCTGACCTGGCTATCTATTTTTTGATCAGACATTATTCAGTTTCAAACTTGGCCTACATTTCATGAAGATAAACATTCTGACAAAGTTTCATGAAGATTCAATGCAAAATAAAGCCACAATTGTGTACACAAGGCTTTTCTATGATTTGACCTAGTGACCTAGTTTTTGACCTGACAAGACCAAGTTTCAAACTTGGCCTAGATTTCATTAAGATAATCATTCTGACAAAGTTTCATGAAGATTGAACCAAAACTGTGCCCTCTAGAGCATTCACATGGTTTTTCTAAGATCTGACCTAGTGACCTAGTTTTTGATCTGACATGACCAACTTTCAAATTCTGTCTATATTTCAAAAAGATAAGCATTCTGACAAAGTTTCATGAAGATTGGATCATAACTGTGCCCTCTAGAGTGTACACAAGGTTTTTCTAAGATTTGACCTAGTGACCTAGTTTTTGATCAGACATCACCCAGTTTTGAACCTGGCCTAGAGTTTATGGAGATAAATATTCTGACAATGTTTCATAAAGATTGGATCTAAACTGTGTCCTCTAGAGCATACACAAGGTTTTTCTATGATTTGACCTAGTGACCTAGTTTTTGACCCAACTTGACCAAGTTTCAAACTTGTCCTAAATATAATGAGGATGAATATTCTGACAAAGTTTCATGAACTTTGGATCAAAACTGTGCCCTCTAGAGCATACACAAGATTTTTCTAAGATTTGACCTAGTGACCTAGTTTTTGACCCGGCATGACCCAGTTTCAAACTCGGCCTAGATTTTATAAAGACTAACATTCTGACAAAGTTTCATAAAGATTGAATCAAAACTGTGCCCGCTAGAGTGTACACAAGCAAAAGTTGACGGACGTCCGTCCGGACGTCCTGACACACGTACGACGGACATCAGGGTATCCCAAAAGCTCACCCTGAGCACTTTGTGCTCAGGTGAGCTAAAAATAGTCATGTTTCCAATTACCCGACTGACCCTTATGTCCCCTCCCCCCCTTCCCCCCCCCCCCCCCCCCCCCCCGACCCTAAAACTAAATTTTTTCCAGTTGTAGCTGAAAAACGTTTTTTGAAATGTCATTGGAAACATGACTATTTTCTTATTAGGAACATGAGTATGTTCCTGATGATGATGACCTTCTATAGATTTTTAGATGAGCAATGCTTACGTCCTCTTTTTTTTTATTTCATGCTAAATTCTAAATTTAGCACTGCACAAAAGGACATAAAGGTCAGACATAACCAAGTTGTCATACGAGAGTAGAGAGCGAGATAAACAAGATCACTGACACATCCAGTATGTGAAAAGCATTTTTTTTCTCCCTAAATATACTCTGATAAGATCATATCTGATCATTATACAGTGCTGGACACTCCCAAGATTAATGTGGTGGCCCAAAAGTTTAGCAGGCCAAATTTTCAGTGGCCCAAATTATCCACTAGCTAAATATTCAATGTATTTATCATTGCCAGCAAGAAAATTTGGGCCACTAAAGTTCAAAATATGAAGATTTTTGGTGGCCCCAGACAAAATCTAGTTGCATTAGGCCACAGGCCCTTTCCAGCACTGTTATATCATATAACTATTCTAAAAAGCTGGGAGTAGTCCGCAGCTATATTGGGGTTGAAAAATACTCTGTGAAACCACCGCAACCCAAAGGGAACATCCAAGTTGCCAGCACAGGGTTTGACCCTACATGGCAGATATATGCTGTTTTCTCGTTGTTTTGTGCCCTTTATCATGCTTTGCTTGCTTTTGTCAGCAATTCGGGGACCGGTAAATTGATTTTGCATTCAAAAGCTGCAAATAACTTTCTGAAAGCATGTCAAGCTATTAAGCTGGTGTGAATATTTATTTTAAATATAACATAGGATACTGTCTTAGACTACCATTGGGGACAAAAATTGAAAAAAGTTTCTCATTGAGTTCATGCCCTAGAATCAACAGCCAAATATTCAAAACAATTTTATTAGTCTGTCAATATTTGAACATATAAAGCTTATCCACACTACTTCTATGAAAGAGGCATATTCAACCTGAGGTCTTACAAGAGAGTTGTAAGCCAGAGTCTTAATTGCTTCATTTTTTTTGTTTTCACATTTCTGTTTACAAAACCTAAAACTTTGTTGGCACTAGCAGACAGACCCGACCAGTACGCGGACGCTTTTAAGGGTGTTTTACCTAATGTTTAAGACTCCAATGCGTACCCGACTACCAGATGGGATGCAATTTCAGGAAAATCCTTGTGCTAAATATAGACAAAAGGAACATGTAAAAAAATCATCTGCGCATGCGCAACAAAATGCTTTTGAGGTCATGCAATTTGATGTGTATAAACAGGCTTATCATACCAGTACGCGGACACCTTAGAATTTGAGTAAACTAAGATGACATTTATACGGGGCATTACTAATAGAATTATTGATACATGTAGTTAATAAAAATGTATAAAGATCGTCAAGGATTGTTCTGAATTTATATTGACACATGGCTGTTCGCATTGCCTGTTTGCGTGCTTGCCGCAGCCAAACTGATGCATCGGTCGTGATACCCGTCTGCAACAGCCCTGCAAATTCAAAACTGTGTTCTGTAAATATAAAAGTGAATGACAATTGTATAAAGAAATGGTGCCTTGAAATAATGTTACAAAGTCACTTGAATTTAGAAAGAAGTTTAGTGTTTATTTCACGCCAAACACAAAAGTGTCCGCGTACTGGTAGTGTCCGCGTACTGGTCGGGTCTGTCTAATATAATTAATATTCAAGTCAAGGCCGGATCCAGAATTTCTGGAAAGGGGGTTCAAATTTACAAAGGGGGGTTTGATTTGTTAATTTTAGGCCATTTTCCAAAATTTTTCTGAAATATCCCCATCAAAATGAAATAATTTGGTACTAAAGGGGGGTTCGAGCAAACCCCCATAACCCCCTCTGGATCCGCCACTGCTAGTGCCTGCTAAGATCCGTGATGATGCTTAACTCTAGGTTTAGAGACAAACCTCGCTACCTACTTAGCCGTTGGGGTGTCTTGACATACGCAACTCTATACCAGTTTACAGGCCTACCTGCACATCACCTCCAAAAAATATTATGTGCTGCTTTGCACTCTGCACTGAACCACATACTATGACATCATTTTGCTTTCCTTTGTCACCAGTAACTGATATAAGACGTTGACAACCTGTTGAAGCATCAGAGATTGTGCTTTGAGCCATTGTAAATGTTGTGCCAGCTAGAAATGAATAAATAATTCGAAAACTCCGAATATTTTTTAACGCAAAGTTCATGGCTAGTTACAATTTCATCATTGTCAAGAAGCGCTCAATGATATGGTAGGATGAAAAAGGGCACCGTTAGAGGGTTTGTGAATATTCATGAGTTCGTAATGGCCAACCCACTTCGGTTTCGGATATGTTCTGTTGTTTACATTGACTGTTTCCTGACCACCTTATCGACGCCAGTTTGGGTAAAGGATATACTGTATTTCGACACTGGAGGAGTAGCGATATTACAAGTTGGGGAGCACTAGAAGAAGTAGATCTGGTGTATTGTATATGGTATTACTTTTGAGGAGCTCTATTTCAGGTTGGAGAGTATGGTTACCGGATGTTTCGCGCCCTTACACTTCGCTACCTATACATGTTCGCTACCTGTACGTCTTCGCCACCAACGTTTTCGCTACCTATACGCTTTCGCTACCCTGCATATTCGCTACCCAACAAATTATAGCCACCGAAATAGGGGAATTTGGGAATGAAAGAGAAAAAGGTTTATAATCCAGACAGATATAGTTATAACAAATTTTATTATAACATATCCCTATTTCCAGGAGATGACTTTTATATAAGCGTTTGCTTACCGTCAGATCCTGTACCATGTTAATTTGTGCTTTTTCCTTGTAATTATGTAATTTACATTGAATAGATATTAACAAATTTTGTCATTTAAACTTTTCTTACATTATTTAATTTCATAATGAAGAAGAAAAAAATCAATAAAAGATTCAATGATCTTAATTAAAAAAAAAATAAATAAAATAGTAGAAGAAATTAAGCGTTAGAAAAGGTAATTAAAAGTCTTAATTTATTCTGTACATGCGCAATTAAAAAAGAGTTTCAAAACTGATACTGATGAAGTTTAAACAAATTTTACCATTTAAATTTTTTTGCAGTTATCTAATTTTACAATGAAGATAAAAAGAATCAAATATTCATTTATTCTAATGAAAAATTAAAAATAGTTAAAAAAAATAAGACGCTTGAAAAGTAAATTTAGATAGATAGGGTTCTGATAAACCTAATAAACAAACTCAACATAAAATCAATTCTAAAATCTTGTCTTCAGTCTGAATGAGTTCTTGAAACAGAGCAGTGACCTATAAATATATATATATATATATATATATATATATAGGTCACTGAACAGAGTGATTAATTAACAAACGGTAAACTGACAAACAACCGCGAACAACAACGAGGTAGCGAAACGTCTTGGGTCGAAAATGTGCGAAAGATACCGGGTAGCGAACTCTCCAATGAGAAGGTGCGAAGTCTCCTGGTGCGAAACCGCAAGGTAGCGAAACATCCGTAAATCGAGAGTATCAGTAAGAGTATATCTGGTCTGCGGCGAAGATATTACTATTGTGGAGCACTAATACAGGTTGGGGAGCACCAGTAGAAGTATATCTTGTCTGCGGTAATGAAATAACTATTGTGGAGCAGTATTACAGGTTGGGGAGCACCAGTAGAAGTATATCTAGTCTGCGGTAATGATATTACTATTGTGGAGCACTATTACAGGTTGAGGAGCACCAGTAGAAGTATATCATGTCTGCGGTAATGATATTACTATTGTGGGGCACCATTACAGGTTGGGGAGCACCAGTAGAAGTATATCCAGGGCTTCCGTTAAGCGGACGTACGGCGTAAATTACGCCGTGAAATTCCCTCCGTACGTCCAAATTGAACTTCATAGACGTACCGCGGACTTCTGAAATTTCCTTTGTACGGCCGAAATCGATACCCTAGACGTCCGAATCTGTCATAACCACCCGCCACCCCCCCCCCCCCCCCCCGGCCATACTCAGCGCGTAAAAGTACGCCGTAAAAGTACGCCGATTTCTTGCCAAGTGGCGCATGATAATTTCAAGTCGATTGTTCTGGCGTACGCCAATTATCAGAAATTATATCATCCCTCAATAATCATATTATCGGTATTATATTTGACACGCGCCGGCGTCCTATGGGCTATGTGATCTACCTGTTGACTGACGCTTGTCAGTGAGAAACGAGACTACGTATTTAGCTCCGCCTATTGTCCAATCGGAAGTGTTACATTACAACCAAAGCCTAAGCTCCGCCCTCATGTAGAAATGACATCGCCGGGTGTAAATTAAAGCGACCGATAATGACAGTTTCATGTAATCGTTTGATCTTCGCGGCTGCTTTGAAGGTTAAAACTGGATCACCACTGTCTGATTGTAATAATACTTGCACTGGCGGAAAAATGAGGACGCCAAACCGAAGTGCAACTGTAAACTAAATCAATCCGTTATTACCGAAAAAGAAATATTTTAATTTTAATACGTCGTATTTTAGTCCGGCTCGGGTTAATTTATATCGCACATTCTATCTCAATATCCCAGTGGCACTTCTGTCCCACTTTCATGATCATTACGCTTACCTCTTTCGGCAAAATTAAAAGATAAAAGCATCGGTGTCACTTTGATGTAACGAGTTGACCAATTTCTTTCTGACCATGGCAGTCAAGAGTTCTGCTTTGCGTCGCACAAAAAAATTGTAATTTGTTATCTAAAATGAAAAGCAGTTAACATCTAGGACAAATCGAATGTTAAACAAAATATTCGTCAAGAATATGTAAAGCCTGGAAGCATTAAAACAATTTATCAGACCGTTTTATGAGCTTGGAAAGTGTGTATAGTAACACAATTTCGGACGTAACTAACGGTCCGGCAAGCGTTTAGTAAGACCATAACTTTGCATGTTCTGATGATTGTAAGCATAATTTTCATCCTGGGATACCAAATGGGGCCCAGCAGGCAGCAGGGGCTTAAAATTCCTAGCGAGAGTTTACATTTTAGTCAGCTGGAATTAAAATAAAATTACCAAGTTATAAAATGCATCTATCTTTTAATCAGAATTATTTACTAGCTCATAAACATTTAGTGAAACAAGCTAATGGTGACATCTGCCAGTCCAAGCAGGGTTACTAGAATTACCGGAATCTACCTTATTACCGGAATATACCGGAATACACTGGAATACACCAAAATATACATTTATATATTATCAAAAATAAGCTTAAATATTGCCAGAATAAAGGAAATAAGTACCATTTCCATCTAAGTATCAGTTTTTTCTTTATTGGTAGTGAGAGTAAATGGACCAACATATGGGTATTGGATAGGTATCACTGCGCAGATTGCAAGCTGGTTTTGGTCTTTGTAGGGGTCAGTCACTTGCCAGCATTTACATGCAGCAAATATTAAATGACATATTTCAAATATAATTATTTATATTTTGGTCAAAATAAAGTGTATTTCGGTAAACAATAATATGTATTTTGGTATATTCCGGTAGATTCCGGTATATTCCGGTGTATTTTGGTATATTCCGGTAATTAAGTGTATTCCGGTATTTCTAGTAACCAGTCCAAGCATAGTTCAAAACACCCATACCATAACATTTCGCCCTTTGTATCAAGGTATCTCATTTGCTTTTTCAGTACCATTTCAGAACAATTTGGCTGCAGTGTGCTGCAAAACTGCAGCCATGCAGCCATAAGAAAGTGTACAAACACAGGGTTCTAGATGATGATATGGAATAACTTATCTTTTTTCTCACCAAAAATATATGTCTTGGGTACTCACAGATTTGCCTGGTCGAGGCGAAATGAGTACCTCTAACATACATTTGTGGTGATAAATAAGAAAAAAATATCCTCTGAATAATCCCCTTAACTAGTAACTACAGCTCTGAAACTAAAGGTGGAAAAAAACAGCTATCTGAGTACTATAACAGTACTTTATTTCTTCCATAACTTTTGACAGCCATTGCATGGAAAAAAGTTGGACTTCCTAGATTTTCCTGTAGGACTTCCAAATTTGAGGGGTAGGAAGTCTGGGACTTCCTGGATTTGAAAGTTAATGGAAGCCCTGGTATATCTTGTCTGCGGTAATGATTGTACTATTGTGGGAGACTATTACAGGTTGGGGAGCACCAGTAGAAGTATATCTAGTCTGCTGTAATGATATTACTATTGTGGCGGTCCGTGACACCCCAAACCACCCCAAAAACATCCCAAACCACCCCAAACCACTTTTATACACCCAAACCAGCCTTCCTGGATACAAACTAGAACCCCACCCACTGCCCACACCAAGACACCAACATTTCAGGTCAATTGGCGAGTATTAGTTTTTTTCCTTCCATCCATCCCCTTCATTCTTTAAATTAACGTGTCACTGCGCGAGGGGTGGGGTTCTAGTTTGTATCCAGGGTGGCTGGTTTGGGGTGATATAAATGGTCGCCCCCTCCTCCCTCACCCCATCCTGCGTGACTTACATAAACGTACAAAAAAATTTACAGTATTATACTGAGATTATTAATTTTTTGTTAATATTTAAACCAGAAGGAGCTACATATATATTAGCAATCATGGGCGACCACTTATTGAAGTGTTCTTTTTATTTTGAATCTATATAGATACTGTTTGTGGTGGGTGGGTGCAGTGTTAATCGGTGTGTATGTGGAGGGGACAGGGGGTGATGTGAATCTGGGGAGGCTGGTTTGGGGTGGTTTGGTAGAGGTTTGGGGTGGTTTGGGGTGTTTCCACGGACCCGTGGAGCACCATTACCGGTTGGGGAGCACCAGTAGAAGTATATCTTGTCTGCCGTTATGATATTACTATTGTGGAGCACTTTTACAGTTTTGGGAGCACCAGTAGAAGTATATCTAGTCTGCGGTAATGATATTACTATCGTGGGGCACCATTACACGTTGGGGAACATCAGTAGAAATATATCTTGTCTTCTGTAATGATATTACTATTGTGGGGCACCATTACAGGTTGGGGAGCACCAGTAGAAGTATATCTAGTCTGTGGTAATGATATTACTATTGTGGGGCACTATTACAGGTTGGGGAGCACCAGTAGAAGTATATCTGGTCTGCAGTAATGATATTTCCATTGTGGGGCACAATTACAGGTTGCGGAACACCAGTAGAAGTATGTCTTGTCTGCGGTAATGATATTACTATTGTTGGACACAATTACATGTTGGTGAGCACCAGTAGAAGTATATCTGGTCTGTGGTAATGATATTACTATTGTTGAGCACGAGTACAGGTTTGGGTGCACCAGGGGTGCACCAGTAGAAGTATATCTTGTCTGCTGTAATGATATTACTCCTTTGGAGCACTATTACAGGTTCAGGAGCACCAGTAGAAGTATATTTGGTCTGCGGAAATGATATTACTATTGTGGAGCACTATTACAGGTTGAGGAGCACTAGCAGAAGTATATTTTGTCTGCGGTAATGATATTAATAATTTGGGGCACTATTACAGATTGAGGAGCACCAGTAGAAGTGTATCTAGTCTGCGGGAATGATATTACTATTGTGGAGCACTATTACAGGTTGAGGAGCACCAGTAGAAGTATATATGGTCTGCGGTAATGATATTACTATTGTGGAGCACTATTCCAGGTTGGGGAGCACCAGTGGAAGTATATCTAGTCTGCGGTAATGATATTACTTTTGTGGAGCACTATTACAGGTTGGGGAGCACCAGTAGAAGCAAATCTTGTCTGTGGTGATGATATTTCTATTGTGGAGCACCATTACAGGTTGGGGAGCACCAGTAGAAGTATATCATGTCTACGAAAATGATATTACTATTGTGGAGCACCATTACAGGTTGAGGAGCACCAGTAGAAGTATGTCTTGTCTGTGGTGATGATATTACTATTGTGGCGCACTATTACAGGTTGAGGAGCACCAGTAGAAGTATATCTTGTCTGCGGTAATGATATTACTATCCTGGGGCACCATTACACGTTGGGGAGCATCAGTAGAAATATATCTGGTCTGCGGTAATGATATTACTATTGTGGGGCACCATTACAGGTTGGGGAGCACTAGTAGAAGTATATCTAGTCTGTGGTAATGATATTACTATTGTGGGGCACTATTACAGGTTGGGGAGCACCAGTAGAAGTATATCTGGTCTGCAGTAATGATATTTCCATTGTGGAGCACCATTACAGGTTGGGGAACACCAGTAGAAGTATATCTTGTCTGCGGTAATGATATTACTATTGACGGACACTATTACATGTTGGTAAGCGCCAGTAGAAGTATATCTGGTCTGTGGTAATGATATTACTATTGTTGAGCACTAGTACAGGTTGAGGAGCACCAGTAGAAGTATATCTTGTCAGCGGTAATGTTATTACTCTTGTGGAGCACTATTACAGGTTTGGGTGCACCAGTAGAAGTATATCTTGTCTGCTGTAATGATATTACTCCTTTGGAGCACTATTACAGGTTCAGGAGCACCAGTAGAAGTATATTTGGTCTGCGGAAATGATATTACTACTGTGGAGCACTATTACAGGTTGAGGAGCACTAGTAGAAGTATATCTTGTCTGCAGTAATAATATTACTATTGTTGAGCACTAGTACAGGTTGAGGAGCACCAGTAGAAGTATATCTAGTCTGCGGTAATGATATTACTCTTGTGGAGCACTAATACAGGTTTTGGAGCACCAGTAGAAGTATACTTTGTCTGCTGTAATGATATTACTCCTTTGGAACACTATTACAGGTTCAGGAGCACCAGTAGAAG
The DNA here is from genome assembly GCA_963989385.1 of Ctena decussata. Taxonomy (NCBI): domain Eukaryota; kingdom Metazoa; phylum Mollusca; class Bivalvia; order Lucinida; family Lucinidae; genus Ctena; species Ctena decussata. Next base: position 17,124,486 of record OZ022512.1, on the reverse strand, counting down.
TATATTTTGTCTGCGGAAATGATATTACTATTGTGGAGCACTATTACAGGTTGAGGAGCACTAGTAGAAGTATATATTGTCTGTGGTTATGATATTAATAATTTTGGGCACTATTACAGATTGAGGAGCACCAGTAGAAGTGTATCTGGTCTGCAGGAATGATATTACTATTGTGGAGCACTATTACAGGTTGAGGAGCACCAGTAGTAGTATATCTGGTCTGCGGTAATGGTATTACTATTGTGGAGCACTATTCCAGGTTGGGGTGCACCAGTAGAAGTATATCTAGTCTGCGGTAATGATATTACTTTTGTGGAGCACTATTACAGGTTGGGGAGCACCAGTAGAAGTAAATCTTGTCTGTGGTGATGATATTTCTATTGTGGAGCACCATTACAGGTTGGGGAGCACCAGTAGAAGTATATCATGTCTACGAAAATGATATAACTATTGTGAAGCACCATTACAGGTTGAGGAGCACCAGTAGAAGTATATGTTGTCTGTGGTGATGATATTACTATTGTGGAGCACCATTACAGGTTGGGGAGCACCAGTAGAAATATATCGGGTCTATGGTGATGATATTACTATTGTGGAGCACCATTACAGGTTGAGGAGCACCAGTAGAAGTATATCTTTTCTACGATAATGATATTACTATTGTGGAGCACTATTACAGGATGAGGAGCACCAGCAGAAATATATCTGGTCTGCGGTAATGATATTACTATTGTGGAGCACTATTACAGGTTTGGGAGCACCAGTAGAAGTATATCTTGTCTGCTGTGATGATATTTATTACTCCTTTGGAGCACTATTACAGATTCAGGAGCACCAGTAGAAGTATATTTGGTTTACCATAATGTTATTACTATTGTGGAGCACTATTACAGTTTGAGGTGCACCAGTTGAAGTATATCTTGTCTGCGATAATGATATTACTATTCTGGAGCACTATTACAGGTTGAGGAGCACCAGTAGAAGTATTTCTGGTCTGTGGTAATGATATTACTATTGTGGAGCACTAATACAGGGTTTTCTATATATCTTTTGCTTTGGCAAATTGGCCATCCAAGATTGCTGACATCCAGTGTAACAAAAAAAAAATGTTTTAAAGCTACAGGACAGACACGATTTCTATACAGGAAATTACAAAGGGCATAGCTTCGTAAACATGTAAGCGGATTTACCACTCTTATTTTCTGTACATCGTCTAAGGGTTCTTTATATTTGCACATCATGAAATTTCTCTTAAAACTTCTAATGTAAATCTACTGGAATTTTAGTGTGTGCATAATCAGCAAGATAATGCTCGAGATCTTGACCGAACGGTATAAAACAGTAACTTTAAAAGCAAGTAAACAGTAAGTTTACTTGCTTTGACCGTGAATTAATAATAAACATGATTACTTGATTTGACCGTGAATTAATAATGAACACGATTACTTTGAGAGAGTAAAAAGAAAACGTCTTTTTATAATTTTCAAAGCGCGCGCGCGCGCAAGTGTGTGTGTGTGTGTGTGTGTGTGTGTGTGTGTGTGATGGGACGCGGGATGGGGATGAATTGTACGCGAAAAATTATAAAGAAAAAAAAGAAACATATTCTAGCTTATATAACATAAAGAATTAAACTGTCTTAACGCCATAAGCTCAAACTCTAAATTTTATGTTAAAAAACTAAAAGATTTAAGCTTTAAAACCCTTCAGGATGACTAAAGCTTTACATGCATACATGTATCTTGAAACCTTCACGGGCTGCAGGAAAAATATAATTAACTAGAAATGTTTTTGACAAAAACAGATGCCCCCCCCCTCCCTCCCCCCCCCCCCCCCCCCCCCCCCCAAGAAAAAAAAAACATGCTCTTTCCCAGCAGGATTATTTTCCGTAAATGTTGCCAAGTTAAGACCTCCTGTGGTCTTGAAAATAGGGTTGAGGTCACCAAAACTTAATCAGCGGTTTTCCACCTCCTGGTTATATACTTGTCTATGCTTGGTCATAATACATCAGTTTGTTTAGGAATTTGTTGCGAACAACCCATTTGTTTTTTCAACATTCTTTGACCTTTTGTCACAAAATTATCCATTTTCTAGCGATATATCTGTGCGAGTTGAGGTAAAACGCACCCATCTATCCAGTCAGGAGATATGGTGCCGACAAGCCATTTTTCAACATTTTTTTACCTCCTGTGACCTTGAAAATAGGGTCAAGATCATCTAATGATGTATCTGTGCAAGTTTGATCAAAATCTATCCACCACTTCAGGAGATGGAGTGCAGATAAGCTACGCACACGCCGACGGGATCCGTACTAAAACATTTTTTCCGCCATGGTGATGGTGGGAGGGAGGGGGTACATAATTCTGATGGATAGACGGACGGAGGAATGGATGGATAACTTAGGGGATAACTGCACTCAAAATTGTCATTTGGGGAGGTAAATCGTCGGTTTTATGGTCGGAAATTACGTTTTACGGCGACACGCCAGCGGAGCCGTAAAACGCAATTTGCGACTATAAAACCGATGATTTACCTCACCAAATGACAATTTTCAGTACAGTTATCCCCATTCAAATGCACTTTTCACATTTTCACCGTTAAAAGTGTGCTATTTTGCACCCATAGCAAAAGCTTTCAGCGACGTAATTTACGGTAAAACCAGAAGTCAACCAATGAGAAACGACGTTACGTAATGACGTCGGGTTTCCGACAGTATATTGCAGGATTTACTGTCGCAAATTTTTGACGTTATCCAATCAGACGTCGCGTTACATACGCAAGTGCATTAGAATGGTTTTTAGAATGTCTTTTTTAAAAACATAGGGCTAAGTTAGAACTTTAGAAACCGAAGTTTAAACATAGGTTTGTAATTTTCAATTTAGATTTATTGTGCAACTTGGCTTGCCATAGACCTTGACTTTTTTACGGCAAGGTCTAGTATGGGAAAATGCTAGAACATTAGATTTCATGGCAAATTGAGAAGAGACATATCCATAGAGTTTTGATAGATGTCCACAGAACCTTGACATTTGTTGGCAAAGTTATACCCATTAAACCTAGTAATTCCTGTGATCTATGAAAAATCTGTCTGCCAATATCATACATGTTGGAAGGCTTACATTCAGGTAAGGGTGGGTTTTGAGGACATTTATGATTCTTGCTGATACAACATATTGCGAACCCTCATTGAAACTAATACTGAATAAAAACATAAAATATCAATTAAATTAAATGAAAACTTTGGTAGGAGTTGAAACCAGTTTATTTATGTGTTCAATATTTTATTCAGAACGATTGCGGAAATACTTGTACAATATTGTTAATCGTTAAATAGTTTGCAGCCTTAGTTGGGGCAATTAACTAATGGAAAGAATTTGCCACTGGAAGAGCAAATTCTTATCTAAAAGGTTCAACCCCATTTGGAAGTTAGGAAAAAATGAAAAAATGAGTTCCTGCCGTCGAAAGTATATCCATTCACTTGAGGAACATCATGGTACTATAAAAATCTGTAAAATTTTTGTCAATTTTCCCCGTCATTTTTTGCAAAGGGAACCAAATTTTGTTTGCTTCTTGGGTGACAAAATCCCTACATAAAATGGTCTACTGTTAAAGGTAAGAATTTGCTTCGGAAAAGCCAAGTTCTTTCCTTAAAGAGTTGACCCATACTAAGAAGGGAGACAAAAGTGCAAAATGGCAGAGTTGCTTCCCTAAAAGTGTACCAACACACAATTAGCCATGCCAGAGCCTCAGATGTCTTCTCTTAAATGAATCACGTTGGCATAGCTAGGGACAGTCGCATGGTATGCATAATCAGGATGGGAAGTCTAGGAATTTAACATCTGAGATATTTCATATTATCATAGAGTTTAGGCCTACTGCTTAATGTACATTCTTTTCTATCTATTATTTGACCACAAATTTGCGTTACGGGTTACAGTTGAATCAGAAAAACATTTTAACGCAGTTTTTTCTACATAAAGAGGAACAGCGTCAACGACGTAACAACGACGTCATAACGTCGACTATGTCCTATCAGTTGGGAGAACCATGGGTTATTTTGACGTCACTTAACGTCATGTAACATCAAGTGAACCGATGAAGTTATTGAAATATAAACTATATACGTTCTATTCTAACACAGTTCGCCTATAGAAGCCATGGAAAGTTTCCGTGTTTTATTCTGCAAAAATTACTGTTAAGGAGCGCGTGAGTCTAATTGCTGACGTCACTGGCAATACTGACGTAATCCTGTGACGTTTTGAGACGTTAGACGGTGTAACGTCGTTTTTTCTATCTAAAAACGCCATAAAATGTCCATTTTTATTAGATACAGTTTCGAAAATTAGCGAGAACATGAACGCGCTGGCAAGATGGTTGGGAGAATTTGATGGAAATAATAATATTTCAGCAATTTTGAGTGTTAGAATCGAAATAGTTCAGCTCTAGCATTGAATTGTTGAGTACTAATTCACTGTTTGTCGGTCAGTTGTAAGTAGATATATCACTCGCGCTCCGCGCTCGTGATATGATCTACTTTACAACTGACCTCCAAACAGTGAATTAATACTCAACAATTCACTGCTAGAGCTGATCTATTTCTTAAATGCAACGATGCTAATGGTTTACCATGGGGCTTTTTAATAAATGCACGGGTAATGTAAATATTCCATAATATTTATATAATCCGTGTATTTATTGAAAAACCCTATGGTAAACCATGTAGTTTATACTTAATTCACGCGACATTATGACGTTAAGTGACGTCAGAAAAAGCTATTGTTCTCCAACCTGATTGGACGTGGTTGACGTTATGACGTCGTTGTTACGTCGTTGATGCTGTTCCGCTTTTAGTAGAAAAACTGCGTACAATGTTTTTTCTGCTTCAATTGTAGCCCCTAACGCAAATTTGTTGTCAAATAATAGATAGAAAAGAATGTAAATATAAGCAATGAACTTATTTTTTCTGGTGTTTATCGAAGTATAAACTACATTGGGTCGCTAGCAAAATTTACATGAACCCCTTCGGGGTTCACTTGCGTTGCACGCGATCCAATGTAGTTTATACTTCGATAATCACCAGAAAAATGAAATTCATTCCTGAAATACATGAAGGTTGCTAATGCTAGTTCTGTAGTTAGTTTTGTTTATTCTCTATTAGGGCGAACGGATACTTGTTTAGGTGAAACAACTATCTTCTTTTTTACATCCATTCTCAATAAGGTCAACTCTTTTAGGATTAAGAATTCACTCTTAAAGGTGCATATACTTCCCTTCAGGAGTATGACTCCTTCTTGGAAACGTTTCAATGTCCAGAGAAGCATACAAGAAGTCACAAAAGTTGTCTCCTTTCGAAAAGACGAGAGAAAAAAAATCCAAACAATCCCCGCCCGCACCTAGGCCCTTGCTCTACTATTATCCAAATCAGTAGGACGCCCCGACAGCACTGGAAGTTATACCCTGCACCATCGCACCACCCAATCACCCTCGCTGGTAGTGGTGATGCAGGACGGGAAGTGTGAAGAGGGAGGGGGGGGGGGGGGGAGAGGATCGCATGCTTCCTTCGTTTTTGCTTCTTCGGTGGCATAGCTTGGCCTTCATACTTCACAGTTTGGTGTTCTCTGTTCGTATTGTAGATGCAGACTTGAATAAAGCGCCCCTGCCGGGCTTGGCTTTTTGGGCTTGGCTTTTTCCACTATCTCCTTGACCGCGCCCGCCGTGTCAGATCGTAGTATAACGCAACCGGGCCTCCGTAGCACGCCGGCCTGTAAACCGTCACAAGCCGAGACGCATCGTGATTGAACGCGACGAAACGGCTACCATACACTCTAGCTTGCCGTGAAAACCGTGACAAAACGTGGTAAAACGTGAAGCAACCGTGAAGCAACCGTGACAAAACGCGCACTAAACGCAGCAAGGCGTGACAGAACTTGAAAGGACCGTCAGGTGCCGGGGTATACATGTTTCCCGTCCCACTACGGACCCCCTTAAAGTTTTATTACGGTCTGTAACGTACTGTCACGTTTTATTGCGTTCATCACGTTTTAATACGGCCTATTAGGCTTCTCCTCCGCACCGGGACTGTCGTAGCAATTTTTTTGACAGTTTAAAAATCTGACCCGGCATCCACGGCCTGTCACGTTTGCCCTTCCCTGCCCTGCGTTGTCTCAGGTCCATCCCGTTTTGTCCACAGTGGCCTGAAACGTGATTGCCGTTGCCGCCGGGAACATAATGCAAACACATAGATGCTAATAAACAGTGAGAGGACTTACGGTTTTCCATCACGCACATTTGTGGTGGCCAGCCATCACTTTTACAGTTTTCAGTCCAACTCACTAAAATGGCAATTTAGCCCACTGCCAGTGTTCAGTATGATCTATCTACACTTAAAATTGATATTTGGTCAAGCCCTTAATTATTCTCAGTATAAACAGTCTGTGTTTTGGTTATTTCTGCAGAATTATGGTCAAAATTAGGTAAATTCTGGTGTGTATTAGGCTTGTTTTATTTCCAAGAAAAATACAAGTTTACTTTCTATTTTTTTGGCTTGCCGTTTCGGCGGCAAGCCAGTATTCAAGTGGTTTAGTGATACCGAGTTATTTTCGGAAGAGACGATACGTCACGCTTAGTCGGAAAATACCAAGAGAGTCTAATTTTATCCAAACCCGATTTACCTCATCTGCTAAAAATAACAGACGGAAAATCTATTTTTGATAGTGCATGTACTTTGTTTTTGATATTTCCGTTAAAAAGCACGTTTTTCTTTCACAAGTGCCTTGAACTTGGCCACATATCTTTTGCTTTTTATAAACTGATTGCATAAAAATGAAATTCTTAATTTAATGCAAAATATTTGACTTTGCATCCTTAGAAATATACTAAAACCTGTGTAAGAAACAGTGTATATTTATAGAGCTTAGTTTACAAGCATTAGCTTTTTTCAAAAATCATGCAGCGGCGTCGCGAAAAATAGGCCTTAGGGCACCGCATAATCTGACTAGTCAGAGCAGCCGCACACTGTCCACAGCCGGTGCATTCTTGGGGTCTGATCAGTCTATTTCGGCATATATATTCTTCATGATGCAGACATCTTTCATGCTGAGGATAGACTGATCAGACTGCGCTTATGCCGGAATGGGCTGATCTGTGTATCTGTAAAAAAAAGCGAAGTTCAAATTCATTGTTTTAATTTAAAAACATGCGCTTTTAACGATTTTTCCCGTTATCACTCATCACATTTACTGGAAAAAGTATCCCATCTATCCGTGTGTGTGGCTTTTATGTACAACTGACCGTGTTATGTATGTAAAAGCTGGTAATGTAGGTGAGTAATATTAACGCATACGCATTGCAACAGGCATAAGCGATATAATGTACTCATTTTTAGCTTCTGATAAATTTCCTATTGGTCATCAACATGTTCATGAATAGCCTGAACTGGAGACCTCTTACAATGATACAGGTACAGACAAAGGGGACAATTCAGAACCGTTAAAATTTGAATCTCGTTGAGGCCGACTGTTAGGGAATCATGGACAGCTTTATGACAATGGAGTTGTTGGTTGGATGATGCGATGATGCTGGGTATAACTTCCAGTGCCGGGACGTACTACTGATTTGGATTATAGTTGGGCAAGGGCCTACTGTGATTGCAGTAGGTGCGGGTGGGGGTTGTGTGGCCATTTTTCTTGCTTTTATAACACTCTCTTATGTTGCCTTTTTACTTCACCTATACAAATGTGCAGAGATATATTTACACTCATCGACGGTTTCGTTAGATGAACCTATACTGGGCTGACGTTGTTCATACATCCATGAACAACACTCATTCATACAAGCGTAAGCGACGTCACGGATAATTCAAATAGATGATTGGCCGATGTAACGTTTGATATACGTCATGTCATAGTGGCGGCTGTTGTACATCATTATAAAACACGTTGGTATATAACTATTCTTCGTCCTTTCCTCGGCGTTAAATTAGTCAGAACTTCACGAATAAGTAACAAAATTGATGTGAAAACATAGCATAAATATAAAAGATAAATTTCATTTCTCGGAAGTTCATGGAGGTATGAACGCAATGGGTTCCATGCTTTGTTGCTCCCAAATGGTGTAAATCAAGTTATTGTCTCGGACAATAGCAGCATGCATTTTCTTCTCAGAGTGTCAAAATTGCCACTGATGCCACTAAAACCAAAAATAAACTTCAGTAAATATAAATTTATTGTCTTCTTTGATGTCAAGTTCAGATATGCCAAAATTCCATAGACATGGGTTTTAAATAGGCTTTCCTAAAATTTGATTCAAACTAAGTGACTCAGCAGCCGTAAAGAAAAGACTTGAAATAGGTTCATATTGTACTTTTCCTTGAGACATGCCTAACGACCAAAACGTTGGAAAACTCTCTCTCTGTGTGTGTGTGTGTGTGTGTGTGTGTGTGTGTTTAAATATTTCCTCAGTTTGTTTTTCAAATAAATTCTACACTTGTCTTAACCTCACACCTATGGATAATGCCACCATTCAAAAAGTTAAGAAATTAAATTCTTTGCTTATTTAAAAAAGGTAGCAACAGAAAGTGCACCAACAATTGGGTTCACTTCAATAACAACTCATGAAAATTTCACTGGCTTAGCTGGGCAAGCCTTCCTTTTAAAAGGAAATTTTATATAAACTGTTACGATCAAAATTGTCTTCAGTGCTTGCTTTTTTGTAACGGATGCTAACTGTACGAGTTACTCAAGGTTTGGCACCAGTTACTCGACAAAAGAGTACCTAGGGGTTTCTGGTTTTGTTATGGTCAGCCATAACACCAGATGAAACCAACGTTATGACTTACCATCAAGTTTCATCCTTCGGACATGTCGTGACATCTGGTGGAAAAATTTTCAGTCATTGTGTTATGGTAAGCCATCATGTCAGTGTATTTAAAGTGCTTGGTTAGCCATCACAAATATGCGTAATGGAAATCCATAAGTCCCCAGACTGATAAATCATCAGTGAGGCCATTTTGAAGCAAATATGGCTGTGTTCTTTGTTGTTCTTATCATGTATGAGTACACAACCATAGTTTTCCACCATCTTTTAAAAAGGGTAACATGTGATTTCATGTTTAGTTTCGTAGAGGACAAAGTCCTTCCAAGACAGGAATGTACACTTAAAGGAAAGAAGAGGAGAAAATTCTTTCCTCTGAGTGTTGACCCCTATTAAGAAGGAAGGCAAAAATGAAAATGGCCAAGTTGCTTCCCTTATAAACGTACATAACGTACATACGCTTATAAACGTATTCAATCGATGGGGCATGCTTATGCATAAAATTTTGGTAAAACTTACATTGTATGATACAGAATAAAACAAGAGGACAAACATTTCACCACTTCGTTTCCTAGAAAAACAAAGTTTAAGTTAAAAAAAATGCCCAAAACAGACTGTCCAAATTCTACACCTGCTGCAAGCACAGCCGGTCCTTGCCCGATTATTTATTTTCCTGTTATTCCGGTTCTACCATAGAGTAATGCCTACAACAATGTGCAGATGGAATGGAAACTGTGAAGACCTTGATCATTCTACTTCCCAAGAAACAGTCTGATCTCGGTTTCCACTGTTTGTACAAACCTATATACCTCAAAACTTAAGATCTTTACAGTAGACATTGTTAATTAGTGCATATACTCCACAGTTGATTGATTTCACCATGAACAATAACTGTTTTGTTTTAACAATTAAAAAACAGTTATTCTGTATCTGAATACCTTAAATATGGAATTGTCCTATCATGTGTTAAGTAATTCTCTAGGGTGTAGGCAAAACAGTGCAGACATTGGTCTGTTCACTTGTAATGGCAGGATCATGCTTTTGCTCAAGCAACAGAAACCAATGGCTAACTAAAACGCTGACCTGATCACCGAGATTATGGCACCACCACATGGGAGTATAACTAATCAATGTTTGGAACTTTGAAGACTTAAAGTTTTGTGTCTGTTAGGTCTATAAAGGTTATCCTGTAAGATTAAACATATTTTATTGTACCATATAGACAAAGGGATTGGACACAAGTTATACCAACATTAGCTAGTCCACTCCCTACAAAGTTAACAAAAATTAGAATTGTGGTACATATACAACAGTAAGTTCAGTTCACAAATTAAATCATAGTATCGAAAGAAAGATAATATTGTTTTATCCCCATAGCAGCACCAGTCGCCCCGCCCCAACCCCGACACTCACATATTCCGAATTGCAATTTATTACATATGTGTGTCTTTGAAGCCGAATGTATAGTTGAATTAGTTTCAGCATTTAATGCGGGATCTCCATTAGTAATCAAATGCAAATGAACATTTGCAAGTGGATTATTGGAACTAAATAAACGATTTCTTTGTTCTACATATAACAAACACTCAAAGAAATAATGTTGAGCGTTCTGATTAACAGCGCCACACGAGCAATTCGAATTAGCTGAAATATTTACTCGGAATAAATCAGCATTCAGATTACTACAATTATGACGAATTCTAGTTAAAATGATATCGTATAGTCTGTCCTTAGTAGATGGAAATTGATGAGTCCTAGAAAATTGTTTCTTAATATTTGTTTTAAACGAAGAGAGAGTTAGAGAATTTCGTACTGATTGATCAGTGTTATTCCACAATTTAAGGGTTGACGGAAAGAACGATGACTCAAATGAACATAATGTAGCGAAAGGTATTTCAAAGTTCTGGCTATTCCTTGAATTATAAGTCGAAACTGCATCAATTCTATTTGGAAGAAGATCTGTCAAGTATGATGGTTCGTCATTATTTATCATTTTATACATGAGAGTTAATTTTTTAGTTTTTCGCCTTTCAGCTAAAGTTTTCCAACCCATTTCGGCATAGATCGAATTAAGAGATGCAAAAACTGGCAAGCCAGTTACAATACGCGCAGCTATTAATTGCACTTGTTCGAGACGATTTGCATCCGTTTGAGTACAACCATCCCATACTTTGCTAGCGTATTCTAACAATGGCCGGATATAAATACCATATAGTTTGCACAGTATTTCTTTTGAAAATTGATATTTGACTTTTCTAAGATATGAAACTTGTTTAGACGCTGATTTTTTTATTAATTCTACATGTTTGCTCCATTTGTTCCTTGATGACAGAGTAACACCTAAATGTTTATGCGTTTCAACGAAATTCAAGACTGAGTTATCCATTACTAACTGCATATCATAATCAATCAAGGTATTTGAAATAAGCAAAACTTCAGTTATAGTTCTCCTCGACAGTAATATCATACACAACACATATCATCCTACAGGTGCTCCTCAATACTAATAACATAAACAGATTTACTTCTACTAGTGCTCCTCAAACTGTAATAAAGTTCCTGCCTAGTAATATCATACTCATCAGACCAAATATACTTCTACTATAATTCTATTCTATTCCAGGTCTATTTTATTCTATCGAATAACCTTGCACCACAGATAACGTCAAAACAGTCCCTTTCCACCTTGTTCTGTTTTCAGCTGCTCTACATGAGCTGGAAAAATCTAGTCTGATGTATATAAAAGTAATGTGGATGAGCGCCTCTACAGGTTTTGGAGCACCACTAGGAGTATATGTTGTCTGTTGTATATAATAGTACCGTGGAGGAGCTCTTCTACAGGTTATGGAGCACCACTAGGAGTATATGCTGTCTGTTGTATATAATAGTACTGTGGAGGAGCTCTTCTACAGGTTATGGGGCATCTCTAGGAGTATATGTCTGTTGCATATAATAGTATTGTACAGGTTATGGAGCACCACTTGGAGAATATTCAGTCTGCTGTATACAATAGTACTATGGAGGAGCTCTTCTACAGGTTATGGAGCACCACTAGGAGTATATGTTGTCTGTTGTATATAATAGTTCTGTGGAGGAGCTCTTCTACAGGATATGGCGCACCACTAGGAGTATATGTTGTCTTCCGTATATAAGAGTACTGTGGAAGAGCTCTTCTACAGGTTATGGAGCACCACTAAGAGTAGATTGAATCTGTTGTATAAAATAGTACTGTGGAGGAGGTCTTCTACAGGTTATGGAGCACCACTAGGAGTATATTTAGTCTGTTGCATATGATAGTATTATTATGTAGCTCTTCTGCAGGTTATGGAGCACCACTATGAGTATATATTCAGCCTGCTATATATAATAGGACTATATAGAAGCTCTTTTACAGGTTATGGAGCACCACTAGGAGTATATGTTGTCTGTTGTATATAATAGTACTATGGAGGATCTGTTCTACAGGTTATGGCGCACCACTAGGAGTATATTTTGTCTATTGTATATATAGTACTATGGAAGAGCTCTTCTACAGGAAATGGAGCACCACTAGGAGTATATGTTGTCTGTTGTATATAATAGTACTGTGGAGGAGCTCTTCTACAGGTTATGGAGCACCACTAGGAGTATATGTCTGTTGCATATAATAGTACTATGGAGGAGCTCTTCTACAGTTTATGGAGCACCACTGTTTTGTAATAGTATTAAAGAGAAGTTATTCATTAGATTACGGAGTAACAGTAGGAGTATATCTTGTTTGTTGTATGCAATAGTAGAACGGATGGGCTGTTCTTCAAACATGTATTGCAGCCATCAACTCCCATATAAGCCCATAACCTTCAAAAAGTAGACAAAAGATTGGTAAAACTTGAGCAAGTGAGCATGGGCTCACGTATACCCCTGACCTATGAAGTTAACCACTGCTTTACGGCCCGCTCCTTGTTGTTGTTTTCTTTTTTTATAAGAAAATGCATTTGTTTTGCAAAAACTGTTACTGTTCTACAAATCTGCAGCAGTTTTTTTAACTTGAAATGGCTACTTTATATACAGACTCTCATTACTGTGTTTGGATCTCTGTCAATATATAAGAAAATCTTAACACTTTTCTATTTTCAAAGAAAGCAGGAAATATTTTGTAATACTTTAGGTACCATCAATGGATATCAAAACACCTGCAAGTAAACAAGCCTGCTTTATGTGAAAATGCTATATTTCCCATTTTTCCAGCATTGGCCAGCCCAGCCCTTTTATGTAAATGGTGACATCTCTCATGCAAAAGCTTTAACCAGTGTGATAAATGCAATCATGATTATTCAAATGTTCAATGTAGAGTACCTCTTCAGCAAATGGCGTTGATATTTTGATTGGTGGCAGGAGAAAAAGTAGGTTGCTACTTGTTTAGAGCTGTTCAGAACAAAATTGTAATAAATGCTAAGTTGCAAACTTCAACTTGTGGAGAGCTGCTCAGTAGGACTATCTTACTCATCAGACACCATAACATCCAAACACACAAAGTAAAGGCTGGAGATACCAATTACATAAGCTCTAAAAGTATTGTCTAATACTTGGGAAACGGGATGGCAGTCTCCATGTCCTTCTGGCTCCGGCAAACTGATATAAAATCTCCTTTATTTCATAACATCTTCTTTGTTATGGGCCAGGCTTTGTCGTAACAGGCGACAAGTCTTTTTCTGGACTGATTCTGATCCTACTTGAGCATCAGGAGTCTATGAAAAAACATGAAAGATCTTCTAGTGATGATCATGTATATATTGACACAACTAGTGGTCGCAAATTAAGATTTAACCATAAATGAGCCGCGACACGAGAAAACCAACAAAGTGGTTGTGCGCCCAGAGCAGACTCAGATCAGCCTGGGCATCCGCCCAGTCTGATCAGTCTTCGCTGTCCGCATGGTGGTAGCTTAGACCCTTAGCTACCAATAAGCGCACTGTGAAGACCATGTTCGGACTGGGCGGATACCCAAGCTAATCTGAGTCTGTGTTGTGCGCAAAACCACTTTGTTCTTAACCAAAAGAGCATACTCCACAGACATGATTTACTCATACTGGCGTTCTTCACCAGTAAAAGTGCTCCTCAGCACTAGTGCAATCATACTTAACAGACATGATACACTTCGGCCAGTATTCTTCAACTTGTGGAGAGCTGCTCAGAAAGACTATCTTACTCATCAGACAAGATTTCTCCCTACTGGTGCTCTTCAATCTGAAATAGAACTCCTCAGTAGTACTTTTTTTTACACTTATTACAAAATATGATCTAACTGGTGCTGCCAAGCTATAAAGTGCTCCTCAGCGGTACTATTATACTCCACAGGTAAGATGTCCTCCTACTGATGCTCTTCAACCTGTAAAAGTGCTCCAAAGCAGTACTATAATACTCTACAGACAAGATGTCCTCCTACTGGTGCTCTTTAACCTGTAAAAGTGCTCCTAAGCAGTACTATTATACGCCACAGGCAAGACGTCCTCCTACTGGTGCTCTTCATCCTGTAAAAGTGCTTCTAAGCAGTGCAATTATACGCCACAGGCAAGATGTCCTCCTACTGCTGCTCTTCAACCTGAAAAGTGCTCCTAAGCAGTACTTTTATACATCAAAGACAAGATGACCTCCTACTGATGCTCTTCAACCAGTAAAAGTGCTCCTAAGCAGTATTATTAAACTCCACAGACAAGATGTCCTCCTACTGTGCTCTTCAACCTGTAAAAGTGCTCCTGAGCAGTACTATTATACTCAACAGACAAGATGTCCTCCTACTAGTGCTCTTTAACCTGTAAAAGTGCTCCTAAGCAGTACTATTATACTCCACAAACAAGATGTCCTTCTACTGGTGCTCTTCAACCTGTAAAAATGCTCCTAAGCAGTACTATTAAACGCCACAGGCAAGATGTCCTCCTACTGGTGCTCTTCAAATCTGTAAAAGTGCTCAAAAGCAGTACTATTATACGCCACAGACAAGATGTCATACTACTGGTGCTCTACAACCTGTAAAAATGCTCTTAATCAGTACAATTATACGCCACATGCCAGATGTCCTCCTACTGGTGCTCTTCAACCTGTAAAAGTGCTTCTAAGCAGTACAATTATACGCCACAGGCAAGATTTCTTCTTACTGGTGCTCTTCAACCTGTAAAAGTGCTCCAAAGCAGTACTATTATACTCCACAGACAAGATGTCCTCCAATTGGGGCTCTTCAACCTGTAAAAGTGCTCCTAAGCAGTACGCTTAAACGCCACAGGCAAGATGTCCTCCTACTGGTGCTCTTAAACCTGTAAAATTGTCCTCAGCAGTACTATTATACGCCAAAGGCAAGATGTCCTCCTACTGGTGCTCTTCAACCTTTAAAAGTGCTCCTAAGCAGTACAATTATACGTTAGAGGCAAGATGTCCTCCTACTGGTGGCAGGTGCTCTTCAACCTGTAAAAGTGCTCCTTAGCAGTACCATTATACGCCACAGGCAAGCTGTCCTCATACTGGTGCTCTTCAACCTGTAAAAGTGCACCAAAGCAGTACTATTATACGCCACAGGCAAGATTTCTCCCTACTGGTTCTCTTCAACCTGTAAGAGTGCTCCTTAACAGTACTATTATAGCCCACATGCAAGATGTCCTCCTACTGGTGCTCTTCAATCTGTAAAAGTGCTCCTAAGCAGTACTTTTATACGCCACAGGCAAGATGTCCTCCTACTGGTGCTCTTCAACCTGTAAAAGTGCTCATTAGCAGTACTTTTATAGCCCTCAGGCCCGATGTCCTCATACTGGTGCTGTTCAAACTGTAAAAGTGCTCCTCAGCAGTACTATTATACGCCACAGACAAGACGGACTCCTACTGGTGCTTTTCAACCTGTAAAAGTGCTCCTAAGCAGTACTATTATACGCCAAGGTTGGCCGGGAAATACCGGTGGCGGGAATTCCCAGCGGTAATTACCGGTAATTACCGTCCTGGGAAATACTCCCAATTTGGCCAAAGTGGGAAATACTGGGAAATATAAAATTTTAATGCTGTTTTAGACAACACATTGTGTCTTTTTTTTCTATAAATTTAACTTGATAGCATATGTATCTTGTTATTTCTGTACATATCATGCAGAAAAGGATATAAATTCCAGGACTGGTCCTTGTTAGAGGACACAGAGGATGATTCTTGGATGTTACAAAGGCTATGAATTGGAAGAACACTGCCTTTTAAATTATAATTCATATGAATAACAGGCTCACAAATCTTTTTTTATCACTGAACTGTGTTCTAAACAGGAGTTCACTTATCATTTTTTTCCCTTATGAATTTGTTATTGACATATTAACTGAGCTTCAGTTTTACTTAAACCTCTGTGTCAAGATTATCAGTGCAGAAGATCATACTCTCTATAGGCTAGTTTGTTCCTTAGTTTGATCATATCAAAATGCCAAGGGCTTCAAAACTAGGTTCAGGTTCATAGCTATTTGGCAAAAGAGATTTTCCTTACTCCAGTTTCTTGAGCTTGTCACTTGACTGATCAATGCAATGATATGAGGAGAGTGTGGTCTAATCATTACCTGATGAAGTCTGCAATATTCTTTTCCCCAAAGCTTCTCAAACAAATATACATCATGCATTTGTCTTGTCTAGCATGGATCTTTAATTGACTAACAATACCTTCTTTTGTAAATTTGACCATGTTTGTGAAGCTGTGAAAAATAATTGTCTAGGTTCAACAGACAAATGACAGTACAGGTACTTTTAATCTCAGTGTGTTATAAAGCTTATTGATACACACAGAGACAACTGAAATTAAGCTGCAGTTTCTTCAATAAGAAAGGAACAAGTTTAGTTTAAAAAAATGTAATATTTGTATACTACACTGAGAATCTTTTCTAATGATTTAAATAAAAGGCTGTATACACAATAAGTTCTTAATGTTTTGCTTTGCATAAAGCTGAATATTAAACATTTTTAAGAAGTGAGAACCCTATTTCCCAGTAATTCCCGGGAATTACCAGTAATTCCCGGGAATTACCAGTATTTCCCGCCGTCCTGGGAAATATGAGTATTTCCCGCCTTTTTGCCAACCTTGTTATACGCCACAGGCAAGATGTCCTCCTACTGGTGCTCTTCAACCTGTAAAAGTGCTCCTAAGCAGTACTAAATACGCCACATGCAAGATGTCCTCCTACTGGTGCTCTTCAATCTGTAAAAGTGCTCCTAAGCAGTACTTTTATAAACCGCAGTCAAGATGTCCTCCTACTGGTGCTCTTCAACCTGTAAAAGTGCTCCTAAGCAGTAAAATTTAATACCTCAGGCAAGATGTCCTCCTACTGGTGCTCTTCTACCTGTAAAAGTGCTCCTTAGCAGTACAAGTATACTCCACAGACAAGATGTCCTCCTACTAGTGCTCTTCAATCTGTAAAAGTGCTCCTAAGCAGTACTTTTATACGCCACATGCAAGAAGTCCTCCTACTGGTGCTCTTCAACCTGTAAAAATAGCTCCTAAGCAGTACTATTATAAGCCACAGGCAAGATGTCCTCCTACTGGTGCTCTTCAACCTGTAAAAGTGCTCCTAAGCAGTACAATTATACGCCACAGGCAAGATGTCCTCCTACTGGTGCTCTTCTACCTGTAAAAGTGCTGCTAAGCAGTACTATTATACGCCACAGGCATGATGTCTTCCTACTGGTGTTCTTCAACCTGTAAAAGTGCTCCTGGGCAGTACAATTATACACAACATGCCAGATTTTTCCCTACTGGTGCTCTTCAATCTGAAAATGTGCTTCTACAGTACTTTTATACGCCACAGGCAAGATGTCCTCCTACTGGTGCTCTTCAACCTGTAAAAGTGCTCCTTAGCAGTACTTTTATAGCCCTCAGGCCAGATGTCCTCATACTGGTGCTGTTCAAACTGTAAAAGTGCTCCTCAGCAGTACTATTATACGCCACAGACAAGACGGACTCCTACTGGTGCTCTTCAACCTGTAAAAGTGCTCCTAAGCAGTACTATTATACGCCACAGGCAAGATGTCCTCCTACTGGTGCTCTACAACCTGTAAAAGTGCTCCTTAGCACTACTAAATACGCCACATGCAAGATGTCCTCCTACTGGTGCTCTTCAACCTGTAAAAATGCTCCTAAGCAGTAAAATTTAACACCTCAGGCAAGATGTCCTCCTACTGGTGCTCTATTACCTGTAAAAGTGCTCCTAAGCAGTACATTTATACGCCACAGGCATGATGTCCTCCTACTGGTGCTCTTCAACCTGTAAAAGTGCTCCTAAGCAGTACTATTATACTCCACAGATAAGATGTCCTCCTACTGGTACTCTTCAACCTGTAAAAGTGCCCCTAAGCAGTACTATTATAGCCCACAGGCCAGATGTCCTCATACTGGTGCTCTTCAAACTGTAAAAGTGCTCCTTAGCATTACTGTTATACGCCGCAGGCAAGATGTCCTCCTACTGGTGCTCTTCAATCTGTAAAAGTTCTCCACAGCAGTACTATTATAGCCCACATGCAATATGTCCTCCTACTGGTGCTCTTCAACCTGTAAAAGTGCTCCACGGCAGTACTATTATAGCCCACAGGCCAGATGTCCTTATACTGGTGCTCTGCAACTTGTAAAAGGGCAATGGAACCTCGTTTACGGTTGGAAAGATTCTCGCCTCAAGCAGGATTCGAATCCGGTCCGCTAGATCAGTAGGCCATCGCTTTACCCACTGAGCTAACGGGGCTCCTAAAATATCAACGGAAGAGAGGAAATGTCTCCACGAAAGAACGTACCGGACGCGAGGGTCAAACTCGGTGTCGCCAGCATTCGCAGTAGACACGCTCCCGACCGAGTTACCGTGTCCGGCAATTCCTCTGGCAACGTCCTTTTTTTTTTTAAAGATATTTCTTGTTTTCCATTTATCCGAACATATCCGAAACAGGGCAGGGCGGTTCTCATGAATATTTATAAACCCTGTAATAGAGCCCCTTTTCTCGCTACCGAAAAAAACGCGTACCGAAATCAAGTCATCGAACAAATAGATCGAACAACAAGCCAGCGAACACAAAACTATGAGACTGACGAGTTTCTAAGAAATCGTAAAAAGCAAGGCAATTTCATACCGTTACCTTCGAACTTATCACTACAGATGGACCGAAATATGTTTTTGTGACCAGTCGTACTGGAATTTTTACAAATAGCAACATGCACAGCAAGGGTCGCCATAATATGTTTTCGTGGTATTCATGAGCGGCATAGGGTACATAGATCTACTTTATGTATAGGCTACATTATAAAATATCAGGCGGTAAATTTAAATGACAGCAGTTTAATTTCTGCTTCCAACGCCAAATAACTAGTGTGGAGAGATTTTATCACAAATACTATGAAGGGTATATCAGTAAAAACTATGGAGGGTATGTATGGGGCGCCAACTTAGGTGACCCTTAAACACAGTATAGTCTTTGTTACATATTGACCAATTATGAACTTGTTACAATGAAAATTATTACACAAATGGGCTTCTGATGAATAACTTGGGTGCTGTTAAGTATAACAATCATGGTCGCTTAGCGTCACAACAGGTGTGAGAGGTCTGGAAGAGTCACCAAAATGGGGTACCCTAGATTTTTTTGGTATTTTTTTCATTGATCAGCACATATTCACCTATTACACTGCAATTTTTTGACAAAATGCGCTTCCAATGCATGACTTGGGTGCTGGAAAGTATAATAAGCATGGTGGTTTTGTGTCACAACTGGTATCAGACATTTGAATGTGTCACCAAAATGGGGTATTAGAGATTTTCTTAATGTCACATATTAGACAATTATGAAACTGTTACAATGAAAATTATTATACAAATGGGCTTCAAATGAATAATCTGGGTGCTGTAAAGTATAACAAGCATGTTGGTTTTGCGTCACAATAAGTGTGAGAGGTCTGGAAGGGTCACCAAAAAGGGGTACCAGAGATTTTCTTATTATTGGCGTCTTTTGTCAAATATTCATCAATTATGAACCTGTTACAATGAAACTTTATAGGGTTCTTATGATACAAATAGGGTTCTTATGAATAATTTGGATGCTGTTAAGTATAATAAGCATGGTTGCTTTGCGTCACAACAGGTGTGAGAGGTCTGGATGGGTCACCAAAATGGGATACCAGAGATTTTCTTAGTATGGGGCGTCTTTGTCTCATATTTCGACAATAATGAACCTGTTACAATGAAAATTATTACACAAATGGGCTTCTAATGAATAACTTGGGTGCTGTTAAGTAAAATAAGCATGGTGCCTTTGCGTCACAATAAGTTTGAGAGGTCTGGAGGTCACCAAAATAGGATACCAGAGATTTTCTTAATTTTCGGGCGTCTTTGTCTCATATTTCGACAATTATGAACCTGTTACAATGAAAATTATTACACAAACGGGCTTCTAATGAATAGTTTGGGTGCTGTTAAGTATAATAAGCATGCTGGTTTTGCGTCACAATAAGTGTCAGAGGTCTGGAAGGGTCTCCAAAATGGGTTACCAGAGATTTTCTTAATATTGGGCGTCTTTCATCACATATTCATCAATTATGAACCTGTTACAATGATAATTCTTATACAAATAGGCTCCTAATGAATAATCTGGGTGCTGTAAAGTATAACAAGCATGGTGGCTTTGCGTCACAACAGATATAAGAAGTCTGGAAGGGTCACCAAAATGGGGTACCAGAGATTTTCTTAATATTGGCGTCTTTGTCACATATTCAACAAATCTAAACATGTTACAATGAAAATAATTACACAAATGGGCTTCTTATGAATAATTTGGATGCTGTTAAGTATAATAAGCATGGTGGCTTTGCGTCACAACAGGTGTGAGAGGTCTGGATGGGCCACCAAAATGGGATACCAGAGATTTTCTTAGTATGGGGCGTCTTTGTCTCATATTTCGACAATAATGAACCTGTTACAATGAAAATTATTACGCAAATGGGCTTCTAATGAATAACTTGGGTGCTGTTTAGTATAATAAGCATGGTGCCTTTGCGTCACAATAAGTTTGAGAGGTCTGGAGGGGTCACCAAAATAGGATACTAGAGATTTTCTTAATTTTCGGGCATCTTTGTCTCATATTCTACAATTATGAACCTGTTACAATGAAATTTATTACACAAATGGGCTTCTAATGAATAACTTCGGTGCTGTTAAGTAAAATAAGCATGGTGGTTTTGCGTCACAATAAGTGTAGGAGGTCTGGAAGGGTCTCCAAAATGGGGTACAAGAGATTTTCTTAATATTGGGCGTCTTTTGCCAAATATTCATCAATTATGAACCTGTTACAATGAAAATTCTTATACAAATAGGCTTCTAATGAATAATCTGGGTGCTGTAAAGTATAACAAGCATGGTGGCTTTGCGTCACAAAAGGTGTGAGAGGTCTGGAAGGGTCACCAAAATGGGGTACCAGAGATTTTCTTATTATTGGTCGTATTTTGTCACATATTCATCAATTATGAACCTGTTACAATGAAAATTATTATACAAATAGGCTTCTAATGAATAATCTGGGTGCTGTAAAGTATAACAAGCATGGTGGCTTTGCGTCACAAAAGGTGTGAGAGGTCTGGATGGGTCACCAAAATAGGATACCAGAGATTTTCTTAATATTGGGTGTCTTTCTCAAATATTGGACAAATCTGAACCTATTACAATGAAAATTATTACACAAATGGGCTTCTAATGAATAATTTGGATGCTGTTTAGTATAATACGCATGCTGGCCTTGCGTCACAACAGGAGTGAGAGGTCTGGAAGGGTCACCAAAATGGGGTACCAGAGATTTTCTTAATATTGGCGTCTTTGTCTCATATTTCGACAATAATGAACCTCTTACAATGAAAATTATTACACAAATGGGCTTCTAATGAATAATTTGGATGCTGTTTAGTATAAGACGCATGCTGGCCTTGCGTCACAACAGGTGTGAGAGGTCTGGATGGGTCACCAAAATGGGATACCAGAGATTTTCTTAGTATGGGGCGTCTTTGTCTCATATTTCGACAATAATGAACCTGTTTCAATGAAAATTATTACACAAATGGGCTTCTAATGAATAACTTGGGTGCTGTTAAGTATAATAAGCGTGGTGCCTTTGCGTCACAATAAGTTTGAGAGGTCTGGAGGGGTCACCAAAATAGGATACCAGATATTTTCTTAATTTCCGGGCGTCTTTGTCTCATATTCTACAATTATGAACCTGTTACAATGAAAATTATTACATAAATGGGCTTCTAATGAATAGTTTGGGTGCTGTTAAGTATAATAAGCATGGTGGTTTTGCGTCACAATAAGTGTAGGAGGTCTGGAAGGGGCTCCAAAATGGGGTACCAGAGATTTTCTTAATATTGGGCATCTTTTGTCACATATTCATCAATTATGAACCTGTTACAATGAAAATTCTTATACAAATAGGCTTCTAATGAATAATCTGGGTGCTGTAAAGTATAACAAGCATGGTGGCTTTGCGTCACAAAAGATGTGAGAGGTCTGGATGGGTCACCAAAATGGGGTACCAGAGATTTTCTTAATATTGGGTGTCTTTGCCACATATTGGACAAATCTGAACCTGTTTCAATGAAAATTATTACACAAATGGGCTTCAAATGAATAATTTGGATGCTGTTTAGTATAATAAGCATGGTGGCTCTGCGTCACAACAGGTGTGAGAGGTCTGGAAGGGTCACCAAAATGTGATACCAGAGATTTTGTTAATATTGGGTGTCTTTGTCACATATTCAACAAATCTAAACGTGTTACAATGTAAATAATTACACAAATGGGCTTCTTATGAATAATTTGGATGCTGTTTAGTATAATAAGCATGGTGGCTTTGCGTCACAACAGGTGTGAGAGGTCTGGATGGGTCACCAAAATGGGATACCAGAGATTTTCTTAGTATGGGGCGTCTTTGTCTCATATTTCGACAATAATGAACCTGTTACAATGAAAATTATTACACAAATGGGCTTCTAATGAATAACTTGGGTGCTGTTAAGTATAATAAGCATGGTGCCTTTGCGTCACAATAAGTTTGAGAGGTCTGGAGGGGTCACGAAAATAGGATACCAGAGATTTTCTTAATTTTCGGGCGTCTTTGTCTCATATTCTACAATTATGAACCTTTTACAATGAAAATTATTACATAAATGGGCTTCTAATGAATAACTTTGGTGCTGTTAAGTATAATAAGCATGGTGGTTTTGCGTCACAATAAGTGTAGGAGGTCTGGAAGGGTCTCCAAAATAGGGTACCAGAGATTTTCTTAATACTGGGCATCTTTGTCACATATTCATCAATTATGAACCTGTTACAATGAAAATTCTTATACAAATAGGCTTCTAATGATTAATGTGGGTGCTGTAAAATATAACAAGCATGGTGGCTTTGCGTCACAATAAGTGTGAGAGGTCTGGAAGGGTCACCAAAATGGGGTACCAGAGATTTTCTTAATATTGGGTGTCTTTGTCACATATTGGACTAATCTGAACCTGTTACAATAAAATTATTACACAAATGGGCTTCTAATGAATAATTTGGATGCTGTTTAGTATAATAAGCATGGTGGCTCTGCGTCACAACAGGTGTGAGAAGTCTGGAAGGGTCACCAAAATGGGATACCAGAGATTTTGTTAATATTGGGTGTCTTTGTCACATATTCAACAAATCTAAACGTGTTACAATGAAAATAATTATACAAATGGGCTTCTTACGAATAATTTGGATGCTGTTAAGTATAATAAGCATGGTGGCTTTGCGTCACAACAGGTGTGAGAGGTCTGGATGGGTCACCAATATGGGATACCAGAGATTTTCTTAGTATGGGGCGTCTTTGTCTCATATTTCGACAATAATGAACCTGTTACAATGAAAATTATTACACAAATGGGCTTCTAATGAATAACTTGGGTGCTGTTAAGTATAATAAGCATGGTGCCTTTGCGTCACTATAAGTTTGAGAGGTCTGGAGGGGTCACCAAAATAGGATACCAGAGATTTTCTTAATTTTCGGGCGTCTTTGTCTCATATTCTACAATTATGAACCTGTTACAATGAAAATTATTACATAAATGGGCTTCTTATGAATAACTTTGGTGCTGTTAAGTATAATAAGCATGGTGGTTTTGCGTCACAATAAGTGTAGGAGGTCTGGAAGGGTCTCCAAAATGGGGTACCAGAGATTTTCTTAATATTGGGCATCTTTTGTCACATATTCATCAATTATGAACCTGTTACAATGAAAATTCTTATACAAATAGGCTTCTAATGAATAATCTGGGTGCTGTAAAATATAACAAGCATGGTGGCTTTGCGTCACAATAACTGTGAGAGGTCTGGAAGGGTCACCAAAATGGGGTACCAGAGATTTTCTTAATATTGGGTGTCTTTGTCACATATTGGACAAATCTGAACCTGTTACAATGAAAATTATTATACAAATAGGCTTCTAATGAATAATCTGGATGCTGTTTAGTATAATAAGCATGGTGGCTTTGCGTCACAACAGGTGTGAGAGGTCTGGATGGGTCACATAAATGGGATACCAGAGATTTTCTTAGTATGGGGCGTCTTTGTCTCATATTTCGACAATAATGAACCTGTTACAATGAAAATTATTACAAAAATGGGCTTCTAATGAATAACTTGGGTGCTGTTAAGAATAATAAGCATGGTGCCTTTGCGTCACAATAAGTTTGAGAGGTCTGGAGGGGTCACGAAAATAGGATACCAGAGATTTTCTTAATTTTCGGGCGTCTTTGTCTCATATTCTACAATTATGAACCTGTTACAATGAAAATTATTACACAAATGGGCTTCTAATGAATAACTTGGGTGCTGTTAAGTATAAAAAGCATGGTGGTTTTGCGTCACAATAAGTGTGAGAGGTCTGGAAGGGCCAGCAAAATGAGGTACCAGATATTTTCTTATCATTGGGGTCTTTTGTCACATATTCATCAATTATGAACCTGTTACAATGAAAATTATTATACAAATAGGCTTGAAATGAATAACTCGGGCGCTGTTAAGTATAACAAGCATGGTGGCTTTGCGTCACAAAAGGTGTGAGAGGTCTGGATGGGTCACCAAAATGGGGTACCAGAGATTTTCTCAATATTGGGTGTCTTTGTCACATATTGGACAAATCTTAACCTGTTACAATGAAAATAATTACACAAATTGGCTTCTAATGAATAATTTGGGTGCTGTTGAGTATAATAAGCATGGTGGCTTTGCATCACATCAGGTGTGAGAGGTCTGGAAGGGTCACCAAAATAGGATACCAGGGATTTTCTGAATTTTCGGGCGTCTTTGTCTCATATTCTACAATTATGAACCTGTTACAATGAAAATTATTACACAAATGGGCTTCTAATGAATAATTTGGGTGCTGTCAATTATAACAAGCATGGTGCCTTTGTGTCACAATAAGTGTGAGAGGTCTGGAAGGGTCACCAAAATGGGGTACCAGAGATTTTCTTATTATTGGTCGTATTTTGTCACATATTCATCAATTATGAACCTGTTACAATGAAAATTATTATACAAATAGGCTTCTAATGAATAATCTGGGTGCTGTAAAGTATAACAAGCATGGTGGCTTTGCGTCACAAAAGATGTGAGAGGTCTGGATGGGTCACCAAAATGGGGTATCAGAGATTTTCTTAATATTGGGTGTCTTTGTCACATATTGGACAAATCTGAACCTGTTACAATGAAAATTATTACACAAATGGGCTTCTAATGAATAATTTGGATGCTGTTTAGTATAATAAGCATGGTGGCTTTGCGTCACAACAGGTGTGAGAGGTCTGGAAGGGTCAACAAAATGGGATACTAGAGATTTTCTTAATATTGGGTGTCTTTGTCACATATTCGACAAATATGAACATTTACAATGAGGCACCAAATTAGATGACCCTCAAAACAGACAATTTCTGACCTTTACGGTAAAGAAAATACAAAATGACGACCTGTCCAATTAAAATAAAGAAATTACAGTATGCTTTTTTCTGGTTTCGTCACCAGATATTGTCAGGGTCACTGACGAGGCTTTATTAGCCGAAACTTCGTAGTCTGGCCCATGTTCCAACTTCTGTATGTATTCTCTGCTCTTGAAGGAACTTTTTAAGATTTTAATTTTACTGTTACAACAAAACTTTTCACTTCAAACCGATTGCAATGCAACGTCTACTTACTGGACAAAATTATAAGTATGGTGGGATCGTGTCACAAATACTCTGGAGGGTCAGTATGGGGAACCAAATAAGGTGACCCTCCAACACAGACAGTTCCTTAGCTATACCGTAAAGAAAATACAAAATGACGACCTGTTACAACAAAACTTTTCACTTCAAACTGATTGCAATGCAATGCAGGGTATGTATGGGGCACCAAATTAGGTGACCCTCAAACACAGAAAATTTCTCACCTTTACCGTAAAGAAAACATAAAATGACGACCTGTTACAACAAAACTTTTCACTTCAAACTGATTGCAATGCAATGTCTGCCTACAGGACATGATAATAAGTATGGTGGGATTGTGTCACAAATACTCTGGAGGGTATGTATGGGGCACCAAATTAGGTGACCCTCAATCACAGAAAATTTCTCAACTTTACCGTAAAGAAAATACAACATGACGACCTGTTACAACAAAACTTTTCACTTCAAACCGATTGCAGTGCAGTGTCTGCTTACAGGACTAGATTATTAGTATAGTGGGGTCGTGTCACATATACTCTGGAGATCTGTATGGGGCACCAAATTAGGTGACCTTTAATCACAGACAATTTCTCTGTTTCTCCAAAAAGAAAATAAAAAATGACGACCTGTTACAACAAAACTTTTCGCTTCAAACTGATTGCAATGCAATGTCTGCCTACAGGACATGATAATAAGTATAGTGGGATCGTGTCACAAATAATCTGGAGGGTATGTATGGGGCACCGAATTAGGTGACCCTCAAACACAGAAAATTTCTCACCTTTACCGTAAAGAAAACACAAAATGACGACCTGTTACAACAAAACTTTTCACTTCAAACCGATTGCAATGCAGCGTCTGCTTACAGGACAAGGTTATTAGTATAGTGAAATCGTGTCACAAATACTCTGGAGGGTCTGTATGGGGCACCAAATTAGGTGACCTTCAATAACAGACAATTTCTCAGTTTCTCCAAAAAGAAAATAAAAAATGACGACCTGTTACAACAAAACTTTTCACTTAAAACTGATTGCAATGCAATGTCGGCCTACAAGACGTGATAATAAGTATGGTGGGATTGTGTCACAAATAATCTGGAGGGTATGTATGGGGCACCAAATTAGGTGACCCTCAAACACAGAAAATTCTCAACTTTACCGTAAAGAAAACACAAAACGACGACCTGTTACAACAAAACTTTTCATTTCAAACCGATTGCAATGCAGTGTCTGCTTACAGGACTAGATTATTAATATAGTGGGATCGTGTCACAAATACTCTGGAGGGTCTGTATGGGGCACCAAATTAGGTGACCCTCCAACACAGACAGTTCCTTAGCTATACCGTAAAGAAACTAAAAAATGACGACCTGTTACAACAAATCTTTTCACTTCAAAACATTTGAAATGCAATGTCTGCCTACAGAACATGATTATAAGTATGGTGGGATCGTGTCACAAATACCCTGGAGGTTATGTATGGGGCACCAAATTTGGTGACCCTCAAATACAGAACATTTCTCATCTTTACCGTAAAGAAAATACAAAATGACGACCTGTTACAACAAAACTTTTCACTTCAAACCGATTGCAATGCAATGTCTGCCTACAGGACATGATTATAAGTATGGTGGGATTGTGTCACAAATACTTTGGAGGGTATGTATGGGTCACCAAATTAGGTGACCCTCAATCACAGAAAGTTCCTTAAATTTACCGTAAAGAAAATACAACATGACGACCTGTTACAACAAAACTTTTCACTTCAAACCGATTGCAATGCAGTGTCTGCTTACAGGACTAGATTGTTAGTATAGTGGGATCGTGTCACATATACTCTGGAGATCTGTATGGGGCACCAAATAAGGTGACCCTCAATCACAGACAATTTCTCTATTTACCAAAAAGAAAATAAAAATGGCGACCTGTTACAACAAAACTTTTCACTTCAAACTGATTGCAATGCAATGTCTGCCTACAGGACAAGATTATTAGTATGGTGGGATCGTGTCACAAATAATCTGGAGGGTATGTATGGCGCACCAAATTAGGTGACCCTCAAACACAGAAAATTTCTCACCTTCACCGTAAATAAAATACAAAATGACGACCTGTTACAACAAAACTTTTCACTTCAAACCGATTATAATGCAGTGTCTGCTTACAGGACTAGATTATTAATATAGTGGGATCGTGTCACAAATACTCTGGAGGGTCTGTATGGGGCACCAAATTAGGTGACCCTCAATCAGTCACAATTTCCCTGTTTTCCAAAAAGAAAATGAAAATGACGACCTGTTACAACAAAACTTTTCACTTCAAACTGATTGCAATGCAATGTCTGCTTACAGGACATGATAATAAGTATGGTGGGATTGTGTCACAAATACTCTGGAGGGTCTGTATGGGGCACCAAATTAGGTGACCCTCAATCACAGACAATTTCTCTATTTACCAAAAAGAAAATAAAAATGGCGACCTGTTACAACAAAACTTTTCACTTCAAACTGATTGCAATGCAATGTCTGCCTACAGGACAAGATTATTAGTATGGTGGGATTGTGTCACAAATACTCTGGAGGGTCTGTATGGGGCACCAAATTAGGTGACCCTCAATCACAGAAAGTTCCTTAAATTTACCGTAAAGAAAATACAACATGACGACCTGTTACAACAAAACTTTTCACTTCAAACCGATTGCAATGCAGTGTCTGCTTACAGGACTTGATTATTAGTATAGTGGGGTCGTGTCACATATACTCTGGAGATCTGTATGGGGCACCAAATAGGTGACCCTCAAGCACAGACAATTTCTCAGTTTCTCCAAAAAGAAAATGAAAAATAACGACTTGTTACAACAAAACTTTTCACTTCAAACTGATTGCAATGCAATGTCTGCCTACAAGACGTGATAATAAGTATGGTGGGATCGTGTCACAAATAATCTGGAGGGTATGTATGGGGCACCAAATTAGGTGACCCTCAAATACAGACAATTACTCACCTTTACCGTAAAGAGAATACAAAACGACGACCTGTTACAACAAAACTTTTCACTTCAAAGCGATTGCAATGCAGTGTCTGCTTACAGAACAAGACTATGAGTATAGTGGGATCGTGTCACAAATACTCTGGAGGGTCTGTATGGGGCACCAAATTAGGTGACCCTCAATCACAGACAATTTCTCAGTTTTCCAAAAAGAAAATAAAAAATGACGACCTGTTACAACAAAACTTTTCACCTCAAACCGATTGCAATGCAGCGTCTGCTTACAGGGCAAGATTATTAGTATGGTGGGATCGTGTCACAAATACACTGGAGGGTCTGTATGCAGACATTACACTGCAATCGTATTGTGGTGAAAAGTTTTGTTGTAACAGGGTGTCATTTTGTATTTTCTTTTTAGTAAAACTGAGACATTGTCTGTGATTGAGGGCATCTAATTTGGCGCCCCATACAGACACTCCATATTATTTGTGACACGATCCCACCATACTAGTACTCTTGTGCTGTAAGCGGACTTTGCATTGCAATTGGTTTGTAGTGAAAAGTTTTGTTGCAACAGTATGTCATTTTGTATTTTCTTTTAGGTGAAATTGAGAAATTGTCTGTGATTGAGGTTCACCTAATTTGGTGCCCCATAGATACCCTCCAGAGAATTTGTGACACGATCCCATCACACAAGTACTCTTGTCCTACAGGCAAACATTGCATTTCAATTGGTTTGATGTGAAATGTTTTGTTGAAACAGTGTGTCATTTTGTTTTTTCTCTATTCAAGGTAAAGCTAAGACATTGTCTGTGATTGAGAGTACCTAAAATGGCGCCCGATACAAACCCTCCATATTATATGTGACACGATCCCACCGTACTAGTAATCTTGTTATGTAGGCAGACATTGCATTGCAATCAGTTTGTAGTGAGAAGTTTTGTTGTAAGAGGGTGTAATTTTGTATTTTCGGCAAAGCTGGGAAATTGTCTGTGTTTTAGGGACACCTAATTTGGTGCTCCATAAAGACCGTTCAGAGTATTTGTGACACGATCCCACTATACTTATAATCTTGTCCTAAAGGCAGACATTGCTTTGCAATCGGTTTGTAGTGAAAAGTTTTGTTGTAACAGGGTGCCATTTTTTTTATTTTCTTTTTGGTTAAATTGAGAAATTGTCTATGATAGAGAATCACCTAATTTGGTGCCCCATACAGATCCTCCAGAGAATTTGTGACACAATTCCACCATACAAATAATCCTCTTCTGTAGGCAGACATTGCATTGCAATCGGTTTGAAGTGAAAAGATTTGCTGTAACAGATCGTCATTTTTTATTTTCTTTTCGATAAAGGTGAGAAATTGTCTGTGTTTGAGGGTCACCTAATTTGCTGCCCCATACAGTCCCTCAAAGTATTTGTGACACGATCCCACAATACTAATGATCTTGTCATGTAAGCAGACGCTGCATTGCAATTGGTTTGCAGTGAAAAGTTTTGTTGTAACAGGTCGTCATTTTGTATTTTCTTAACAGTAAAGGTGAGAAATTGTCTGTGTTTGAGGGTCACCTAATTTGGTGCCCCATACAGACCCTCAGAGTTTTTGTGACACGATCCTACCCTACTAATAATTTTGTCCTGTAGGCATACATTGCATTGCAATCAGTTTGAAGTGAAAAGTTTCTTTGTAACAGGTCGTTATTTTTTATTTTATTTTCGGTAAAGCTGAGGAACTGTCTGTGTTTGAGGGTCACCTAATTTGGTGCCCCATACAGACCCTCAGAGTATTTGTGACACGATCCCACCATACTAATAATTATGTCCTGTAAGCAGACGTTGCATTGCAATCGCTTTGAAGTGAAAAGTTTCGTTGTAACAGGTCGTCATTTTGTATGTTCTTTACGGTAGAGCTGAGAAATTGTGTGTGATTGAGGGTCCCTTAATTCGGCGCCCCATAGAGACCCTCTATAGTATTTTGACACGCTCCCATCATTCTAGTAATCTTGTTCTGTAGGCAGACATCACATTGCAATCGTTTTGTGGTGAAGTTTTGTTGTAACAGGTTGTCATTTTGTATTTTCGTTTTAGTAAAGCTCAGAAATTGTCTGTGATTGAGGGTACCTAATTTGGCGCCCCTTACAGACCCTCCATATTCTTTGTGACACAATCCCACCATACTAGTAATCTTGTCCTGTAAGCAGACATTGCATTGTAATTGGTTTGTAGTGAAAAGTATTGTTGTAACAGGTCGTCTTTTTTTTATTTTATTTTCGGTAAAGCTGAGGAACTGTCTGTGTTTGACGGTCATCTAACTTGGTGCCCCATACAGGCCCTCAGAGTATATGTGACACGATCCCACCATACTATTAATCTTGTTCTGTAAGCAGATGTTGCATTGCAATCGCTTTGAAGTGAAAAGTTTTGTTGTAATAGGTCGTCATTTTGTATTTTCTTTACGGTAGAGCTGAGAAATTGCGTGTGATTGAGGGTCACTTAAATAGGCGCCCCATAGAGACCCTCCATAGTATTTGTGACACGATTCCATCATTCTAGTAATCTTGTCCTGTAGGCAGACATTACATTGCCATTGTTATGTGGTTAAAAGTTTTGTTGTAACAGGGTGTCATCTTGCATTTTCTTTTTAGTAAAGCTGAGACATTGTCTGTGATTGAGGGTACCTAATTTGGCGCCCCATACAGACCTTCCATATTCTTTGTGACACGATCCCACCATACTAGTAATCTTGTCCTGTAAGCAGACATTGCATTGCAATTAGTATGTAGTGAATAGTTTTGTTGTAACAGGGTGTCATTTTATATTTTCTGTTAGGTGAAATTGAGAAATAGGGTACCATAAATTTTGTTGCTAGTATGCTTCTTTTAATCAGTGTTCTGTGTATATCAACCTGTAACAATGAAATTTTATACACCATTGGGCCTCCAATGTTTTCCTTGTGTTCAGTTTAACTTAATGTGCATGGTCATTTTGCGGCAGAACTGCCTTGAAGGGTCTCCAAAATGTGGTACCATAAATATTGCAAATACAATGCTCCTTTTTCTGTTTATCGTTAAATCTCAACCAGTTACAATAAAACTTTCCAAACGAATGTGCTCCCAATTTATTTTTTAGTTGCAACAAATTATAATAAGCATAATGGTTTTGCGTCACAACTTGTGTGCAAGGTATGTCAGGGTCACCAAAATGGATGCAATTGGTTTTGTAATTATTTCGCTTTAAATTTTTAATGTTTTTCTTGTGTTTAGTTTAGCATAATTTGCATAGTTAGTTGGCGTCACAACTGCAATGAAGAGCCTGGAGGGGTCATCAAATGTGTACAACAGATTTTGTAAATACAATCCTTCTTTTTCTGTTGTCCTGTGCAATGTCAAGAAGGGTCATCAAAATTGGATACCATAGATTTTGTTGCTAGTTTGCTTCTTTTTTTCAGTGTTACCCCCCCCCCCCCCCCCCCCCCGCCTCCCCCACGCCTCAAAAAGTGGATTGCACTAAGTTTCCTACTTCTCTGGCAAGGCAGCCACTAGAACTCCAGAGGGATACATGTGTAACGGTCGTCAAATTCGGTAACACCTAGCTCACGGCAGTTGTCGCTGTAGAATTCTCAACATTGTCATATTCAGCTCACAAGTTTGTAAAAACCCGTCAGTTACCGTTTTATTAAGCATAAATCACTACCAAATTAGGTACATTTATCCTAAATATTCAGATTTTCGAACTTTCTATCGATTTATATTCGTTTGGTGAACACATGTTCGATGTTTACTTATGTTCGATTCTTAGTGTTCGATAGCTTGATTTTACCAAAACGCGTCGCCAAGCTTTTACGAGACTCAAGTCATTGTCGAAAAACGCTTATTGATTTATGCGTACCATAACAAGCGTCTAGAAAACAACCTCGTCAATGTCAAGGTCACAGGAAAAATATTCCCCACCACAGGCACGTAACAACAGGTAAAAATGCTCGTAAACAAAACACAGAAGCAGAATTTTTTGTCCTCCTCAATGTAGAAATGATGTTTAATATTGATACTAATGAAATGTCTTAGTGTCAAGTAGGTTTTAGGAGTGCGTGCAGTTAAATTTCTTTTACATTTGCTAAGGGCGTGGGAACCAGTGTAGAGAATAGCTCTACTTTTACAGATTATTCTTAACTTAACGGTCAGTTGAGGAATTTCCGGGAAGTCCAGGTAATGAAAGAGCTTAATTGATGTAGACGTATCCTTTTTAATTTTAAGATGGTGTTTTCTAATGTGACACATAAACAGTCAGAAAATGAGATACATGTTGTATGACATGTTTACACAGTTGAGCCAGTAACAGGAATAATTTAGGGATCAATGTCCATATTTCTCAACGAAAACATACATTGGGACCCCTCATTAGAACAGTCTCGGTAGGATACCCCTGGACAGAGGATTCAGTCACTAAGTTTACTTTGTTGTTGTTGTTTACTTCGTAAGGGCTAGGGACTATCTTCCCTGATTCACAGGTCCTGGTGAATGATTGTCCTTGGAAGTATCACCAGTAAACAATTTTGATTCTGATTCTGACAGCTTAACTCGATCGATAATCTTTACACACGCTCATCAATAAACACCAATCACAGTGATTAATTAGTGTCAATTATCTCCATCTGTATGTGTTGGGTGCACGACATTTCCTCCTAACCCATTTTGTCTAATTGTTATTTCGCCTAAAGGCCATTTTGTCTAACGACCATTTCGTCTAAACGACATTTCGTCTAATAGACATTTCGTCGAATGGACAATTTGTCTAATGGACAATTCGACTAAAAATCTGCCGGATGCCACATTTGGTCGAGAAATAATTTAAGTTTTTTTAGACGAAATGTTGCACCTGACTTGAAAACACTTTCTGCCACTGTTGTTGTCCACGACAGAGACCACCTTGATTACCTGCGTGGGATTGGCTAGAACTTGAGCTAAACTACTGGACATTTCAATGTTTTTGAATTGATGTGTGAATAAAACTGGTGTTCGAAAAATATTTGCCTTATAAATTATGTTTTAGACGAAATTTAGACATTTTTAGACAAAATTTAGACGAAATATTGTATTCGTCGAAATGTCTATTAGACGAAATAGCTTTTAGGCAAAATAGTCTTTAGATGAAATGGTCATTAGATGAAATGGCTTTTAGACGAAATGGCGTTTAGACGAAATGGCATTTAGGCCAAATGGTTTTAGACGAAATGTCATGGATCCGTATGTGTTAACTGCAGCGTAAAAGTATTTACACCCTGGTCCCCGGTGTAGAAGGTGTTAACAGCATATCGAACATGACGATAGTAACCAGGGCAATAAAGAAACACTCTTTAAAGTGACCAGCCTGTTTCGACATTGAGCAACAGGATGGCACCATTAAAATTGCTTGCGTCATTGAATTTTGCTAGCTTTGATAATGACACAGGCATAGCTGAGGTGTGGCAGGTGTAGCATTCGCCAAGTCAATTTTTTACCAAGATGCAACTTGCTGCATCAATATTTTTCACTATTCTTTGCATGTTGCGCCACACCACTACAAAATTCATGGCCTAAGACATGTATGACAATACAATAATTCAGTATTGGTAAACATGTCAGATACATAATTTACAGTCATCACAGATATCGATATATACAAATATACATATATGCGCAGACTGATCAGATTGTACTTCCATGAAATCTTCATAGGGGCCAGTCATTTCTGTTTATGAAAGTTGGTCCATTCACTTTAAGAATAATTTACCGCATTTTTATATCTAGTTCCCACAAATCAGCGGTTCTATCTGTGAAACAAGAACCCGTGATTTATAAATAGTATTTTGGAAATCCGCAATCTGCAACGTCTAAACAGCTGTCATCACTCAGGAATTTGCTTTTTTACAAATTTACTGACCCAGATATGCAACTATACACAATCTTAATCTAATATGCAGCTAAAATGTAAAGGTCTTTGGCAGGTAGGTTCATTCAAGTATAGAATTGAACTCGGGTTTTCAGATAGACAAATTTTGAGTTAACTTAAGCATAAGGGTACCACCATCAGACACCTAAGAATTGCTTTTTCAAATAAATTTTCAAGTTGTAACATCAAAAGTCTATCAACTTTATGTGACTTGCAAAATATTTACCTCATGTATGGATTTGGTAAACATCAGCTGTTTATGACATCATAAGGAGGAATTGGGGAGCATTCATTATGCCACAGGTAACCAGCGCAAAATCTTGGTTAGGGGTACCCCCATCGGACACCTTTATTTTCTGCACATGTAAACTTACTATGCATAAACAAAGTTAATGTAACAATGTAAAGACATATTTGTTTAAAATATATAGGCAAAATCAATTCAGAACATAAAGTTTGACAGTGCGACTATGCCAATATTGGCCATGCACTTAATTGGTAGATGTAGATGACACGAAAGGTAAAATAATAATGTGCTTCCTCAAAATGATGACATTTGTTTACGCTGAATTATATTTATTGGCATTTAGCCAGTGTCAAGATGCAGACAAGTGTGCATTTTCTCTGATTTCTTAAAAACTAGATCGAACTGGAATCTAAGCCTTGCAATATTTGTTAAGTGACTAAAATCTCCATCCATTGTTGTAGATAAAATCGTTGAACTGAATTTAGGTACGACGAAATCACTGTGTTGATATTCACTGAAATGTTTCTGACGTGTACCCTTGGTTGGTAAATACTGTCTGTGAAAATTACGTTAAAGCTCCTGAGACGAGAAAGGTTAGAGAAAGTGTCGAGAAAAAGACCACAAAACATTATAACAATGGGCATTGAATTGGATGAGGTGCTACTCCTTTAAAATGAGAAAAGATCGTAAATGTGTCTTTAAGGGGTACTCTGTCCGATGGGGTAACAGTTTTTATTCTTATTTTAACGATTCAACAATGGACTGGTCAGCACTAACACTATGAACAGCACTGTTGAATTACACTAAATGTTACACTTAAAATGGTAGTGTTACTGCACTAAAATGTTATACCTTTGTGGTTAATTATTAGATGAACAAACAAACACAGTGAATAACATTGCCCCATCAGATGCCCTTGGCCGCGCTAAAAGTGCCCTTTTTCCCAGCAGCACCCTGCCCCTTTTTATACGCCCGTTTTGAAAAAACGGACGTATTATGTCGTGGCGCTGTCCGTCCGTCCGTAAACATTCTTGTACACGCCATAACTCAGTAACCATTTGGGATATCTTCATGAAATTTGGTAGACATATGTATCAGGGTGGGGGGAATGTGTCGCGTACAAGAATGGTTGCTCCCCCTTTCTTACTTTTGAAGTTATGCCCCTTTGATTAAATTTTTCCCTGTAAGTCTTGTACACGCCATAACTAGATAACCGTTTGGGATATCTTTATAAAACTTCATAGCAATGTGAATGAAGTCCTAACGATGTGTCGCGTACAAAAATGGCAGCTTTCCCTTTCTTCGTTTTAGAGTTAATCCCTTTCATTAGTTCAAAAAGGCTATTTTCGTGTTTTCCTGTACAATATATTGTCAAGGGAAAAAACTAGAACTAAAAATGGTGTAACTTATGTATTTAGGTTATCTCCCTTGTCCAACTTACCTTGGAATACTAACAGTATATCATGTGTTAAATATTTAGATGATGTTGCAGTCATTATACCCCCACTTTGAAAAAGTGGGGGGTATACTGGTTTACATCTGTCTGTCCGTCCGTCCGTCCATCTGTCCGTCCTTCCATCTGTCCTTCCGTCCCCTTTTGATCAATTTTTCATCGAAGATTTCTTCATAACCATACAAGCTAGACTGGTCATATTTGGCATACAGGTTGATGACGACATGTTGTATTATGGGATTGAGAACCAGCCTTCTCCTGCTTATTCTTCCCTGTATTTGTCCGATTTTCTTTCTTTCCATACTTTGAATAATGAAATTTTTCGTCAAAGATTTCTCCACAACCACGCAAGCTAGAGTACTCATATTTGTTATGCAGGTTGATGACGACATGTTGTATCGTGGGATCGAGAACCAGCCTTCTGCTTATTCTTCCCTGTATTTGTCCGATTTTCTTTCTTTCCCTACTTTGAATAATGAAATTTTTCGTCAAAGATTTCTGCACAATCATGCAAGCTAGAGTAGTCATATTTGGTATGCAGATTGGTGACGATATGTTGTATCTTTGGATTGAGAACCAGCCTTTTTCTGCTTATTCTTCCCTGTATTTGTCCAATATTCGTTCTTTCCATACGTTGAATAATAAAATTTTTCGTCAAAGATTTCTCCACAACCAAGCAAGCTAGAGTACTCTTATTTGGTATGCAGGTTGATGACGATATGTTGTATCGTGGGATTGAGAACCAGCCTTTTTCTGCTTATTCTTCCCTGTATTTGTCCAATATTCTTTCTTTCCATACTTTGAATAATGAACTTTTTCATCAAAGATTTCTCCACAACCATGCAAGCTAGATTAGTCATATTTGGTATGCAGGTTAATGATGACTTCCTGTATTGTGGGATTGAGAACCAGACTTCTCCTCTTTTTATTCCCTGTATTTGTCCGATTTTCTTTCTCTCTTTACTTTGAATAATGCATTTTTTTTGCAAAAGATTTCTATGCATCTGTAAGTTAGGGTAGGGATTTTTGTATGCATGTTGATGATAACTTGTTGTATTGTGGGATTGATAGCCAGTCTTCTCCTGCTTATTCTTCCCTATATTTTTCCAATTTTCTTTCTCTCCTGACTTTATATAAAGAAATTTTTTGTAACAGATTTCACAGCAACCATTCATTTTCGGTATACATGGTAACAATGATTTCTCTCCCTCTTTATGCTTTTTGTTACGAAAATAACATCATTTGATTAAGCAATTAAGCGAGGAAATTGAAACGGGCTTATTATGCACCGCTTGCGAAGCCCTTGTTCAGTCTGGGGAAAACACTGATTCGGAGATCTGAAAAGTATCATACTTTTTTGTTACACTCGGACAAAATTGACCCTGTTTTGAGCCATCATTTTGTGAGATTTGAGCTATGAAAGTACAAATTTGCACCATTTTTAAAATCATTGCATACTCTGACAAATAATGTGTACAAGAAGCTCTATTTAATCATATACCTCAAGGAAAAAAAAAAATACTCATTATTTTTAAAATTACTCACATGCTTTAATAAAGGGCACTTAGTAGTTTGATATTAATCCCCAAGTTAGCCACACATTTACATTGGCTAAATTCTATTGGCTGATTGCTCAGATCTAGTTCAAAGCTTACCTTAAGGTCAGTATTGACTCAGGGTCATCATAAAGTCTGTCTGAGCAGTTGGCCGGAAGAGCCTAGGTTATATTAAAGTAAATATGAGCAGTTGGCACTGTTTTATATAAAGAAAAAAATGAAAAAAGGCTAACATTCAGCAGGAATCCGGATAACATGGGGTATTTAGGATACTTTTTCATATTTTTCAACGAGCACATACAGCGTGACCCCTTATTAGAACCGTCTCACTGAGACGGTTCTAAAGAGGGTTCACACTATATGCTTTCATTAAAAATTGTCTAAAATTAACCCCTAAATTATCCCCATTGCCACTTCTTATGTAGAGCATTGATTCAGTGCTGATAAGTTGATAACTAACAGTGATAACAAAAATCCTTCCTTTGTTTCAGACTAGAAGAGGATTGAAACAGAAATTTTGCCAGAGTGTCATTGTAAAACAGGTGGTCAAAATGGCTTCTAGGGTAGGTTGGTTTACATGAACATAGGATTGGCCAAGAATTTGTGTACTATATTGTATTAGTGAAAAGATGTGGGGTTCCTCCTCTTGGAGCAAATTCTTTCCTTTAAGAGTTGACCCTCATGAGAATGGAGGCAAAAAAGTGGAGTTGCTTCCTCTGAAAGTATACACATCACCTTTATATGGCTTATTAGAGGTATTTTGGCATTGGCTGAGAATCTACACTTTAGGGCTCTGAATAACACCCCTCTAGGCTTTTGCAAAATGCAACACCCCCAGGGTGTTTAGTAGGATTATTTTGGTAGATAATAAGGGTCACAGTATGTTTTTATGGAGAAACATGGAAATTATCCCTAGATTTTCCCTGTTACCCTTCTTATTTGCAGCACTGAATTGACATACAGTAGAACTTCATTGGCTCGAACAGGCTTGGGACCATGAAAATTAGTTCAAGCCAAGGGTAGTTCTAGCCATCCAGTATTAGTTTCCACATAAAATGACCTCTAGGGACCAAGAAAGGAGTTCTAGCCAGGCAGGGTGAACGAGCCATCAGGATTCGAGCCATTGAAGTTCTAGTTCAAAGGCCATGATTGTGTGGTGTAGAGTCCTGGGGTCGTATTTATAAAACCACTTATGTCGTTGCTATGCTGTTGCTAAGGCTTAATTTCTATAAAGGAGATTCCATACAACAACGAAATTTGCTCTGGAGGAACAGTCTTTGTAAGACTGTTCCTCCACAGCAAATTTCATAGTTGTAGGGAAGCTCCTTCAGAGAAATTTAGCCTTTGAAACAGCATAGCAACCACTTAAGTCCTTTTATGAATACGGCCCCTGATACTTTCAGTCTCCCATTAGGTACTGTTTATTGTCTTAGGACAGGTCCTGTACATATCTGGTGATAACATGTTCTGGTAATATTACATGTAATTATGTCAAAAACAGTTTGTAATTTAATTTGTTAATTTATATGCTAATAAATGGTATTAATGCACTTAAAGCCCATAATTTGAAATAAACTATATAGTATAGCATAACATGGAAAATTAAATGGTTGTAAACTACTATGTTTTACTGTTTCAAATATTGGACACATTACTTTGTTGTGTCTGTGTCCATCCATCCTTTCATCCATTGTAAATGTTTTTGTTTCCATATCACTTCTACAGTTTAGTTCAGTCAAGCTGAAACATTATGTTGTGGAATAGCAGTATTATAGCACACAGCATTTGGAAATTATATCCCAATGATTTCCAGCAGAGTTACAGTCTCTTACATGAATTTTATACTTGCTCATTTTAAACTTGCTTGTTTCCAGATAATGTGTCTTACAGTTTTCTTCCAGTTAAGCTGAAACTTAGTAAATAGTGAGACTAAGATTTGAGGTAGCCCATATAGTTCTCAGAAAGGTTTTAATGACTATTAGCAGAATTGAAGCTTTTTCATTAAAGTTAGGCCAAAAATAAAATTTTGTTTGTTTGCAATTGCCTACCTATCCGCCTAAAACTTCCCTACCCCCAAAGTTTTTTGGCCGTTTTTTTTTGAAAGTCAGAAATTTATTGTGATCAACATAAATAGTAAGACAAACAGGCCTGAGCAAACAGTGCAGACCAAGATCTGGGTCTACACTGGTTGCCTTTCCACTAGCACATTATGG
Source organism: Ctena decussata (assembly GCA_963989385.1). Lineage (NCBI taxonomy): Eukaryota > Metazoa > Mollusca > Bivalvia > Lucinida > Lucinidae > Ctena > Ctena decussata. Next base: position 17,084,063 of record OZ022512.1, on the reverse strand, counting down.
GTTCTCCATTTGTGGGTAATTTAGGTTTGTTCATCTTGTAGGATGCTGTTATCTTCGTATGTAATATCGGTAATTAATGTAATATTTCAACATGTTAATATCATATGTGGTGATTGGGCTGCTTGTACTTTTTGCAGGAATAAAAAAAAAAGAAAGCCAACCCACTTACCCCAAGAAATTATCCTTGGTCGACAACTGCAAACAAAATATTTTTTATGCTTAGCCTTACTCTGGTATTCTCCAGCTGCTGATGGCTATATTAAGGAAGCTGATATTTGGTAAACTAGAGCTGTAGATAAGAGGGAGTATTTGATGATATTTTTTCTTATTTGTCATCAAAACCATATGTTGTGTCCCTCATCTAAACCGTCTCATCAAGACGGTTCAGATGAGGGGTCACACTATATGTTTTTATGCAGTATTAACAAAACTTATCCCTAATTATCACCAGATACTCCCTCTTATCTAGAGCTGTGAAATGATTTGTAAAATATTTTCAAAAACGTAAGGTTATCCATTGTTTATTGATGAATGTCCCATCATTTTGCAAAAACCTGGTTAGGCAGTCAAAAATACGCTAATACTCCATAATATAGTAAACTGGATAATAAATTTTTTGTTGCCCTTTGTTTACAGCTGTTGGCTAGACATTCTGTGTATACGAGAAACTTGCAAGCCATTGTAAAACATTTCCGAGCATTTTCATCCCAGAGTGAAGGACCATATGGGGAAACAGGTGAGCTGCCATCTCAGGTGGTTGTATATCATATGACGTTGCCGTTATTCAGTAGATATAGGTCGTTTGCGAAAAAGTGGAGGGCAAAAAATCGATTTAATTTCTTTACTGCTGAATAAATTTTCATAAAACTTTGCAGACCTTAATCTATTACCCATACGAACTCATGCAAGGAATCTCAGATTTTTTTGACAATTGAATAAAAAATTGTCAGATCAACTACATGTTCAAATCTGTTCCTAATCTTTGAAGTTTTACGCTTTGTTAGTGCAGTTTTTGGAACAGCCAGTGTAGTACACATTATATTATATGCATCCCTTATATGGACATTTACTTATATATAGGAGAAACACAAAGAAAATCCTTTTCAAATGATTGGCGAAAATTATCTTTAAAGCCTCTTGTTTACCCAGTAGTGAGTGAACACATTTCAGACCACATGGTAATTTGTGAATGAATAATAGTATTAGTATAGTAACTATAGAACAACAATGGCTGTTGTACCATTATGGTTACCTCCTGTGTAAGGATGGCATAAAACTAAGAAGAAAAATGGTAATGATTAATAGAGAAACTTTTTATTCAAAGGTCAAAAAATTCTACATTTCCTAGCATGAGTTCGTATAGGTAACAGATTATGGAATGCAAAGTTTCATGAAAATTTATTCAGTATTAAAGAAATTAAATCGATTTTTTGCCATCCACTTTTTCGCAAACGACCTATAACGTCGTTTCATAAAAATTGTATGACAACACCTATTATAACATTTTGGCATGTACATGTAGCGTCATTGACAATGACTGTGTTAACAATGTATTTTCTTATGAAAATAATGTTCATTTTGAAGGCAGTAAAATCCCATTTTAAAAGGTCATTTGAAAAAACAGAAACCTACGCTCGTGGTCATTTTATATGAAATTTATGAAACTAGCAAAAGGTTTATTTCATATGAAATGACCCCTTGTGTAAGACATTTTTAATCTGGTATCAGTTAAACTTCAGAAACTAGCAAAAGGTTTATTTCATATGACCCCTTGTGTAAGACAATTTTAATCTGGTATCAGTTAAACTTCAACAGCTGTCTTAAATGAAAATCTTATTAATATTTGCAACTAAAGCAGTAAAGTTCAAAATGCAAATATTTTACTGTAATGAAAACAATTGAAATTTCAATTTACATTATTGTCGGTGTATCAGAATATAGTACAGTAGTTCTTAATCTGTTTGATAGGTCTGTTACAGTGATTGTTTTCAAACAAAAGTTAAAGGGAAGTATTTTAAAATCTCTTTTAACTTTTTAAATTTCATCTACAATGTAAAACTAAAAAAATAAATTTTAAATTTGTGGATGAACAAGTAAATTAACCAGCTAATCAGTAACAATTAAAATAACCAAAAGTGTAAGTTAACATTTTACCCTTAGAAAAATTATTAGTTTTAAAATTTGTTTAAAAATCATCTATGACATTAAGATCTGTTTACCGGTAAAAATCATCTATGACATTTAGATTTGTTTACCGGTAAAATCATCTATGACATTAAGATTTGTTTACCGGTAAAAAATCATCTATGACATTATGGAATAGTGCATTGAGGTAAAAATTATTTAAAAAGTAAGGAAGCCACCACTATGTATGAAAAAGGGCCTTTATGCTTTAAAAATTGACCCCCATTGAGAAGGGAGACTAAAAAAGAAAATGGAAGCATTGCTTCCCCTGAAAATGCATTCATATTAAGCTTACATGTCAGTCTTCATTTCTGACTATCGTTTGTTGATAAAGGCCCCTTGGGATCCATGGATTGTTGACATAAATAATGTAGACTGTTCCGACTGTGTTAATGAGCCTGGTGCTCTGAGGCATACTGTTAGATCCTAGCTTTTGTGTTTCCACTCACAGAAATTTCTTAATGAGCTGAGACACGGAAAAAACAACAATGTGGCATGTGCAGCAAAGACTCAGATCAGCCTAAGCATCTGCCCAGTCTGATCAGAACCTTTGCTGTCTGCATGGAGGTAGCTTTGTCCATGAGCTATCCTTAAAGTGCACAGCGAAGACGTTGGTCACACCAGGCAGATACCTAGGCTGATCTGAGTCTCATAACGGGGCACACATGCCACTTTGTTGAGTTTTGTCATTTTGTTGCTCAAGTGATAATAAGCTGCAGATAAAGCAAAAGCAAATCCTTGGAAATATGGAGTTAAAGCTCTAAAAATCGAAACACCTAGAAGAACAATTGCTCTAAATACAGTTGTCCTAAATATTGAAATATTGCAATTAGATAAAATATTGAAAAGAATATAATGAGCCAAGACACCAGAAAACCAACAAAGTGTTTGTGTGAAAAGCGCAGACTTAGATCAACCTGGGCAACTGCCCAGTCTGACCAGTTTCTTCCCCAAGCGCTTGATCAGATTGATATTGAAGTTCCCACAATTAACAGCACAATAGTTTATCATCACTAGATTTTGTTTGCTTATCAAACCCAACTCTGTGTCTTTCATAAACCATATGAGCCACGACGCGAGAAAACCAACAAAGTGGTTGTGCGCCCAGCGCAGACTCAGATCAGCCTGGGCATCTGCCCAGTCTGATCAGAGTCTTCGCTGTCCGCATGAAGGTAGCTTAGACCCTTAGCTACCCTTCAAGCGCTTAGCGAAGAGTATGATCAAACTTGTCGGGTGCCCAGGCTGATCTGAGTCTGCACTGGGCGCACGGCCACTTTGTTGGTTTTCTCGTATCGTGGCTCATATGTTCCAGTTCCTCATTAGAATGACCTTCACCGTTAAAATTCTAAATAGTGGGACAGACAGACTGATTTAGATATCTGGGGAGAAAACCCTTCTGTTATAGCTGAATAAATGTGGTACACAGTTTTCGCTCTGTTTCAGATTCTTGCACAATCTGGCCTGATGAAAAGTTTGGCCCCTTTTCTCCGCAAGACAAAAGATTCCCTTTACCTGGTTATGTAGGGGCTGTTGGTAAACCACAGAAGAAAACCCCAGTTGATCCAGAAACACTCTTCAAAAATTTACCATCAGAGAGACATGAAGCGGTTTTGGAGCAGGCCATGCAGATTCAGGCAAACGTAAGTTGTGGTTATTTCTCCTAAAAACAAGACTTAATATAACATTATACAATAATTGACTTTTGTTGAACAATAAACTTCATATTGACCGACGCAAAGCGCAGGTCAATATGAATTGTTTACTGTTCAATAACACTTCATGTTCACTGAAACAAAAGTCAACAATTGTTTTATCATATAAAAATGATAATTTTAGTTAAAGGTTCTGCCATTTTAGTACATTTAACGTCAAATTTCGGTTGACGTTACTACACGTCTTTAAGATATTACGTCACCAAGCATGCAACATTAAGACATTACGTCACCAACTATGCGACATGAGGTAATGTCTACTGCCTCTGAACCAATGAAATGAATTTTATTTATAGATAATATAATAATACTCAATATATTGCTGTAATGGATAATCTTGCACACCATATAAGGGTATCCGTGTGTTTCACCAATTCCTACAAATCATATCTCATCTGTGCTATCTCACCCAGGATCTGATAAAAATCATGTGACCTCAGTGCATTGGTTGTACAAGAGCTCACATACCTGTGTCGTCCAGTGACATTGGTTTTTGTCGCACCTGCTTTAGCAAGGTGCGATATAGGAGTTCACTTTTCCGTCCGTCCGTCAGTCTGTCCGTCCGTCAGTCAACAATTACGTCGACCCTAGTGTTTAAGTTCATTTCTAGCAAACTATGATACCTACAATCATCAAACCTGGCATAAAGCTTCTTCTTAGAATGTTCTCGAGGGTCTTTGCTCTTATTTTTACCCCTGACCTATATTTTATGCACTGCTGACTTTTTAAAACAGTCTGTCAACAGTTACGTCGACCCTAGCATTGACCCTAGCATTTAAGTCCATTTCTCGCAAACTATGATACCGACAATCATTAAACCTGGCATAAAAATTCTTCTTTGAATGTTCTCAAGGACAATCTCTCTTATTATACGCCCGTTTTGAAAAAACGGACGTATTATGTCATGGCGCTGTCCGTCCGTCCGTCTGTCCGTCCGTCTGTCCGTAAACATTCTTGTGCGCTCCATAACTCATTAACCGTTTGGGATACATTCATGATATTTGGTAGGAATATGTATTAGGTTGGGGGAACGTGTCGCGTACAGAAGTGGTTGCTCCCCCTTCCTTAGTTTCCAAGTTCTGCCCCTTTGATTAATTTTTTCCCTGCCAGTCTTGTGAGCGCCATAACTAGATAACCTTTTGGGATATCTTCATGAAACTTCATAGCAATGTGTATGAAGTCTCAACGATGTGCCGTGTACAAAAATGGCTGCTCTCCCTTTCTTCATTTTAGAGTTACATCCCTTTCATTAGTTGATTATGGTTATTTTTGTGTATACATATCTTGTGCATACCTTAACTTTGTAACCGTTTGGAATATCATGATGAAACTTTATAGTAATATGCATGATCACAAGACGATGCGTGACATACAAGAATGGTTGCTCCCCCTTCATTTTGGAGTGACTTCCCTTTGATAAGCAATTTTAGGCATTTCTCAGTCACTCCATATCTCCTTAACCTTTTGAAATATTAGAATGGAACTTTGTAGGAATATGTATAATAATGGGGCAATGTATCCCGAGCAAGAACCACAACTCTGGCTTACTGAATTATCTGCCCTTGCATAAATTTCCTGTTTCCTCTGTGATTCCTTAACCCTACATGTGATTTTGTCAGGGGAATGTAGTAGAGCCAAGAATCTAGTATATTTAGTTTATGAATTATCTCCCTTGTTCAACTATGGCATTACTCAACTTTTGAGCCACAATAACTTTGAAGCTGATTTTTGGTATACTCATAGTATTTGATGTGTTAAATATTTGAATAATGTTGCCGTCATTAGTTATAAAGTGGTTGCCCCTGTTTGTCTGCCTATCCATCCTTTTGTAAACAATCTTGTTCATTCCATACTCCTTTATGACATTAAAACGGGCGTATTATGCGCCGCTTGCGAAGCCCTTGTTTTTACTCTTGACCTATATTTCATGCTCTGCTGACTTCATAAAACAGTCCCTCAACAATTACGTCTATCCTAGCATTTAAGTCTGTTTCTTGCAAACGGTTATAATTAGAATCATCAAACCTGGCATTAAGCTTCTTCTAATAATGTTTTCTGGGGCTGTTGCTCTTATTTTTACCTTGACCTAAAGTTACACCGACCCTAGCATTTAAGTCCAATTCTCGCAAACTATGATACCGACAATCATTAAACCTGGCATAAAGCTTCTTCTTAGATTGTTCTCAAGGACTATTGCTCTTATTTTTACCCTTGACTTATATTTCATGCTCTGCTGACTTCATAAAACAGTCCCTCAACAATTACATCGACCCTAGCATTTAAGTCTATTTCTTGCAAATTGTTATAATTAAAATCATCAAATCTGGCATCAAGCTTCTTCTAATAATGTTTTTGAGGGCTGTTGCTCTTATTTTTACCTTGACCTATATTTCATGCTCTGCTGACTTTGTCAAATATCATATTCAAAATTATGTCGACCCTAGTGTTTAAGTCCATTTCTCACGAACTATATACCTAGAATCATCAAACCTGGCATCGTTTCTTCTTAGAATGTTCTTTAGGGCTGTTGCAATTAATTTACCCTTGACATATATTTAATGCTCTGCTGACTTCACAAAATTTTACACCCAAAGTTATGTTGGCCTTAGCGTTTTAGTCCTTTTGTCTGAAAGTATGATACCTGTAGTCATCACAACTGGCATAAAGTTTACTCTTAGAATGTTCACGAGGGATATGCAGTTATTCCTACCTTTGGCCTATAGTTCATGCTCTCCTGACTTAGTAAAATTTTACATCCAAAATTGTGTTGACCCTAGCATTTTTGTCCATTTCTCATACAAGTTCTTTTAAGTAAAGTCTTTACTACTGTGGAAGCGCATTGCAGGTGCGACATAGCATTCCGCGGAATTCTTGTTGAGATGACGATGTCAAGATAATGGAATATAAGGCAGTTTATGCCATGTTTGGCATTACTGGAAAGTACTGAACGTCAGAGCTCTAGATAAGAGCGAGTATTTGGTGATAGTTAGGGATAATTTTTGTTAATTCTGCATAAAAACATATGTTGTAACCCCTCATCTGAACCGTCGCACTGAGACAGTTCAGATGAAGGGTCACAACATATGGTTTCAATGAGAATTAAGAAAAAGTATCCTTAATTATCATCAAATACTCCCTCTTATCTAGAGCTCTGGAATGTCAGACGCTGCTTCTTTCAACACATACAGCACCCTCTTTAAATATTATATAAATAAATAAATAAATACAGTCAATCTCAAAGTCCAAATTCATCCTAAACTACTGATATCTCTAAGTAAATTTTCTGGTCCCAGTTTGAGATATCCAGAGTTGAACTGTAAATAAGAACAGAAAAAGTGTCAAAACTATAATCTTTGATATAAGAGGGACTTTGAGATATCGGTGTTCGAGATATGGAGAGTTGACTAACAGAGACCCCTGAAGTGCTAATATTATGCATTTCAACAAGTTCTTTCTTGAAAACCAAAAGATGTGCAAGTAAAAGTATCTATCATGGGTGTGAGATGTGGACAGAAAAATCCTCTTGATGCCAAACAGTGACCCTTGTGTCAGATTTTCTATAAGATCAGAGCTCTAGATAAGAGGGATATTTGATGATAATTTAGGGATAATTTTCTTTATTTCACATTGAAACCATATGTTGTGACCCCTCATCTGAACCATCTTGTCGAGACGGTTCAGATGAGGGGTCACAACATATGTTTTTATCCAGATTTATCAAAAATTATCCTTAATTATCATCAAATACTCCCTCTTATCTAGGGCTCTGATAAGATACTTATATTTTGCCATCATGTCATTAGTTTTCACAAAAAACAGTTGAACCGCCAGACCTATCTGGTAATTTTCATTTTGGTCTGGTAAAACTACATGTGAATAAAGAATTTAATTTACAGAACTTCATTTATTTTGATGGATGAAATGTACAAAATTTTACAACATTTACCGCATTTCTCAGTGCATTTATTGAAAAGTCCCATGGTAAATCATTAGAACGTAATGTAGCATATACTTCAGTAACTACATTGGTTCACGTGACATTACATGAGGCTAAGTGATTTCAAAGTAATCCACAGTTCTTTCCAATCTGATTGGATGTAGGGGATGCTATGACATCATTGACGCTGTTCCTCTGTTAGTAGAAAACTGTGTATAAATGTTTTTTTATTCTTCAACTGTAGCCCTGACTCAAATTTGTGGTCAGTCAATAGATAGAAAAGAATTTAAGCATAAGCAATGAACTTAAATTTCTGTTGTCATCGAAGGATAAACTACATTGGGCCACTAGCAAAGTTTACATGAACCCCTTCAGGGTTCACTTTCTTTGCATGCGACCCAATGTAGTTTACACTTCGATAAACATCAGAAAAATGAAATTCATTCCTTAATTAATTTTTCCTCTGTATATTTTAGCATGAAGAAGAACAGCTGCTGACTCCTAACCCATCTGATCTCCTGGAATGTGTGGCTCATGAGTGTCCGTTACTTATGAGAAAAGGTATGTTACAAAAGACTTTACTATAACTCTTACTCTAAACATGCAGACACGCTGCCTGAGCAAACAGCTAGACCCAGACTCTGCAGTATTATTTACTGGCTGCAGAAGGTTTGAAGATTCTTATAAGGCAGATTTGAGCTGCGACACGAGAAAACCAACAATGTGGTTGTGCGCCCAGCGTAGACTCAGATCAGCCTGGGCATCCGCCCAGTCTGATCAGAGTCTTGGCTGTCCGCATGAAGGTAGCTTGGACCCTTAGCTACCCTTTAAGTGCTTAGCGAAGAGTCTGATCAGCCTGGGTGGATGTCCAGGCTGATCTGAGTCTGTGCTGGGCACACAACCACATTGTTGGTTTTGTCGTGTCGCAGCTCATTTAGAGATTTAGATTGCAGGATGTGTTTTCCCCCTCCAAAACAACCAAAAAAAACTAAATCTGTCTTATAAGAATCTTCAAACCTTCTGAAGCCACTGGAATGATTGAAGCCATATTTCATGTAGAGCTTCCCTGGGTCAGGGAATGAAAATTGTTCAGATGGGCTTTGGTCACATGATTTAGATGGCCACCATGCCCATGTGTGGTAAGACCTTTAAAATCTTCTCCAGAACAAAAAGGCCTTGAAACTTTGTACATGTACATGTATATAGCATTACGGACTTGGGCCCTAAAATGTTTGTTCAAATGATGACAATGTGTTGACTTTGATCTTATTTATGGCAAGGTCAACTTCGATTGCTTACGCTTTGGTATGGGAAAATGCTTAAATAGTGGATTTTTCAGAAACTATTTAAGTCTAAGATACATGTACTACTGGGTATATATTGCTAACTAGATGAGATGATGAAGACATTGTATTGCCAAAGTTGAAGGTCATTCCTTGACCTTTGTTCAAGGTCAATGAGATTTCAAAATTCGTTAATGCTCATTAACACTTTAAGGGCTGTAAATGAGCAGTCTGATCTGGGTCTAAGCTGCTCTTGGCCTCCAACTAATCCTTTGCCTGTAATTACGTGTACTTTACAATTTTATCTAATTGTAATGCTATCCATTTGTTATTACCATGCTTTTTTTATGAAACTCAATCACATCAAAGAGACTGCTGTGTATATAGCATAACTACAGTATTAATGTGAATGGGGGTGCCCATCAGGGGAAGCCACTCTGCCATTTTCATTTATACCACCATCTCAGTGAGGTTCAATGCATAAGGAAGGACTGTGCTCCTCTTGGAGCAAATTCTTACCCTTAACCCATTGCATTCTGGGTATTTTTTGTCGTCTGCTGAAATTGTCGTCTGCATCAAAAAACAAGAATATTTTGACAATATTGGTCTTAACTAAATCTTGTAGAAATGATGTCTTGGCAGCAAACAGTTTGGATCTCAGATCAGGCCCCTCGTTTGTGGGGCCTGATCTGGATCCAAACTGTTTGCTCAGATACCCCTAAAGGGGTATCCCAAATGGAATGGGTTAAGACTATATTTCTATCATCTAGGGAAGCAAACAGGAAGTCATAAAAAAATTTCCCTTTGTACACATTTTATCTTAGTTTTCTGTGATTTTCATCCTAGACTTTAATGACCTGTTTCCTGAAAGAAATATAATGTACGGTGATTTCACAATTGTAACAATTAGCCAGAAAACACAGGAAGATATGACAGGCTGGTCAGAGGAGGTGGAAGTAGAGAGAGAGGAACTTTTAAGAACAGTAAGTACATGTAACATGCTTCAGAAATCATTAGGGTTAATTTTGAAAAATGGCTACAGAAAGAATTGAAATGTTTATCCAAAGAACTATTTATAAAATTACGAGACTTGATAATTGGGAATAATTTTTAGCTCGCCTGAAGTTCAGGAAGAGCTATTGTACTACCCCCGGCATCGGCGTTGGCATCGGCGTTAGCAAAATGTTAAAGTTTTACGTTAAAGTTTTTTATGTGATGGGTAAGGCGCTGTCAGGCGAGCTATCCTGGCCCTGTGACAGGTCTTGTTCATATTCCCTCATGAAAAAATATGTTCTAAGCCCTCATTAGGACTGGCTCACTGAAGCAGTTCTGATGAGGTGTCACAACAAACATTCTTGTCTTGCCTGTGATAGCAGAAGGTAAACTTTGTGTGAAGTTCTGTTTAACTGCTAATGTGCACACAGGCTAGACATATCATTCTTTGGCATGTTTACACAGAATTTAGAAAAATTACCCCTAATTATCATCAAATACTTCTTCTAATCTGTAATCACAAATTCACATCCTTTATCTGGAAATTTTATTAGCACTATAAGCAGGTACATGCCACGATAAACAAAGAAGTGTTTTCAAAACTTTTATTGTTTTTGAAATGTGAATGTAAAGTTTTGCAAAGATCTCAAGGATATATGACAAGAAATGGTTGTTGCTTTTTTTTTTTTTTCAGTTCAAAGAGCCTGAACGAGAACTGCAGATTTAAAACTTATAACCATTTTCCTTAACCCTTAATGCGCCAAAAAGCAGACAACAAAATTTGCATCTGCAGAATTTCAAAAAATGTCTCGTCCAAGCTATATCATATTGAGACTTCGAACACTAGAGGGCAAACAGTGTAGATTCAGATGAGGTGCCTCATCATGAGCCACCTCATCTGGATCTACACTGTTTGCCAATTCAACAATTTTAATTTTTGGCGCTTTAAGGGTTAAGATATATTGTTACACTTCCATATTTTTTAACAATTTTTACAAAGAGGAAAAGACTTGTGTGACTTCTTGTTTTGTGCTGTGGGCAACAACCCTTTTAAAAGTGGGGTCTAAAAGAAAAAAAATGCTCTGCTCTTGTGGAGGCAATTTCTTCCAAATGAGTTGATCCCCACTGAAAAGGGGAGACAAAAATGATAGTGGCAGAGCCGCTGCCCCTGAAAGTGTACATTTATCGACAATTCAAGTAAATATAATTTCAGACTACACATTCATTTTAAGGTGGTTTTGTAAGGCCGTCATATTCTTCCAAGAGGTAATCGTCTTGGTATGTTGTCAGATCTTAGTCATTCCTTTCTTTAGAAAATCTTCAAGTGTAGACTAGCCTTGATGTAAATCAGATGCTATTTATCATAGAGGCAGTAAAAAGCTTAGCACAGTCACTGTTCCCATACCAGTTTGTGGTTGTTGTTTTTTCGTTTTAGTTTGTGGAAGGAGCAAATGATATCTGTGATGCTTTACAAGCGGCAGGATTCTGGGCAGATTTTATAGACCCCTCATCTGGAAAACCTGTAAGTTCTTTGAGCCAGTTGAGACTCCAGAAAAGGTTGACTTTTAAGGATAATTTCCTAGATATTATTTCTTATTTTTCGTTATTATTTATTATTTCTCAGCGAAAACATGTAGTGACGCCTCATTAGAACCATCTTGTGGAGAAGGTGCTAATGAGGTGTAACAGCATGTTTTTGTGAAGAAATCTGCAAAGTTATCCATTTTAGCTTGCCTGAACGAAGTTCAGGAAGAGCTATTGCGCTACCCCCGGCGGCGTTGGCGGCGGTGTTAGCAAAATGTTAAAGTTTTACGTTAAAGTTTTTTATGTGATGGGCAAGGCGCTGTCAGGCGAGGTATCCTGGCCCTGTGACAGGTCTTGTTACCCTTTTTGTCTACATTATTCTGGACATCAGGGGCCGTATTCATAAAACGACTTAAGTGGTTGCTATGCTGTTGCTAAGGCTAATTTTTTTTAAGGAGATTCCCTACAACTATGAAATTTGCTCTGGAGGAACAGTCTTACGAAGGCTGTTCCTCCAGAGCAACTTTCATAGTTGTAGGGAATCTCCTTTACAGAACTTTAGCCTTAGCAACAGCATAGCAACAACTTAATTCGTTTTATGAATACTGCCCCTGGAAATGTTCATGGAAGTATCACAATATAAAAACTACATGAAGTATGAAATGGACCATGTCACACAAAATTATCTCCCTACTGTTTATTTCACGTGGCCTTAAAGGAGCATGCAAATTTAAACATATTCAAAGAACAAAGGTAATGTACTCATACAATGCTTCATAAAAAAACCCTCAAAATAATTGAGTTTGATGATATTGCTTAGGTGATGATACTGTTTTCTTATTTTGTAGAAATTGCATATAGTTCCATTATAGTACCAAGAGTGTAATTGCTAATTAAATGATATTAAATTATATATTAAATGAAATTAAATGAAACTGATGTTTACATCATTATTTATTTGTTAAAACAAATTTTAATTTCATATTTCAGTTTCTCGGTCCCCACACCAATGCCACACTATTCGAGACAGACGAGAGATACCGTAAACTAGGATTTGAAATAGATGATCTTGGGTGCTGTAAGGTGATTCGTCATCATGTATGGGGAACTCACTCGTATATCGGCTGTATTTTCACAAATGCACCAACAACGGAGCCAATCATAGCCAGCATGGTGAAAACTTAAAATTTTCAATCTTGTTTTGTTACTGACTGTTTAATAAGCATTTTGATTTATGGAGTAGAGTCAATGATTTTTCGTGGAAAAATTCAGTATTCTCAGAGTTATAATACTTTGTCATAAGGTTGACAGAGTTAGAAACCAATTGTGATACGATCGGGTGGGTCAAGTTGGTAGTAAATTTTGAGAGTAAAATTTTGATTAAAAGTTGGACTGATTTTCATTCTTTCTTTTTTTTTGCAAAATATGTTAAGATATTACTTCTTTGTGAAATTGGAAGTTTGTCCAGCAAAGTGAAGTTTGTTTACAGTTACAGAAAAGGTCAGTGATATGACAGTCTTTCAGGTTATTTTACATCTAAGCCAGCATTTTTTGTGGTGAAACAGTTCCTGTTCTTAAAAATCAGAAAAGATATATATTTTTGAGCCCCTTTAGAATTGTTTCATTGAAGCAGCTTTAATGAGCTCTCATGATATATATCTTTTAAGGTATAAGAATAAATCCCATTTTCATCACAAAATATTACAGTATCGGGCAGATAGATGTGAGGAAACAGTGTGGACCATGATCAGACTGCTCCTGGAGGAGCAGTTTGATCATGGCTTACACTGTTTGCTTTTCCACTGGCATTTCTGGACCTATAACTGCATGGTTTAGCCAGAATGCCTCAATTTTAGGACAATTTGGTAAATATGCGCGGTGTTTATATATTTTAAATTTTTAGGGTAATTGGATAATCTGGAGATAAGGAGTCTTTCAGTCAGTCAGACTTGGCACAAAATAGCCTTTTTTTGTGCTGATGTGCCGTAAAACCCATATCAGTTTCAGTCAATGGCTGTTGTAGATATCTGCCCAAGGCAGATTTCGGTGTTCTGGTCACTTTGTAAGGAATTTTAGTGTGTTGTTAATTTGTAAACCCCTGGTTGGCATATGCAGTGACTGACTTGTAAACATGAATGGCATGAGTCTGAGTGAGAAAGCCTAATTTAGACTTGTATAAGATTCAGTCATGGCCATACATATGAAGACATTTGCTTGAGTGAACAGTGTATACCCAGATCAGACTGCTTCAAAATGGAGTGGTCAGATCATGGCCTGCACTGTTTGCTGGTCCTACAACTATTTGTGACACATTGCTTAATCTTAAAATTGACTTCCTTAAATTTGAAAATATTGACAGAGTTGTTACTCCTTTTTAGCTTGGAAATGCTATTTTGAGACATATGCAAACAGTGCAGACCCAGGTCAGATGTCGCTGACTGTGGCAATTGATCAGGGTCATCACATTTGCATTCAGGAATTTCTATGCAAAATACAGTGAAAGTGATAACATACCCCAGGAACACCTAAAACTAGAAATGGACTCATCCAAATGATAAGGAAAGGCAAGTCCACTGGTCAAAAAAGGGTTAATGCATCCAAATATTTAGGATAATTCTGGTACTGTTAATGCTGTACATTTTTGTAAGTGTTCATGACAATTTTCATGATTTTACAACTGAAAGTTTATGATGAAAACAGAAAGAGAGTGTTCCAAGTTGAATACATTATGTTTTGAATATTTAATTTGAAAGAAAAGATGAAAGTCAGTATGTGATTGTGTTCGAGATGCATTGTTATTTAGTATTGATAGCCCAGTGCTTCGTGTTCTTTAGACTGAAAAGCCATTGAATACACATGGTAAGTTCCGTCACATGGAAGCTGGGCTGTAGAGTGTGCTAAAGTGAGCTTATTGTAGATATTATCTTTTTTGGATACATTTATGGTTATGGGGTATACCATTAAATTGTTCCCACTCCTCTTCACTCTAACAATTTGCACTATTGATAATAAAATTTTGAGCCACGTGGCATGTGCATCCAACAAAGACTCATATAAGCCTGGGCATCTGCTCAGTCCTACCAGACTCTTTGCTGAGCACTTAAAAGGATAGCTAAGTGACTAAGCTAGCTCCATGTGGACAGCGTAGACTCTGATCAGACTGGGTGGATACCCAGGCTGATCTGAGTCTTTGCTGGGTGCACATGCCACTTTCTTGGTTTTATTGTGTTGCGGCTCAAATGTTGATATTTAAAATGAAATTTAGTAATTATTTTGTTCTGTAAAATTACCAAAGGTTTCAACAGAGTACAAAGTTATGTAAATCATTTATGTGTCTTGATTTAGTACTGAATTTGTTTGCACTTTTCATTACCATAATTATCCTTGATATTTTCAACACTCTGACTCAAAGTATGTGCATTTTAGTACTGGCTAACCGTTTAGGAGGTCTAAGCCTGCCCAGGAAGAGTGTGGTTAGGTTAATTGACTGTCCCGACATGACCATAGTTGTTTACCGTGGACGTAAAGCAACAAATCAATCAATCATTCAAAGCAGCTGCTGAAGTTTTCTTTTTTGCCTGAATGCCTCTGTTCTCCATGGGAGCAAATTCTTTCCGTTAATTGTTGACCCTATTTTGGAAGGTCCTTGACCCCTATGGAAGTAAACAGGAAGTCTCAAGAAGTTGTTCCCCTTTGTAAAATGACAGAAAACATGGAGGTAAAGAAATAGCTGTCAGAATGGGAAACGTAGTGCATACCATAATCAAAATGCTTAATTTCCATTATTTAAGCTTCCTACAAATTTATTTCAAAAGCAGGCACTTTTCAAAGGCCCAAATAAGATAGGGTTTGGAGAATGATTTGAGATGGTTTGTGCTCCCCAAGGCAGTTCTAATGAGAGGTTTTCAACATACATTTCCTGAAGAAAGAAGTGAAATTCTCTGAATTACATTATTTACAATCAAAATTTCATCTAACTTGAAGCTGTGAATGACTACAGGTGTGGTTATAGGTGGAATAAGGTACTTCATTAGTGCTGCAGGTAAATAGAGGTAAAAGGAAGAATTTAGGGACAATTTTTATGTATTTCTCAATAAAAACATATGTTGCGACCCCTCATTAGAGCCATCTCATTGAGATGGTTCTAATGTGGGGTCCCAACATAAGTAAGTAAGTAAGTAAAGACTTTATTTAACGAGGGTGACAACATTTAGCAATTGGTATAGCTAATCTTCCATGAGGCCCTCAAGACATATGTTTATGCTGAGAAATACAAAAA
Organism: Ctena decussata; assembly: GCA_963989385.1. NCBI lineage: Eukaryota > Metazoa > Mollusca > Bivalvia > Lucinida > Lucinidae > Ctena > Ctena decussata. The sequence goes on along the minus strand of OZ022512.1, from coordinate 17,068,151 downwards.
ATTACTGCAAAATTTTCCTCAAAACTCCACCTAATCTGGAGCACCTCGTATTGTATAGATCCCTATAGATAGAACCTTCACTCATGTTCATCAGTTTGCTACCATAACTCATAAACATAATCTTTATTTTATCAATGGCAGTTGCTTGTTGCAAATAAACGCTGAAATTCCATTTATCATATTTGTTTTACTTTTCTTTCCTATATTGTCATGAAGCTATTAGTCATATTTTTATCCCCCGACCGAAAGGTTCGGGGGATATAGCGTTATCCCCCGACCGAAAGGTTCGGGGGATATAGCGATGAGCCTGGCGTCCGTCCTTCTGTCCGTCCGTCTGTCCGTCCGTAAACACTTTCTTGTCCGCTCTATATCTTGAATACCCTTTGGAATATTTTCATGATACTTCACAGTTATGTAGAACAGGTCATGACGATGTGTCGTGTACAAGAATGGTAACTCTTGCTATTGTACTTTTTGAATTATCTCCCCTTTGGTGATTTTTTGGCAGATTTGTGTCTGCTCTGTAACTTGAATACCCTTTGGAATATTTTCATGATACTTCACAGAAATGTAGAACAGGTCATGATGATGTGTCGCGAACAAGAATGACAACTCTTGCTTTCTTACTTTTTGAGTTATTTCCCCTTGATAGTTTTAGGTGTGATTTTTTGGCAGATTTGTGTCCGCTCTATAACCAGAATACCCTTTGGAATATTCTCATGATACTTCACAGATATGTAGAACAGGTCATGACGGTGTGTCACGAACAAGAATGACAACTCTTGCTTTCTTACTTTTTAAGTTATTTCCCCTTGATCATTTTAGGTATGATTTTGTGTCCGCTCTATAACTTGAATACCTTTTGGAATATTTTCATGATACTTCACAGATAATGTAGAACAGGTCATGACGATGTGTCGCGAACAAAAATGACAACTCTTGCTTTCTTACTTTTGGAGTTATTTCCCTTTGATGATTTTAAGTGTCTGCTCCATAGCTTGAATACCTTTTGAAATATTTTCATGATACTTCACAGATATGCAGAACAGGTCATGACAATTAGTCTCATACATGAATGATAACTCTTGCTTTTAGACCTAGTGAATTATTTCCCTTTGGTAGTTTGAGCTGCTGTTTGAGCCTCTGCTCCATGCCAGCTCCAGAATTTGAATAACCATGAACCTTTTAGAATATTGATGATCATGCTGTGATATCTTATCAGTGTTCCTAACTCTGTCTTACCCCTCCACATTCCCGTGCCCCCTCCCCCCCCCCCCCCCCAAAAAAAAAAAAAAAAAAAAAAAAAAAAAAATATTCCAGATTTGGATTCTTTGTCCAAATTCACTTACTAGAGAGCTCAAAATTAGGTTTGTAGGGCTTGTACTTTAGAAGTTATTTGCACATTTTGAAAGTTGAATGTATCGTATGCTATACATTTGTGTATATGGTGGCTGTTTGAGATATTACCTCTTTTTAGCAGTCAAGCATACTGTTTTAGTCTGAGTGTTAGATAATCATGCATCTGTTAACAGTTAATGTCAATCAGTAGCATAAAAGAACGACAATATATTACTAATATGTGTTTTGAAGTGCACCCTTTTTACCAAGGCCCATGGGGGTCTTCGGTCGGGGGATTTGCCATCTCCTCTGATGGCTATTTTTTCAGCTATAAAATGGGGTTTTCCCCTATGTGAAATGACCCCAAATACCTAGATTCTGCTATCTATAAGATATATTTTTCTATTCCAAAACAATGCCGAAAAAATGTGGCATAGCCTTATCTGTGTAAAAAAGCCACCCAGACTGATACTGTAGAATCTACAATTACCGAGCAACTTCTGTATGAGGCCAAATACTTAAGGGATTTTATTGTCATTTTTGTCTCACCTGCGAAGCAGAGGCGAGACGTATTGTTTTTCAGGAGTCGGCGGCGGCGGCGAGTTTTTATGTTTAGGTCATTTTCTCAGAAACTCTAAGGGCTAGAGCCATGAAACTTGGGTCATGCATACATCTGGAAGAGTATAGTCAAAAGCTGCCATCAATGTTGAGTCTTGACCTACATTTTACGGTTGACTGACTTTGCAATTTTTTGTCGAGTTTTTGTGTTTAGGTTGTTTTCTCAGAAACTATAAGGGCTAGAGCCATGAAATTTGGTTCATGTGTACATCTGGATGAGTAGATCTCAAAGCCATCATCAGTATTGAGTCTTGACCTACATTTTACCGTTGACTGACTTTGCAATTTTTGCCCAGTTTTTGCATTTAGGTCATTTTCTCAGAAACTTTAAGGGCTAGAATCATGAAACTTGGGTCATGCATTCATCTGGAAGAGAAAAACTCAGTCATCATCAAAATTGAGTCTTTACCAACATTTCACGGTTGACTGTCTTTGCAATTTTTTGTCGAGTTTTTGTGTTTAGGTCTGTTTCACAGAGACTGTAAGGGCTAAAGCCAAGAAACTTGGTTCATGCATACACCTTTGCTGATTTAGCTATGTTTTGTGACGAAGCGCCAGCAGGCGAGATACCGCATTCCTCGGAATTCTTGTTTTACCAGCGACTTTATCTTTTCCACTCAAAGTCTGCTTTTGATTTGATCCTTCAGTCATCACTGTTGGCATCTGTCATCACTTCAGCTGGTTGTACGGTGTGCCAGAAAAAGGGTAGGTCACACCTGGGCCTTGATGAAATCTGGCCAAGAGGTTATAAAACTTGAGTACATTTTCAAACTCAAAATAAAGCACACTGATTGGCTGCTTCCGAGCACATGTCCGGAAGCAGCCAATCAGTGTGCTTTATTTTTAGTTTGAGATTATTCTCAAGTTTTATAACCTCGAACCCTGATCAACTTCAGATGGTGATAACAGTGCCACAATTCTTTCTTGAAAATCTGTCGAAAAACTAAAGAAAGAGCTGAAGCCCCATGATTTGTGTTGGTGGACAGGTCAAAAGGCTGTATCTGTGAAATGAGCCGCGACACAACAAAACCAATAAAGCGGCATGTGCACCCAGCGAAAACTAAGATCAGCCTGGGCAGCCGTCCAGTCTGATCAGAGCTTTGGCTGTGTGCTTAAAGGGTAGCTGAAGGTTGAACCTAGCTCCATTTGGACAGCAAAGACTCTGATCAGTCGGGACTGATGCCCAGGCAGATCAGAGTCTTTGCTGAGTGCACATGCCACTTTGTTGGTTTTGTCATGTTGTGGCTCAAATAAAGGTCTTCTTCAGACACTAACAGCAATTAATATCTTGAAGTTTTGTGAAAATCAGCTAAGAACTGAAGGAGTAATTAAAAATCATCATGCATTCTGTTGTAACTTCTACCTGAGAACAGGGATATGATGAGATGGTGTGATATCACGTCATGTCAGTTTAGAACTGCTCTTGTGTGAATGATATCAGGCACTGCCTTGAGAAGCCATCCCTGAAGAGGATTGGCTATATAATGACGCTGGCTGTGATAACAGTGTTTGATGGATCAAATGACAACATTGACTTATGGCATAATGCATTCGCGACGTCAACAAGTTCAAACAAAACTGCGTTTGCTTTTCATTTGTTTGCCTCTCCTTATGCCTAAAATCTTCTTAAGATGCATGATAAACAGAAAAGCATGTAATTGTCTTTATCAAGTTTATCAGGCTAGACCAGAAATGTGTTGGACTGGCTCGGCAAGCCTTGCCATTCCCACCCTGTTTCTTGTCTTGCCTGATAAACTTGATATGAAACGACACTAACATGGTATTTTCTGTGTATCAGAGAAGCAGAAAAGGGTCAAGTCATAAGCCAAAGGTGTTTGTTTTTTAAGTAGCCATATTTACGGTATAGCATATTAATAATTCATACTGTAAGTACAAACATCTGATACACTTAAACTGGATGTTGACATTTTTAGCTCACCTGTCAAGGTGAGCTTATAGTATAGACTTGGTCCGTCGTCCGTCGTCGTCGGCGTCGTCCACAATTTTAAACATCTTCTTCTCAGAAACCACTGGGTGGATTGAAGCCAAATTTCATATGGAGCCTTAACAGGATGGGGGAACGAAAGTTTATATATTTGGTCCAGGTCACATGACCAAGATGGCCGCCACGCCCATATATGGTAAAAACCCTTCAAAAATCTTCTTCTCCAGAACCAAAAGGCCTATAACCTTGAAACTTGGTATGTAGCATCGAGCATGCGGGCCCATCATAATTTATATAAATCATGACCTTGTGATGACCTTGACCTAATTTATGACATGGTCAACTTTGGTACATTAGGCTTTTATATGGGAAAACGCTTAAACGATGGATTTCTCTGAAACTATTTAAGTCTAAGGTACAATACTTGGTATACATGGTCGACTAAATGACCAGATGAAGATATTATGTCACTAAAGGTCAAGGTCATTCCGTCGGACCATCCGTCGTCAAGATTTTCAAACATCTTCTCCTCTGAAACCACTGGGCCGATTGAAGCCAAATTTCATATGGAGTCTCAGTGGGATGGGAGAACGAAAGTTTATACCCGGGGTCTGGGTCACATGACCAAGATGGCCGCCATGCCCATATATGGTAAAAACCCTTCAAAAATCTTCTTCTCCAGAACCAAAAGGCCTATGACCTTGAAACTTGGTGTGTAGCATCGGGCATGCGGGCTTATCAAAGTTTATACAAATCATGACCTTGCGTTGACCTTGACCTACTTTACGGCATGGTCAACTTTGGTACGTTAGGCTTTTATATTGGAAAACGCTTAAACAGTGGATTTCTCAGAAACTATTTAAGTCTAAGGTACAATACTTGGTATACATGGTCGACTAAATGACCAGATGAAGATATTATGTCACTGAAAGGTCAAGGTCATTCCGTCGGACAATCCGTCGTCAAGATTTTCAAACATCTTCTCCTCTGAAACCACTGGGCCGATTGAAGTCAAATTTTATATGGAATCTCAGTGGGATGGGGGAACGAAACTTTATACCCGGGGTCTGGGTCACATGACCAACATGGCCGCCATGCCCATATATGGTAAAAACCCTTCAAAAATCTTCTTCTCTAGAAGCAAAAGGCCTATGACCTTGAAACTTGGTATGTAGCATCGGGCATGCGGGCTTATCTTAGTTTATACAAATCATGACCTTGCGTTGACCTTGACCTAATTTACTGCATGGTCAACTTTGGTATGTTAGGCTTTTATATGGGAAAACGCTTAAACAGTGGATTTCTCAGAAACTATTTAAGTCTAAGGTACAATACTTGGTATACATGGTCGACTAAATGACCAGATGAAGATATTATGTCACTAAAGGTCAAGGTCATTCCGTCAGACCATCCGTCGTCAAGATTTTCAAACATCTTCTCCTCTGAAACCACTGGGCCGATTGAAGCCAAATTTCATATGGAGTCTCAGTGGGATAGGGGAACGAAATTTTATACCCGGGGTCTGGGTCACATGACCAAGATGGCCGCCATGCCCATATATGGTAAAAACCTTTAAAAATCTTCTTCTCCAGTACCACTGGCCCGATTGCCTTGAAACTTGGTATGTAGCATCTTGGACTCCAGTACTACAAAGTTTATTTAAATCATGACCTTGGGTTGACCTTGACCTATTTTATGGCAAGGTCAAATTTGGTCCCTTAGGCTTTTGAATGGGAAAATCTGAAAAAGTGCATTTTTCTGTTGCTTTTGTGCTCTGTGATATGGAAATGTAGTCAATTTCCACACCTATGGATATGAGAGGTCAAGGTCATTTGGCTATTGGGTGTCATCATTTTCAAACATCTTCTCCTCAGAAACCATTGAGCCGATTGAAGCCAAATTTCATATAAAGACTTAACAAGATGTGGGAACGATAGTTTATACATTTGGCCTAGGTCACATGACCAAGATGGCTGCCATGCTCATATATGGTAAAAACCTTAAAAAATCTTCTTCTCCAGAACCACTGGCCCGATTGCCTTGAAACTTGGTATGTAGCATCTTTGACTCCAGTACTACAAAGTTTATATAAATGATGACCTTAGCTTGACCTTGACCTGTTTTATGGCAAGTTCAAATTTGGTCCCTTAGGCTTTTGAATGGGAAAAGCTGAAAAAGTGCATTTTTCTGTTGCTATTGTTCTCTGTGATATGGAAATTCAGTCATCGTCAACCCCTACGAATTCTAGAGGTCAAGGTCTGTGTCGTCGTCATCCGTTGTCAACATTTTCAAAGGACTTCTCCTCAGAAATTACTGGGCTGATTGAAGCCAAATTTCATATAGAGCTTAACAGTATAAAGAAACAAATGTTTATATATTTGACCCAGATCCCATGACCAAGATGGCCACCGTGCCCATATATGGTATAAAACTTAAAAATTCTTCTTCTCAAGAACCACTGGGCCGATTGCTTTGAAACTTGGTATGTAGCATCAAGGACTCTAGTACTACAAAGTTTATATAAATGATGACCTTAGGTTGACCTTGACCTATTTTATGGCAAGATCAAATTTGGTCCCTTAGGCTTTTGAATGGGAAAAGATGAGAAAGTGCATTTTTCTGTTGCGATTGAGCTCTGTGATATGGAAATGCAGTCAACTTCAACCTCTATAAATACTAGAGGTCAAGGTCATTTAGTGATTTTATAGAAGTGGTCATGGTGGAACAGTTTGCACACTCACTATCCAATCCTATAGAATTGCAGCCTGTTTATTAGCCTGCCTGAGCCGAAAGCTTTCATTTTGGCCACTTGACCTGGCATATACTGGCAGGTGAGCGATCGTTGCCCTTGGGCGACTTGTTCGAATTGACATCCTCTATAGGCTACTTCAGACTTATGCTAGGTTTGCCATGGGGGCAAAAGACTATCATTCTGTTGTATAATTTTTTTCTCATGAAATGCATTAGTTCTGATTTTCCGAATACAAGTTGAAAAATTCCAGAATGCAGGAAGAAATGGTCGTCTTTATATTTTGTAACTCTTTAAGCACCAAAAAGCAGATGACAAAATTTACGCCTGCAAACATTAAAAAAAATGCCTTGTCCAAGACATTTCATATGAGAATTCAAAGACTAGAGGGCAAACAGTGTAGATCCAGATGAGGCGGCTCATCATGAGCCACCTCATCAGGATATATGCTGTTTGCAAATTATGCTATTTTCGTCCCTGGTGCTTAAAGTGTTAGAATCATATTTCAAAGCTGATCTTAAACAATATGTTTAGTGTCTCAGCAAAAGTACAAAAAGGCAGTAGCATTTCTGTAGTACAATGCCATATTTTTAAAATTTGCATGGCAAAAAAAAAGAAAGAAAGAAATTTGCTTAGCAAATAAACAACCAGAAGACCAATAGTCCTATATTGCTCACCTGAGCTCTGAGGTTATGCTGAACTAATTTAAAGTTGCCACAGCAACAAAACCACAGGCCCAACAGCAATAAAAAATCACAATTTATGTAGAGGATAATGCCACAAATATTTATTATGCAAAAAAGATTCAGCTTCATCCCCCTTACAGCTTCTAAGGAAATTTTTTTTCTTTTGAAAATTTAACCTTTAGGTTGCCATGGCAACCAGACAAATCAACGATTTTGACAAAATTCATATGGTTGGTAGAGGAGAACTCCAAAAACATTTCTGTTAAACTTTTGTAAAAATATTTATAGTACCACTGAAATAAATGCCAACTTACTCTTTTCCCATTATAAGTCTATGGATTCACTTTATTCAGAAAGCCATACAATTACATTATAGCATATTCCAATATAACAGACAAAATACAAGCAAAACGAAGATTACATAAAACAATCGAAACAAAATTAAGTTTGAATCAGTATTCAACTAATTCAACAACAAGAATTAAATGTTGTTCTTTCTAATAGTAAGAGAGTTATCAATATAATTTGATACATCTCTTGCTAAAGAAAAATTTTCTGGGTTAAGCAAATTTATTATAGTGGCCAGGTCATTCAAGTTGGAATGGAATCTTCAAGTTGCCATAGCAACGAAACCACATGGACAACAATAATAAAACACAGTTTATGTAGAGACTTATATCATGAATATGTATGCATAGTATCAGTTTATTACCCTCATGGCTTCTGAGAAGATGATTTTTGAATATATATTTTCTTTATGCTCCCTTGACAATAGTCAGGGGCTTATGCCCCCATTGACAATAGTCAGGGAGCATTAAGATTTGCTTCTGTCTGTCCATCTGTCAGTTAATCAATCTGTACCTTCATTATGGTAAGGAGTTTGTGTAGCCAACTCCTCCCACAATTTTTAGCTCACCTGAGCCAAAGGCTCCAAGGTGAGCTTATAGTATAGGCAGGCCTCTGTCGTCCCTCATCGTCATCCACACTCTTTAAACATCTTCTCAGAAACCACTTGGCCAATTGAAGCACAGAAGGGGGAACGAAAAGTTTATATATTTGGTCCAGGTCACATGACCAACATGGCCACCATGCCCATTTATGGTAAAAACCTTAAAAATCTTCTACAGAACCACAGGTCAGATTGCCTTGAAACTTGGTATGTAGCATCTTGAACTCTATTGCTACAAAGTCTATATAAATGATGACAATGGGTTTACGTTGACCTATTTTATAGCAAGGTCAAATTTCGTCCATAAGGCTTTTGCATGGGAAAAACTGAAAAGTGCATTTATCTGTTGCTATTGTGCTTTGTGATATAGAAACACAGTCAGCTCTAACCCCTATGAAATTCTAGAGGTCAAGGTCACTTATTGACGTCGACCTTAGGTCACTTGTCAGTCAATCTCTCAAGATTTTCTAAGGACTCCTCCTCTGAGAGTACAGGGCCAAATTTAATTACATTTGGTATGCTGCCTCCAGGCAAAGGGTGAAAGAAAGTATGTATTTGTCCAGGTCACATGACCAAGATGGCCACCATGCCCATATATGGTAAAAACCTTAAAAGAATCTTCTCCAGTCCCACTGGGTCGATTGGATTGATACTTGGTATGTAGCATCTGAGACTCTAGTACTACAAAGTAATATAAATGATGTCCTTGAGTTGACCTTGACCTATTTTATAGCAAGATCGAATTTGGTAGATTACGCTTTTGAATTGGAAAAGCAGAAAAAGTGCATTTATCTGTTGCTATTGTGCTTTGTGATATGGAAATGCAGTCAACTTCAATCCCTATGAAATTTTGGAGGTCAAGGTCATTTGTCAGTCAATCTCTGAAAATTTTCAAAGGACTTCTCCTCTGAAACTACTAGGCCAATTTCAATTAAATTTGGTATGCTACTTCCTGGCAAAAAGTGAAAAAAAGTTTATATATTTGGTCCAGGTCACATCACCAAGATGACCGCCATTCCCATATATAGTAAAAGGCTTAAAATCTTCTACAACAGAACCACTGGGTCGATTGCATTAAGACTTGCTTCTGTCTGTCCCTCTGTCAATCAATCAATCTGTCCGTTCATTTTGGTATGGAGTTTGTGTAATCAACTCCTCCCACAGTTTTTAGCTCACCTGAGCCGAAGGCTCAAAGGTTAGCTTATAGTATAGGCAGGCGTCCGTCGTCGTCATCCGCACTCTTTGAACATCTTCCCAGAAACCACATGGCCAATTGAAGCACAAATAGTAGTAGTATTTCAATTCTCATATCGACGTTGCCCGCACCTCAGCGGAACGAATCCATAGCCGCAGTAACGGGGCGCCTGAAGCACAAATGGGGGAACAAAAAGTTTATATATTTGGTCCAGGTCACATGACCAAGATGGCCGTCATGCCCATTTATGGTAAAAATCTTAAAAATCTTCTCCAGAACCACTGGGCAGATTGTCATGAAACTTGGTATGTAGCATCTGGGGCTCTAGTACAAAGCAAAGCTACACGCTCATTCTCAAATCATATCAAAGAAGCATACTAAAATTCAGACCAGTCCGACCAAAAATCTAAGACTGCGGCACTGAGCTGCCAAGACAATTTATGTACCACTGAAAGATGGTGAAAAATACTGAGCCCGCTTAATATTTAAGAGAGAGACAGAGAGAGACAGAGAGAGACAGAGACAGAGAGAGAACCCAAAAAGAATATGCATTTGGTAAGGATAACCCCAAAACGGCAAATTCATAGGCCTACCATGGTTTGTAAAGTTTCAAATTCATCGGGGAGAAACTGTAGGAGATGCGCTGACAATATAAAGGATACAAAAGCGTTCGGCCGTACGGACAGACGAACGTTTGTGGTGGAAAAACGGTAACAATATTCTCCGTCTTCGGGTATTATACAAACATTGATCCATGGGCTTTTCCAGTAGGTACCGGCAATTGCAGATATAATTCGGAAATGTTTTCAAGAGGCACACATCTTATAGACGTCCGTCATGGATCCTGCAGCATAAACGTAATCGTTATGAAATGCACGCTTAAATGAGAGCAAGCGTTTTTGTCGCACCTGCTTTAACAAGGTGCGATATAGGAGTTCACTTTTCCGTCCATCCGTCCGTCAGTCATTCCGTTCGTCTGTACGTCCGTCAACAATTACGTCAACCCTAGCGTCGACCATAGCGTTTAAGCCCATTTCTCGCAAAATATGATACCAACAATCATCAAACCTGACATTAAGCTTCTTCTTAGAATATTCTCGAGGGCTGTTGCTCTTATTTTTATCCTTGACCTATATTTCATGCTCTGCTTTACATTCAAAATTACGTTGACCCTAGCGTCGACTCTAGCCTTTAAGTCCATTTCTAACAAACTATGCTACCTACAGTCATCAAACCTGGCATAAAGCTTGTCCTTAGAATGTTCTGGAGAGCTGTTGCTCTTATTTTTTTTTACTCTTGACCTTTATCTCATGGTCTACTGACTTTGTAAAATTTTATACTCAAAATTGCGTCGACCCTAGCGTTTAAGTCTATTTCTCACAAACTATGATACCTAGAGTCATCAAACCACGAATAAAACCTGGCGTCAAATTTCTTCTTAGAATGTTCTTGATGGCTGTTGCAATTAATTTTACCCTTGATGTATATTTTATGGTCTGCTGACTTCGTACAATGTTACATCCAAAATTGTGTCTACCCTAGTGTTTTAGTCCTTTTGTCTCAAAATATGATACCTACAGTCATCACATCTGGCATAAAGTTTCTTCTTATAATGTTCATGAGGGATGTCGCAGTTATTCCTACCATTGACCTATATTTCATGCTGTACTTACTTAGTAAAATTTTACATCCAAAATTGTGTAGAACCTAGCATTTTAGTCTTTACTACTGTGAAAGTGCAAGGCAGGTGCGACATAGCATTCCGCGGAATTCTTGTTGTGAATGGTGATGACTGTGATCGGGAGGTGCTGCATGTAAAATACGGTAGGTAATATGACCATTATCATGTGAATGTCGGGTTGTTGTGGGTTGGGAGGGGGCGGGGGCCATTAACTCTTTTGTCATGTATCCGGGGGGAGGGGGGTCCAAAAATATTTCTGGTCAGACTTGGAGGGTGGGGGAGTGGGTGGGGGTCATAAAAATATTCTGAATCATATGAAAATGTATCCCACACACACACCTGATAATAAATGACTCGTCCTTAATGCACCAGTCATTTGCAACCACGGCCCCCAGTGGGCCGGGGATAGCGGGGGCATAGCGGGGCTTAAGTACCGTGTTTTACCTAAGAGGTGTCCCTGCAGTGCCGTGGATACGCCAGGCTTTTGATTACCGCCAAAACAACGGGGAAAATGGTGGAGCGTTTTTGACGAGATTTACCGCGACACATTGTCAGAATACGGAATATAGAGCGCCTCTGCGAATGCAAAGGAGAGCTTATAAATGCTACACCGCCGGCGTCGTAGTCCAAGTATGCGTCCTTGTCGGCCTCTGTGATCAGGTTAATGTTAAGAACTGCGTTTAACTCGATGTTCAATTCTTTATCTTACTAACTACAGCAGCTACGATCATCATACTTGGTACATAGGCCTATATACATCCATATTACTGCAGCAGCTGCATCACAAATCGTATGTCCTTGACCTATATGTCACGGTTGACTGACTTTGCTGTTTGGCACTGTTTTTAAGGCATTTCTTTTAGACAAGAGAGTTGATACTGATCATACTGGGTTAAATAGCATATCCCTAGAATTGCAGCAGCTGCAAAGCATCCATGCTGACTCCTGTGCGGCCCTTGACCTTTATTAATGATCCAGTGATTTTTCCTTATATTTCCAACATTGATTGCTGGATTAACATGATACCTGACATAATGGATAAGTCTGACATTGCAAATGACCTCTTACTATTTATAGATCACTGTGACCTACATCTTATGGTTCAGTGATTGTGAGAATCAGGCTCCCATGAGGCGCGCTTTGTTGTCTTCTGACAACTCTTGGTATATTTGTATGATCCCCTGGGGGCGGAGACCTTTACCAGGGATTTGACATAAAAATGTCCCCACAGTGCAGGGCATATACCAGGGCTTTGTACAAGTGGTACTGGTCACTTGACCAACATGGCCGCCATACCCATTTATGGTAGATCTATAAACCTTTAATATTTTTATGCCCCCGAAGGGACTTCGGGTGGCATATTAAAATCGCACCGTCCGTCCGTCCGTCCGTCATTCCGTCCGTAACAAATCGTGTCTCAGCGATAACTTAAAAACTACTGAAGCAAATTTGATGAAACTTCACAGAAAGTTAGAGTATAATGAGAAGGTGTGTCGCGCACCAGATTTAGGTTCCCACGCCCAAGGTCAAGGTCACAATTGGGTCAAAGGTCAAATCATATCTTAACTCGAGTCTCAGCTATAACTTATAAACTACTGAAGCAAATTTGATGAAACTTCACAGAAAGATAGAGCATAATGAGAAGGTGTGTCGCGTACAAGATTTAGGTTCCCACGCCCAAGGTCAAGGTCACAATTGGGTCAAAGGTCAAATCATATCTTAAATCGCGTCTCAGCTATAACTTAAAAACTACTGAAGCAAATTTGATGAAACTTCACAGAAAGATAGAGCATAATGAGAAGGTGTGTCACATACAAAATTTAGGTTCCCACGTCCAAGGTCAAGGTCACTGTCTGCGGTTAGAGGTCAACGATAACTTAAAAACTACTGAAGCAAATTTGATGAAACTTCACAGAAAGTTAGAGTATAATGAGAAGGTGTGTCGCGCACCAGATTTAGGTTCCCACGCCCAAGGTCAAGGTCACAATTGGGTCAAAGGTCAAATCATATCTTAACTCGAGTCTCAGCTATAACTTATAAACTACTGAAGCAAATTTGATGAAACTTCACAGAAAGATAGAGCATAATAAGAAGGTGTGTCGCGTACAAGATTTATGTTCCCACGCCCAAGGTCAAGGTCACAATTGGGTCAAAGGTCAAATCATATCTTAAATCGTGTCTCAGCTATAACTTATAAACTACTGAAGCAAATTTGATGAAACTTCACAGAAAGATAGAGCATAATGAGAAGGTGTGTCACATACAAAATTTAGGTTCCCACGTCCAAGGTCAAGGTCACTGTCTGCGGTTAGAGGTCAAATATTGTCTCTGTGATTACTTTAAAACTACACTACTGAATTTTATCAAATTTCACAGAAGTATAAAGCATAACGAGAAGGTTTGTCACATATGATATTTATATTCCCAAACCCAAGGTCAAGGTCACTGTCGGGTGTTAGAGGTGACTGCTGAAGTAGATTTCATCAAGCTTCATAGAAAGGTAAAGCATGATAAAAAGGCATCTCACTTGCAAGTTTTGCGATTCCTTGCTCAAGGTCAAGGTCCCAATTGGGGTCAAAGGTCAGTCTAAGGGGCCTTCGGGGGCATTTGTTACATACTGTAACATTTCTTGTTCTTCTCCAGAACCAATACACATATGGCCTTGAAACTTGGTAAGTAGCATGGAGTACTAGAGTACTACCAAGACTGTGCAAATGATGACATTGGGTTTTACCTTGACCGTTTTTGCGACATGGTCAAATATGGGAAAATGCTAGAACATAAGATTTCATGGAAAGTTTTGAAGATTTTGGCCTAAAAAATAGTATATGTGGTTGTCTTATTGAGTACATGAAGATTTATGAGAACAAGAGGTCATGGTCATTCTTTTACTTTTGACCCAAGGCTCATATTTTGACAATTTCAGACATTAGAAAAAAGCCATTTTGCCAATTCAGGCATCATGGCCCTCTTGTTTTTTTGTTTTGAGTACTTTCGACTGACCTTAAAGCCATTTCAACAGTCATATCTTCTGTATATATGGAAAGTTCCTGGGGATATTGTATGACAAAATTAAAGAGTCTTTGATTTTCAATAAACTCCTTGGTTTTTGCATTTTATCATAAAAGACGAGTACCTACCATTTTTGTCTATTTTTGGATCGTCACAGGTAGCTCCGCTTATTATCAGTACTTCCGCATAGGTAGTTGTGATAGTTTACCAGGCGTGTGTAGGCAAAAAATATGGATACACCTATCATACTGCCGCAACCCCGTGTAGACGTTTTTCGGGCAGGTGCAAGTTTTGCCGCCATTTTGACGAAAGGAAACAACTTTTATTACCTTTTGCTAGTCGTCTATTCTAAATGGAAAGAATTTTCTCCCTCAAGGAGCCTCTACGTAATTATCTACATTTTTGCTCTTAATGTAAGACTGAATTCAAGGTCAGCAGGTATCATGACACTAAAACCAGAAAAAAGCATGCTCATTATCTAGATTTCTTTTATACAGAATTATACAGGAGAATGTTATAACATAAGCGATATCAAATAAGATACACTCAAAATGCAAAAGTTAAACTTATATTCTGAAAATATTAGGTTTATACATTTTTCGTGAATGCCTTCAAAATGTGCTTCTTCGGTGTCTTAGGTGGGCCGATTGTGGCCTGGGTATCTTCTATTATCGAAAATGTGCTAAATCTTTGAAAACCTCGAGCTCGAGGTTGAGGTTCCATTTTATTAAAAATAACCTGTTTTGTATTCATGTGCTAAAATAAGTGCGACTTACTGATATCACAAAATTGAATAAGTGATATCACAAAATAGAATGTGATATCGCAAAAACGATTTTGTGACATCACTAAAATCACAACTATTTTGTGATATCACTAATCCATTGTGTGATATCATAAAATTGAATAAGTGATATCACAAAATAGAATGTGATATCGCAAAAACGATTTTGTGACATCACTAAAATCACAACTATTTTGTGATATCACTAATCCATTGTGTGATATCACTAATTCGATTTTTTTGTGATATCACAAAATGTGAATTAGTGATATGACAAAATCGGATAAGTGATATCACTCAATCGAATAACTGTTATGACAAAATCTTATTGGTGATATCACAAAATCATATACACTAAATCGACTTTTTGATATCACAAATTTCATTTATTGATATTACTAATTCATTTCTTATGTGATATCACTAAATCGATTTTTGTGATATCACATTATAATTAGTGATACCAAAATAATATTTGACATCACATATTCGAAATAGTGATATTACAAAATCGATATAGTGATATCACAAATTCGATTTTGTGATATCACAAAAAGGAGATTTCTAGTAAAACGGCACCTCATTGCTCATCACACAGTATTTTCAGTTCAGTTCTCTTTTTATCAACTTGAAAGCGTATGGAATAGAATGGAAAATTAACTGAATCCTGAATAATGAGGGTCTCCAACTTGTTAAAGAGTCGCATCTCACTGGGCACACAACGTTGAATCAACACTGAATCAACGTTGATGCAACGTCGGCACGATGCATCAATGTTGATTCAACGTTGTGTCTGCTGGGCGAGACGTTGCATCATCGTGTAATCAATGTTGTTCCACAGTTTATCATATGACGTCGCATCTGAGAGTGTAATGAAGCCATGCATTAAAAACGATAATCCACTAGTGGATTATATATGCAAATTACGCCGTAACGTTATGCGTTGACGGCCATAAAACGTCGCGTTTTTTAATGGCGAAATCGTGACGTTTAGTGCAAAATTTGCTAATAAAATGCGACTTTAGTGTCATATGATAAATAGAATCTTGCATTCGTGCTCCTGTGTTATTGAATTTATTAAACCCGTTCATCGGGTGAAAACGATAAGATGCTCGGCAGAGACTCGCATCTTATCTTTTTCCCCAACTCGTTTAATAAATTCAATAATACATGAGCACTCATGTAAAATCCTCTATTTAGTGCCTGCTATGATGCCTGACAGGTACAATGTTCAACAGGTCCGATACATTTTGTCCACTGACCTGCAAACCTCACCGAGATTCTCACAGACCAGGCCGAGTCCTTAGGCGCTGCGTTCCAAATATCCTGAAGCCCTGACTTATGGATACACCTATAATATGTGTGTTTTCCCGCCATTTTCATGAAGAAGATTTTGTAACTTCCTGCCAGCTTCCACGAATGATACAAAAAGTAAGAAGGAAAAAAATCTCAGGAACTGGCTATCCCAGATCTCACCCATGACACCATGTGGGGAAAAGACAGCACGAAATTAGATACCACCAAAGGCATCATTAGCGATAGCCAGGTGAACAGCCATTTCCCTTGTATAACCGTAAAGGCTTAGATTCAGAAACCACCGGCAAAGGATTAACTCCTATTTGAGTCTTTAAGTGGGTGGGGCTAATGTATTACTGATAAAAATTAATCCAAATCAGCTGTGTAGTTGATAAATATTAACCCCAGTCAAATGTCAATCATTTCCCAGGTAAATTCCTCTGCAGGACCTACAGCCAATCAGATCAGTTATTGGATTTTTATGACCTGGAGACGTTTACTCTTTGGTGTCTGGAGAAATACTGAGACAAATTCTGCTCTGTTTTGTTTCAGTTCTCCTAGTGGCTCAGTGGTACGTGGCTATAGTTGCACACACCTGACGCCGAGTATCTGTCCAAAGAGATAAACCACCTAATTCTGCCTTTTATCACGGCCGCTTATCTCCGTCAGCACAACACCGTGTTGTGTATAGGAAAATGTGCAGGAGATTTCCGGTGGTTCTGCAGGCGATTCGAAACTAAAGGTCACGAAAGGTAGGTGTCTCGGTTTAAAAGGGATAAATTCTTTTCCAGCGGAAAACAAAAGAAAAGGAAAATGTCATGCAACCCTCCAATCGTTTTTCTATGAATACAAGTCTTGATTGAAGCCAGATTCTCTGTTATACAACAGATTTCCATTTTTTCCCGGAGCGAGGTGGCCGTTTTGTTGACATGCAAACATTTCAAATTTGCATTCCTGAAGTCGCCGAGTATTTATGTTTTCATCTATCACCTGTATATTAAAGGTCTCTCATATAAGTACCAGTTACGAGCCTAAACAGAATTTGCTACCTTCCTTCAGCCCAGATAATGAAAGTTGTTGTGGAATTCGTGATCCAGGAGATCGGTGGTGCTGAAGGCGATAGGTGGCGGTGCAGGAGATTGTTTTATGTTGTGCCACCAATCACCGTTTTTAACTGTTTTATGACGTAAATAATGTAGTAGCATGGCATGGTACAGATTTGCACAGCTTTCAGATTCGTACACTTGGCTATACAATGCCTCTGCTGCATTAAGCATGCTAATTAAAATGAAAATAACGACTCCAGCAATCAGGGGATTGAATTATCAGTCAATCATTTGCACTGCAAAGCTTCTGTTAGAACTAAATGGTACGAAAGTAATGCTAGTTTGTCAATTGGGTACTTACATTCGTCCCACTTTCTTTGTTTAATTACATTGTGCACACGGCCACCAATCCAGCTCATTCATCGTATATACCAATGGGGGCAAACCTTTCTATTCCTTCTTTCTAAGACTAAAATCAGATATCGGCAATGCTATGCGATGAGAAATTCATTGGACTTTTGGATACTGGTGTTGTTTTATAAACGATGTTATACTTGGCGGTTTGAAATGTTTTGAAGTGTGGAAAATGGCACTTTCGTCAACTTCATTATTTTTAAGGTAAGTTTTAGGTCGTAATCGAGGTAATCACATCGCACTATCGGATTTCAAAAATTATTCACTAACAAGAAAATTTAAAGCTTTTACAGAATTTAAGGTCTATCTCACTCATTGTTTGCAGTATGAATGAGATGGACTGGACCTTGAATTCAATAAAATTGTTTGTTTTTTTCTTGTTAGTAGCCACTTTTTTGAACCCGACAATGCTATGCGATAACCTTGATTTCGACCTACAACATACCTTAAAAGTAATGCTCTGGATCACAGACTGAAAGGAGAATCTGCGTTGAAGTTGGAGAAAGTGCCCTTTTCTCCGCTACAAAGCATTTCAAACGATCAAGCCTAAAATTCTTTATAAACCAATACCTGTGTCCAAAATTCCAATGAATGTCCCATCGCATAGCATTGCCTGTTTTATCGAATTTTGGTCTCAAAAATAAGGAACAGAAAGTTTTGCCCCATTGGTATATGCGATGAATGAGCTGGATTGGTGGCCGTGTGCACAATGTAATTAAACAAAGAAAGTGGGACGAATATAAGTACCCAATTGACAAACTAGCATTACTTTCGTACCATTTAGTTCTAACAGAAGCTTTGCTGTGCAAATGATTGACTGATAATTCAATCCCCTGATTGCTGGAGTCGTTATTTTCATTTTAATTAGCATGTTTAATGCAGCAGAGGCATTGTACGGCCAAGTGTACGAATCTGAAAGCTGTGCAAATCTGTACCATGCCATGCTACTACATTATTTACGTTATAAAACAGTTAAAAACGGTCATTGGTGGCACAACATAAAACAATCTCCTGCACCGCCACCTATCGCCTTCAGCACCACCGATCTCCTGGATCACGAATTCCACAACAACTTTCATTATCTGGGCTGAAGGAAGATAGCAAATTCTGTTTAGGCTCGTAACTGGTACTTATATGAGAGACCTTTAATATACAGGTGATAGATGAAAACATAAATACTCGGCGACTTCAGGAATGCAAATTTGAAATGTTTGCATGTCAACAATACGGCCACCTCGCTCCGGGAAAAAATGGAATCTGTTGTATAACTGAGAATCTGGCTTCAATCAAGACTCGTATTCATAGAAAAACGATTGAAGGGTTGCATGACATTTTCCTTTTCTTTTGTTTTAGGCTAGAAAAGAATTTATCCCTTTTAAACCGAGACACCTACCTTTCGTTACCTTTATTTTCGAATCGCCTGCAGAACCACCGGAAATCTCCTGCACATTTTCCTATACACAACACGGTGTTGTGCTGACGGAGATAAGCGGCCGTGTTTATAGTCCACCTAGGCCAACAAACTACATATCAATAACAGCAAGTAGCACACCAACTTTACCTTTACCTTTTTAGCACATCATGAGCTTTTGATAACAGACATAGCAACAGATAAAGCCTTTTCAAACTGGATACTTCTCTAAAAGGAAAGAGAAGCAAATTCTTTCCTTAAACGCATAGCCCTCTTAGGAGTCCCGGTATCTCAGTAAATTAAGCGCTTGCCGACTAAACTAGAGCCCTTGGGTACGTATTGGATCAGTTTCGTTAATAATTTACAAAATGCATGCTTAAAATATTAAGAAAACCGGTGTATACACATATTTACACAAGGATAATTCATCCTACCAATTGTTGGTGTTTGAAGGTACTAAACTTCATTTTAAATCGCTGTCTACCAGATTCTCATCAAACTGCGCATAGAATTATAGGGCAGCTGACTCGCAAATATCCAATGATAATGACACTGCACTCTGTACTTCATAAAACGTTTCTCTTTGGAGTCTAACCACCACCATAGATCCCGTTTTCCTCAGACGTTCATTTCAATTTGAATTTCAATTTGAATTTTCCCCGTGCTGTGCAGTTTTAACAGGAAAACCATCCCAACCACTTCTGGATCTGCAAAGACTTCCAACAACTTACGCATTGACATTATCACTGGCGTTTGTCTGTTACAGCTTGATCGTTACATACGTTACTTAATATAATTTTGTTAAACAGAATAATGAATGAAGACGATTCAGTAGATATATAAAGATGTAGAATACAAAAACAGGATCATATTTGTTGTACTGCATTAGAGTATAGATACTAAAATTTGTAAAAAAAAAAGTTTCGAAAAGCTTTTCATAGCAAATAATACAAATTCTATATGTTACCCATGAAATGAAAATAATAAATAAAATGAAAAAAAATATTTCAACTTTAAATCATTTCGTCGTTCAAATATGTTTTTGAAAATAGTGTTTTTAACTCTGCATTTTTCCCTTGTCTTAAAAGCTAATTCAGTACTTTATCAAAATGAAGTTTTATACATGTAACTGGTATTTAGTGTGTAATGAAGTATTTTGACAGCATCTGTAAGTATGTTAAGTTGGATTGGCACAAATGTCATGATGGAAGTCTCAAAATTGAAAAAAGACAATGTACTAGCAAATATTTGCTCTTACTGACAGGCGGAAAAATGAATGACATTCAAATTTATGTTCAAACAATAACCAAACGTCATGCGTTGAAGAGTAATTACAACGTAAACTACTTAGATATCAAAAGAAGCTATTCAGTAATATGCATATGGTAGAAATTAGCAGAGTTGTGGGATCACTGTTTCCTCCAGTAGGTGGTTAAAACCATTGTGAACAGCGTTATTTTGCAAGTTCGTACGTCTCTCCAGAGAATAAAACTCGTTTAAATGTTGACTATCTTAATTTGTTTCTTGCTATTTTGTTACAGTGTTTTTATTAGATATGCATGCAGACCTAAGTTTACGTATATGAGATGTAGAAAACGTACATAGAAAAATGTAAATAAAATTACCCAGGAAAGGCCACAATTACAAAACACGGCCCACCCAAGACACCAAATGAAGTTGGGAAACATGCATACGACAAAACGGAACAGCACATCTTTGGTAACAGACACTCCATTCCAACACAGAGGAACTGTACATAAGTAAGCATAAAAAACAATACGAAATACATTCAATCATTTAATACATCTAATTTTACCTATTTTCTATTTTAAACCACAAAACAAAATAGAAAGCACATAGGACAGCTATACAGGCAACAACAGGACAACAAAATCAACCAATGGGATTCGCATGTAGAAGTTTGCATATTTGTATAGACAGTTGTACATAATCTACCAGGGGCTTTAACTTGTTTTATTCGCGCAACCTCACACTTCCTTCTGATGCAGCAACCACACGTAGGAGTTGCGTCATAAACATTGATGTTTTCAGACATTTGAATACGCAATGAAAAATGAAGTTTCAAACGTCTCAGTCAACAGTCATCATATGTTTATCACGTATATAACAGAAGAAATAAAAGCATCAGCATAGAATTCAGTATCCGAATAAATAAGTAAAATGAAAGATTCTTACTAAACATCTAGTATAATTATTCAGCGTAAAATCTTGCCTATCGTAGACTTAACTGCTTGAAACATTTGGAATCAGTGTGTGCTGCACTGGCTATACCAGATGAATACTTATTAAAACTTATTTTCTTAGAAATCTAACATATGCCGGAAAACTTCGATATATGAAGAATAGATAGCCATAGATGCTACAGCCATTGATTATATTTTAAAGCAGTGGGTGCACATGCCACCATGAAAATAAATAAATAAGAAAACGAGATTGGTAGAGGTATTTAACTTTCATCTGTTTGGCATGTATCTGAAAAGACGTTATGCTGCGTTTAACTTACATAATTGTAATTTGAACATTGTTTCATTCAGTATCAAACGATAATATTTGTTTATGAATAAGCGGCTTTCAAGGCCTTAATGTCTGCATGCCTCAAGCGTTCAGTCTTTACAATTAACTTATCATGTGTATTTAAACTGTATACTTTTATCATTATTGAGCATACAATCGCAACAATGAAGCATGAAAGCTTTTATAGCTAAAATATTATGATACTTCATTCCATCTCAACTTAAATCTAAAACAAAGTCTCAAAATCGAACTTGAATCGCGTATTCGCCCGTTAATTACGTATTCATTTAAAGAAACTGTCAGTGTTTCAATTAAGTACCAAGGTTTACTTGCTGAAATGTTATCAAGGTTACCGGTTTGTAGCACTCTCATCAGTTATAAGGCAAAATATTAAAAGTATTCTTGCTGTGACGAGTTAACGAAAGAAGGAAAATACCGTAACTTATAAGATGTCCCATCATCAGTCTATTCAGGAGTTTTGTCAGTGTTTATGGTAACGGGACAGGTAATTCACAATATTTGCCACATTATTCCTACATGGTATTATCTGCACTCAAAATGTTACAAAATGATACATTTTACTTACAGTCGGACGGCGAGTAGTTGACCGGAGGCTGGAGGCTGTAAAAATACATTATTTCAACGTGTAGCATTTCGGCAGTGAAAATTTTGATTAGCAGTATCATTAACTAACAAGAAGTTTACATATTTCCGATGTTGTACTACCAAGCGCATGATGTATCACCGTCTTTAGGGACTTTAAAAATTGATCAAAAAGGTCATTTCAATGAAATATTGTAATTACTTGATATAATTGGGTGTTTCTTGATTTTAACTGACATTTTCACTTGAGCATTGTCGTTTTTATTGGTAACGAAAAATACCTCCATGCCAACATCATAAAAGAATACGTACTTTGTAAGCAGATGTTATTTTCGATTTGGCAGATACTTTTCTGTGCCTCGTGTCATTAAATTCCAGTGTGTATTTTAGTTTTCTCACCTTTCTGTAGTCTTTCAATTTCTATGCTCTATGAACCGATTTTGTTTTCAATAACCAATGTAACAGCAGGTTTTGTTGTGTAAATTACTAGTAATTCCCTAATTTTGTATTTATTTATATTAAAAAGAACGATGATGTTTGACTGTCAATTGACTGACGCCACTATAAATAACAGTGTTCAGAGCACCAGTAGTTTTATTTCCCTTGGGGTAATATCTTCTCTATCTCTCAGCTTATCTATTTGTTTATTTTTTATTGCTTTGACTAAGCCACGTATGTTAGTGTCATGAGAAGCGTAGCAAGAAAATTGAACCGTTGTACAATCATGTCAGCAAAAGTGTTGAGCGTTGCTACAAGAAGAAAGAAATAGCAAAAAAGACTGTTCGTTCAGTATTTGTCAAGTCTTATAACAGATAACAACTCTATTTTCTGTTTCACGTATAAAACACAGCTTGTGAAGGCCTTAAAATTCATGGTGAAAACAGCGACAAACTTCTGTCAACAATATTTCTTCTTAAAAAATGTCTGAATACCGTATTTATGAGAGTTTCCTGGGAGTTGGTAAAGGTTGCTGATTAGCTGTGTTGTAATGGAATACATTTTGTATAAATGTTATCTACGTTAATTCTACGTTAATTCAAGTAGTAACATAGGCGAATGACAAGGAATCAAGTAGGCTTTAATTCTTCTATTGTTTAAAGATGATTTTAAAGGAGGATATACTAGCAAAAGAAAACAAAACGATTCTGCCTTCAATTTATTTGCATTTTGGGAATATTCTCATATGTAGGTCTATAACCGAATGTTACGGGCTTAAGCCAAAATGGATAGAAAGCTAATAAGTATCAGTCGTTAACAGTATAATAGGCTTCTTCTAAAACTTATGTTGTTTGCTTGAAACTCCGATTCAAATGACATAACAAAAAGAAGATAGGCAGTCGATCATTTTTAGCATTTCTTGGGTACCCAGTTATCTCCCCTAATTTTACATCCTGGATCCACTTTTCAGGACCACATCATACCCTAAGTTAAAGTTTGGATGATAAACTTTCATAATATACCCAATTAATCCTTTCGAATTGTCGGGGCATTAAACTCGAAAAATAGGCCCGTTTTGAATTTCAGCGTCCTGACTAGTATATACATAGTTAGCCAGGACTAGTGCACAAATGAAGTTTGCATCAGAAGCTAGACTAAGCCAGTGGTCCCTTTGTCATACAGGGCCGACTTGTATGCCACTATCTGGACACTTTGTAGACATTGAAGGTCGGGTCCTCGTGCACCAGACGGAGAGATACCAACTCAGTCTAACTTATAATGCCTCATGGTGACAAAGGGTGGTTCCAATTATGGGTTTTCACATCACCTTTACCCAGTACTAAGTCGGTCTGATTACACCTCCTTACCCTTTGCAGACTTCGCATGTTTCCTTTGGCCCACCCCATAGCCTCACCCCTAGCCTGAACCAGTTGTCAAAGCCTGGTCTCCATATAAACTATTTCATCTATGATCATTATGTCCAGTGTCGAACTCTCCAGGGCAAGTAATGGTACCAGACTTATGATTTTATTCCCATTTTGCAAGTGTTTAATATGACATGTTATACATTCTGATCCCTGTCCCCACCCAGGGGAACTCTACACGAAGTCAAAGATGTTGGTCTGGGTAAGTATCATACTACATTTTAAACTTCGTAGCATAAAAGGTATCGAAGTTATGAGCTCGAAGAGAAATGCATTATCATATTGCATATTTATTAAATAGTGTTAAAGGTATAAGGCAAAATCACTCAATCATGAATAAAGGTCAAGGACATGAGAGTCTGCATGGATGCTTTGCTGTTGCTGCAACCCAATGCTCCAGGGAAGGTCCTGACCAAATACGAAGCAGGTACCTCAAATGAATTTGGAGGTACACAAGCCTTAAACTTTCACCGAAAACTTTAGCATCAAGATCATCCAAGATATTGACCTCTTTCCCCACCCTGGACAAGGAATCTTACTCATACATTGTACTTGTGGATATGATGATGGGTGGGGGATGGCGGGTGTCATAGTGGTCTATTCGCAATGTCAGACTGATCCACTATGGCAGGTGTAATGTTAATTCATCAAATAGTGATAGATATATAAGGCAAAATCAGTAGACCATGAATAAAGGTCAAGGGCACAGGAGTAATCATGTATGCTTTGCAGCAGCTGTAATTGTAGGGATATGTTTTTTGACCAAGTATCAACTCTCTTTTCTCAAAGGTATTATGAAAATTGTAATTATTGCCTTCAAAACAGTGCCAAACAGCGAAGTCAATCAACCGTAACATATAGGTCAAGGACACATAATTGTGCGATGCTGTCGCTGCAGTCATATGGATGTATATATACACTGCTCAAAATATTTAAAGGAACAGCTGATATTTTCCCATAGACATTACTACAACATATACCCAGTTCCACGGCCCATAAATTTGATCGCTAAAGGCCAAGAATTCACCATTCCTTTGCAGGGGTTGCAAGAACGATCACAGTTTTAGACAACAAGAATTTCAATACAACTGATACCCAGATCATTTCCATGGAACAGATTTTGCATTTTTCGATTTTTCTGAAAATGAGGCATTTTTCTGGAAGTCTATAAAATCTCATAAACTTGAGTTCAAAGCGATCCTTTCAAACAGGTCACCTTGTAAGACATTCAGCTTCATAGGCAAACTGATTGTGTTGATTTTGGTTGTAATTTTCATGCTCTTCCCCTGTTCTGAAATAATGCAATTTTTTACCAAAATTTCATTTGTACAAAAAACAGTCCATGGGCATGAGCAGGGCAAATATTGGATCAAAACTTGTGCTGTCAGTAACCTCGGCCCTCTTTAAGAAAACTGGCAAAAAATTGGAAAAATTGTCTTTGTCGAGCGAAAGTAAATGGCCTTCAAAGTGGGGATGCGTTGCTCTGTCGTCTACGGAAAAATATTTGGCGTTCCTTCAAATGTTTTGAGCAGTGTAGTCCAATCTGTATTAAGCAAGCACCTAAGGGATAATCAAAATGCACTTGCTTAAGACAGGTGCTCGCTTGATACAGCTGCATTTTGATGTATTTGCCTGTTTTGGGAACTGAAAACATGCTTGCTTAATACAGGTTGCTTGCCTAATGGAGGTGGCCACTAAGACAGGTTTTACTGTATGTATCAAGTATCATGACTGTAGCTACTGTAGTTTGTAAAATACAAACTTAAACATCGAATTAAACGCAAAAGTTAACAACAATTGGTTAACCTGATCACGGACGCCTAAGCTCTCCTTTGCATTCGCAAAGACGCGCTAAAAACGAGATAAACTCACAGCATCTCATTTCTTCTGTGCATCGTATAAAAACACGTGACCCCCCCCCCCCCCCCCTTTCGCTGAGCCTCCCAGTTGGTGACCATCGTTACGAGAATGGGATCAATAACAACAACCTGAAAAAGAAATTGTTCACAGCGGATATCGAAACCCCTTATCCAAGCATGTTCTAAATAAGGGGCCTTAGCATGTTTATCATTCAACACGGTTATCGAGAATCTTCAAAAATTACCACGGCTCACCGAGTCTCCTCGGGACATGTGTGAATAGGGAAGAGTCAGACCACACTGCGATGAAGCTGACTTTCTGACCGGTTTGCACACATGCGCAGGCTTCTGTCGCAATGTCCAAAACTATATTCACAAAATATGCTTTTTCCATAACAGTCGTTGGGTCTTTGAAGATAACTCTTATTTTACCAGCACCATGCCTCATTTACCTCATTTTTCGTATAGTTGCGGTGCGACACACAGGAAAGAAACCTTGCCGGGAGCTTCCACTGGGCACACAACTTTGAATTGCTGTGTGCCTGCTAGGTTGTTTAAAACTGAAATTGTCGAAGTCATGCTGCGGAACATTCACGTGGCATTTTCTTTGAGCTCTTGAGTGTCCCGGTCCTTACCTCTACGGATTGACATCTCGCCCTTCTACTACTCTCAAACCTCGAACTCGGGGTTTTCAAAGATTTAGCACATTTGCGATAACATACCCAGGCCTTATTAGGCCCACCTAAGACACCGTAGAAACACAAGAAAATGAATAGTCATAAATATTGTGAAAAGATAGTATTTTAACAAATAAAGTTTAATCTTTGCATACTCAAAATATAATTCGAATGGTATCTATACTTTTTGATCAGAATAACGTTCTTTTGTGTAATTTATTGTCAGAATAAATTAAATAATAAGAGTTTTTATACCCCGCCACACGTTAGTGGCGGGGTATTATGTTTTCACGTTGGCCGTCCGTGTGTCCGTCCGTCCGTCCGTCCGTAGTATGTACGTACGTCCGTCTGTCCGTCCGTCCGCACTTCGTTTCCGTTCGATAACTTAAGTATTTATCAATGGATTTCCTTCAAATTTGTACCAAGAATGTCTCGCTTGGGATTGTTAATGGGCAAATTTCGATCATTTCTGACAGAGTTATGGCACTTGTCAATGTTCAAAAAATGGTTTCTGGCCTCTAATTCCTTTACTACTTGTAGTATCATGATGAAACTTCACAAACATTATCGAAGTAACAAAGGCTTTGTATGAGCACAGAAATTATATCATCGGGGGTTATCTGCCCCTGCCCTGGGGTTATATACATGTACAAAATTATAAAAAAAATCCATATAGAATCAGAGATTGAAGCGATTTTTCTGAAACTTACAGCAAATGATCAGAGTGATGAAAGCCTCCAGTGATGCTCAAATTAACCCCATGGGAGTTATCTCCCCCTACCCCCAGGGGAGGAAATACATGCAAAAAATGATGACAAAATCTACATAAATTCATGTTTAACAGATTCAGAAATTTACATTTGATGATAGAAGCTTGTGGTGATTAAAATTTGATCCTTTAGTGATTATTTGCCCCTGCCCCATGGCCACATGTTTAGAAGCACTAAAATTGTATTTAATTGAAGTGGTAAGTGATTTATTGAAAGCTTATTATAAGTTGTGTCCTGTCATGACAAAGACTTCTATCCATATACAGTGGGGTTAGGCTGTCCCTGCCCTGGATTTATACAGAGAAAATATAAATCAGGAAAAATCAGTGTGTGAAAATGGTTTGCAGTGGCGGGGTATCACACAGTCGTTTGCGATGCTTTTATTTCTGTATATTTTCTGTCATAGCTGTATGATATCTATATTGTTTAGTCTTCCATAGGAAAAACAAGAAGCTGAAAATAGAGAGGTAGAGAGGCTTCCATCCATTAACCCCCCCCCCCCCCCAAAAAAAAAAAAATACAGGAATACAAGTATAAGCTTTCAATACTTGTGGGCCCAACGTTGTATTACATACCGTAGAAATCTAAAGCGACAGATAGATCTGAGCAAACACTGCAAGCCATAGAAGAGAGTCTAATCAGTGTCTACTCTGCTTGTCGTTCTATCTTCTACTTCTTTTGGATACATAACTGCACTGTAAAACCAAGCTGCTCCTTATTTAAGATGTCCCAATTTTCTTTAATTTTTTACGGTATACCAAGAAATAATCTAGGACAGGCCATTGCTCAAGGGCGTAGCTGCCTATACAGAATGAAAGAACAACTAATAGTGACAGCCAGTTAGTTTTGGTTGGTTGATTTGATGCTTAACGTCCACGGTAAACAACTAAGGTCATGTCGGGACGGTCAGTTAACCTAACCACACTATTCCTGGGCAGGCTTAGACATTCTAAGCGGTTAACCAGTACTAAGTGCACATACTTTCGCCAGTAACTGACAACTGCCCTTCTTGAATCAGCGGAAGGAGAAACGAAAGTATGTGGCCAGACCGGGATTCGAACCCAGGACCTCTGACTTACGAGTCAGGTGCCCTACCGATTGCGCTATCCGGCCCGGCCGACAGCCAGTTATCAGTTACACAATAGCTGTATACATGATTGCATACTGTACCAAGTTTGAGGGTTCTATCTCATTATGCGGGTAATTGTTCAAGTTCAAGTTCTTTATTGGACATAAACAGTAGCCTAACATGTTTTTCGTCCTATTACAAATTGACTGGCTCGGTTGAACAGGTCTCGTCCTATTACAAATTGACTGGCTCGGTTGAACAGGTCACTGGTTGAATGCACAGGCAGGGAAACTGTGCTCTTTAAATCGGGATAATTTAAACACTTTCGATTTCGGATTTGTTCAAAAGCGTAATTAAATCGGATTAATTTGATATGCGGGTTTCTATTCACCAGTTACCGGGCCCTTCCTGAACTTACATTTCAACTGTTCCAGAGAACATCACTGTAACCCGATTCATACTATATGATGAATTTGAATTTTTATAGTTCCACGAGCGATGAATACTTAGCGTTTTCCTCTAAGGCAGTCGGCCAGAGGTTCAAACAATGAGAAGTCGTTTGAAATTCGATAATATAATCGAACACCTGAGTAAAAGTATTGCAGTAGTGCTTCTCGTCAGTAACTAACAAATTAAAAATCAAATATAAAAAGTATTTATTTTTGCATGCACTAAAGTAGATCAGTAACTTGCCACAAATATGTCAATTCAGCCATATTTTTCTTTGTTCAAAACAAAAAATATTTTACAGTATAACATTGTTGTTGTTGTAGTTCTCCTAACGATACTCAGCATAAATGGATTAAATCTGCTTTGTGTAACTATAGTGTATGTATACAAGGGAGGCAATATTGCTTAACTACGGTATGTAGGCTAATTTATGTACGCAAAAGTATTATCTGACCCATTCACCCGCCTAGCAGCACGGCAAAGCACTAACACCGTTGCAGCGCAAAAGAAATTCAAGTATTATAAATGTTTTCAGAGGTAAATGCATGACTGCAACTTGTTCGGTTTTTATTCAGTACAATATTGCTGCATATAAGAGAAAACAAGTACAGCTATTCTGAAGTAAATCTGTTCCATAGTTTTTTCCTACTGATCGAGTAGTTGCTGCTATTTTGCTTGCTTGGAGGGTGCTTTTCCCCACATTTCTTTTATAGTATTACATCAGAAATAACATTAATGCCATTAATTAGCTTTCTTTCTGTCTATCATTACTGTCCTCGGTCAACTTTGACCATGATGACAGGTTTCTGGTGTGGCGCATAAGTTGTCACAAAGAAAAAAATAAATAAATGAATTTGTGACAAAGCCACCAGCAGATTAAAACTATTTACAAGAAGTCCTCAGGAGCAGGCATTCCATGCCTAACCCCTGCTCTACCCTAGGATATTAAATTTTGGCCTTAAACCCATCAACTGTCTCCGAAGAGACAGCTTCGGTTGTAAGGCCATTCCAAGTTGCAATTGTCCTGGGGAAAAAAGAATTCTTAAAACCGTCCGTGTAAGCATTTGGACGGTGGTACTGGAATGGGTGGAACCTAGTTCTCCTGCTCCCTTCACCGACCTCAGATAAGTACTTATTCTTATCTACAATGGCAAGATTATTGTGAATTTTGTAGAATAGAGACAGAGAAGCCTGCTGTTGTCTTTCCTGCAGGTCTGGCCATTGGAGTTCTTCTAACATTTCTCCCACATGGCTTTGATGCGCCAGCGCCTACAGGTCCCACGGGCAGCAGTCCTCTGTACTTTTTCTATTCTGTTAATATCTACTTGTTGATAGGGCATCCAAACTGGCGCTGCATATTCTAATTTGGGCCGGACCAGAGTTTTGTATGCAGCAGCCTTGATTTCCTTCGATGCAAAAGTCAAGTTTCTACGAAGGAAACCCAAAGTCTTAGTAGCCTTACTGGTAATTTCACTGATGTGCTGACCCCACTCGAGGTCATCCGTAATTTTAACTCCTAAATATTTGGCTGACGATACATTCTCTAGGACTTGGTTATGCAATGTATAACCATGGATTATTTGCTTTGGAGGGGGTGCCTAGTCACCCTCATAGAGTGACATTTGTCAACGTTAAATTTCATGAGCCATGCCTCTTCCCAAAGTGCCAATTTATCCAAATCATCTTGGAGTATCTGTTGGTCTTCGGACCGTCTAATATTTCAATAGAGTACACAGTCATCAGCAAAAAGGCGGACTGTTGAGCTTATGTTTTTCCGCAGGTCATTAATAAAGATTAAGAACAGAATGGGACCTAAAACAGAACCCTGGGGGACACCAGACAACACGGGGAGAAGGTCTGAACAGACACCATCCAGAATAACTTTTTGTGTCCTTCTAGATAGCCAGGCAGAGATCCACCGGAGGATATCATTTCGGATACCATAATACTCCAGTTTATAAATCAATCCGAATACTGCACGCTGATTTATTACACTTTAAGCTTTGAATAACGCCCCCATTTCGCAAAATGCAACGCTCCCGAGGCGTCTAATAGTATTAATACGGTATTTGAGTTAAACGGAATTTAGGAACGACAGCGATTCCCGTCAGAGGTTTCTTCCAATGTAGGCATAGCTTGTTTAAGTTTTTCCCCTTTTACATTGTTTGTAAATGCATATTCAGTTTCTGTACACTTTTCACCCAAATATTTAAAGATTTACTCCCTTTGTAATAATAACAAAAATGATCTGATGAAATATTTCATGCAATACCTTCGACGTGGTCTAACTATACATTTAAATTAGAGTTTAGATAATAATATTTGATAAAAGTGACTTTAAACAAAAAATAAGATAATTTTTTATACAATAGCGGATCGCGGCTGAAATCGCATTATTGGACAAAAATAATTTATTCATACGTCACAATCACGTGCACGAATAAGAAAAATACCAGTACATGATCACATGACACACGTGGTCAAAATCGATAGTCTTACAGGCCGTGAGGAAATTGGTAATTTGCATTTTAATCTGCAGATTATTTTTCATTCCACATTTATAGAATAAATATGCATTTTCTCAAAACTTTTACGGTTAATTATGAGACTATTACATATTGTCCAACGAAATTTTGTTAAAATATTTGTTTCCGAAAACATGAAATAAACGAGGGAGACAATCTTTAAAAGATATGAAGCAAAAGCATACATTAAATTCTTTCCAGACAAAGGCGTTTCCTTTTGATTTTGTGCATGAAACTTATTCAAAACTCCTCTGTCCGACCAGTAGCAAATTCATTGTGATTTGAAAGGAATGCGAATACATGTAAAACACCAGTATGTTTCACATTTGGTAAGTTTCTTACGAAAGAGTATTTTATCAGACTGATGCAGTAATTGAGCCGCGACACGAGAAAACCAACAATGTGGTTGTGCGCCCTGCACAGACTCAGATGAGCCTGGTCATCAGCCCAATCTGATCAAACTCTTCGCTAAGCGCTTAAAAGGTAGCTAAGGGTCTAAGCTAGCTCCATGCGCACAGCGAAGACTCTGATCAGACTGGGCGGATGCCCAGGCTGATCTGAGTCTGCGCTGGTCGCACAACCACATTGTTGGTTTTGTCGTGTCGCGGCTCAATTTAGTATTTTCCTACAGCAATCTAAACGCCTCCGTTTAACTAATGCCCCATTCACATGCGCAGTTTTGCTCACGTAAGTATTTATTGCACATATGCAAATTTTACTCACGTAAGTAAATTCGTCATGTGAACGCAAATACATACGTAAGCGAATTTGCTTATATGTAAAATTTGCTTCAGGTCTGACTAGGTGCAAAAGTATATATGCATATAAGCAAATTTACTCCTGGAGTATTTCTCGCCATGTGAACGTAAAGTAAATATACATGTACTTATGTATTTTATTGCCCTACCATAGAATGGGACGTAGAGGAATTCAGCATCCTATGACTCAAGGTCATCTCCCCAACCACCCAACCCCGCAACCCCCTGAACCCCAAACAAAAGTAGGTTATTGTGACCTGTTTCTGTGGTTTACTTCCATTTCGCATACGATTTGGCCCATTTCGCATATCCCCATTTCGCCTACTCAAATGTCCCCACTCTAAATACATCTCTATTTCGGTTTCGCCTACTCCAATTGTTCTAAAAAATGATAATGATATATATATATACTCTTTTTTTATTTTATTTATTTACTCTATTATAACAGATTTTAAAACATGCTACATCAAACATTTCCTCAAGAGTAAAAATAATGAACCAGGCAGTGAGTGGATTTTTCCTAAACTTACAGTAAGATCACTGGATCAAGGAAAATTTCTAGTTATTTGTTAACTAAATTGACCCATTTTTCTGGGTCACAGAATAATGGATACTTTTCTGTATCATGTATACTCTGAATTTTTCAAACCAGTGAGTGGAGTTTCACCAGATTTGGATAAATATCCCACTTAGACTAGCCAACATGCGGATAAGAGTTTTGTGACCTTGACCCCATCTTCAAGTTCACGGGATGACCTACACTGTTAAATTTGCCATAAAAAACATCTCTTTGCCATTTTTTTGACCTTATAACAGATTTTGAAGTGAAGCCAGTGACTTTGTTAGCTTTTTGCAACCTTTACCTCATGTTCAAGGTTCACAAGCCAACGTAGCAGATTTAGTTGAAAAATGACATTGTCGGAAATATGCTTATGTGTCTGTGTGTAGAAGGTGGTGGTTGTAGTGGTTTGGGGAGGGGGGCATGGGATGGGGAGCTGGATATGGGTTATTTTCCCAAATATTTGTTGTAGTTATAAGGCTTATGTATACAGTATGTCTTGGACAACTGGATGGCTTTCATTATTTGTTCTAGCCTTTCAGGAATACATGTATATATTAATACAATATTGAGTTTTGAATATATACTCAGCATCAATGAAAACGCACCAGTCTTGTAATGTCATATATTTCCTTAAATAAAATGATCATACTACATAAGCTTGATATTAATATCATTTCGGACCATTTCATTACGCTCATGATGTTGCTTTGCCTAAACATACACTGTGAGTGTGTGACGTAACGTAAGCTCTGAAATCAAGAAAAACGAAATTCCAGCATAATTTCACATGGCAGAAATTCCGTAATGATGTATTTTGCTAAAGAATAGATTGTCTATCAAATCGCCATAGAAAAGAAATCCTGACCGCAAAAGGCAACAAAGTAACATGGAGTCGAACGTCGTTTAATGTCACGTTCATCAAAAAATGGACAGACAAAAGTAATTCATGGTAAATGTGTTACCTTTTGCTACCCAAAATGCTGAGATCAGTAGCAGAAACTAAACTTCAGCAGTTTTGTGGGGCAAACTTCGGCCATTATCCAGCCCGAGCATGACGTTACATGTATAACGTCACCCTTATTTGCCAAACGGCGTCATAATTCCGTGGAGAAAAAGTGGTTTTATGTCAAGAGACCTTCCAATGAATGATTCATTTGCAATCTAGTGTCTGGCAGAGCGCGAAATATGGATTTATTACCCTTTAAATGAGTCATTTGATACCAACAGTGTTCAAACACATCGTTTTTGATATCACGCTCGATAGCACCGACTGGTTAACGAATTTAATTTGTAAACATCCTATCCAAATACCAGAAATTAAAGATTTATTAAATTGTCTGTTATATAAATATTAAACTAACATAATGTCCCATATATCCAAGCTGGTGCGTTTTCACTGACGCTGAGTATATTATTATAATCCTGTTCTAATGGCCTGGGGCCTGTTTCACAAAAATTTACCGTACGATGAATCGTGCGATAATCGTACGTTTGGTCGTACGAGAATCGCACGATTCTCGCACGATCGTTTCATAAAAACATCGTACGACAGATAGTACGATTCTCGTAGGATTTTAGTTATACGATGGATCGCAGACGTGATGTGTATTAGCTTTGACAGATGTGTATTGGGTTTTATAAACAAAAAAAGTAGCGATTTGTAATACAACGCAATCATGTCAAAGAAAAAGGTCAACAGGACCTCCAATGAGGTTAAAGCCCTTCTCACTGAAGTAAGGAAGATGGATGGATGGATGCCTTGCGATTTTACGTCCGTTTCAACAGCATTTCAGTCGTATCAGGACGGTGGAAGGGTGATAATGAAAGGTTATGTGCAATGGAACCCTGTTTACGATTGAAACGATTTCCGCCTCCGGAAACGACCTCAGGACCGCTTGATCAGCAGGCCAGCGCTTAAACCACTGAACTACCGGTGGCTTCTAAGTAAACATGGACGACTCCTAACCAAAGACACGAAGGATCGCACCTGGGAAGTTTTCAGTCCAAGGTTTAAAGTTTTTTATCCTTCGTTGCAGATCTTCAAAACCAAGATAAGTAGTAAAGGGTGTCACTACATAGTGACACCCTTTACTTCTAAGATATGAAAACAAAATTCCTATATAAATTCATTTTACAAAAGTGGGGATTGGAGATCCAAAACCTAGGACTGAACCTCTAGAAACAAGGCTGAAACTCAGGGTTTTGAAATTCATTGTGCATTGGCTTGCCATGCCCTTCCTCGATTTTCGAAATACAGTTTTGAGAAAGAAGTTCCGAGGAATTAAACTCGGGTCTTTTTATTTTGCCAAATGCTGTCTGTGATTGTATCAGCTCTTTCAGACTTGCACTGCAGATCCTTGTGGTCAGCGCAATAATTCGCTTGTATAGTATAGCAAGCCAAATTTCGCATTCTCAATTTTAGGTGTTAAGTTTTCAATCCTTTGTTTTAACTTCAAAACTAATTTTTGAAAATTCAAATTTTCTATAATCGTTTTTACAAATCCGGGTATTGAAATCAGATTTGAAACCTATGACTGAACTGAAACCAAGGTTTGAAGCTCAACATAGGGTAAAATTTCTTAAACCTAGTTTAAAGATTTATTGTGCATTTGGCGTGCCATACCGTTGAACACAAACAGATCAGAGATCACCTAATTAGGGGTTCAAACAGTCCTAAAACCTCCCATTTTCTTGTCAGATAATTTCTGTCTAAAAGAACACATGCTGCCGTAATGATTTTGAGAATAGTCTCTAATACATTGCAGGTAAATTATC
Organism: Ctena decussata; assembly: GCA_963989385.1. Lineage (NCBI taxonomy): Eukaryota > Metazoa > Mollusca > Bivalvia > Lucinida > Lucinidae > Ctena > Ctena decussata. Next base: position 17,032,582 of record OZ022512.1, on the reverse strand, counting down.
CCGCAAGAATCGCACGACAATCGTACGATAATCGTACAGGAAAAACTTCACTCAAAATCACCCTTAGGTGATTTATCATAAATTTGGAATTTTGTTAATTGGCTGATTTGCTCAAAACTTGGTATATGCTTTTCTGAAAGACAGTAGATAAATGTAATCTATCCAAAAGTTGAGTATGAGTATGTTGTGCGATGAAAGAGGAGAAAAAGTGAAATTTACGACTGCCCTTTAGGTATCGTAGATTTGATCGTAAATTGAGATCTACGAGGACAATAGTGAAACCGAGATTTTTTTCATGAAAGCGATTTTTGGTCGTAAGATTCTCGTACGATCATCTTACGACGAATTTCAATCGTACGATTCGTTGTGAACCAGGCCCCTGATCTGAAAACTTTGTGAACTAGAAAGTGTGTTCGTAAAACACTATGCCCCAAACCATATGCCTGACCCTAAACGGGATAGGTCACTGCTGGAAAAGGTTTGTATTACATAAATGCCTGTGTGTGATAAAGACAATTCAACGCAAATTTAAGCAAAATGCTGAAAAGTTAATCAGGTGATCTTCACCTTCATTTAAAGCTGTATGCCAAATATGACTAGAAATGTGTCCATAGGACACAGATGCCCCTGCCTAATGCCTAGAGTAAGATGGCACCTTGATTAAGTTACTGGCACTTGTAGGATAACTAGGTTCATAGAGGCAGACTTGTACAATATAAATGGCAAATCAAGAGACACGAAATATCAGAACGGCCTATGCAGGACTAAGTTATAGGCCGGACACAAAAATGTTTTCTATAGCCTACCCATAAAGTTTACATGCGCAGTGTGACCTTGAACTTTAAGCTATGGGTTTGTCATGATGATCATTTATGAAATATAGTTTTGAATCCCACCATGCAGGATACAGTTATTTGCAGGACATAAACATGTTTCACGGAAGCCTATGCATAAAGTTTAAGTGCAGACTGTGACCTTGACCTTTGAGCTAACAATATGATTCTTGCATGTGACATATCAACTTGTCATGATAATTATTTATGCCAAATAATTTTGAAAACCGATCATGCAAGACAAAATTTCACTACAGCCTATGCACAAAGCTAAAGTGCTGACTGTGACCTTGACCTTCAAGCTAGCAGCGTGGTTTTTGCACATAACACACCGTCTTGTCATGACAATTATTTATGCCAAATAATTTTGTGATCCCACCATGCAGGACAAAGTTATGGACCAGACACGAACATATTTCATTATCGCCTATGTACAGAGTTTAAGTGCGAACTGTGACCTTGACCTTTGAGATAGCCACATGGTTCTTGCACGCGATACACCGTCTTGTCATAATGATTATTTTTGCCAAATAATTTTTGAATCCCATCATGCAACCCAAAGTTATGGATCGGACACGATTTCGGTAACACACAAATATACATACATATATACATCAGCAAACACGGACAGGGTAAAATCTATATGCCCTTCCGCCATTTCATGGCAGGGGCATAAAAATCCTAGCTTAAGGGGTTCTTCAGATATTTTGTTCACAAAGGTGTTCCAAAATAAAATGCCTATGTTCAAAAAAGGGCAAAAACTCAACCGAAAATTTACAAATTATGCTCAAAGTTAATTAGTTAATCTACACATTGGCTTGTAACTGTATGTCAGATATAAAGATCATAGCTTAAAGGGCTCTTCAGATAATTTGTTCACAAGCTTGTTGCTATACTAAATGCCTATGTCCAAAAAAGGGAAATAACTAAATCGAAAATTTACAACATATGCTTATAGGTTAAGTACCATCTACACCTTGGTCCGTAACTGTATGCCAAATATAAACATGCTAGCTTATGCAGTTCTTCAGATATGTTGTTCACAAGGTTATTCCTATATAGAATGCCTATGTCTGAAAAAGGGGAATAACTCAGCCAAAAAATTATGATATACAGCATAAAAATACATAACTGAAAATTAAAAACTGCATACATTCATTATTGCTCTAGCAGATCAGTTAAGAAAAAAAATCAACAGCATGAGTTTGCTTATTTTTCATACTAACCTTGTGTATAAAATGTCAAGGTTCTATCTCTTATGGTTCTTGGCCATATGTTAGGGTTACTTTGTACCATAGGCTTCAATGCACTAAGTCGAAAAAGGGGCAAAACTGGGTAAAAAATTCATGAAATTTTTTTCAAAAGTTAATCAAGTCATCTACACCGTGTACAATGTCTCCCTGCAAAAATCATGATCCTAGCATCAGGGGTTCTTGAGGTATTTTGTTCACAAGGTTCCACAGACTAATGCACTGTGTCAAAAAAAGGGGGGGGGGCATAACTCTGAAAATATGCAACCTGCAGAAAAAAGAAAACAAAAAAACACTTATTCGCTAACTTTTCATACTGATCATTGTGATAAAAGTTCAATTTCCTATCTCTTGACTTACAAATAGGAATAGCAGACAGATGGATGGACGGACAGGCCCAAATCAGTAAGTACCCACAACTTCTCCGAAGTTGGGGGCATAAAAAGTTTCCTTTTGCCTTGCCAGTACATGAAATTTTAGCGCATCATCACTGAAATTTCAATAAATGATTGATGAAAATTAAGAAATACTCCTAGAACTTAAAATCCGTGTGAACGCAAAGTAAATTTGCTCCAGGTAACTTTTACTCATGTGAGCAAATTTACTTATATGCAAATATACTTACGTAAGTAAATCTGCGCATGTGAATGGGACATAAGTAAAGAATTCAGGCTTTGTAAATGGACAAGCTTGAATGAGCAAACTGTGATTGACCCGCCGAAGATGTCATCTGTCACATTAAATTTGGGAAATGTATATTTCTGTTGCTCCTCACTGATAAAAAACCCCGTAGATTTTACGGTAAAATACCTGACATCTGGCTGCCAGTTCATTTACCGTTATTTTTACGGGCGTATGCTTGTTGATCATATGATCACAGTGGCGGATCCAGAGGGGGTTCGTGGGGTTCAAACGAACCCCTTCTTCAGCCTTAATTATTTCATGGGGAATTTCAGGAAAAATTGATCAAACCGCACAAATCGAACCCCCTTAGCTAGTTGAACCCCCTTTCCAAAATATGGCAGGGTTCTAGTAATTGGCCGCACCCAAAATTACCTTAGTAGTGTTGAAGGGCTATATGGCTAAAAATACTTGTGCTATTATATCCCACTCTATGTGTGTGATGATTCCTGCAAATGTTTACGGGCGCCCGTATAAATGACGGTAAATGGACTGGCAGTTGGTTGCCAGTTATTCTACCGTAAAATCTACGGACATTTTTTACAGGGCTGAACATAGACTTCAAGACTTGTATCATATTTGTGAGGATTCAGTTGCATGACTCCATTTTATTTGAGTCCATTATAACCACATATCTCAAAAGCCGATACCAAAATCTCATGTGTTGGATTTCCAGCACGACTGCGCTTGCGGTGGGTTTTACACCACTTTGACACCATTATCACTGATAGGTAGCATTAAAATACCATTCTAATGCACTTACAAATATAACGCGACGTCTGATTGGATAACGTCAAAAATTTGCGACAGTATATTCTGCGATATACTGTCGTAAACCCGACGTAATTAAGTAACGTCGCTTCTCATTGGCTAACGTTTGGTTTTACGTTGCTGACGGCGCTTGAAATGTGTGCAAAATAGTACATTATGAAAGGTGAAAATGTGGAAAAGTGCATTAGAATGGGGATAACTGTCTTGAAAATTGTCATTTGGGGAGGTAAATTGTCGGTTTTATGGTCGCAAATTGCGTTTTCACGGCTCCGCGTCACCGTAAAACGAAATTTCCGACCATAAAACCGACGATTTACCTCCCCAAATGACAATTTTCAAGACAGTTATCCCCTAAGTCTTCGAAGAATATGACGTGCGTAGGGCAATGGTTTGACCCAAAACGCGCGAAACTTATGCAACGTAATAGGAAGCATTAAATGCCGTATTTAAAGCGTTGGTTTAAACATAGCTATTTATTTCGAAACTCTTACCTTTCCAGTTCGTGAGTTATCCGCCCTTGATTGATATCAAAGGTAACATATTGTGACTAAGGACCGTCACTCCCACCTTTCCAGTTTGTAGTTATCTGCTCTTGATTGATCTGAAAAATGGTTTTTGACCTGTCGTATACTTTACTATATAGAATATCTGAATGAAACTTCACAGGTATGTTTACCATCAAATGTTACACATTGTGACTAAGAACCGTCAATCTTACCTTTCCAGTTCGTGAGTTATCTGCCCTTGATTGATCTGAAAAAATGGTTACTGACCTGCAGTTCCTATACTTTATGGAATATATGAATGAAACTTCAAATATATGTTAAGGACCGTCACTCTAACCTTAATTTTCAGTTCGTGAGTTATCTGCTCTTGATTGATCTGGAAAATGGCTTTTGACCTGTAGTTCATTTACTATATGGTATATCTGAATGAAACTTCACACATATGTTAAACATCAAAGGTTACATATTGTGACTAAAAACCATCACTCTTACCTTTCCAGTTCAATAGTTGTCCGCCCTTGATAGATTTGAAAAATGGTTATTGACCTGTAGTTCCTCTACTAGATCTATATGGAATATCTGAATGAAATTTCACAGATATGTTTAACACCATAGAATAAGAAACAGAGTCTGTAAGCTCAAAAAATGCTTTACAGCCTGATCTAAATCTACACTTGTCAGAATGCCCCACATTGTTAGAAATCTCACAAGACTGCTCATGTATGAGTGGTTTATATTAATATCTATTAACAGTAAGGACATCATATCTCTGTCAATCCCAGTTCTGTGGCTATTTAGCTATTATATATTTCAAAATATAAGTTACGATGCCCAGCAGTGGCGGGGTATCATGCAGTGCCTAAGGTGCTTTTATTGGTCCCGTATTTTCCGGCGCGGTCCCGTCGAATACAACTAATTCGGTAATTAGTAACACCCTGTACATCTTCACCGGTGAGTTATATACATTGTCACCGATTTTACTTTCACTTTCGATTTGTGTTTTCAGCTTGTAGCCCCATTTTCCTTCAGTGAAAAGATTGATAGAAAACCCAAAAATCTCGTCACCAACTAATGTTGTTCTGACAGACATTGCCATTGCCAATGATTTGAAATGGAACACACATGTCAGTAATATTTGCACAAAGGCTAATAGGACCCTCGGCTTCCTCAGACGTAACTTGGCAGCATGTCCACAAGATGTTAAGGAGTCAGCATACAAGGGACTGGTGCGTCCAGTCCTGGAGTATGGCAGTTCAGTTTGGGACCCTCAAAGTATACTTCTTCAAGATGAACTTGAGAAGGTGCAGAAAAGGGCAGCCAGATTTGTAACGGGAAATTACACATATGAAACTGGGAGTATGACTGGCATTCTGGAGAAACTTAAGTGGGAATCCCTAAAAAAGAGAAGGAAAGATAGTAGACTTATAATGCTTAACAAAGGTCTGAGGGGCGCAGCCAGTATACCCATAAATGACCTTGTTCCCCCAAATAGGCGTACCAGGAATCATCATTCCCTGACATTTCAAACCCCATTGGCTGGGACTGACATTTACAAGTCCAGTTTCTTCCCCCAGACTATTAGAGATTGGAATTCCCTGGAAGATTCACTTATTTCGGCTGCTGAGTGTGCAGAGGATTCAGTAACTAAGTTTACTTCTCTTATAAGGGCTAGGGACTAGCTTCCCTGATTCACAGGTCCTGGTGAATGATTGTCTTTGGACGTATCACCAGTAAACAATTCTGATTCTGATTCTGACCTAACTGTGGGTTCTAGCACTGAACTAGATTTTTACAGGTCTCAGACCTTTGGACTTTTGTTGGTCAACTGGTCAAGCCATAGAAACGTTATTAGAGCTGCTAGATCTATATCTACTGGTTGTCGTAAGGAAAAACTAGACATCAATTTTTAGGGCAGTTTATTATTGTCGATGGTCCATTTTTTAAAGAACTTACAGGGTGAAAATGAATGAAAATAGACAACGAAGAACTCGAAGACCAAGTATAAGTGACGATGATGCTGCTTAAACTGAAGTGATTAGTAGGAAGAAACCTCAGAGACGACCAAGTATAGGTGAAGAGCCGGATGAACATTCAGAATTTTGTGAAAACAGAACTAGAAGAAGACTTAGTACATGTATAAGTGATAATGAGGAAGAAAGGTGTGATAAAGCTGTTAAAAGTAAGCGCAGACCAAGTTTGGATAATTTCGATATTGATCTTACAGTTGAGGACACAACAGATGAAATACAGTATCTTAAAAGTCAGGGAATCCTTCCAAAAGATTTTCCATCTGTTATCACAGGTGATGATGAAAAATATGATGATGCTGATTTGGCTGAAGAAATTAAAGTTCTTCTGGCTAAAGGTGTTATAACTGATGAAGATGCTGAGCTTATGAGAAGAAACTGGCAAAGTTCATTAAAATCTACAGGGCTACTAGACTGTAGAAGTTGTAATATCAAAATACCATCTTTTGATATAAACGGTATTCCAGTTAACTGGACTAATTGTGACAAAAATAGTAAAATACATAAACTTGTAAAGCTTAAACCAGGGTTAGACATATATGATTTGATTGAGCAGGAGTTTTGTAAAGTTAATATTCGTATAAAAAAGATAGAAAGGCTAGAAAATGTAAGACAGCTTCGAAGGTTCAGATCTGAGTCAGAAGAGATACAGAATCACAGGTTACCAGGTAAGGTCTGATATACTAAAATAAAAAAGTTAGGAGGGGAAAAAGGTATGTTTTCTGAGAAGCACCTGGGGTATGGCAGTAAATGGCATTTTAGAAAACAAATTTTGGGCAATAAATGAAACTTTTGGTGGTTTAAGACCAATTTTGGTGAAAACTTTGGCTGCCAGCGAGGAAGTTTTTGTAGAGCTTGGGGCTTTTATTGAAAGAAATACAATAAAATGGCTAGTCCTTTTTTATTTTACAAAACTGAATTGCTTGTAACACTAAATATGTAAAATAGCTGAGATTTTTTTCTTGGAGAAAACTTTCATTGTGGATACCAAAACAAAAAAAAATTTAAAAAAAAAATAAGTAAAGCTATATTGAGCCTACACTGTTTGCCATTCCATCTGAATCCTTGGGGTGCATTAGAGCACTGTGACAGCAAATTATTCCTTATAGACTATTCCATTCATTTTTGGACAGTTAATATGGTAAATAGTAATACATTAGGTGTCACAAATTTTAGAACTTCATGATGTCAAGATGGTTCATGTTTGTCTGTTTGATATTGCTTTCAAATTTTACAAGAGAAAGTCCAGCCCTGAACCTGCCACTTGATATGAGCAGCGACATGACAAAACCAACAAAATGGCATGTGCGTGCAGCAAAGACTCTGATCTGCCTTGGCATTTGCCACATCTGATCAGAGTCTTCGCTGTCCAGATCCAGCTAGCTTAGGCCCTTAGATACCCTTTAAGTTAATGTGAAATAGCAATCTTGGTTTAACTTGTCTACACTTCAGCATTAAGAAAAAAAAGCCTAGTTTAGCTCTGTTTTGTGATGACATGCAGATAGGGAAAATACCGCCTTCTGTGATATTATTGTTTTTAGCTCACCTGAGCCATAGGCTCAGAGTGAGCTATTGTGATCACCCAGTGTCCGTCGTGCAGCGTCCGTCGTGCGGCGTCAACAATTTGCTTTAAATGACATTTTCTCTGAAACCACTAGTCCTAGGGCTTTGATATTTGGTATGAAGCATTTTCTAGTGGACCTCTACCATATTTGTTCAAATGATGGCCCTAGGGTCCAAAATGGCCCTGGGGCAGGGGGTCTTGGGTTCGAAACTGAAATATACTTAAAAATCTTCTTCACCAGAACTGCTTGGCTCAGATGCTTGAAATTGGGTATGTAGCATTGCCTACTGGTCCTTTACCAAGTTTGTTCAAATGATGGCCACAGGGTCCAAATTGGCCCCACCCCAGGGGTCCTGGGTTTGAACCATAGAAATACATAGAAAAATAGTCAAAAATCATCTTCTTCAGAACCACTTGGCTCAGATGCTTGAAATTTTTAAAATATGTAGCATTACTAAATAGTCCTTTACCAAGTTTGTTCAAATGATGGCTCCAGGGTCCAAAATGGCCCTTTCAGGGCTTGGCAGGGAGTCCAAGGTTTGAACCATAGAAATGCAAAGAAAAATATTCAAAAATCTTCTTCAGAACTGCAAGGCTTAGATGCTTGAAATTTGGTATGATGCATTGCCTAGAAGTCCTTTACCAAGTTTGTTCAAATGGTGGCTCCAGGTGCTCAATTGGCCCGGTGGTAGGGAGTCCTAGGTTTGAACCATAGAAATACATAGAAAAATATTCAAAAATATTCCTCTTCAGAATCACTGGGCATAGATGCTTGAAATTTGGTATGTAGCATTGCCTTGTGGTCTTTTACCAAGTTATATGACCCCAGGGTCTAAAATGGCCCCACCCCCGGGGGTCCTGGGTTTGAACCATAGAAATACATAGAAAAATATTCAAAAATCTTCTTTTTCAGAACCACTTGGCTCAGGTGCTTGAAATTTAATATGTAGCATTGCCTAACAGTCCTTTACCAAGTTTGTTCCAATGATAGCCCCAGGGTCCAAAATGGCCCCTTGGCAGGGAGTCTAAGGTTTAAAACATAGAAATGCAAAGAAAAATATTTAAAAATCTTCTTCTTCAGAACTGCAAGGCTTAGATGCTTGAAATTTGGTATGATGCATTGCCTAGTAGTCCTTTACCAAGTTTGTTCAAATGGTTGCCCCTGGGTCCAAAATGGCTCCGCGACAGGGAGTCCTAGGTTTGAACCATAAATATACATAGAAAAGTATTCAAAAATCTTCTTCTTCAGAACCACTTGGCATAGATGCTTGATATTCGTTATGTAGCTTTTACTAAGTTAGTTCAACTGATGACCCCAGGGTCTAAAATGGCCCCGCCCCCAGGGGTCCTGGGTTTGAACCATAGCAATACATAGAAAGATATTCAAAAAATCTTCTTCTTCAGAAGCACTTGGCTCAGATGTTTGAAATGTAATATGTAGCATTGCCTTGTAGTCTTTTATCAAGTATGTTCAAATAATGGCCCCAGGGTCCAAAATGACCCCGCTGCAGGGAGTCTTGAGTTTGAACCATAGAAATACATAGAAAAATATTCAAAAATCTTCTTCTTCAGAACCACTTGGCTCAGATGCTTGAAATTTGGTATGATGCATTGCCTGGTGGACTCCTACAAAGTTTATGTAAATTGTTGCCCTGGGATCCAAAATGGCCCTGGGGCAGGGAGTCTTTGGTTCGAAATTAAAATATATCTACTTAAAAATCTTCTTCTCCGGAACCCCTTTGTGCAGATGCTTGAAATTTGGTATGATGCATTGCCTAGTTATCCTTTACCAAGTTTGTTCAAATGATGGTGCCAGGATTAAAAATGGCCCCGCCCTAAGGCTGTCAGGGGGTCCTGAGTTTGAACCATAGAAATACATAGAAAAATATTCAAAAGTCTTCTTCTTCAGAACCACTTGGCTCAGATGCTTGAAATTTAGTATGTAGCATTGCCTAGTGGTCCTTTACCAAGATTATACAAATGATGGCCCCAGGGTCCAAAATGGCCCCACCCCAGGGGGTCCTGGGTTTGAACCATAGCAATACATAAAAAATATTTAAAAATCTTCTTCTTCAGAACCATTTGGAAATTGTTGCAAACTATCAGGTTTATTCAAATGATGACCCTAGTGTGACCTTTAACCTTTTTGCTCAGGTAAGCGATTCAGGGCCTCTTGGCCCTCTTGGTATTTTGTCAACTCTGTTATAGTGTCTAGTTGCATTTCTGATTGTTAGTAAGAGCATGGCAGGACAGGATTTTTCCTCCCACATCAATCCCCCCAAAAAATCTAGATGGATGTTTTTTCTTTGCCAAAACAATCTTAGAAATCAAATGGATGGTTTTTCCCTCCCAAAACAATCACAAAAACCTAGATACATCTTTTAAGATGGATCTAGATTTTGGGGAGTGTTTTGGATGTGGAAACCTATTTTATAGCAGAATTTCTTAAGATTGATTAAGATATTCGGAATCTTTCTAGAGAATGGAAATCGTCCTGTTATGTCTGATAGGTGGTGGTTTCAGTGTGTTCTTATGTTTTATTGTCTTCATTTTCAGGTTTTGATCTAAATATACAGTATCTGTATCATGGCACAGATGTAGAAAAGGAAAGGATATGTGAAGAAGGTTTAGATCAAAGGTTAAGCCGTATGGGCTACTTTGGAAAAGGCATTTACTTCAGGTAAATTTTCAGGGCCCAGTTGTTCAAAGCATCATAAGCTTAGTCCTCTAGTGCACATATCATCAAGCTGGGAAATATTTTTTTCTGAAAAAAATATGAGGAGCTTGCTTTTGCAGAAAAAAAGCTCCACATATTTTTTTGTTTTATTTTTTTGCTGAAAAATTGTGAGGAGCTTTAGCAGTGCAGTGCAAAAGCTCCTCACAATTTTTTCAGCAAAAAATGGCGGTACTTTTATGTTTAATTGTCACCCGACGTAGGCGGAGGGGGACTATAGAAATGACCCTCATCCGTCCATGTGTGCGTCCGTCCGTCCGAAAACTTGTCCCCGCAACTTCTCCTACATCTTTCATCGGATTGATTTGAAATTTTACAGATTGTATTCTTATGATATGAAGATGTGCATGAGATTTTTATTTTTGTTTCGGCCATTTTTGATGGAGTTATGGCCCCTGCTGACTCCGACCTTCCAAATTCTTGTCCCCGCAACTCCTCCTACATCTTTTATCGAATTGATTTGAAATTTTACAGATTGTATTCTTATGATATGAAGATGTGCATGTGGTTTTTTATTTTTGTTTTGGCCATTTTTAATGGAGTTACGGCCCTTGCTGACTCAGACCTTGTCCCCGCAACTCCTGCCACATCTTGTATCAGATTGACTTGAAATTGTGCAGAATGTTTCAGCATGGTCTGAAGATATGCATGTGATTTTGGAATTTCAATTGTCCTATTATTACAAAGTTATGACCCTTTGTCGTTTTTGACATTTTTCCATTTGAACCGTTTGACCGAGAGAGCTGAAATTTGGTATGCTATTAGCATTTGGTAAATTGATTATTCTGATTATTGTTAGGATGTGCTAAATTATAAGTGACAGAGTTATTCCCCTTTCGTAGATAATAGACATTCACTTAAAGGTAAAGGGATAACTCCAAAACTATTCATATTAATGGGCTGAATTTTCATACATGCATTGTTCATTTTTCATCAGATTCATATTATCAGGATTATGGCCCGTGTTATTTTGTTACTGGGTATACAGTCTTGATGTTTTGGGCATTTTGTAAGGGCCTAAAGTTTCAGTAACCTGATTTTACACATATATGCCCCATTCTGACATTAAGTATTTTGTAAAGAGGCCCAGTAATTGGGTATATGTCTTTGCTTAATTGCTTACCAGGTTCTGTAATACACATATTTTCTGTTTTTGGCTTTACAGTTACTCTGCAATGGAATAAAGGGCTGCAGTTTGTGACACATTTCAAATGTCGGGTGACACTTGGCCGATGGCCTTTTATATGCTTGAAAATTTAACATTTCATTAACTAACAACATTGTTAGTTTTGAACAACTGGACCCTGTAGTTTTTTTACAAGATATAGGTTATTGTTAACCAGTTAATCAAGATGATAGTAAGGATGACCTGGTTAATTTTTCAGCAAACTTCATAAACTTTTTACTAAATTATGTCCATTTTCAGATTTAAATAGTTCAATGAAAACAAATCTTTGAACAAGATATCTGGAGAACCCATTGAGTGATCTGATGATATTTTGTCTCCCCCAGAAGGGGTCGGAGACATATTGTTTTTGCCCTGGTTGTCTGTCTGTCTGTCCATCTGTCACAAATAGGGTCCGCTCAATAACTCTGTAACCGATTGAGATAATTTCACAAAAACTTTGTACAAATATGAAGCATCATCAGACGACATGCAGAGAGAAAGACCCGTAACTCCACCTACATTTTTATGGAATTATGCCCCTTTGTAAATTTTAGTATGGAAATCGTGTCCACTCCATAACTCTAAAACTATATGAGATGTTTTCATGAAACTTTATGTAGAGTGAGCTTTATATTGTTTCCTATGTCAATTTTCTAAATTCGCACTCATCAGTCATTTTCATCCATCTTATGTTATTAGTTTGTAGCCCTCCAGCCCTCTGGTGGAAAGCATGTCTCCCAGATTCTGGAAGCTGTCTAATATTAAAATCTCTGACTAACTGGCTCTAAATATTTATCAAACTAGCACATTTTAGTATTGTATAGCTCTACAGTAAAAGATTTCCCGGCCAGGCCCAGCCCTGCTGATAGCTCTTTATCCACTACATGTACCAACCTCACATGGACAGCTGCCGAGCAATCTCCCATCCAAACCACCTGGACAAAGTGATTCCATAGAGGAGCAGCAACACCTGCTCATGTGGGGCCACTATAAACATATTCCCAAGTTACCAGCAGAACCCACCCTTATCAGAAGCTCTAAATACTGATGAAAACATATATATATATATGAGCCGTTCTCTGTGAAACCAGGCTTAATGACATTACGTAATAATTACGTTATGAACGGATGAAAAACTCTAAAATTAATGATTTTTCGAACCTTTCTTCATTTCCATGAAAATACATTAGGCGTTGAGATATAACAGAAAGCCTATGAATTCAGACTAAATCCAGTTATAAATATGACATATGTTGCCATGACAACGCTTATTCCAAGGTAACCCCAAGGCCTTGAAAACATATGGTATACCATTTCAAAGACCTACCATTTGAGAAAGAATGTTTAATCATGCATTTTGTCATGTGTGTGCTATGAAATACACATTGAAAATGAGCAAACACACTTTTTGTCCGAATTATTTTGTGTAACAAGCACCAAAAGCTGGTTCAAACAAACGTAATGGCGTTGACATCAAAACATATTTTTGTGACGTTAATAAGGTCATGTAAAGAAACTGCACTACCTGTGTGCTTCTAAAGTCTATATCTCAGTAATAAATAATGGTATCCATCTCAAATTTTCAGGAAATGTTTAGAAAAGCTTATACTTTTCAGTGATGTAGTAAGTTAATTTTCTACTTTTATGTCATTAAACCCGGTTTTCACAGAGACTGGCTCATATATATATATATATTTTTTCTACTATTATTGTTGTTCTGCATGACTCTTCCAGGTATGAAGAATTGAAATACAAAGCTTATATGGGGCATCATAAACTTCTTAATTTTCGTTATATGCACAATTTTGCTTCATGTTTTTAGCTCACCAGAGCCAAAGGCTCCGGGGGAGCTTATAGGATAGGCAGTTGTCCGTCGTCGTCGGCGTCTGTCGTATGTCGTATGTCGTCGTCGTCGTCCGTCAACACTTTTAAACAACATCTCCTCTGAAGCCACTGGGCCGATTGGGCCAAAATTTCATCTGTAGCATCCTTGGGCTGGGGGATTGAAAGTTTGTGTTTTTTATGAAAATCTGCCCCTTAGTTTGGTTGCTATGGCAACTTAGAGTTCCCATAGACTTATAATGGAGAAAATTGAAAAATGGCATTTTCTGCCAAGCCATTGTAGAAATATTGACAAAACTTTTATAGAAATGTTCCTTGAGAAGTCATCTATCAGCTATATGTTTTTTGGCCCACTGCCCCTTTTATTGGTTGCCATGGAAACCAAAATGCAATCAAAAAGTAAAAAAAATACTTTAAAATTATCTCCTCTGAAACCACTGGGCCAATAAGGCCCAGCTGTCATCTGTAGTATCCTCAGGCTGGGGGATTGAAAGTTTGTGTTTTTTATGAAAATCTGCCCTTTAGTTTGGTTGCTATGGCAACTTAGAGTTCCCATAGACTTATAATGGGGAAAATTGAAAAATAGCATTTACTGCCAAGCCATTGCAGATATGCTTACAAGACTTTTATAGAAATGTTCCTTGTGAAGTCTTCTGTTAGCCTTGATGTTTTGGGGCCCACTGCTCCTTTTATTGGTTGCCATGGAAACCAAAATGCAAAAATAATGGAAAAAAATAATTACCAAATTATCTCCTCAGAAGCCACTGGACCGATAAGGCCCAGATTTCATCTGTAGTATCCTTAGGCTGGGGGATTTAAAGTTTTTTGTTTTTTTTGAAAATCTGCCCTTTAGTTTGGTTGCTATGGCAACTTAGAGTTGCATTGACTTATAATGGGGAAAATTGAAAGATGGCATTTACTCCCAAGCCATTGCAGATATGTTGACAAAACTTTTATACAAACGTTTCTTGAGAAGTCTTCTATCAGCTATATGTGTTTTGGTCCACTTCCCTTTTTATTATTGGTTGTCATGGAAGCCATAAAGCAAAAGTAGGAAAAAAATTCCTTAAAAAATGATCCCTTCTGAAGCCACTAGGCCGATTGGGCTCAGATTTTATCTTTAGTATCCTTGGGCTGGGGAAGTGAAAATATGTGTTTTTCTTTTATGAGAATCAGCTCTTTTGTTTGGTTGCTATGGCAAATTAGGGTTGCATTGACTTACAATGGGGAAAATTAAAAAAAAATGGCATTTACTGCAATCAGAATATGGAAAACAGTCATATATTTTGTTATCAACTCAACAGACTGTGAGACTGAGACTTTGTAGTAGTATATTTTGTATTAGCCTGTACAAATGTGACAGCAGTTTTGAAAGCAATTTTGAGCTAGAGATCTGGTGAGCTTTGTGGCCCGTGGGCCTCTTGTTATAATTGCCCCTTTGTAAATTTTAGTATGGAAATCGTGTCTGCTCCATAACTCTAAAACTATATGAGATGTTTTCATGAAACTTAATACAAATATAGAACATCATCAGAGGATGTGCAGAGAACAAGAACCTTAACTCCACCTACATTTTTTACGGTTTTATGCCCCTTTGAAAATTTAAGTATGGAAATCGTGTCCGCTCAATAACTCTGTAACCAATTGAGATAATTTTACGAAACTTGATACTAATATAAAGCATCATCAGACGACATGAAGAGAACAAGACCCATAACTCAGCCTTCATTTTTTATGGAATTATGCCCATTTGTAAATTTTAGTAAAGGAAATTGTATTGGCTCCATAGCTCTAAAACTATATGAGATGTTTTCATGAAACTTAGTGCAAATACAGAGTATTATCAGAGGATGTGCAGAAAACAAGACTCGTAACTCCACCTAAATTTTTTACAGAATTATGCCCTTTTGAAAATTTTAGTATGGAAATTGTGTCAGCTCAATAACTCTGTAACCGATTGAGATAATTTCACAAAACTTTGTACAAATATAAACAATCATCAGTCAACATGCAGAGAGCAAGAACCATAACTCCACCTACATTTTTTTTGAATAAAGCCCCTTTGTAAATTTTAGTATGGAAATGCTCCATAACTCTAAAACTAAATGAGATGTTTTCATGAAACTTAGTACAAATATAGAGCATCATCAGAGGATGTGCAGAGAACAAGAACCGTAACTCCACCATCATTTATATGGAATTATGCCCCTTTGACAATTTTAGTATGGAAATTGTGTCCACTCCATTACTCTGTAACCAATTGAGATAATTTCACTAAACTTGGTACAAGTATAAAGTATCAGGACTTGATGGGCCATAACTCCACCTAAATTTTTTATGTAATTATGCCTCTTTGTTTGCCCTGGTTGTCTGTCTGTCCGTCTGTCACAAATCTTGTCCGCTCAATAACTTTGCAGGGGATTGAGTTAATTTCACAAAAACTTGGTACAAATATAAAGCATCGTCAGACGATGTGCAGAGAGCAAAACCCATAACTCCACCTACATTTTTTATGGAATTATGCCCCTTTGTAAAATTTAGTATGGAAATTGTGTCCACTCCATAACTCTAAAACTATATGAGATGTCTTCATGAAACTTATTACAAATATAGATCAAAATCAGAGGATGTGCAGAGAACAAGAACCGTAACTCCACCTACATTTTATACGGTATATGTCCCTTTGAAAATTTGAGTATGGAAATCATGTCCGCTCAATAACTCTGAAACCAATTGAGATAATTTTACGAAACCTAGTACAAACATAAAGCATCATCAGACGATGTGCAGAGAACAAGACCCGTAACAAAGTGAAACTAAGAACCATAACTCCATCTACATTCCTGGAGAGGGGGGGGGGGGTGGGGGATGGGGGGGGGGGGGGGGGGAGAGAGAGAGAGGGGGGGGAGACATATGTTTTTATTTCAAAAACAAACATCTAGTTTGAGATACATTTTGGATGTAATGTAAAAATGACAAAATGAACTTATAAATATTTAGTTGAATTGGTCTAATAATACAATTTCTGGCATGCCTATGTTGTTTCAATAATTTTAGTTTGGGTGTTCTTTTCTTTGCTGTCATTGAAGTACTACGTCCCCAACAGTAAGCTTCATTAGAGGGCAACCATACTGTTGGGGACATAGTACTTCAATACAGTTTCTAGTTGAGTTGTATGTTGTCAGATAGTTTTTCAAATCATGTGCTTGTCTGTATTCAAAGGTGAAGCAGTTGATCATGACTATATGGGGATAAATGGTCCACCATCTTTACAAAGGGGAACAACTTCTTTTCTTATCATTTGCTTCCTGTCCCCAACAGCAAGCTTCTTTAGAGGCAAGCATACTGTTGGGGACATACTACAGTAGAACTTCAATGGCTCGAACCCTGATGGCTCGTTCACCCTCCCT
The DNA here is from genome assembly GCA_963989385.1 of Ctena decussata. Lineage (NCBI taxonomy): Eukaryota > Metazoa > Mollusca > Bivalvia > Lucinida > Lucinidae > Ctena > Ctena decussata. Next base: position 17,015,796 of record OZ022512.1, on the reverse strand, counting down.
GGCTAGAACTCTTTTCTTGCTCCCTGGAGGTCACTTTATATGGAAACTAACCCTGGATGGCTAGAACTACCCTTGGCTGGAACTAATTTTCTTGGTCCCAAGCCTGTTCGAGCCAATGAAGTTCTAATGTACTTCTATACAGTTTCCAGTTGAGTTTTATGTTGTCAGATACTTTTCCAAATCATGTGCTTGTCTGTATTCAGAGGTGGAGCAGTTGATCATGACTATATGGGGATAAAAGGTTGAACTGTAGCTCTATTTTCTATTTCAGTGACAACCCATTAAAGTGTGTTCATTATTCAGAAGATTGTAGCAGCCCCAATGAAGCCTATATTCTGATGTGTAGAGTGATTCTAGGGACTGCTAAGGTAAGAATGGGCAAGTTAAAATTATTTGAAACAACATAGGCATGTCAGAAATGGTGTTATTCTGAAAATACATCTTGAAGAAACACATACTTTCTATATATCCCCATTTACTCAGCTGATAAAGAGTATACATTTTAAAGCAAATATGAAAGAGGGCCAAAAATGGATCTTATCATACTAGCTCCCTTCACAAAACTTGGCGATATTGATTCAGAGTTCTGAGATTTATATTATGGCAAAGTTATGCATTAAATCATAAGAAGAAAGCACCATTAATTATTTTTTTTGTTTGAGTTGCACAGACTGATCTCATACATATGGTTGCAGGCTTGGGGACCTGTAATGTCCTGATTGATACTGGGAAATTGTAATGTCCTTTTTTTCTGACATTTTCTCACTGAATCATTTCTAGCATTTTAGAAGTAAAACACTCTCAGGTTCTTTTGCTTCTGTTATTTTAAGCTAAGCTTAGGTTATTGGTCAAAATCCATGGTATGGGGGGAGTTCAATAAGTTTGTAGAACTCGGGGTTTAACTCACAGATTGGAAGATGGTTTGAACATTATTTTTCAATATAATCCCCCTTTACTTCAAAGCATTTGGCCCACTTTTCTGTTAAGCAGTCTATGCCTTTGAAATAAAAATTGTCTGTTTGGTCCTAAAACCAAGCCTCTGTAGCAGCCTTGAGCTCATCATCGTCCCGAAATCTCATTCCATGCAAGTGGGACTTCAAATTTCAAAACAGATAATAATCACTTGGGGCCAGGTCTGGACTGTATGGCGGGTGATTTAACTGCTTGAACTTGCACTCTTATGCAACTCTGACGATCTTGCATGTTGCACATTCTGAAGCAAGTTCAGCAACTTCGGCGATCGTTTAGCACAAGTCTCTCAACACAGTCGATCATCTCTTGGCTGATCACATAAGCAGGGCAACAGGGCCTTGGGTCATCTTCTAAGGAGTCTCACCCATGTTTAAGTTTTGCTGACCACTTTGCCACTGTGGAATACTTTGGGCTACTATCACAATACACATCAGCCATGCACCGATGGATTTCTTTGGCATTTGCACCTCCTTAGTGAGCAACTTTATGACTGCTCTGAACTGAATATTCTGACTTTCCATTTTTGCCTATGGGTATAGGTTTTCAAACAAAAAGTAAGAGCAAAAAATGTACGTGTTGATTCAACTGACAAAGGTTTACACTGCACAAAAATGAAAAAAGAATTAAATCTTGAATTGTATAGAAAAATACAGAGTTCTACGAACTTATTGAACTCCCCTCATGTATCCAAATTTTTTTCTGAAAAAAAAATTAGTTATACTCCCAGTATAATATAGTATATTAGCGGGTATATAGTTTCATTCATGTGTTCATTATTCTGCTTGTTTGTTTATCTGTCTTCTACTAATAGTAGTCAACATTTAAGCCAAAGTTTAGTGTTCAAGCTTTTTTGATAGTTCAGACTGACTGGGGGTATACAAGAGTCTTGCTACTGTTTTGCAGTTATAAGTTTTTAAATAGTTGTTTACTACATACTAAAATATTTGAATTGATATTCAGGTTTATCCTGCTGGTTGCTATGATACCACATTGAAACGGGAGCCAGAGAAGACAGACCAATCAGATGGCTGGAGATACTATGATTCTGTCATGGTAAGATTCAGATACATGTTCAGGTTTTAGAATAACTACAATAGTTGATAAAGTTAGCAATTAAATTAATCCTAAAATTAATCAACTCTAAGGTCTTTGAACATTCTAAAGCCTTCATCATGGTGGCACAATTTCTCGACATTTTCAGGTGATTTAAAGACTGCAGCTGTCAAGTCTTGGTTGTCTTTTGTCTTCCGAATACAAAGGTGAGCTTAGTCTCACCCATTTAAATTAGACTTTATCATTTGGAGTATTGGTTATTTCATTCTATCACCCCAATGCCAGGCGAGCTATGCTGTCTGCTGACAGCTCTTGTTACAGTGCAATAATATGTCCAAAAGATGCAGATGGAATGGTAAAAAGTGTTGACCTTGATTAGACTGCTCCTAAAGGAGCAATTTAGACTTTTGCAGGACCAGTCTAATTTGGTTCTGCCCTATTTGCTAAAGTCAGTCTGTCCCAATATTTAGAACTTAATATTTTTTTATTCATTATTTCAGGGTTGTCCAAAAGATTTCAATGAATATGTAGTTTACGAGAATCGGCGTGCAATGATAGAGTATATAATCACATTTACCATTGATGAGCACTTGGCCAATCAGCTCAGAGAAAAATCATGTTATGTGTCCAGTAAAGGAAAAGGTAACTCATGCTATTTTTCAAGATACAAATCCCCGGTCGTAGTCAAAGGGGACTATAGAAATGGGTTCCATCTGTCAGTGTGTCAGTCAATCTATTCATAGACAAGTCTTGTGTGTGCAACTTCTCCTTCAGTTTTCATCTATAGTTTTCATGAAACTTTCAGGATATTATTACCACCTGAGGTGGGTCATATTTTATCCGAGTCATGATTAGGGGTGACTATTGCGGGCCAAAATGACTATTGCAATACTATTACTATTGCAGAAATCCCTATTGCAATACTATTACTATTGCAGGTTACTATTGCAATGCATTGCAATAACTATTGGAGACTGCTTTCTTATCCAGAAATTTTGCTTTTATGCATATAATCTGGTTTGTTCACATAAGTTGGTGGCTAACTGTCATTTCACAAAGTGCACAACATGACAACAAAATACAAGAAAATGTTATATTTTCCGTACTTTGGAATTTGATATGAACTAAAACACATTAGTTCCTATTATTCTTTTAGTTAAAAAACACTTCCTTCAAGAAAAAGATGCATGTCTAGAAACTATTGAGACTATTGCAATATTGGAAACATTATTGCCGATAGTATTGACATTGCAGCTTTCCCTGTCGATAGTGACTATTGCCTGTGTCTCTATTGCAATATATTGACAGTCCGATGTATTGCTACACCCCTAGTCATGATTGGACCCTTTCTGCCAGAGTTGCAGTGTCTCATCTGTAAATCCCTGGTGAAATCTTATTGCTTCTGTGGCCACAACACAAATCTTTTGGCTTCCACTCCTTCACTTTTCATCTAGCTTTTACCATCTGAATCATAGTAAAGGGGGGCAACACACCCACATTAAGAAACTTTTTTTTTACCAGTATATAAGAAACTGCCTGATCTAATTCACAATAAACTTTGCTGTTAAAGGAAACAAGGTTGTCCACGAATATGACACATAAATCTGGAAATATGGTAGGATTTGAAAATATTACAGAATTTGTATTAATTTTTTAAATATTCTGGGTATTTTGCCCCACCATTGGGGCGAGACACATTTTTAGATGGGGCAAATCTTGTGGCTGCAACTTTTCTTACATTTTCAGCCACTCTTCAAGAAATTTCCAGGATACATTTGTCTGAACTGGATCATATGTCATCAGGGTCCTGATTGGACCTTTTCTGCCAGAATTGCAGCCCTTTATCAGTCCAGGGCCCGGTTGTTCAAAACTAACGACGTTGTTAGTTAACGTTTTGTTAAAATTTTAAACGTTAATATCTCAAATATGCCAATATTTTTTGTTAAAAAAATGTAAGAAGCTTTTGCTCTTACATTTTTTCAACAAAAAATACCAGCGTTTTTGGTTACAAGGTTGCAAAACACTTAACGAGTTGACCTCTTAACGAGCTCGTTAGGCTAACGATGCTTTCAACAACTGGGCCCAGCAATGCAAATCTTGTGGCTGCATTACTCCTTCTTCAGTTTTCAACTGATTTTCATTAAATTTTCAAGGAATTGTTCCCATGATCTGAAACGGATATTTCATCCTGATCACAAAAGGATTTTTCAACCAGAGTTACAGCCCTTGATCCGTCTGTTGCCGGAATTCCTATGAAAGCATCATTTCAATCAATATTTAAATAATTTTCATCAAATCTTCAATGAAATGTTCTCATGAATGAAAAAAAAAGATCATATTTCATCATGGTCATGATTCTTTTCCAGAGTTATGGCCCTTTATTGTTCCACCAACTTACAACGTTTGGTCGGTACTCGAATTTCATTAACCCACATGTATAAAATCAAACAAGATATGAATTCAATAACTGCCAAATTGATCATAATGTCAAATGATTTCTGTCAGAATTATTGCCTTTGAACATCACTTGACTTGTAGCCATGACTCCTTTCAGAATAAAATTTCCTAGTTATTGACTTGTGTCCATACCTGAGGGGACATTTAGCAGTTGTGCCTTTTATTTATTTTTTTGAACCTGCATATTGTAATGGCTTGTAATATCAGAACAGCAGCTCCTAAGCAAACAGCCAAACCACTGATTAAACTGCTGCTAAAAGCAGCAGTTTAATCAGTGTCTATGCTATTTGCTATCCCGCAAGCATTTTTCAACACATTGTTAGACATAAAAGCCAGTTTGAAATTTAGAAAATTGCTCAAAGTCCACACACTACAAATATCAATAAAGAGACAAAATCTCACAAAAATTTGCCCTTCTGTGACTAGCAGAAGGGAGGCATAGGTATTCTTTTTATTGGTGTCATCTTCCTCTGCATTTTCTTTGACACAAAATTTTGTCAAGTTTTCTGGTTTATCTCTGTTTCATGACAATGGGCAGACAAGAGAGACACTGCGTTCTGTTCTTTACTTTAGGATATTCCATCTATTATTGCATTTCAGAAAGAATGTAAGAATACACAGTTCCAAGCCACACCCAGAATGTCACTTAAAATCACATGATAGCATATATCTGGCCAATGCAACGACAACATAGCACGTGACATAGTCTCACAAACAAATCACACGTGGTCAATATCAACATAAGTCCGTGATTTTACCTTACAGTTAATGAAGAGCTGTATACCTGTTTAAAGAAAGCAAACTATTACCACTTTTAATAAACTTGCCCTGCTTTGCAAGAACAGAAGGCATTGGAAATGCATGATGCGCCAACTGCCATGTGTAGGTCATGAGGAGGCTGATTCTTCGCCATAGATCGCCAACATTTAGCAGACACTTGCATTTGTCATATGTTTTCCCGCCATCTTTGTGTAAGCTTGTGAGACGTAGTAACTGTAACTAAGCAGGCGGAGCTTAGCGGCTATTCTCGGAACTGTGTATTGCATTCTGTTATATAATTTATTGCATAAAAGCATAAGATTCCCATTGTGTTTTTAAGAACTTTCTGTGAGTGTCTCACTTGATTTTATCAAATCACTCAAAAAAAATTATCAGAATTACTGATTGCATGTATGCCTTTCTTTTAAACTTCAGTAAAAGATTCCTGCAAAAGGCAGTGTTCTGGTGAAGATGACCATTTTCAGAAGATCAGTGAGGTTCGGGAAACTGTTCACAGAAAACGCATGCAAGAAAAGGGCATCAGCTATTCAGAGCCTTCCAAGGTAAAACTAGTCTCAACACTGCTTTGCTAAATTGCTATATATTATAATGAGTTTATTCTCATTTGCAGTCAACTCTCAATATCTCGAAGTCAAACTTCAGCCCAAACTACTGATATCTCAAAGTAAATTTTCTGGTACCAGAAAATTTACTTTGAGATATCAGTAGTTTGAGATAACAGGAGTTGAAATGTAAATAAAAGTAGGAAATAAATTCTTTGATTTAAGAAGATATTTTGAGATATCAATGTTCGAAATATCGGGAGTTGACTGTAGTTACAATTAATTTAACTCAGTGGGACCTGGCATGTAAGTCAATTAACCAATTTTTATGTTCTCTTATGGACTCTTCTGTCTTTATCAGTTGAATGAAGCCATCTGATCAGGGATATCTAGTTATGTCCCGCCACCATGGGGGGTGGGGTGGTGGGGGGACATATTGCTTTTGGTGTGGATCCTGTCGGCGTCTGCGTAGGCATCAGCATTGGTGTAGCTTCTTGTCTGCACTCTTATCTCCTGAAGGGATGCATGGATTTTGATCAAACTGACACAGATACATTACTGGGAGAATGGGGAGGGGGGAAAATGATTAGATTTTTTTGGTGACCTTGACCTTATTTTCAAGGTCACAGGAGGTCAAAGAAGGATGAAAAATAGCTTGTCTGCACCATATCTCCCGAAGGAAATAATGGAATTTTACCAAACTGGCACAGATATATCACTGGGAGATGGCAAAGAACTGATTAGATTTTGGTGACCTTTACCCCATTTTTAAGGTCACAGGAAGTCAAAGAAGGTTGAAAAATGCCTTGTCTGCACCATATCTCCTGAATGGATGGATGAATTTGAACCAAACTTGCACAGATATATCACTTGGAGATGGCATAGAAGTTATTAGATTTTAGTGACCTTGACCCCATTTTCAAGGTCACAGGCCATCAAAGGGTGTTGACAAATGCCTTGTCTGCACCATATTTCCTGAATGGATGGATGGATTTGAACCAAACTGTCACAGATACATCACTGGGAGATGGAAAAAAGTGATTAAATTTTGGTGACCTTGACCCTTTTTTAAGGTCACAGGAGGTCTGAACTTGACAGCTTTTAGGGAAAATGATACTGCTGGGAAAGTGCAGGTGGGGGGACATCTGTTTTTGTCAAAAAACATTTCTAGTTTAGTTTATTTTTATCATTTTTACAAGCTTTTGAAAAAATGGATGTACCAGGGGCAGTATTATGTCATGGTGCTATCCGTCCAGCCATCTGACCTACAGCTGGTACATAAACATTTTTGTGCACCTTATAGCTCAGTAACCATTTGGGGTATCTTCAGGAAATTTTATACGAATATGTTTTAGGTCAGGGCAAAGAATGGTTCTCTCAATTTCAAAGCATTGTGTATGAAGTGCTGACAATGCGTTTCGTATAAAATTGGTTGCTCTTCCCTACTTAATTTGGGAGTTATGTCTCTTTGATTTGTTTTAGGCTATTTTTGTGACTTATCTTGTGCATGCCGTAACTTGTTAACAGTCTGGAATATTTTGATGAAACTTTATAGCAATGTGCATGATCTCAAGATAGTGTGTCGCATAAGAATGGTTGATCCCCCTTACTTGATTTTGGAATAACTTCCCTTAGATAAGTTTTTTAGGCTATTCTCATTTATTCCCTTTGAAATATTTTAATGAAACTGTTACTTTAACTGTAGAAATGGGTCTAATATTATATTAAATGGGGCAATGTATTGTGAGCAAGAACCACAACTCTGGCTTACTTGCTTCTTGAATAATCTGCCCTTGCATAAATTTCCCATTCCCACTGTTACTTTATAACCATTTGAAATATTTTAAGAAATGTATAGCCTAAAGGGAAGGTATTTGGACCCTGAATGTTAGCTCTGAATTATTAAGTTTATGAATTATTATATCCTTTGTTTGACTTTGGCATTTCTCAACTTCTGAGCCGCTTCACACTGGAAACTGATTATTGGTATACTAATAGTATTTGATGTGTTCAATGTGTTAATGGTTTAATGTGCATCATTAGTTACAGAGTTGTTGTTTGTCTGCCTGTCCATCCTTCTATAAACAATTTTGTTCATTCTGTAACTCCTTAACTGTTTGAAATCTTTTTATGAAACTTTTTAGAAATGTGTATATAATATTGAGGTGGTGTAAGATGAGACAATACAACTACTTTGGCTTGCTAACTTTTGTAATTAACTGCCCTTGCATAAATTTCCTGCACACTCCATGATGCTTAAACGAGCATATTATGCACCACTTGGGAAGCTCTTGTTGTTTTAAGGAGAAACACCCATTTGCCTTATATAGATCGCGTAGACCTTATTAGATGCAGGATTTTGCAACATCTAAGCTGGGTCTGCACTGTTGCCAAGGTTCCCTTTTTATGGAACATTAGACATAAATGGGTTACTCATATGATTTTGCTTTTATTCAGTGGCGAATGCCATGTCATAAAAGTTGTTTGGTCACAGGTTACATAACACTTAGTTACTGGCAAATTCTTTCCTTTAACCCTACTGCACTCAGAACGGCCAAAACTCCATAGAGTTTTGGCCGTTCTGAGTGCAATAGGGTTAAGAGTAGACCCCTTTTTGTCTCTCTTCGAAAAATAAAGTGGTATAGATGCTGTACATGAAAAAATTACATCTTTATTGCACCTGCTTTAGCAAGGTGCTATATAGGAGTTCACTTTTCTGTCCATCAGTCATTCTGTTTGTCCATCCATCCGTCAATCAACAATTACGTTGACCCTAGTGTTTAAGTCCAACTTGCAAACAATAATACCTACAATCATCAAACCTGGCATGAAGCTTCTTCTTAGGATATTCTCGAGGGCTGTTGCTCTTATTTTTATCCTTGACCTATATTTCATACTCTGCTGACTTCGTAAAATTTTATATTCAAACTTACATCGACCCCAGCATCTACCGGAGCGTTTTTGTCCCTTTCACACAAACTATAATACCTACAATCATCAAACCTCGCATAGAGCTTCTTCTTAGAATGTTCTCAAGGGCTGTTGGTCTTATTTTTACCCTTGAGCTATATTTCATGCTCTGCTGACCTGGTAAAATTTTATAATCAAAATTATGTCAACCCTAGTGTTTAAGTCCATTTCTCACAAACTATGATACCTAGAATCATGAAGCCTGGCGTCAAGTTTCTTCTTAGAATATTCTTAAGGGCTGTTGCAATTAATTTTACCCTTGACATAAATTTTGTTGTCTGCTGACTTTGTAAAATTTTACATCCAAAAGTGTGTCGACCCTAGCATTTTTAAAAGTCCAACAGTTATCACACCTGGCATCAAGTTTCTTCTTAGAATGTTTATGAGTGATGTTGCAGTTATTCCTACCCTTAACCTATATTTCACGCTCTACTGACTTTGTAAAATTTTACATCCAAATTTGTGTTGACCCTAGCATTTTAGTCCATTTTTCTTACACTTTTCTTTTAACAATAGTCTTTACTACTTTGGAAGCTCAAGGCAGGTGGGGCATATTATTGTGTGGAATTCTTGTCTGTGGAAATGATATCAAGTTTTAAGGTGATGAATCCATTGAAAACAGTCATATGATAAACAGAATCTCAAGGTCATTTCATTTGAAATGACCTCTTAAATAAACTGACCTTTCTTGTCAGATCCTCTAACTTAAGAAGCATTTAATTTGAAATTTCATATTTCATTATAGCATCAGCAAGAACAAGACGAGGAAATGTGGCGACAGCTTCAGAACTTACGTTTAGATCAGGCAGAAACCATAGCAACAGATTCTCAGGTATTCTTTAATTTCCCTAAATACTGAACGCCTTTGATAACTAATTACTGTAATTGTCCTAAAATTTGAACTTGGACTTTACATTCAGAGGATGTTTTAAGGTGAATGGAAACACTTTCAGGGGAAACAACTGCTATTTTGGTTTTTGAATCCCTTTTCAATTGGGGTCAGCTCTCTGAAAGGAAAGAATTTGCTTTTCTTTCTGTAGGTATCTTTTTATATCCCTTCAAAAAAATATCTCTTGAATGCCATTGAAAATATGTTTTTTACAAAAGTTGATCTGATGACTTTGTTTTTCACAATAACATCAGATAACATGATGCAATAATTAACTTTTTTTGGTATAGCAGAATGACAAATTACAAATAACAACAGGGTTCTTATATTGCCCCACTGAATAAAAGACTTCAAACAATCATCGTTTCATTGTAAAACATCCTTTTAACTGCCAAAAGAACAGCTGACTTTTCTGCAATGGATCTATGCATTTGTCAAAGATATTTGATTAGTCCAGATTATGTCAGCAAAAACAGAAGATTCCCATGGTAGGTTTAAGTAATATCATAGTCATCCTAAATATGAGCTGTAACACCAAAAAAACATCAAAGTGGTTGTGCACCCATCACAGACTCAGATCAGCCTGGGCATCTGCCCAGTCTGATCAGACCTCCTGTCTATATGGAGGTAGCTTAGACCCGTAGCTACCATTTAAGCATTAGCGAGAATCTGATCTGACTGGACGGATGCCCAGGCTGATCCGAGTCTGCGCTTGGTGCACAACCACTTTGTTGGTTTTCTCGTGTCACAGCTCATATTATGATAGAAGTGCCTAAGGAGATAGAGCAGATTTAGGTCTAGTCTAGTCTATCCCATAACCTTGCAAGGTCATTAGGGCACCACAGATGACTTTAATACAATCCTTTTTCACCTAGTCCTGTTTTCTGCTGCCTTAGTTGAATTACGACTGTCCGTCATAGTGTTTCTTGGGCAAAAATTAACCTGATGGACCCCATATTTGTTAACACTGGACCCCATATTTGTTAACACTTTAAGCACCAGTGACGAAAATAGCATAATTTGCAAACAGTGTAGATGCTAATGAGGTGGCTCATGATGAGCCGCCTCATCTAGATCTACACTGTTTGCCCTCTAGTCTTTGAATTCTCAATATGAAATGTCTTGGACAAGGCATTTATTAAATTTTTGCAGACGTAAATTTTGACGTCTGCTTTTTGGTCCTTTAAGAGTTAAAGCCATGTATGTTGACCACAGCTGAATTCCATGATAATTATATGGCTCACCTTGGTCATGGACTTATAAGTTCTTCCACCCTAGCTGTTGACTTCTTTTCAGAAGACTTCCACCATGTGATGTTGTCTTAACACCACTTCTAATTAACCTATATGGTTTGGACTTTATCAAGCATCTGCACTGCTCTTTCCATCTGTGAATATGTGACAGCAGAGGCAGTGAAATCAATTTGGTCCCAAGGTTATAAAGCTTTCTTCATGCTCAACTCAGTTGAGCATGAAATTTTACTGGCTAATAAATAGCAAATTACTGATAAGTACATGTACCATTGTTTTCTTGTTCAGTTTAGCTGAGTATGAAATTTTCTCTGCTTATGAATATGAAAATGCCAACATTAGTTGGCATTTTCATATTTGTCAGCAGAGAAAACTTCATGCTCAGCTGAGTTGAGCACGAAAAAAGTTTATGACCTTGGGGCTTGGTCCCATGTATCCCTGGATTAGGGTTATTACAGTACTGTATTTACCGGTAATCTATTACATGCAGGAACTTTTCCTTTCCAAAGCAATTCCAAAGATCTAGATCTGTCTTACGAAGACAGATCTAGATTTTGGGGATTTTTTTGGGAAGGGGGAAAACCCATCTTATAGTAGAATTACACAATCCCAGCTTATAGCCAAATATACATGGTAAATGCACCACTGGAGATCAGAAAAGGGACTGCTATTGGAACGTTCTTGTCCTGACCAGTTTGTATTTTTTTTTTTGGAAGTTCTAATGTATTTATGAACACAATTATAAAATTTGGATCTGCTTGACCCTTTCAAGCAGTAGTAAATTGTGGAATTTTGCTGTAAATTAACCCACATTATGTTTTACAGGTACCAAATGAGCCAGTTGTTTTCAGTGATTTCCATGGTGATAGTTGCTATGGTAGCAGCAGTCCTCCAAGGTCACCTGATGCTTACAGAGGTATATATCTAGCTGCATACATGAAATTAGTTCCTTTCTGAAGTACATGTATTACTTTGGTTGAGCTGTGTGAGTCGAATAGGTGGCTTAATGTATCTGCTAGCAGCAAAGACTGTACGCAGTAACCCTGATGTCATAGTGGATGTTCAGATTCTGTGTCAGTGTTAGTGTTCATGCCCTTGTCCATGTCTGTAATAGAGGATCTTACATGAGTGATCATGTATTATTGAATTTATTAAACGAGTTGGGGAAAAAGATAAGATGCGAGGCTCTGCCGAGCATCTTATTGCTTTCACCAACGAGTTTAATAAATTCAATCATACAGGAGCACGAAATCAAGATTCTGTTTATCAAATGACATTAAAATTGCGTTTTATTAGCAAATTTTGTACTAAAACGTCACGATTTCGCCATTAGAAAACGTGACGTTTTATGAACGTCAATGCATAACGTTACGACGAATTTGCATATTTAATCCACTAGTGGATTATCGTTTTTAATGCATGGCTTTATTACACTCTTAGATGTGACGTCATATGATAAATAACTTTAATGTATGTTAACTGAAGGTGTTTAGCTCTGTTTCTCACAGAGTATTACTATGAGCTAAATATTGAAATGTGGTACACACATCAGGGCATGATCACATGAATCATTTGCGACCATGACTTGAAATGGTCAACTGACTGAAAATTTTAGGTTAATGTACGTTGAACAACTGTGTTTAGATCAGTTTCACATTAGTTATAAGGGCTAGAGTCATGATACTTAGCCAGCACTTGTATCTGAAAAGTCCTTTCTGTTTCTGTCAACAATGTATGGGTCATAAGGAATCTGAAGAGGGGCCAGTAAGGACTCATCAAACTGTATAGATGCTCAGTTTTCCCCTTGAGCATCAAATATGTATTGATCTAGACCAGCTCTTTGCCAGAAAATACCTAGAACCAAGTTTCGATTTTTAAATTAGAAACTTTGTTTCTGAAATAATTTTAGGTCTAGAGCTGGACTATGTATTGATCTTGAGACAACTGTGTAGTGAAAAGCAAAATTTGTCAGCCTGCACGGCTGTGCTTGCAATTATTACCATGGAAATTTTAAGTACATGTATCGGGACATTTTAGGACAATAACAGTAATAAATTTAGGTGTCCCAATTTTTTAGATCTCTTAAGGTACTTCCAGGCACCATGATGTTTTATTTTCTGGTTCATTATACATGTCTTTTCATTGCAGCAGAAATTACTTGCCTTGCATATGAGAATGAGGCTTCAGGAAGTGATGTGGAAGCCACAGGAAGTGATGTCACAGAAGTTAACCCAGTTGATCAAGTTCTTAGTTCATGTATGGCAGAATTTATGGCAGTTACAGATTGTGAAGATTCCTGTATAGCCAGACACTACGTTCAAAAAGCACTTCAGGATGTTAATTTAGCAATAACTTTTTATTACGAAGACATGTGACATTGTTCCTCAGTATTGGAACTCTTTATTTCATCTTTGAAGTGCCAAAAATCAGATACAAAATTTACATCTGCTTTCACATAATGTTTCATCCAAGCTATATCATGTTGGGAATTCAAAGACTAAAGGGCAAACAGGGTAGATCCAGATGAGGGGGCTCATTTTAAGTGGCACACTGTTTGAAAAATCAACTCTTTTCATTTTGGGCATGTTTAGAAAAATGCAAAATTTAATATATACTAACAATGAAGACCAAGCTTCTTGTATACATCATTGGTCATAGTCATATCAGGGAATTTCTGTTTACCATATTGTTTCTACAAGAATCAGAGTTTGTTGTTGTAAAGATCAGATTTTCCTAAGCCAACAGAGGCTCACCTGACTCGGCCTTTTTCACAGTTTTGGGTTGCCAAGGTCCATTTGATGATATTTAAAGGAGCCACTACTGCATGTTATTGTGTTTTGAAGGTAACTGAAAAGCAGCAATATAGAATGCTCCCAGAATATACCACTGATGAAACATCCCAAGCAAGGGTCAAGCAACATCAAGCCACTTATTAATTACTGTCAGTTGCAAAGATTATGATATATCAAACTTGTGTATCCACCGCTGTAATAAAAATTGTATGATTTGCATGTTCTTGTTTTGAAAAATACATGTACAGTGGACCCTTTTTACAAAGATGGCATTTGTTCCCAAACATTTTGATGTTAAACTGAATTTGCTGTTATTAAGAATGGATGTTTAGAACAATAAATCGTTCCTGTGCATATCAGAATGACGTTATAAAGAATTTTGCTGTTGTACATGAGTGCCGTTATAAAGAGGGTTGACTATACACGGTATGTCACAAGTCTCACAAAACTCCCTTAGCTCAAGGACCTGATAAATTTGTTACGGTTATTTCTTGTCTAGCCTCTAACAGCAAATGAAAACAGAAGGCTCTCAGGCAGCTTGCAGTATCACTGACTTCTGAAAATTTGGACAGTATATCATTGCAAGATGTTACTTAACCCATTCCATTCGGGATACCCCTTTAGGGTTATCTGCGCAAACAGTTTGGATCCAGATCAGGCCCCACGTTTGTGGGGCCTGATCTGGATCCAAACTGTTTGCTGTCTAGACATCATTTCTACAAGAGTTGGTTAGACTAATATTGTCAAAATATTCTTGGTTTTTTATGCAGACGACAATTTCAGCAGACGACAAAAAATACCCAGAAGTCAATGGGTTAAGTAACAGTCCCTACCAGGCACATAGTATTATAATCACGTCGCGATGTTGCATTGATGTAAAAACCATGTTGTTACCATGTCATTTGTCTGCTGTGTTATGACTTCTTTTCTGCCATCTCTGGCTGAACAGTTCACTAGAACCAGAATTTGTAGGCTGTTCCCTCAAGGTTACATTCCATTATAGATTCATCCCTTCAGTCATATGGCAAGAAAGATTAATCAAGAGCACGACACACATAAACACTTTAAGTGCCAAAAATGATTTTGAAAAGAGCATAGGTCCAGATGAGGCCGCTCATAATGAATCTGGATCTACACTGCCCCCTCTATATATGTATTCTCTATATTTTGGACAAACATTTTTTAAATTTTGCATACTGTACATCAATTTTGTCATCTGCTTTTTTGACTCTATAAGGGTTAGTACGAGGGAACAAGTAGGTCTTAGATATGTCAATACATGTGGTTTCCAAGTTGTTTGCCTACTGGGAATTCTGGTGGATAAAGTGGGGCCTCATTTAGTGTTACCATAATTATTCGTTTATAAGACAGGTGTATGGCGGGGCAGGGCTTCCCCACCAAAACAATCCCAAAAATCTAGATCTACCTTAAACAAGAGGGCCATGATGGCCCTGGATCGCTCACCTGAGTATCCTGTGAACTTAACCTCAGAGACATCCATATGACTGACAGAGTTTCACAAAGATTTAATGGAAAATGAACCCTTTATTGTGTACCTAAGGTTTTTATAAGATTTAACCTAATGACCTAGATTTTGACCCTACATGACCCAGTTCCAAACCTGGTCTAGATTTCTTAGATATGAACATTCTGGCAAAGTTATCAAAACTGTGCCTTCTAGAGTGTGCACAATGTTTTTCTAAGGTTTAACCTAGTGACCTACTTTTTGACCCAACATGACCAAGTTGCACCCTTGGTCCAGATTCGTTGGAGACAAACAAAAAATTACATTCTGACAAAGTGTCCTGAAGATTAGAACAAAACTGTGTCCTCAAAAGCGTTCACACTGTTTTTCTAAGAACTGACCTAGTGACCTAGTTTTTGACCTGACATGGCCCAGTTTCAGATCTGGTATAAATTTCATGAAAGAAAACATTCTGACAATGTTTCACATAGATAGGATCATAACTGTGCCCTCTAGAGTGTACATGAGGTTTTTCTAATATTTGGCCTAGTGACCTAGTTTTTGACCCCACAAGACTCAGATTCAAATTTGGCCTAGATTTTATATAAATAAACCTTCTGACAAAGTTTCATGAAGATTGGATCATAACTGTGCCCTCTACAGTGTGCACAAGGTTTTTCTAAGATTTGATCCAGTGACCTAGTTTTTGACCCCACATGACCCAGTTTCAAAGATGGTCTAGATTTCATTAAGATAAACATTCTGACAAAGTTTCATGATGATTGGATGATAACTGTGCCCTCTGTGTCATTCTAAGATTTATTTCTATTTTTAGATCTGGCGGCCATTTTGTTCAGCGGAGCGGAACCGTTTGAGCAATTTTTGTTCAGAGCCATGAGTAAAACATTTCTGTGAAATTTTTTTGAAATCAAGCCATTGGCTTTAGAAACGATGATGTTTAAAGCTTTTTTCTATTTTTAGCTCTGGTGGCCATATTGTTCAGCTGGGCAGAACCGTTTGAGCAATTTTGGTAGAAGGTCTCCTAAGAAACATTTCTGTGAAATTATTTCAAAATCGGCCCAGCAGTTTTGGAGGAGAAGTCGTTTAAAGGTTTTTCTATTTTTAGCTCCGGCGGCCATATTGTTCAGCGGAGCGAAACCGTTCGGAGCAATTTTGGTAGAGGGTCTCCTAAAGAACATTTCTGTGAAATTATTTTAAAATCGGCCCAGCAGTTTTGGAGGAGAAGTCGTTTAAAGGTTTTTCTATTTTTAGCTCTGGTGGCCATATTGTTCAGCGGAGCGGAACCGTTTGAGCAATTTTGGTAGAGGGTCACCTAGAGCAGTTTCGGTTTGTCAACTCGAGTGACTTGAGTAACTAGAGTTACTGACCGAACAACACGAGTAACCGCAATACGCATGCGCAGTACTGCGCACATATTCGTATTTACTCCACTACCGTAATCCCCACCTTACCTCGGGTAGCCTGGATTAAAGATGGCGGAAAGTGAACTTCCGCTGTAAAAGAAGCCAATTCTTTGGTTTTGCCCTCATAATGACACACATTGTCACGCCACTGATTTTCCCTTTTCTGTTAAATAATAGTGAGAATGGGATAAGAATGTTCATCATACTGATGATTTTATTATTCTGCTTGTGCTTTTGCCATATTCAGCAGGGTTTACAGTGGGGCCAGTAACGACTTCAGAATTGTAATTTCCCATTACAATTTAAAAATTCTTGTGAGTCCTGACTCTTGTGAATATTAAACACCCGAGTTTTAAAGGAAAATTGCGAGAATAGGACTCTGGACTTAAAGGTAAAAAGATCGATGGTCGTCGCCATTTTGTTCTTTACTCGAAGTGTTCGGCACGACAGTACTCGAGTACCTTTGTACGCATGCGCCAAATTTCAACCCGAGTAACACGAGTTGTCAACTCGAAAATGCTCCTAAGGAACATTTCTGTGAAATTATTTCAAAATCTGCCCAGCAGTTTTGGAGAAGTTGTTTAAAGGTTTTTCTATTTTTAGCTCTGGCGGCCATATTGTTCAGCGAAGCGGAACCGTTTGAGCAATTTTGGTAGAGGGTCTCCTAAGGAACATTTCTGTGAAATTATTTCAAAATCGGCCCAGCAGTTTTGGAGGAGAAGTCGTTTAAAGGTTTTTCTATTTTTAGCTCTGGCGGCCATATTGTTCAGCGGAGCGGAACCATTTGAGCAATTTTGGTAGAGAGTCCCCCAAGGAACATTTCTGTGAAATTATTTTGAAATCTGGCTGACAGTTTTGGAGAAGAAGTCGTTTAAAGCAAAAGTTGACACCGGACGACGGACAAAGACCGATCACAATAACTCACCTTGAGCACTTTGTGCTCAGGTGAGCTAAAAAGGGGTGCAGATTTTGGGGATTGTGTTGGAAAGATAAAACCTACCTATGGCAGAATTACACTAGATTTGGGGTATTTGAGGGGTGTATTACCCCATCTACAGCCTAATTTCTGTGGTACTCATTATAACATTATTTTAGATGTAACGCTACCATATGGCCCCATAATGCTGTGAAGTTATAATACCATGAAGTAATAAATAGATAGTAGTGAACATTGATAGGAAATAAAAGACAACAAATTCAATGTTTCGTTCAACAATGTCATTTATTCCATTGAATGATGCACTTAGAAAATTGAATGACTGGAAAACTACAATGAAACCATTCATACCCCACCCACACTCTTACCATGATAACTTGATAGACTGGTTCTCCTTGAAAATTGATTAAGCCATGATGCAGTAGCAATGCTCTGTGCTATTAATGAAAGCAGGACCAAAAATAATTTTTGCAATTTGCTGACTGCTTTACAAGTCAGTCCTCCATGTTTTGCATACAGCATACAGAACAGCCTTGTGCACCACAGCTCAATTCAGAAACCAGTCTACCACTAAACACATGAAAATGTTGAAACTGTACAAACAAGTTATATCATCAATTGTGAAAAAATAATCTTTTTACACAATAAAAACATTGAACCATACCCCCTTCTTATGGACAAGAAGAAATAACAGGAAAATTAATAATTAATGTTAAATTTTGGCTTGGCAACCGTTAACTGGTCTTCTTCCATCAGTCACCAAATGGTTGCCTAGCAACTCATGAATTGTTTCCTAGTAACAGTTGTTAAGAAAAGAATTTCTGAGCAAAGGAAAGTAACTCAAAAACCAGGTGCAAAATGGATAGCTGCAAATGCAATGATTTGTGAAGGCTAAAAGAAACATCAAGAAAATACCAATTCAAAGAAGAAAATGTCTTTTTCCTTGATGCTCGATAAAAGTTATTGCACACAAGGGCAGATAATTTCTTCAAAAAGTAAAGGGCATGATTTATGCCAGGTAGATAAGTTGCCAACATCAATAAAATGTAAACAATATATACAGTAACTTACAAAAACTGCAAAATGCATAAAATTTGTAAAACACCTTACTTGTAAAAAATACATTTAACACTAAAAATATCAATATCAATAAAAAAAAGAAAACAAGTGCTGGCTTTAAAAAAATCCAATAAGGTTATAGATTTAATATAAGATTATATCATATAGATTTGGATTTAAATTTCATTAGGAATATTATGTCTACAAAATGCTAATTCAGGTGCTTATAAAGATGTACTTTCATAATTTTCAGCTAGAGTTTTTCTTGTTCTTTTCGCTTAATTTTCAAAAAAAAAAATCTCATCCTTTTGCTAAATTCTCAAGAAAAAAAAAAAAAGGTAGTGTTTAATAATTGTTTTTAGTATTTAAGATGCAACAGGAATTCAAGCATTTGCATGATTTTGGATATCAAATCTGTACAAATTTAAAGACCTTATTAAATTTGGACAACAAGACATTTGAAATTAAATTTTAAATTACCACTTAAATTTGCCTTGATTCATGTTATCTCTTTCTTTATCCTGAACACTTCACTATTTCAATCTTATGTTGGTTCATCCTCACCACCATGACTTCCTATTTTACTTAATATGATTAAGTAGTTAATCCTGTTATAACCTTATTTTGCTAAATATAATGAAAGTACAGGCTTGTATTAGGCCATCACTGAGTTTTCAGCTACCACATGATTAAATGTTGATAAACATTACATTCAAAACTTTTATCTAGTTTTGTTGTAATTCATGAAGGCCCTTGGAAGACGAAACCAAATCAGCAGTTTTGTGCCCGATTTTCTATTGCATAATGGCTACATATTACAATATGGATTTAAAAAAAAAATATTTTTTTTTCTTTCTTACTCTGAAGTTGTTTCTATGCGATTACATTTTATTTTACAAACAGATGACTTGAAAATGCACCATATATTTGTAAACAGGTGGAAATGATCTGATATAGTTCACTTGTTTTTTTTTTTATGATTTTTTTTTCCAGATTTATAACTGGAAACACATTGTATGTCAACTTTATTCTGGGAAATACAAACTTATGCTGCTGCTCTGTGAAAGTAAGAATTGCTAATGTCACATACACAGAGATGACTATGAATTTTTTTTCAACTATTACCAACTTTGGCTACTTTCATGGAAAAGTAAAACTGATTACTCAGTATGTCAGAAAGTTAATTTACAAAACTGCAAAAATACCCAAACACAAACCATGTCAGCTTCTAAAAAACATGCTAGCTCCCGGAATATTTTTATACATATTTTATCCAATCAATGTAGCAAATTTTGTATGAAGTTCAAACTTTGAAATTTTCTTCAGTCTCCCTGTTTGGTCAATATATGGTACATGTTCGATTGTTGATGCTTAGTTGACGTTTTTACATCTGAGTATATCAAGTTAAAGAGTTTTAAAAATGAATTTATCACAGTTTATTTTTAGTTCAAACTACAAAGGTTACATGGGATATATAGGGGAGGTAACTTTGTGTTCCTAATCTAATTTTTTTACATAGCACCTTTTGAGTTTGATTTCAAAGCAGATATATAGAAGCCTATGATAGTTACAGGTCAGGTTATGCAGTCTATATGGCATTTTTTGTGTCACCATGACAATTAAAAGAGCAGCATTAACTGTTTTTCACTTTAGCCTAATAATAGTGATTAAAAATATATTAATATTCGAGTCTAAACAACATCAACAGTCTTAACAAAAAATTCCACCTTTTGGTGCATATATAAAAAATAATGATTAAAATTTACAGATTAATATATTTTTTTGCTAGTCTATTAAAACCTATCAACATGTATATATTAAATCTACTCTTTAATATGTATCTATGGAAACAAAAACTTCAGCTAAAGTGCAAAAACAGTGATGCTACAAAAGTAATTTTCATGGCAATATTTTCTTTTATTGTTAGATATTGTTCACAAAACCAAATAAGAACCATTAGATGTATGCAAGTAATCCAAAAGCTAACCATTTTATAGTGGTCACTCAAATATACATTTATGTCCACATAACATATACAGCTTTTTTGGTCTAACAACATTTTTACAGGAAACACAAAGTGGCAAGACAAAATACAGACTCTAGCTATAGGACAGAAATAAGAGACTAAGGCCATAGTTATTCTAATAATAGCTCTAAGAAACTGCTTACTCCTTTTTTTTCCAGCCATGAGTTCAGCCTTGCTATGAGAGAAGGTTCCTTATGACCTTACAACAATTGCTGTGAAGTACCTTTATTATAGTGTAGCTCAGCTAAGGGGAAATACATATTTTTCACATATTCGATGAAAATGTATTACAGAGCTCTAGATAAGAGGGAGTATTTGATGATAATTTGATGATAATCAAGGATAATTTTTCTTATTTCTCATCGAAACCATATGTTGTGACCCCTTATCTGAACCGTCTCAGCGAGACGGTTCAGATGAGGGGTCACAACATAGGGTTTTATGCAGAATCAACAAAAATTATCCCTAATTATCATCAAATACTCCCTCTTATCTAGAGCCTTGGACTATTGATCTTAAAGCTATTTACTGGCACATCCATGAGCAGCTATTAGAATGCCTATGGTAACAATTAACATGACAGCTTTATCAAAAACAGTTTTAATGTTGTACTTTGATGTTACTGGCTTTTGTGTCCTACAGTTGGTTTTCTTAAATAACTGACTGATTGAAGCTGGCAACTTGATGACTTTATGCATCCAGTACACAGTACATGAATTGAAAACAAAATGTGTCAGTGAAGTTTGGTTCACCAATGTAGATACATTTTCAACACAATGTGCCAAATGGGTCAAACATTTTCTGTTGTTTCCCTATTTTTTTTTCTTAAGATGAAGGGAACTGAAGAATTTGCTCCCTTTTTGAAATGTGAAGCAACCCCGTGATGACACAGAAGCTGTTACCCTTTGTAAAAATGGCAGAAAAATAGATGTTTTTCCATTCATCTTTACTTCCAAACTCTGATAACAGTATTTGATAAAACTGTCACATAGCAGAGCTCAAGCTAGCCAACATTTTGGGGATAATTTTTTTTTTAAACAATTCATTGCAGAGCTGCTTTAGAATCACCAAGTATGCTGAAGAGAAATTTTCATGCCCAATATGTTGGCTATTTTGATGCTCTGATTTAGTACTGACCTTCTCAATGCATTAGAATATGAATACTACATCTGATAAATGCTTGAAGATTCAATAAAGCACCACAGAAAAATGACCAACTATATTACGTCCCTGATTCAAGAACACTCATGGTCATACAAATTCCATCAAACATCATGCAGGGCTATATGTGCTTCTCATATCATGTGATCACATAAACCAATCAGAAGACAATCATAGTCATGTGATCAAATGAACCAATCAGAAGAGCCTCATCATATCATGTGATCATATTAACCTATTAGATGAGACTCATATGACCTCAAAAGACACCAGTCAGTGAAATCAAATAAGCATAATGACTGGGGTCATATGGATCTTTAGAGAACACTTATGGATGAAAATACAGCTATTTTAAACCAAAAGACAGATATTCTGACCATTAAAGAAGCGAGTTAGTAAAACATTTCTTTGAAAACTCGAAAGCCAAAGAAAGCTTATCAACTGCAGGTCTTCAAAGGACCTAGAACTTGGCAATGTGTACCTCTGGTTGTGCAAAGGCAACTGCACACAAGAAGTACTTGTGTTTGAAAAACCACCGTATTTACTGACAATTCAGACAACTGGTTTCTGTAAATTTGAACAAACCCAGCAGTCAGACCTATTCGAAGAGTGATCTATAAAACTGAAAGCAAACAGTCCAGACCTTGATCAGACTGCTCTTTTAGAGCAGTCTGATCTAAGTCTACTCTGATTGCTTAGGTATCTTTAAATATCAGTTAAATATGGCAGTCTTAAGTTACAGTCCAGCTGCATGGGTACATGCTGTCATCTTAAGCCAAAAACTAACCATGGCTTTCATGTCAGCATCAGCTCCGAATGGGTAGGAATGAGCTCACAATGACATCAGCCATGATTAAGTCCATGACCTCACAGTGACATCACACAAGCTGGTACCATATGCATATTACAGTATGTAAAGATTTCATCTCATAAAATTTTGACCCATATGTGGCTCTAAGGATGAGCCACATGTGAAAAGATCCCTCAGAACATGTGCAATCAGTCATGACTCAGATCAGCCTGAGCATCAGCATTGACTCATGAGGCACCAGTGTTCTCAAAAGAGTCACTTTTTGCCTGTACCCATTGTTTGTTCTTACCAACAGCAAAGACAACCGGACACCATGAATGGTGAGAAGAATGAAATATGCACATGTCCTAAAGGCATTGTTTTTTTTTCGTGTGGCAATAAAAATGCATCTTTACTAAAAAGAATCCTATGCAAGTCCCTATACAATTCTCTAAAAGCAACATTAGGTTATACTTGGCGAGTAGCTGAGTATGATAATCATCTTTGTTCATGTACTCACATATATCAAACTCCATGATTATGCTTTCCTGAGTCACCTAAACTGTCTAGTCATATTTGTGCAAAAACAACAGCCTACTGCGAAGAACTGTCTTAGAATGCACAGGAAATGTCACTTTAATTACACCTGAAGTAAATTCTGTACCGACACAAAAACACCTCTTTGCAGGCTAGTAATTTTACAGCTATTTGGACGTAAGTACATGCAAATGAATAGCTCCTATGGTTTTAAAATTTAGACTATATTGTGTAGATGGCTTTTAAAGAAATTCTATGACTTGATCATGGGGCCAGCTGTAGAAAGGAAGTAAATCTAGCCAAGGGATGCAATATAAGATTGCCCTTTGCACAAAGGATATTATTTGCTTAAGGTATCAAGTTAAATGTTTGGATGGCCTGCCAGAGCAAACTCTGTCCTACAGAGTAGCCCTATCAGGGTCTGCACAAAAAGACATTCTGGAAATGACAGACACTTGATGCTTCAACAAAGCATAATCACACAAGAGATTTACTGACACTATTTGTTCCCATAGAAAAATGTGACAAAGACTTAGTACAAAATGGATGACGATGGTTGCAAAAAATATGTACCACACCAGGATGAGTATGTACAGTTGTGATGACTCTTAGCCCCAAGTTTATGAAATATTTCAATTGTCTTAGCACTCACAATAAGCCAAAATTTCTAGGCTGCAAATTTTAATCTTTTTACTTTCCTCCAAAAATTCAGGCAATACACATTGTTCAAATGAAATCATATCGACAATGATGCACAAAAACATACACAACTTGAAAAACATGGCATATCTATGTTGAAGCAACAGCTTTGTTAAACCCATGATTCAGTGTTGTGTGCTGAATGGGAAAATGTTGTCAGATCTTGTTAGAACTACCAAAAGGTATGGATTCTTTTTTAACAAATTTAAGTTTTAACTGGGCAATGCTTAAGGTACGGTGAAGTTTTGAGCATAATACTTCCTTTATTCGAAGAAGAAATAATGTTGTGGCCCCTCATTACGGTGGTTCTGTTTAGGGGCTACAACCTGTTTTTATAGAGTATGAACAGAGACTATCTCCAACATTTTCTCTGAAACCCATCTTTTTTCTGGAAGCTCAAAAGCAAATTTTCATCCTGGACCTTCTGGATTATTTAGAGTGCATTGTATCTAAGATACATTTTCTTTTGGATACGGTTTACACTACAAGTATATGTCTTTTGGTAGTCACCTACCTCTGAATAGCAGCCTATTAACACATTTCAGAATTATCTTTTGTCTCAGAAATGGCGCCTTGAGAAACTGTTAAAATGTCAGATGAATTGAATAAGTATCTTATCCTTTGCTAAATACAAAACTGTCTGCAAACTGGTCTGGTATGTCTTTTCTTCTGTTATAATTGTCTCCAATTTGAAAATCCAGTCACCGTAAGAAAAATCGGCACTCATTCAAGCAACAGCCAGAACAGACGCATTTCATTACTCAGGGATGCTTGGAAAACAAATTATAAGTACCAAGTTCTTCCACATGTGAAATGCCTGAGGCAAGGAAACATATAACTCTAAATTGCTCTAATAGACTGCTGCAAGTGGATTTCATCAAGTTTATTTATCCCAGGGTTATCAAGGGTCTCGTCAGCCCAAAAATATATCAAATGATGATTTCATGTTATACATGGCTTTTTTTCTGGTGATTATAGTTTTTTTGCATTTGATATAAAAGATACAGTTGCAACATTGAAATATTGAATTATTTTATAGTTTGGGTATAAAGTAAAACATTCAATAATGCATAGCAAAGTGTCTTAACAAAAACGTTAAAACTTGCTGTATCAACACTAGCACAAACTCTTCCTAGAAAAACAGCTGCTATAACCCATAAAATCGATGGAACAATATAAACGGTGAGAAAATTAATGTAAAATAATCAAATTGGAAAAAAAAAATCAGCTCTGTACAAAATGTACATAAAAGACATATTAAAAGAAAAAAAAAACATAAATGATAAATGATGATCTATTTACAGATGGCAAAACTGATGTCAACACACTTGCTCATTCACCCAGGCAAAGCACTATTTTTCTGATCAATTCAAAATGAGTAAAATCAACTTAAAATGGTCAAGAATGGAAGCAAAAATATAGAAAAAATCAGAGCTCTAGATAAGAGGGGTATTTGATGATAATTGAGGGATAATTTTCTTTATTTCTCAATGAAACCATATGTTGTGACCCCTCATCTGAACCATCTCGGCGAGACGGTTCAGATGAGGGGTCACAACATATGTTTTTATCCAGAATTAACAAAAATTATCCTTAATTAACACCAAATACTCCCTTTTATCTAGGGCACTGAAAATAAAAAAAGAAGTGACAGTGAAAAATCTACCATCAAGTCCAACTGTACAACAAAAATATTCACCAAGAACTTAAAGCATCTTGATTTCGTTTTTTTCCCTTTCTGACAACAAGGAGAAGTTTTATCGTCACTGTTATTTCGTTTTTGCTTAGATTTTTTGGCATCACACTAGATGTTCTGAACAGCCATCTATTCTTTTCATTCCATGTGCCCTAAACTTTGATTTAATCATAAATTCAGTAATTTAGTCAGGTCAAATATCTATGCAACTCCTGCTTACATAAAAACCTTACTCGGAGAGAAAAAACTTTTCAATTGAAGTATAAACTGGAATTTCCTAATATTAAATGATTTCTCCAAAGCAAGCTCAAAATACAGAAATAATCTTTCACTAAATAGCAGTGCCTTGTCCCTGAAAATTATAAGCTGGAAATCCCTCCAAAAATCATGGGTCAACTAAATTAACTTTCTATTTGAGTTCAATTATTTATTTTTTCTCTAGAAACCAATAGCTTAAGAACAAGGTGGTGTAACTGTGCTTTAAAACTCAGTACTGTACTTACGGTATTCTAAACAGTCAGACAAACAGTGAACCCCCGATCAGACCGAAGTAGTCTAATCAAGTTCTGCACTGATTGCAAAGTTATAAGAACCTTCCCTTTCGGACACATGAACTTATTAAAATTCAAAGATGGAGGAATTCCAATACAGAAATTACCCTATTTCTTTGGCTATAAAACAGGGGTTTCCCCTTTCTAGAATGACCCCAAATATCTAAATCTGTCTTTTGAAATTCTCCTATATCATGGGTTTTCCATTCCAAAACAATCCCAAGATCTAGATCACCTTGTGAGATGGATCTAGATTTTTGGATCTTGTAGTAAGGATCTATATTTGTGGAATTGTTTTTGAAGGGACAAACCTGTCTTATAACCGAAAAATATAGTACTGTCTAAATGTTTAGAGTAACAACAGTAATTCACATTTAAGTCCCAAGACTTCTATATTACTGGCCTTATTTGAGCGGATACATAATGTATTTTCCACATTTACTGGTTTTTTTTTTTTTGAGCCAATCAATAATTTATCTAACACGCTTTCATACACTTTCTTAACATCTATTTGATAAACTGTATATCTTAAAAGAATTAGCCATCAACACTCAATCACATGGAAATATGTATGCACCAAATGATGTTTCATACATTGTTTTTTTTTTGTTCTTTCCTTTTCATTTTTGTTTGTGTGATATTCAAATTAAAAGACTCAAACTTTTGTTCATTTGTGTGGTTTCCTTGATCCTTTTGAAGCCATGAAGATCTGTTTACCTGTTGGAGTGTTGATCCCTGGCAGTTTTGATCTGTGGCAGTTTTAACAAGCACAGTTACAGTACTATCAACAATTAACAAAAATAAACATCTATTCTACAGATGAAATCTAAACTACACTATTTACAAATTAATAGTTTTATGTCTAAAAAATAGACCATTTGCTACCTGTCTGTGAGAAGAATTCTTGCAACAATTTGTTTTTCTGCTGCATCTGCATTTATGAAAGTGGATTCAATTTCATTTTTCCAGAATCCAAACCACAATTATCTAACTGAACAGAAAACTCTTCTACTTTCTTTCAAATCTTTGCTTTTTTCTTAGGAAGAATAAATAAATGTTAATTACTTATTTATACTCTCCATTTTATTTCCTTTTGTTTCTGTATATACCTGCCTTCTTCCGTGGAAAATACAAGCAGAATTTAACTTTACATTTCTTGTGCTGATAATCATCACAACAAATGCGATGTTAATTTCTGCTTGCATTTTCCTCGTACAAGACTGGTATGCCAAAACGTAAGGAAATAAGGAGTATTAATACCTAACAGACACTCTTAGGCCATAAAATACATGTATAACAATACACATGCCATACTAACGCTCTTTAGTGGTACACCACACTATTAGCCTATACATTTCCAAATGGACTTATCCATTTTAAACGTACTCCACTTTTTGCATCAAATTTTATACGAACTACTCAATTTCTGGTTGCGATCTGAATTGGATGTACATTTGTACTTACATTTCTATGAACGAGTTACACGTGTGGAATGTTTTTCAGAAGACCAAATGCAGAATACATGATAACCATATTTACCCAAAATATAAAGACAGCAATGCCTCATGTTGGAAAACAGTGTAGACCAAACCAGACTGTTAATAAGGCTTGCCAGTGTTTGCCAATAATTTTATATGACATCCCTAAACAATGAACACAGAGCTTCAGATAAAGTGGGATTGTGAGGATAATTCATTCACAGGATTTCCTTATTTCTCAATGAAAACATACGTTGTGACCCATCATTAGAACCGTTTATGTTGTGATCCCTCATTAGAACCGTCTCAGTGAGACGGTTCTAATGAGAGGTCAAAACATATGTTTTTGTGGAGAAGATGGAACCTTTTCCCTAAACTATTCCAGTTTACCCTTTTTACCTGGAGTACTGCCTATACAGGATAAAATTAAAGGGCTTGATGACAAGTCCTTTGCGTAAATGGTCAGAGGCGTCTTAATATTTTTGGTAAAGATGGTATGATTGACAATGGAGCAAGATAATCTCACAGTTTACAGTGGAAGACATTACATATTATATTTATTTGGTTATAAGACAGGGGTTTTCACAGGGTATAATCGATTCCGCCAATTTTCGCTTCCTGCAGAGACTGTACATCATATTTGGCTTCCGCCGAGACTGTCCGTGAATGCTTGCTTCCTGCAGAGGCTACTGTCCTCGAAAAATGGCTTCCTGCCGAGACTGTCCGCGTGACTCTGCTTCCGGACAGTCTCGGCGGAAGCCAAATATGATGTACAGTCTCTGCAGGAAGCGAAAATTAGCCGAATCGATTATACCCTGTGGTTTTCCACCCCCTAGAATGACCCCAATTACCAGTCGGGAGAAATTCTGCTATAAGATAGCTTTCCCTTCTAAATTTAGATATTTCTCAGAGCTCTAGATAAGAGGGAGTATTTGATGATAATTAAGGATAATTTTTCTTGTTTCTCATTGAAACCATATGTTGTGACCCCTCATCTGAACCGTCTCGTCGAGACGGTTCAGATGAGGGGTCACAACATATGTTTTTATGCAGAATTAACAAAAATTATCCCTAATTATCACCAAATACTCCTTCTTATCTAGAGCTCTGTTTCTTTTTGAGGTTGTTTTGGAGGGGGGAAAGCCCAATCCTATATCCATATAAATAAGGCAGTTACAACCCTTTACCAATGTAGTCAAGTTTGCATAGGGAAAAACAATGCTCTCCAATACCCACACTAGTAAAGGGAAATAACTTTGTACTGTCTCAGGTATCAGCCCTTTTTGCAGAAAGCACTGTCTTATTTAAGAATATATTATATTCCATTTCCTTTGCATTTTCACAGTGAATTAATTACATATTCAAGTTCAGAACATTTCATAAATGTCTTACTACATTTACAAATAAAATCATTTCTCTATCTAACTAACAAAGTTGTGTAATTTTTCTTAACATCCAACGAATCTAGTCTCTAACTAAACATAAATGGCAAAGGTTTGAAGAAATTAAACAAACAAGTATTGAATTGATAAAAATGAATGAATGAAAATAATGTCCAATCAGAGCAGTTGAAATTGATCACATGGTAATGGTGACAGTTAGGCTGTTGTTGATTACTCCCACACTATCACATAGTAACAGCTGTTCTATTCTACTCCTGCTGCTATCACATTGGTAATGTTGCCTTTAAACCAGTATTGTTGTGCTGTAAAATAATAACATACATAAATTATTCAGAATTATAAACAAAAACAAAACATTTATTTATACATTTGTACAAAACAACAAATTCCACTACTCTTAAAATCATTGATTTAGACTATCATATGGGCTTCCACTAACAAAAGCTAACAAAGTGGCATGTACACCCAGCAAAGACTCTGATCAGTCTGAAAGACTAATCAAACTGGGCAGATGCCCATGCTGACCTGAGTCTTGACTGGCATCATATGCCAATTCATTGGTTTTGTCTTGTTGTGGCTCATATATACTTTTATCATGCAAAGCATACAGCAGATAAATATTCCTGTCATCTAAAATTCACTTAAATTGCCATAATTTCTTTAACATGTTGACTTTTGAGGAAAACGTTTCGTAAAAGGTTTGAAGAAAATTTGTTGTCAGTTGAATATGCATCAATTTGATAAAAATCATGCACACATTTACATATGTATAAATCTAACACTTTCTTTTAAATAAGCTGAATAATGTTATCACAGTCCAGGCAAGAAACTATTAAAGAAACCTTAGACCAAAGCTTGCTGAATAAAGCAGCTATATGAGCCGCGACACGAGAAAACCAACAAAGTGGTTGTGCGCCCAGCGCAGACTCAGATCAGCCTGGGCATCCGCCCTGTTTTACCAGACACATCGTTACGTGCTAAAAGGGTAGCCAAAGGTCTAAGCTACCTCCATGCGGACAGCGAAGAGTCTGATCAGACTGGGCGGATGCCCAGGCTGACCTGAGTCTGCGCTGGGCGCACAACCACATTGTTGGTTTTGTGGTGTCGCGGCTCATATATCTAAAATGACATTTTTGAACAGTGTACAACCAATCAGAGTTAGCCACATGTGAAGCACTTTTCATATTTTCATCAACTTCAGCATTTAGCACAGTGTAACAACTTCTATAACACGGTAACAGTTTTATATATACACAAAACTTGTACAAGACATTACCATATTGTAGCCAGTTCAGTTGCCCTGTGTAAGGAATGCATCTGTACTTGTGACCACATCCATAGGTGGGCATCCGGGTTTGTATCATTCTCAACAACTGTTGTCACAAGTGAGCTCAATGCTCTTTATATTGCTAACTGCGATGTCATGTTTAAGATGCAATGTCATGTCATTACACCATATCAAGCCAGCTGCTGCTAGTTCTGCTTTCTTATGCACAGTTCTATGGCAAAATTTTGTAAGTTGATACCTTCCAATGGTCCAGGAGTTGGAACAATCAATATGCATCCCCCTATATCCCCACCCTCCCTCAACACCACATAGACACTCTACCAACTGAGCTACAGCAATAACACACTGATAATATAAAGGTCAGATGAGAATCTATTCCATTTTGTAATGAAACAGGGTGTGTGCAACAACTGATTTGTTCCATTGAGCCATCTGGGGAACATTGTTATGAGAACTGAAACAGAATTCAATTTTGTAACTATAGCATGCCCCCAAAACAACTTGGGATTACAATAGGCATGGTAAATTGTGCTTCACTTGTGGTAATCACTCATTTGGTGTACACTACTCAAAAGTGTCTGAAAGTTCATTCTCAAATAGCTCTGAATATAAACAAGCTTAATACAGAAGAAATGAAAGAGAAAGAGAAGAATATAGGACAATCTACATTACAACTGATATTTTCAAGCATATTAGCATGCATTCCATGGTGTTACCCAGATCTGCACCAGTATATTGTAAAACATGGTCTACTCTCATTTACAGACCTACTAGGTCCCAGGCTGATTATCCAGGCCATATTTTACCAAGGTCTTTCAGCTTAATCGTTCTCCACTTTTACACTTGAACTTTTTTCGTGAAACATGTCAGATATTAATATGAAGAAACTATAAAAAAAAATATGAACTAAGCTATTATGCAATAATTTTTCAGCCAGTTTTTGGAAAAGATTCAGAATAACATAAATGCAAAACAATATATCATTACACTGATGTTTTTTTTATACTTTTTCATCAACAAATATGCTACAAGATCTCATTGGAAGCTCAAATCAGTCGTCTGTTGAAACAATTCTAATAAGAAGCACCAACAGTTTTGTGAAGAATTAGAACAGAAAAAAAACTGCCATCAATTTACTGTGAATGAGCCTCAATATTTGCAAGAGATTTCTTTCAGTTTTCGAGCTGTATTTTACAGCTCAAAAACTGGAAGAAATCTCACGCAAATATTGAGGCTCAAAATACAGCTCAAAAGCTGATAATCTCATATACAGCTCAAAAACTGAAAGAAATATTCATGCAAATATTCAGGAGGCTCATTCAAAGCTACATATGACATTTGCATGTTACACTGATACTTCAAGAAAACTGTGTTAAAGTTTTTTGTTAATGAAAATGAAAAACAAAAGGATTAGGAAAGAAAGAGCAACTATCACTACAGCCAATTATGAGTTACACGCTAGAAAGCCACAATACAATACAGACATGGTTACGATACTGATGTATTAAGGCAGAATGGGTACACATTTATTTTGTTGTCTCTCTCTCGTGTATAAACAGGGGAGACAACTTACAATGCCCTTACTTGGCAGGGGAGGGAGCGTACGCCTGGAAATGTTGTTGTGCTGCATCCTCCATGGTATGTTCCTGAAGAATAATAATGGGAGATAATTCAGTGGGACCAATTTTAAAAAGTGTAATCCATCTTTCTAACTGTTACACAAAATTAAAACATGAAAAACACTAATTTTTTTAAACATATAGGTCATTTTTCAGACTGGTTCATTAAAGGACCCTCCATACCCCTCACAATAACTTATTCTTACACATGCTTTAAAAAGAAAGAAAACTGCACTTCGTTTTGAAAGCCGAAGAATTAAGCTTCAGAACCCTTTGGGGGATGTTTAATCTAGAACATGTGCACAGATAAGTGGCCATGGAAAAGGACTGAGCCGCGACACGACAAAACCAACAATGTGGTTGTTCGCCCAGCGCAGATTTAGATCAGCCTGGGCATCTGCCCAGTCTGACCAGTCTCTTCATTATGTGCCCAAAGGGTAGCTAAGGATCTAAGCTACCTTCATGTGAACAGCAAAGACTCTGATCAGACTGGGCGGATGCCCAGGCTGATCTGAGTCTGCGCTGGGCGCACAACCACATTGTTGGTTTTGTCGTGTCGCGGCTCAGGTAAATATTAATTTTAAAATGCGACATGCAAAATGAATGATGCGATTTTGTCATATATAACAGATTCTAATATTCATGCAAAATTCAAGACATATTTGTTCAAAAAGTTTGTTTTTCTTCCTTCTTATCTTGCATTTGTACTGCCACTAAAATATTTCATACCTAGCTATTCAAACATGAATAGCAGATATTATCATTTTACATTAGGACTCTCTAAACTTGAAATGAGCAAAATAAGGTCATTAGAGGCTAATCCTATATGTTTTGAAACCAATAGCTAACTCTCTCATATTGGGCAAAAAAATAACTTGTGCTACAGAGTTTTATCTAGTTTTATCCTTACATGACGTAGGAAAACAAAGATAAAGATAAACAACAGACAGTTAAGAACTCAAATGCAGTCATGCACATAAATATTAAGATGCAACTGTGTTCTTGCAAAATAATTAGTAAATAGGTACAATTTCAAGGGAAGCAATTGGCATTTTCATTTTTGCTTCCCTTTTCAAAGGGATCAACTCTAAAAGAGAAGAATTTACACATGTAAGTGTCAAGAATCTATTTGGTGCAGCGAACACAGCACGTCATGAGCTAATCAGCTGCAGTTTAATATGCCAAACTTGAAAATTTCAAATGTCATGTGGGAATAGCCAGTACAAACAAAAAGAACCAGGTGAAATGTGGGGTAAACCAGAGCTCTGACCAAGCATAGCCTTTTCAAACCAAGAGGCCCAACACATACTCATTCATGTCAAAAATCTATTTGGTGCAGCGAACACAGCACGTCAAGAGCTAATCAGCTGCAGTTTAATATGCCAAACTTGAAAATTTCAAATGTCATCAACACAGAATGATGTTCTGTATTCTTGTTTCATTTATCAAGTGCACTGCTAGGAACTTGCCCAGAATAAAACCCACATTTGAGCAGCTACACAACAAAACCAACAAAGTGGCATGTATGCCCAGCAAAGACTCAGATCAGCCTGGACATCAGTCTGATCAGTGTCTTTGCTGTGTGCTTAAAGGGTAGCTAAGGGTTTAAGTTATATCTATGCTGACAGGCTGATCTGAGTCTTCCCATCATGCACATGCCACTTTGTTGGTTTTGTCTTGTCTTGGTTCATTCGAGTTTCACTCCGAGATAACAACACAAAGGCAAAACCGGGCAAATACTTCGAACTGAAGCAAATACTTTCATCTTGAAACATTCTTACAGTCTGTTATTTCAAATAATCTAAAATTGTATCTAAATTTGTGCATTGTACATGCAAGACCATTGCTCCAAATGACCACAATTTATATGTCTTTGCAAGAACACTAAGCTGCACAAACCCACAGGCTTCCCCATTCAGCCTTATAGATTAGAGTACCAGATAAGCTAAATGCTTGAGCAAATATACCGTTATTTTCTTATTTCTTCACCCACAAAACAGCAGATGAGGAGCATAATTACTGAATTAGATGTTGCACTTAGCAATGTTTGGCAAGGTAACTCCAATGAGATTGCTAATCAAATCCTTTTATGCAAGAATATGAAAACTGCTCATGTTTTTTTCCAATACATATATTTTGGCTTATCTGGAACTGTGGAGATGTCAATAAAGCATCACTGAAGAATACGAAGCATAACTGAAGAATACTGTGACATGCTCTGTATAAATGCTGTAATAGAATAGTTCCAGCAGTCATTATGTTCATGTAAAAAGCATAAAAATGCTTGCACAGTCGCACTATCAAATAATTATGTCACTGCCAAAGCACTTTCTCTGCTTATAGATCAACATCCAAACCTCTGATATGAATTTTGAGGTGTTCAAGTAAAATAATCAGCTTGTTGATCTTGCTGTCTGTATTCTTCAGTATTTAAGTCAGAGACTAACCTTTCAGAGATTTAAATATTGGTATGTAATACTCCTAACAAAATATTAAAGTGTCCACAATCAAACCCAATTTATATTCTGGCCAGGGCATGTGCATGGCAGTAAGTTCCACTTGTAGATTTTTAGAAGTGAACTGGAAGTGCCCATTATATATTGTCTACACAAGCTGGCCTAGGATTTTGTCCTAGCCTATAATGTCATGAAAACAACTTGAATCAAGATGCATATATATATTATTGCAATTCAAACCAAAATATATTTTCAAGCAAATTCAGATTATATGTAAAAATTCCATCCAAACCAACATTAGAAGGAATTTCTGAAAGGGTAGCCTCCATTTACTATATTGTTACTATGACAAACAGCTGTTATGAAAACCTACCTCTAGAGGTACTGTTTGTAAAATGGTGCCTGCTGCAGGGTAAGGTATCTGGGTATAACCTGGCGTAGAAAGGGCTGCATACTGTTACAAAGAAAACAAAGTTTATTAATTCATGAAATCTACAGATGGTTTCAGATGTATTTTAAAATGATAGTTTACATGTTAAGTAAACACATAATACAAACTAAGACAGAAATGAATTTTTCTATGACAATCTGTTCCTTTGTGAATTGTTTTAGCAGTACACTAATTTAGCTACCTAAGATGTGAAGAAGGAAACTGATGATTTTCTGTGATAAAGTTAAATGTCTAAAAATGTAAAGATATATCAAATAAAATGATAAATGTGTGGTTCAAGAACATTCATTTTCTATTAAATCATCAACAGCAAACAGCATAAAAACTTTTGACTACTGAGATTATCATCCTGCTCATCTAATCAGACTGTTCTTTTGGCTGCATGCAGTTTTCCTTTAAGGAAAAAAACTTATATACAATCTGAATAGGGTGCATTAGGTTGCCCATTAAGCAAAAAAATTATATACAATCTGAACACAGCGAATTAAGCTGCCTGAAGTCATAGATTGTTAATGTGTAATGTCAACAATCAGACAAACCTGATTTTTATGATTGTCCTTGGTAATGAATTTCAATTTACAAAATTTTCAAACAGCAGTTATGACCCTGAGTGATGCTTGATGCTTGTATTGCACATAACAGAAAAGGAGCATTCCTGACCCACATCAATGAACACTTATTGTTTGTGTTAGTATTAAAACTTGTCAGAATTTCAAAAGCTTTAGAAAGAAAGCTTCTATAATGAGTAGCCATTTACCATGCACCTGTTTAGATATCACACTATATGAGTGCCATCATGGTCTGTTTTGAGACTCTAGTTATCATCATATGACCCTATTACAACCAGTTTATTGAAGTGCATATAACAAACTCTATGGTATTTTGAAGTAAATGGTAGCATTGCCATGAAAACACAAGAACATGAATTGAAATGGTTAGTAGTTCATCTTGTGCATAATATTTTTGATCTGGCTTTAAGTATCATATTGGTAAACTGTGATTTATGAATGCGACAGTTCCTATGCAGCTTCATTATTACTTTAGGTCATACCATAAGTACTTCTGACAGATATATACTGGTTGCTCAAGGTCAGCATTGAAAACCAAAGTTCAAAACTGAAACTTTATAATCTATTTCAATGAAACATCACCTCACATGGTCAGTCCAACCACCTCTAGTTCACATGTAAGAAAATGATTCAACACACACAACAACATCTCTGGCCACATAACTACAAGACAGATGTTGGCTGGCTTTTTCAATATAAACCATTCTTGAAATATCATGCTTGATTCATGTTTTTATTTAAATTCAAAACCATATTTTTCAATTTTAAACAAGCTGATGATTTAAGACAAAAGTTCTGAAGTAGTAAAAAAATCCAGTGCAAGGCAGTGTGAAAAGATGAGACTCAAATTCTTGCTAGCAAAATGCATGTTTCCTGGTCTATGATATTTCAGCAGTGCATCAATAGCCAATCCACTTAAACCCTTAAAACCAGGTTTGATTTGGATACAACTGCAATGCTTAGTGACATTGTTAAGTTACTACTCCCATTGCCCAAGTCAGCATTATGGAGTTTAATCATTTGGAAAAAGGAAAATCTAAATTTCTAAACTATCTGCTTTCAAATACTTATAAACTCCCTCAGAGTACTGAGTCACAAGAGAAAACTTAACAATATCTGAACATGTTACTAGAAAAGCAACTACACGAAGAACTGAACATTAACTTCAGTATCACACACACACAATTTCATAAACATGCAGCATTAATAGACATACATGCACCAAAATGAAAAGCTTAACATTAAATGAACAGCATAAGAACTATCAACAGCAAGTTACAGTCAACAATTTTTATAACTATTTCTATATTACTATAATACACCCAACATTAATTCTAAGTCTAATCAGTGCACATAAGAACTAGGCTTGACCTAGCTATAGCTTCTTGCTTGGCAAGGAAAAACAGCAAAACCTTATAAGCAGTGATTAGACCATACAGTTTAAAATTAGTAGAACTCAAACCCTTAGATTCCACAATGCCTGTTTCATTATATTTTTGTTGTTTAATGTGAAATTTAATTTTTGTGTTAGTAAAAACAAATTAAATGGGTAAAACTCATGATATTTTAAAATGTTAACTTCAGAGAGGATACAGAAACTTTAATAAACTTTTGGATGAATAGTGTAATGCTATTCAATAAACAGGCATTGTTCACACAATTAGCCACATCACTTCAACTCACACGAACTCACCCGCCACTTTGAACATCTTTCCAAAAATTTAATATAATTCTTACTTTCACAGTCCATATCACAACCAGTACCACATCACAGTTCTTTATTTCTCATTAATTTTGGTCTCAGTTTTCATGTAAGAAAATATGATTAATAGGTAAAGAAACAAATTAAAATTTTAGCTCATATTCAGAGGAGATGATAAAAGCACTGAGAAGTCTTTCAACTGTAATTAATTAAATGTCACTATATAAGCCAAAGAGGATGGAATCGATTTAAAGAAAATTTCTAAAGAACTGTGACAAGTGCATCCTTCAACCATTGCAAAATGACACTCAAAAACTTCCTTCACCAGCAACAAAGTGCAGCTATTACTTCATCATCAGCAGCAAGTCTTTCTGTTAGCAGATGTCAGGTTCTCCATGGATAATGTTCTGTCTGTTTCCTCTGTTGTTTAAAATTCTAAACAGCTCGACATCTCAAATGTGGTTTCTCACACCTAAGTTTGAGTTGCTCCTTCCATATAATTCTACACTCAGTCTCTTAAGTAAGTAACAAAACTGGCTCCTAGACTGTTTACATATTTAAGCCTCAATGCCTAAATATGTCTCACAAATGTATTGCCCGCAAGTACTACATTCATATGAAAAGCAGCAAACTCATCAGATAAGCTGAGTAGAACATCAAATTTATTCCCACAGTTTTGGATATACATCAGCACTCAGTCATCATTTCATATGCCCTTTCGATTACATAACTTTCTCTGGGTAGTAATTTAATTTGTCCACATGCTAATTAACTGCTGATATGAAAATGATGTCTCAAACCAGTTCTATACACCATTAACTCAAGACAATCTTTATTAAAAGTGCAAGGTGCACTTGCTATACCAAAAGGCAATCTTAAAAATACCAGGTACCCTTGTTATTCCAAAAGGTAAAACATTTATACACCCATCAGGAGGAGCTTTCGCTTTATTAAAAGCAGTGTTTTGAGATGATGACTGGGTGGGGGATGCCCATTCCATTACGTGACTGTTTTTCTGGGTAGCAATAAACCTTGTCCACACACTGATCAAA
Organism: Ctena decussata; assembly: GCA_963989385.1. Lineage (NCBI taxonomy): Eukaryota > Metazoa > Mollusca > Bivalvia > Lucinida > Lucinidae > Ctena > Ctena decussata. The sequence continues at coordinate 16,977,728 of OZ022512.1, read as the reverse complement.
CTGCTGATATAAATGAGGTCCTAAATCAGTTCAATACACTCTATGTATGAACGTTTGTTAAACGCACAGCGTGCACTTTCTTTACCAATCTTAGAAACACCAGGGGCACTTGCTAAACCAAAAGGTAAAACATTTACAAACACACATAGCACCTTCGCTGTTCCAAGAAAGCAGGCTTCTGTGATGATGAATAAGTAGGTGACTATGGGTTTACAATAAAAAATCAACTATTTCTTCCAGTGTTACTCTGATGACATTATGATAGGAAACAAGTCAGTGTTTTTTTTTGTATGGCACTATAATTATGTCCATAATGAATCATATCATGGAGCTCAAAGTTACTGTGATGGTACTATACTGTGTCGATGCAAAACTGATTGCAGAGAGTCTTTTGTAGATAGAATTTGTTGATTTATTTTTACTTCATCATAAAATGCCCTAGACCTACAAAATTTCCGCAATGTATGCAGTCATGTGGTACTAATTCTTTGTAAATTTTAATTTTAACTTTCCTTTTAACTTTTAACAATTTCATATCTGCAGTTGATCAGATAAGGAAGTACTAAAGATTCAGCAGTAAATTTTATTTCTAAGTCTTTGATCATAATCCAGTTATATTCACAAAAATGGAATGTAAATAAAAAAGCAAGTAACAAGCAACATTCGTAATGCACATCTATACATGACTATCATTGGCAGACATTACCAGACTATCACCAAGTTAAAGAAGATTTGCAAATTACTGTCCATTATGATTAAATGAGGTAACAATATGCTAATGTCTCCCATAATTCATAATTTCAATAGACAATCCCCAGAAGACAGTAAATAACAGTCACTTCACTTGAAAAAACAAACAAACAATGAATGGCAGATAAGATCCACAATAGATTTACCTTTTTCAAATACAAATTAACCAGATCCAAATTAAAAAAAACAGTAGCCATCAGCATGTTAGACTTTGTTATATTTCACTGATGCTGATATAAAAAAAAACATTATATACACTGTCCAAAATAAGCAATAGGCTAAATTAACTAGTGGACATAAACATTGTTTTATATATTATATTTATCCACTCCTGGTCTAGCATTCACTGGCCATATACTACTGATCAAACCCATCTGCCTTACCATTCTCTGAAGGGATTGACTATTTTACAAAATGTTAAGCCTACTAAAAAATCTATAAACATATTTGACAAAAATATGCCTAATTTACATACATATATTATTTACAATACACATATTTATATAAACAGTTTTTGTTATAGCTACTGACAGTTTGCAAGATGAGATAAAAGCACTGATATAGCTACAGTCTGACTGAAATCTCATTATATTACTGCAACATTGCATGCATTAAACAGATTCTGGAGACAAAATCTTTATAATTTAGGAATACACCATATAAATGAAATTAGCAATCTCAAATATACTGAGTCTGATCTGGAGCAGTAATGTTATTAAAACTTTATAGATCAACTTCTGTGTACATCCTCTAGCTAGAACATGCTAAAGGGCCATAATACATTCCTTAAATGATTTGCCATCATTAATAACTTGAATTTACACTGCCAAGTTTGAAAAAAAAGCTTCCTATGAACCATAAAAGCAACAGGAGTATCATGGGGTAGCCAGTGACTTTGCCTAATGTCATCAATGAGGCTTATATATGACAGACCAATTAGAATTGCCATTTCAGAGTCTGTCTGGCTGTTCTGTAAATGCCAACACAGACATAAATCTTCAAATCCCTTATCATGCCATAAAACTATTCCTTGTTGATTAAAAAACTCTTGAAGTGAAAAGGACTCCAGAGTAGATGTTGCCTTTGTTTATAATTATTGGGGATTCTAAATTAGTTCCACATCTAAATTCTCTTCATAATCACACAAGCATTTTGCAATAATTTAAATAGACACTCCAATCTCATTAACACCCAGCCCAATCCCCACCCCTCACCCCTGCAAAAACAAAATATGTTGACTTACAAAAAATTGCAATAAAACCCTTAGCTTTTGCAAATCCAAAATTACATGGAACTGTAAATTAATTCAAGTGTGACAATTACAGACACATTTAAAGGTCACCTAGTATTGAATCCAAGCACACTAGCAAAAGGGTGATTTGTTGCTGTTTAAACTTCAAATTAAGACCCCTTTTCATAACAAGACCTGTCCACAAGCTTCAAATTAAGACCCCTTTTCATAACAAGACCTGTCCACATACATAATAGCTCAAAACTTGAACACAAAGAGGGATGCGCATGCCACCAGGGATGCAGACATTGATGCCTTTGTGAGTTAAACGGCTTTTCCCGTAACTTTGTACAGGTGAGCTAAAAACACAACATTCACAAGACATTTAATAGGACTGATATGGTGCATCAAACTCTTAATCTGATTCTGTACAAAACATAATTGAGCCACAACATGAGAAAACCAACATTGTGGTTGTGCGCCCAGTGCAGACTCAGATCAGCCTGGGCATCTGCCTAGTCTGAGAAGAGTCTTTCTTAAGCGCTTAAAGAAAGGCTAAGGGTCTATCATCACATCTAAGCTAAGACTCTGATCAGACTGGGCGGATGCCCAGGCTGATCCAAATGCGGTGGACGCACAACCATTTTGTTGGTTTTGTCCTGTCCCAGCTCATATTAAAGATTTTCACACTTTCAGATAAATCTGATTCAATACAGAACAGGTTGACTTTTGAAGCCTTTCAGATGAACAAGCTTAAGAATAGCTTTTGCTGCAGTTAGAATCACTGCTATTTCATTTTTCAATATTTTCCTGCTTATTAAATAAGAACAGAAGATTATGAAGCATTGCTTTTAAATGGTGGAAGTCTGTATAACAAAATCAGCAACTCCCAATATATTTTAGACAACTTGTCATACTTAAAACTGCCTTTAAAGGAAGTGCTAACTGTGCTTCTCTATTACCTATCCATTTTTTCAAAATTCATCAGCGGGTTAATAAATTTTCATGTGTTCATAATTATCATCATATTGCCATGAGCACATCGATTTTCTTTTCAATATGAATATGCAGCTTTTTCTTTGTACATGTCTTGCTGAAGCAATAAGCTCATATGAATGTATGAATCTGGGGCATCTAATGGTCAAATGCATGTGACATCAATTATTTCATTTGTTTTATATTCAATGACAGTAAATACTCTGTGAGGAAAAGAAATGTTGATACATAGGGCTGGCAGGATTCTATGTATATAGACTAAATATAAGCAATACATTCTCCCTGAGGCTCTTTCTTGATATATAGGTCAAGGTCACATCCTGATATACATTTCAAACTCAGCTTTAAAAGAATGTCAATACTTTAAATGCAATAACATTATGGCTGTGTGTAAATAGTGGTTTTACAGAGCTCCAGATAAGAGGGAGTACTGAGGATAATTCAAAGATAATTTTTCTTATTTTTCAATGAAAACATATGTTGTGACCCCTCATTAGAACCGTCTCGACGAGACGGTTCTAATGATGGGTCACAAAATATGTTTTTATGGAGAAATTTGGATAATTATCCCTAAATTATCTTAGTTACCCCTTCTTATCTGGAAGTCTCGACGAGACGGTTCTAATGATGGGTCACAAAATATGTTTTTATGGAGAAATTTGGATAATTATCCCTAAATTATCTTAGTTACCCCTTCTTATCTGGAGCGCTGGTTTTATAAATGGGTACATGTGCAATATGGTTGGAATCACACTGAGTATTCTGGGTCAGTATCACTGCAATTACATGTAACAGAGCTCTAGATAAGACGGCGTATTTGATGATAATTAAGGATAATTTTTCTTATTTCTCATCGAAACCATATGTTGTGACCCCTCATCTGAACCGTCTCGTCGAGACGGTTCAGATGAGGGGTCACAACATATGTTTTTATGCAGAATTAACAAAAATTATCCCTAATTATCACCAAATACGCCCTCTTATCTAGAGCTCTGATGTATATAAGCATTTCAACAGTTCACAGTGAACTATTAAAACACATAGGTTAGAAACATTAACCAAATGCATTTGAAATGATGTTGATTTAAAAAAAAACCCTAACATCTGTGGCAAATGCATATCGTTCAGTCAGCAGACCCATATTTTCCAGCAAGTTTGATTTCTTATGTTAACAACACAGTCAAAGAACTGGTTTACTTTTAGCGGGAAATATTTAGTATATGAAGATTACCTGGAACCAAAAATAAAGCTAAGCACTGCTTAGTATTTCCATTTTCCAGAGTAAAAAAAACTTAAAAATCGAAAATTAAAAATACACCACTGGGCTAAATATGATCAAAGAATATATGTTTGAGTACATTGCAAATCCAAGCCTATATAGATAGTATAACAATGAAAAATGTCAAACAAAGTACTGGAATTGGAGATAAGACATAGTCATTTTTTTTATTTTCTTCACACCTTTTAAAGAAGTAGATCAAAAAGTTCCAAGCTCGTCAGTCTATACGCTTCAATTATGAAAGTAATCTGATCAGAAATGAAGATGCTCAATAACCACAACAGAAACATCCCTTTTCCTAGAAAAGATAATTTTGAAAGGACACAGGTCAATTCACTGCTGCAGAAAAAAAACTAAAATCAACAGAAGGCTACTATAAAACCTACAAGACTGATGACGACTTGTTTAGGCAGTTGGACAATCACCAATCAATGGGGTAGCATAGTGTCGTTCCTGAATGTGTAAATATACATTGTAAATTAATAAGGAAGACACTAGTCAGCAACTGATTCCATGAATGTGTGGCTTAAAATCAAGGTTATTTTCAGTCTGAGAAGGATACCCACTCCTAAAGGCCAAGTTTGGATTAAATTCTGGGTAACAAATTTCTGTCCATTCTTCACAAGAAAATGCATATTGCAGCTCTAATTGCAAAGCCTTACTGAGTTGGGTCAAATTTAAGGTCACAAACTGTGTTTAAGGAAGAGATCAAATATGTCCCTGAATTATCATCAAACCGTGTTTTGCCTGGCACTGGCAAGTCTGGTTTAATTCCCTCATTTAGATATCAGTTTTTGTCTCCATTCCAGTTTCTGTTTGGCAGATGATAACTGATACAAATAGTAGATATTTATGATACTGTCCAAAAATGTAAATGCAGAAATTGCAAGTTGACTAGAAAAGTTGGTACTCTCTTTCTGGTTATAGGTGAAAATCAAACCATTAACTATGTATAAGGGTATACTGGTAATCAATCGCTATTCAAAATGTGCTACATAAGTACTGGATAAGAAATTCAATACCTGAGACTCATAGCCTAGCTAATTATACTGAAAAAGATACAATACATTTTGTTAGAATTCATAAAACCTTAGTTAGCAGCAACACATCAAACTTTTAAAGTTATTTACAATTTCATCTCATTTATAACACCATAACTTTCACAAATTTAAGTGATATGAAATTTGAGTATTTTCCTTTCATCAATATTAGAATTTACTGTTATATTTTCATGATATAAAAGCCATAACAATAGACATGTATGTGTATAAATACATGTAGCTGCAAAGAAATATTTTAACTTATATTTTAGGCCACAAGTAAGAGCTGCTTTCAAAGGCAAGCAATTTTCTAGGCAGTGCCCTTCAGAGGATAGATTCTCAATTTACAGTCACTGTAAGAGTGTCAGAGCTCTAGATAAGAGGGCATATTAGGTGATAATTAGGGATAATTTTTGTTAATTCTGCATAAAAACATATGTTGTGGCCCCTCATCTGAACCGTCTCGACGAGACGGTTCAGATGAGGGGTCACAACATATGGTTTCGATGAGAAATAAGAAAAATTATCCTTAATTATCATCAAATACGCCGTCTTATCTAGAGCTCTGAGTCACTGTAAGAGTGTCTGTAGAGCTTCATGCCGTCACTCAAGAAAGCATCATTTAAATGAACTGAATTTCAAAATGATGGGCCACTGCATGTTCTATCACAGGCTTGACAAAATACAGATTGCATCTAATGCAATGTGCATGATTTCAGCCATGCAGGGTTCAGAATGAACAAGATTAAGGAAGAAACAAATGAAGCAGCTGTTTTAAATATAAAATATTTTTAACTGAAATCATAGGAAATCAAATTTCATAGTCCTTAAATTAATGATAACACTAATTTACTAAGTACAATACTGCCAGTTTATACAAAACAACTCAGAAGTCATAAGCAAATAGTGAATTCTAACAATACTTGTGAACTCTCAAAGCCTACTGTATGGTGCTCTTGATACAGTGTTTCAAAAACAGTACAAATCTGAACCTGCATGTTCTGTACAAGCAATCTGATCAGGGTCTGCACTGTTTATACAACAGTGATAAAACATCCAGACAACCTCCAAAAGAATCAGGAAGATCTAGATTCCTTGTCAGATGAAACTAGCTCTTTGAGATTGTTTTGGAAGTGAAAACCCCATTTTATAGCCAAACTACCCAGGACTGATTTAAATATTTGTGGTAATTTGGAAGAGTAAATTCCGGTCATATAAAGGAATAAATAGGTAAACTGGTTGTCATGTTCATACTTCTGCCAGAGTTAACAAGTATTCAAAACAGCAATAACAAGAATTTGCAAAGGCATAGCATTTTATAACAAACAAACCATCATCGTGCTTTATTGTTCTTCAAACAGAGCTCTAGATAAGAGGGAGTATTTGATGATAATTAAGGATAATTTTTCTTATTTCTCATCGAAACCATATGTTGTGACCCCTCATCTGAACCGTCTCAGCGAGACGGTTCAGATGAGGGGTCACAACATAGGGTTTTATGCAGAATTAACAAAAATTATCCCTAATTATCATCAAATACTCCCTCTTATCTAGAGCTCTGTTCAAACTAACACTTTTTCTACTGTGAAGCATGGAAAGAGAACAAAGCCCAAGTGTTTTAATATTGAAACATACTGAAAACTATCATACTCTTGAAAACCAGTTCATCAATTCAGAAGTTGACATTAGGTACATAGAACAAGGTCTACTTTGAAACTTCTACAAAAGATGTGAATTTTCGGTTATTTTGTTAAACCAAAGAGTAATTCTGACCAGTATTTAAGTGTTTTTATTTACTTTTATTTACTTAAAACAGAATATGAACACACTATTTGATACTGTAGTTTCAAAATCTGTTGCAAAGAGTACTTTTTTTCACAAAGTGACTATTTTTGATGATAAGACTTTCAACTGTCTTTTGTTTCATTGTGATACATAGTTTTCCACAATTTCTTCAAAATAAGACAACTTAGGGAGTTTAACCCTCAATGTGCCAAAAAGCAGACAACAAAATTTACGTCTGCAGAATTTCAAAAATGTTTCGTCCAAGCAATATCATATTGAGAATTCGAACACTAGAGGGCAAACAGTGTAGATTCAGATGAGGTGGCTCATTATGAGCCACCTCATCTGGATCTACACTGTTTGCCAATGCAACAAGTTTAATTTTTGGCGCTTTAAGGGTTAAAAAGAGCCCACATCCAAATGAATCAACTCTTAAAAAAGGATTTGCTCCCAAAAGGAGAAAATCTATTTCACTTAGGGTTGACCCATATTAAGAAGGGAGACAAGAATGTAAATGCCTGATTTGCTTCCCCTAAAGTTTATCAGATTACCATCTTTTGTAGAATGTTTCATGATTTGAACTAGTTTTCATACACATTATTCTTTCTACAAATCAAAACAATGTCTTTGCAATGTAAAGAAATAGTTAGAAGCAACTGTCTACCAAAACATTGTTTCTATGGTGACAAAATGATATAGTTCCAAAAATGTGAAGTCCAATCAAACAAAAGTCACCATAGCAACAAATATACAATCAGAGGTGGCTGGTCATTCCATGGTTAATTCTTATTACGGTGGAGTTTCCACCTCTCCTACCGATTGGCTGGATAGATGAAGTTGTCCCATTTGATTGGCTAGAAGAGAGGTTGGGTCTAAACCTCCCTGGCTACTCCCTGGATGCATAGTTGATGGAATCATCTGAGAAAAATACCACCCAAAAGACGAATTTTCATACTTGTATGCTCTAAAGTGTTAGTATGTTCAAAATGAGACTAGAATTTTCGAATGAAACATTTATGACAAAAAAACCACTGAAGCTACAACAAATTCTGGTTCTTGCAGTAAAAACAAAATCTGCATTACATTTTCATTTGAAATTTTTACTTTTATTTCGTACTCATTACAGTTTCAAATTAAAGAACAAAGATGAATTCTTAACCTTTTCACCTTTCCATTCTAAAACTGTCTCTTCTGTATTTAGTTTTGTCATTTTGAGCTATCTCACCTAAATCTTCACAATTCTAACATGTTTCTAATTTGGTCTTTAAGGGTTAAAAGGGATAATTATAGGAACATGACACTGTAAGGCTAGTGTTGTTTTAAAATATTTACATTATCATTGCAAAACTCTCTGTAAACCCAATAAGTGATGCGGGAGTCAATATCGTTTACAAGTCAATAATTACATTGTGTCACGCGCTTTAGAGTGACAGCTCATCTCACTAAGTAGCACGTGAAATCTACAACATGCTGTGTACTTGAATGGCTAGTAAACATTGACTGACAGCTCGCTACGCCTACTTCCACGTGAAATCTTCAGCAGGAGGTGGAATTTACTGGTAGGCAGTGTCAAGGCGGCTGTTCCAAACTATTGTAAAATTCAGCCGGTATTGTTTTTAAAACGATTTTTATATATGTATTTCTTACTTTTTTTTATCTTTTTATTGATCAAAAACATTGTTTAATAATATAAATATAAGGAATAAACGTTATTTTTTAAACGTTTACTGAAGTATAAACTACATCGGGTCACGAGCAAAGTTTACGTAAACCCCTTCGGGGTTCACTTACTTTGCTCGTGACCCGATGTAGTTTATACTTCAGTAAACGTTTAAAAAATAACGTTTATTCCTTAAATGACCTGTCAAATTCAGTGTATAATTTTTCAGGTATTCTCATTCACAACCGAAGAATCTGCATTAGTACATTAGTACAAGTTCTGTTTAATGGCAAAATAACAGTCTTCCATAATCATATGCCACAACACAACTTGAATGGATTTATTGCAGTGCTTTTTAGGAAAATAAAAAAATGATCCACTGTGATGGACATCTAGTTGCAATTAATATCATATAAATGTAACTATACCAAATTTAGAGTGATAGATGCGCGTTTCTGTATTCAACTTCTTCAGTGTCGCTAATCTTGTTTTTACACATTTCAAAAATGTTTCAAAATTACCTGCAAACTACTACTTGTCTATATGATATCTACAGAATCTATGAAAAGGTCTGTACATGCAAGAAAGCATTTGATTTATGAATCGCTTTCCTTGTCCAAAATATGAAATGTTGTTTTTTTTTTTGTTGGTTTCTGAATGGCACCTTTGCTCAAATTGGCTTAGAAAATTTGTAGAAAATAAGTATTTTCTTTGTTTTTGTACTTACAGTAATATTGGTTAAAGACAGATATAAATCTCAATCATGAGCAAAGGTACCATATTTATTTGGCTAAAAGACAGGGTTTTCTCTCCATAGAGTACCCAAAATATGTAAATAAGCTGTACGTAATTTGGCTGTTAGATAGGTTTTCTTCTTTCCAAACAATCCCAAAAATCTAGATCCATCTTGTATTTTTGGGACTGTTTTCTAAGGGAAAAACCCTCCATCTTATAACCAAAAAATATGGTACTGATGTTTTAAGCAACAGAACTTTCAAGGAGAGGTGTATCTGGACAATTTTTTTTTTTACTTTCTGTAAAAGATGAACCTCATTTCAATTGCTCCATCAGACATTGTGTATCTACATGTAATTAAACAGCAAACAGTGCTGACCAAGATCAGACACTGCTCCTCTAGGAGCAGACTGATCTGGATCTAAACTGTTTCCATAGGCATATCAAATTCTGTTCCAAAACTTAGTTTAATATTTCATTGTACACCCCTAATTTGTAGTTCGGTTTGCAATGCTACTCTAGGCTATTTAAGGACATTTCAGCCACAGCATTAGAAAACCAACAAAGTGGCATGTGGGACATGCAGAGACTGAGATCAGCCTGGGCATCCATCCAGTCTGATCAGTCTTAGCTGTGCACTCAAAAGGGTAGCTAAGGGTCTAAGCTACCTCCATGCTGAAAGCAAAACTCTGCTCACACTGGGTGGATGCACTGGGAGCACATAGCACTTTATTAGTTTTCTAGTGTCCTGGCTCGCTTCTGTACTTACATGTGCGAGTGGAGGCTGCATAATATACTGTGGGGTCATATAAGCTTGGTTGGTTGGTAACTGGTAGGTTGTCGGTGATGAGGCGACAGAATATCGTGGCAGGATTCCTGTGGGCGTCATCAACGCCGGGGACGCGATACTGTAAGGCATGTAAAGACTGTTGGGGGGAAAAGAAATGAATTCGAGTTAGTAAATATATATCTGGGTATATACAAGTCAAACACTGAGTACATGATTATATTATATATTATATTAGAATATTGAGTAAGTAACGAGATAAACAAGAATAAATATAGCATGCAGTATAAAACTCATTAAAGTATTTCTCTTCAAATCCTACCCAAATCACCTCCAGTTAGATCATTTTCTCAATGAAACTGAGATTGTTTGGAACAAAGTGTCTTCCTTGATGTAGATAATCCATCTATTTCACCAATCTCTATTTATTGCACAGAAAATTTGAGACATCTGATCAATCCCCCTATAAGTGCCAGTTATATAGGCAAGGGCATAATATTTTGCAAAGGGATTCCTCACTGTACATACTTTATGTGCACAAATGAAAAGGCTCTTATCAGATGGCATGGATGTGGGCCCTTTATGCTTGTCTTGTTTGAATTTAGTGGTGTCTCTCAAAACCCAGGGTCCATAAATTGGTAGCAAAGTTTGATAATCATGCCCTGCTTTCATTTTAAGTTATTATAAATGCATATTAATTTTCTCATATGGCATGCAAACACAGTGAATTATCTTTGTAAAAACTGTATTTACCTCAAATATTCAGAGATGGCGTGACCAAACAGTCTAGACAAAGACCCGACAGAAGCTGTCTGATCAGAGTATACACTGTTTGTCAGATGATGAATGGACATGGTTAAAATTTAAAGATAAAACAATCAATTGATGAAATGGCTGAAGAATTTGAATAGTTTTGGCAAATACAGTAAGTTTTATGATAAAATTTAGTGATACATTGAGTTATCATATGACCCAGTATGCAAATGGCATTGCTTTTTATGTATTTACCATTGAAAATGCATAATTCTAAGAATTACTTTAAAGATATACATGTATATACAAATTAATTTTGAGAAATGGCATTCAAAACAGTCTCATTAAATAGGTATTACACAATAGAATCTCATTAAGACAACTAACTCCTCATTGTTAAGAGCCATATGATAACCTGAAATCCATGCTCATTTCATTTAAAACTGATGAAACTTATTTATACATGTACATCCTGCACATTGCTCCCCATGACTTGCAAAATAATAATAGAAATAAACTGGTTTCATCAATTTCTACAGAAATGTCCATTTCAGTGATACTGGGTATGCTTCATGTATGAGACACAACATCAACTACGGACCGTACCACCCCTCTAATATCTAAATCAGTCTTAGGAAATGCTGCTACAAGATGGGTGTATCCCTTCTAAAATCATCCCGAAAATCTAGATCCAACTTATTATATGGATTTAAATTTATGGAGCTTGTTTTGGAAGGGACAAACCCCATCTTGTAACCAAAAATATATGGCAGTGGCCTTGAAGTTGACCAAGTTTAGCCTGCACATGAGCAGTGTTACTGAGGCAGATCTTTCTATCCAAATACAAATGAACCGTGACACAACAAAATCAACTAAGTAGCAAGTGCACCCAGTGATGACTCAGATCAGCCTGGGCATCTGCTTAGTCTGATCAGAGTTTTAACTGTGTGCTTAAAAGTCAGCCAAGGGACTAAGCTAGCTCCATGTGGACAGCAAAGACTCTGATCAGCCCATGCAGAAGCACATGTTTATCTGAGTCTTCCCTGGGCACACAATTTGGTTTTGTCATGACATGGCTCAAATTTCAAAGGTTTACAGTAAACCTGACATTTGGGCAGAAGGCTGCTCAAAAAGGTGTGCAACAATCATACTAAATTTCTATTTGAACCAAGTAAAGAGAGATGGTGGAATAAATGCCAGGCGTGTGCAAACAACCAATCCCTAGCTCAGCCAGTGCATCTGCTGTCTTTGCTGTCAACCTTAAACTGTCTACCTTATGGACTGTTTACAGTCCCTCATATATGCATGAAGGTACTGCTGTCAACCTTATGCTGTCTACTTTACAGTCCCTCATATATGCATGAAGGTACTTTTTCTAAGTCTTATTTGGTAGATGTGGCTCATACATATAAAGAGGTATAAAAATCTGAATAAAAAATTCATATCAATTTCTTCAAGCAAGCTCTCTGCAATAAATACTATATGCTAAACAACACAATACAAAACTTTTTTTTTCTTTTTTTTTTTAAGATAGTGCTTCACTATCGCAGAAAGTTCCCAAGAAAGTTTTAAGTCAGAAAAATATTATGAAACAAGCCCAGTTACTTTTAATAAAAATGACAAGTGGTATTAACAAACATTATCATTATGAAGAAAAAACCAATGGCAATTTTAGCTTTAATTTCATTTATGACCTGCTAATTGTCTGGCCATTTTAGATGCAATAGAAAATACCTCTGCCTGATATATAAAAATAAAAGACTTTGACAAGTATTTTAGGAAGGTCAGGACAAGTACGGACCTAATGCACATCCAATCCATAAACATATTTGTTTGTGCATTGTATCAAATAATTAGACAACATTCAAATAATTGGACAATTTTACTTACTGGACTTTTTTTCATGTGATTGTTTAGTGATAGATCTTCATTAAAAACATTTATATTATAAAGACTGAAGGTCAGAATTTATTGCACATAATACATGATTTTTTTAATACAGAGAGCTTGTCTAGCTATCATAATAACTAAATATTGAGACAGACCTGTGTAGGTACAGATCAGGTTGTTCCTACCAATTTGTTTAATGTGTATGGATAGACCAACATGTTTTTTCTATCATTTATACAAACGAAAACAACTTTTATGACTTCCTGCTTACTTTCCTGCAGAACAAAGCCATTCCAAAGGGATTTACTCTTCAAAAAAAGAATTTGCTCCCTCTGAAGCAAATTCTTTCCTTTAAATGTTGACCCTAATTGAGAAGGGAGGCAAAAAATAAAAAAGACTTCCCCTTACAGTGTATCCTGTCACCTTAAATTGAAACATAATTAATGTACTGTAAGTGGTTAAGGTCTCCCAGTATTTTTTTTGTAATTATGATAGGACTAAAAAGTATAAATATGTTTTGATATTAGTGAGATATAAATATATTGTCAAAACAAATGCTTTGTTATTTAAATGATTGAATGTCTAAATAATTGAAAAAAAATGTAGAAGTTCAAAAACTGTGAAATTTCTAATCAAAGTCTGAGCAGCAGAAAGAATAGTTTCTCATTCTGAATGATGACTGGTCAGCTATTATGTAAAGTCCATGTTATCTGTCTATATAAAGCAGATGAAATCTTTACAGAGAGAGTGAGAGAGAGAGAGAGAGAGTATCAGGATTGGAACTTAAGAGGGATAACAAGAGCTTCGCAAGCGGCGCATAATACGCCCGTTTCAGTGACTCATGAAGGAGTTACAAATGAACAAGATTGGTTACAGAAGGATGGACAGGCAGACAAAGAGGGGAAACAACTCTGTAATTAATGACTGCAATGTTATTAAAACATCTAACACATCAAATACTGTTATTATACCAAAAATCAGCTTCCGGGATGAAGCAGCTCAGAAGTTGAGAAATGCCTAAGTCAAACAATGGAGGTAATTCATACACTAAGTATACAAGAATACCATTCTTGGTCATAATACGTTCCCTTGGCAATATACACGTCACCATAAAGTTATGTTAAAATATTTCCAATAGTTAAGTAGTTACAGAGTAAAACGGAAATTGCTGCAAGGGCAGATAATTCAGAAGTAAGTAAGCCAGAGTGGTGGTTCATGCTCATGATACATTGCCTCATTCTTATACACATTCCTGCAAAGTTTCATTAAAATATTTCAAAGGGTTAAGGAGTTATGGAGTGAATGGGGGAATGGGGCTAGCCTAAAAAAACTAATCAAAGGGAGCTTACTCAAAAATTAAGGAAGGGGGAACAACCATTCTTATTTGTGACACACCGTCTTGTGATCATGCACACTGCTATAAAGTTTCATCAAGATATTCCAAATAGTTACTAAGTTATTGAATGCACAAGATTAGTATACACGAAAATAGCCTACAAAATCTAATCAAAGGGATGCAACTCCAAAACAAAGAAAGGGAGAGCAACCATTTTCATACGCGACACATCCTCAGACCCTCATACACATTGCTATGAAGTTTCATCAAGACATCCCAAATGGTTATCTTGTTATGGCGCGCACAAGACTAGTAGGGCAAAAAATAATCAAAGGGGCATAACTTATAAACTAAGAAAGGGGCAGCAACCATTACTGTACGCGACACTTTGCCCCATCCTAATATATATGCCTACAAAATTTCATGAAGATATCTCAAACGGTTACTGAGATATGGTGCACACAAGAATGTTGACGGATGGACAGACAGACAGACGGACGGACGGACGGACAGACAGCACCATGCCATAATACGTCCGTTTTTTCAAAATGGGCGTATAAAAAGAGAGCCAGAGTGCTTCAAAGCTTTAAAGAACAAAATAATGAAGCCTCACATCAGCATTAACAATCTCTCATTAACTATAGGTCTTCTACGAATTTTAAAAACTGTTTACACTTTCTAGTTCAGTGGTGGTAAGGTTTATTCACTGAATAAGGGATGTCACACCTATCTGATTTAGCATACTATGCATGTGCAATCAATGCACTGTTCAAAAATCTCTTACCTGGCTAATTGTGCGTAAATACATGCTTAGAAGCCATGCATCCTATGACTCCTTAAAAAGGCTAAATTCTGAACTTCATGATTCCAATGCTAATACTCTACTGTTGAAATATTTGAACTGGTTTCTTAACTAAAACTAGATATTTGTGGAAACTGGACCTAAAGACAGCTATTCAGAAGACCTTGAATAAAGGACATATGCAATACTGAAGGTCTTGAGAAACAGTTTTCAAACTATTTATAAGAACTTGTTGACTGGCTTTCGCCATGGCAGTATAGGCTTTGCAGAACTGATGCTTATCAATATATCTCTTTGCATAGACATCATTGGATTCTGATATCTTTCCCTCTTCATCTTATTCATTTTACTGTTTACCATGTACATGCATATACTTGGATTTTTACTCAAAGTGATATAAAAACACAGGTGTGAATGTGGTCTTACAAGCAAATAAAGTTCCAAAATGATCTGTAAAACTGCACCACCTCACTAAATATTGGGACAGAAATGCCTGGGCAAACACTGTAGACCAAGACCAGACTGTTCAGGGACAGCAATAGTAGTTCACATTCTGCCAGCACCTTTGTGCCAAATTGATGATAGTCAAATCAGTGAAGCTTCAGGTAAAATCAACTTAATTTAGGTTTACAATGGCATCTGCTGCAGAGATGGCTTCTGTCAATATTAAAGCTGCCATGATAAGGTATTATATCAGGCATAAGCAGTCAGCTGTAGCAGAATAGGTTTAAATTGTGCTAAAATGGGCAGTCAACCTTAGCAAAAAGTGGATTTGGCAGTTCCGCATCAGACCTGTTCTTAAAATTTGTATAAGAGCTATAAGAAAGCATGGCTATCAGACCACAGGGTATAATCGATTCCGCCAATTTTCGCTTCCTGCAGAGACTGTACATCATATTTGGCTTCCGCAGAGACTGTCCGCGAACTCTTGCTTCCTGCCGAGACTTCTGTACATGATAAATGGCTTCCTGCAGAGACTGTCTGTGTGATTCTGCTTCCTGCCGAGGCTCTCAGCAGGAAGCAGAATCACATGGACAGTCTCGGCTGGAAGCCATTTCTCGAGGACAGTAGTCTCTGCAGGAAGCAAGAGTTCGCGGACAGTCTCGGCGGAAGCCAAATATGATGGACAGTCTCTGCAGGAAGCAAAAATTGGCGGAATCGATTATACCCTGTGCAGACTGTCATCAGAAGTCAGTAAAATGGAACAGTTCTAGATTTGTAATAAAATTTCTTTTTGACCTTTCTTATATGTTTCTAATAAAAGAATGTCACCAAACAGGGAGGTCAAATATCATAGTACTTGCCCCCAGGGTAAATGGCTAAGCATTGCAATAAAACTTCTGAGTATGTCATACCATAACAAAGATTGACAAATCCCAGCTTCTAAACTTACCCATTTGTTGCTAGTGCTGTTTGGTCATAGGCAATTGGTATTGTCTGAAAAAATAAGAAAGTCAATTTTTCATGCAACATGTATGATAGTACCGGCAAGTTTGCCACTTATCGTCCATTTTAAAATTCCCCAACTTTTCCCTGACATTTTATGGTTTTCCATACCCATTTTTACGGACCCTAAAGTTAATTTTACAGTGCAAACTGAATCACACCGCAATGAGAAGGGAAATGCGCCTAGAAAGTACACCTTTTCCCATTGAACAGAACAAGTACATTTTCTGAAGACTGCTGTTACCATTAATTTTCAAATTCTCTGACGTTCCAAATTCCAATGTCCAACCACAAAATTCCCTGACAATTCCCTGACCTGGAAAAAAAAATTTTTTTGTCCAGATATTTTTACCCTGACTGGTATATGAACTACTGTGAGCAATTACTAAAAAATGCTGTTGTGTGGTAAGGAAGGCTACTGAATAGAAGATATTTGACTTTTTCAGTCTAAGATCAATTTTTAGCCAAAGCTCATTTCCTATGATGTGGCCCCTTATGTAAAATCCTCAACACAGCAAAGGTAAAATTACTATCACATTATCATTATACTTTTCCAATGAAAAATGCTCATCAATATACACTGCTCATCACAGACGATCACATATTATGTGAAATAAATGGATAAAATATTGCTATATATTTGCCTATTATCAGATTTTTACAGAAGGTAGTATATGTATTGAAGTGAAATGATATATGAGCCGCAACATGAGAAAACTAACAATGTGGCTGTCAGGTCGAAGTCTTTTTTTATAAGCTTTAAAGGTAGCTATTAGGGTCTAAGCTAGCTTCATGCGGGCAGCAAAGACTCTGATCAGACTGGGCGGATGCCCAGGCTGATCTGAGTCTGCGCTGGGCGCACAACCACATTGTTGGTTTTGTCTTGGTGCGGCTCATATATGTATGTAACTCAGAATGAACATTATTATAATAGCTTTTTCTCTTTGTTATGTCAAAATAAATATTTTGAACTGTGCAAACTGTTTATTCAAAATCAACGTCTCAGTGTGTTTTCCATGAGTGTTCTTAGAGATATTACAGATTTTGAGTACTAAACAACATAAACTTCAGTTTTCGGAAAAAAAATAAATAAATCTGACATTAAGCCTGAATCTACTGTATCAAAATATATGTAGATTTACCATATTTCATAAATGTTGCATTTCATAAATATGCAATTAATTTTCACACGTAATATCATGATCAGCACTTTGAATATACTGTATATATATATTTCACTAGGACTGATATTTTTTAACTAAGAATATCACCCTATGTAAATATGATGGAATTATCATTATCTTGATCTGCAAGGATAGCAACTTTTTTAACCCTTAAAGAGCCAAAAAATAGCCATCAGAGGAGATGGCAAATCCCCCGACCTAAGGCCCCTTGCGCTTTGGTAAACACAGTGCCCTTAAAAACGCATATAAATAGTATACTGTCATTCTTTTATGCTCCTTATTGACAATATCTGTTTAACAGATGCATGATTATCTAACACTCAGACCAAAACAGCATGCCAGATTGCTAAAAAGAGGTAAAATCTCAAATAGCAACCATGTAGACAATGTATTGCATATGATACATTCAACATTTCAAAATGTGTGAATAACTTCTAAAGTACAAGCCCTACAAATCTAATTTTGAGCTCTCTAGTAAGTGAATTTGGACAAAGAATCCAAATCTGAACGAAAATTTTTTTTTTTTTTTTTTGGGGGGGGGGGGGGGGGGGGGGGGGGGGCTCGGGAAAGTATGAAAGCAAGAGTTGTCATTCTTGTATGAGACAAACTGTCATGATCTGATCTCCATATCTGTGAAGTATCATAAAAATATTTCAAAGGGTATTCATGTTATGGAGCGGACACGAAATCACACCTAAAACCATCAAGGGAAATAACTCAAAAACTTAGAAAGCAAGAGTTGTCATTCTTGTTCGCGACACATCAGCATGACCTGTTCGTCGTAACTATGAAGTATCATGAAAATATTCCAAAGGGTATTCAAGTTATGGAGCGGACACGAAATTACACCTAAAACCATCAAGGGGGAATAACTCAAAAAGTAAGAAAGCAAGAGTTGTCATTCTTGTTCGCGACATATCGTCATGACCTATTCTACATATCTGTGCAGTATCATGAAAATATTTCAAAAGGTATTCAAGTTATAGAGCGGACACGAATTTACACCTAAAACCATCAAGGGGGAATAACTCAAAAAGTAAGAAAGCAAGAGTTGTCATTCTTGTTCGCGACACATCGTCATGACCTGTTCTACATATCTGTGAAGTATCATGAAAATATTCCAAAGGGTATTCAAGTTATAGAGCGGACACGAATTTACACCTAAAACCATCAAGGGGAAATAACTCAAATAGTAAGAAAGCAAGAGTTGTCATTCTTGTTCGCGACACATCGTCATGACCTGCTCTACATATCTGTGAAGTATCATGAAAATATTCCAAAGGGTATTCAAGTTACAGAGCGGACACGAATCTGCCAAAAATTCACCAAAGGGGAGATAACTCAAAAATTACAAAAGCAAGAGTTACCATTCTTGCACGCGACACATCGTCATGACCTGTTCTACATAACTGTGAAGTATTATGAAAATATTCCAAACGGTATTCAAGATATGGAGCGGACAAGAAAATGTTTACGGACGGACAGACGGACGGACGGACGGACAGACGGACGGACGCCAGGCTCATCGCTATATCCCCCGAACCTTTCGGTCGGGGGATAAAAAGCAGATGACAAAATTTACATCTGCAAAGTTTCAAAACGGAATTCAAAGACTAGATGGCAAACAGTGTAGATCCAGATGAGGTGGCTCATTATGAGCCACCTCATCTGGATCTAGATTGTTTGCAAATTTACACTTTTGGGGCTTTAAATGATAAGCCATAAATGGATATCAAAATTCATTGTATTTATCTATGCAATTCCACACTGCATATCCCAGAAAAGTGCTTTTAGAAGATTTCCCAAGTTTAAGAATTAAGCTGTTTTTTTCAATGGTTGTATTTGAGCTACAGTCAAGACTCCTTTTTAATCAGGCACAGAAAATAATCAGACTTAAAAAAAAGATCAAATTCCTATCAACCCATTAAATCAAGCATTGAATTCTATCTAGTTCTCTTTTTCATCAATCAGACATGTTTTACTTAACTTACACCTTCTTTACCTTATATCATGGGACAAATTTGGATAAGCTGACTCTAAAAGCACCCAAAAAGCAAACAAAATTAAGTCTGCAAAATTTCCAAAAAATATTTGTCCAAGCTATATCATATTGAGTATTCGAAGGCATGAGGGCAAACATTGTTGATCCAGGTGAGGCGGCTCATTATGAGCTGCCTCATCTGGACCTACACAGTTTGCCAATTCAATTAAAAACGTAACCTATTTTGGTATTTGCCACATTTTAGGTGTTAATACATGTTTTATTATCCAGCAAAATTTGACAGAATGGCAAACTATGGTGACCCTGATTAGACTGCTCCTCAAAGAAAAGTCTTCTCTGGGCTAATGTTGTTTGCTTGAATCTGTCTGCCCCAATACTTGAGGACTTAACAGTACACCAGAAATTAAAATGTCTGCTATTGAACAACAATCTAAATACTTGTCTGGTATTTTT
Source organism: Ctena decussata (assembly GCA_963989385.1). Classification (NCBI taxonomy): domain Eukaryota; kingdom Metazoa; phylum Mollusca; class Bivalvia; order Lucinida; family Lucinidae; genus Ctena; species Ctena decussata. Next base: position 16,957,599 of record OZ022512.1, on the reverse strand, counting down.
TAATTATTTGTGTGCAGTCCAAAGAGCATGTCTCTCTACTTTGAAAGGATTTGTGTAGATAGATATGAGAATACCTATTTTTCTCAAATTGTAGGTCTTTTAAGCCCACTGCACTCAGAACAGCCAAAACTCTGTAGAGTTTTGGCTGTTGGCTGTTTTGAGAGCAATAGGCTAAAACAGAGTAGAACAGTAATACAACATGCATGCAAAGTAACAAGAAATACAGATCTACTACAGGACTCAAGAAGAGAAAACCCGAATTTATAGCTGAGTTATACAAAACTGATTCACATTTTTGTGGTAATTTTGGAATGGAACGGATTGGAAATCCCTCCCCCATCTTATAGCCAAATAAATCAGCCCCAACTCGACAAAACGAACGAATGGCATGTGGGCCCAGCCAAGACTCAGATCAGCCTGGGCATTTGCCCAGTCTGATCAGAGTCTTTACTGTCAGCTTGGAGATAGCTCAAACCCTTACCCAAAGACTCTGCTCATACTGGGCAGATTCCCAGGCTGATCTGAGTCTTTGCTGGGCACAGCTGACACTTTGTTGGTTTTGTCATGTTGCGGCTCAAATACGGAATAGCTTATGGCATCCCACAATTTTCTCTAGTCTGGAGATCTGTATCTATATATATCATACATATGAGAATATGGTTCTAAATACATGTAAATATGGTCAAATACACTGCAAATTCCAATTTATTTCCAGAAATCTTAGTGTATACATTTAATATGAAAAATCTGGCCGGCAATCATTAAATCATTACGATATTGTTTCTCTATAAGAATTACGCCCAAGTCATGTGACTCAAAGATACAGTCCACACAGACTTGAGTTAAGCCTAACACTTAAGCGCCAAAAATGTAAATAGTTGACTTTGTATACAGTGCACATCCAATTTGAGGCCGCTCATAATGAGCCCATTCATCTGGATTGACACTGTCCTCTAGTTTTTGAACACCTCAGAACATTGTTTTTGAATTTTGCAGACATAGGTTTTGTAGTTTGCTTTTCTGGCAGAAGCAGCCGGACATGCTTTCTGAGTTTTGTTTACCACAACAGTTTATTTATTTTTCACAATTTCAATTTTTTTTTGACAATTAGTAAAATAAAACTGGAATTTGCAGTGCAGTGATAAGAGGAGTAAATATACGAAACGGTAAAAATATGTATCAAACCCGAAACTGTATATATGGAGGGATATGAAAACAACATCAAGTGTATAAAACCAGGGAAAAGATGGACTTTATATTTGTCCAGGCCACACAAGCCAAAATTTCAGCAAGTTTTATTTTTCTCAAAATTTAAACATTTTAACAAAGGGGAACAACTTTTATGACTGTTTGCTTCTCTGGATGACGTAGCCATTCCAGAATGGGGTCTACTCTTAAAGGAAAGAATTTGCTCCCACAGGAGCAAATTCTTTCCTTTCTGAGTTGATCTCCATTGAACAGGGAAGCAGAAAAGAAAATAGCAGAGTTGCCTCCTCTGAAAGTTTACCCACTCACCACAAAATGGTTAAGAGCTAATCTGACTGAAAATTCTGACTGTACATATTTTTCTGAAATTTTTGTTCCCATAATTCTGGCTTGTGTGGCACTCTTAATATGTGTCTTTGACAGGAAAAGGGAGAAAAATATAACTTCTGTGATAGGAAGGTGAGTATGAAAAACGAGCTACATTATAAGACATACTTCATTCTCAATTATCTCTAAGATAAAGTTATTTTCCAAAACTGTGTTTCTATAATTAGTTCAATCCAAAACAAAATGCCGCTTTTTTTCCTTCATGGGTATCAGCTATACAATCCTTTTTTGACTTTTTCAAAATATTGTGAAAAAATCTGTTTCTTTTCCAATATTATTATTTCTTTTTTTTTTCTTTGTTTTGGGGTTTAGTTCAGTTTAACTCAATGAAATAGGCATTAACAATAGTCCCTTTAGAGTTTTTGATCCAAATAGTCATATTTTGCATTATTGCAAGTAAAAAATTTGCATTTGCATTATTGGGTGGGGTATTCCTCTCTACTCCGTTTTACTGGTATATCGTCTTATAACTACATGCTATAGAAGGATTATGATTCTTGTTTATATTGGGAGATAATGAAAAAATTGTTGGACCCATCGGAACTTACATCCGTCCGATCGGACCACAATTTTTGCTGGTACGGCACCTTTTTCTTGTTTCCTCCATCGGCAAACTTCGCTAATAAAGGCTCGGTACAACCTTCAGAAGAAAGAAAATATATTGTATTATCTGTAAATGAACATATTTAAGGTATATGGATATGTTTAAGAAAATAGGAACATATTTAAGAAAATATGAACATACATTTTTAAGCCGTATGAAGATATTTAAGAAAACATGCACATATTTAAGAAAATATGAGCACATTTAAGGTAAATGAACATATTTAAAGGCAAATGAACATATTTAAGGTATATGAATATATGTAAGAAAACATGAATGTATTTAAGAAAACATGAACATGTTTAAGAAAATATGAGCATATTTAAGGTAAATGGACATATTTTAGGTATATGAACATATTTAAGGTGTATGAACATATTTAAGGTATATGAACGTATTTAAGGTATATGAACGTATGTAATGTATATGGGTAGGACATATTTAAGGTATATGGGTACACTTTAAGGGGAAGCACCTATGTCACTTTCATTTTTTTTTTGCCTCCCATTTCAATATGAGTCAACTTTTAAAAGAAAGAATTTGCTCCTGCTAGAGCAAATTCTTTCATCTAAGAGCAGACTCCATTTCAAAAGAGTTATGTTATCCAGGGAAGCAACAGGAAGTCACAAATGAGGGTTTGCCCATATATCTTAAGATCTGCTCATACCTTGGTTTCCTTCTTACTATTGCATGAATTTCATTGGCAAGAGAGGAGGGGCAGGAGTGCAGTGGATAACACGCTGGACTACCAATCCAGGGAGAGAAAGATGGATCCCCCCACCCTTCTCTGGTCTTTCGGATGAGACTTTAAATTGAGGTTCCATCTCCGTATGACCTTGTTGTTGAAGGGATGTTAACCCGAGTTCACTTACTTACTCACTGGCAAGATAATTTAATGAAAGCTGATTTGTATGGCGTTCTAACACTTTGATAGGGAAATGAGAAAGTATTGTTATGAATGTATATAAAAAGAAGAGGAAAAGTTACACTACAGGGGTGTCAAACAAATTTCACATACCAGGAAGAACTTTCCCATTGAAGGCATTTATAACCGCATCACATTTTTCTTTGGATTCCATTCTAGCAAATCCCACCCCTCGACTGACGCCGTCGGGTTTCCGTAAAATCCTCGTTGAGATCACTGTGCCGTAATCTTTCAGCATGTTTTCCAGGTTTTGTTCGGAGAAGTATAGAGGAAGGTTGGCAATGTATAGGTTTGTAGGATCCTGTTCCTGTTGCTAAAAATAGAAATAAAAGAAACGTTAACCCTTTTGCAAAAATTTAAAAAATGTTTCATCCGAGCTGTATCATATTGGGAATTCAAAGACTAGAGGGCAAACAGTGTAGATCTAAATCAGGATCTAACTGTTTGCAAATTCTGCTATTTTCGTCATCCGTGCTTGTTAGGTTTGAAATAGTCCCCAGGTGACTGCAAATAGCTGTAGTGAGATATTCAAAGACTTTATGTTAATATAGTATAACCAACAATAATATGGAAGCACATTCACCCCAGTCTGCACTGTTGGTAACTGTCATTTAACTATTCAAGCACCAGAAATTGAAAACTTATATTTGCAACCAGTGAAGATCCAGATGAGATGGCTTACACTGAGCCATTTTTTTCAAATTTCACTGATGTAAATTTTTCATCTGCTTATTTGGAGCTTTAAGGGTGAACTCAAAGAACACCATCATGGTAAGTTATTTTCAAAGTGAATATGGTTGTTGTCTGTTGTTTAAATTCTAGACCAGTTCCTTGCCCTTACTTCCACTTCGAATAACTCACTACGGCTATTTTCGGTCACCTGGGAATGAGTCGTATCTCAAACAGTGCTCTAGATAAGAAGGGGTAACAAAGATAATTTAGGGATAATTATCCATATTTTTCCATAGAAACATATTTTGTGACCCATCATTAGAACCGTCTCGTCGAGACGGTTCTAATGAGGGGTCACAACATATGTTTTCGTTGAGAAATAAGAAAAATTATCTTCAAATTATCCTCAATACCCCCTCTTATCTGGAGCTCTGTCAAACCTAACAAACTCTGAGTGTTTCGTGGAGGAGTCATCTATTTGCTAACTTGTTTTCAAGCAGTAACTAAATTAACTCTTCAAATTATTACTATATTAAAACCTCAAGAATCTAATGCTGCCTATAAGACATATCTACAGAATGATGGCCGGAAGCCAAGTAATTTAGAATCACTTAATAAATGTCATGATTTATTAAAGAAAATAGTCTGGTAACATCCAAGTTATGATATAACTTGCACATCCTGATACTCAAGAACAAACAAAATAAGATTAACCAAAATATTAGCACCTAAAAACAATAAAAGTTTAATTTGCAAACAGTGTAGATCCAGATGAGGGGGCTCAAAATGAGCCACCTCATCTGGATCCACACTGCTTGCCCTCTACTCCAGTCTTTGAATTCTCAATTTTTACAGCTAGGCTGCAATATTTTTCTTAAATTTTGAAGATACAAGTGTCTTCTTTTTGGATGCTTAAATGGTTACCAAGTTTGCTCTTCAGCAAAGTGCCCAAAACTTGAGAACAATAAACAGTGCAGATGTTGATCAAATTGATCTGGGGCCTGTCTAAGCCTTTTTTCTGTCCCAGAGGGGAAAAACTCTACCAGATTACCCAGGATGGTATTAAAAGATTTGTTTCCCTTAGATAAGGTGTGTTCAATACCCACACACTGAGATGGGACTTTGGTTGAGGTCTCATCAGAAAGACTCCAGGAGCAAGCAGAATATTGAACTTGTGGCCCCTCGGCTGGCAGTCTAGCCTGTAAAACAGCTACACTCTGTCAGAGGAAACAGACCCTAAATAATTGGGATTGACATTCCAAAAGGGATAACAGAATAAAAACACTTGTTGAAGAATATTCTTTTTGTGAAAAGGATAATCCAAGCAAAAAATCTGACAGTTTTCTCAAAGGATTTGTTATCTAAACAAAATAAAGCTGTTTTGCTGACCAAGCTGAGTGGGATTTACAGTACATGTATTTGGACATGAAAATAGCAACAACTTTAAAGACCATCTGTTTGCTTCCCTGAACAACATAGCCCTTTTAGAATAGGGTCTACTCTCAAAGGGGAAAAACATATCTCCTAAGGGAGCAAATTCTTTTTTAAAAAATAAACTATCCTTAAGAAGGCGGCAAAAAAATGGAAAAAAGGCTCCCATGAAAAAGCACCCAGTTGCCTTATGAAACCCCTGTCTACAGTGACCCCAATTATGAAACTCAGTTATGAAATGAGTTTTGCCTTCTAAAACAATCCCAAAAGTCTGCAAGACAGCTCTAGATTGTAGGATGTTTTGGAAGGTAAAGAACCTCAGATCTTCACAAAAGTGGTAACAGGATTTTCAAAAACCATCAAAATATAACTTTTTGGGCATAGTGACAGTACAGGTCAACTGGGGTGAGCCACACCAAATGTCAATGAAGCACAAAGGTCAAAACCCTAATGGTACATCATGCAGAGAATTATGGGATATAAGTTTAATTCATTTGGCCTTTCAGTGGATCTGGTATTCTCTGGGGTTTTTTCATTAATATGCCAAAAGGTGAATGATATGTAAACTGAAGTATTTCTAAAACTAAATTCTGAGTTTACAGCAAAATTAATATATAGAATTTTAAGAGGTCCATTTGTTCTTTGAGGGATGTTTGTACACAATATGCTGGCAAACAGTAGAGACCCACACCAGACTGCTTACAGCAGCTCTGATCTGGAGATATACACTCCAAAATTTCCAATATTCATGGTCAATCTTATGAATTTACTGTATATTCCAAATATTTACGGTCAATTCAAAGATTTACCGTAAATATGGCAAGGCAGCTATTATACAAAATCATACAAATTAACAGGTAAATATATAACCTGACGACAAATGCATACAGCGAACAATATTATAATTCTTCCTTAAGCAAACTGCGTCTTTTGTTAGCCACCCAGTAATACTAGGGTTTCTTTTTCCACACCGACGGCTTACTGACAAAACCCACTGTTTACCCTTTAACTTGGTTAAATGGTTTCAATGATTTAAGTATACTGAAAATGTGTGTTTGCTATATAAGTAAATATACAATACTTTATTCAATAAATCGGGAGTACTGACAGAGATAAAAATGAGGAAGGTCATAACAAAAATGGTCTTTTTATGATATATCATTAAGAAAAATGTCTATTCTACTACACCCCTGGCCAAACTCTATGCAATCCTTTTGTATATACTATCCTCAGTTATGGACCTTAAAAAAATGTTCACGAAATGCCAAACATGAGCATCTCAACAAGACTGCACAGATCTTATTCATCGCAAGGCGCATTAGCCCAGGTCACAGCTCATATCACCTATAAGTGAAATTCAAGAGCAAACCTGTTCAATTTCTTAAATAGCTGCACTTCATGAAAAGGCTGCGTTGACTGCACATGTGCAAATCTGTTGGCACATCATGCTCAGTGTCTTCACTTTTTAATTATAGATCCCTCAAGATTTATTAATTGTAAATGCAAATAGAAAAGACTGAGATCAGACTGCGCAGATGCACAGTCTGGGCTGAGCCTTTACTGTTTGCTAATATTTTTACCCCTAAGACAGGGCACTTTTTCTCGCTTTGTACCTCCTATATCTTAAAAGTATTTCAAAACTGATCAGCAATTACCTAAAATGTGTTGGCGTAAATGGTATACTTCAAGATTTATCAGCCTTGAATGAAGGAGTGGAACAATGAATGGACTGATAAAGCTACTATCAGTTTGAATGAATTACCTATCAAGATTATCAGAAGAATGAATAACCTATCCAGTTCCATTATTGTAATGATTTACTTCAGAACTGTTGAATGCTAATAGATTAACCTAGATTTTCTACAAAATTTTGAATGAGTATTCTTTCATTCCCTCCTATAGCAAGAAGAATACATTGATGAATGAATGGATGAGATTCAGGTGAAGTGTAAGTTTTGAAAAGCTAGATCCTTTTGTTGGATGGATGGATGACTCCTGTTCAACAGTATTTCAGTCATATTGTCCTTCACAGTAATTCAGTCATAACAGTATTTCAGTCATATTGTCCTTCAACAGTATTTCAGTCATATTGTCCTTCAACAGTAATTCAGTCATAACAGTATTTCAGTCATATTGTCCTTCAACAGTATTTCAGTCATATCAGGACAATATCGTGTTGAACTAGGGAGCACTGACCAAGTGCTTGCCATAGCTATAGGTCTTCTACGAATTTTAAAAACTGTTTACACTTTCTAGTTCAGTGGTGGTAAGGTTTATTCACTGAATAAGGGATGTCACACCTATCTGATTTAGCATACTATGCATGTGCAATCAATGCACTGTTCAAAAATCTCTTACCTGGCTAATTGTGCGTAAATACATGCTTAGAAGCCATGCATCCTATGACTCCTTAAAAAGGCTAAATTCTGAACTTCATGATTCCAATGCTAATACTCTACTGTTGAAATATTTGAACTGGTTTCTTAACTAAAACTAGATATTTGTGGAAACTGGACCTAAAGACAGCTATTCAGAAGACCTTGAATAAAGGACATATGCAATACTGAAGGTCTTGAGAAACAGTTTTCAAACTATTTATAAGAACTTGTTGACTGGCTTTCGCCATGGCAGTATTGGCTTTGCAGAACTGATGCTTATCAATATATCTCTTTGCATAGACATCATTGGATTCTGATATCTTTCCCTCTTCATCTTATTTATTTTACTGTTTACCATGTACATGCATATACTTGGATTTTTACTCAAAGTGATATAAAAACACAGGTGTGAATGTGGTCTTACAAGCAAATAAAGTTCCAAAATGATCTGTAAAACTTGCACCACCTCACTAAATATTGGGACAGAAATGCCTGGGCAAACAATGTAGACCAAGACCAGACTGTTCAGGGACAGCAATAGTATTTCACATTCTGCCAGCACCTTTGTGCCAAATTGATGATAGTCAAATCAGTGAAGCTTCAGGTAAAATCAACTTAATTTAGGTTTACAATGGCATCTGCTGCAGAGATGGCTTCTGTCAATATTAAAGCTGCTATGATAAGGTATTATATCAGGCATAAGCAGTCAGCTGTAGCAGAATAGGTTTAAATTGTGCTAAAATGGGCAGTCAACCTTAGCAAAAAGTGGATTTGGCAGTTCCGCATCAGACCTGTTCTTAAAATTTGTATAAGAGCTATAGATGTACTAATACAAAGCTGCACGCAATTTTGTGCACAACTTGGAACCACTACATTCAGCAACAAGGAGTGAGTGCTTGGCAAGTGCTCATGTGGTTGAAAACGCCTCAGCTGCAACAGTAGAAAAAAGCCATCAGATGTGACATAAAATGAACCTGATAATAACTACAAATTTAGAAAAACGGGAGTGATCTTTGTCAATTTTCAAGCTTTTAATGCTGATAAATTCAAACATCTAGCAATGAGGGTTTAAAATACCAAAATGCCATAATTTTCTTCAAATCTGGTAGTGGTTTAAAATGAAATCAAGATTATGCATTAAAATTATAAATCAATATGGGACATATCCTATCTATTGTAATAACCCAGGATATTCGGACTGACATGCCGGAGCAAACAATGAAGACCCAGATCAGACTGCTCCTAAGGAGCAGTCTGATCAGGGTCTTCACTGTTTGCCACTGGGCCAGAATCTGACACACATCCATGGAAAACCCAACTTGTTCAAATTTTATGACAATTTAAATTAATGTTATTGATAAATCTGTCCCAGTTTTTATGATAAATGCAGTTGATCCCGAATATGGCATAACCCATCTAAATCCCTCTAATTTTAAAGCGGTTTTGGCCGCTTCCCAAGAGTTAACTTCATAAGCTCATTCTAAGTAAACAGAAATGAACACTTCACTAAATCTTGGTGCTTGGTTTGACTCCAAAGTAAATTCTTCATGTTTACAGGTGACATACCATTATACAAGACCACAAACTATATAATATTCCATTTAGCGAGGTCAAACATCATGGAAAAATGTCTAAAATCCAGAGAAGACACCTGAAAAATGTCTAAAATCTAGAGAATGCCTTTGGAATATGTCTTAAATTTAGGGTACATGACTACATGAACATCACAACACCAAAATCAACTTAGAATGCTGAAAACTGCCTCAAATGAATTTATAATGCTGAAAACTGTGTCATACCAACTTCATGATGCTGAAAAATGTCTCAAATCAAATAACAATTACTGCTGAAAACTGTCTCAAATCAACTGATAATGCAGAAAACTGTCTCAAATCAACTGATAATGCTCAAATGCCTCAAATCAATTTGATAATGCAAACCATCTAAAATCAACTGACAACTCAAGGCGTCTTAAATCAACTGATACTGCAAGCTGTCTCAAATTAACTGATGATGCTGAAACTGTAAGATGTTCAGAAAGGGTTCAACCATGTGTTATTATTGAAATATACAGCCAATGGGGTGTCTTCAGAAGAATCCAGCAAAGAAGGAAAACATTAACACTGTTTTGATAGTCTTAGAAATTCACAACCAAAGCCATGAGACTAAAGACATAACTCTAATTAAGATTCTGAAAAGTGCTATTGATATGGGCATGTGCTGATGTGTGTAAACATGCATATTTGTGGCCAATTCAACTCTTATTAAGGTGTGCAGCAATTCTCGTGTTGTAAAAGGCAATGGGCTTTTTCACACATTATGCAATGGAAATCTGTCTCTGCAAATTTCTCCCTGTTTCTTGAAAGATACTTTAGTCCCAAAAGGAATAAAATAGGTGTCTGTAATCAATTAAGTCTTCAAAATTCAAACAATATGGTAATCAGTTGCCGTCTATGACAGAGGAACTACAGACAGATACAAAAACAAAGCTATATGAATTACTAATCACTGAATTTCAATAGGTCTATTGATTCCCATTTTGAATATCATAAGGAATCAAAACATCAAGGCATAAAGGCCTGCACAAACTGTGCATACCCAGATCAGACTGCTCCAGGAGCAGTCTGATCAGGGTATGCGCTGTTTGCATTTCTGAAACGCTAGGTCAGAACGTCAAATTAGCCAGTTCAAATTTCAGTATAAATTCATCCGAATATTTTCTGAAACTACATGAAATAGCATCAAGTATTCAAGGGAATGCACTTTCTCTCCTCTCTGCCCATTGTCACAAAACAGTGCTGAACGAGGAAACTTGATGCAGAGTTTATGCCGCCATTGCTGACAACGATGATGACACCTGAAAGGTGAGACCTGTCTCGATTCTGCTAGTCGCAGATGAGACATAAACTTCCACTGTCAACCAAGCTGGAAGCAGTATTTGAACCATGGGTAGCAGAATGAGAAGACTGGGCTTTGCTTTGATATGAGGTGCCCGCAGAATGGTGGGACTCTATCAATCCATAGACCCCTACAACCACAAGGCTTCCGAAAACCTTTAAAATACAAAATTTTCATGAATCAAAAGGGTTCTTGCTAAGTCAACTATGCTGGGTCTCTCACTTCATAGCATAACTAACTAACATCTGTCACAAAAAATAACGTTTTTCCTGTGCCCATGACAAAATAAAGCTTTTCCATTCACCGGTCAATGACTGACATAATGTCTATTCTCTTTGTCTCTAAATACTAATTGGACAATTCAGTGACCCCAAAATTTCCACATTAATCATGCGAAAAATGTGGATGTATGGTAGAATGAAACTTGGGTCCACTTTAAGGTCTTAACACATAGCTCCACTAAGACTGCTACCGAAGTTGAAAAAAGTATATTTTTCCAACTTTGGTGGCGGTTTTAGAGGAGCTATGTGGTCATAACTCCACTAAAACTGCCACAGAAGTTGAAAAAATTAAATTTTACCAACTTTGGTGACGGTTTTAGTGGAGCTATGTGGTTCACTAAAACTGCCACCGAAGTTGAAAAAATTGAATTTTACCAACTTTGGTGGCGGTTTTAGTGGAGCTATGTGGTTATAGCTCCACTAATACTGCCACCGAAGTTGAAAAAATTGAATTTTACCAACTTTGGTGACGGTTTTAGTGGAGCTATGTGGTTCACTAAAACTGCCACCGAAGTTGAAAAAATTAAATTTTACCAACTTTGGTGGCGGTTTTTGTGGAGATATGTGGTGTCTGGTGGGATGTGGATACGTGGGTAAGAAAACAGTATGTACTCTTTCAGGTCATGTACTTGTATTTTGTACTACTTGTATTTTGTACTTACTTCCAACTATCAAAATATATTAAACCACTTAGCTTCTAGCATTAATATTATACAAGTATGATCCAAAAACTATCGATTTTTTCAAAGCAAAAATCACTGATTTCCATAAAATACATCGATATTAAAACGCCTCAAGTGTAATGTTTATCCGCTTCGCTTCATTTTTCACCTCAAAGTTATAAATTCTTGCGTGGACCTGTATATAAATGATTTTATTAATGGTTTAAAAACCTTTAAATTCACCCATGAGCGATTTATTATCATATTTAAGCTTACTTTTATGAAGGCAGAAAAAGTGGGAGAAAAAATGCAGAGCTCCAGTAAATCATTTTTTGGGGACATTTTTGGGGTAAACACCCCCCCCCCCCCCCCCATTTAAAACAAATCATGGATCTTGTAAGAACTAAAGAACTACATTGGTGAGAAAATTCTATACAATCCCACAAAAATGTTTTGAGAAGACGGGAAAATTCCATTCTCAACGTTTTGATATCTGGAGCTTTGTCACAGTCGAAAAAAAAAAGATCTGAATTTAAGACAGTCCTTCAAGGGGTCTGATCTGGGTCCACACTGCTTGCCCATGCATTTCTTCCAATATTAGGTAAGCCTCGACACAACAAACCAACAAAGTAGCATGAGCACCCAGGGAAACCTCAGACTGCGCAGTAGCACAGTGTGAAAACAGTCATTGCTTTGCACTTTAAGGGTAGCTAATGGGCCAAAACTAGCTCCATGTGGCCAGCCAAGACTCTGATCAGACTGGGCAGATGCCCAGGCTAATCTGAGTCTTTGCTGGCGCACAGCCACTTTATTGGTTTTCTCGTGTGGCAGCTGCAGTGATTTTACCAGAACTCATTTTTCCTTTCTTATTTTATTCATTGTTTCAATAAGCGGATAAATACGGCAAGAATATAGGCATTTTGTCAAGCAGTCAAGTGAAAAACATGGCCACATTTGGAAAATGACAAATATTTTAGACATTACAATCTCTCGTCATGCAAAACACGTATTTTCACCATACATTGTTAACCGTCTCGGCTCTCAAATGGCATGTTGCATGCAACAATTTGTTTGTAAGAAACAAGAATATTGATTAGATGGGAGCTCAAGGAAATTAAACTTTTGGGGGGTGAAGATAATCGGCATTTTTCTTATTTCTCCATTAAATGGCTGTTTTAAGAAGCTCCGATTATGGGCAAACCAAGACAAGCTGACTTCTCCAAAATGTTCAGTGACTGTTAATGCTGATATATGATTTACCATCGATACCGCAGGGCTAAACAGCATTTTCCCTAAAATAAGGACTTCTTAACAAACTACCATGAGGCCCGCAAACAGTGCAGATCCAGATCGGAGTGCTCCAAGAGCAGTATCTCTGCCCCCAATATTTAGGGTTTTTTTTAATGGGTTTCAGAAACATTAGAAACATAGTAGTCCAAACAAACAAGATTAACCCAAATACCCAGAAATGAACCCAAATACTTGTCATAGGCCAAATTTCCCCCTTGTCAGTTTAAACAATAGGACAGCACTTTATCAGTGTCTTGAGTCAATGATTGTGTCATCGGGCGTGGCAACCTCGTTGCATATATACAATGTCCCATCTTTATCATCGAAATTAATCTTTGTCACCTTGAGGCTTTAAAGCGTACCTTCCTAAAAAGAACTGCTAGTTTTGTGATGTATCTTTAAGAAAATTGTATCATTTTGTAACAAATAGGTTGTTGCTGTTGTTTTAAGGTTTTACAGCCTTTCCAGAACATTTCTCACATATAAGGCACAGGGGGAAAGCGGGGGCATATTCGTAAAGTAACACATTTAACCCTCCACAAGCAGTTTGTGTTTATTTCAACATTTCAACGACTGGAGCCTGGCTCAAACCACTATGATTACAAGGCAAATACCAAGGACTCACTGAGCAACACCACGCCAAGCCATGCCACGAGAAAGGTACACTGTAGTAATATAATGCTTTCTCATTCTTAAACTGCTAATTTTACATTTAATACTTATCATCTTCTTTCAAATAAAACCAGTAAACTGCGTAAATTGGGTCTAATTATCTGTCATAAAATTTCCGACACATTTCTTCTTACTGTCGATTGCTTATATCATAACAGTGTGAAAATAATGATGATGAGCAGTATATTTTCTGATAGAATGAACAATTTTGTGAATCCCTGAGGGGAGAATATTTATATGACCACTGAAGTGGAAATTCAAGGTAGATCACTGAAAACATCCCTGAAATTTTTTATTTTTGATTAACGTTTTTAAATAAAACATCTTGTACATGTGGATTTATTATTAGGGCTCAGTTCATTTTCATCAAACAGGTGTTGTTTTCAACTATGTTACACGACACAGGAGTTAACGTACCCTGTAATTTAATTTTAAATAAATTCCCAAATTTGAGAACTAACATATTACTTTCGAATTAAGATTTATACTGCTGAATAGTGAAAAATTCATTGACATCTGACTCCGAAGAAAATTCAATTTTTGTAAGCATGAAAAAGCACATGTACGTGACATTTTAAGATTTCCCAAATCTTGTTTTCTGGTCTTACAAGATCAAAGGGCCATAGGTAACCTCATTTTTTATGCTTTTCTGGACAGCAAAAAACATTTCAGAAAACGAAACTTTTTTGTTTCACCATATACTGTATGGTATGTAAGGAAATAGATGATATGGGTTTCCCTTAAGATATGAAATGACACTTTTTGCTCTTAAATTACCAGATGTGTGACAGATTATCACCTTAAATTATAGTCTGCCAGACAGATGTATTTGGAACCCTTGCACCCTGATTTCATCAATGAAAATATATACCCTTACAGAGTTCACGAAAGTCTGCCAGAGTTTACAGGACCGAATTTGGTAAAATGATTAAAATGCACTTGAAAATTCTGAATATTTTTACCAGACCGAATGAATTTTTACCAGACATGTCAGGCGGTCAGACGGGGTTTCGTGAAGACTGCCCTTAATCTTCTGTATACAATCAGGGCAATTTATTTACCAAAGCTGTTTATTCCTTTATTCGTAAGGATCCTAAATCTTGAGAAAAAAAAAGGTCCTGAGCGAACAGTGATGACCTTAATCAGACTGCTCTATAGGAGCAGTCTTATCATGATCATCACTGTTTGTCTTTAAGTCTGAAAATTTCAAGAAATTGTAGAATGGTAAAATAAACTTTTCAGACTTTAAGATAATTACAGTTATTGGTGCAGATGTTGCAATATATATTGCAATTGTGGTATTTTCGCAAAAACCTTAAAGCTCTGACACAAAGGGACAATGCGAGGATCAGGGTCGGTGTTAAATGTTCGGTAATCTTGTCCAATTATTGAAGAATTTCACCTCTACCGCCACTTATGGATTTCACCTCCATTACCCCCTTGTGGAGGTTTCAACAACACACTATAATATTGATAGGCATTTTAAAAAAGATTTGGAGACTTGACTGGGAATGTATGTGCCAGAGTATTCCAACAATAATTCTGCGATACATTCAGTTGTACAAGGGACCAGAAAACTTTCTTTGATATAACAGGGGCTGAGATACTCTGAGATACGCTGAAGTGCAACCTTTACATCAAATACACAGTTCCGAGCCACACCCAGACTGTCACTCAAAATCACCTGATAGCGTATACCTGGCCAATGCAATGATAACTTAGCACGTGACATAGTCTCACAAACAAATCGCACATGGTCAATATCCATCACAAGTCTGTGATTTTACCTTACAGTCAATGGAGGGACGTGTACCTGTTTAAAGAAAACAAACTAAAAATTACCCTGCTTTGCAAGAACAGAATGCATCGTAAATGAATGATGCGCCGACTGAAATGAGTAGGTCATGTGGAGGCTGATTCTTCGACATAGATCACCAAGATTTAGCTGACACTTGCATTTGTCATTTGTTTTTCTGCCATCTTTGTGTAAGCTTGTGAGACGTAGTAACAGTAACTAAGCAGGCGGAGCTTAGCGGCTATTCTCGGAACTGTGTATTACTTGGGCAGAAAAGCGTACTCTGAGATTTCAATATTTGGAGTAAAGAGAGTAACTAGAATTTCAATTTATTTGCCATAATGCTGTGGTCAGTTCTAAACATGGGCCTCCCTATTCCAATAACCCTTAAAGTACCAAAAGCCAGATAATAAAACTTACATCACCAAAATTTAAAAAAAAAGTTTTGTCCGAGCTATATCATATTGAAAATTCAAAGACTGGATGGCAAAAAGTGTAGATCCAGATGAGGGGGCTCATTATGAGCCCCCTCTTCTGGGTCTACGCTGTTTGCAAATTCAACTATTTTCATTTTTGGTGCTTTTATTGTTAAAGAGCAAATTAGGAAAATTATTCCAAAATTACTGTCAATAAGCCCAAACTCTAGATCTACAGCTGCAAGGAAATCAAAATCTGTAATCTCTGACTAAGACCAACTGAGACTATAGTTTTGTCCACTTGACCAGTTCTTTAAAGCACCAAAGCCTCTCACAAGTTATTAAGCACGCAGTCTTACATAACAAATTAGCCTCAGACAATCTTGTTTATGGAAACCCTATCTTGGTCAAACAAACTATCCAACTTTTATCCCTCAAGCCAACAACATAAGAATTGACCATTTTAAAGCCCAACAACAAGGAATGTAGGAGTCTAACTAGCCAGCTTAACATTCTAGACCATCATAAACTATCTTATAAGTAAATTCCTTGAGGAAAATTGATGTCAGTACACGTCTCAGATTGTCACCAACAAATCTTAGAACCCTTGGTTGGCTGACAGGAAAATGATTCTAATATGACAAAGCATCCTTTAAGTATGCTAAAATCACTACAGTCTTGAATTCTTGGGTGGCTTAACCCTTTAATAGTGCCGAAAAGAAGACAAGATTTACATTCTGCAAAAAATTTCAAAATATGTTTCAGCCAAGCTGTATCATACTGAAAACTCAAAAACTAGAAGGCAAACAGTAAGAGTAGACCCATTTCAAAGAGCTACCTTATCCAGAGAAGCAAACATGAATTCATGCAAGTTAATATAACAATATTTTCGGAAAAGAGGCAGGGGCGTTTATGATAGCAGGGGTGTTTATAGGATTAATACGGTGCACCAAAGTAATTTTTCATCAACTTTTTCTAGCTTTCGTAGACGATCAATTCAGACAAATGGCAGACAGAAACCCCATGGGAAAACATTTTCTTCTACACTATACTACTGGAATCAGAAAGCTGGTTAATATTGTCAGAAAAACAAGTCCTTTTATGCCAAACCTAAGATGATCTATGTGACGGAACTTATGTCTTATACTGAAACTGGACAAGGCAACAGCCGCGAGACCAGACTCATTTTTAAACACGCTGAATAAAGCTGAATAAGCTCTTTGCCTACGGGTTGGGTGAGCTGAAGATAGGGCTGAGGAACTTTTCAGGAGGAACTGCTGGTGCAGTTTGTCCTTCACTGTCTACCAATGACGTTAGGCAAATTTTCCGGTTACGAGCCTTGCCCAGCACTACAACATATAACAATGCTCCCACTGTGCCTTGTATACAAGCTAAAGCTTACAACAGTCGTAAACTGCCAATCAAATGTAAGTGATTTCAATTTATTCCCTGTACATTTCCAACAGAAATCTAATCCCACTCAATCATCTAATTGTATAATACCGACACACAATGCAATAATACTTCCAAGTGTGGTTCACAAAACGTACTTAGGAATAACCAGACACTGCTAACAGCAAGTACATGCGTTTATCAGATAAAATCATGAGATTAGGATTAGTTTTCGCTGATCTTTTTTTTTCTGTTGTAGCATTAACTCTTTCACTACCAAAAAGCAGACGACAAAATTTACGTCTGCAAAAATTAAAAAAATGCCTTGTCCAAGACTTTTTATATTCAGAATTCAAAGACTAGAGGGCAAACAGTGTAGATCTAGAGGAGGCGACTCATTATGAGCCGCCTCATCAGGATCTACGCTGTTTGCAAATTTTGCTAAATGCGTCACTGGGGCTTAAAGAGTTAACTAGCTGACAATATTAACTGAACACAGGTTCTGGTGAAGATCATGAAATATGGGAATTCATGACAAGAAACAGGAGAATGGAGAAGGAGTAAAACAGTTGCCAAATCAAATTGCCAAGCATCTGATCATAAACCTAGACAATACTGTACAGAGATGTAGATATGAGGGAGTATTTGATGATAATTGAGGGATAATTTTTCTTATTTCTCATGGAAACCATACACTGTGACCCCTCATCTGAACCGTCTCGACGCTTTCTGGAACATTTTTGTTGGACACATACACCATTTTTACTGCATTGAGTTTTCCATCTAGCAGACAAAATCACCTCATTTCACAACTCATTATGAGCCGCCTCATCAGGATCTACGCTGTTTGCAAATTTTGCTAAATGCGTCACTGGGGCTTAAAGAGTTAACTAGCTGACAATATTAACTGAACACAGGTTCTGGTGAAGATCATGAAATATGGGAATTCATGACAAGAAACAGGAGAATGGAGAAGGAGTAAAACAGTTGCCAAATCAAATTGCCAAGCATCTGATCATAAACCTAGACAATACTGTACAGAGATGTAGATATGAGGGAGTATTTGATGATAATTGAGGGATAATTTTTCTTATTTCTCATGGAAACCATACACTGTGACCCCTCATCTGAACCGTCTCGACGCTTTCTGGAACATTTTTGTTGGACACATACACCATTTTTACTGCATTGAGTTTTCCATCTAGCAGACAAAATCACCTCATTTCACAAGCCTGAAGGAGCAGACAAAGGGTAGTGGGTAAGGCACAAGAGAACCAATCCAGAGGTAGCAAGTTCAATCACCTACTTTTCCAGTCTTTCAGATGAAACTTTAAACTGAGGGCCCTTCTTTGTATGTCCTAAGTACTGGTGCGACAGTGAATCAGATTTCACTCACTCACAAGCTTGTACAGCATGAGGTGTGCAACGACATATATGCCCGAAAGGCAAACAAAGCAATGTTGCTAGGTAACCATGAAGGTGAAGGTCATGGCTATCGATAACCTACCTTTGCCATTTGTGCTTGTATTCCCTGAGCCTGTAATGCCTGTACGGCCACCTCTGCTGCTTGGCATGTTTCAAAGTCAACAAAACCATACCCTACAAAAGAGAAACAGAGAAAATTTAAACTATGGTCAAACATCAATGTCAACTGTTCTACCATGTCAAGGTCATTCACTAGTCTTGAATGGTGTGGCTGTAATGTCTTTTTGGTTACTATGGAAACAGATTAGGCTCCTCACCTCAATGAAGGTTACATGAAGTATAGGTTTGGGATGGTAGTGATGTCTATTGGCACCCAAAGAGAATTGTACAACTGCACTAGTGCAACTGTCCCAATTGCTAGAATAATACAAGCAGGCCACACAGCCTTGACATCAAAACAGCAAAAAACATAAAGTTGATGAACAACCTGTTAAGTTCAGAATGCAAAAAATGATGAAAACAACAAACTAAAATGCAACTTTAAGTGGAGTAATTGAAAAACTACTTAATGCTCAAGAAGATTCACATGCCATGAATAGCAACACTCACCAGAGCATCAGATAAAAGGGGGTACTGAGGATAATTCAAAGATGATTTTTCTTATTTCTCATTGAAAATGTATGTTGTGACACCTCATTGGAACCGTCTCAGTGAGACAGTTCTAATGAGGGGTCACATCATATGTTTTTTTGATAAATGCGGAAAATTATACCTAAATTATCCCTGTTACCCCTTCTTACCTGGAGCTCTACAGTCATCATCTTTATCCTAAATTTTTCAAAAAGAAAGCTTCAGAAAAATAGCGCCAGCTCAGATCAGACAGTTCAGTCTGTTGCAGTCAGATCAGAGACTTCTAGATTTGCCAAAAATGATTCATGAAACAAACCTTACAGGACATCTGGAACTGTCTACATTCAGAAATAGTTTTGTCCAATGCTGAAGATAGAAAGTCCATTTCAACAAAATTTGGGGTGTCTGAATATTTATACCTAAAAGGGTAATCAGAATACATCCAGAATCAATTTCTTCAACAGGACTCTAGAGTATCCACTTGTACGGGACTATTTCCTTATGCGGATCAATTTGAATAAATCGCCTTATCGATCAGATGTCCTTCATGTATTAATGGGCAATATGTCATAGAGACTAATAGAACTGTACAAGACTATGCCACTTTCTTAATGAGGTCTTTACCTTCTTAGGCTTGTGAAATATTAAGACGTTTCAGATAATTTCACAATAATTCATAAAGTAAACAAGTCTTTTGATTCCGATTTTGTCTTCTAAATCGACCTAATCACTCGTTCTGTCCATTAAATCGGCAGAACACCTATTATTTAGCTCGAGCCGGTACAGCTATTACTTGCGTTTTTAAATGCTGTTTTCTTGCAATACCAAGACATTACCATATAAATTGACTAGCTAAAAGAAGAAGATGGAAAAAATGATAGATATTGTGTGTCTTTTCAATTGCTTTACTGTTGAATACCCAACCAATTTAGCTAGTTCAACTATTGGAATAAAATTAGGGTCTTATGGTATATACCGCTGCAGGCTACAAAAATGGTAATGGTTTCAACAGCAAGGTTTTGATCAAAATACAATCTGAACGTGAATTTTGAATAGTGTCACAAATTTGCATACAACAAAATGAGTACCATATTGTTTCAGTTATAAGACAGGTTTTTTTTTCCATTTCCAAAACAATCCTAAACACACCTGGTTAACTATGTTTCTCAGGTTGAAACAAAACGAAAAAGAGGCCGTTACAAAAACAAAAATGAGTCATAGTTCCAACACATCTTTAGCCACGATGACAGGTCATTTTGGAACTAGGACTCTTTTTCGTTTGGTAACAGCCCTTGTACATACATAGTTTAAACCAGGGGTGCTTAAGCTCTCATGATGAAATGGATGGATGACTTGTGATTTTACCTCCTTTTCAATAGTATTTCAGTCATATCAGGAAGATGGGTGGGTGAAAATGAAAGGCTGTGTTCAATGGAATCCTGTTTATGGTAGGAAAGATTCTAGCCTCAAGCGGGGCTCGAACCCAGTTCTGCTAGATCAGTAGGCCAGCACTTTAATTAACCCACTGAGCTACTGGGCCTCCTGATTGTCTAGCAAAGGTTGATACAGTGAACCCTCTTTACAACGACGGCATTTGTTCCCAAAAACTTTTACAGTAAACTGAATTTGCTGTTGTAAAGAATGCATATTTAGAACAATTTAGCCATTCTGTGCAAATCAAAATAACGTTAAAAAGAATTTTGCTGTCGTAATGAGTGCCGTTTTAAAGAGGGTTTACTGTATGTTAGTTGAACCCTTCAAGCACCAAAATGCAGACAACAAAATTTACATCTGCATGACTTAAAAAAGCTTTATCTAAGGTCATCCAACTGGTGTTCTAAGAATAGATGGCAAATAGTGTAGATCCAGATGAGGCAGCTCATAATGAGCTGCCTCATCTGGATCACCACTGTTTGCTATACTGTCTTAAAGCAGAATGAGGGAACCAGTGTAATTCTCTTCAGCAAATGCACCACTGTCTTAGTGCAACAAATGGCATTGTCAATATGTTTTGATTCCTAGAATTCCCAGATTTCGAAATAATCGAAATAAAATGTGTGATCTGCAAAGGCTAAGAGGAAATGAAAGGCATAAAAGCCTGTAAAATCAGGCATGAAATCCCTTTTAATCAATTCAATTGCTATGCATAACTATCCAGTATTTAATGCTCCCATGCTGCCGGAGTCGATTCCTTAAATAGCGTTTTTTCCAATACATTTGTCGTTGCGGCATGTCAGTGAATGAAGACCAAGTTGGGTCTAATTCTTGGAGACATTTCGCTGTGGCACGAGAAAACTCTAATGATTCCAGATGCAAGGTCTGAAGATGTCAACTGCTGTACCATGTATACAGTCCTGTTGCTTAACCCTAAAGAGCCCAAAAAGATAATAGTTGAATTTGCAAACAGGACAGATTCAGAAGGGGCGGCTCATGATGAGCCTTCTCATCTGGATCTATATTGTTTGCCCTCTATTCTTTGAATGCTCAATATGAAAAAGCTTGGCTGAAACTTTTTTTGAAAATTTGCAGACATAAATTTTGCCCTCTGCTTTAAGGTGCTCCAGGTAAACTGACAGCAGTCAAGGCCAAAACCAGGCTGTGCCAGCATACATGCTCTACAATATATCCTCAACGGGGAGATGCAGTGTACAATTATTTGTTTTCCCCAGCCATGCATCACATTAGATGTTCGACAAATACCATGTGGCCTCCGGAATAATAACAAACTCATAGAATTTCAATAAAGCCAGTGTGTTTTGTTTCTTATAAGATATTAAGAAATGCAAAATGTTACTTGTTGATTTCAATGTGAACTTACAGAATTCTTGATTGAGGTAGTTCTAATAAGAACACCGATGCCAATTGGTTTTGTATAACCAGGCTGTTCCATGTTTGGGACAGTTGCGGTGATTATTTTGGGTGTCCGGATATTTTGAATTTTGCGGTAGTACTGATTGCTGCTAGTGCATTTTCTTTTCTTGTGAGAAGGAGTGATTGTGATCAGGCCTGTAACAATGAATGTTTGGTTTCGCTGAACAGTGTATGTTGTTTATTTGTATTTGATATATGTTTTGATTTGTACATATTTTGTTAAGTGGGCCTCAAGGAAGAGTAGCTTGTAGCTAATTGTGTCCCCCACTGAAAATAAAGTCTTTATTATTATTATTATTATTATTATTATTATTATAATGAAACCCGTATATTATTATTATTATTATTATAATGAAACCCCTAAGAAAGATATACAGTCAATTCTCGAGATCTCCAACACTGATATCTTAAAGTGCCCTCTGACATAGAAGAATTCAGTTTGGACACATTTTATATCTTTATCTAAATTTTTTTAATTCCTGTGTCTCAAACTACTGGTATCTCAAAATAAATTTTCTGGGACCAGAAAATTTACTTTGAGATATCAATAGTTTGGGATGAATTTTGATTTTGAGATATCGAGAGTTGACTGTACTTATGTTTCGCTTCCTGCTAATCACAGTTAGTTTGTGTCTGTACTTTCAGTTCAAAAGTCACTTTTTACCCTGTTTGCATCTCATCAATTTATTCTCTACACATTGCGTACTGCGTTATTTCAAACATCTTTGAAACAAACATTGCTGTTCCTCAAATTAATGCATTAATGACTTCTATAATGTCACTCAGTTGGGGACTGTCAGAGATGACTGATCAAGCGAACATGTAATTTGCATGAAATTTGAAGCAGGTAGAGTCTAAATGTGGTTTTATTTTACATCAAATGAGTGGGTTTCTGAATAATTTGGTGCTCATTTAACACTTGTATGATGGACTCTAGCAATCATGGGTCAAGGGGACGAAAGCTATATCATAAGCTCTAAGAAACCCTGGTATGTAAAATTTAATGTTATAAAACTGCGAACATGAATTTTTCTTACAAAACTGACTAGGCAAACAGAGTAGACTCAGATCAGACTGCCCCAACAGGAGCAGTCTGATCAGGGTCTACTCTCTTAGCAATTCCATCAAATGTTCCTTTGAAACAAAAAATTCTGAGAAAAAAACAAAAAAACAAAAAAAAATTCTATGCTGTTTCTAATGGATGGGGCTGACAAAATTTTAGAACATTAACCGTACATGTTGGGGTAATATGCATGTGCAAACCCAGAGCTCTAGATAAGAGGGAGTATTTGATGATAATTAAGGATGATTTTTCTTATTTATCATGGAAACCATATGTTGTGACCCCTCATCTGAACCGTCTCATTGAGGGGTCACAACATATGTTTCTATGCAGAATTAACAAAAATTATCCCTAATTATCACCTAATACTCCCTCTTATCTACAGCTCTGAAACCCAAATCAGACCGCTCCCGATATGGAATTCAGTGATATTGGTACCATGAAGTGATAATGGTAAAAAAGTGTGAAGACAAATCTTTTCCACTGCAGTAGCCTGAGTCTGACTACTGCAGGATGGGCCTTTATTAATTCCTGATACAGAGATCTGAATCCACAGACTCTTTGCACTCCATTCTCACCCCCCCCCCCCCCACCCTCCCTCCCCCACAATGCCCAAAACACACACCCTTTCCCGTTCTTTACTTGATAGGAGCTTTTTTTTTTTTACTGCTCCTGCTTAATGCAGAGGTAATGACTGCTTGTGAAAGAGGGGGAGGAGGGGGAAGCATTCTAGCTGAACTGCTTCCAATTTTTAGTCAGAGTCCCCCTGCACAACTACACCAAATGACCCAAACCAGTTCATTTGTAAACAAACAATTTTGATCTTTAACTGTCGACAATTTCTTAAAATTGTTCCATATTCTTTTCATTTTTCTCTGCCACCAATAATTGCCTGCCCTTTCTAATTGCTCCATAAATTCTCTAACACAGCTATCTTAATATTTTTCAAGCCCCCTGACAATAGAATAAGTGACTGTTGCGTGTCAAGCCATTATTTTCTTACGAAGACGAATTTTCCATTGCTTTCATTAGAATATCGTCTTGGCAGGTCAGGGCACGAGGGGCTTAAGAAGAACAGACTATATGGCAAGCTTGCTGAATCATTTTTTGATGAGGATGAATAAGGATTTATTATTGATCAATGCTCTAAGTGGCCACTTGTAATGGTGGTTATAATGCAGCCACTAATGCTCGAGTCATCAACAATATTAATTCTGATATGGTATTATCTTTCTATTATAGGAATATAATCATTCATTATTTGTCCTAGCTTGAATATTAATGTGCAGAGATAACCAAGGATTACAGTTTATAGACAATAGCTACAGTCCTTAGTGCCTTGAGAACTGTTTCCCAATGTTAATGTCCATAAAGTTCGGACATAGGGTAAATTTGGACAGTGACATTGTTTCCTTTATATGTCAGTTGTTTAGAATTAAAACTAATGAAAATTAATTGGGCAAACAGTGAAAATCCAGGTGAGACGGCTCACTGTTTGCATTGGTATGTCCAAATTTACCTGCTGTCCGAAGTTACCCGACTCGACCCTATAAATTTATCTTTGTGGTCAGATCCAGAGGTAGCTGGGACTTATCAAACCCATTCTGGTAACAAACTGATTTCCACAGGGGATCTCTGGCAATTTTGAAGCATCTGCATAAATTTTAGTAATGCTTGGTCCAAAATGCACTGTGTTTCCCAATCCGCCTCTTTGCACAGTTCAGCTCACCATTTAATATATCTAGAAAAATCTAGTGTATGTATATGGGTACTATTCAAACAGCATTGCCATACAATCAATGACCATCATGATGATCATATTCCATTTCTGAATACAGATGTAAGAAGTTATTTGCAGTCAACGAAATTCTGATACCAAAAACACTAACATTAAACTGTCGAATTTTGGAGTGTGCTTACTTTATATTGATTTTATTTCATTGAACTTATTTTTCATGCAAAATACACAATGTTGAGTAAGGAAAATATTAGACTTGCTCCAGTCGGATATATTAAATTGTCACATATATATATTTTTTTATCATTCTTGATATTTCAAATCTTTTTTCTTTTTTATGGTCGATGCTTGGCTAGTCTAGAAATGAAATTTTCTCTTTTGGGTTTGTCGGAGATATCAGCCCCATAACTATAGACTAGCACAAAGAAGAAAAAATGTATATTCAAGAAAAATTATGAAAAATCCTAAAGTGTTTATTTCTAAGCCTTGGGCAAGGCTAGGAAAATATTTGTAAGATATTCATTTAGCTGCTCTCATAACTGTTCTTTGCACCAATAAAATTGCATAGCCGTTTTGTGATAGTTTCACATTTGTGAAGTTTCACGAAAATCAAACTTTCGCAAATATTTCCTAATTTACAGCACTTGTTGACGGCTTTGATTTTGTATGTCTGACTCCTCAGTCTTAACAATTATGCTTTTAGACAAAACAAGTAATCTATTTATGTCTAGAATAAAATGTCACGAAACCTAATAACGTCTCATGCCATCTCCTTACGAGATTGATTTTCGTTTCTTGTCACTTTATGGCTGGTAACCTAAGTCCGAGATACTCTGCTTGTAACATGAATCAAATTCATCTGCAATTTGTAAATTCTGAGATGCCAAGCAAGAAAATGCATCTTAGTTAATATAGCTGAAAAAGCATGCTACTTTGATCAGTTAAGTTGCTCTTTGAACCAAACATACTCTGGTCAGACTATTGTGCATGACACCAAGCTCTAGGTAAGAGGGAGTATTTGGTGATGATTAGGGATAATTTTTGTTAATACTGGATAAAAACATATGTTGTGACCCCTCCAGGAGACGGTTCAGATAAGGGGTCACAACGGAGACGGTTCAGATAAGGGGTCACAACATATGGTTTTATCCAGTATTAACAAAAATTATCCCTCAATTCTCATCAAATACCCCTCTTATCTCGAGCTCTGGCTTGAGCATAGGCAGGTTTGTCCATTGCTGTTTGCATGCTCCTATAGAAGCAGTCTGATCAGCGTCTTCAGTCTGCTTCAACACTTTTGTCCCTGTATTTAGGCCCTCTAGGACTGCTATCATTTTTGTTCTGAAACTTTTTTCAGTTTTACAGAAAGACCTTGTTATTGTTTATTACTAAACAGAGGCTAGGTGTTCCAACTTTTATATGAAAATAATCTTGATACAGAGCTTATCCACTGACAAAATCAGGCATAAAACAGGGCTGTGGCCTACGTCCAACACAATAAATTTTACAAGAATTTATCAGCTATTTCATACCAAAATTTGTAGGTTTAGACATATTTCTGGCCGAGTTTCTCTTGTACTTTGGAACTTGTCTCATCTAAATATTTAAAAGAAATGGTAGTAACAAAGACAACTGGTTAACATGTACCAAGGTTGATCTGGACATCAGAAAGCATGCAGCAAGCAAGTAGCTTATAGTCCGAAGTTTTAACATTTAGTATCCTCTTTTACACTTTCAAAACATGTCTTCCATGACAATAATCCCCCTAAAGGCAGCAAACTGACAGACTACATGGTTTGCCATGCCCTTTCTATCACGTTTGCTTTCTAACCACTGACTATATATGTATCAAGTCATTTTAATAGAAAATGAACTTCATCTTCAACCTTCAAAATTTATAGTTTATATAATATAGTTTTAAAATTCCACCTACCTTTGCATTTGTTGGTAGTTTGATCTATTATTGCTTTAGTTGATATAATTTTGCCATATCTGAAAATAGAATAAATATGTAAAAGAATGAAAAATTCAAATATAGGTAATATTCAGCTTTTGCTCAAAGAATGATGAAAGATGGTCATTTGGTCATGTGCAAAGTTAAGAGATCAGGGTCTGCTCTGTTTATCAAGACTTTATAATACATGAGCCGCGACAAGAGAAAGCCAACAAAGTGGT
Source organism: Ctena decussata (assembly GCA_963989385.1). NCBI lineage: Eukaryota > Metazoa > Mollusca > Bivalvia > Lucinida > Lucinidae > Ctena > Ctena decussata. Next base: position 16,930,688 of record OZ022512.1, on the reverse strand, counting down.
TGTATGCAAAGCAGTCTCAGATCAGCCTGGACATCCGACAAGTCTGATCAGACTCTTCACCAAGCACTTAAAGGGTAGCTAAGGGTCTAAGCTATCTCCACGCGGACAGCGAAGACTCTGATCAGACTGGGCGGATGCCCAGGCTGATCTGATTCTGCCCTGGGGGCACAACCACATTGTTGGTTTTCTTGGTCGCGGCTCATGTATTTATGGCAATCAGCATATAAATCACTGAAATAAATGTTAAGCTCAATATCCCATAACAGCTGCCACCAAACACTGTAATTTGGTCCTGAAAGCTCCTCCCTAACATTTTTACCAGAAGTATGTATGTTAGTGCCAAGCATGATGTGTCAAAAAATATGTTGATCAAACGTAAGTGGTCAGACGCAGATCAGACTGCACATCTTGGTGCTGTCTGAGGATGCTCTGCTAAGTTTGCACTAGGCCTTGAATTGCCCTGATGTAGGCCAAACACAAGAAGCATGAGAACATGAAAGGATGTTTATGAATCAACACTGCCACATATTTACATAAAACATGACAGGAGATATTATTCAAAGAATGAGAATGCATCCAAAGTTAGGCAATTAAGCAGCCAAAGTTAGGCAATTAACCTGTCAATCATCTGCTGAGTGTATCTGAGAAAACATAACATTTCTATTAGGGCGGCCTTAATTAGCAAAGTAAATATGTCTTGCTCTTGAAATTCTCTGAATAAAATGAATTGCATATGTATGCTGAGATACTTTCTTACATGTGTGTCTGTTTTGTTTTGTATTGCTTTTTTCCCCTATAATTTTTTTTTCAAAATTCATCCAAGTCTTTTCTGTTGGTCTCTGTACTTTCAAACCTTCCTATTTTTAGTTAAACAAGAGGCCCACGGGCCACAAAGCTCACCAGATCTCTAGCTCAAAATTGCTATCAAAATTGCTGTCACATTTGTACAGGCTAATACAAAATATACAACTACAAAGTCTCAGCCTGACAGTCTGTTGAGTTGACAACAAAATATATAACTATTTTCCATATTTTGATTGCAGTAAATGCCATTTTTCAATTTTCCCCAGTATAAGTCAATGCAACTCTAAGTTTCCATAGCAACCAAACGAAAGAGCCAATTTTTCATAAAAAAACACAAACTTTCAACCCCCAGCCTAAGGATACTACAGATGAATTCGGGCCTTATTGGCCCAGTGGCTTCTGAGGAGATAATTTTGTAAGTATTTTTTTTTTCCATCATTATTGCATTTTGGTTTCCATGACAACCAGTAAAAAGGACCAGTGGGTCCAAAAACAATAAAGCTGATAGAAGACTTCTTAAAGAACATTTCTATAAAAGTTTTGTCAACATATCTGCAATGGCTAGGCAGTAAATGCCATTTTTCAATTTTCCCCACTATAAGTCAATAGGAACTCTAAGTTACCATAGCAACCAAACTAAAGGGCAGATTTTCATAAAATATACAAACCTTCAACCCCCTAGCCTAAGGATACTATAGATGAAATCTGGGCCTTATCCGCCCAGTGGTTACAGTGAAAATAATTTTTAAGTATTTTTTTTCCATTTTTTTTCATTTTGGTTCCCATGGCAACCAATAAAAGGGGCATTGGGCCAAAAAAACATACAGCTGATAGAAGACATCTCAAGGAACATTTCTATAAAGGTTTTATCAACATGTCTGCAATGGCTTGGCAGAAAATGCCATTTTTCAATTTTCCCCATTATAAGTCAATGAAAACTCTAAGTTGCCATAGCAACCAAACTAAAAGGGCAATGTTCATAAAAAACACAAACTTTCAATCCCCCATCCCAAGGATGCCATAGATGAAACCTGGGCCTTATCGGCCCAGTGGCTTCAGAGGAGATAATTTTTTACGTATTTTTTCCATTTTTTTTGGCATTTCGGTTTCCATGGCAACCAATATAAGGAGCAGTGGGCCAAAAAACACATAGCTGATAGTAGACATCTCAAGGAACATTTCTATAAAAGTTTTATCAAATATCTGCAACGGCTTGGCAGAAAATGCCATTTTTCAATTTTCCCCAGTATAAGTCAATGGGAACTCTAAGTTGCCATAGCAACCAAACTAAAAGGGCAATTTTCATAAAAAACACAAACTTACAATCCCCCATCCCAAGGATGCCACAGATGAAATTTGAGCTCAATAGGCCTAGTGGCTTCAGAGGAGATGTCGTTTAAAACTGTTGACGGACGACGACAGACGACATACGACGACGACATACGACGACGACGACGGACCACTGCCTATCCTATAAGCTCCCCCGGAGCCTTCGGCTCTGGTGAGCTAAAAAGTAGTCCTCCTAGGTTTGGACCTCATTTTACACTGAAGTTATTTTGCACTTTCTACCCTTCAGTAAATGTGAATCCCTTCTTTGCAGGGGCTACTCATAATAGAAAGAATTTGCCCTTTCCTTTTAGAATAGCCACAATGTGAGATAGGGGACAAAATACTGGCTTCTTTCATCTTAACCTTATGCCCCAATACATGCAAATAGTTGAATTTGTGAACAACATAAATTCTGGGGAGGCAGCTCATAAGGAGCCACGTCATCTTGGGCTATGCATTTTGCTTCTAGTCTTTGAATTCTCAATATGATATAGCCTGGACAGGTATATTTTGTTGTCCACTTTTAGGTGCTTTAAGGTAAAATGAAAAAGAAGCACTTTGAAGGTAAACATTGTGTGGTTATTTGGCTGGCTATGGTAAGAAACTTTGATTAACAACCAACAAATATTTTCAATTGAAATCCATTAATAACTGAATCCATTTCAATAGTTTTCATTATAATATTTCATTGTTCCCAAGGTCTAGACATATATTATCTTGATATAGGGGGCCTTTTTATCTTGATATATGGGCCAGACTTACCCAAAAAGGTGAATAGAAGTACAGTTATATCATTTTAATGATGGAAATGTCAGAAAATTGCAAAATCATCTGAACACTCACCTCAGTGAACCTGAGTAACTTGGAATATTTTCAAAATTGGTAAAGTATGTTTTGTTTCAAATTCATCTTAGTTTTATGAAACTAAATCTTCTGGTGGTTAGTTCTGGTGCAGAACTTCAAAATTTTGATAGAATCTTAAACCTTAGATGAGGGGCATTATATAATTATCCCACTGCATTCTGGGTATTTTTGTCGTCTTCTGAAATTGTCGTCTGCATAAAAAATTAAGAATATTTTGACAATTTCGGTCTAACTAACTCTTGTAGAAATCATGTCTAGGCAGTAAACAGTTTGGATCTCAGATCAGGCCACACTGTTTGCCCAGATACCCCTAAAGGGGTATCCTGAATGGAATGGGTTATACATTATGCAAAAATTAAAGTCTCACTGAAAATTCAAATTTCCCATCAAGGCAAAGCAGAGACAATTCTTTAACATTATGTAGAATGTTTACAGGAAGATCCATGAACAAGCCATTGCACTATGTCAGTAAAATCCTAACAATGGTCAAGAAACAAAAAATACAGTTGTTTGCATGGCCACATCACAAGGTCTTCTGGCAAAATATTCTTATGGATATAGTGACAGAGAAGGCAGACAATTGAGACTGAACAGGGATGGACTCTGCCAGCATAAGGGCAGCTGAAGAGAGACAGTGACTGTCAATCACATGTGGTATGCCGATGAGCTCATAATGAGCTGCCTCATCTAGATCTACACTGTTTGCCCTCCAGTCTTTGAATGTCTTGGACAAGGCAGTTTTTTAAATTTTTGCAGACGTAAATTTTGTCTTCTGCTTTTTGGTGCTTAACGAGTTAAGTTATGGGACAGACTAAACTGGTCATATGTTTGTGTGTGCAGGGCTATACAATATACATGTACCATTTCTCCAACTGCAGAATTACAATTTAGCATGGCTGAATAAAATAGAATGGAATAAGTCACCAAGAAGAGCCGAAGGGAATGCTTGATTGCCAGATTATTTTCTAATGCTGTATTTAACATTTTTCCAACACTGACATGCATGCTAGCCTACTAGTTCATGGAACAATGGCAGGAATTGTCTAGAGCAAAATACAAGAGCTGATGAAAAGCGGCATGTTTTTTGATGCCGCTGATAGAAACTGATTGAAATGTCAGAGAAAATCTTGATGCTCACTGGAATGCTAATTGTACAGAGATCAGCAATGATAGGGCCTGAAAGCTTGCATTACCCTAATGACCCTTTATATTCGAACAGTCTCCCCAAACAATGCAGACCCATATCAGACTGCTCCTAAGGAGCAGTCTGATCAGGGACTGTAATGTTTGCCATTCTGCCAAGAAATTTTCTGAGAAATCACTGGCTCAAATTTGGCCAATCAACTTGTTCCAATTTTGGGATAGTTACAGTGGCGAATATAGGTGTCCCAAAGTTTAGAGTAAATAGGGTAGCATGTATTTTCATCAGACCACCAAGTGTCACTGAGATCAGTTGATAGCAAAAAGCCATGTACAACTGTCCTACTCCATCACTAACTGTACGATTAACTAACTGTTGTAAAGTTAGCAGCATACTGTACAGTTGCCTCCTTTTTCAGCAGCTACGCCCTCATGCTTGAGCTTGAGACGGGACTTACATGCTGTCTTAGGTCAATTGGCCTCCAATGTCTTGGTACATTGTATTTTGAATATAATGAACCTCTGGATGCCCCTACAGGCAACCCATTTTCAACTGTCCCACACCATCACTAACTGTACGATTAGCTGCATGCTGCTTACTGTACAGTTAGCTGCTTTTTAGCAGCTATGCCCTGGTGGTTGCGCTTGAGACAGGGCTGACCCTTCTACTTACAGGTCATTCTGCCTCCAATGAAACACTATGGATCTCTGGATGCTCCAATAAGCAACCCATTTTCAACTGTCCTATTCCATCACTAACTGTATGATTAGCTGCATGCTGCATACTTTACAGTTAGCTGCTTTTTCAGCAGCTATCTGCTCTGATGCTTGGCCTTGATGGGCATGAGACAGGCCTGATCCTCCTTATAGGTCATTCTGCCTCCACTGTCTTGGTATCTGGAATATTTTGAATCTCTGGATGCTCCCAAAGGTTCCTTAGGCTGTTGCTGCAAATCTGTTTGTCACCAAGTTTTTCTGACAAATCATGTAAGTATACAATGTAGTAAAATCAGCTCATTAACTAGCAGAAATTTTGTTAATGTCAAAATGCAATTGTGCATCTTATTGCACAGATAAACTGGGTGGAGATAATTTCACTGCTGCCAACTTCGTTTAAACTTATGTTTTATGGCATACCAATCTCCTGAATCTCAAATGGAATTGCACAACACCGGCCAGGCCAAGCGAATTTGTTTTATACCCTACGTAAAATATCAAACAGCCAGTTCAGCCTGAGTACCCATTGATGTCAGGCATTTGTTCACAATTTGCACATCTACAGCAAAGACCACTGAGCCGGGTCCCCTCAATTCAGTGTGTAAACATACATATTCCCGGGCTGCGGCCCATGTGTTTACAAAACACAGCCTTTGTTTTAATGTCTGTATTATCAAACAATCTATGATGGAGCACTTTTCAATTAAGATAAAGATTTCACTGACATCTGCAATAATTATTCTAAAACATCTTATGATGATTTACTACTGGTATATGATGACTATAGTATCTCAAAATGGCACAATCTTAACAAACTTCAAAAAATCTTTTTCTTGCCACAGCGTTAAATTTTATGACAGTTAAATTTTGCTTTTAGAAAAGTGTAAAAAAAATGAGAAAGGAACATGCATAGGGTGTGTGTGTGTAGGAGGGGGGTGGGTGTGTGAGAGAGAGAGATAAGGTAAGGAGACAGAGGAAGAGCTGCCAGCAACAGACTAACTGAAGAGATTGTTGCTGAGTTTTCTGTGGTGTCCAAAATGGTGATGAACCCTTCTAAACATTGTCTACTACTAAAGGAATGATTTCATTCTTTGGTCCCTTCAAAAGCTGAACCCCACCATTAAGGAGGGGAAAAATGAAAATGCAAGAGTTGATCCCCCCCCCCCCCAACCCCAAATGTGTTCCCATTCATCTTCAAAAAGCCCAGAAAAAGGAAGCCCATATAAAATCAATAACTGTTCTTTTTTTCCTGATCAATTCCTTTATTTATTATGTTTCATCCAAACAGATGCCATCAAATTGGCCTCACTGCAGCTTTAATGCCACATTTAATGGCACCCATCAATAATGGCTGCCATTTTGGAACAGACTGGTTACTGTTTGTATTGATAAAACAATATTTCTGTTTAGTATCAACAAAGCAGTCATTAACCATAAAACACCAGACACCTCATTAACACTGATCAAAGTGTGATTTACCAAGATTTTTTCTGGGTTTTCTGGTGCAGAGTTTCAACAAAAAGCAGAATAAATTGCAAGTTTTTATGAGCAAGAATCATAAAATTTGACAACCAGATTTATCACTTTTTCTGAACTTATAACTGAGCTCTGTGTTTTAACTGTTCCAGACAGAAAAACTATTTTGAGTATGAACTGTTAAAAAAAAAACTCAAGAAATACATAGTGTTGAACTATTGATATCAAAACAGTTTTTATGGAAAACTCATTGGCATAGTTTTACACAATTTCACAGAGCTCTAGATAAGAGGGAGTATTTGGTGATAATTAGGGATAATTTTTGTTAATTCTGCATAAAACATATGTTGTGACCCCTCATCTGAACCATCTCGATGAGAGACGGTTCAGATGAGGGGTCACAACATATGGTTTCGAAGAGAAATAAGAAAAATTATCCTTAATTATCATCAAATACTCCCTCTTATCTAGAACTCTGATTTCATGAATTGGCTTACTCCTGTCTACTGCTGGAATAGTTCTTCTTACAAGGTGAGGCAGAGGAGATGATGATGATGATGTTGAAAAAAATGAATGTTTAAGTTATTTATAGATGCTCAACCCTGGTAAGGGCATATAGCGTCTAGATGATGTTGAAATAATCCAATGGTCAGTAGAATAAGGAAATAAAGGCAAGGTTCAAACCCATGACTCCTTAGGATGAGTCTAGAACAGTACCCCCTCAGCCAGTATGACAATAATGTCAACATCAGTGAGTATATAACATTGCAGACAAAATATGACAAGGAAGAAGAGTTAATACTAACATGTATGTGCCAAGCGATGACAAAGATTTAAGACCTTTTAACTTGACACTGTATTAAAGTGTAAATGTATATAAAATTGCATGAAAAAATGAGTATGCCTAATTTCCATATACTGGCGGTAAAGTGCTCAGTGGCACTTATAAAAAGGTCAGAACCTGCATTGTCAACACATAGCTTTTCACATGAGCCGCAGCATGCAAGAAGTACTTGGTGCATCCCTGAACAGCAAAGATGCAGACCAGACTGCACATCTGTGTGGTCTGTTCAGTGTCTTTACTGTTTGCACACACTGTTTGCACACACATACCCTGCATAAGGACCCTGAGAAACCTAGACTGCATAACTCTTTCATTACCCAAAAGCAGACGACAAAATTTACGTCTGCAAAAATTAAAAAAATGCCTTGTCCAAGACTTTTCATATTGAGAATTCAAAGACTAGAGGGCAAACAGTGCAGATCTAGATGAGGCGGCTCATTATGAGCCGCCTCATCAGGATCTACGCTGTTTGCAAATTTTGCTAATTGCGTCACTGGGGCTTAAAAGAGTTAACTGACTGCATGAATGACATACAGACTTGCATCTGGCTCTTTCTAGTGCCTTACGCAGCTAGATCCTTACTGCCAACACATTATTTGGCATTTAGCTGCAGCTAACATCATACAACAAAATTTTAGGGTTAAACAAGCTGATATTTTTCTTAACATAATCCCGTCAAAATTACGTCAATGTAAAATTCTACACTTTGTATGTTGTTTTTGTTTTGTTTTGTTTTTTTCATGTATACAAAGACCATATGTCACCTGCGTATGACCAGACCTATTTTACCTTCATATTGTGTGTTGTTATGTTATTGTTTAACGTCCATGGTAAACAGCTATGGTCATGTTGGGACGGTCTGTTAATCTAACCACACTATTCATGGGCAGGCTTAGACCTTCTAAGCGGTTAACCAGTACTAAGTGCACTTACTTTCACCAGTAACTGACAACTGCCCTTCTTGGATCAGCAGGAAGAGAAATGAAAGTAAGTGGCGGGACCGGATATCGAACCCAGGACCTCTGGCCTTTACCTTCATGAATAAAGTTTTGTTCCATTCAGTTCTGTGGCATGTAGAGCTTATAGGTTTCGGCCACCCACTCCTAAACACGCTGGAAATGTTCAATTTATGAATCATTTCTACAGCTGAAATTTCAAGATAATCTTATATGGAAATTTTGATCGTAAATAATTTTTCCATTGATTTTCTCGAAAAAAAGCTGCCATTAGATGATTCCAGTATTTCATTTTGATGTTTCACAACTTCTTTAAATATTCGAACAAGTTTAATTGTTATTGGCCTGACAATTAACAAATTAATGTCACACCCCAGAGATGCATTAAATATCCAAGCCAACTAGCAAGCAGTGTAGACCCTGATCAGACTGCTTTAAGGAGCAGTCTGATCAGGATCTGCACTGCTTGCTCAGGTACTTCCTTCCCAATATTCAGGGTTGCTATGGTAACATTTTAAGTGCATCGTAAAGAATAATTTCAATCTGCACTGTCTTAACATCACGATAAATATCTGAGCTGTGGTAAATTTCTATAATATAGAGACACCTTATTGAACGGTCACAATTTGAAAAGAAGATTTTATGTCCTATTTACTATGTGTCCAAAAAAGCGTCAGCAAATTGGCAAAGAAAGCAGACCCTGTCTAGCGCTCAGACAGCTCCTTTAGGAGCAGTATGATCTGAGCCTACATTCTCTGCTCATGCATTGCTGTGAGAATTTTTTGCATCATTATTGTTTTCGACTTGTGAGGTGCAAATCAACATAATTATCTTTCGTTGCAAATGACAAATTTAAATTGCAGATTTCTAAATTAAGAATTCAACAATTTTGCATGGATGCAGATGTCGAATATTGCAAGGGTGTAATGAATTCCATCATGAACAAATGTTTGTTTCATGTTAGAATTCATGAACATATAGTAATGTATACAGGAGAAATGCGCCTGAAGTACACCCCCCTCCCCTATGTCTGGTCCTAAAAGAAACAATTCTCTGACCTAAAAATTTACAACATCATGCAGAATGTCAAGACTTCGTTGTTGTCCCAAGTATGATGCAAGTCTATGAAATATAGTTAAGCTACATGTACAAGACAAAATTGCTGAACCATGAAACATGGATCACAATGACATATTAGTTTTAAAGGTAGGTTCCTGTACTTTGGAATGCATCATAATTTTGATGATTTTTTATCCAAGTTGTTGGAAAGCACTTATAAAGAGGAAATGAATAAGTTTCACTAAAAAGTGTAAACAAAAAATCGTAGAAAAGTCGTTTTGCAAGGGATTTCCTAACTCTGCTTCGCACACCAGTTAGGGCTATTTTTAGTTCGCGCCAAAAATAGATAACATAGCTGACGTCATGCTGCATTGCATTTCGGGATAGTTTTAACCCATCCGCCATGCCAGGACCTCTGGAAGAGCTCACGGCAAGAGAAAATTAACCACTGGCAAATGACATCAGAAACTGCGGACTTGTAATATTTATTTTTAGAACTGGAATTCCAACAAAAGAAAATAAACAAAAGGGAACACGACTATTTTCTACGACATCTGACGATTTTCTCAGTAGCAACAGTTTCAGAAAAATAGGAGAATTCAATACTACCCAGAAAAAGACAAACTTATTTTGTGAACATAATTGTTATCGCTAGGCCAGGAACCTACCTTTAAGTGGTGGTCAGCTGCAGAGTCAGAGTGATACATCTGCCGTGCTTGAGGCTTATAGGATAAAATCAATAAACCATAAATTATATGCCAAAATAACCTACAAACACTATGATTTCTTTGCAGTGTCTTGACCATAATCACAAGTTTGATATTAGGCAAAAATCATTGGACCACAAAATATAGGTCACAGTGACATACCAGTAGCATCAAATCATCTGCAGTGTCTAGGTGACACATTCTAGGTCACACATCCCCAAGTATGATTCAAATCCATTAGCAGCACTGGACCTTGAATAAAGGCCCAGTACACATGAGTCTGCCATGGATACCTCTGTTGCATTTACAAGGATATGCCATCTGGCTTAACATAAACTCTCCTGCCTGAAAGGTATCATCAAAGAAGCAAATGAAGAATAAATCCCAAATAGTAGCCAAAACTGGAACAGACAGATCATGGGAGCAGGATTCTGGTATGGAGATTTTTCAGTATCTGACCAAGCAGCAACATTGCAGCATCAAACATTACAGAACATAAGGAAGGCACAGAAAGACCTTAGTCTCAGTCAAATGAACCTGACAGATGGATGGATGACTTGCAATTTTACATCCTTTTTAACAATATTTCAGTCATATCAGGATTCAGGACAATGTGAGGATGTGTACAATGGAACACGGTTTACCATGTATGCCTCCAGCAAGTCTCGAACCCTGGGGCCGTATTCATGAAACGACTTAAGTCGTTGCTATGCTGTTGCTAAGGCTGAATTTCTATAAAGGAGATTCCCTACAACTATGAAATTTGCTCTGGAGGAACAGTCTTTTAAGACTGTTCCTCCAGACCAAATTTCATAGTTGTAGGGAATCTCCAACATAGAAATTTACCCTTAGCAACAGCATAGCAACGACTTAAGTTGCTTTATGAATACGGCCCCTGGAAAGCAAAATCAGCAAGCGAACACTTAGCCTACTGAGCTAAAAGGACAAATGGTCTTGAACCAATGATCTTTGAATTATTATGAGTCATAATTATATGGGTAGACAACTGGTTTTTGTTCAAAAATTGAAGAAATTAAAGATATCAGAGTTAAACAGGTGTCAGAAGCATATATCACTATTTATTGAGCAATTTGTTAAGCTAAAATAAACAGGGATCAATCTTATATCAGCTTTTGAATAAAATCTTCATTTTGATTGCAGAATAACTTTGATGTACACTTCAAAGATTCAGATGAAAGAATTTAGCCAATCAAATATAAATTTGGTATAAGTGAAAGTCTTCTTGACAGAGCTGTCAAAATTTGTGATGACACAATATCAAAATATATCAACATATAGAAAAAAAAACTTTCTTATCAATAAAATGATTAATCTTCAGGGCCCGGTTGTTCAAAACTAAAACGTTGTTAGTTAACGTGTCATTAGAATTTCAAATGTTACTAGCACAAATACACCAATCATTTTTGTTGAAAAAAATGCGAGACGCTTCATGCAAAAGCTTCTTACATTTTTCAACAAAAAATATCAGTGTATTTGGCTATTAAGTCATAAAACACTTAAACAGTTGACCTCCTAACAAGCGCATTAGGCTAACGATGCTTTGGACAACTGGGCCCAGATATTTCATTTTTGGAGTGGTGGGGTGGGGTTGGGGGGTGGGGAGTAGAGGAGTAGGGTTTTGTGTGTGTGTGTGTGGGGGGGGGGGGGGAATCAGACAAGATTATTTCAGTGGCATTTATCACCAAGGTCTTTTGTTCAGAGCAGAAACAGGCTGTTGTTAATCATAGTTAATAGAGAATATATAATCAGAAAGATCTCTTTTTTCTATATTTTGCATAAAAAATATGAGACGTTAACAGCTCCTTTTTCTTTGCACAAAGAATATGTGCCTTTATGCAACAACTACTTCACGTATGTCACTTTGAACGCAGACTCACAACATAACTGAGTGAAACAATGCTTCTTATTGTAGGGAAAAAAATCTCTTTAGCGAAAGTTAACCATAAAAGTTTCTGCACTGGAAAAGATTAACACGTTAATTAATATCAAGAAAGTCATACAAACGCCCCTTTCACATAGTAAGTGTCACTTTTGAATTTATTTTTGATCAGTTCATAGCCCCTTGAAATTCAACAACTTGACACTCAGGAGGTTATTTTGATCAGTACAATATGCTTTCATAATGAAAATATATTTATTATTGGCTGGTAGTGAGGGTGTGTCCATCTTTAAGAAAATAAAGAAATTTTAATGCAACCTAGATCTAATGACAAATAGTGTGTTTCATTGTCAAAATTTTTTGTTTGTCTGTATTAATCTGTTTAAAAATGCAATACAATTTCCAGATTAGGACACCTTAAAGCAAAAGGGAACAACAACATGTTTTTCCACCATTTTTTTTCAAAGGGAAATAACTTTCTTGACGTCCTGTTTGCTTCCCTGAATGATGAAACCATTTCAAAAGGGGCCTACCCGTAAAGGAAAGACTTTGCTCCTATAGGAGCAAAGTCTTTCCAGTTAGAGTTTCCCCACCCACCAACCCACTGAGAAGGAAAGGGTAAAACAGAAAATGGTAAAATTGCTTCCCCTCAAAGTGTATCTTTTTACCTTAACCTGTTTGATTTGTCCTATCTTATGAGTTGTTTGTAATATTACATGACTAGCAAACAGTGCTCAGCCTGATCAGACTGCTTCTTTATTCTGGGCCTATACTGCATGGATGGACACATGGGTGGATGACAGGATCATTATTTCATCTCAATTGTCTTTCAGTTTTGGGGATAATATAGTATCCTTACAGCAGCCAGAAAGTTATTTTTAGCTGTGATTCACGTATGGCAGCCTAACATCTTCTGATTCATTTTTTATTTGTTGATGCGTGGGATGTTGGTTCACAATCATAATATTTATAAACAGGCTGTTACGACTGCATGAATCATCTCATGATTTTGAAATTCTACTTCTTTGAGATTACAGCTGCTTGCATGTCTAGTCCAATACTTCAGATGACACCACACAGCGGGCAGCACTGTGAGCTAGCTGGCTCTAGCTCACAGCTACAACGGCACACAGCTTTTGAAGTTGGGCTCTCAAACTAGCCATCTCCTATTCTTAACTGTTTACAATTCTATGTATATACAGGGCAGATACAGAGGAGAATAGCGAGACTAGGGTTGGTGTGCTGGGAAAATGCAGAGCTCCAATGCCTTACATCAGCATAATTGTGGAGACTATTTAATACTTATAGCACCAAATACACAAATAACTGAATAAATTTAAACAGCATTTATCCAAATGAGGTGGCTCATTATGAGCCACCTCATCTGGATCTATGCTGTTTGCCTCTAGTTTACGATTTTACATCTTGTTTAACAATATTTCAGTCATAGCAGGATGATGGGAGGGTTATAATTAAAGGCTGTGTGCAATGGAACCCTGTTTAGGGTTGGAAAGATTTCCACCTCTGGTGGGTCTTGAACCCAGGACCGCTAGATCAGCAAGCCAGCGTAAATTGTGCCAGTGCTTATTTGTGCTGCATGAATTTTTCATCTGATGAGGCATATAAAAAGATTTGGCTTGCTGTATTTAATTTGCACTATATTTATTGCACTGACAAATATTATAGCCATTATAGACACCATTAAATTTGCATTTAGAACTTAAATGCTTAAACCTTTTTAAAGAATTAAAACATCCATAAATTTTACTGCCAGCCTTGAATTTATGAGTCTCGGGTCTCCAACGAACAAACAAAACTGAAGAGCTGAACGGGAAAACCGCACCACGCAGAAAATGTATAATGAGAAAGGTGAAGCTGCAGAAAAGCCTGCAAATTTTAATAGTCTCACTAGGGTGTTCATCCTTATCTTGCCAGAAGGTTCGGATCTCAAACACTCATGCTAAAAAGGCTCTGGATGGGTGAGTTACTCTGGGTATTCCGTTACACAGACTGCCATATGCTACGTTTTCTCAGACCATGCCTGGTTTGTTTGGTTGCCAAAAAACTTCTTATATTCACTACAGGGGTGTGCTTTACCATGAAGGAGCTGTTGAAATTTATCTGTTCTGATTTTATTACTAAAGAGGACAGGAGAGCTTCCCATATCATCATGTTATTACTTATGTTTGCTTTAGCGTAACCACAGGGTATAATCGATTCTGCCAATTTTCGCTTCCTGCAGAGACTGTCTGTCATATTTGGCTTCCGCCGAGACTGTCCGCGAACTCTTGCTTCCTGCCGAGACTTCTGTACATGATAGATGGCTTCCTGCAGAGACTGTCCGTGTGATTCTGCTTCCTGCAGAGGCTCTCGGCAGGAAGCAGAGTCACGCGGACAGTCTCGGCAGGAAGCCATTTCTCGAGGACAGTAGTCTCTGCAGGAAGCAAGAGTTCGCGGAGTCTCGGCGGAAGCCAAATATGATGTACAGTCTCTGCAGGAAGCGAAAATTGGCGGAATCGATTATACCCTGAGATAACTGCGATGCATTTTGAAATGGGTGTGCAATATGCACAAGGGGATAACCTTCGGCAGAGCTCCAGATAAGGTGGGGTTTTGAGGCTAATTCTGAGATAATATTTCTTGTTACTAAATGAAAATATATGATGTGACCCCTCAGTAGAACCGTCTCGGTGAGACGGTTCTAATTTGGGGTCACAATATATGTTTTTCATGGACAAATATGAGATGATTATCACTGGTATCCTTGTACCCATTTTTTTTTTGTGGCATGGCCTTAAGGATGCTGTCTCTATTACATTTGCATTAATCTATTTTCAAGCTGTTTAATTCTGAACTGATCATTCTCTAAGTAATGTCTAAACGGATCATTTAATCGTCCTACTGTGATGTCATAATTACATAGTTCCTAGCCAAATTTGAATACATTCTACAATTATTGATGGTATTTTGTCTGGAGCAGTGTATTTATCCAAAATATCATCACCCTATAATTATGTTCGGACAATACTGCCCTAATTTTAAGAGACAGTAAAGACATAGCAAGTGCACAACCTGCTTACCAGCAATATGCAACCAGATTTTCTCAAATATTGAAAATGAAGTAATCTGGATACGTACACATATCTTTTGCTTCTAGTGGAATGTAGTATTCAAACTTAGCTGTGTCACCTCATCTATTTCTTCTAAGGGTGAGTTTTGAGCCAGTGACTATCTTGTTTTGGGTTAAGCCCCTAAATATCTAGTCCTCTCACAAACAGATTGGATGACAGGAGGGAAAGACAGGTTAGACGAGGGTTAAATAAATCCAAGCAGATCCTTGAAACACAGCTAACCCTGTGCCTAAGATGCCTCACAGCATCTCGGCTCTACCCAAGCACCCTATCAAATTTGCAGCTGTCTCTCTGTGGCTCAACTTCCAAATGATAACAAATAAATTCAGCAGAATATCATGTATGCAAAATCTTGAAGTTGCTTTTTGTTCAAATTTTGAGGCATACAGACTTCCCCAGGGTAAGTTTAAGACGTCCTAAACTGTATTTTATCAAAATCTTGTGCAATACATTTAAAGTCAACATGATTTGATCTTTCTTATTTAAATATGTAAGTTTCTAGAGAATTCAAATTTAGCAAGTTTGACTATCCAACAGACCTACCGTGTTTGTTCTAAATATCTGCGCAAACAGTGCAGAGCCACTTAGAGCAGTCTGATACGCTCTGCCCTGTTTGCTGACAGTTTTAGAAAACCCCTCATGCCTGTGAAAATGGACTGCTCCAAATTCTAAAATGGAAGAGTTTATAACATAAAATATGTGTGTGTGTGTGGCGGGGGGGGGGGGGGGGGGGAGATATTTAGAACAAATACATTATTTTATCATGTGGCAGATAAATTGGATATCAGGAAACAGCCATTCTTATCTGAAACAGAATTTAAAAAATGTTTAAAAAATTGGAAGAAAAATGTATTAGCCAGGGTCGGCCATGTTTTGCTGTTCCTCATACAGGAAGTTGTTATCGCCATGGTTATCATTACCCAGGATGCCCCAGGTTCAAGGCAGGTAATCACATGCTGATTCAGTGGTGATAAGAATCAAAAGCATCTTTAAACAGCTGATTATCAATTTATACAGTTCTGTAGATAAGTATCAGTATTTCCCATATCTCTGTTTTTATTACCTATCATATGCAAACTTAAAATATATAGTTTAATGTTTTTCAACATGAATTACAGCACAGATAAAATCTGACGGGAGATAGATCATGCAGCATTCAAAGATGATTAATTCTAAAGCAGAACATTAAACCCACAGTCATTTTTCTGAAGTTTTCTTTAAGATGAAGCTGATCTTTTTGTATGCCAATGAGTCAACTTTCATAAAAGAGGTTTTTGATGATTACTATGAGTAGGTGCCTATTTGATGGCTATGCACTACCATAGAACTGCTTATTTATGCAGTGGTAAATTATGGTGAATCTGTATGTTTGTAAGAGAAACATTTGTGCAGTTTCTGTTTTTATCGCCCTTTTCAATGCGCATCAACTTTTGATGCTTTTCAGACCCTTTTCAGAAGGGTTTGTGTCCATGGAGGCAAACAGGAAGTCCTCTCTGGTGGAAAAGCAGGTGTGTATCAAACCTCCTTAAATATAATTGACCGAGACAGAGGTGACAGTTGTCTCCCTTTTCAAAGGAAGGTCACTTATGCTGAAAAGTACTTTTCAGGATATCCAGAGCCCTATCAAAATGTGGGCTTCTCTTTAAATTAGCAAGCTTTAGGAAGAAAGACGACACTTCTATGTCAGTCATCTCAGTCCACATGAATCCAGTTAAATTTTGCTTTATAATATGAAATGTGGAAAATGTTCTTCAGACACACATTGAAGTTGACTCTGATCCTATTCCTATGTTATTTGCTGTCAACATTTTAAACAAACACAGAATTTGTTTTAGTAACTGATCTTCATATTGATTGAAGAAACTCTCATACACATGCAAATTTCCTGACATGGATGGACATATTATACAGAGCTCATGACAAGCAAAAATTCCGGGATTAACTTTTTTTTCAATTCCAGTTGAAACTTTTATGAATTTTTAAGACAACTACAATGTTACACTGTCTCATCAGTTAGAATTCTTAAAATCCTATTTATATACAGATTAAGAGGTCTCATTAGTCAGGTATTTGCAGTACTTTTTGTACACAGATGTCTAATGAGTCAGGTATTTGTATACAGATTAAGAGGTCTCATAGAAGGTATTTGCTGTACTTTTTGTACACTGATTAAGGTGTCTCAT
This sequence comes from Ctena decussata, assembly GCA_963989385.1. NCBI lineage: Eukaryota > Metazoa > Mollusca > Bivalvia > Lucinida > Lucinidae > Ctena > Ctena decussata. Next base: position 16,913,578 of record OZ022512.1, on the reverse strand, counting down.
CAGCTTTGGTATTTACATTTTTGCCCACAGATTAGCAGGATATTTGCAGTACTTTTTGTAAACAGCTTATTGAGTCTCATTTATGGTATTTACAATGTGTTTTGTACATAGATTAAGGTGACACATTAGTAGGGTCTCTTTTTTGTTCACAGATAAAGGTGTTTCATTAGTAAGGTATTTACAGTACTTTCTGTACACAGATTAAGGTGTCTCGTCTCATTAGGTATTTGCAGTACTTTTCTTACATAATAGATGTATTATCATTTATTGTATTTACAGTATTTGCAGGGTATTTACAGCATTTTTTGTACATAGATTGTCTCCTAGGCAGGATATTTACAGCACTTTTGTATGAAGCTTCAGGCATCTCTTTTTACCTCATTTTTTGAACACAGCTTAAGGTATCTCCTCATTTAAGGTATTTACAGTACTTTTTAGTACACACATTAAAATGTCCTATAAGCAGGGTATTTAAAGCACTTTTTTGAACACAGATTGCTTCTCATTAGCAGCATATTTACAGCACTTTGTACACAGCTTCAGGTGTCTCATTATACAGAAGTTTTGGAACACAGATTAAGGTATCTCACAATTTATGGTATTTACAGTATTTTTTTAATAACAAAGTTAAACCAAAATCTATACTTACGGTTGACATAAATCTACTAAGTTTTTATCTGTTGTGTTTGGGTTAAGTCCTCGTATATACAAATTTGTTTTACTGAGTTGTTCCCCTGACTGAGACCCACCGCTTGACTGGCTCCCCGATGTGTTTGGACTGGCGGCCGGCATACTGCGCGGTGTGTACGTCTGAAAAGACAAAGAAAGCAAACAATTAATATTTTGTTGTGAAAAGAACAGGAAGGCAAGCAAGAAACATTGCAGACTAACTTCCTTTAGGGCAAGAAAGTTTTGCCAATACTTGAGTGGCTCGAGTATAAAGGGTCCAGCGGTGTTGGTTAAGGGATTAACAAGTGGACTAGCAGTTCAAATCTATCTGAAGCTGTGGTTCTTCAATTGCCTTTGGATTCATTTTACCACCCACCTCCCAATCTGCCCAAAATAAGTGAAGTACTGTTGAAAGGGTCATAAACAGCTAGATCATCAAGCACATACCCATCCATCACATAAAATCCTTTGGCTGCACCCAAGCTCCAAGAAAGGTAAGTCTACAATATTTTCTATAAATCTCCCTAAAACATTATTTTGAACTCCCAAAAATCTAGTTACAGTTCGGTTCTTCCAAATATTCTTGATGAACATGACTCTGTCATCTAGATAAGCAGGGGTAACAAGGATAACCATCTTGCCAAGATGGTTCCCAAGCAAAACGGTACTAATAAGGAGTCATAATATATACAATATATGTATTTGTATAGACATAAGAAAAATTATCTCAGAATTATCCTCATACCACCTTATCTGGAGCTCTGAACTTGCCTACTGAAACACATACCGGTTTGAGAAAAAAAAATCTGTAGTATTTTTAATAAATGAGTTTAATAAACTTTAGACACCTGTGTTTCTACATGTATAGAAAATACTTTTCACAGGTGTAAGTACAATTCAAGAACACTTGGACAGATACCGGAACATTGTTATCAAATATTTTTGACCAGATATGAGAAATCATATCAAATTTATCATTACTGAGAAGGCATGGGAAAAGACACTGGTGAGCACATATGTGTGTAAACTGCTAATACAGGTGAACAATCTGAGGAAGGCTCTTCCTTTTTTTTCTGCAATAAAAGAGGAACTTCCCCACGGCACCAGGGTTTTGATGATGATTCTGTTACATCTACTTTGTTTCCCCATAAAAGCCTATGTTGTGACCCCTCATCAGAACTCTCTCACCATAAAAGCATAAGTTGTGACCCCTTATTAGAACTACCTTAGCAGAAGTGTAAGTTGTGACCCCTCAACAGAATTATCACAGTGGAAGCATAGTTGTGACCCCCTCATTAGAACCAATTCAGTGACCCTAACAGCATTTTGTGATTCCTCATTAGAACTGTCTGAGACAGTTCTAATGAAGGGTCACAAAAATGGTTTTACTAAATTTGTTCTAATAAGGGGTCACAAATATGCAAGGTCACAAAAGTGGTTTTAATGAGATGGTTCTAGTAAGGGGTCACAAATATGGGACAGTTCTAATGAGGGGGTCACAAAAATGCTTTTACAAAGATTAGAGAGATCACGAAATAGATGGTTCTAATCACGCTGGTCTGGCATTCAACACAGGCAACATACTTTAAAACACGATTATTTTGCATACTTCTTACATTAATTTCAAACTATGATTCTTACGGACCCGGCAGTTTGTTAGACCTCTTAGTCAGACCAGATTTTCGAAGAAATTCCGTCTAGTATAAATGCAGTGCTTGAATAAGGTTTATCACCAATTCCTTGGCTGGTCGTTGTAGCCCAAAAATTGTTTTCAAGCATTTCTTGAATATGCATATCAATTCAGTAAAACTTTTGAGTCCTATTTCAAGAGTAAGGGGTTGGATGGTCCGTGAGACTATACTTCTGAAACCAACTTATCCTGAGGAGCAGAACCAGCAGGTTCCTTGTACGTTGTCTTCGTTGCCTGTGTTGCGTGCCAGACCAGTGTGCTAATGAGGGATCAAAACTATTTTTTTTTTTTACAAAGAAGAGAAATCAACACCACCACCTCCAACCTGCCCCTCGGTACTGATCAGACTACATTGCTTGCCAGGCGCAGACAAGTCCCGAGTTTCTATGTTAACATATCGCCAACATGTTGGTTTATCCATACTTGAGTCCGAATTTTATCATTTTTATCAAGACACTTCAAAAGGTTTTAAATCAACAACTATACATTCAAGATTATTTTTGTCCACCATGCCCACAGTTTACTCAAGGTATTAAATCCAACTTTGGTCACTGGTACACTCCCTTGAAGTATAAAATCCAACTTCAGTCATTGTTGGTATCATTTCTCACTGAACATGCTAAATTCCTCCTATTTTCTTCCTTTTTTTCTGACAAACACAAAATATCATGTGGCAGTGGTGGCCCATTAAACTTTGTTTCATGGGTAAACCTGAGGCTTAAAGTTTTCTTTTGACGCTACTAATAAAAGAAGCAGTATCTTCCTTCACAATTTATTTTAAGGCTTATATAATAGTAAAGATTTTTTAAGTAGACAAAACCAAAATAAAGAATGTTTTTCTTTTTTCTTTTTTTTCTGCTTTTTACCCTTTCCTTCACATCTGAATATATCATTTAAAGACACAAGACTCATGGTTTTAATCTCTTATATCTACATAAATTATAAAGAGTTTGTTTTACACAACAACAGTAACATATCCATACCATGAGCAAATTCCAGATTATATCCTCCATTTACTGAAACACAACAGCTTAAAAAGCCGCGTAGTACGAGCCAGACTAATGCACCTTCATTTAAACCTATAACTGTAAATTACGCTGTCTGAAAATATCCCCGATTTCTAGGGTTTTCTCTATTAGTCTGACAGCTCTCGTATATTTAGCTCAAAAACTGTCTTTTTAACTGACATATGCAGCCTCAGGGCCCTAGGGACACACAGCGCTGGTTAACAATTCCCCTCACATTTAACGATTATTTACTACGTTTTCTTGAGGAACTGACAATACCAAAATAAGACGACCAATAAAAACCGTTTGTATACACATTCCAAATTGCTTTAAGGGAAATTTTAACCTTTAGAAGAATTCATGTGAGTGATTACAGCATTCTGAAGTATAACGTCATAAACGTTAACATTCGGTCCTAGTTCCCTAGCAAACAGCGCAGACCATGATCAGACTGCCCTCTTGAGCAGTCTGAACAAGGTCTGTTCTGTTTGCCATGCCCCATGCAATTTTCTGACGAGTTGCCAGATCTTAAATTCAACATGTTCCAATTTTCACGATAATAATGCTAACAGGTGAATGTCCCAATATTTCGGAATATTACAATATACATTAACCTTAATCATCGTGTTCATTCATTTATTTAAAAGAAATGGTATCGTTCATTAAACTCTGACTTTTCGTTGAAGAGAAATTCAATAAATTGTAAGAACAGCGATTTAATTATCGACTATTCATTGTGGAAGTCTTAACAAAAGACAATTACAGTATCGATACATGTTGGCTTTCTGCTTTTTTTAAAGCCCACAATTGGTACAGAGCTAAGAATAAGAGGAAAATTATCATTCTTGATTTAAAAGGCTGTACAGTCTCAGATTCTGTGTCCAAAAATGGAACTATCTCAGCTTAACTCTTTCAGTACCAAAAAGCAGACGACAAAATTTACGTCTGCAAAAATTAAAAAAATGCCTTGTCCAAGACTTTTTATATTGAGAATTCAAAGACTAGAGGGCAAACAGTGTAGATCTAGATGAGGCGGCTCATTATGAGCCGCCTCATCAGGATCTACACTGTTTGCAAATTTTGCTAATTGCGTCACTGGGGCTTAAAGAGTTAACAGCAAGCTGCGACACATTGCCTAAAAATATACTATTATGAACTAGTCAAAAATACCAAATGCACAGAGCACTGTAATAGATATTACCAAAATGTTTTTTTCTCTACTGCAGACATATTAGTAGTACCAACCATATCAAACCACTTTTATTTCATTTTAAATAATAACCTGTAATACTTACATAGTCTACAATTTCAAAAGTTACAAAGTTCCAACAATAAATGAATTCTAATGCAACTCGAGCTAACTTTCCTTCTCCCTCCGCATCAACTCTGAATGGATCTTAAGAAATGTAAAAAGTTGTAATCCACTGTCTCACCAATGATGAGATATAAATATTATAACCCACTGGCTCTGAGATATAGGGGTCTCTACACTGTGCTCTAATGATGAGATGTAAAAATTATAATCCACTGTCTCTAAAACCCCACTATCCAATAATGTAGTCTACAGTCCTCTGATAGTGAGATATAAAAATTATAATCCACTGTGTAAGGATGGGATATGAAAATTATAACCCACTGTCTACTGATGAGATATAGATATCAAAATTCAGGTCTTTACACTGTGCTTTAATGGTGAGATATAAAATAATAACCCACTGTCACTACACTGCTCTAAATCCAAATGACAAATCACTTATTTCTCAACAAAAATGTGAACAGCTCTTGTACTATCTATGTCAGAGAAACTTAAGCCAAAGTAAATTTACTTTTCTACTTTTACACCAAGCTATTTGATTATATATAACCTGTCCCGCCTTTAAATAATAAATATATAAACTTAGTACCTGTCCCAAATATTTGGACGTGTTAATTAAATTTAGCATAAAAAATCAAAATCGAAATATGCATTTTAAATGTTACTAGCAAACAGTGCACACCCTGATCAGACTCCTCATTAGAGCAGTCTGATCAGGGTCTACACTGTTTGCTCCGACACTCCTGTTCCAATATTTAGCATTATTAAATCTCACTTCATTTCTCATCATTAACTAGTGCACAACTTTCGAATACGGGTTTTTCGTGTTCTTACATGTCCATAATAACAACGGCAGTAAAACAACACACTATGGTTTAGGGAAAAGGTTGTAAGTATGAAATGTTTATTGCAGCGCAAGATAAATCATTGATTGTAAGGAAAACAAACACTTATTGATGACTAAAAACATTAAATACAATCTATACTGTTCCACAAAAGTAAAGCACATGCCCTTTCCAGCACACTCATTGAATACCGTACAATAGCAAATGAACAATTATTGTCTCTACTACGGCTTTATGAATACTTAAATTTTAATTACTTTTTCATCAAATATTTGACATTATTAGTGGTAAGTTTTGTGTGGTCATAGCAACAGATTATTGCCTATGGGTCAAGATCGTAGATCATTTTCACGATACATGTCAATGACCTCGACATGTATGATCAAATCAGTGATGTAATGATGGATCTATCAAACACCTCCAGAAGAAAGAATTAATACTAACATTCTGCGAACACAATCATATTTTAATATTAAACATAGGGCAGAGCCACTGCTTCATTTTTAAACATGGGTGCAAGGTGTGTGCAATTGGGTAAAAGGTGCACCTTTGTTATAATCGGGTAGTTGGTAATTCTCTACATTTCACACATAATAGGTGCCTACTCCAGCCTATTTCTGGGTAGTTCACATTTGCTCATAGGCACTGCCCTGCCCTTATAATTTCTGGGTATCGTCAAACTTGCCTCATTGCTTATCATATATATTTTAGAAGTGGCTGATTTACTACAATTTAGGCTCTAAATAACGCCCCCTTTCGAAAAATGCAACACTCCCAGGGCATCCAATAGGATTCATACTATATGCTGTATATACCAGCCCTATTTCATGGAAGCAGACTGTAACCAAAATAAGGCTAATAACATCAATTATCATTACTAGATTAATTTTGCTAAATGCAATCACAGAACATTATAACAACAAAAGTTAAAGCCCCAGACTGAGGAAGTGCAGTCTTAATGGAATTATTCTTGCAATTCTATGTAGCATGATTGTTGCAAAGCAAAAGGCACCTTAGATATACAGTGTAAACACCAAAGACATCCATACAGTCTGCCATGGGTCTTTGGGTCTTTCTTTTTATCTATGCTGAGGAATCTACTACTATATTATCTACATTCATGTATATAGCAAATATGGAAAATGCTGATCTCTGTGTAAAGATGAACATGCTGGTCCCAGTTTTGTGCTGTTCCCACATAGTGTTAAGGCAATTTTTTTAAATATATTTTTCAGTATCATAACTTGCACTAACATGCAAAAACAGACCTGTACAGAAAAGGTATGATTGCACTGGAGCTCCAAAGAATACAGGGAGTTAGGGAGTCAGCTCCCACCAAAATATAGGTCATACTGAGATGGAACCTTGCTCTCATCCAAAAGACCATACGAGCCGCGACACGAGAAAACCAAAAGAGTGGTTGTTGCGCCCAGGGCAGATTCAGATCAGCCTGGTCATCTGTCCAGTCTGATCAGACTCTTCTCTAAGCGCTTGAAGGGTAGCTAAGGGTCTAAGCTACATCCATGCCGGCAGCAAAGACTCTGATCAGACTGGGCAGATGCCCAGGCTAAGCTGATCAGAGTCTGCGCTGGGTGCACAACCACTTTGTTGGTTTTCTCATTTCGCAGCTCATATACTGCACAAAAGACCATAAGGGTTGAACAGCATATTATCTGAACACTACCATCATGGGCCGCAAAGGAAGCACACATTATTATGCTTGTCTGAGCTCTCCCTGTGTGAACATGTGCATTTTTCCCATTATAGGCCTTATTAAGAACTAATCGAATTTTCATGATTACCCTAATCTCTGGGATCTCATTAACTATTTCAAAAGCACCTCAGTATGAAATAATAGAAAATTAATCTTTTCACTAACGTTTTATACATCAATGAGCATCGAACATTCGGAAATAAACAAGTTTTGTTTTCGCTTACACGTCACATTTTTCGGTTTATCAATTTTGAGCTGATAAGTTACAAGGTATTTCACTCTGCCCCTAAGCAAGTTACCAGGGCTGCAACCACATTACACAGGAATGCTGGGTATTCAAAGGGGTATGGTAACAAATACACCCCCACAAAACTTCCATTGTCAATAAAATCAACAACATTGTAGCCAATACTGTAATTAAGCTAAATAGTGTAACACCTTAAATAATCCCTATATTTTTATACCATATTTTTTCTAATAAATGTCTCCTCTCTAAAAAATGCCCTCACAATTTTTCATAAAAAGGTGGCCTAAATTCAACGAAAAAAGGCTTAATGCTATCAAAATTTTGATGGATGGATGACTTGCATTTTTACATCCTTTTCAACAGTATTTCAGTTATATCAGGATGATGATAATGAAAGGCTGTGTGCACTGGAACCCTGTTAATTATGGTAGGAAATATTCTCATCCCGAATGGGGCTTGAACCCGGGCCACCAGAATAGTAAGCCAGCGCTTAACCCACTGAGCTCCCCTAAAATTTGGCATTTTATCACCCAACTTTTATTTTCAAAATGCCAATTTTCGGATGGAATTGGGCCCACGGGATGCCATTAGAAGACTTATAATATCATAATGAAATGGCAAACTGTGTAGATCCAGATCAGACTGAGGAGCAGTCTGATCTGGGTCTACAGTTTGCCACTTCCATCATTCTGTTCCAATATTAAAGGTCATTACGGTAAGCAGGGACCCAATCAGTTCCTAAAATCTTTCGGAGGTGAAAATAATCCATGCAATGAACAATAGACAGAAAAAATAAGCTGCGGAGATAAAAGATTTTATTTTTCTCTTTCAACAACAAACTTGTTTAGATTACTGTAACAATAGACTCACTGTATTATCATCCACACACCTGGTTGCGTGAAAGGTAAAATGAGTATACCTGGTTTTATCAGAATCTGAGCATATCAGAAAAAATATTTGAATGTGCAAATAACATGTTCCTGTGCTAACTTGATCAAATGAGTGAAATGCTCCCCATTATTTCCCATCTGATTGCACTAAAACTGGCTAAAAACCGATGAACGGATGGATGACTTGTGATTTAACATCCTTTTCAACAGTATTTCAGTCATATTAGGACGATGGGAGGGTGATAATGAAAGGCTTTGTGCAATGGAACTCCAGTTTATGGTAGGAAAGATTCTCACCTCTAGGAGAGGGGCTTGAACCTGGTCCGTTAGATCAGTAGGCCAGTGCTTAACCCACTGAGCTACCAGGGCCCCTGGCTAAAAACAGAAGAAATTGTGTGGAAACTGATTCTCACTTGTCTTACACATGTTTATAAAACTATTCTAGTTGTTCTTATGTTTTCCCAAAATAGATATGGTGGTGTTGAAAATGCATATCATTTGTTCTTAACTAGAAGTCAGCAATTTTATCAACCATTCCAAGACCATGTCATTCACAGCCATCTGCATACTCTCTTTGTACATTTTACCATCTGAATCACTGCAACAGTTGTTAAATGGTTGAATGGTGGGCTTGGGATATGGGATAAATTCCATCAATTTAGATATTAAAGAAAAAATACACAACAATTCTGACGAATGAACCAACACTTTGCCATTACACTGAAGCTGTTGCAGTCAATACATAAAAGGGTAGCAGAAATGATTTTAGCTTCGAATGACCCAAAACAATGCCATTTAATAATGCTTACATTTCTTTAGGTCAAATAGCCTCCGACTCTTTCGACTCTAACCAGATAATCTTTAATCATCCGAAGATAGATATGCGCGAGTAAACCATAAAGACAGAAGACTCCAATTACGAAAACTAATACGTATCTGATCAATATTAATTGATGCTTGTCTGTGACAACCAACCTCCCATTTGGTTACCATGGTTACCATAAACATTGGGACGCCACATCCAAGTATCCTAACTATCCTAAAATTTGGACAAGCCAATTTTACCCACCGGAAAATGTAGCTCACTAAACGATTATGAAAAGGCAAACAGTGCAGACCCTGATCAGACTGCTCCTGTAGGAGCAGTCTGATCAGGGTCTACACTGTTTGTTCATATATTTTGTCCGAACATTTCTGTTCTTTATGGTAAGAAGCGAGATCAGAATTAAGAGTAAGAATTACGATATGTTGCAATTCGTCTCTGGGGACAGTGTTACAATGGAACGCCTCACAAATGGTCCATTATATTTTTGGTTTATGGACCAAAATTATGCGTGATTAGTGGTGGCAGAGAAACATGAGCTAAGAAAAGAGCAATACTTCTTTAAAGACTCGTTAAACGGCAACATGATATGTGCAGAAAAGGGTAAAAATAACATTCTGAATCATGAAATTAAGGATATAACCCATTTATAAAGGTACAAGGAGAGTCACGACTGATAGACGGTATCACTCACAGCTAGTCATAGCAAAAATGTACCGCTTTAACTGCAAATATCCTGGCACTTTACCATCTCTTCTAACTAACGTCTCGTCTAACTTATGAAGGACATGAGTAAGCTTGTGCTGTTCAAGAAGGGGTTAATAGGGATAATTTAGGGATAATTTTCCATATTCTTCTATCAAAACATATGTTGTTACCCCTCATTAGAACCGTCTCGCCGAGACGGTTCTAATGAGGGGTCACAACCTATGTTTTTATTGAGATAAAGAAAAGTTATCTCAGAATTTCCCTGTTACCCCTTCTTATCTGACGCTCTGATGTAAGCCAAAAACTACAAGCCATGCAAGCTGCTGTCAATAGCAACACACCAAATAAATATCTTTCCATATTTTCTGTGCTCTCACTCTTGTAACTGCTTGCTTGTTAATTCTACTCAAGTTAGAATGACTCAAAATATTGAATGAAATTAATAGAAATCGGAATCCAAGGTCAACGGCCAAGTATTGACCGGTTTTATCCAAGTGAGAAAGATACACAGAAATCCTGAATTATGATATTTGCAGTCGGATATCAGATTAGCACGCCACAATACATGTAATTTTGTATGAATATGTGGTGATTGAATAAAGGGACCAGGCAAATATAGACTCAACATCCAGGTCAATACGGGACAAATAATGTACTTTGTCCATCGCGCCTGATAAGGGAAGCTTTTGCTGTTAGAAGGTGCTGGGCAATAAGAAATCAAAACACATCCAATGAAACATCTGACCCGCGACACGAGAAAACCAACAAAGTGGTTGCACACCCAGTGCAGACTTAGATCAGTCTGAGCTTCCGTCCAATCTGATCATCTGATCAGACACTTTGCTAAGCGCTTAGGGTAGCTAAAGGTCTAAGCTACCTCCATGGTGACAGCGAAGACTCTGATCAGACTGGGCGGATGCCCAGGCTGATCTGAGGCTGTGCTGGGCGCACAACCACTTTGTTGGTTTTGTCAATTCGCAGCTCATCTTAATGTGAACGAAGTAGACACTGTCAGCCAGACTGTAGAATGAGGGCTTTGGACAATAACTATGGGGCATAACCTGTCAGAAGAATCACCTCTACAAGGCAGATCTAAGGAGGCACCACAATGTGTTTATAGCGTAAATGAGCAGAAATTAATTGACTGATTTGTTGCTTTACGTCCACGGTAAACAGCTATGGTCATGTCGGGACGATCAGTTAACCTAACCACACTATTCCTGGGCAGGCTTAGACCTCTTAAGTGGTTAACCAGTACTAAGTGCACATATTTTCGCTAGTAACTGACAACTGCCCTTCTTGAATCAGCGGAAGGAGAAATGAAAGTATGTGGCCAGACCGGGTATCAAACCCAAGATCTCTGACTTTTAAGTCAGGTGCCCTACCGACTGCGCTACATGGCCCGGGGAGCAGAAATTATCTTTGAATTATAGAAATTATCTTTGAATTATGTATCAACTATATTCAAGCCCCCATCACCTACTCCATCCCCCACTCCATCCCCCTCCCACCATAGGCCCTTTACTGTAGCGAGAAATATACAGAGCAATAATGAATTAAGTATGAATTTGCATCCCATTTACACACAGACAGACAGACACCTCACGCTGCAAAATGTATTGAAAGATTAACGAAAATCTATTACAGAACCAAGCTATAGATCCAGGCCTGAATTTAAACAATGCAATATGACACTCTTCATGTAAATCTAGATTGAAACCTCATTCAGGCGCTAAATTGTTCTATCCGATCTACCATTCCTTACAAAAGCTAATCTCGAATGGAACAGCCAAACACAAATCTGTAAAAACCTAATACAAGTTAAATTACCACTTACAAAGCCCTTTAAAGACTTCTTTATCTGATAATCGGTAAAATTCTTTAAGGTTGTAATTCTACAACCGATAATCGGGTCAAGGTCAAAAAATGAAAACAGTTTAACATTTTAAGATTAAGGTAGACAATAGCTAGAGTAATTTAAGTAACAAAATAATAGATTTTTTTCAACACTGCAGAAAAGGATTTCCACAAGAAAAGAAGCCTGGTTGCACTTCCCATTTTGCCCACGAAGTAATTACAGTTATACTTCCCATTTTTCTGCCTTTATACTTTCCCATTGTGCCTACTGCTCCTTCACCTACAGTGCAATTACACCTACATGTACTTCCCATTTAGCCTACGATACCCTTATAATACTTCCCATTTTGCATACAATAACCTTATAATACTTCCCATTTTGCCTACAATATCCTTAAAATACTTCCCATTTTGCCTAATACACCTACTTCCTATTTTTCCCCGGACTTTAGCACTAATTACTTTTACATGGAGCATGAGCCCGTGTACTTTAACTCTTTAAGTCCCCGTGATGAAATCAGCAAAATTTGCAAACAGCGTAGATCCTGATGAGGTGGCTCGTAATGTGCTGCCTCATCTAGAGCTACACTGTTTGCCCTCTTGTCTTTGAATTCTCAATACAAGGCATTTTTTTAATTTTTGCAGACGTAAATTTTGTCGTCTGCTTTTTGGTGCTCAAAGAGTTAAAAAGCCTCATGAATCTTTAAGAAACACAAGGCATTTTTTTAATTTTTGCAGACGTAAATTTTGTCGTCTGCTTTTTGGTGCTCAAAGAGTTAAAAAGCCTCATGAATCTTTAAGAAACACCAGGATGACCTCGAGCTGCAAAGGGGCCCTCCTTTATATGCTATGCTGTTACTGCACTGTTACTTATATGTTTGAATAGTGACTCAATTATACCACCCCCCACATACACACCAGTGCACATAGTAACTGACATATTACACAACAGTATAAGATAAAACACAAAATAGGATGACATTTAGATTTTGAACCTTTTTCAAAATAAATGTCTCACTTTATCTTGCATTTGCAGTATCCTGTTTGAGCCATGATACGAGAAAATCAACAAAGCGGCATGTGCCCCCCAGCGAAGACTCTGACCAGCCCGGGCATCTGCCCGGTCTGATGAGAGTCCTTGCTCTAGGCATGGAGGTAGCTTAGACCCTTAGGTACACTTTAAGCACGAAGCAAAGATGCTGATCAGGCTGGGCAGATGCCCAGGCGGATCTGAGTCTTTGCTAGGCCACATGCCACTTTGTTGGTTTTGTCGTGTCGTGGCTCATTTATCATTTTCTATTACAACAACTCTTACAACCACAAGAATGTTCTATTCAATGACACAACAAGGACAAGAAACATAACACCCACAAACAACCATCACCAAACATAATAAACAACCCCACCCCTTCTACTGCTCCAGATAAGAAGGGGTAAACAGAATAATTTTCCATATTTCGCCATAAAAATGTGTGTTGTGACCACTCATAAGAAACGTCTCGGTGAGTCGGTTCTAATGAGGGGGTCACAACGTATATTTTAGATGAAAAGTAAGAAAAATTATCTCTAAATTATCCTCAATACCCAACTTATCTAGGTCTCTGCATCACCAAACACAATAAACAGTCCCGCCCCTTCCTACAAAATAAAAATCTCGACTAACCATATCCTTACAAAACTGGCCTTAAAAATCCTGATATTTTCGGTTCACTGATGTATATAAATCCCTGTATTCTATTGATCACAATCAAAAGAAGAATAGCCGACTGTCCACTGTGAAATGACCAATATCCTTTTCAACGACTACGTTTGCTGTCCGCAAATGACCGATGGATAATATGATAAATGTCCACTGTCCACTGAATTTCCCCTGAATAGAAAACTGCCAATTTTAACGGTCTTCCTGTCAACCACTTTTTATGACCAGTTCTCAGATTTTATTTCTTATACAGCAACAAGCAACAGTCAATACAAAACTAATCTGGTTACCGAGGTTTGTCCAACATGAGCTAAGAGAGAATCCCGATTGAATGAATGAATGAATGAATGACAAGCTTTTACAATAGGTTAAATCAGTATTGCTCGGAGATATTCAGTGTCAAATACACATAGCTTATAGCCGTTTTACGGCTGATCGCACACGTGAAATGTGAAGAGCAAACACAGCGAAGCTAGCTTAAATAGCACTTTACCTGTTCTGAACAGTACCAGAGCCGGCTAACAACTGAGGCCCTACAACCAGTCACTCAAGTGTTCGTTTGTGATTTTGGAGATATCTATCAGCCATAAAATGGGGCACAGCTTCAGATTAGTCAAAATTTGGGGAATTTTTTTTACATTTTTCTGACTTCTCAATAAAAACATGCATTGTCAGATGTCAGCAGAATCCCCTCAGTGAGGCGATTCTGCTGAGATCTGACAATGTATGTTTTGTGGACGGAAATTGAGCAAACAAGTAATAGCAAACAATTTTTCATCCAAATTTTTTGACATACTGTAAGCTCTGAGTGGGATATACCAACAAGAAGGGGGCGTTATCTATGTAGACCTACTAATATAATTAGATTCGCAAGTATTAAAGGGCCAGAACAGAGGAGGATTTATCTTGACTGTTATCTTTCCGTAAATAAAAGGACAAGGGTTAGCAATGGGTGGATTAAAGTGGCGGCAATGTGAAGTGCACGGATCCACTAAAGGATTTCCTCTGAAAGTTATACATTTCCTGCGGCTTAAACAGGGGAAAACAGCCCACTTACTGTACTTAACCTATATATACTCGGACACAAACCACTTCTGGTGTATCTCCATGCTACCCCCCCACCCCTACCAGCATTTATTTGAAGGGAGACAACTTTTGTGGCTTCCTACTTGCTTCCCTGGATGACAGCTTTGCTAAATGAGGTCTCCTCTTAAAGTAAAGAATTTGCTCCAACTGGAGCAAATTCTTTTATTTAAGAGTAGATCCTTGTAAAGTTGTAAAGACAGGCAAACATCAAAATGGAAGAGATGCTTACCATGTTAGCTTATATATTCACCCAAGTACCATCACCGAATTTGGATAATAAAGGGCATTTTATAGAACTTTTGGGCAGCAGCACAGACCCTGATATGGAATATCAGAATATTTACATTTAAACGGTAATGATGATAGGAAATCCAGGAAAACCCCACTTTACATTATTGAAATTTGGTAAAATCATTAATATCTGACAGCTGCTGTTTATCAGCAAAAAGCACAAAAGGATATAAATCATGTTGCACTTCTGTAGAAACTGACATTTATTTTCAAAACAGTATATGTCATTTCCAACCAATGTTAGAGTGAACATGGAATGAATAATCCTGAAATTCAAACTGCCTGTGATGTACCAAAATTGTTTACTCAGACAAAATGATGAACATTGCAGGCCCTATTTTTAGCAGTCTGTTTTGGGTTTATGCTGCTTCCTCCATAACTTCAACTCAAATTTTCATTTATTAACTACCGTATTAATCCTATCAAATGCTCCTGGACAGCAGTTCGTGAAAGGGGGCGTTATTTAAAGCCGTAAATCAGCCACTTCCCAAATACCTATGATAAGCAAAATAAAGGTGATGGGACTTTTAAAGGAAGCAACTCTACTATTTTGCCTCCCTTCTCAGTTTCTCAGTAGGGACCAACTCTTATAGGAAAGAATAGGAACAAATTTAAGAGTAGACCACATTTCAAGGAGCTACCTTACTCAGAGAAGCAAACACAAATTCATGCAATATAACATAAGTTTTGCAAACAAGAATTCACTTAATATAACAATTTTCGAAAAGAGGCAGGGGCATTTATTAGAGCAGGAGTGTTTATTAGGATTAATACAGTAATGATTAATTTTGGGACTAGCACCCATGATAGTACAGGTCAAATGATAAAAATTGTTGAAATGGTGCAAATCTGATGAATATATTTTAGATTAACAGAGGGCCATTTTCAATAGCCATGAACAGATGAAAAGGTGTACAGGGATCAGCATGAGAAAAAAGCTAGCTGGCATTATAAACATCTGCCACAGGTTTGATCCAGCATTAAATACAGAAAATAGGAGAATATTCACAATAGTTTTATTTTTGTGAAACTTTGGAAGTGTGAAGTCTTGTGAAAATAAGGTTTAATCCTAAATAGTTTAAGTCAATCTGTAATAATGCCAAGAGCATTATGATAAATGAACATACCAAACTTGGCAAAATTAATATTTTCTTTTCTCAAAATTCATGAAATATAACTTTTAACAAAAGCTTGCCCAATTACCTTTGGTGGCAAGATATTGCTCTACTGAGGTGAACAAGACTAAATAACAACACTGTATTAGGTGGATGAAATCTAATTTATCTATAAACCATTAATACTTTTCTTCTTCTTATTTTTTTTTTTTTTGTAATTTTCATTATGAGTTTGTAATTTATGTACATTTTAAGTCAAATATCACTAATTTTTTTTTTCAATCATATTTATAGACAGACGTTTTTGTTGTACATATGAGTGTGTGAAAGGATATCATAATGTTCATGTTTATTTTTGTAGTCAATAATTGTAAGAAATCTAGTATTAGAGGGCCTCATGGAAGATTAGCTCTTGCTAAATGTGTTACCCTCTGAAATTATCATTGTTATATATAAAGACTGTTAGGAACCAGAGAAGAAGGTTTATTTGTCCTTGAAATATGGTACCTTTAGAGTAACTGAGCTCAGTAAGTAAAGGTATTATCTGGATGCTTAAATCTTTTCATCTCTGACCAAGACATTAATCTTCTTCTTGGAGATATGTCCTTATCTAATCTTCCTAATTTCTACTACCTATTTCAATTACTGCTTTTCCCCTTAGTTCTTCAACTTTTTCCAAGACATTGCTATGAGGATGCACAGAAAAAAAATCTCATTTACAGAGATTACCTTCTGAACCAAGCAACTGTATCAAAAGAATGATTTCAATTCACACAAGAATAAGAGCAAATG
Organism: Ctena decussata; assembly: GCA_963989385.1. Classification (NCBI taxonomy): domain Eukaryota; kingdom Metazoa; phylum Mollusca; class Bivalvia; order Lucinida; family Lucinidae; genus Ctena; species Ctena decussata. Next base: position 16,896,830 of record OZ022512.1, on the reverse strand, counting down.
TGCAAAAGAACTTTTGGCCAAGTTCAACAATTAACCATCTAATTTTCCAAATGTTTCTGACTTGAATTTCCAACATTTGTAATTGTACTTATGTTTGTGGTATTGATGGTCATGGATTTTCATGGTCAACATAAGTGTACAAACTTCATGCTTTGGAATATGATGCTTGTGAAACAATATGCAAACTTTAGTACCAACTGTGAAACAGTAAACTTTTGTCCCCCCCCCCAATGCATATATAGCAAGTCCATTCACATCATCATCTCACACATGGCTATAGGTATGCCAAATGAAGGGGTAAGCAGTGCTCCAGATAAGAAGGGGTTACAGAGATAATTTAGGGATAATTATCATTATTTCTCCACAAAAACATATTTTGTGACTCATCATTAAAACCGTCTCGTCGAGACGGTTCTAATGAGGGGTCACAATACAAGTTTTTGTTGAGAAATAAGACAAATTATCTTTGAATTATCCTCAATACCCCCTGTTATCTGGAGCTCTGGGTAAGGATAGAAGGGACTCTCAAACAGATCCTTTAGACTGTTGATGGTTACATTGTAGTTGCCATGGGGTGCTGTTTTAGATAGCGGGGATTGGATTTCACTAACTTAGCTTATTAATTCACACATTCACCCATATGAAGATTAGTTACAGAAAGAGGAAATGAAGCATGATGTGTAACATCAGGGAAGGGGTATTATGGAATACAAGTGAGGTAATTTAGAAAATTGCCTCCATAACTGCATGGTAATTATTGTGTCAATTTAACTTGGTAACTTCAAAAGGGCTTCAGGATCAAATCCATTTTGGCTCTCCTGATTAAAAGCCAGGGTTCGAGGTTATAAAACTTGAGAATAATCTCAAACTCAAAATAAAGCACACTGATCGGCTGCTTCCAAGCACATGCTCAGAAGCAGCCAATCAGTGTGCTTTATTTTGAGTCTGAGAATGTACTCAAGTTTAATAACCTCCGCGCCAGACTCCAGATTTCAGCAATGTTTAGCCTTTTTGAAATCATGGTTGATGGTTTAAGCAAGGAGTGGAAAAGAATAGGCTGTCTCCACTTCATTCCACTGATTTGGGATGGAACTCTTACAGGGAAGAATTTGCTCCCTCTCGGGGAGCAACTTCTTTCCAGTAAGAGTACCATCCCAGGCTCTGGGAGCCAACTTTAGCCAACAGAATGTAGATTATCTCATCCATTCCAACTCATTCCATTCATGGTTTTAAACTATGCTGACAAATTAAAAACTACCATGTGTGCTTGCACAATTGCCGAATGGTCAGGTGGACTTGGTTATGGTGCAGCAGGTCATCGGTTCGAATCTCCAGTTGGGTCAACTGGCAACTGGAAAACTCTCTAGAGTAGAGTTCAGCAGTAAAAGGGTACCTTTTTTGAATCCGGGAAGGATAAGGCAGTGAAATCAGCCTTTCATAGCCTGTGCCCAAGATACAATGGACTTCTAACCCCCACTGCACTGCCCCTATGGCCACCCTGCTATGGGAAACCTTTACCTTTTAAATTACCTTTTTTTTTACTTCACTTTAGAAAGTGCATGAGTGGCCTTTGAAAATGAAGGGTATTTTAATTTTACATAAGAAAGGGATTTTACAAAGTTGACATACCACATATTTCCAGTTTTCCTTCTTTTAATATAGGGGAAATATGATACATGGTATTTACAAAAATATTCATGAGCTATTGTAATGTAAGAGCTTTCATAATAAATTATACAGTGTCAAACTTTCTGTAATACCCAAGTACTTTTAATGTATACCCCACCCATATTTGGGAACTGACACAGTCAACCAGAAAGCAGGCCGTTAAAAATCTGACTTGAAAATGAAAACTTCATATGAATTGCTCAAAAAATTCAAAATGGTTTTAGGGCTTTCACAACAAAAGTCTCCATTTTTATGAAGAAAATATGCAAAACTTGAGGAACTATGGTGACTGTGAGTGTGTGGTGGTGGGGTGGAGAGAATGGCAGGTTTTGCATGACAATACTATAGTTTACACTCTTACTGCCAGATGCAAAATCAAAAGCCTCTGAATACTGAATGCCTTTCGCTGACACTGGAAAAGTAATGGTGGAGGGTGGTAATAACTGCTGCAGCATAGGAAGACCCTTCTGTACTGAACACAAGACCAGTAAATATTAAAGGCAAGAAAAAATAATTTATTGAAACAAATAACTGGCACCATCAACATCTAAATCATAACTAAATGTTCCATCCCTCTGTGTAGCCTGTGTAATTAAGTGTTTTGATACAGCTGATAAGCCCTGTCAGGCTTTTGTGTCAATCAAACTGGAAGTTTGGATACAAAGAGGATCAGTTTAATACTTCAACAGGTGAATGACTTCAATGTCTGTATATATCTGAGACTTAATGAGTAAAAACAGACCTCATCATACAAATGACCATACAGTTCTAAAAACACAGTTAAATTCTATATAAATAGGCACATCTAAACTTCACTGCCACAATTATCTCTACCTGTAGGCAGCATCAGGGTCCATGGACCTGGCTGACCACAAACTACATGTACAAGAGCAAGGCCCCTTTCTGACCGGAGCCAGCTCATTTTCTGATTGTATCTCTAGATATCTTCGCTGTAAATAGAGGTTTTGATGCTCATGATATTTTTTATGATTAAGTAAATGTATTTTTTTTGACATGCATAACATCTTTTTTTTTTCATGATTTAATAGAAAAAAGCGGATATCCCGGCTCTGCTGTTTATCTAGTGATCACAAAAAACTGATAGACCAGTGAATCATTTGAGCCGCGACACGAGAAAACCAATAATGTGGTTGTGCGCCCAGCGCAGACTCAGATCAGCCTGGGCATCTGCCAAGCTTGATCAGACTCTCCGTTAAGTGCTCAAATGGTAGCTAAGGGTCTTAGCAACCTCCATGCGGACAGCGATGACTCTGATCAGACTGGGCGGATGCCCAGGCTGATCTGAGTCTGCGCTGGGCGCTCAACCACATTGTTGGTTTTCTCGTGTCGCGGCTCATTTTTGTTTGTGAAGTATCATGAGATTTCCTCCATCAAACGATCTAGACATGCATAAAGATTAAAGTACCTTTGGTCACTCGAATGTTATTGCCTTTTGGGTTTATATCTGCACCTGGCATTTTCATTTCCTGTTTCTTGTATAGCATTATTACTTGTTTATAAACAGAGACAATATGTTTTGCTTGAAAATATAAACAAACAATTTATTTATCACAAGCCTGTGTCATCGTCAGATACAATGTTTTAATTACTGGCAATGTGGAAAAATGTATAGTGCAGCTAATTGTACTTGTAAATTTTACCTGTCTTATAGAAGATCTTACAAGAGTGGTCATTTCATATGAAATTTATGAAGCGCCCCTTCGGCGAGTTTCATAAATTTCATATGAAATGACCACATGTGTATGATTCTGTTTATCATATGACACTTTAAAATGGTATTTAATCGATTTCAAAATGAACATTATTTCAGTAAGACACAGTTGTTGTCAATGATGTTACATGTACCTGCCAAAATGTTATTACATGTGTGCAGGTCATATGATTTTCAAAACACATTATCCACTGAATAACAGCGATGTCATATGCCCATTGTTACCTTGTCCTCTGTCTTCAAAGCATAAATAAAACGCTTCCTAACATTTTGCTAGCTGCATGATACATATTTATAACTTCACTTAGCCACATTATACTCATTTCCACACAGCCAGTGTGCAGAGGCTGTTACTCCTCTTGTGCAATACTTTCTTTTTTGACTGTCATATTAGTGGTATTTCTGTCATTAATGGGGGTGACTTTTGTCTTTTCAATTATAGTGGTGACATGATTTCAATGTGGGATTCAAACCTTCACTGATGCAGCAACAGAGACACACGCCCAGTCTTTATTGGTTTTATGACCCTCTTATGTCATTACCTATGTGAGATGGGGTAATTCTTTTGATGAAATAGCAGTGTCACTGGACTGTTGCATAATAGGTTTATGTCACCCAATAAACAAGAATATTTGTCTTTAATGGGTTAATCAGACATACTGTATCACTCCAATTCTCCAGTTTATATCCCTGAGAAGTGCTAACTAGGCACCACCGTTGCCACACCAATCCCACCAGGGCCATTCAAATATCAACCTCTGTGTAACATCAAATTTTTCGATTGGTCAACATGCAAATTTTTTATTACTGAGGCAGAGAAAAAGTAACAAAATATTTCAATTAATCATGACAGGTAAAAGTTTACTTATGAAATATTAACTCAACTTTTCATGAAATTTTCTACACAATTCAGGTTAACCTTAACCATAAACAATACCCTATATATTGTGATAAATTCAGGTATTAAATTATTTCCCTTAAGAGTTGATCCACCCCTACTGAGAAGAGAGGCTGCTTCCACTGAAAGTACACCTGTATATTAGAGGTATTTTAGCAGTGGCTGATTTAATACAATTTAGGCTCTAATAACCGCCTTTTTTTAAATATAAAACGCAACACTCCTGGGGTGTTTAATAGGGTTAATACGGTATCCTAACAAGACCTGTCACCGGGACAGGACAGCTCGCCTGACAGCGCCTTGCCCGTCACATAAAAAACTTTAACGTAAAACGTTACCATTTTGCTAACGCCGCCGCCAACGCTAACGCCGACGCCACAGGTAGTACAATAGCTCTTCCTGAACACGAGCTAAAAATTAAACAAGTTGATAATATCCAGTGATGTATCATACTGCTGCTGCCCGCAAACTGATAAACTGTGCAGAAACTGATCAGACTTCAGGGTCTTCACTGTTCATCCCAATTTTCAGTCATCATCAACTGCATGAATGAAGAGACAACATGATATTTTCAAACACAAGAAAAGCAACTTTCAGCTAAGTCACATTCTGTCTTTACCATCTCTAGAGATTGTTATATAGCCTCGAAAAATTGTCATTTGATGATTTTCTTAGGGTTCATAGACTTTAAAGTATACTGGGAAGGTTTTGACCTGACAGCCCAATTTTCAGGCCAACTCGAGTTTTTTCAGTTCACTTATGGCATAAGGTACAGTGGACTCGACAGTATCGAATCATCGACAGTATCGGATCACTCATTAGTTATCACCCATTTTTCTCACAAATGAAGCAAATATTTTTTACCATTATATTACAGTCATCAAGTTAGACCAATGACAAAGTGCAGGGTGAAAAATTCAATTGAAATGTGCGGCTATGAAACAAATCAGAGTTGTTGAAAAGCTTGGCCCCTCTTCAGCGGCGCTTGCATTTTGTCTGTTGCTTGTTACTCCCAAAATAGATTTCGATTGTTTACACAATTTTATCGTTTGGCGATTGAAACCAATTCTGCTTTTTAATATGTTCTGGCATCCCTAAAATTGCTTGCAGTCATTATTTTTGTGACATCCCTATATTTGATAAAACTAAAGGCTTGAAAAGTTGGGCACCCATGTGCGACAGTAACGGATCATTATATAATTTGAGCTGAAATGCAGGCATTAGCTGGAAAACTTTATGTCGGATGCATGGTCTGATGCTTAAAGCAAGTCATATATCAACTACCTGAGTGGCTGCTATGTCTTCTTTCATAGAAGATCGGTATAAAAGTAACACAACATCTTTTTTGTAAAATATCCCCCATCCCACGCCCCACACACTAGCGTCTGATAATGAAGGTTATGCGAAGCACAACTAAGCTTCCGCTAAACATTCTGAAGAAACATTCGAGATCAGCTCGCATGTGTGTGAACCCATTAATTACAATGTACACTGTGTAGACTCAGATTAATGCAGCAGAACTCGCTGAAAGACCATATAGTGTTTATACACGGTTTGCATTGAAATATCAATGTTAAAGCGGCAAATTACCGTAAATTTGTTGATCCTGATCGAACACCACGGTCTTGTCAGGGTGTATTCTTTGCAAAGTCAGATTATGGTCTTTACTGTTTGAGTAGTTCCGTGTTAAAGGGGTGCAGGGGATTACTGAGTTAAGAATTATTGACATGCTTGTACATTTGTGCACAGTCAACTGTTATCTAACAGACATAACCGTTGCTTGTGAAAGACCACGTGAAAAATACCGTTGAAAGGCCGTAAAAGTTTCCTCTGAGAGTTTAATAGGTCCAACTCTTTTATGTAGCAAAATTATTGAAGCTAAGAAGGTTGGCAAATCGCCTCGGAGGAACTCTCCTATAAAATAACATCATATGATCCGATACTGTCGCAACTGATTCGTTACTGTCGTAAGACCCTCCTGTAAGTCTGGATAAGTTATCTGCCCTTAAAGAAATACATTTTGTAAATATTTTGACATGGGTAGATAGAAGGGATATTTTGCATTTGTTATGTGTAACAACATACCTAATTTTAGCATTCATATACAACAAAACAGGAATTTTAATGAACTTGATCCGATACTGTCGAGTCCACTGTAGTAGCTCCCGAGTCCTGGGATTGACCATATCATACCTTAGATCTTGCACACAGCACCACAGGTATCAAGTGACATGCAGAAACATTAGATCCAATTGATTAAATATGTATTAATACTCAATATTGAGACAGAGCTGATATTCCAGTGCAAACAGTGTAGACCCTGATCAGACTGCTCCTATGGAGCAGTCTGATCAGGGTCTGCACTGTTTGCTGTTTGTCCATCAGTAAAGTTTGAAATATCTCAGATAGTAAAAGCAGAATGTTCAAAATTAGGGTAGTTTTTGTTGTGCATGTGACTGGTCTAAACGTCCCAATGTTACAAGTTATTTGGGAAGGTCTATGTTGACATAATTGTTGACATTGTGTCATGACATAGCAAGCATGTCACAATACTACTTCATTAAATAATTACTGCACCAGAATAATAAAGAAGTTGAGATTATATCAGCATTGTAAAAGCATGAAAATTTCTAATTTTTTTTTAACTAACTCTTGTATACTACACCTTATCAGCTACTAGAATCTACTAGAATCTAGCAAACCCACATTATACAACAGGGGAATCCCATACATTATTAAAGCCACTGTGCTGCAGACAATACCCAATGTAGGAATATTAAAGAAGCTTTCGGAATTTGTCAGTGATTATGTGCAAGTTAACATCCTGATAGCTAATAAATAGTTCTTGAAAACATTTTTGTTGTGTATTTCCTGATTATATTATATGCTCTTACAGAGTTTAAGTTGAATAAGTTTCTGTTCTGTTTCTGTTCTGTTCCCAAAGTATGGACTGACTTGTTGCCAGTAGGTGCAGCCATGGATTCATTCCGTTGAGCCTCTTGGAGACCATCGTTACAAGAATTGAAACAACAACAATACCCGAAGAAAAACTTTGTACTCTCCTTGCAGCTATATAATTCTTCATATTTTATAACCCAGTTAGAAACTGTGGCCTTCAAATATGTAACCAAAAATAAAACCCACCCAACTGTTTTCTGTCACTAATAAATTAGAATTCCTGAAAAATGTAACCTATAAATTCTAAAATTTAGCTGAAATTTCCTCTTCTAAGTGTGAAGTTGATAGGTAACAGGAACCTCTGGGATCTAACAAAATATATTAAACAAAATATAACAGATCAGTTTTAAAATACTGTTTTCCTTCTAATAAATGCCCCCCTCTCCCCTCATTTTGTTCTGTGAAAAAGTTGCCAAAATTCTCTCAAAGTTGAAATTTAGAACACCAAAATGCGAGCCGCGACATGACAAAACCAACAAAGTTGCATGTGCGCCCAGCCAAGACTCAGATCAGCCTGAGCATCTGCCCAGAGTCTTTGCTGTACATGCACTTAAAGAGTAGCTTAAAGGGTCTAGGCTATCTCCATGTGGACAGCAAAGAGTCTGATCAGACTGGGCGGATGCCCAAACTGATCTGAGTCTTTGCTGAGGCGCACATGCCACTTTGTTGGTTTTTTTGTGTCGTGGCTCATATGTCCTTTATGTTTCCAAAATTCCTTTCAGTAGGAATCGCAGCACTACTGGAGCATTCATTAGAAAAATACTGTAATTATTTATAAATCTGTAGGCATATTTCAGGTGGTCACAAAGATGACACAAAAACTTTTGAAATGATGTTGTTTCAACATTGGGTGCCTGCTGGGATATTCATTATGAAAATATGGTGTTGGTTGTTTTGAAAAAAAAAAAAAAAATGGAAACATTCCCATGGATTGGCTGCCCTTTTTATAAAGGGGGACAACTTTAAGAAAATAGTGCTTGCTTTCAGGTAGGAAAATCCCTTTTCTCAATATAATTATAATATAATATATATCATTATGGAAAGAATTTGCTCTGTTGCCCCATATAAGAAAGGGTGGCAAATATTCCCATGTTATAGCCTGGTCTCAGTTAAAGTATATCCCTACAACATAATGTCAGAGTAGCCTCCCATGGAGGCATAGAATAACCACTTTCAACAAGTCAAGGCCATGTTCTGATTTTTTTACACCAAAAGCATGGAAAAACTGTTATTTTTCCAGACATTTTTTTTGAAAAACATTTGGCAAAAATGCAAACATTGTACAGTCTGATCAGAGCAGTATGATCTAGGTCTACACTGTTTGCCTGGGCAATATTGTACAAGACATTTGGGTTCAAAATTTTAGAACATTTACATAGTCCATTTGCATTGCCAATAATGTCATTTGGTAAAATGACAGCATCCCAAATGACAGCAGTCTGATCTTGATGTACACTATTTTCATTCTGCAGTATTATAAAAGTAACCACTGAAGGCTTCGAACTAGCTGATATGTGTCTTCACTGTTTAAATAATGCACTGATGTCTCTCTGTCTGCCTTCACATTCCTTTGGGATAAAACCCATCACATTCTTCCCTACATTCAGTATCATTACAGCAACAATTAAGATTTATGCTCCAAAATTGCACTCCAAATTAGGGTAAGTAAATAAAGCACCCACTTTAATGACCATTGAGGACTAAACATTATGTATACTTAAACTTTTCAAGCCCTCTTATGGGGTCGGCCAAAGACACTATGGTGGACTGGGTGATTTATTGCTTAATTAGGTATACAGAGGCCTGACATGGGGGAAAAGCATAGCTACCTATACAAGGCTCAGTCATAACTCAGGGGCCTTGACAAGTACTTTTTACAGAGAATTACGGGAAATCATCTGAAAAAATCTGGCATCCTCTTGATAACATGAAATTTCTGCAAAGCCAAATTCTGTAATCATTTCAATTTGCGTAGACTGTAGAAGTCAAATCATGAGACCAATTTTTATCTGCATGATGGCAGGATAGATGGATGAATTGAGGGGGTTTTATGGTCTATAATCATCATTGCATTAACTGTAGCTGGTACAAGATCTTCTCACAGAAATACACTTATTACACTTCTTCCGAAGTATGGCATGTAGAAATATCATTAAACACTAAAGGAAAAAACATTTTACCAACAGCAAGTAACAATCCAGAAGAATTTACTCAGGTTCTGTAAATCTCTTTAAATCTCCAAAACTGCTGATTTCCTAATTCCAGTACATATCATAATCTCTCCACAGGAATCAAACTGCAGTTTCCTTTAATCAAACTAATTACCACTGACAATATTTTGAGGTTCATTCACTTCAGGGTCAATGGCAGCAGTATCCCACCTCTGCCACCAAAATGTAACATTACCATAATGACACATAATATGGGAACAGAAGTTTTTGAGCAAACAGTGATAACCATGATCAGACTGCTCCACAAGCAGTCTGATCATGGTCATCACTGTTTGCTATGCTGCTAGCTAGATTTTGAAGATATCACTGATACCAACATTAGCCTCTACTTTCGGATCCTCAGAATACAATAATAATGGAAGCATATTCAATCAGAGAGGACAATTATAGGTCAGAAAGCAAGAAAATACATCTTATGTCACACATAAACCAGGAAATTGTCTTTTGCCACATTCATCTGGGTTATCAACATTCAGCAAGATTCCTAGACTTTAAGACAAAAGAAACCACAACATAACTATATAGGACCGAAGTTAAACCATCACAGTCAGTTCTGGTTTATCTGCTTCTTCAGTAGTTCTAGATATTGCGAGGCATCTTTTTATTTGATGACCCTCATTTATTCTTGAAGAGGAGCATAACAGTCTGTCAGCATAATTGATAAACACACAACCCTCATTTGAATATAGACTGCTTTCCTTTCAGAATGTCAAGGGTTGTTGAAAAACAATCAATGCAGTAAAAATATATTTGAGCCGCGACACGAGAAAACCAACAATGTGGTCGTGCGCTCAGTGCAGACTCAGATCAGCCTAGGCATCCGCCCAGTTTGACCAGACTCTTTGTTAAGTGCTCAAAGGGTGGCTAAGGGTCTAAGCTACCGCCATGCGGACAGCGAAGACTCTGATCAGACTGGGCGGATGCCCAGGCTGATCTGAGTCTGCGCTGGGCGCACAACCACTTTGTTGGTTTTCTCGCGTCGCGGCTCATTTAGAAGTTATCCCAACAGGCAGCCTGTACAAATGTGCCTTAATTTGTTTGAAAATTTCATGTAAATGGTCAGCTTTTTCAATCCATGCAAAGTTCACCTTTTAAGAATTTTGTTTCCTTACTCTTTGAGGAATATAGGCTATAAAGGCCCATTGGAACTGAACCTTTCAAGTTTCTGTAAATTGTGGAGTGGAGTTCTGGAGTTAGGTGAGTAGACAAATGGGAGTGATAGAAAATCGTTGAGGAGCAGTTAGCCTGGCCCCAGTCGAATCTGTATGTTACTCTGGTGGTCAGATTCTATGCTCCTTTGCAGAGGATTTATTGAACATAGGGTCTGTAGCCAGACTATGGAGCAGTATTTGGAGGCTCAATCTTTCAGTGGTGCTCTATTCATTTTCCTTCTCTTCTGAAAATTCAGTAAATGGCAATTTCTTGTACATCCTTAGACAATATTTACTCCTAGATAGTATAAAGCAGTAATCATACATCAAATCTAATGGCAGACATCAATTCCAAGGAATTTGCATATAAGTATAACTGGAGCTAAAGGCTAAGTACTCGGGCTTACTGTAATGGCATCTACAATGAGACCAGAAATCACCAATCTCCCATTAAATATGGTAGTTCTAATATAATACCATATTCAACCTTATTATTCAGACATCTTGTCCAAATATATACATGTACTGGAATCAATTCTCATAAATGTCCAAAAATCGATGACAAACAGTGTAGACCCTGAATCAGGTCAGATCTGGGTCCACATTGTGTAAAAAAAAAATTGCTGTTGCAATAGATGTAGTACTTATAGCAATAATTGGACAGCATGCTTTCAAACTGAATATACACACCAAGACTAAAATGTACCAAGACCAAAATGTTCTCAAGTATCCCTGATAAAACAAAAAATGAACTTGATCAAAGGTCCATTTTAGGGTACACAGCACTGTCAAAATGTTGGGCATATTCTTGCTAAAAGAAGTCTTTCTGTGGGCGTTGTTTTTTTTTAGCATCAATATTTCCTGAGCTTTCTAAATTCCTGCTCAATAAAAGATATTAAAGTATTTTTTCTGAACCTGCCTTGTTTTGTTATTCCAATAAAAAGAAGCACTTTAATTCATCAAATTTAATAGAGACTGACAAGGCTGCCTTCTAGTTAATGATTCAAAACCAGTCAAACAGGAAAACTTGAGGATACTGAACAAATAACTAGTCTAAAACTTAATCAATTTATAGCAGAAATATCACACCACAAAAAAAAACCTGTTACAATTTTCTGTGTATCAAAGAATTCCCAGGAGAATTTTAACAGCCATGCACAGAAGCAATCACATGAAATTGAACTAATCAATCTATATAAGATTTGTTAACTAATTTGGAACAAATAAGTCATGTGATCTGGGTGGTTATTTCTAAAATACCATTGATTACTAACCTTTGGGATGAAAACTCAGTGATATACAGAAATGTGTATATCAACTGAAAAGGGCAGATAATTCATTGTTTTATCACAGTAATAGATGTGACAGTAATGACAAACTGTCTTCATCTGGTAAACTAAAAGTTTCACTACTTTCTCTCAGCAAGTTCTATAAAAACTATCAAAACAGGGAGGAAGCAGTTGGAAACCAAACATATTGACAGTTTTCGACAAGTGCAACCCTCCCAGGTCTTGAACTCACATGACAAAGGTACCAAGAGTAATAGCCCATGCCTTTAACCCTACTGCACTCAGAACGGCCAATTTGGCCGTTCTAAGTGCAATAGGGTTAATCTACTGTCTCACCTTTCAGTGTACCTACAGTTTTGCTGGTTTGATGATGCGATGCCACTGCCAACATTCAGTGACACTGCAATGGCCAGCCACCACCCTGATACCACTTCTTCCAGCTCAGATCTAGCCCACTTGGTGTAGATTTCAAGGTCTGGATTGGAAAAATTGATGGGTAATGTGCTGTTCATGGGATATGAGCCCACGGTACCATGCGTGAAAGGCAAACACCCTATCCACTAGGCCAGGAGTTACAGTATGTCTTGGGCAATATATAGCTAGGGCAATATATAGCACTATTACCTGATGACCTAGTCCTGTAATTGTAATAATTATCATTAATCTTTTAAGGATGCTTATTAATTATTAACAGAACTAACACAATAATTGATTCCAATTAACGACTTCTTTATTGCCTTCTGAAAACCTGTCAATACCATAGTGACCAAACATTTGGGACAAAAGTACTGGAACAATCAGTGTAAACCATGATCAGACTGCTCCATCAGCAGCCTGATCAGGATCTGCACTGCTTGCCACTATACCAGAATTTCTTCGAACAGGACAGAACAGAACTTTTTTGCATATTGCATGAAACTCAGACCACACGCAGGTGGCATAGGACAGCATCACAGGATATCAACATGTCTGAAATTGGGGATAACTTCAGTTATTAGTTAAGGAGCTTGGATACACTTTCAGGGGAAGCAAATCTTCCATTTTCATTTTGCTTCCCTTCTCAGTAGGGGTCAACAGAGTAGATCCCTATTTCAATGGCCTTGTTGCCCAAATAAATGAACAGACTGTCACAGAAGCTATTTCCCCTTGGAAAAATGACAAATTATGGAGGTGAATCTATACACCATAATCATGATGTCCAAATTTTAGGTTAATTGTACCATTATGCTGACTGGTGCAAGGATCTTACAGAAATCCAGTCCAATAAAAGACAAAGAAGGCACAGAATGACAAGGTGTTTTGTTTGTGCAATTAAAGAATGTTTTATTGTCTATGCTGCTTGTGTCTATATCTTCACCCCTACCCATAAAGAACAGTGCCTTATGGAAAAATTGTGCAAGCTTGTTCACAGGGTATAATCGATTCCGCCAATTTTCTCTTCCTGCAGAGACTGTCCGTCATATTTGGCTTCCGCCAAGACTGTCCATGAACTCTTGCTTCCTGCAGAGACTACTGTCCTCGAAAAATGGCATCCTGCCAAGACTGTCTGCATGACTCTGCTTCCTGCCGAGAGGCTCGGCAGGAAGCAGAATCACACGGACAGTCTCTGCAGGAAACCATTTATCATGTACAGAAGTCTCGACAGGAAGCAAGAGATCGCGGACAGTCTCAGCGGAAGCCAAATATGATGTACAGTCTCTGCAGGAAGCGAAATTGATTATACCCTGTGTTCACCCCTATCCATAAAGAACAGTGCCTTATGGAAAAATTGTGCAAGCTTAATATAGTAATGTTCTTGCTCTTGTTTCTCTAGCCATGTTCCAGATACCATATTAATCCTAGTAAACCTATTAATCCTAATAAACATCCATGCTCTAATAAACCCTCCCTGCCTTTTTTTTTTTGAAAATGATTTTAATAGCTTGCTAATTCTGGTTTTCTTCTCTTATAAGGTAGGAACTCTTGAAACTCTTGAAGGAAAGAGTTTACTCCTCAGTGGCGGATCCAGAGGGGGTTCGGCGGGTTCAAACGAACCCCCTCTTTAGCCATTATTATTTGATTTTCATGGGAAATTTCTGGAAAAATTGGTCCAACTGCACAAATCAAACCCCCCTCAGCTAATTTGAACCCCCTTTCCAAAATTTCTGGATCCGCCCCTGCTCCTCTACTATAGTTGCAACTAGCACAGAGGGCTGACTAAATCTTTTGCAAATAATAATGTCTGCTCATACCTGCTGACGCTTCCTATTGTAAATTATGACTTTTTAGATTTCCAAAAATGTTACAAAATATGTTCACCTCAAACTCTGGCTTGTGTATGGAAGCTTGCTAATCAGTCAAAAAATACATAAGATCTACTTGACCTTTTTATAAGCTGACTTAAGTTCTAAGCACCAAAAAGCAGACGACAAAATTTACCTCTCCAAAAATGAAATAAAAAATGCTTTGTCCTTGACATTTCATATGGAAAATTCAAAGACTAGAGGGCAAATAGTGTAGATCTTGATGAGGCGGCTCGTTATGAGCCGCCTCATCAGGATCTACACTGTTTGCAAATTTTGCTAATTTCGTCAATGGGCTTAAAGAGTTAAGTTCTAAGCAACTGGTCTTCATCAAGAAGTCTATTGATCACTCAGTCAGATTCGTTTCAAATTATGACAGGCGGCAGCTGACTGATACTATGATTCAGCCAATGAAATCATAATTGTGAACCAAGTCCCCTTGGAAAGAGATATCAATGTCTCCTGCATGATTAAGAAATGGAACTGGGTGTCTGGATTTTCTGAAATTGTCCTACTGACATACAGAAGTACCAAATTCAACATGTACTGTTTTTCAAGAGTTCTTATTGTTCATTTCCTCCTTGGGGAAATAATTAACCACCTTGATGTTAAATGACAGAATTTTGATTTGCAGTGATTTGCAATGCAAAAGCTCCTCACAATTTTTCAGGAAAAATATTTCTGCATTTGGTTTTGTGAGTACTGTAAGACTTAACAACTCCTGCACCAATAACTTTGTTAACAAAATTAGCAAAATTTGCAAACAGCCTAGATCCTGATGAGGCAGCTCATAATGAGCAGCCTCATGTGGATCTACACTGTTTGCCCTCTAGTCTTTGAATTCTCAATATGAAATGTATTGGACAAGGCATTTTTTTCAATTTTGTCGTCTGCTTTTTGGTGCTTAAAGAGTTAAGCTAACGATGCTTGAATAAAATATTTGTATTGTATTGTATATTGTTTTGAACAACAAGGGCCCAGTCTCACAAAAATTTTTTTTAGCTCATAGACAGACACCAGTGACCCCTAAATTCTCTTTGTGAAGAAATAATACGTTTTCTATGATCTCTGTCTCAAAGGTCCATGTCATCTTAGAGGGTAATTAAAGTAAAAAGTATGCAAAGACCAGGAACTGAAACAATCAAAATCCAAATCCAGCCCTCAAACCATAGTTGGAAACAACTAAGATTACAAATAATCAAGATACAGAGAACATATGGCCAACCGAGTGAACAGCTTGTTCCCAAAAGGTGGCCACTCAGCAGCCCAAACCGAACCAAAAATAATAATAACATACATAAGGTAAAACATCACAGAAACTCTGACACCAAAAACAGGCAACAAAGAACCACAACAGAACTACCGCCTTGGAACGGTCAGTAATGAATTACTAAAGCCTATTTTCATGAGTAACTGAGCAACTTGATTTTTTTCTCTGTTCTAGCATATCAGCGGTGCTTTGTGTTATATCATCAATAATTTTATTCATTGTATGAGACAGTAAAATGTATGCTTGGATTACCTTGACAGATCATAGAATATTGTGATAGTGACTTCTCTCAGAAAACAGGAGCCTTTATGGAAAATACCAAGTTGCTCACTTAACAATGGTAGGATCTGAAAGTACTCATCCAGGCCAGAAGTGCATTAAGTTGGATAGAGTGGGACTACCGCATCAATCCTAATAAACACCCCTGCCTCTTTTCTGAAAATAATGTTATATTAACTTCCATGAATTCCTGTGAGGTAGTTCTTTGAAATGGGGTCTATTCTTGAAAGAAGCAAATTTTTCCTTTAAGAATTGGCTCCTTTGCCTTAAAGAGTTGACCCCTGTCCTTACTGAGAAGGGAGGCAAAAATAACAGAGTTACTTCCTAATAAAGTATATCCATACACCTTAATACAATTTATTAGAAGTACATTGTATTTAGGCAGTGGCTGTTTACTACATTTAGGCTCTACATAAAGCCTCCCTTTCGTAAATGCAGCAGCCCCCCCCCCCCCATATCAGGCCCCCCCACACCCCCTGGGCCTTAAAAACTAATGAAGGCATTATTAAGCAGATGTTACCTTTATAAGTGCATTGTATGCCTTCTTTTACTGGATTTTTTTTTTTCACATTTGTTCAAGAGCTTTTGCATTGATTGCTAAAGCCCCTCTCACCTTTTCTCAGCAAATATATCATTATGTGAGCCGCGACACGGGAAAACCAACAAAGTGGTTGTGTGCCCAGCGCAGACTAAGATCAGCCTGGGGATCCACCCAGTCTGATCACTCTTTACTAAAAGCTTGAAGGGTAGATAAGGATCTAAGCTACATCCATGTGCATGGCGAAGCCTCTGATCAGTCTGGGCGGATGCCCAGGCCGATCTGGGTCTGTGCTGGGTGCACAACCACTTTGTTGGTTCTTTGTGTCGCACCTCATGTGTCTGTATCATACCACTTCACAAAACCTTGGCCAATGACTATTTGGTCTGATTCAAACAGTTTGTAGAGGGACATATGTGAACGGAACAGTCTGTTCTACACTAGTTGGCAGACTTGTTTGAATACCAAAATGGAAAAACCTGTCATAATGAAATTAGTATGGTTATGGTAGCATTGACATTTTTATGAACAAATTTAGTATCCATAAATAAATCATGAATCTGTTAGTTTTTTCTGTGTTAGGATTGAAATATTTATTAAAGGTGATTCAGCCGAAGGCAAAATAAAGTCTTTTATATGATTTGATACCCAACACAAGGGAAAATGAGATTGATTATTCACTAAATTCATCATATCTCATCTAATCACTCATCTACATTAAACAAAACCTAAATGAAAACGCTTGAAGGGAAGAGTTGCTGTCTACATTATATGTTAGAAAAATTTTAATAATAATTTGTTATGTGTTTCATCTAAATGTTCTCATTATAGACAGAACAGGACTTATGACACTATCTGGATACCCATGAAGAATGGCTATTGGTATTTTGTGGAATGGAACAGAACAGAACATTTTACAAAATAAATCGTACTGGTTGGTTGATTTGATGCTTAACGTCCACAGTAAACAGCTAAGGTCATGTCGGGACGGTTAGTTAACCTAACCACATTATTCCTAGGCAGGCTTAGACCTCCTAAGCGTTTAACCAGTACTAAGTGCACATACTTTCGCCAGTAACTGACAATTACCCTTCTTGAATCAGCGGAAGGAGAAACAAAAGTATGCGGCCAGACCGGGTTTCGAACGCAGGACCGCTGACTTATGAGTCAGGTGCCCGACCGATTGCCCTACGAGGCCCGGCTTAAAATAAATCGTACTGGAAATGTTTAAGTTTTTCATGAGATTTATTCGGTAAAAAAATATGCAAATTTAGCAACCAAATTTATTTTAATGATCAATAATTACCCTAATGTGCGTAAGTATTGGGACACCTAAAACCACAGATGTTGTGAAGCATCCAAACATTTAAGCACATTAGGGTACTAGTTTAACAAACTAGGAGAGTGGGTCGTTTCTTTTCAGTCCTGCAAAAAACCAATAGCCTGAAAAAATTAAATAAGAAAATGAGAGAGTTAATCTGGTGATGTTGCCCATATTGAAAGTCGGTCAGTCGTAACACTGAACTACAGGACAAAAAAAAAAAAAAAATCATAAATTAAGGTGTAAGCTATCAATACTACATTCTATGGTAAAAATATGAATGAAAACAACACTATCCGAAGCATCTTAAATTACAGAAATTTAAAACTGAGAACTTGAACTTGCTGAAATGCAAGCCAATGATACAGACACAGCCCCAGTAAAGTCAAAAGTCTGAGGGACAAAATTTGACATTTTTCCAATTTTTCTAAAAGAACATATGTTGTGGGTTGTCATTAGAACTGCCAAATGGACAATCCACAACATATGTTTTGTGGAGAAACTAGAAACTGTATAAATCACCTGGAGGAGAATTTAAATCTGATAATATCAAACTTGTCAACACATACCATCACGCCCCTAATTTCAATAAGAATGAGGAAAAGTTACATGATACCATATTCTGCATTACAAACACATCCTTAAACCATATGATTCAATTAAAATTCAATTAAGATTCCAAGGAATTCAAGGAGATGACAATGATATGGATGACAATATAAATGAAACAAGAGATGACCGAGATCTTGTTGTGGAAACAGATAAATAGCTACAAGGTAAAATCTACTATGACACCTATTGAAAAGAATAACAATTTCGATGTCACGCTGATGTCAGATTCTAAAATATTTGATAGACCATATTGTAAAGAAAATACTGAATTAATAAAAGCGACAGTAGAGAAGAAATTATCATAAATCTGTAAGCTATATGTAGATCTGGTTACAGATGAAGCGAAGGATAAAATTGCATAAATGGAGCAGAATGGACCTGATAATGTATGGTTGAAATGTGTCAACGTCCTGCTGTTAAATGAAATGTAAATATCTTTATTGATATTTGTCACACCTGGTAATTATCTTATGAATCATAACAATTAAGGAAAAATATTGAATATTATAATTGGTCAAGGCAAATCAATGTATAATGTATGATGATGTCCAGTGTCTTTTACTAAATGTACCAAACAGTAGACAGATGTCCTCAAATTCAGAGAGAACTAAAGTCTCAAGATTACCATGTCATGGAATTTAAAGGAAAATGGCTGGCCCACCATTTTTATAAGGCAATAGGATTGTGAGCTAATCCCTTCCAAAATTACCGTACCCCAAATATGTAAATAAGTCTCGTGTGATTCAGCTAAAAGATGGGATTTTCTCTTCCAAAACAAGATCTACCTTATAAGACAGATCTTTGGGATTGCTTTGGAAGTGCACCCTAAATCCTCTTTTGGAAGAAACAATACATGTTGTTTTTAAGACCTGTGTCTCAAAGGTCCATAAAAAACATGCATAGGTCAAAATGAATTAGCCCCATCAGTGTTGTGTTTTCAGTCAATATGAACAGATGCATCATAGAACAACATCTCTCTGACTATTAAGTTTTTTCTAATAAAACTATTCACTTTAAATTTTGGTTTTTAAAATGTACAATTGAAATCTAAGAACCTCAAATAAGGGAATAGTGGTTTTAAAGGGAACATTTTTTTTTCTTGTTGGTTGTGATTTTCTATAACAAGAACAGTACAAAAATACATATGATGCTTATTTGAAAACTGCCAATTTTGCATCCTCAGACCACAGAAATTTCTACTGCTTTAATTTCAAAGTTTGAAAACTCACAGCATATCCTAAAGTACAAAAATCTTTGATGTACTAAAAACAACCTTGATACCCAACAATGCTGTTGTTTGAAAGGAAATGACACATATTCTCTCCCCTCCCAGAGCATTTATTTCCTAGTAAAACAGATATTTAACTTTCAATATAGCAAATAAACCTATTGTTATAACATGAACAAAAATATCTGGCACTTACAGTGCATACTATTAACACCAAGACCGAAATAACCCAACACACAACAGAAGCACACATTACCGAAATGACATAAATAATCCTGAACAAACAGTGCTGGCCCAGATCAGACTGCTTTCCCAAAGCAGTCTGATCAGGGTCTGCACTGTTTGCAAATTAGCCAGCAATTTTGACACTGGATGGTACACTCATTATTCAAATTCTAAAATCATTATAGTTACTGGGCCAGGTATCCAAATATTTAGAGCAAATGAGGTACCCCACCCACTACAGATAACAGTACAAGAGAACCAAAGCAGCAAAAAATAGCGTCAAGTCATTTCAACAATCTTGTTGATAATCTATACCGAAAATGAGTAGAAAATGTGTTTTCAATATTTTTAGCCCAGGCATTGTTCTTTTCGCTTGTTTTCTCTAATGGATGTTTTGTTATATCATGGATGGTATTGTCATCAGCTGATATCTTTTACAAATCATTCTGAAGAGCCGCTAGCTATGAAAGACATGCCATTTCATTTCTGACAATGATTATAACACCTTTGGCTAAAACGGGCTTGTTAATACATTTATTTATAGCATCAAAATAGTAATTTGATTTGATTCATCCAGCAGCACCAAGTACAATGCACATTCAATTCAAATGCTAAACATGCATTTGTATGACACATTACCAGCACCAAACTACAAGTGCCATAAAATACAGCTCACTAAATGCAGAAAAAACATGCTTGAGCCACGACACAACAAAAAAAACAAAGTGGCAAGTGTGCCAGTGAAGACTCAGATCAGCCTAGGCAGTCTGATCAGTGTCTTCCCTGTGAGCTAAAATGGGTAGCTATGGGTCTAAGCTACCTCCATGCTGACATAGAAGACTCTGATTGGACTGGGCAGATGCCAAGACTGACCTCTGAATCTTCATAGCACTTTGTTTTGTAATGTTATGTTACGTCTCAAAATGCTGTACAATATGTGAACTCCACCAGCCACTACACCAGAAACGGCATGAATGGTGTTCCCACACAGACACCAATGATGCAAATGTTCAGGTATCTGATGAAGTTGCCACAAACACCAGTAATGCCATAGCATCTTCACAATGTCACTTGACACACTGCCAAACTAAGAGTCTGTCTGTCCCCTCTGTTGTATATACAGCAGAACTTCAATGGCTCGAACCCTGATGGCTCGTTAACCCTGCCAGGCTAGAACTCTTTCTTTGGCCCCTGGAAGTCATTTTATATAGAAACTAACCCTGGATGGCTAGAACTACCCTCGGCTGGAACTAATTTTCATGGTCCCAAGCCTGTTTGAGCCAATGAAGTTCTACTGTAATAACCTTGCCAGGCTGCTGGGGCACCACAGCCAGCCAGTATGTCAGAATACTGAAAGACCAGGGTCTAAGGTTATAAAACTTGCGTATAATCTCAAACTCAAAATAAGGCACACTGAATGGCTGCATCTGAGCATGTGCTCGGAAGCAGCCAATCAGTGTGCTTTATTTTGAGTTTGAGAATGTACACAAGTTTTATAACCTCCGGGCCTGGTTTTGCTATTTCTAGATTCACTACAAACATCTTTTCTGCCTCTTGTAATGCTGTAAAACAGGTTTTGTGAAGAAGTTAATAAATGCAGAATTGCCGATTTAGGAATTTGAAATTCTTCTGAAATACCAAGCCCTTGTACAGGCAGATGGACCATTGAGGTGGATAGAAAAATGTTCTATATTTCAGTTATATTACTTTACATTGTAGTGAAAAAGAATCCATTAAGAATAGCAAAAATCTAGTCAGAATTTAAGGTCTTAATTACAAGGCTCTAAACCAATGTTGGGACATGAATGAAAACATACAATTGTTTTTTTTTTTTAATTCTTAATACACCTGGCACTGTGCTAGCAGTCCAAATGAACAAACTCTTGCTGGAACCAAAATTGTAGTAAGGTACTGTCCTTCAAATGTACAAGTTGCATGTTTATTCTAAGGATCATGAATCATACTTGATGCCAAACTGAAACATTAAAAGAAGTTGTATGATAACCTGGGGTTTTACTAATCATGCAATCTAGATCAGTATCTTAAAGCATCTTTAAACTGCAGGAACCAGTGCTTTGTGCTGAGCATTTATGCTTGGCTTCAAACTATTTATTATTTTATTATTAATATGGGGTAGCATTGCGTAAAAAATGACCAATTTTTATAGATGCAAAACAGAACAAGTAAAACAACATTAATGAGCATTAGACTGACAGAGTCTTTGTATTTCAAATTTATAGTTTCCTTATGATCACACTGCTGATGCAGACAGTGAAGATGCCAATCAGCCTGTGCATCTGCATGTGCATAGGCTGATCTGATTCTTTACTGTTTAAAAATATAACAAGGTTTCCTAACTCAAGAATTGTCTCATTTTAAGTTTTTTGAAGTCTGTTTATTTTCTGACACTGGAGATGTCTTGAACGTTGTATTAAATAGATGCATAGATGGCTTTCCATTTTATGGCCCTTTCAATGGTATTTCAATCATATCGAGCCACTGGAGGATAATGGCTGTATTCATACACCTTACAATAATTCAATCATCATGCAACAATGTCAAAAAGTGCCTGGGGATATGCTAAAAAAGGCAGAGCCCTGTCAGACTTTGCGATAGTCTACAGTGCTCCAGATAATTTAGGGATAATAGTCTACAGTGCTCCAGACAATGGGATAATAGTCTACATTACTCCAGATAATTTAGGGATAATAGTCTACAGTGCTCCAGAAAATGGGGTAAGAGTCTACAGTGCTCCAGATAATTTTAAGGATAATAGTCCGTATTTCTCAATGAAAGCATATCTTGTGACCCCTCATTTGAACTGTCTCATTGAGGGATCACAATATATGTTTTCATTGAGAAATAAGAAAAATTATCTTTGAATAATTGTAAGTACATTTGTTTATCTGGAGCTCTTTGTCTACACTGTTTGCTCCAGAAGTCACATTGCTCCAAATTTATGGGTCATAAATGCAGGATGAAACAACACCTTGTTTACTTTACTTGAAATTCTGGGTGGAACTCAGCGGAATGACCTTTAATGGAAAAATATGAGTAGGGTCCCCGAAAGATTTGATTTACATATGCCTCCTGAATTGATAAGGATCAGGCAAACTGCAAAACTGATGTATGCACAATGCTGAAAACAAAGAATAATAAATTATAGAACAATGTTTTTCTTCAAATTGAATTAATTTAAAAAATTATTAATACATATCCAATCAACTGGAACACAGTTGGTTTTCATTGGCTATGACATTTCCTGTATGTATGAGTATGGGTAAAATTTCAGGGGGAAGCAATGCTGTCATTTTCATTTTAGCCAGCCTCTCTTCTAAATATGGTCATGCAACCCTTTAAAGAAAGACTTTGCTCTTATAGAATCAAATTCTTTCTTTTAAGAGTAGATCCACACCGGGTAGGGGGCAATCAAAGACGCTGATGTAATCGACGAAAGAGGATCGAAACCTGTTAGAAACAGCGTTTTTTGATTGCAAATTGGCAACAATTTGCAATCAAAAATGCTGTTTCTAAAGGCTTTTGATCCTGGTTAATCGATTGTTTAGAGCGTTTTTGATTGCCGCCAACCCGGAGTGAGATCCCTTTGCAAAACAATGCCAAAGATCTAGATCCATCTTATAAGATGGATCTAGATCTTTGAGATTGTTTTGCAAGGATTTTTTTTTTGATTGATTTGATGCTTAACGTCCACGGTAAACAGCTATGGTCATGTCGGGATGGTCAGTTAACCTAACCACACTATTCCTGGGCAGGCTTAGACCTCATAAGCGGTTAACCAGTACTAAGTGCTCATACTTTCGCAAGTAACTGACAACTGCCCTTCTTGAATCAGTTTTGCAAGGAAAATTCCATCTTATAACTGAATATGTAAGTGTGAGTGAGCTGGAGTTTAACGTCCCACCACCAACGAGGTCAAATGGAGACAGGACCTCGGTTTAAAGTCTCATCCGAAAGACTGGAGAAGCGGGGGATTGATCTTGCGACCCCTGGATTGGTAGTCCAGAGTGTTATTCACTACGCTACAGCCGCATCTATATAACTGAATAATTATGGTAAAGCTTTTTAACGTACTGCCAGAAACAGCAAGTCAGCTCCTGAGCATACCCAAGAACATTTTTCGTCTATTGCAAATTTGCCAATGCCTGTAAAGTAGGCAATCAAATTGTATCTTATTAGCAAACTTCAATCCTACAGTCATAACCAACTGTCATTCCTTGCACATAAACCAATCCTTGAAAACAGCAAAAGCAATGATCTAGAGAAATAAAATAATATGAAAATGATTTTACCAGAATAAAACTCCAAACTTATGCCAATCAGATGGATATTGCAAGCATTCACATAGAAACGGTGCCCTATGCCATAAGTTACATGTAAATGCCAAACAATCTGCACGTCTTTGGTTCTTGTTCGCCTGTTACTGTTTAATATTGAGTTAAGCTGCAGAGCTGCTAGCCAGACTGTGCAGAAATGCAGTTTAGCATTTCTATTTGCTGACTGGTGCTATTGATGACACACAGTGATATTTTTGGAGCTACGACTAGGAGCAAGAATGTTATTACAATGTTTGGCTCCCAACAAATACAACATGTTTGGCAAAGCACTTTCCCCTCAATGCCAGAGCACAAAATAACTACACAGACTGAAAAAATAAGTGACAGTCATTGTCAAACACATGGCAAACACAAATGAAGCTTCTGGCAAAAATATGCTAGCACCACACAGACCTAGATCAGCCTGAAAATTTCACTTTTGACAAATTTGACTTTTGACGGGCTACGTACTGTCAAAAACCCTTGAGCTGGCAATTTCCGGATATTGAGTGTGTTAAATGAGGGTCAAATATGTTTTTATAAAGAAATAACAAACAGCCCCAGATCCAGGGGGTGGGCTGTGGGGCTTCAGGGCCATTTGGGCTTCAATATGTAGGTCCCAAGATAATAAGGCATATCTGATGAGATAATTTATTCATTTGGTTTGATTCAAATATATGTTGTGATGGTTCCTTAGAATCGCCTCGACAAGGCGATTCCAATGAGATGTCACACCATAAATTTGATGGCAAAAAGACATTATCAAACACTCTCCAACTGATCCCTTATAAGGACCTCTGACAGTATCAAAGAATATTTGCCCATTTTTCGACAAATTACTGCACCTTCCTCGGGCAGCAAAAGTTGAAATATTTGGCATTAATATGTAGCCTTGTGTACTATAAAGACATTTTAACAGTGATTTTGAAAAATTATCATGCCTCTAGACTAACATAGACCAATTTTATCAAGAGGGGTATGTCAATTTTTCAGTCTCTGAAAATAAGTCCATTTATTTGGTTTTCTAAGATATCAAAATCTTAATTGATAACTATGCTAAAACTGACATACACACTACTGTTACTGATATTATGCAATATTTTTTCAGTACTAAGGACTTTAGCCTATTTTTAGATATAAAGGGTGTAAGTACCCCACCCACTTTTTCAGTTTTTCAGCTGTAGACTATCTTTTCCCCCCGTGCCTCAGCAAGCCACTCACATATAATGTGTATTATGATAGTACACACATACATGCAAAGTGGCTAGCTGAGGCACGGGGGGAAAAGTATCTTTAAAAAACTTTTCCTGTTTCCATTACGTTTAATTACAAAATTTGGCTTTTTCCACCAAAAATTGAAGTCTATGTGCAAAGTAATCAGAAATTAAATTCATGGCCAGTTAGGGGAAGTTGAGAGCAACAAATTTCAAGAGAAATTCTTTGGCATATCAAAAATTTAATTTTGCCTATTTTTATAGGCAAATTAACATTACAACCGTCAGAGGTCCTTTCTTATATTTTCAAGCTCCCCCTTTCCCCCTTGCATGCTCCCCCCTCCCCCCCAAACATACACACATACATCTTGGAACCTCTAAGCTCCCCCTCCCCCTGTTATCCAGAGCCCCACCAGTACATGGTGGTCAGGATCCAGGCCTGACAAATCATTAAAAGCTTATCATTAAAATGTATAACTGTGACAACACATATCTGATCTCTGATGCATGTCATGGAACACTGTGTCTTGCCTGGCTGTGTAATGCCACATAACAGAGCTATGCCAGAAAACCTGACCGAAGTTAATTGCCGCCACTAGACTAAGGGCTGTATTGGTCTAGCCCTAACAGAATCACAAATTTGAATTCTTTGCAAACAGTGCCAAATCATGGCCAGATGAGAACTGAGTCAGACCTGCTACAAGGTCTCTTTAAACTTGTTTCTGTGCCTATGAAAACAGGGCATTCTTCAGACATTCTCTTAGCAGAAACAATGGAAAACACATCAAATACCATGATTACACAAAATACCGAGTCACGTCAACCAAATATTGTAAGTACCCCAAACACTGAACACTGTAAAATTTCTATTTTTGCAGTGTCAAATTTTGGGGGCTTCACAAGATTGGCATATGGTGCAATTCAATATTGGCCCTTTCTCAGATAAATGTCTACTACATAAAACATCATGAAAACCAAATATTGGTGGACTTCTATTTTGTTTTGTTTTTCATGATTACCGCCAATAGCACAACAAGAATTCCGCGGAATGCGGTGTCTCGCCTGTCAGCGCTAATGACCTAAAAGCGAAAAATCGACAAAGTTAACACCGCCGCCGACGACACCGGAAAAGCAATACGTAAGTCTCACCTCTGCTTCGCAGGCGAGACAGAAATTAAGTAACCTCCAAATATGTGTTTTAAAGAATTTAAATTGACGCTATCTGGAAATGAGTCAAACCACTGTTTAGTGATGGCAAAAAACATGCAGCCCTTATCAGACTGCTCCTAGGAGCAGTCTGATTAGGGTCTACATTGTTTGCTCCAGCAGTAAGTCTTTCCCAATATTCAGGTTGCAGTTGCGGCATCTAAAATCTTGTTTCCCTACATTCTCTCCATAACACTGCATTACATGATCATAATTAAGTAACAGTTGAAATTATTTCTTCAAATTATGTCTTTGTTGTAGCGTTAATAGGTGCTTTTCAGTAATAGTTTTTTCTATAAGATTCCAAGTTCTCAATTTGTCTGTACTTCAAAACAGGTATTTTGTCTAGCACATATTTGCAGTATGCTTATTTTGCCTGATTAATTGGATGTCATCTGATGCAACTTAAAACACAATCTTGCATTCTTATGATGAATGAACTTGCAAGATGCTGGTGGCATGAAAAGCATTCATGTTTAACCTGCAAATTAGGCTTCAAACTGGACTAAATCTGTGTTATAATGAACTGACCTCAAACAAAATATTGTGCATCAATGAGCTGGCCTCAAACAATGTACTGTACATAAATGGACTGACCTCAAACAAAAAGCTGTGCATCAATGAGTTGGCCTCAAACAATGTACTGTAGATCATTGGACTGACCTCAAACAATATACTGTACATCAATGAGCTGGCTTCACACGATTAAGTGACCTCAAAAATTTAGCAATGAACTGACATACATGTACTGACCTCAAACAAAATAGTGTATAACGATGAACTGGCCTCAAAAAATATACTGTATATCAATGAACTGATCCCTACAACAATGCATTTTAATACCGCAATGAAGTGACCCTCCACAGAAATCCTACCATAACACATTATGTAAATACTATCATTGCACAACATAGGATATGTCAATGAATCTGACCTTCACACAATATACTATCATCAACACAATATGATAACTGACTGTGACCTTCACACTAATACTATCATCACACAACACAGCATATGTCAATGAATCTGACCTTCACACAATATACTATCATCACACAACACAGCATATGTCAATGAATCTGACCTTCACACAATATACTATCATCACACAATATGATAACTGACTGTGACCTTCACACTAATACTATCATCACACAACACAGCATATGTCAATGAATCTGACCTTCACACAATATACTATCATTATACAAAATAGGATGTCAATGACAATATACTATCATTATACAAAATAGGATGTCAATGAATCTGACCTTCACACAATATACTATCATTATACAAAATAGGATGTCAATGAATCTGACCTTCACACAATAATCATCCAAATGTCAATGAATCTGACCTTCACACAATATACTATCATCCAAATGTCAATGAATCTGACCTTCACACAATATACTATCATGACACAACATAGTGTATGTCAATGAATCTGATCATCACACTATATACATCACTGTACAACACCGGACATGCCAATGAATCTGACCTTCATACCATATACTATCATCACACAACATAGGACATGTCAAGAAATCTGATCTGCACACAATACTATCATCAAACAACATAGTATGTGACAATGAATCTGACCTTCCCACAGTATACTGGATATTGAGGAACATTCTGATCATCACACACAAATCTGAACTTCACACAACATACTGTTTATCAATGAAATTGACCCTCATATAATATGTCCATATATTTGACCCTTACACAATGTGTTGTATATCAGTGGACCTGACCCTCAAATGCTACAATGCACATGCAATGTTTATAAAAGGATGCTTGACGCTGCATTAATCAACACAGACACATACAATCATAATCACTTTATGGCAAATTTATGAAAGAATCATAACTAATTCATAGCAAACACTGCAGACTGGAAAAAATAACAGATACCAAAAGTATAAATGGGTAACAGGCTGCCTGAAACTTTTGATCAACCCCCACAATCCTTTTCTATGAAAAGATTACCATACACAACCGTTTAGTTACAACCATTTCAACAGAGTGACAGTCAATATTTACCCACTGTGTTTGGTATAGGTAAAGTGAAAGTAGACTGGTTCTCACTTACCATCAGGTACGGATGGTACCCGACGCCAGTTTTTATCTTCATCATGGTGGAAGCTTTCAGTTTTGCTCGATGTATAAAGAATTTCTCATCCAGCTCTGAAACTTACAACTATCAGTATTCCTTTTCACTGTGCTAACATTTGAAATCCAAACCAGAAGGTTTTTGGCGCTTTTTGACCATTAAAATTTTTCCTTAATGATACATATTTTTAAACATTACATATATATCCAGTGTAGAAAATTTATGCAACAGTTAGGCCCCTGAGATATATAAAGTATAATGTATCGTTTTAAAATGTTTTTGCTCTGTAGTGTTTATTCACACTTGAAATGTTTTCTGACATCGTAAAATATTGCTGTATTCCGCCAGGTTAAGGTGTTATTTTACACCTTTAGAATCATAAACGAGTTAGCTTCAGAATATAAAGGCACCTACTTAGACTTAATTAAACCCTATGTAATATATATATTGTCAAATTCTAAAATCTTCCACACATCATACTGTGTTTCATTTTTAGATCTTATTTCGCCTGATACAATCATAAAAAGATGAATAATTCATGAGGCCATAAACGCCAGAAAATTATTCAATATACATTAGCAAAAAAAAAGATTGAACGAGTTATAACGCAGAACAGGTATGAAGAAAAAGTTAAACCTATAGCACTGATATGATAAAATTCATATCAAACATGAACAAAAAGAAATTTTCTACTTCACTGAGACAAAAACAGGTTTTTCGAGTCCGGCTCCTTAGAAATGAACAAAAGAAGCTTCAACTTTCTCCACGATGTCTGACATTCGATCCTTATCCATTAATATCTCTCTAAGGTATGAAAAACCTGACAGTTTCTCTGATTCATAACCCATTAAAATATATCACTGCAATTTGATCATTTTATGAGTGAAAATATTTCTTTATATTTCAATCTAGGAGATGGCATTCGCCAATAAATTATTAAGAAACGCATTACAGATTACCTTACAGGTAGAATCTTCAATATCAAAATCAGGCCCAATATCAAACAGTTAATCAACTTCGATTTTTGTCATAGCCCCAAAAATCTCAATACAAAGAATCAGAAAATATATGACCATTGTTTTCTAAATATTGGGACATGAAAATCATTTTATGTGAGTACTTGTGAATACTATCCTAAAATTTTACAAGTCACCTTTACTGGCAGCTTGTCCAAAATTAGCTGATGATCAGAGCAGTAGATAAGAAGGGTATTTGATGATAATTGAGGGATAATTTTTTTTATTTCTCATTGAAACCATATGTTGTGACCCCTCATCTGAACCGTCTCGTCGAGACGGTTCAGATGAGGGGTCACAACATATGTTTTTATGCAGAATTAACAAAAATTATCCCTAATTATCATCGAATACTCCCTCTTATCTAGGGCTCTGGATGATACAGCCAACAGTCAACCCCTGCCCTTATAGTCGACTATTTGTGCAAAGACTGCAGGTCCAATATTTTGGCTAAGTATGGCAATCAGGTATAAAGGTGTTTAAACAGGTATATTGAAAACACATAGAAGGGATTCAGGAAATTTTTGGCACAATAGGTAAATAATTTAAATAAACAGACTGGTGATTTTCGAAAACACAATAAGACAAATACAGATTCTAAAAATCCCTAATAAAAACAGTACAGGTTGTCAATGCCTTGAACCGTTGATAGATATTGTAGCTACAAGTGGCCCAGCAAACACTAGACCGAGATCAGACAGCTCATAAAGAGCAGTCTGATTCAGGTCTGCAATGTTTTCAATTCATTCAGTAACTTCCGACACCCTAATAAAATAAAATTGTTAATGTTTTAGGATAATTATAGACACTGGTTTAAAAGTCTAATCTTTTGAATATTTACGACAGAAAGTGAATTTGGTTATCAGTAAAAATCCATACAACAAACAAGGTGAATTGATTACCTGGCATAAAAGGGAAAGGTCAGGTAAAAATCAACTTAAAGATGAGCTAGTGGAATTAGATGGTGATTTACACAGAAATCATGATGATTATATTGTGTGCACAGTTTGCTGGAGGCATATTTTAGATCAAAATTTCAAAATTTAGGCATTAAGCAACAGCTGGTCATGTTCTGGCCATGAAGAGATGACAAGAATTCCATGGAATGCTATGTTGCACCTAGCTTTAAATGCTGTGGTTGCTATGGTTGATGTGATTTTTAATAGTAAGACGGCTAGAAAACCAGAAGCCTGCATCAGCCCTTGTAACAAAAGGATAGAAATGCGGTTTACTGAAAAACTTGTGAAAAACAATTCAGTTTCTGTCAAGGTTTGGCTGGTTTCTCATGAATCTGAATGTTACTGTAAGCCAAATCTTGGATCATATCAAAATGATGTTTTACCAGATAAAGCTATATGTTAGGTACTTATCGACAGAAGAAATGATACTTTCTTTACCAAGTAGATCCATTTTGCAAGGGTTTCATTACCAAGGAAGTAAACATGAAGTCAGTGAAGTTGTTCCCTTTTGTTAAAAGACTTCCATGGAATGCAAGGTCTCACCTGTTAGTGCAATTTCATGAAACAGAGCCAAACCAGAAAACTCGAAAAAAGTTTATGCCAATGCAGCTGACACCGGGAAAGTAATACATACATGTATGTCTCGCTTCTGCCAGTCCCAAGCAAGACAAAAATGGCGGAAAAACACGGAGGTGTAACCATTCACCTTAAGATGCCGTAATTTTTTGGCTATAAAACAGGGTTTTCCCCGTCTCCAGAATGACCCCAAATATCTAAATCAGTCTTATGAAATTCTGCTATCATATGTGTTTTTCCCTTCCAAACAATCCCAAAGATCAAGATCCATCTTAGATGGATCTAGAGGTTTGGAATTGTTTTGGAGGGAGGGGGGTGGGGGAAACAACCTGTCTTATAACTGAAGAAATATAGTAATTATGATAACTGAAAAGAAAAACTTACTGATGAGAGATACGGATGATACAAAACTGACATTGAAGCAATGTCCGAACGAATCTTCATCTCATCCACAATATTGCTGTAGCCGTACATTGGCGTTACCAATCAACGCTAGCTATAGGCAGGTGTCTTCTCTACTGGCAAATTAATTTTTGACACACAGATATGATCTTGTAGCGGTTTTAGCATCAGGTGCCCAAATTAAGTCTGCTACAAAATAGTCAACTAGCCACTGACCTTACGGAAACACAACGTTCAGCTTATTCTAGAGTCATCTTATAGTCCAAGAAATGAATCTCGTACTTTTATTTTATTTTGATATATCCAACTTAATCATATAGAAAACTCAATATTTCCCTTATTCCACAACCATTTTGATCTCCAAGAACATTTTTTGTGACATTTTTGTGTAACTTGTTTAGTTTCTATTTATCAACATAGCCAGACTCACTGAGTCCCTGATTATCTATTTGTTCTATACTCTTAATTTCATCAATCAGTTTGTCACTAATTGTGACCAGTCTCTTTCAGTTACTTCAAGACACTCCAAATCATTTATTACTGACTATTTTAAAACCTTCGCAACAAGTTTATTGTTGTTGTCTACTTGACTGCTTTTGTAAGTGCATGTCTTTGTTCTCCAACTTTTTTTTTTTCGTCAGCTTTTCGATTCAAAAAGAATAATCAAATCAATTCTAAACTTAAACACATTAAATTTTACTCCACAGGTACGGTAATTTTACCCCCATATCTACCTGTATTATTCACAACAATGTACGTCTAAATGCAAATGCTATCAATCAATCCCTGTTCATTTGACTCCTAACTTCATTGTGATTGGTGTCTCAAGATTCTTCCACAAATTAATGAAATTAGCACAAGACCACCAAATAATTCCATTAGCAATTTTCTTATTGAACCTGGCTGCTGTTTCTGGATTGCGTCCTCTGTTTCTTGACAGTCATGTAAACCACACTTCAAAAACAGAAACATTTCCTACTTTTCATGCCATTCATTCAATTAATGTTCTCCCGATTAAAAAGATCACATTAATAGGTTGTTGCCAATTAGCAAAATCCTTTCAGATTCATACAATTACTTCGCCAAAGGACAAAACAGATGTCTACAGGTCGCAAACACATAACGATTACTTTTCCAATAATATAATCATTGTCCAATAATGCCTATTGACGGAAAAGTCAAACATCTTTTCTTAATTCCATCAATTCTGTTTGCCATATTTAGACACATAACAGTAATAAGAAACAAGTCTGACCAGTTCTCTTAGTTCTCAATTCCCGCTGTCGGCCGGTTAAGACGATGATAGCTGGCTTTTGTCTATTGAACACAAATTAATGTCAATAGAATAACAACCGTGGCTCTCCTGGGAATCAAGATAGCAGTCGGAGACATGCAAACTTCACAACCGATAGAACTCTTCAATATCATAACTCCGTAATTATAAGAATTCCTTAAGATATTCTATGGCACCGTTAGAGAGATTGTATGGCACCGTTAGACAATTTTATATACTGATGTCAATCATTGAGTACCATCATTATTCCAAATACAGAGTCAGATGTGCCTCCGCAACCTGAAACACTCTTATCCGGGTCTGCATAAGTTACAATTCTGCCATTCAGAATCTCTGCATATCATCAAATACTAAAATAAACTTGTTCAAATTTTAGGTTCATAACTTTAGCCTGTTAAAGTGTCTAAAAGTCTATGATATACCAGTAATTTCCTGTTAAGATATCTTAACACTGTCACAGAAAGCAACTGTGTCATTTTCAATTTTTCCTCCCCCTTCAAGTGGGGTCATCACTTAAAGGAAAGAATTTGCTGCTGTGGGAGAAAATTCTTTCCTTTATGAGAAGACCCCTTTTTGGAAGGCTAAAGGCGCCCAGGGAAGCAAACAGGAAGTCACAAACTTGTTTCTCTTCATAAATATGGCTTCAAATGCTACAAAGTCAAGCATACACTGAGCTTTTATATAATCCTCTGTGAAAGAAATTTGCTGGTCACAATGAGGCTGTCATGAAACTAGAGAGTCTGACTCTTCAATTCCATAAAATACCAACAATTTAAGCTGCTGCCTGTTTTCATATACCGTATTCTACCTAATTAGCGCACATGCCTCTATAAGCGCACGCCATGGCAATTTGTGAGGCATAGGACTATTAATGCACATATTTTTACTGCTTTATCCCTTTGCTTTCTCGTTTACAACAGCTGAAAATGCAATAGAATATTTAAGTTTTTACTTCTAAATCTTCTCTATCCTTCTACATGTATATCCATACGAATTTAAAAGGTTAAGCATCAGAGAAAAGCTGCTTATAAGCAGCTTTTTTTCTGATGCTTTACCTTTAAATTCGTTCCCTTCAATATATAATAACCTATTAAAATGTGCGCTTATATGAAAGAAAGTTTACTACAAGTATTTGCCGCCATTTTGAAAAAGTTAAGCGCACAGGGCGCTAATAAGGTCGATTACGGTATGACAACTCAAATGAGAAATTTAATGTCACAAGTCTGACTCTTCAATTCCACAAATCACCAACAATATACGCTGCTGCCTGTTTTCATATATGACAACTCATTGGCAAACTTTACGCAAGTTTATTCCAAGAAGATGAAGACAGAATCCCCATGAGCCTTGGAGACCAGCCATATGGCACCATCATAAGTGTCCGGTAGACGTGAAAATATTCCTGGCTTTATAGCCATCTAATTTTCTTCTTTACAATCACATATGTTTCTAAAATTCATAGTGTATCAAAATGGTCATAAGTATCTCACAAATACACGTGTAACACAATACATACAGGTCACAGGAATGAATTTCATTATTCTGATGTTTATTGAAGTATAAACTACATTGGGTTGTGTGCAAAGCAAGTGAACCCCAAAGGGGTTCATGTAAACTTTGCTAGGTACCCAATGTAATCCGCCCAGTCTGATATGAGTCTTTGATGTGCACTTAAAGGGTAGCTAAGGGCCTAAGCCAGCTCCAGGCAGACAGCGAAGACTCTGATCAGACTGGGCAGATGCCCAGGCTGATCTGATTCTTTGCTGGGTGCACATGCCATTTTGTTGGTTTATTGTGTCGCGGCTCATATGTTTCATGACACTAATCTGTTGCATGCAACATGTAATTGTCTAAACATAACCTAAATGGTTCCATGACATGTGTCATGCAACAATCACCCTGTAACTCCACTTTAAGGTGCTTTAAGCCTTTTTATACACAATACACACTGCAGAGTGCTGACTCTTATAAGAGCTGCGATGCAGTCTGAGTGTCTAAACGTTTTCACTATCAATTGACATAATTCCAGCACTTTTACGTTTAATTGCACATCATTTCCTGGAAACTGCATAATTTTGTCAACAGACAAAAGCATTCACCTGACACTGTTAAATAAAATGGCAATTATTCATACAATTTCAAACAAGAAAACATGATTTAAACCACTACCATGCTAAATTATTGATTCTGATTGAATTAAAACTTTGTAAATACTTCAAAACATAGCAAATTGCATGGAAATCAATCTAGTTATTTTGCCCTTGTGTTTCATATAAACATGATTGCAATCAGATCCCTTAACTTAATAAGCATGTTTTGACTACCATATTCACGATAATAAGTGCACACACTCTTACAAGTTCATTCGATATGTTCATGTTTGATTTAAGGTGATTCATAAGAAGCAACCCTAGTATTTTCTTCTTTCTGTCTTTCTCAATGGGGGCCAATATTGCCATAGTCAACTCTTGATATCTTGGTCAAATTTCAGCCCAAACTACTGATATCTCAAAGTAAATTTCCTGGTACCAGAAAATTTACTTTGAGATATCAGTAGTTTGAGATAACATGAGTTGAAATGTAAATAAAATTAGGAAATATATTCTTTGATACAAGAAGATGTATTTTGAGATATCAATGTTTGAGATATCGGGAGCTGAATGTATTCTAATTTAGCCTCAGTATAAAGGTATTCAGTTACCTTTTTATGAATCCCCATTTACACAGCCTAATGAAAAGACTGTATACTTCATGGCCAACAGTAAAGTTTCATGTGACACAGTTAATATATGTAACAGACCAAACCAATCTCCATAAAGTCCAGTTTACAAGATCAGAAACCTTGTGAGGACATTTCAATGACCAGAAAGCTTCCTGATTAGCCTCATAGAAATTTCTTGTCAGCACCAAATTAACCAGACAAGAAAGATACTAATTTTGCTGTAGTTATACTCAACATCCATCTGTTCCTTGTTTTTTTAACAGAACAGAACTTTATTGCATAAAAAACTCAGGCCACTCGCAGGTGGCATAAGAGCATGCACATACAAGTATACAAACATTTAGCATGTAAAAATAGACATACTCAAGCATGACATATATAGTTAGAAAGGAAGAGGAAAAAAAAAAAAAAAAAAAAAAAAAAAAACTTAATTAGCACTTGAAAACTTCTTCATTATAATTTCTACAAAATTGGATAATTTGATGAGAAGTTTAACATTTTCAGTAGATAACAGTTCCTTAAATTTAATTACATTCAGACTTCTATAGAAATATGGTTTTAAAAATTTCTTTCTATCTGAATTAAAATGAGTACATACAAAAAGATAATGAAATTCGTCACCAATATCATTTTTATCACTGTTGTTGACTTCTTTTATAACTGAAATTTCCAAAGGACAATTGCAAATTCATATTTCTGGAGACAGCTTTTTTTCTTTGTATTGAAAATCTAAAGTTCTGCACAACTTTTCGTTTGTATTTTTCTTTTTCCTTTTCAACATTTTTATTCACCTGTATTTTATTATTCTATTCCAGAAACCAACCAGACCTTACAACCCAACATTAACACTTTACAGTAAGTGCCAGACACAAAAATAGATGAATTTGCAAACAGCGTAGATCCTAATGACTTGGTTCATGATGAGCTGCTTCGTCCAGGTCCCAAGGTTATAAAACTTGAGTACATTCTCAAACTCAAAAGCTGCTTCAGAGCACATGCTTGGAAGCAGCCAATCAGTGTACTTTATTTTGAGTTTGAGATTATTCTCAAGTTTTATAACCTCAAACCCAGATCTGAACTGCTGAATTCTCAATATGATACAGCTTTGACGAAACATTTTATCAAAATTTGCAGACAGAAGTTTTGTTGTCTGCTTTTTAATGCTCAAAGGGTTAAACTGTCTTGACAATAAAACAAGTAGACTGCATATAGGTGTGGGTGAACGTGTTGGGATGCTGTACTCATTGACATCCATCAGCTCATGTTTTCAAAGTACCTTCAAAAGAAGCCCAGAACAAACTGAGATGTGAAACCTAACAACTATACCAAACAAGTAGACAAGAACATATGGGTCACAGAAGCAGGGTCCTGCTATGCTACAGTTATACACAGAAGCAGAATCCTGCTATGCTACATTAGTAGACCAGAACATATGGGTCACAGAAGCAGAATCCTGCTATGCTACATTAGTAGACCAGAACATATGGGTCACAGAAGCAGAATCCTGCTATGCTACATTAGTAGACCAGAACATATGGGTCACAGAAGCAGGATCCTGCTATGCTACAGTTATACACAATCTCAAGAAGTCACCACTCTAAGTTTACATCAAAGTGTACTGATCAAATAACCTAGAAAATGAATACTCATTCTAAAACCCTAAATCTTTAAATCAAAAGCAGATCAGAACACACAGGTCAAGAAAACAGGGTCTCAGGTTATAAAACTTGAGTATAATCTCAAACTCAAAATAAAGCACACTGATTGGCTGCTTCCCAGCATGTGCTCGGAAGCAGCCAATCAGTGCGCTTTATTTTGAGTTTGAGGATGTACTCAACTTCTATAACCCTCGGGCCATGCTTAATTTGTTGCTGTTGCTTTATCCCCCAAGTAAAATGGTAGCTGATAGCAAACTAGCCACCCTCCCAGTTAAGCCTCTGGCCGAGGCTGAATAACACTGAATTCTTTAAATCTGTGCGCTTTGACTGAAACAATACCAATTTGCTAAAATTTTCTGATTTACCACAATACTGGGAACTTGTAACCAACTGCACGAAATGTACGAAATTTGAAAAGTTTGATTTTAAGGTAAGTTTCAGCATTGCTGATGCATGGGCAAACAGATTAGACCCAGCTCAGACTATTCCAAAAGGTGCAATCCGATCAGGATCTGCACTGTTTACTCCGGTATAACTCAATATTTAGGGTCATTATGGTAGAAGCAGAGGGTTTCATTGATCCGTTTACATTGGAAGAGATTAATTTATTCAATCTATCTTGTCTGTAAAACTAACTGAGCTGACACAGGGAGAATAATATGAGCCGCGACGCAAGAAAACCAACAATGTGGTTGTGCGCCCAGCGCAGACTCAGATCAGCCTGGGCATCCGCCCAGTCTGATCAGAGTCTTCGCTGTCCGCATGGAGGTAGCTCAGTCCCTTAGCTACCCTTTAAGCACTTAGCGAATGCCCAGGCTGATATGAGTCTGCGCAGGGGACACAACCACATTGTTGGTTTTGTCGTGTCGCGGCTCATATGAGCCAGCGGCAAATGTCATTTTAATATAGTTGACACAAAAGTCAAGAAAAATCTGCTCTACAGCAGTTCATTTTATATGTTACCACTGCATCACAAAAAAGAATATGATCATCTTACCAAGAACCATAAAATTCATCATATTTCATCTCCACAATAAAACAGAACAGAATGCATAACAAAAACTTAACAAACATACAGAATAAATGTAAACAAGAAAAAATGTAAGTAAACAAAGCTGTATTAATGACGTTTTATGTGTCTAGAGCTACACAGGGTTATTCAAAATGTGAGTTTCCACAGAAAGTCCATTCAAGTGGGTGTGTTAGGGTAGCTGGATACATTTTCAGGGGAAGAAGCTCTGCCATTATTGTTTCCTTACTTACCAGTGAGTAGACATGTTAAGTTCTGCAAATAAAATCAAGTGAGGTTCTGGAAAAAATTTAGTGAGACCTTAATTTTTACATAACATATATAGTGAAATTTCAGAAAAAAAATTAGCGAGTGGGTTTCGGGGCCAAAAATTAGTGAGTCTCACTAAAAACTTGGGAGACTTAACATGTCTGAGAAAGGATCTTCTTTGTTTCCAAATTCAGCTATTTGCATTTTTGGCACTTCCAGTATTAAAGTTAACCCATTGCATTCTGGGTATTTTTTGTCGTCTGCTGAAATTGTCGTCTGCATCAAAAATCAAGAATATTTTGACAATATTGGTCTAACTAACTCTTGTAGAAATGATATCTAGGCAGCAAACAGTTTGGATCTCAGATCAGGCCCCACATTTGTGACATTTGTGGGGCCTGATCTGGATCCAAACTGTGGGCCTGATCCGAGATCCAAACTGTTTGCTCAGATACCCCTAAAGGGTATCCCCAATGCAATGGGTTAAATCCATCAAAAGTTCTTCAGCATTTCAAAAATCTTATCTAAATATTGCCTAACTTCAAATGTGGCAGGTTTTAAGGATAAATATTTGCATAAAATATTCTGAATTTTGCAGAAAAGCTTATAAACCATCTCTAGTGGATTGTCTGCAATAATTAGCTACAGGTCTGGGTGTCAGACAGGGTTGTTACTTGGGTCAATTATTATTTCAAGGTGTAAACTCCATTATGTCTGATAAACTTGGTTAAGAGTATATTAATATTTGATAAATGTGTACAATGACTTAATATCAGGCAAACTTCAGAAGTGTGTATTAAATCACTCATAAAATGTGATTTTATAACCTGAAAGCTATCAGCATGCATTTGTTGTTTATATCAATTTTTGACATATTCTCATCACATCTAGCATCCAGGAATAGCTGTCCTTGTTTCCCAACCACTGGAATCTTTGCTTTGTTTAATCAATGTTCTACGTTTGGCTTCTGTTGCTCTAATATTGCAACAAGAATTCCATGGAATGTGGTATCTCTCCTGTCTGTGCAATGTAAACCAGAAATTGCCTCCACTGACATGGGGCACATACGCAGTGGCGCAGTTGGTAGTGTGCCTGACTCATGATTGAAGGGTCCCGAGTTCGATCCTCACCAGGGCCTAAGTGTCGTGACCTTGAGCAAGTCATATATCCACAGCTCAGCTTGTATATATGTATATAGTCTTAATACTCTACAGAGCTTATGTTAGTTGTTAGATAAAATCAGCGACTATAAATAAAGATTATAATTTTTAAGTAATACCCATCTGCTAGTCAGACATATCACATGAGACAAAAATAGTCTTGACTGAAGCTTCAAGAATCAGTTATAGAATTTCTTTCACTTGTAACTTTGAAGTATGCAGTTTAAAGCAACCAATATCATCTTGAACCGCCATTAAGAAATCAAATATAACATACCCATGGCAAAAAAATTATAATTTCTAAATTAGTTACACCAAAGATGCATATATCTATCACTTAAAAATTCCAGGTCATCAATTACGCAGCCAATATCATCTTGAACCGATATATAAGAAATTCAATATGATATAGAAACTAAGATTTCATCATTATCTTCCAAAACTTACATAAGTGTTTCTAAAGCTATCAACAGAAAACAGTTACATCTGGAGCAATGTAGACAGACAAACAGGTGGAAACACACCTGTTGAAAAGTTTAAAGATGAGAGTAAGTGTTGGTATAAAATATTTAACTTCAAAATCAATGCCAAAATAGAATTCATGTGATTTTAAAAGTCTTAGAAAAGCAAACACTTGTAAATTGTACATTTAACAACCATTTATTAGTAATAAAATGGTAAAATTGTTAAATTTAAACAAAACTGTTTGAGTTTAGTACGGCATCAAAATATCAGAAATCTAAAATTACCGTAATGTACATAAGTATTGGGACACCTAAAATATTTAATTTTCCATTTGTCCCAAATGGAAAATTAGTTTTTCTAGGTGTCCCAAAATTTAGGCACATTACGGTAATATCTATGACGGAGTCTCATCAATCCCTCCTGCCATACAAATTAATGCTGAATTTAATTATTTGAGCAAACTTCAGACTGCATATAAAAACTTCAGGTATTTATTACAAATATTGGACTGCAAACGTACCAGTTGGAGCAGTGTGATCTTGATCTTTTCTTAAAAGGAGCCCCAGTAGCTCAGTAGGTTAAGCGCAGGCCTGCTGATCTAGCGGTCCCAGGTTTAGCCGAGCTGAAAGTGGGAATTTTTTCAAACATAAACAGGGCTCTATTGCACACAGCTCACCCATCGTCCTGATAGGACCGAAATACTGTTCATAAGTCATCCATCCATAAAAACTTAAATCCCAGTATTTGAAAAACTGTAATGGGCATTTGTCCTAATTACACATCAAACTAAATAACTGTCATCATTGGAATGCCATAAGGACAAAAAAATGACTTTAGAATATATTTTAACCCATTGCATTCTAGGTATTTTTGTCGTCTGCTGAAATTGTCATCTGCATCAAAAATCAAAAATATTTTGACAATATTGGTCTAACTAACTCTTGTAGAAATGATGTCTAGGCAGCAAACAGTTTGGATCTCTGATCAGGCCCCACGTTTGTGGGGCCTGAACTGGATCCAAACTGTTTGCCCAGGTGCCCCTAAAGGGGTATCCCGAATGGAATGGGTTAAAGAATCCTAAGTGTTAGGACGAAAATGTTGTGAAAATCAAAAAGATGGATAATCCAAATATACAGGGTTTTTTAACATATTAATTTCATCTTTTAAATGGCAGCTTGCTCAGTGGCGGCTCCAGAGGGGGTTCATGGGGTTCAAACGTACCCCCTCTTCAGCCTTAATTATTTCATTTTCATGAGGAATTTCAGGAAAAGTTGGCCCAACTGCACAAATCGAACCCCCCTTAGCTAATTTGAACCCCCTTTCCAAAATTTCTGGATCCGCCCCTGCTGCCATGGATGTATCTTATGTTTAAACAATATGCAGTTATGCACTTGCCTTTATTTTGATAACTTTCAAACAAAACTTGCTTTCTCCCTGCAATTAAACGGCACTGAATTTACCCTGAACAGTCAGCCAGTCTATGCAAAGTGAAGACCCAGATCAGACTGCTCCTAAGGAGCAGTCTGATCTGGGTCTGCACTGCTTGCCAACAGCTCTACAAAACTTCCTCTGAGAGTTACATAAAATGGACTTGATCAATTTGAAGATGGAACAGAGTCTGTTTAACAAAACAGTTCAAATACTGAATATTTTGAATAAACATGGCTTGGTTGCACTTTTGCATGATTTAAAACACCTGTATAAAAGGAGATTTTTGTTTTTGATCCCTCTTAAAGCCTTTCTGTAACCAAGACTGAATACATATTTATTTAACGCATTCCTTATAGATTGCTTTTTATAAAGGCTTTTTATAAACGAGCTGCAAGCTATTTATAGGAGTTTTAAAGGCTAAACAATCTGTTTTACGGGTTGCGAGCAAATTAAATCAATTGCTCATTTTGCTCAGTGATGTATGGATTAAAAATTTCAATAAACTTGAAATGAAAGTCATAAAAAGATATCAAGGGACTAAATAAACAGCATAAATATAAAGAAAAGCTTGTTTAAACAAGTTCGGATATAAAGTATATCACCAACTTTGTTTGATCAAAATATTTGCGCAAGTTATTAACGGTACGCAAAATATGTGTTAAGGCTGCAAGCTAAGTGAGGTATATTACGACAAGATTTAACTAGTCTTTTCAATAAATATACTTTCAATTTCTTTCACGAAGAATTTGAGCTACCGTAATTTTTCAGTTATAAGATAGATTTTTTTCCGTTCCAAAACAATGCCTAAAATCTAGATCCATCTTAGAAGATGGATCTAGATTTTTGTAACTGTTTTGGATGGGAAAACCCCATCTTATAGCAGGATATCATTTATTAGACTGATTTATATACTTGGGGTCATTCTAGCGAGGAGAAAACCCTGTTTTACTGGCGAATGAATACGGTAATGGTAGTACAGTACAGTGTCAAAAAAATGCTACCTTTTATAAGACTATTTTGGATATAATGCTATCATGGCATACATATTTGGCGTCCGCCAAGACTGTCTGCAATATCTTGCTTCCTTCCAAGACTACCATCTGCAAAAAATAGCTTCCTGCCCAGACTGTCTGTGTATTTCTGCTTTCTGCAAGTCTCTGCAGAAAACAGAATCACCCGGGCAGTCTTGGCAACTCTAGTAGGCAGGACGCAGAATCAGATGGACAGTCTCAGCAGGAAGCCATTTATCATGCACAGCAGTCTCGGCAGGAAGCTAGAGATAGCGGACACTCCCGGTGGAAGCCAAGTATGATGGACAGTCTTGGCAGGAAGCGAAAACTGGCAGACTAATTTATAGCCTGTGGAGTGGGGTGTTTATCAGACAGGGGCATCTATCAGAAGAAATATGGTGCATTTAAATGCATATTAGCAATAACGAACAGTATGAAGCCAGCCTAGCCTGCATACTGCACAGTTTGAACAGACCTTTAAGGGTTTACCCTACTGTGCTTAAGTATTGGGACACCTAAAAATAATGAATTTTCCATTTGTCCCAAATGGAAAATTCATTATTTTTAGGTGTCCTAATATATACGCATATAATTTTATGCATATTACGGTACATTATACAGGCACATAAGAATGTACCATATCTATTCAGTTATAAGATGGGGGTTTATGCTTCCATAATTACCACAAATATGTAAACCAGTCTTGTGAAATTCAGCTATAAAATAGAATTTTCTTTTTCCAAAACATTCTCAAAGATCTAGATCTGTCTTAAAGACACATCTAGATCTTTGTGACCGTTTTGGTTGTTTTCTCTTCTTAAACAAACTCAAAGATCAAGTTCTATCTTGCAAGATGGATAGATCCATCTTACAAGATGGAGCTAGATCTTTTCACTGTTTTGGAAGGGAAAACCAATGTCTTCAATATAGCGGAAGAAATGCGATATGTCTATTAGCCTCCTTTTGCTGAGAACTCCCATAGAGAGAATTTTAAATGAGCCATGTCATACTAAAATATGCCGGAAAGTATTTGTAAAGAGCTAAAAAGCGAAGGCTAAATTCAAAGTGTCTAGAAAGAACCTTCATTCTGTGCCTGCTGATTCTTTATGGCCCATTCTTGAAATGAGCAGACAGCAAAGGTTCTGATCTGAACCAATATGTAAGCTGCTCTGAGCATTGGCTGGGTTGCATGTGCCTCAAGAACCACTTTTGAGTGTTGCAGTTTCAATTAAGATTGCAAGACAGTGTCTGTACTGGAACAATGGGCAAAGTTGTAAAGAGCATTTATAATAATTGTCTTGGGACAGTAAAGTCCTCCTACATAATAATATAATCAAAATGCATGCAACTTCCACAAATATAACAATGAAATAACAGCTGAATCAAAGGCAAAGGAAAACATTTCCCATAGCCTTTTTGGCACTTGGGGCAGCTATGCCTTGGGCACAGTATATGAAAGCAAGACCAAATGCTCTGGATTTTGCTTTCAGCCTTCCCTAATTTGAATCATATATCATAATGATAATAAATAACAATGATAACAAGAGCCATGTGACATGGTCAATACTGCCCCCCCCCCCCCCCCCCCCCCCCCCCCCCACCAAACCCTTTTCTTGGACAAAACAAAGTGACAAAGAGAGATAATTTATAAAGTAAGCCTTATGGTTCTTGTATACTGTACTTCTCTTTAATGTCTTCTATCATTATACAAAGTTTCAAGACAATCCCATTTATACATTTGGAGTTGTGCTCCAGAGAAGAGAATCTGACAAAGGGAAATAATTCAAAAAGCCAGGCAGAGTTATGGTTCTTGTACACTGCATTTCTCCTTAAAATCTTCTATCATTACATGAAGTATACTTTTGGAGTTCTGCTCTGGACAAGAATAACTGACAAAGGTAGATAATTAAAAAAGCCAGGCAGAGTTACGGTTGTTGTACACTGCACTTGTATCATTTTAATGAAGTTTCAAGATAATCCTGTTAATTTCATGTATATTACTATTCTTCTTATGTTAGGTAACTCTTCTACTTGATTACAATGCTCTTCTTTAGGAAACAATACTAAGTGACGTCATGTG
This sequence comes from Ctena decussata, assembly GCA_963989385.1. Classification (NCBI taxonomy): domain Eukaryota; kingdom Metazoa; phylum Mollusca; class Bivalvia; order Lucinida; family Lucinidae; genus Ctena; species Ctena decussata. The sequence goes on along the minus strand of OZ022512.1, from coordinate 16,852,214 downwards.
ACGTCATGACGTCACAACTGAACCATGGCAACGTCAGTAGAGTGATTACCTGTTGAAACAATATGCAGTACAGTGAATAAAGTGTATGACATTTAATTAGTGTCAGCGTTTAACAAATCCCATTTATACTTTTGGAGTTATGCTCCTGACAAATAATTGTTCCAGACATATGGATGGACAGACATGGATTGATGGACAGACAGATGGATGGAAACCATTTCCGTATCCCCCCTGCCCCCCAAAGGGGGGATATGGGAAAATAAAACTTGTCCTTATTCTAAAAGAACTCTGACCATGTATGGAAAAACAAAAGCACTTTGCAGAGGCTATGACCTATTATCGAAATTCCTCTCCTTAATCCATAGGGCCTTCTAGCTCTGGCAGGATTTGAACTCCGAACCTCTTTATCTGCCGTCTAAAGGAGTGCTAACTTCCGGAGGTTCAAGACCACTGCTACAAGCACATTTACAGTCTGGTATCATACTAGACACAGAGCTCTAGATAAGAGGGAGTATTTGATGATAATTAAGGATAATTTTTTTTATTTCTCATTGAAACCATATATTGTGACCCCTCATCTGAACCGTCTCGTCGAGACGGTTCAGATGAGGGGTCACAACATATGTTTATATGCAGAATTAACAAAAATTATCCCTAATTATCACCAAAAACTCCTTCTGATCTAGAGCTCTAAGATAATATAAAGATACAAGATGATTTCATGGTATATTTTATCTCTCGCCACATGTTATAAGTTTGTTATACATGTTTATGCCAATACTTGAAGCCAGTTATCTATTTAAAAAGATGGAATCCAGATGAGAAACGTTTCATCCTAGCACTTCTTCTAATATGCTTACAGATATTTTGGCCTTAGCTTTGGAAAGATGGCAGGATGAAAAAATATTGTTGCAGCTTAATTACCAGCAAGCTATGGTTTGTTACGAGTTCCTAAGCTGTTAATGAGAAAATCTGGCAATATTTGCGGTATTAACAGCGACCAAATGGCATATGAGAGAAATAAGCCACTTGCAGTGACTGGAAACCATACAAATGTTCCATATCTGATACTAACATGTTCATTTCACAAGAAAAATAGTGGACAGAGCCTTCAGATTTAAATCTAGAAAAGTCGAGTCGACCACAAGAAGAAGAGAGTCTGGCCTGGTGGACTAAATCCTCGCCTTTCACGCAGGCTGTCAAGGGTACAGCTTCCACAGGATGGCACTTCTTCAATCCCGTAGACAAGGACACAGCATGGGCTGAGTCGGAAAAGTGGTATCAGCACGGTGAGTAGTGAGTACAGTGTGGAGCTGAAATGTTGGCATCCCCATTCTCCAATGGGCAAAACTATTCACATAAAACACAGCACTCACAAAAGTCATGAGCAGGTTATGGTTTCGTATTTTTCTACAAGAAAAGCAATACCTGTTTCCTGCTTCCTGCCTACTGCTCTTGCAGACAAGACAAATACTGAGAAAACAACCCTATTGGTGCAAGAAGTAAGGTGGTACACTAAGGCCAGACAATATTATGGTAGCACGTATATAAGGCCAAAGGGACTTGGAATCATAACTCCCATTCATCCACAGCAGGGACCTGGTATCCACACCAAGCTCTCACCAAGTTCTGACAATAATTCCACTCAAAGCCACAGTAAATCCACTCAAAGATACCATAATTCCACTCAAAGACAAAGAATCTGCTTATGTCCTGACAGAAAAAACACTCAAGAATAACAATCAATATAAGCAGTACCGTAATCCCCCTATCTGTCCTGACGGAAGGCCTGACCAAACAGTGCAGATCCTGATCAGACTGCTCCTTAGGAGCAGTCTGATCAGGGTCTACACTGTTTGCCAGCATAGCGGTGACTTTTGATATATTCCTCTGTAGTGAAAATCACCTTGTACAAAATTTAGATAATTTTACTGATTAATCAAAGTGCAGGACTTACTGGGTTAATTACGGTAATAAGTACACCAATCAATTAGGATTTATCAAGTCCTATTAGGATGAGGAAAATCAATTCAAATTAAGATTTTATCTTCCAATCAATGGGAAGAATAAATTTCAATTTATAGTCCAAGATGCTGGCAGAAGATAAGATCTTCCCCACTACAATGTAGCACAAGATGTACAATATTGTTCTCAAGATGCTATTCAGCAGCGCGGGACCAGTGAAGTATGAATCAAGTGCACAAAGTTCTGAATGAAGTACACCCCAGTTCTTAATCAAGTACACCCAATTTTGAATCAAATGCAAATCTTTCCATTCCATGTACTGTCTGTGATACTGGTAGAAAAGACAGTGGACAGAGCCCCAATGTAATACCAAGGGATCCAAAACTTATGAACTCATCAATGTTTCATCGCCTCCTTACCTCCACCCATCCACAAGACAGCAGGGTTACACAATAAATTCAGTTCGCCCAGATCAGAATAGTACACCCAGCTCTAAATCAAGTTAAATACACCCACTTTTGAATCAAATACACCCAGTACATCAAATACATCTAGTTCCATAACCCAGTTCTAAATCAAGTAAACCCAGTTTTTAATCATATATACCCAAGTTCTGATCAAAAAGACCCAGTTCTGAATCTGTAAGTACACCCAGCTTTGAATCATGTATACCCTGAGCCAAGTGCACCCCAGTTCTGAATCAAACACATCCAGTACATCAAATACATCTAGTTTCATAACCAGTTCTGAACCCAGTGCAGCTCTGTGTTTGGGGTATGTTACAGAACAGAACAGAACAACTGAGTTGGAAATATACTTGAAAAATATTAAAGTATGAAAGTTCATTTCATCTTGTAAATACAAGCAGATCTAGTACTGGTGTCGCAGATTGCAATGAAATATCAAGTACCTACATGTATCTTGCGTGACAATTCTCCATCATTTTTCACCCGATTTGTGACTATGACACAACTTCCCCAAAGAACAAGGATATTTCTTCAGAACACCTATCCACTTTCATGAGAAGACGCAACAAATATATTATGAGCTGTGGCACAAGAAAACCAACAAAGTGGCATGCGAGCCCAGTGAAACTCATGTCAACTGGGGCATCTGCCCAATCTGATCAGAGTCTTCACTGTGCATTTAAAAGGTAGCTAAGGATTTAACCTACCTCCATGCAGACAGCGAAGACTCTTACAGACTGAGTGGACACAGAGCCTGGTCTTATGCTTCACTGGGCGCACATGCCACTTTGTTGGTTTTGTCATGTCGCAGCTCAATCATTATTGTAATTGGCCTAAATATTGGGGCACTAGAAATCACTACAGCCGATCAATAAATAACTGCCCTAAAATTTGAACAAGCTGATATTGCTCGTAGAACACAAAACAGGGCAGAGCTTCATCAGCCTGCAGTCTGATCTGTATCACCACTGTTTCATCAGGCATTTTTGTCCCTACACTGAGGTTCATTACTACAGACCCAATGAAAATACCTTAAAAAGTAATTAAATAGTCTTTTTAAATGGGATACCTTATTTAAGATCCCACATTTATTACTTAAAAAAGGCCAACATTAAAAATTCCTTGGCTCTCCTTACCTACATGTTATATCATTTTTTATTACTTTTCATGGTTGACATTCAACTACAGGAAAATGTCTGCAATTATTTGTGTAGCTAGTGTCCTTTATCTCTTTCAGCACCAAAAAAGCAGATGACAAAATTTACGTCTGCAAAATTTCAAAAAATGCCTTGTCCCAGACATCTCATATTGAGAATTCAAAGACTAGAGGGCAAACAGTGTAGATCTAGATGAGGCGGCTCATGATGTTTGCAAATTATGTTATTTTTTGTCACTGGTGCTTAAAGTGCTCAAGCAGAAGCCTTGACTTTCAGGCACTATAGCATTTTCAGTTCACTTCTTTCGTGTAGGCTTCAGTTCTTACTGGTAAGATGGATATACTTTCAGGGCAAGTAACTACGCCATTTTCACTTTTAACTCTTTCAGTACCAAAAAGCAGACGACAAAATTTGCGTCTGCAAAAATTAAAAAAATGCCTTGTCCAAGACTTTTTATATTGAGAATTCAAAGACTAGAGGGCAAACAGTGTAGATCTAGATGAGGCGGCTCATTATGAGCCGCCTCATCAGGATATACGCTGTTTGCAAATTTTGCTAATTGCGTCACCGGGGCTTAAAGAGTTAAAGACCTTGTTAATGGAAGCCAACCCTTCAAAGGAAAGAATTTGAGCTTGGAAGTTGGAAAAACCCTTTAAAGGACAGATTTTGCTCTTCCAAGCTCAAATTCTTTCCTTTAAAGGTAGACCCCTTTTTGAAAGGGTCACTAAGCAAAGCAAACAGGAAGTCACAAATGTTGTCTTTGAAAGCAAAGAACAGAAGAGTAATATGGCGTTCTACCCACACAAAAAATTGCTTTGAGACTTTGAGGCTATGTTTATGTGTAATGCATGCCCACAGTAACATTCTCAAGGCCATTATTAAATTTTGTCCAGCCAATGATATTTTTTTTTTCAAAGCTACTACCTGTCACTCTATGTAAGAGTGGCTATTGCTCCTGGGTGGGGAGGAGTGTTAGAATTAATTACAGCTGCCATTGTCAACTAAACTGTCATATGCCTGTCGGGCAATGATGAAAAGAACATTACAAATGACCAAAGGGTGGGGTAAGTATTTTTCAAGTTAATTATAATGTGCATGGTCAAAATACTGATGTTAGTATACATATTTTTTTGGTTTAAATATATTCATTTCGCTTTTCCATCGACATAAATATACACATTCATGTACAAATAAAATATCAGTACAAGCTATGGGATTAGAACGGAAGCTGTATGCTTATAGAGTTCTTCTCCCTTAATATATTTTAAGACAGGACTTGGGATAACAAGGGAAGACCTTTTTTTCTTTGAAATGGAACAAAATGACCCAAGAAAATACAACTGTTAGTTTCACGAGAAAAGGTAACATTTGAGATGACAAGCAAACAAGGACTCACACCAGCATGCACATGCCATCCACAGTCTTTCCTTAATGGTGTAAACATCCAATGGTTGGTTGTTTTGGGTTTAACAGCCCTTTGAGACAGTATTTTGGTTAATATCGAGCTGTCTCCCAGAGAAGAGGTATGCTAGGGGAGAGAAAAATATTCAAACAGCCCCCTCCCTCACCTACTGCAGTAGGCCCCTTGCCCAACAAGTATTTAGACAACTATTTAGAATTGTAGGGCGCCCTAGTACTGAAAGTTACCCAGCACCATCGCCCGACCCGACCATCCCCAACATCAAATGGAGTCCTTAGATAGTGAAGATTAATACAGACTGAACAGAACGCATTTTTAGATGTCTGAGTTTTTGCAGTTTGAACATGAAAACTACCCCTTTTCCTAATAGCATGGCTTATTTCCAAATTGCCTGACTCGCTGTAATTGTGCAGGCCTTAAATATTCTTTATTTTAGTGGAGACTGAATTAATGGCATTTTGGTGTAATAGACTATATTCTGTAATAACCTCAAATACTGATGCAGAATGTCTGGGCAAATAGTATAGACCTGGATCAGATTTCTCCTAAGGAGCAGTCTGATCTGGGTCTACACTGTTTGCTATTCCATCAATAAAATTTTACACATCATCAAACCTACAGTAAAATCAGCTGTTTTAAATGACATTAAAAATTTAAGCGAACTAGCTACAGTGTCCAAATATTTGAAGTAATTTTGGCAACATAAATGAGATGACATTTTAGAATTGTCCATAAGAATACCAAGAATGTTATGACACACAAATTTAAACTTCAAATCATAACAGAAATAGAGAACTAAACTCATACTGTCACTGCTCTCATTTATTTCAAGTCATATTTTCATATTTCATGAAAGTGAGACAGTCTTCAAAGAAAAAATGATCAGCATCTTCAATGTTGCCCACCATTCTCACATCTGTCCTAATTAGATTTCACTTATCAAAACCTTAAATTCTGGCTATGGAACTGTCACTTAAGAATCAGTGAAGATCTCAGACTCAAGTTATTATAATATAGTATGCTATTTCAAAAGTATTTAAATCATACCTTACTCTGCCACACACTCTTCATATACAGAAATTCTGGTGCACTTACCTGAAAATAGAAAAGTAAAAGAAATTAAAAATTAAGTCAGATCAACATTAATTAAGCCAGTAATACTCTGAAATCTTCCCCCAATTAACAAAAGGGGAGATAACTGCATAAAACAGGATCATGAAAGATAACTGCTTCATGCAGCTGATATGATGGGAAAAAAAAGTTTTCAAACCTTTTTCCCAACACTGTACTCATGAGAGTATACCTGTCAAGGCATGTGTAATTCTTCAGAGAGATTATTATTAATTTCCAGTCCTTAATTAAGCTTTAATTTACTGATAAGACAAAATTATTCCTGTTAAAACAATAAGATAACTCTCCCTGAAAGAATTACATCAATTTACATTCTCAAGGGAAAAGTTACCGTAGTCACCGTAAATATTGGGACAACACAAATAAAATGCAACATACTTAAGTAAATGGATTATACTACCTGGTGTTTTGTTGAAAATTCGTGGAGCAGCAATCAGTGCAGACCATGACCAGACTGCTCCATTAGGAGCAGTCTGATCTTGGTCTTCACTGTTTGCTCAGGTCTTATTGTCCTGATATTTACATACATTTCAAGTCTTAATGAAAACGAAGTTTCAGAAAAGCAGGTTTTTTTGGATGAAAACTACACTGTTTCTAATGTCTCCACAAAACATGAACTTGCATTGTTAAAACTCATTAAAATCTCACAGATTCCAATTTGAGATTTGTTAAATGAAATATATTTCTCTACATGCATGTTATGTAAATATTTCTCTTCAACACCCCCCACCCACACCGACACACACAACAACTCCCCACTTCTCCCCCTCAAATGTTTGTCTATCTGGAGCCCTGTGAAAGTCGTAGCTAATCTAGAACTTGCCTTGACAATCTCAACCTCAGTTGGCATTAATTAAGCTGGTGCATGTCACATTCCTCTATTTTTTTTCTACAGGTCTTTTCAGATTTTGCAAATTTTTGTGCACTCTGGTTTATCATGTTTATCACACAAGTCCACATATTAATGTTAACTTTTGGGCTCGAATCCTGTTCAAGTTTGGATGTGGTCATAATTAACGCTTTCAGATATAAAATTCATATCTTTATCATCATCTCTACCCTGAAACAACTGAAATAGTGTTTAAAGGGACATACCAACTCTATTTAATGAATAAATGATCTGAAAACTCATTAACCAATATTCAGGTAATGAAAATCACATGCAGTTAACTAAGATTTTTTTCCAGCATTAGAATGTTTCACATCATCATATAAAGTTCAAAGCGTACATAAAGTATTTTTCTTAATAAATGAGCCCTCTCAAATAAACTCACTTAACACTTTTTCTGTGAAATTCCAGTAAGACTGGAGTTAGACCACCAAAGTCTGTTATATTTTGCCAAAATTGCAACAGCCCTGGGGTGTTTATTATACGAAATATGGTACTCATTTTTCTTAAAGCAATGCTGCCTAGACTAGTCTAGATTTTGCAAAAGTGAGGAAGACTGGGGTGGGGTGATTATGTGTTTATGTGTTGGTGGGGAAGGGGGGAGGTGTTGGGAGAGGGTGGGGGATGGTAGTGACAAGCATCTATTTTACTGCCTCACACATTAAATAACAAGTAAAACTGACACTGCATCAAACACATTTTGCAATTTTCTGCAGAAAATGAAGAAGTCCACAGAAAATTACCTGCCACATGATATGATGAGACATTTAATAATCTGACAAAACTAACAACTATTGATTATCGCTTACCTCAACAAACAATTATTTCAGCTATCTAATCAGTTTAACAGCAAAATCACATGATGGAAAATAAGATATCGAGAAGTGTTACATGGGAAACAGTCAAATGCTGCCTCAACACCTATCGTGCAATTTGTTTGTTCAGGGTCTTTGCTGTTTACCATCCCAAAGCCACCTCATGGTTGTGGAAGATAAAAGAAGAGTCACACGCTGCCTTAACCAAGCACCTTATAGGTGCTTGGTTAGGGCAGCGTATGACTCTCAACTCACTGTTGGGTTAAGGCAGCTTTGCTCTATACTGTGGTCAGAAGTCAACCTACCCTAGACAATCCGTAATTAAGTCTACATGCAGAATTAAATTCAGTACACAATTTGACTTTTAGCAGCTGTCTCCATGGTTATTAATTAAGCTGACTGCACTTTCAAGGGCAGTAATGTCATTTTCTGACAAGCTACATATGATGTTTGTGTGAGTTAATGTTGAAGCAGGGGCAAAAGAGGGTAAAAGTATGGAGTTCAGACATCTTATTACAGAGATCCAGAAAAAAGGTGAGAGCCAACTTCATATTATTCTACCTCTATTTGAACCTAGGACAGATTATTGTCTGAGAAGCATTCACTGACAGTTCGTTTCAATGCCTCTGCCTCCTTAAGACAAGCACAACCTGTTCCCTGCAACCATATGAAAGGTCAAGGTCATTTTTACAAAGAATGTCAGTGACAATGCATGACATCAGAAAAAGCAAACAAATTACCCTAGCTGACAATCAAACAATTTTGTTTTTTGGCTGTTAACTTAGCCACTTGCGTTGTGGTTTATACAGGTATACATAAGTTAGGTCAAGGTAATATCCTATCTGATATGAGGGGTCAAGGCCAAATATAAAAGACATGAGTTCCATACTCTGGTTCACATGCTGATCAGAAAAATCAGTTGCAACTCCAAACATACATGAACCATTTGAATGTCAAACCATATGAGCAATCTAAAGTTTAATCTCAAAACATACCTCATGAGCTGAATGGGTTTTAACCCCTTAGGTATGTTACAAGATTTGTGCTGATAAAATTTACTACCTGTTTCATAAATATTAAATTCAACAAAACTTTAAATATCAACAGACGTACCTCCCGTGGATATAATATATAGTAATCCAGGATTGCAAATTTCTCCCCTGTTTACCAATAAAATATCTCGTATATTTCCTCTGTATCAGGATGTTGGCATGAGTGCGAACCACGGAAACACTTAAATCTAACTATCTTCAATTACAGCATGTATAATCCACACACTACTGACTGTCACCCAAGTTAGCAAAGTTTGACAAATCTACGCTACTGTCACACAACCGACACTCAAAATATAGCTTAAAACGCAGTTCACGTCAGTACTGACATGTGACACTAATGTTGCTGTATTAAACTGAATTTAGCAGTCAGTGTACGCGAAATGACGTCAAGCTCCCTGTATCTTTACTCCCCCTTTAATCACTAGCGAATTCCTATGTGATATCAGGGTTATAAAGTCCTGTTTAACACACCTGTCTAGATTTTAATTTCAATCAAGAGTAAACACTTGCTATCTCTTACTAGTGACATATACAAGTCTATAAAACCACAGAAATATTTCATAAAATCATCAACGGCATACAAATGCTCAATTGTATTTACACATACAGCTGGTTTACGAAAAAACACTCAATGCACTTTGCTGATTACAGACACACTGCATTTAGATACAGAAAATAAACTTTACACGCAAAACTGATTCTGGTTCAATATAAACATCTTAAAATGAATCAAGGGGGGCGTGTCGAGAGCTCTTCAATTTATGAAGTTAGAAAGTCTCTCCAGGACCCATAATGAACTATCTATTTCATCCCTGTGATTAATTTTAGGTTACCATAAAACCTTAAATTCTAAGACACCTTTAAACGGATTACCGTAATTTTCTTTATGTTAAAGTAGTGATTATACTACCCGGTAAATGCTAATATGCTAAAAATTGCTGGCCCTCTGGCAAGCAGTGTTGACCCTGATCAGACTGCTCCTTAGGAGCAGTCTGATCAGGATCTCTACTGTTTGCTCAAGTCTTTCAGTCCAAACATTCAGGGTCGTGAGATATCAAAGGTTGTCTGCCCCAAGCTACAGATGCTGCACATCACTAACAAAAAGATAAAAGAGATTCTCCAACAATAACAACTGTTCAACAACTGATCAATACACAATGAATACCACCAACTTCTTGCACTTTACAGACCATGGGCTGAAGTCAAATAAAAGCATAATGTGTGGTTATTAGGTCCAATACAAACATCCCATGTGGTATGCAGGCCAAATACAAGCACACTGTGCAGTCAAAGTCTATATGTTAGCAGGTCCATGACAAGCACATTGTGCGGTAAGCAGGTTAAAACACAAGTCTGTATATTAGAAGGTCCAATACAAGCACAACTGATGCGTTGTCAAAACACAGCAGGTCAAAATACAAGTCTATGTGTTAGCAAGTCAAATACAAGCACAGTTTGATCAGCTGGTCAAAATACAAGTCTGTATGTTAACAGGTCCAATACAAGCACACTGTGCGGTCAGCTGGTCAAAATACAAGTCTGTATTTTAGCAGGTCAAACACAAGCAATGCACAATATGTGGTCAAAATACAATAGGCCACACAAAGTCTATGTGTTAGCAGGCCAAATAAATACAAGCAAACTGTGTAGGCAACTAATCAAAATACAAGTCTGCGTGCTAGCTGGTCAAATAAAAACAAGCAAACTGTGTAGGCAGCCAATCAAAATACAAGTCTGTGTGCTAGCTGGTCAAATAAATACAAGCAAACTGTGTAGGCAGCTAATCAAAATAAAAGTCTGTGTGCTAGCTGGTCAAATAAATACAAGCAAACTGTGTAGGCAGCTAATCAAAATACAAGTCTGTGTGCTAGCTGGTCAAATAAATACAAGCAAACTGTGTAGGCAGCCAGTCAAAATACAAGTCTGTGTGCCAAATAAATACAAGCAAACTGTGTAGGCAGCCAATCAAAATACAAGTCTGTGTGCCAAATAAATACAAGCAAACTGTGTAGGCAGCTAATCAAAATACAAGTCTGTGTGCTAGCTGGTCAAATAAATACAAGCAAACTGTGTAGGTAGCTAATCAAAATACAAGTCTGTGTGCTAGCTGGTCAAATCCAAGCACACTGTGCAGATAACAAGTAAAAAATCCAAGCACACTGTATGATCAGTGGGAGAACCTTATAAGAGCTCGGCTTTTGTTCTGATCCCAAGCTTGTAGTGTGTACAAAATATGTATGCATGTTACATTTGAAAATGAATTTTAAATATGTTTAAACTAAATATAAACACATTGTGTGATAAAAAAAGCACAAGCCAAATACAAGCACACTTTCTGTTTAGCTGGTTAAATACAAGCACACTGTGTGGCTAGTGTATTAAATACAAGCACACTGTGTGGCTAGTGTATTAAATACAAGAACACTGTGTGGCTAGTGTATTAAATACAAGAACACTGTGTGGCTAGTGTATTAAATACAAGAACACTGTGTGGCTAGTGTATTAAATACAAGCACACAGTGTGGTCAGCAGATCAAATGCAAGCACAATGTGTGGTAAGCAAGTCAAACTGTGGACAGCAAATCAAATAGGAGCAAGTCAAACTGATGTGCAGCCTAATGTATTCTCACCTGTATCAAATGTAACATATTTTTCACAGCAATTTTATTAACCTGATTAACATAAATCACACACCTTTTGAGGCCTGGGGACAGACCTTAGCTGCCCCCACTGGAACTGATACCAAATCATTGTGCATCTTAACCCACCTTAGAAGGGTCCTCAAGTTGACCTCTGACTCTCAGGCTGACCTGAACAAGAAAGCATACCTGCTGTGTCAAGAGCAAGCAAAATAGAAAGGGACAGCCCTTTAATGCCTTGCCCCCACAAGACCCTAACTAAATTAATATCATTTAACTCCTTTCATGGGTTCTATTCTTGACCTTTATCCCCTGTGGTGATTATAGGAGATGTAGTTACAATTTCCATATGCATTCAAGGGTGGGGGAGTCAGGTTTAATGTCCTTAGAATCACTGGACCTGTAATTTCTGACTGTTAAATCCAAATAATTTGACAAAAATATTGAAAATGTCAGACTCCCTGAGGCTTAAATTAATGAAAGCCGGAGGTCAATAATCTCTGGATCAGATTTAACCCATTTCATTAGGGATACCCCTTTATGGGTATCTGGACAAACAGTTTGGATCCAGATCAGGCCCCACAAAGGTTGGGCCTGATTCTTTGTGGGGCCTGATCTTCATTTCTGCAAGAGTTAGTTAGACAATATTGTCAGAATTTACTTGACTTTTGATGCAGACCACAAATTCAGCAGACGACAAAAAATACCCAGAATGCAATGAGCTAAAAGTCAAGACTGCTTATTTCATCTGCCACATTTACAGAAATGACACTAAACTCCGTTCATTAATTCTGAAACTGGGTTTTTCGCTGCTCATACTTTTATAATCTAATCAATCCACGTAAGACTATGCATAGTGATAAAGCTCGACTTCCGCCGATTTCTCATTAAGGTGTCATGTATCTTAGCCTGGCGCCTGATGCTGCAGTTATGTGCACGAAACAGCAAATTTCAAAAACCTGTCCGCAAACTAAGACCATTTGATGAAAATTGACAGCCTAAAGTCATACATATTCAGACACATTCCACGTGGGTATCACGCTGGTCATTTGGGTAATAACTGTAGTACCCAGTCTGCCAACCTAGTCTCTAGACACACCCTACAGCTTCCCCCGCCGACCCGCCCCCTCTTCTTTTCAACAAACTAGTCCGTCGATTATTCTACCACTCCGACCTCTACCCTGCGGCACGAACATATATATATGCAAGGAGACCTTTATGGAAGGAAGAAAAAAAAAAATAAATATTTGCAGGGATGTTTATAGGCCTGAAGTTCGCTTCTGAGTCGGATGATACAACTGTCCCGTTGTTTATATGTAGATCTATACTACTTTTGATAGTTTCCTGAGAAAATATGACACAAACAAATACAAGTATTCAAAATAAGGTAAAGAAGCTGGATTTGATTTTTAATCCTAAAACTGAAACATGTAGCTCACGTAGTTACTTGGTATTTTCCACTAAAGACGATTTCCTTTACTGGCTCCCGTCGAGCTATTCAAGATAAACAGAAGCGGGATAGTGAATGGGACACCACTCTTGTACATTGTATTTTTACCAATTCAAGTTTATGAAATCGAAAGTAGTTCATTTAAAGTCTCCATAGTCCTATCAGCGGTAAAAACGCTGAAACTCAAACCATTGTAAAAAGCGGTTCAACATTCACGTTTGGTAATAAAATGTGAGTTTGTGTGCATATATTGAGTCATATAACGGGCAAAAAGTTCAGAAAACATGTTTTTGAAAAATAACAAATTGCTCCACAAAATACAATGTCCTGTTGTGGTTTCCCGTCTAGCAATGCTATATAAACATTGGCGGGATAGTGATTGGGAAACCACTTTGTACATTGTATTTTTACCATTTTATGAAATCGAAAGTAAGTCATTTTGGTTGCCAACTAAAATGACCCAAATAAGTTTTCAAACCCTTTTTATATGAAACTCAAGGATGTTTAATAATTTAAAAACTGGCTAATCGCGATCATTTACAATTACAAAACTATAGTGAGAAGCCCGCAGCGATACTTCATGATAAAATTTTTCATGCTGATAGAGCAATGGGGCCTTTAACTTAAGTTGCTATGACTATAACACAGTGGACTATAATGACCCAAATAATTTTTAAACATTTTTATATGAAACACAAAACATTTTAAAACATTTTTATATAAAACTCAAGGAAGTTTTACATAATTAAACCCGGAAAATAGCGGTCATTTACAATGACGAACCTGTAGGGATAAGCTTGCAGGGATACCTCTCTACAAACTTTTTTCATACATATTTTACCATTGAAAGAGCAATGGGACCTTTAAAAATTAGCCGAACTTTTTTTCTTATTCCTGTGATTTATGGATGGTAGCCTAATTGAGGGGAGGGGTTAAAAGTTGTGTGGGGGAGATTATTTCATTATTCTTTAGAGGGGGTGGGGGTGAGGGTAAGAAGGAGGAATAGACTGATTAAGGGGAGCTGTAATAAGTTTTAGAGGTGCTGTACGGTTTGGTCCTTTTGTCCTTGTATTTCACTTTGCAGTTTTAACGCAAAATGTTTTGGAACTTAAGAACTTTATTACATACTGCGGAAAGCTGTAATATTTGCATTAAAATAACGCCAGTGAACATCATAACGTCGCACTGACGCTGATATGACGTCGTTAAGACGTTGTTTGCCGGTGACGATACGATGATGAAACGCTGAAAACCTTGTCCAGTGTGAATTTATGCGGTGTAATCAATTTCAAATTGAGAACAAATTATCAGGATGACAAGCTTGTTGTCACGCTGACTGATTTCGCACGCGCAGAGCATGTGTTAGAATACTAACCCCACCCGTACACGAAACTATTTATAGCCACCACTTTATATGGTATTAAAAGGCGTTTCCAACCTGTCCGATGGACTTAGTCTCGGGTTGAAAATCTGTCTTTTGCAGTTTTGTGCAGGTAAGCCCAGCATCCTACGAAGGACAGAGTCATAGGACACATTGATGAGAAATCGGCGGAAGTCGAGTTTTATCACTATGCACAGTCTTACCTGGATTGATTAGATTATAAAAGTATGAGCAGCGAAAAACCCAGTTTCAGAATTAATGAACTGAGTTTAAACCAGAAGTGCCCAGTCATGATCAATCAGGATAGATCCAGATCAGACTGTTCCTACAGGGATGTTCGGTCAAAGTCTGTACAACCTGTCAATATTTTTAGTGTAGTGGCCGTAGGGGCAGCAGGAGTTAGAGGCCCACTGTACCTTCATTGGACACAGTATATTAAATGTGGAGCCTTGCATCCCTCTCCTTTCCCTGCCTTACTCGTCCCTGATTTGAAATAGGTACCCATTTACTGCTGGGTTGACTGTGAGACTTTTCCAGTCATCGCTGGCTCAGCCCGGATTCAAGACCATGACCTGCTGACCCATAAGAGAGTTGCTCTAACCCACTCGAGCACACTGCCTCTCTCAGAACCTCAATGAGCTGCCTCAAGGTTTTTTCTTGACAACCTCATTGTTATCATGGTAACCCCACCCACCTGATCCAGAGCTTGAATAATTTCAGTTTTAAAGCCATGCTTAATTGTTTATTGAAGTAATTTGATCTGCTATTCTATCTTAATGGTATAATTAGGTATCTGCAGCTCAAATCAATTCTCAATTATTTTTTTATGTGAAGCAGATTGCCATATATTGCCATCCATATCATACTGTATCAATCCTATGGAAACCCCCTGCTCTAATAAACGCCCCCTGCCTCTTTTCCGAAAATAATGTTATATTTACTTGCATTAGGTCCTGTTTGCTTTTCTGGATGAGGTAGCTCTTTGGGTTGGGGGGTCTACTCTTAAAGCAAAGAATTTGCTCCTTTAGGAGCAAATTCTTTCCTTTAAAAGTTTACCCCTACTGAAAAGGGAAGCGAAACTAGTAAGCTGCTTCCTCTGCAAGTACACCCATTCAACTTGACACTGTTTATTAATTAGAGGTATTTACTACACTTCAGGCAGTAAATAAAGCCCCACCCCTTTTCTTAAAATTCACCACCCTGGTGAGCCCAAGACACAGTGGGCCTCTAACTCCCTGCCCAAACCTCCACTGGGCTATGGGAAAGTTTTTCCGTTACAAGACAAAATGTGGATATATAACAATGTGGTGTAATCTCTATTCTATTCTAATCTATTCTATCCCTTAACCTTACTAGGTCGTTGGGGCACCACAGATGACTTCAAAACAATCCCTTTCCACCTTGTCCTGTCTTCAGCTGCCCTAGTTGAGCTGGCAAAATCCATTTCTGTCCACTCCTTGATATTGTCTTCCCACCTCTTCTTCTGTCTACCTCTTCTTCTTTTTCCTTTTACTGTGCCCTGAAGAATTGTCTTTGCTAAACCAGAAGACCTTGAGACGTGGCCAAACCACCTTAGTTTCCGTTTCTTGACCAGTGTCAGGAGTTCATCATATTCTCCAATGGCTGCTTGGATCTTCCTGCGAACCTCCTCATTGGTTACATGGTCCTTGTACGAAATGTTCAGTAACCTTCGGTAGCATCTCATCTCAAAGGCCTGCGTTCTTTTCTCTAACTCTGCTGTCAAGGTCCATGATTCACAGGCATACAGAAATATGGAAATGACAAGGGAGCGCATAAGTTTCACCTTTGATCCAAGAGATATGTTGTTATCTCTCCAAATTGGTTTCAGCTTGGCAAGAGCTAAAGTGGCTTGTGCTATCCTTGAGAGAACCTCCTGTTTTGAGCCATCATCTGAGACAACCGCTCCGAGGTATTTGAAGCTGCTTACAGTACCAAGCTTCTGCCCCTTTACCTTGATCTCCCTCTGGATGCCATCTGCGCTGTTTGTCATCAGTTTGGTCTTCTCAGCACTGATCTCCATCTTATACCTCGTGCAGGTTTGGTCCAGACTTTCAACTAGAGCTTCTAGTTCCTGCTCTTCCTCAGCAAGAGCGTCTATGTCATCGGCAAACCGCAGGTTGGTAATATTTCTGCCGCCTATGCTAACTTTTCCGTCATGTTCTTCCAGAGCATCAGACATGATCCTTTCGAGAAAAATGTTGAAGAGGGTGGGTGACAGAAGACATCCTTGTCTTACTCCAACTGTTGTTCTGAACCATTCTCCTGTGCTGCCATTTATCAGCACTGCACTTGAAGCCTTGTCGTATAGCTGCTCAATGGTGCGAACTAGGTTTGCATTGATATTGTACTTCCTCATGGTGGCCCATAAGGCTGCATGCCATACCCTGTCAAAGGCTTTTTTGAAATCAATGAAGACATGGTACAGATTCTGCTGATGTTGGAGATACTTTTCACACAGGATTCTAAGGTTGAAGATCTGTTCTGTGGTGCTCCTTCCTGCTCGGAACCCAGCCTGTTCCTCAGCGATTATCTCTTCGGCTTGTGGCTTAAGCCTGTTCAGGATGACTTTCAGCATGACTTTGCTTGAATGACTGATGAGGCTGATGGTTCTGTAGTTCTGGCAGAGCTGTAGGTTGCCCTTTTTAGGGAGAGTAATAATCAGCGACTGAGTCCATGGGGTAGGCCATTCTCCTGTTCTCCAGATCCTGTTACAGATATCTGTTAAAACATCAATCATGGTCTCCCCTCCAGCTTGAACAAGTTCTGCTGGTATATTATCAACTCCGGCAGATTTTCTCTTCTTCAGTGCTGCTACTGCAATCTCAACTTCCTCACGAAGGATTGGTTGTTGATCTTCTTCTGCGGGCTGACTGCAGTCCAGAACCGTATTGTCACCATCAGTCTCATGGTTGTATAATTCTGAGCAATATTCTGTCCATCTGCTGAGAATCTCTTGTTCTTCTGTAAGGCATTTCCCAGACTTGTCCTGGATAGTTGTGGATCTACCCTGTTTCTCTGAAGTTAGATCCCTCACCAGCTGGTATGCTTTCTTGCTGTTGTTTTTGTTCAGGCAAGTTTCGATCTCCTCGCACTGACTAGCTATCCAGTCCTCCTTCGCTTTCTTCACTGCCTTCTGAATCCTCTTGTTTGCTTCCCTGTATTCTTCTGCTCCTCCTGCTTCATGCCTCTTCTTCTTCAAATTTCTCCTCTCATCACAGAGGTCAAGAACATCTCTAGTGACCCATGGCTTTTTCCTACTACGTTCCTTCCCAAGTATCTCACTGGCTGCATCAGTCACTACTGTATTGTAGGTGGTAATCATGGTATCTATGTCCATGTCATCATCCCTCAGACCAATGAGTGGTGCAAATTTTCCACCTATTGTTGCTTGAAAAGTGCATGCCACCTCTGGGTCCCTTAGCTTCTCAAGATCAAACTTCAGTCTTGGCTGGGTTGGCTTTAATCTAGCCATGTTTTCTAGCCATGTTTTTAATCAGAAAAAGTAAACAGAGGCATTATTTGAGAGGGGACATTTATTAGAGGAAATGTGGTATATTTTTTTTAACAACTCCAGTTTATAGTTAAAATGTCACAATATTTCATCTAATTACTAACTTGCACATTCATTAATTGATTTCTGCAGGCAATGTGATCATTTTCTCACTCTTAGCACTATTGTTTCTGTTTGTTTGAACAAACTTACTGCTCTGTATTCCCTAGAATTACCGCAATATGCTTATGTATTGGGACACCCTAAAATAATCAATTTTCCATTTGTCCCAAATGGAAAATTAGCTATTTTTAGGTAGCCCAAAATTCAGGCACATTATCTCATTTGTCCCAAATGGAAAATTTATTATTTATAATATGTGTCCTAAAATTTAGGCACATTAATTGATTTGTCCCAAGTGGAAAAGTAATTACTTTTAGATGGAAAATTACTCATTTTAGGTGTCCCAAAATTTAGGCACATTAATTAATTTGTCCCAAATGGAAAATTATTTTTAGGTGTCCCAAAATTTAGACACATTATGGTATTTACAAGGAAACGTGCCTTGCAGCAAGTTCAAACTGCCAAGCTTTAGACCCTATATGGGGATAATACCAGCTTCCCTACCTGTGCCGTCGACTCTGGCAATCATCATATCTGCAAAAGTGGCTGTTGATCAAGACAATCGACAGCAATACCAGCTCCAATAGTTTCATTTACGGTTTTTGGTAAAGCTCAAGACAGAATTTTCAGTCGACAGCCGCTTTGTATGGAACTGGATTGGTCAATGACACAGGAAAGCCCACTACTAATACAACCAAGAAACAATGTCTTGTTTATGTCATTGCAACAACATGACACTGTTCCCACCATGGTATGAGGATTCAATATTGTGTGTTCATGAGGTATTTTGTGGTAAATTAGCATAATCACCTGAGTGTTTACCAATGAAAGGATGTATGAAATTGAGTTTTACAGCTTTCTATCAACAGTGAGATGCTGCATGTGGTAAGATGATAATGAAAGGGCTGTTCAATGCAACTGTGTGTGTGGTGGCCTGATTCGAACCCAGGATCAGAAGCACTGTAACCCAGTGACTGCCCTTTAGAGGTTCTTAAATATTATTTGCAATAAAGATCCCTGGCGGGAGACAAACGTTGTTGAGACAGAGCTGGCTGATCTGAGACTTCCCTGTTATATCAGTTACAAGTAGTAGCTTTTAAAAAACATGTCACTGCTAGCCTGTTTCAAAATTTTTTTAAAAGTGATTAAAACTGGCCCTATATCTTAAGTTTACGATGACTAAGATTGCTTTTCAATTAGGCATAATAGCCGGTTGTAACTTTACAAATGTACTTCAAGGGTTTTATACCTCTCCTGACCCCTAATTTAACTTAATTACACCACTATGGTCAATGACACTGGCTAGGGTTACAATCTTAACCACCATAAATGGTGATGCAATGCTGATAAAATTCTAGTAACAACTGAGTGGATGGTAAGTTAATAGTGTGTCAAAAGTCAGGCGTACATTGGTCAAAATAAACACCATAGTTTAGGTAAATGGGTACACCTTCAGGGGAAGCAACTCTTGTCTTCTTCATTTTGCTTCCTTTCTGAATGTGGATCAACTCTTAATGAAAAGGATTTGCTCTCTCCTTTAAGAGTAGACCCCTTTTTAGAAGGGTTTTTCCCAACCCAAGGGAGGCAAACAGAAAATCACAAAATTCGTCTCCCTTTTTGTAAATGGCAAAAAAATGTGACAGTGAACCTATACACCTAAACTGTTGCGAGTAAAAAATCTCTCTCCCAATAAGAAGTTTTCTCAACAAACATTAGCAATGATCAAACGATACCATCAATCAAAAGCTAGGTAATCTATTTTGTACAATAACCTTTCTTTTGTCTGAATCGCTCCCTAATTTGTCTTGATTTATATTATTTCTTCCATTCTCTTGTACTTAACTTGATGGAAGGTTGTTTGGACTGTTTTTTCTCCACAATGCTTTGTCGTTCAAACTGTTGCGAAGAAAATTAAAAGTTCGCACCATATTCCACTCTACATATTCCAATCCCAGGCAAGGCTTCAAGTTTATTTTGAATCCATCATGTTCAATGCTGGCCTGCTATCACAAAGCCATCACTGATAAATTTCATAAAAAATTTGATCTAAAATTCTAAATCTGAACTCTCTTTTTTTTTCATCTTAAGTATCTCTCAAGGAAACAAACCTAGCTATAACAAGAGTTTGTATCTTTTTCTTTTCATTTGTTCATTCACGAATCATCTGACCCATTTAATAACTGAGATCACTAAATCACAGTCAGCTTCATCTTCTTCTGTTAAAACCAGTGACAGAAAATAAAGTTATCTCTCTTTGTACCACTAGCAACTTTATGGACCAAAAAGTAGCAGTAATGTCTAAATCATCCAGCTCAAGGAGGCTAACCCTTGGGGTTATATCAAATATTTGCATTTTAAACATAAATGTACAACAGATATCCAGCACTGGTTGAGACCATCATACCGGCCAATGGTTTGATGGTCTTGACAAGCAATCCAGCAGCCATATGTTGGAGTCCTCTTCAGACCTTGATTATACTTTAGCCATTGATATTTTCCCTCCTCTGAACATAGTCTCACCTATGTTTCTATCAATCTAAAATAACTGAAATACTGTTGAGAAGGCCTAAATCATCCATCCATCCATCTTGTGGTTTCATTCAGGCTTTAACCCTCTTTCAAATTGGACCACTTTAAAAGACAATCAGAATAATTCTCTGTATTCCAAACAAGCCCATTAATACAAGAATACAAAATGACGGCCCTAAAAATTGATCTTTCCTGAACAAGAACAGTTTCATTATACCACTGATATTTGTGGATTGAATAAAATAATTGATTTTATACTGCAGATATGATGTCGAGACTGTTTGTCTCGTTAATAATACAGTAACAGCTTGACATTGTCTTCAACTGCTGAATCGCGTTTTTTTTTCTTTGATATATTGTAAAAGCTGGAAATGCTGATGCAATCATAATAATTTGACTATACCATGATTCTCAAGTTCCCCCGCCCCCCATCCCACCCCAAAATATCCAGATCAATGTATTTCTGCTTTCACATGGGTTTTTCTTCCAAAACAATCCAAAAAATCTAGATCCATCTTATAAGATGGATCTAGACTTTTGGGATTATTTTGGAAGCGAAAAACCTGTCTAATAACCAAAGAATTATAGTAATAGTGAATACCCAGATCACCATATGAGCCATTTCTCAAAGGAAAGAAGGCTCTATTTATAGACACTTGTGAATGAGCTTTAATGGGCCAAGGGGCCTGTATTTAAAGCCACTTATGATTGTGATGACTATTAATTAAGAAATAGATCAGCTCTAGCAGTGAATTGTTGAGTAATAATTCACTGTTTTGAGGTCGGTTGTGAAGTAGATTCTATCACCAGCGCTCAGCGCGAGTGACATATCTACTTACAACTGACCGACAAACAGTGAATTATTACTCAACAATTCAGTGATAGAACTGAACTATTTCGATTATAACACTCAAAAACGCTGAAGAAGTGTTCTTTTCATTCAAACTCTCCCAACCTTCCTGCCAGCACGTTCATGCTCCCGCCAATTTTCTTAACTGTATCTAAGATAAATGTATGTTTTTATGGCGATTTTAGAAAGAAAAAGAGATGTTACGCCGTCTATAACGTCTAAAAACGTCACAAAATTATGTCAGTAATGCCAGTGACGTCAGCAATTAGACGCACGCACTCCGAAACAGTGAATTGTTGCAGAATAAAACACAGAAACTTTTTGCTTCTATAGGCGCACTGTGTTAGAATATACATTAATCCATCTGTGGGAGGCAGGAAAGGAAATGGTAGAGTTGCTTCCCTTTATAGTGTACCCATAAAACATATGCATAGACTTTTCTTACTAGACGGGAGCATCTACACAGGGTATGATCGATTCCGCCGATTTTCGCTTCCTGCAGAGACTGTCCATCATATTTGGCTTCCGCCGAGACTGTCCGCGAACTCTTGCTTCCTACAGAAACTACTGTCCTCGAAAAATGGCTTCCTGCCAGGACTGTCCGTATGACACTGCTTCCTGCCGAGAGCCTTGCCAGGAAGCAGAATCACGCGGACAGTCTCTGCAGGAAGCCATTTATCATGTACAGAAGTCTTGGCAGGAAGCAAGAGATTGCAGACAGTCTCGGCAGAAGCCAAATATGATGTACAGTCTCTGCAGGAAGCGAAAATTAGCGGAATTGATTATACCCTGTGATCTACTGGAGCCATTCAGGGCAAATGTGTCAACCCTTAAAGGGAAGGATCTGCTCCTCTAGGAACCAATTCTTCCCTTAAAGAGCAGGCCTAAGGACGAGGTGCAATAAGGGCCGATTTTGGCCCCATGTCAGAAATGAATTTTGTTGTCATAAAAATTTAGTTAGGTAACTCTAATTAAATTTTTATTCCTGTACTGATGCTCATTTCGGAGAAAATCTGTCATTTGTAATGTGTGGTAGCAAGCAGGAAATTTGGGTAACAAAAGGGAGTGGGGAAAAATTTATTTGCGTTTTTTTCCCTCTGGGCTACGCATCGAGTATTTATGAAGTTAAACTATGACAATATTAATTAGTGTTTATGCTAGTGCATATTTGACAATGATGACGTCAGACTACTGAGTACTAAAGGGCAATAACTCAGCCTTTTACAACTAAAATACACACAGAAATAGTCAAAGTAACACCATTGTAAATCAAATATAAAAACTTTTGTAGCATATAAAAGATAAATGTTTAAATTATTATAGGATGTATGACTGTAATAATTACCAAAAAAAAGTAATAATATAAGCGTGGTATATTTGTTGTTGCCATGGCAACAACTTCTAATAACACATTTTTAAAGCATTTAATTAACTTTATTTTTGCAGTATTTCATGCTGGATTTTCTTGATTTGATTTGTAACATCTATTATTGGAAGTATTTAAAGAATCTATAATTTACATAATATCTAAAGCGCGTTATGGTTGCCGTTGCCATGGTAACAACCTCAAAACTTTCACATTTCTAAAACATTTTTAACGTATTTCGCAGTATTTCTGCATTTTATTCTTTATTTGACTTGTTTAAACTGTTATATGATGTTTACATGTGATAGTCACGGATATGTTTTAATATATTAACGTGTTATGATTGACGTTGCCATGGCAACAACTTTCCCTTTGATGTTGGGGATAGGGTTTGGGATCTGATTCAGTCAGTTCCTTAAGTGTAGTTACTCTTTAAATTTTCAATCTTACTCATTTTTTAGATTATTATTTTTTAGCTGGGCCGCTTAGCGCAATCGGTAGGGCACCTGACTCATAAGTCAGAGGTCCTGGGTTTGAAACCCGGTCTGGCCACATACTTTCGTTTCTCCTTCCGCTGATTTAAGAAGGGCAGTTGTCAGTTACTGGCGAAGTATGTGCACTTAGTACTGGTTAACCGCTTAGGAGGTCTAAGCCTGCCCAGGAATAGTGTGGTTAGTTTAACTGACCGTCCCGACATGACCGTAGTTGTTTACCGTGGACGTTAAGCAATAAATAAATCAATTTTGTTTTAGTATTTTGTTATGTTTATGCCACAAATTTTTTAATTCACTTGGGAATACCTTAATACCTTAATTAATACACTGCTGAGGCCATTAATGGGATAAGATTGAACGAATTAACAAAAAAAAAAAAAAACGAAAATAAAAAAATAATATATTGACGAATTATCACTTTTATTAAATTCTTATAGCTTTTGCGAACCGATCCTCATCAAAAATGGATACTGGATACTTACCTATTCTAATTTTGATGATATTTGTCAGCTACATTTTTAGAATAAATCCAACAAGGCAATCCATTATTAGTGTCCTACATATATTCGACCAGATTAGGGTGTATTATTGGTATTCATCCATCAGCAACACCGTCTTTCTGTCCATTTGTCCGTCCATAAAACCTAGATCATGAGATAACAAGGCAACTGCTTGGTTGATTGCTCAGTGTGTGTCAACAAGCAGGGTTTTGTCCATTTTCCCCTCTGTTTTCTTGGTCGTCTATGAACCGGCCAGAGCGAAGGTTGTCATGGCAACCTGAAGTTACCATTGCCCTACTTTGAGAGAATGATAGCCCAATGATAGATTGAATAGTACCCGAGCAGGTATTCCGAAAATGGATAAAATGATTGATTGTGTTGTCAATAATGACAGACAACTTGCATAAATATACTGTATGGTTTAATATTGCACAATATGTGTTGTATTGACTGAGGCCCTGCACACTTCGCTTACTTGTTTCCCTCAGGTAAGTAACCAACTTTAACACCTCTGTGACATGTTTTCTCCACAGACTTCTGTGATTAAACGCCCGCGCCCACGTGGTTCATATGGGTCCGGCATGTTCACATTCGCACGTGTATCGAAGTAGGGAAGAAGAAAGCAGCATTAGATGAGAGATGGGCTCCGCCTTTCATGCTGTGCCCAAGATAGAGTGGGCCTGTTACCGCCACTGCTCCTGCGGCCACTAGGCTATGAGAACCTTTACCTTTTTCACTCCTCTGTGCACCTTATATGCAAAAACGAACTTAAGACTCTTATCTGCCTGTAGTTACGGGCAGTTCATTCAGACTAGACCCTTCACTTTCGATGACTACATGCGTTACTTTGGACGGGACTGCTTGAATGAATAAGCTCATCTCAGCTTTCGCTTTCCACATATGCTGCTTGGTGCTTTTTCTCAAACTCAACTTCAAATAAAAAAAAACAAATTCACATTCACCCAAGCATAGCCTAAGTATATTTGATTATTTGATTATCCTCGGTAAGTCCTGATCACCATAGATTCTATTTTCTTTTGTACCACCCTGCTAAAACGGGGCAATTTGGGAAAATTTGCACCAACACGAGCAAATTTTTCCTTTCAAAGTAGAAACATTTTGGATGTTTATTATTGTTATTATTATTATTATTCCATAGAATGAAACAGGAAGTCACAAAACTTGTCCCTACGTGTAAAAAAGGCGGACACTACGGTTAATACCCATGCACCCTTTTCAGGCTGCGTACCTTTTTGTATCTTGCTAGCTCTGCTTATCCATCGGATTAATTGTTTCTTACAAACTTTCAGGTGGACAGTGTGGTTCTATATTCATTACGGCTCCCCTCGGGCAATAAAACTGCTAATCATTTTTTTATCCTATATTTAGGGGAGACCGGGGATAGTTGATGCACTTTTTAGACTTTTTGATATATCTCGTGACCGGACTGCCCAATATGGATCATCTCTATATATATTAAAAGCTCCGTCTTTTCTGCATTTAAAACCAAATAGTAATTTTTGAGTTTTTGTTTATTTTCCCCCCATTTAAGCAGATTTCTTTGGCAAGTCGAATGCATCAACTTGCCCCAGTAGTGGGGCATGTTGATGCAACGTTTGGGGCAAGTTGATACATATTTTTTTTTCTTGCTTTTACAAGTTCATGAAACGAATACTACAGTAAATTGACCGTTTCTATGGACAAATGGGGGTATCCTTCCTTTCTACATGTAGTTAGATGCATTTATCAAAATTATTTTAGCCATTGAAGTCATCTCCAGCAAAAGACTCTAGAAAGGATGTTTGTAAATGGATAATTGACGATAAAATGGTCATAACATTTTATACTCTTATTTCTGAAACTTTAGAACATTTTAAATGGGAAAATATCATTTCATTGTCATAGATGCTATATTGAATAAGCCGGGCCCAGCAATTCGTACAATCTACATGTGCGCCCAGCAAAGACTCAGATCAGCCTGTACATCATCACATTCGGGCCAGAGTCTTCACTGGCCACACGAAAAGGTATGGGTCCTTAGCTATCCATAAAGCGCATAGCAAAGACTCTGATCAGACTGCGCGGATGCGCAGGCTGTATTGAGTCTTCGCTGGTCGCACATGTAAATTGTGGGAATTGCTGTGACATGGCTCGAATGCCATTGTATATTTGATTAAATATGATAAAATACACCGTATTCTAAAATACAACAAATCCGAAATGCTTAAACTATTGTACATAGTTCTACATCAGTTAGAGATCAAGTCCATCCAAATATTGTGAACAGCTCATGCAGTACAGCAGGATTCTATGGTGCATCAACATGCCCCATGCTCATTGCATCAACTTGCCCCTACCATGCCCCACGTAACATTCAGCAAGATAGACAACTAATACACAATGTTTTCCTTCAGAAGAGCGTATGGTTTTAAAGATGAAAGATTTCTCTACCTGTGTGCATAAAAGGATTATGAACAACCGGAAACAATGCGCGCTAAACGAAAAATTCCAAAATACGATAAATTTACTTAGATGTGTCAGAAATGAACTTTTCTTCACCAAATCCTCATTTGTTGTCCAAATTCCGCAAAACTTCAGGAAAAAATGGCGGCTGTCAATGACTACTTTAATTCGTCATTTCTGATGTCCATAATGACGCCATTGTCTTTTTATTCCCACTGCATCAACTTGCCCCGTGCATCAACCATCCCCGGTCTCCCCTATTGCAAAGCTACCTCAAAGCTTGCCTCTTCTCATTGCATTTATAGCTACATTTAAAGAGAGCAGGAGGGAGCGGGTTGCAAACCGTAAACAACCAATTTTTCTTTTTTTTCGGGGGGTGGGGGGGGGGGGGGGGCTGAAGGGGCACTATGCATTTCAAAATTATTGGGGGGAAGGGGCAGCCCCCGGCAAACCGTAGACAACCATTGTTTAAAGGGAAGGGGGCAGGGCATGAGGGTTGGGGTGCCATGCATTTACTGATTTACTGGAGGGCCTCCCCCCCACACACCTTTTTTCTACGCCTATGTATTTTGTCCCTTTTCCAGGTAGGTCTTCTTGACATGGTCCTATAGCATTGTTTTGGTGGTAAGTGTGAAGACATTACTTCAACTGCATGGGCCTTGCGAATTTGTGGAAGGTGCGAGGGGCGGTAGACCAGTGGGCTTCATCATGAAAAAAAAAATATATAAAGCCCCAAGTAGGGATCGATCTCTCAACTTCAAAGAAACTTGCTTTATGGAACAGTCGGTTAAACCTCTCAGCCAACCCGTGATTCTATTTATAGACCATTATTTTAAAGTATATAGACTTTAACACCAACAGTACTACAGATTATCGATTTCTCTTCTGCATTTATTTTGTTTTGAACTTATGATAAACAAAAGCAAAATGATAAATAACGCTCATCAATAAAAATTTCCCACACATGTGACAAAACAATCTGATTTAAAACAGCCTGAAGAGGTTACATGTGTACACAACGTGCCGCTTTGATGTAAACAAACGCACCGCCGGTACCGTAGCTAAAAAGTAGACATGCCGACTTGAGCGATAATTTTTTCGGAAAAGTTAATTTTTGAAACCCAGCGCAGCCAAGACCCAAGTAGATATTTTGATAGTATGTTTGTTTTATTAAAAGACGCCTTTTGCCAAAATTTTAAGTTGGGTCTCGCCTGCGCTGATACTTTTCGCTGATGTTAAAGTTCGCAAACTGGTCACTTTTTGCTGTTTTGCCCATTTCTAGGATAGATTGAGGCAAAAAATGACGCATTTCTAGGAAGATAGTCAAAAATACATTAACAGATCTTCAAAATATAAGGATTGGCCTGTTTAAAACTGTCTTTATTTTTTCAATTACTCCGTTTTGAAATTTCGCGAAAAAATTGGGCCGTTATCGCACCTTAACGCAACTCGTCCTTTGAATGGGCTTCACTGATTCCAGGGAAGCAAATATAAAGTAAATGGTCCCCCTTTGAATAAATAACAATATATTTGGAAACACCCATTCACCAAAATGTCTGCTGAATACAGAAAATACTGTGAAATACGGGAAGTAAATGTCACCGAGGACGTCGATCATATAGTCGATTCAGACAGCATGCATTTTGTTGTTGCCCAAGATGTTACATGCCAATACAAACTTCCTCTGTTTGTTTTATCCCTGATTCCAATAAAGTGTATGCATGAGGGGATATTACCCATACAGTCAATTGTAAATGATATACAACAGACTTTGAACATTTCAATAATCAATGTACTAGAATCCGCATCTGTTTCCTATTCATATTCAACCACTTAAACGACTCCGGATAACTGGCCAATATGCAGCTCAGTCGCTATGCAGTTCAGTCACTACTTTCTTTTTCGCCAATAGAACTATCTGAAGAGTGGCAAAAAATATTTCGAATATTTTCACTTCAATGACAATAGACTGTCAAACTCTGCAGTTGAATATATTTTCATTAAATAGAACAAATCGCTGCTGTTTATGTTATGAGTTCTACAACATGACAAATCCTTAGGAACATTTCATAATAGGCAATTCCAAAAGAACAAACGAACCCATGTTGCATTGCAGTTCAAATCTGATAGGGATTTTATGACCCTTTCAAAAGAGCATTTCACTTGAGTCAAGCAATATGTAGGCAAAAGCTGCAGCTCCTTGGGAAAAAAACCCACCTGACCTTCCATAAGCTAAAGTTGCCTTTCTGACTTATTCGTCTGCCAAGGATCGACCCCACAGCACTATCAGACCTTATGTTTTAGGAGTCAGCACTCTCAACCACTAGGCCATGTCCTTTGTAAGGCAGTTCAAATGGGCCATAAATAATATAGGGCAAAGTCAAGTTGTGGTCCAGCTCTATCAGGCTATGAATGATATGGGCAATTTTTTAGCCATGTTGTGGTGCATTTTTTTATCAGGCCATGAATGATATAATAGGGCAAAGCCATGTTGTAGTGCAGTTCTATCAGGCCATAAATCATATGAGGCAATGCCATGTTGTAGTGCAGTTCTATCAAGCCATGAATGATATAAGGCAAAGTAATGTTATCAGGCAGGGAATGATATAGGGCAAAGCCATGTTGAAATGCTGTTCTATCAGTAAGGCAAAGCAATGTTGTAGAGTAGTTCTATCACGGCATGAATGATATAGGGACGTGTCATGTGTAGTGCAGTTCTATCAGTCTATGAATAATACAGGGCAGAGTCATGTTGTAGTGCAGTGAATGAGATAGGGCAAGCCATGTTGTAGTGCAGTTCTATCAGGCCATGAATGATATAGGGAAAAGCCATGTTGTAGTGTCATTCTATGAGACCATAAATGATACAGCCATGTTGTAATGCAGTTCAAGCCATGCCGTAGTGCATTTCTATCAAACCATGACTGATACAGGGCAAAGGCATGTTATAGTGCAGTTTTTTTTCTGACAAAGCTATGTTGTGCAGTTCTATCAGGACATGAATGATATAGGACAAAGCCAAGTTTTGTTGCAGTTCTATCAGGACATGAGTGATATAGGGCAAAGCCATGTTGTAGTGCAGTTCCAGCCATGTTGTAGTTTAGTTCTTTCAGGCCCTGAATGGTATAGAGCAAAGTCATGATTAGTGCAGTTCTATCGAGCCATGGATGATATAGGACAAAGCCATGTTGTAGTGTAGTTCTATCAGGTCATAAATGATATATCGAGCCAGGAGACAATAGTTATAGTAACAGGTTTACTGTATTTTTCTTCAGATATGAGATGGGAGTATATCTTTCCAAAATTACTGCAAATGAGCCGGGACACAACAAAACCAACAATGTGGTTGAGCGCCCATTGAAGACTCAGATCAGCCTGGGCTTCGGCCCATTCTGATCAGAGTCTTTGCTGTCCGCAGGGAGGTAGCTTAGACCCTTAGCAACCCTTTAAACACAAAGCAAAGACTCTGATCAGACAAGGTGGATGCCCAGGCTGATCTGAGTCTGCGGTGGGCGCACAACCACATTGTTGGTTTTCTCCTGTCGTGGCTCAAATATGTAAACCAGTCTTGTGTAGTTCAGTTATAAAATTTAAACAATCCCAAATATCTAGTAGACCCATTCTATAAACAGATCTAGATCTTTGGGATTGTTTTGGAAGGAAAAAATCCCGGTCTTATAACTGAAGAAACACAGAAGGTGTTCCAATATCTATGATAATTACTACAATCAACTACATTCCACCCCAGCCTATGTATGAGAACAGTTCAAATATAATATTATATATCTTAGATAAATATTGTCTGATATTGATATCGCGACAAAACAATTCTGTGTCTCCCGGCTAGCGGTCATTACATTCGGTCATACACATCTATAATAAAATCAGAAGTACCCCGATAAGACCTTATTTGTACTTGTTGAGCGAGTCGGAAATTCCTCCAGGGGCTTTATGTCAAAGCTTTTCATGATACCGATTATATTTGTCTCGTTCTGTTTTGACAATGGATCAAAAATAACAATTTTTCCAATGAGTTTCGGCTGAAATCACACATCGTGGGAAGTGGAATAATGGAAATTTATTTCCTACATGCACAGGAATGCGTAAACTAATCGGTTTCACTTGTCGTCTGCTGTTTGGCTTGACGTCTGCCGAACAACAACTAACAAGCAGAAGATAATTGCTGATAATTGCTAAAGTTTGATGGTAGACTCCTAAATTAAGGAGGTCTTCTCTTTAGAGGTACTATAGGTTAGTCAACAAATTAAATTTTGATGAGTTTATGCTCAAGACAAATTTATCGCGTTTACGACATGTAAACATTTGCACACCTCATCTATTTCCGAAATACACTCTTCTGACTTCTTCTATTGACAAGTCCATTTGTCCATCAGGGGGTTTATATTGTAAAATGTTGGCAAACAGTACAGACCATGATCAGACTGCTAGGAGCAGTCTGATCTGAGTCTGCACTGTTTGCACAGACGTAACTATTTACCGTAAATATGTCTGCAGTGCTTGGACAGGCCTTATTGGTTATGTTAGTGAGTCCTTTTGGTCAGTCCATGCCCATGTCAAAGGATCTTTGCAAGCCAAATGGAATAAGCACTGGCCTGCAGATCTTAGTCTCTAGCATTCATGGGTTTGATTCCTGCTGAATGCAGAAATCTTCCAAACCATAAACAGGGTTCCACTGCACACAGTCTTTCATTACCATCCTCCCATTAGCCTGACATAACTGCAATACTGTTGAAAAGGACGTAAAATCACAAGTCATTCACCCATGCCCATCTCCATGTGCCATGCAGTTTTAACTGGCCATGACAGGCCAAAATGCATTTTACATCTTCTCTTTTACACCAGGAAGAATACAGACAAATTCGCTTTATGAAAAACAACAATATGCTAATGTTGTTTACTTTCTAATTTTAACCTCCATTCTTGACAAGTTAAGCTATGCTCCTTTTCTCCATATATGAACAAGGATATACAGTTGACTCTCATATTTCAGAACAGTAGTGTCTGACCCTTTTTCAGTTGTAATTAATCAGCCATAATACGGGAGTTTACCTTCCCGTCTGGAGACTGATTTACATGCAAATGTGGCTGTCGACCGAGAAAGTCAACAACAGTAGTAGCTTGATCAATCAATGACCCGTTACAATAGAACCATTATTATTATTATTATTGTAATGCTTTTGACTCTGATTCTGTCGACAGCCATTTAGCAGAGTGGCTGTTGACCGAGAAAATAGACAGCATTTGTAGCTCAATCAATGACCAGTTACAATAGAATCATTTATTGTTATTGGAATGCTACTCTAATTCTCAGTCGACAGCCATTTTGCATAATGGTTGTCGACCAAAAATTAGAGTCGAAAGCACAGGTAAGCTGATATTGGTATTACACTCATGACAAAATTGTACAGACTCTGATCAGTCCCAGCAATTGCACAGTTTGTTATGTGTCTCCCCTGTCTGTAATGCCCCTTTGCTAGCGTTGCGGCTTAAATGATGTTATCTCTTCTGAATATAAGATTTTGCATTGTATAGTCATTTTAAATAGCTTTAAGTGTGGTATTCAATGGCCCAAACTGGTTGTAAAAAAAATATGAATTACCGTAATCCCACTAAATCAGCAGTCCAGATTAGGTGGATTTTCTTAAATGATAATTCAGAGATAATTTTCATTATTTCTCAATGAAAACATTCTGTTGTGACCCCTCATGAGAACCGTCTCAGCGAGATCGCTGAGACGGTTCTAATGAGGGGTCTCAACATATGTTTTTATGGAAAGATAAGGAAAATTATCCCTAAATTATCCATTTTACCCCTGCTTATCTAGAGCACTAAATATTGGGGACACCTTAGTCAATTGTCATAATCATTGTATAACATGATTATCCTGCTATATGTCCAAAAGGCAGCTATCAGTGCAGATCTAGTTCAGACTGCTCAGTCAGGATCTGGGTCTACGCTGTCTTCTTTAGCACCTCTGCTCGACTACAGGCCCATAACCGACAGCTCTACCCAATTACCGGCCCATAACCGATACGGTATGAATTATGACAGAAGACGAAATCGGTGACATAAAATTGGCGGGGTTAATTGCACATGTTTACAATCAAACGAAAATCTATATTATAATTGAATGTGCACAGATATTTTGATTGTAACTCAAAACCAAATAGTGAAATTCAAAAGTGTTCAATACGAAATTTGAACTGTCTTATTGTATTGCATTTGCTATGAAACTTGAACAGTCAAATTGAATACCATGAAAAATGCCATACTAGAAATACAGATGAAAATTCAGATGTTTTTCCCTACAGGAGCAAATTTTTTGCAAGTAAGTTGACCCCATTGATAAGGGAGGCAAAAATGAAAATGGTAGCATCACTTCCTTTGGAAGTGCACCCACTCACATTAAGATTTGCTGCGCAATATTATACAAATATTGACTACTGAGGCATTGGACATGATGTGATGTCAACCAGGGAATACCTATATTGACCGACGCAATAAGGTGTAAGCCGCAATGTTATTGGAGTCAGACTGTCACATGATGTCCAAATATGGTGGTCACGTGATTAACCGGCAACCATTAAAGCCACTAAAAATTAGAAAAAAAGAGAAAAATTAACTGAGGCATTGGACATGATGTGATGTCAACCAGGGAATACCAATATTGACCGACGCAATAAGGTGAAGCCGCCATGTTCAAGGAGTCAGACTGTCACATGATGTCCAAATATGGTGGTCACGTGATTAACCGGCAACCATTTAAGGCACTTAAAACTAGAAAAAAAGAGAAAAAAGAAATTCAAGATATTATCCCTAAATGTATACTTTGTAGCAAAAAACGATTGCTTCCCTAGGGTCCCAGTATTATTGCTGAACATTTAATCAACAGTAAAAGTTTAGCTGGATCAAGTCTGTTTTCCATAAACTTGGGATCAACCAAGCAAGGGTGCCACTAGAAAATCTGATATTGAAAACCACGTGTTTTCAGTGTTTTTAAGTACCTGCAATACCAGTGATGTGCTTAAAAACTTGCTCTGTTAGAAAGCCCCTCCTTCATAGGACAACCTCAACAGTTGAGATGTACTTGGTGACTAGTGTGCCTGAGAGGCTCACAAAGTGCCCTACCCCCTAGAAACATATATATACACGATTAGCATGAGAAGGGTTAACATCCCATGAACACATAGGACACACTGAGATGGTACCTCTGTTTACAGTCTCATTCAAAAGAATGGGAGTGTAGAATCGAAACCTCCAACCCCTGGATTGGTAGTCTAGAACCTAAACCACTACACTACCGCCCCTCTTGGCCCTTTATATAGTGTAATGAGGAGACTGCACAGTATATTGCTGAGTTGCTCTATGCTGTTATCTACTCTTTGATGTTTTTTTTCTCAATAAATATTTTTATATGCAACTGAGGCTAACTTACTAATTGTGGTATACTTATCAAACTGGTAATGTATATATTTATACTTATCACGCCCCCTTCTTATCAAAAAGGACCCCATACTAAGCCTCTTTTGAATTATCCCTACTAAACCCCATTTTCTGCAGCCTAACTCTGATTTTTCTCTTTTATGTTGTATTTAATCAATATAAACCCTTTGAAAAGGTTTTTGATCACAATGTGTTAGATTTTCTGCCAATATAAGAGATTTTGTGCACAGATGTTGGATGTTTTTATTATTTTCTACATACTCGCATGAATAACCACCATATATTTTCTTAAGTTGTAAACATTAGACCTTCTACATACATTCCACACCTAAGCTCGACTGTCACATAATTTATTATAACCTACACACTAAGATATTTCATTCTGTATTCATCTTTTCTCATGAGTGAAAAAGAGGAGAAAAAAATAATTTACAGTCACAGTTCAAAAGTATTTCATTCAAAATTTTTATTTTCTCAAATTTGCATAATATATTTACTTGTCTTCTTTCATATTATAAATCAAGAAATAATATTTCCTTAAAAGTGAATTATCCCTGATTAGCACATGATAATGGAGGGCACATCTCAAAATACTGATTCACGACAGCAAAGCAAGAGTGAATGACATTGGCATCTGTTTGAAAACAAGTGATAACAAGAATGGGGATGCTTTAGCAGTCCTGAATACCAACAAGAGCAACCAATTTATGCTTTGAAAAAAAGTGTTTTTTGCTTTCTTTCAAAAGCAAATTCAACCCCATAAAAATTCAAACCTACTACCGTTAAATTTTAAAATTAGGGCAATTAAAACATCAACAGTAACTGTCCTAGAAATTTACCAGTTTGGTAATAGAGCCAATGGCAAACAGTGTAGACCCTGATCAGACTGCTCCAGCTGTTCAAAACTAACAATGTCGTTAGTTAATAAGATGTTAAATTTTCAAATGCACTGTACACAGAACACTGCTATTTTTTTTTTTGAAAATATATGAGAAGCTTTTGCAGCAATGTAAAAGCTCTTCTCATATTTTCCGTAAAACATTATTACATATGTGCAGCGACACGAGAAAACCAACAAAGTGGTTGTGTGCCCAGCCCAGACTCGGATCAGCCTGGGCATCTGCCCAGTCTGATCAGAATCTTTGCTGTCCGCATGACGGT
Source organism: Ctena decussata (assembly GCA_963989385.1). Classification (NCBI taxonomy): domain Eukaryota; kingdom Metazoa; phylum Mollusca; class Bivalvia; order Lucinida; family Lucinidae; genus Ctena; species Ctena decussata. The sequence continues at coordinate 16,817,384 of OZ022512.1, read as the reverse complement.
AGCTTAGACCCTTAGCTACGCTTTGAGCACTTAACAAAGAGTCTGATCAAACTGGGCCGATGCCCAGGCTGATCCGAGTCTTGACTGGGCACACAACCACTTTGTTGGCTTTCTTGTGTCGTGGCTCAAGTAATTTTATGTGTACCAGAAGACTAGCTAAAGTTACTTTGAACAACTGGGCCCTGAGCATTAGTGGATAACATTTGGATATGTCCCTACATCCTATATCATTAATGCACTACTGACAGCCAAAAACCCTGATCAGACTGCCTCTTATCACTGACATCAGATCTGAGTCTTCATGGTTTGCTTACACCTTTCATTACCGCTTATGGGCTCACCTCCATATTTTCTTCCACCATATTTTCTTCCATTTTCAATAAGGGAACAACTCCTGTAACTTCCCGTTTACTTTCTTAACAAACCCTTTTCAAAAGGGGGTCACTTTTAAAGGAAAGAATTTGCTCCTATAGGAGCAAATTCTTTCATTTACAAGTTGACCCCTTTTGAGAATGATTGCAAAGAAAAAATGGTAAAGTTGCTTCCCCTGAAAGAGTACCAATTTGCCTGAAGATTAATAAATATATAAATATATAAAGGATCTTGCATGGGCAATTTAGTAAATGAGTTGGGGAAAAAGATGATGCGAGGCTATGCCGATGCCGAGCATCTTATCGGTTTTCCCCCAACGAGTTTAATAAATTCAATAATACAGGAGCACGAATGCAGGATTCTATTTATCATATGACATTAAAATCGCATTTTGTTAGCAAATTTTGCACTAAAACAACACAATTTCGCCATTAGAAAAGGCGAGATTCTTATGGACGTCAATGCATAACGTTACAAGGTCATTTGCATATTTAATCCACTAGTTGATTATTGTTTTTAATGCATGGCTTTATTACACTCTAAGATGCGACAGTGGTAACGTCATATGATAATATTTAAATATATAAATCATTTATAAATTTCACCTTTGAACAGTTACTGTAGATGAGAAATGAGCAGCTCATCTTCGTTACAACTGACTGATTTCCAAACCTACGAAGCTGTGAAACGATTAAAAAATCTGACAAGAAATATTTACTGTGCTTGGCATTTTGTCACAAAACACATGAACATGATTTTCTTCAAAAAATGCATGACAATCAATTTTTTCCAAATCTAACTTCAGAAAGTGAAACATTGGACCCTAAAAGGCAATCTGTAAATAGATCAAACCTAAGTGAGCCCCAAAAGGAGGGACGATAAACAAAGTTGGACCCATGTGTGCTGCAGAAAACCGTAATCATCACTGGAGATCCCATTGTGATCCAATATGATACAAATTAATTAATCTTATATTTGATCCTTTATTATGACAACCAAACATTTTTTAAATTCTAAAATACCTGACAAAAATTAAAAGATTATATGTACTTGTTTACATCATGAGCTGTTCCCTGACTGAGAAAAGGGGTGAAATTGTGCTGAGACTCAGATTCAACTATCCTATCTCTTGAAGTGCCAAAAAGCAGACAACAATAATTACTTCTGCAAATTTAAAGTCCAAGCCACATCCTACTGAGAATTCAAAGACAAAATGTTTGGCCATCAAAAAAGTAAGACAAAATAACCTTATGGGCTTATTTGGACACCTAAAGCAATTAATTTTCCATTTGTCCCAAATGGAAAATTAATGGTTTTTAAGTGTCAAAACTTTTAAACACATTAGGGCATAGCCGCATTACAATGCTACTCACAATAATGCTACTTCACAGGGTATAATCGATTCCGCCAATTTTCGCTTCCTGCAGAGACTGTCCGTCATATTTGGCTTCCGCCGAGACTGTCCGCGAACTCTTGCTTCCTGCAGAGACTACTGTCCTCGAAAAATGGCTTCCTGTCAAGACTGTCCGCGTGATTCTGCTTCCTGCTGAGAGCCTCGGCAGGAAGCAGAATCACGCGGACAGTCTCTGCAGGAAATCATTTATCATGTACAGAAGTCTCGGCAGGAAGCAAGAGTTCGTGGACAGTCTCGGCGGAAGCCGAATATGATGTGCAGTCTCTGCAGGAAGCGAAAATTGGCGGAATCGATTATACCCTGTGGTAAGGATTGCCTGCAAGTTTGATTAATCGATCGGTTTGTTGCTTTATGTTCACGGTAAACAGCTATGGTCTTGTCCAGATGGTCAGTTAACCCTGGGCAGGCTTAGACCTCCTAAACGGTTAACCAGTACTAAGTACATATACTTTTGCCAGTAACTGACAACTGCCCTTCTTGAATCAGCGGAATGAGAAATGAAAGTTTGTGGCCAGACCAGGTATCGAACCCAGGACCTCTGACTTTAGCCCAGCTCTGGGCCGGAAAATGCCCAGAAACAAGTTTCAATTTTCACGGCCCAGGCCTCACCTATTCCGCTACTGCTGGGTTTTTGCCGGTAAATGCTACCGGGGAATTTCTATACACTGATAAAATCATTATTTTTGAATCACTTTGGAAAAAACATTAGCGGTTGTGTTCTTTGGCCATTTTGGATCATGACTGCTACCAGTTTTACCTTTTTTAAGAGACATTGGGCTGGCCTTGAGGCATTTTCCTCAAGAGGGGTGAAAAGAAATTGCGTTTCAACGGACATGTTGACAGGATATGTAAATGAGCTCGTGGAGGTCACGTGATGACGCTATCAGTTAAATGATAAAATCCAGTACCAGAATTGCAAAGACAGGCGTACTCCAGACAACCCAAGTTAAGCGACTAAGTTCTGGGTTTAAACGATAACAGAATATTTATACGACGACTGTTTGCGCCTTACAGACATCTTTGAATCTTGTTAAACATGAAACGTGTGTTGTTACTCCGGTTTCCAGTGCTGTTTGTATCAAAATGAGCATCCCCTGTCCGAGTGGTCGGAAAACTTAATTTTATAGCTCCACTGCAGAAACGCTTTTTCATTACAAATTACATCGGAGGGGTGGGGGGGGGGGGGGGGGGGGGGGGGGGTGGGGGGTAGGGGAGGGGGGGGGCAAAGAAAGTAAGGAAGTGTCATATCCTAGGAAGTGTAATATCCTTATAATCGGCGGTTCTTAGATATTTTCTGTCTTCCACACCCCCCCTCCCCCGATACGCTTTACGCCTTCCTGACTGTGATTTTTGTTTTGTTTGTTTATTTTGTACATTCTTCTTTTCTTTCTTTGTGTGTGTGGCGGAGAGGAGGGGGGGGGGGTCGGTTGTTTGATATCTGCTCTCCCAGTTACGCCTTACATCTGCCTGACTATATTTCTAGTTTTTTGTTTTTTTTTTGGCGTAGAATAACAGTACATAGGAAATTTGCCGATCAATGGTATGCTCCGACGTATCGATAAAAGAGAAAACTAGCAAGAACATTTACGTTGCCAAAAGAATGTGATGATGTCGAGGTTATTTTCTGCCACACTACTTACCCAAACTTTCACAACTGTTCCGACGCATTAAATGTTTTTATATTAATTTCAGTGAACCAAGAAATTATAAGATTTTTATTACCAGCTCGCTAACAGTAGTATTGCCTCGTCCGTCATCGGTATTTGAAACGGATTCGAAGAAAGTCAGTGGCTTCGGCGAAGTTTTATTTTCCATAGTTTCAATTGTTGAAATGATGTGAAATATACGCAGACGAGTACAAATCGCGCCATAGAAAAACACGTCTAATTGCAGGCCCAGACCAGTAAAATATTGGTTCTATAGTAGGTCCTGTCCTTTGCAAAGAAAATGCGTATTTTCCCAAGAAATATTATATTTTTATATGCAGCTAATTTTAAAATCATACAGATAGTTTTAAGAATTTCAAAGAAGTACCGCATTTGTACATAATCACGGCTCCGATCGCAACATCTTAAGAAAACGTCCTCGCAGTTTGAAAATATCGCTGTAAACGCTGGAGATCTTAAAAGATTCTTATTACGTAAGTTGCACGGATATAAAATATTGTGATCATTCTTTTGCAGTGTGTTTACAGCATTTGTCTGAAGACTTTTTGCAATGTGTTTAAGCATAACAGCACGTGATTTCTTTTAATCGCGTCCTCTCTCATGATAGTTGAAAGTATACAGGTCTGTCGGCGACTTCAAACACACAAAAGTTGTTTCATATGTTGTGAAGTGTTTAGGTTTACTTTTTTTTACCAATGTTACGTTTTGGCATGGACTAGATCTATTGTAAAATTGATAGCTTAATTAAACAGCATTCCCTTTGTTTCTTGTGTGCGCGAACATTTATTAGAAGTGAAATTGTGTTCGGACATTCGGTGTCCGCATGGTAATTGAATATTCATAATGGTTGATTTTATTGCAGTACTTAGTTAAATCTAAAAAAAGTGCTCAGCCTTGTCACAGAAGCACACTGACGCGTGCTTAAATGAAATTTGGACACCAGGCATAAAAGAGAATGCATATATAGGTATTGCAAACAATATTCACAGACGTATGTAATTGCGACACTCCTAAGGTACTGGGTTTTATATCCTTGCCATTTTTATCACCCAATGACGTCATCCGGTAACTGGGAAAATCCCAAGCAAACATGGCGGTCTTCGTAAACATTCTCACAGCTACGAAGGAAAAATCGCCAGTAAATATTAAATAAGACACATTGGGAAGGTCAGAAGAAGAAAAAGGCTGTTATTTATCAAAAAGAAAACATAATATATTGATTAATGCACAGTTTACGATGTGCCAAAATGATTTTATCGGCATCTGAAATACCCACACTGAGGAAGACTTACAGGTGCTGGACCTAAATTAGAAACTTTGTTTCTGAAATAATTTCGGTCCGGAGCTGGACTACTCTGACTTATGAGTCAGGTGCCCTACCGACTGCGCTATGCAGCCCGGCCCAGCCTGCGAGTGGCCTTTTAACAGTCACTGTATTATGTGGAGAATGGTTAGCTCCTATGCAGAGTAGTAAAGTTTGAAACACCATCTTCACTCGAAATTTTCATTCCAGTTTAATGACCTTTTGAAGCTGTAAAAATGTCGATTTAAATGACCAAAGGCAAATAAAAAGACACACAATCACACAGGCTTTATATATAGCAAATGACCTAGAAAGTTAAGGCAATAAAAGTATTGCTTGACAGTATGGTTGTCATAAATATGTGACAAAGTTATTTTTCGCTTCACTTTTTTGTGATACATTTTCAAATTTCAAAGAGTGCTGAATATCATATGGAATTCATGTATTAAAATGCATTTAAAACTACAATACAATGTATCATTTGTGACATCCAAGATTTTATTCACATAAAATTGGGTTGCACATAAATTTCATCATTTTAAAGATGAACATTTATGTCATGATATTTTTTCTCCAGATTTTAATAGTCTACACCTGTGATTTATATCATGTTTTCTGAAGAGCTATATTTTCTTCTAAAACTTCTATTAAATGCCATAACTATTATTATTTCTCTGATCTATATTGAATGTGGGAGTATAGCTTTAGAAAGAAACCCATCACTTGTCTTAGAAGCACTGCCATCAGCCAAGGATCCAGGGGGTGGTTTTTGGGGCTTGAGCCCCGCCACCTGGGCCTGGTTAGGTTATAATATATGTTGTGACATCTCGGCGAGGCGATTCTAATGATATCACAACATATATTTCAAGGCAAAAAAGACATTAGCAAAAAATGTCATGAAACTGATCCCTTATTATGTCATATATTTTCAAGCCCAACCCCCCCACCGTCTCCCCCACACATATCTCTGAACCTCCCAGCTCCACCAGTTATTCAGAGCCCCACCAGTTATCCAGAGCCTCACCAGTACATGGTGGTCTGGATCCGTGTCTGGCCATTTTCAACAGTTGTCTTTTACAAATGGAGAACCTGCAGTAGCAGCTATACACAGTGCAGCAGTTATACTAAACAAGAAGACATGCAGTGTTGACTGTGCGCTACAAATGCAATCTCAGTGCTGTAGAAGCTATATACTGATTTTTCTAGAAGTTGCATTTTATAATGGCAGTTCTATTTGACCAGAGTCTGCACAATTAGACTTAAATCTAACTGCCATTATAAAATTCCATATATTGAAAAGGCAGTATATCTACTATGGCACTGAGACTGCAGTGACGGTTATACTGTCTTTCTAGCAGTTATCTCAAACTACAGCTGCAGCTATACTTTACTTTGCAAGTCATATTAATTACCAATGATTGCTAAAACAGTGATTATAAAATAATCTACCCCGGTAAGTGCAGCTTGAAGTCTGCATCAAGCAAAGAGAAGCAACATCACTTTTGTCCACAGACTACAAGTTCAAATTCTGGTGAACTTTTCAGCATGAAATTGTTTGTTTATGTAGATGACTGATGAGCAGCTGTAGCTGTTGCTTAAGTGGCATCCTGCTGCCAAACAGTGGTCAAACTGTTTGATGTTAGAAATTTTACAAGCTGTATATGCGCTTTTTGTTTTCTTATGCTATTATAAGCTAGTTAACAAATAACTATAACAATTTTATCTGATCCTTGACTCAAGGGACATTCCATTCCATAACATAAACATACTAGAAGGTGTCTTTGCAACATGGAAACAGTTTTGTCTTTGAAGTTGCAACAAAAGTAGCTCATCGTTTCAGAATTTAGTGTTCATGTATGCATACTGAGAATTCAAAGACTAGAGGGCAAACAGTATAGATCCATGTGGTTAGCAAATTCAACTATTTTCACATTTGGCAATTTACTAGTGTTAAACAGCTCTCTAAGACGGATTTTGACAAGGCTCAAATATGTATTGTGGATGCATTTTGGGTGTTTTTCATGTTTTTATTATTTTTTTTTTTTAAGTACAACATTAAGATACTTTCCCAGGTGTATTATTAAGTATCATTTTCCTGTATCATTATTATGTTACAGTAAGCTTACAAAAAACCATTGACAGATACAGTTTTTCGCTTGATTACAGATAGGCATTTTTAAAAAACTGCAATAGTCAAGTAAAAATTTTCAAAATTCCACCAAAAATCTGGCTGATTTTTCAAAAATGCATGATAAATTATCATGCATTTTTAAAAAATCAACTGTTTTTCTATAGAATTTTATCATAAAATTTAGACTTGATTTGTAAACCAGTTAAATACACCTGCTCAAAACTCATGGAAGATTGCAGCCAAAAACAAAGTCTGCAGCTGCATCATTTAATCATAATTAAACACTGGAAAAAAACAATTAAATAGCTATGAAAACTGCACATAGCCAGATTAGCGAAAAACCAGTCGGATATGAGCTTTTGCTGGAGTGACGGGTTGGGGTGTGTTTTGGGGAAACGGGTAATACTGCATTGCACGCAAACAGCATTTTTTTTACATATCTAGCTCAGTTTTAGATTCAAAGCACCAATCAATGAAAAAAATTGAATTTGCAAACAGTGAAAATCCAGATGAGGTGGCTCATTATGAGCCATGTCATCAAGATCAGCACTTTTTGCCCTCTTGTCTTTGAATTCTAATGATAATTAGCTTGGACAAAACATTTTTTGAAATTTTGCTGACATTAATTTTGTTGTCTGCTTTTTTTGAGCTTTAAAGGTTAAACTGCTTCCATGCAATCTGCTGTTGTATGACAAAGTAAAAAGGCAATGATCAAGAACTGATACAGATAATTCCACATCGCAACCACCAAACCCACCCATCGAACTTTATATACTGACTGCAGTGAGCTAAATTAAGGAGTGACTGGAAAATCCATTTAATATGAAAAAGATGTTCAAGTCTTTATATAAAACCTGTCATAAATCAAAAATATTTTTTCCTACCTGTGGAATATTGGCAAGCAGAATCGTCCTAGACTTCAGATAGTCTGCGATATCACTATATGTCACCGACATTGATGCAAACGTTTGATGGACAGGCTCGAATGAAATCAAAATCAAACTCCTATTTCCTGCTACCAATTATCACTTGACGGTACTTTTTTACGCTTCTCACTCAGTGATTTTAAATTGTCACTGGGACAAATTTTAATAACTTGACGCTCTCTTAAACACACTTCGTAACATGTACTATAATCTCAGATCTGAGCGATGATGTTTCAGTATAAAAATTCCGTTCCCAATGACAAAATATAGCCAGCTGTCACTGATATAAATTTATCCAGCTACTATATCTCAGGTGTAATTCAATCACGGCTGAATTTAATTTTGAGCCACCGTATAAAGGTACGTAGATGTAGGTGTTTTGATAGACGCCGAGTGACAGTGTTTTTGTAAGGATGCCACCGCAGTAAGCGATCCGTGACATGAAGCATTCCAAATAAACATCGACTAAATGAAAAAGCTTAGAGCATTTAAATCTTTTTCTCACAATTAGCCCGATATTTTACAGTATCTGCACTGCGTATATTGTATCTATAAAACTTACAGCTTAATTTATCTGGACCGTGAAATTCCAATAACACCTCGGGGGAGTTCGCTATTAAATTAAAATGACACGTCCAGGTATAGGACAATGATACTAATCAGCCATCCCCCTGACCACCAGACTGGACAATACAATATAAACATGTTACAATGGAAAAAGGTAATGTATACCATGAATGTGAGAACAGCAATTTGAGTCGAAGCTTGCAAAAAGGGTGTCTAACATATCTGTGATCAGCAAAGGCTAAAACCAGTTGGTAGATACATGCAGCCTATAGCTAGAGCCATACTTTTATTCAGGATTCATACATGGCGTGTGTGAACAGCAATGCCTCAGATAAGGCTGCACATATGTGCAGCCTGATCTGAGGCATTGCTGTTACCCATGCGATAAACATCCTTTTTGCACACTGTGGCTCAAAATGACCATAGGTCCAGGTAAGGTGTTTTTCTACCAGTTTTATCATAAATGTTCTAGCTAAGAAAAATTTTAGGTTGACAGAAACTTCATCTTCACAAAAAAGTATGTTATGGAAAAATGTGAGATGAAGAAACTCCAGTTTTCCTTTCCTGAGTCTGTACAATACACACTAACAATGTTGAAACAATACTAAATCTACCTCGATTCCACAAACGTTTCGATGTTGTGTGTCCACTGGGTATGCCTTAATTGTCTGCACCATGTCAACACGGTATGATCGTCAATGTAGACCACATTTTTGGTAAGGACATGGCCCAAATAAGAAGGATGAATAGGAAAGGTTCCTAAGATTCTACATCATTGTGACAAGCTAATGTTGCATCATTTTCGTATCTTTTTTCAGCCACCTAAAATTCATTGTATTGTCTCATACAGTCCACAAAAGCCCTATCCCCTCTTTAACGTACCATAGATTTCTTTTAATGTTGACAGTAGTATTTATTCTTATGGACAAAATGCAAGCTCAAGTTCTATTCTGCTCAACAGATCCCCACTGACAGCTGGTGCGTCACTATATCAATATAGGATCTCCCCTGACAATGCAACACTGGTTGACAAGAATATTTACAGTGTTCCCCACCTCCCAACCCCAAACCTGGATTCGAAAATTCACCATAATTATGCTATACCATAATGACCCTGAAATTTTGGACGCGCAAAAGTTGGACAATTATTGTTCCAAAATTCTTAGAAAGTGGATTTTACATATGTTAATGCATCCAAATGATGCTTATAGTGAATGGCAAACGATGTAGACCCTGATCAAACTGGGTCTACAATGTTTGCTTAAACCTGTCTGTCCAAACATTTAGGGTCTTTATGGCAATATTAATAAGCAGCAGTGACCTAATTTACAGATTTATTTTGGTTTATTGTTGCCATCCTTTAGCTGATAACACTTCCAATAGTAAAAGTTGTTAGATTTGTCAGATGGTCACTAGACCAATACACCCTGTTGGAAACCACAAGCTGTTGGGCAAACAAGTTGAAACGGAGCTCTCCTACTTAATATGGAGTAGTATTAAGATCATAAGGTGTAGGTATGTATCTTCACACACTTTCACACCTTGGCACCCACAATAGGTCACCTTTGGTGTTACTAAAGGTGAAGGATTTAATTGCCTATTCCTTCCATGGTGTCCTACTGTGGCACATACCAGCGTAAGCTTAATGTGACATAATCAACAAGGAGACCTCACACATTTTATTATGGTTGATATTATCCTCAGATGAGTGCACTGTCCTGTTAGTATCAGTTCTAATTAACAGAGAACTGAAAAGGACAACTAACAATTAAGCACCAAAAAAAAAAAAAAAAGAGAAGAATTTGCAAACATTGAAGATCCAGTTGAGGCAGCTCATAATGAGCCGCCTCATCTGGATCTTCACTGTTTTTTGCCCTCTAGTCTTTGAATTCTCAATATCATATAACTTGGAAGAAACGTCAAAAGCAAAGTACCTTGGAGTCACCATAGACAGTAAACTGTCCTGGAACAGCCATATTGATGCAGTGACGAAAAGGGCCAACCAGACTACAGGTTTCCTTTGCAGAAATCTTTCAAGCTGCCCAAAGGATGTTAAGGCCAAATGCTACAAGTCCATAGTTAGTCCACAGCTTGAGTATGCTTCGACGGTATGGGACCCAGTGACAAAATCCAACTTAGCCAAATTGGAGTCTGTACAGAGGCGTGCCGCCAGGTTTTGCTGCAATGACTACCGCCGAACCAGCAGTGTCACTTCAATGTTGCAAGAACTTGGATGGGAGGACCTTCAGTCAAGGCGAGACCAGAGCAAAGTCACAATGATGTACAGGATCGTCCATAACCTCGTTGAAATCCCTTTAGGCCAGTACCTACTAGAGGACACCATCAACGTTTCCTGCCAATATTTTGCTCCATCAACGCCTACAAGGGATCCTTCTTTCCATCAACAGTCCGTCTCTGGAATGGTCTGCCTGCCAAGGTCATATCTGCACCGACTCTGGATGACTTCAAGCTCCTTGTCAGTGCAGATGTCCTAAGACCGTGATTGTGAACAACATGTTTTTATCTGATTTTAACTGTACATAAGAACCTCCCAGCATGAATGTTTTAAGGTTGTGACTATGCCAATATTGGCCATGCACTTAATTGGTAGATGTAGATGTAGAAGAAATGTTTTGTGAAATTTAGCAGACATGAATTTTGTTGTCTGCTTTCATGGGCACTTTAAGGGCCAAGTAGGCATCTGTGGGAGAGACACACATTTTTTTATCTTTAGGGGAGAAAATATTGTCGCATGATGCATCAAGTAAATATCTTGAGGAAACAATGTACAGTCTTTTTTCCATGATATTGTCCTGTGGTATCTTGATATAATATAAATATATGGTGTGGCCACAAGATAATGTATAAAGGCCACAACATAATGTGAACTGGTATATTAAGGCCACAAGATAATAAATTAAGGCCACAACATCATGTGCACTCATATGAAGTGGCAACAAGACAAAGTATTAAGGCTGCAACATAATGTGAACTGGTATAATGTGGCAACAAAATAATGTGAACTGGTATAATGTGGCCACAAAATTATGTATTAGGGCCACATTATCATGTGAAGGGTAAACTGTGGCTGCAAGATAATGTATAAAAGCCATAACATGGTGTGAACTGGTATACTGTGGCCAAAAGATATATAATGTAAACTATTATGTGGCCACAAGATAATGTATATATGGCACAACATTATATGCTCTGGTCTATTGTGGCTGCATGATCATGTGCACTGGTATATACTATGCCTACAAGATCATGTGCATTGTTACCATATATTTAGCCCATAAGATCATATGCATTGGTAAACTGTGACAACAAGATTATGTTCATGTGTAAATTTTGGCCACAAGATCATGTGTATTGGTGCTCCCTGCCCACAAGATCATTGGTATAATGAGCCCACAAGATAATAAGCTTTGCAGATTGTACCCTCAAGATAATCTGCACTGGTAAACTGTGCCCACAAGATCATGTGCATTGGTGTACTGTGCATACAACTGTATATTCTGTGCACATCATGTGCATTGGTATACTATGTGCACAAGATCATTGGTGCACTGGTATACTGTACTGGTACACTGTGCATTGGTATACTGTGCCCACAAGATCATGTGCATTGGTAAATTGTGGCCCCAAGATCGTGTGCATTGGTATGACTGCTCTTGTGTATTGTTATACTGTGACAACAAGATCATGTGCATTGGTATACTGAGTGATGACAGAATCGTGTGCATTTGCATATTGTGGCCACAAGATATTATCTTGAGTCAACATATCTTCTGGCCACAAGATATTATCTCATTCCATAAGATGAGCGTGCTGGATAGTGAAAATACATGTTCCTTCCAGGATTTTTCTTAGACCATCAAAAAAGGAAGCCTTGTGATCTCTTTGTTTTTGTCACTTTGTTCTGGTACCACATGTAAAGCATTTCGCAAGATTTGCATCACTGCCAAAATAGGCACCACACTGTAGCTGTGACATGCAATAAAGTTTAGACATCATTACTAAAAGCATAATATGTCCTCCACATTAAAGTTGAATATGACTTTACCATGAAGCTGCTAGAATGTCTGCTCTGCTGTCAAGCTCTTAACAGTATTGGACTACTGACTGGAACTGGATTCCTCATTGGCAATATTCTAGTTTCAAAGATCGCCGACAGGTTCCTACATATCACTCAGGTCAGCTGTAATAATCTTATTGGTACAACATCTTTCTCAAATCTTTTGTATTCTAATGGGATATAAAAAGATACCAACAAGTTTTGTTAAAATCTGTCCATCCTCACTAATTGTTTTCACAAACGTAAGTCGAATCTCTTTAGATCTCAACAGGTTTAAGAAGAATACTTGAGAAAATGAGGGCTTTGAATACCATCATGATAAAAAGTATCAGGGCAGGTGTCTTGCACAAACAAAGTAGACTCAGATCAGACTGCTGGAGCAGTCTCTGAAGGAGCAGTCTGATCAGGGTCTGCATTGTTTGTCATTCTATAAGCAATACTAGACAGAATCTCACATAAAATCAACTTTTAAAAATCTGAGACTACAGTAGGTCAAGGTGACCTAATTTTTAAGAAAATTACGGAAGATCCTAATCCCCTGAAGAAAAGGATTGACCAGTCTTATTTTTAAGTGGTCAGCTGGTCAAGATGATTATCTATGTAAGAACAGTTTTATTTCAGATCTAAAAGATCAGGGTTCAGTGTCTACAAAATTAAGTTACTGTAAGATATTCATGTTTGCAGCTGCCATTTATTAACATTACGTCTAAGAAATGTGCACCATAAAATAGTTTTGTAACATTGGCCCCCACAATGATGTAGTGGTGTCTTACAAAGATGCTGTCTGGTCCCCAGTGAATGCTTTGAAAAAGTTATGTGTCATTTCCATAATCCCCGTTTTTTTCCCCCTTTTCGTTCTGCTCCGTCATGGCGGACCCCCCTGCAGAATTGCGCATGGACAGACGAAATTACTACACACTTTAGGTGTGTAGTTAGGTAAAACAAAATAGTTCGTTTAACTACGAATTGATCTGCCTTTAAATGGGCCTACTGAGGGCTGACTGGGACCCTGCCTTTGAAAAGGTCTACTGGAAGTTAACTGGCACCCTGTCTCTAAGCAGGTTGACTCAGGACTGGTACCCTACCTCTGAACAGGTCAACTGAGGGTTGACTGGCACTCTACCTCTGAAAAGGTCAACTGAGAGTTGACTGGCACCCTGCCTCTGGACAGTTCAACTAAGGGTTGACTGGCACGCTGCCTCTGAACATTTCAACAGAGGGCTGACTGGTACCCTGCCTCTGAGCAGGTCTACTCTGAACAGATAACAGAGGACTAGAATAGTTCAACTGAGGGTTGACTGGCACTCTACCTCTGAACAGGTCAACTGAGGGCTGACTGGCACTCTACCTCTGAACAGGTCAACTGAGGGCTGACTGGCACTCTACCTCTGAACAGGTCAACTGAGGGCTGACTGGCACTCTACCTCTGAACAGGTCAACTGAGGGCTGACTGGCACTCTACCTCTGAACAGGTCAACTGAGGGCTGACTGGCACTCTACCTCTGAACAGGTTAGCTGAGGGCTGACTGGCACTCTACCTCTGAAAAGGTAAACTGAGAGCTGACTGGCACTCTACCTCTGAACAGGTCAACTGAGGGTTGGCTGGCACCCTACCTCTGTACAGGTCAACTGAGGGCTGACTGGCACTCTACCTCTGAACAGGTCAACTGAGGGTTGACTGGCACTCTACCTCTGAACAGGTCAACTGACGGTTGACTGGCACTCTACCTCTGAACAGGTCAACTGAGGTTTGACTGGCATTCTACCTCTGAAAAGATCAACTGAGGGTTGACTGGTACCCTGTCTCTGAACAGTTCTGCTAAGGGTTGACTGGTACCCTGCCTCTGAACTGTTCAACTGAGGGTTGACTGGCACTCTCCCTTGCGAAAAAACCCCAGCTTTTCTACAGCTTTAGCGCAGCTTTGAAAGCTGCGCAGAAGCTTCGCAAAAGCCGGCGGTATTGGCACCTGCGTATTTAAGCTGTAGAAAAGCTAGCTTTTCCGCAGAGCTGCAGAAAAGCCGGCTTTAACGCAGCTTTATACAAACCTGCAGAAAAGCCGGCTTTTACGCAGCTTTAGCGAAGCTCTAACGCAGCTTTAACGCAGAGGCACATAAAAGCTGCGTCAAACTCAAAAGCTGCGTTTAAGCTGCAGAAACGCAGCTTTTCCGCAGGTGCCAATACCGCCGGCTTTTGCGAAGCTTCTGCGCAGCTTTTCTACAGCTCTGATTCAGACCTGCGTTAAAGCTGCGTTTCCGCAGCTAAAACGCAGCTTTATGACAAAGCTGCGTTATAGCCGCGTAAAAGCTGCGTTTCCGCAGCTTCAACGCAGCTTTAGGTCAAAGCCGCATAAAAGCTGCGTTTCCGCAGCTTCAACGCAGCTTTAGGTCAAAGCTGCGTTTCTACTGCTTGAAAAGCAAACCTGCGTAAAAGCTGCGTATCTGTCAGAAACCTGCGTCTTTAAAAGTTCTGGATGAGGACAGAAAAACAGAAAAGTAAAAAATAAAAACAAATAGAATTTAATATAATAAAACAGTGCTATACGTCAAACACCTTTAAAAGGTACCAACTGTGATATGGTAAATTATCAGATAGCTGACTAGAAATCATGCAGTAACAAAACTACAAACTGAGCATAAAACTATTAAATTTCAGTGCTTATCCCATTCCCTTGACTTTTACTCACAGATAATGATGAATTTAGGGGGAAAACAATCAAAAGGAATTCAAATTCAAGTCTTTCCCATTTTGTGTGTGTGTGTGGGAGGTCACTTGAGTGTGTGTGTGTGGGGGGGGGGGGCTGCATGCATGCCTGCCTGTCTGTCTGTCTGCTTGTATGTCAGTTTATCTATCTGCCTGTGGTCTTAAATAATGCAAAATTTATAAGATTAAGAACAAAATGAAATTCTAGAAAAAATAAATCTTACCAGAATCCAAATCCAGTGAAAATGAACAAGTTACAAACATTATCTCCACATGTTTAGCCTTAAAGTCACTGTTTTCTGTTTACTTGACTCTTTATAAATGATGACTTAAAAAGTTTTTTGGAAAGATTTTTATGCCACATGGCCCCCTCAGGGAAAATTGCCATAGCAACAAGGTAATATTGCTTAATATTACATAATACCAGATTAATGTTGATGAATTTACGCAGCTCTTCAGAGCTGCGCAAAAGCTGCGTTTCTTTATTTTCTTTATAAAATATGCACCCAATCAATTCAAATTATTAAGCAAACAAATGTAGCTAGGCCCCTGTGTCCATGTATGACGCTAATGTTCAGATATTCATTTTTGCGTAATTTAAACCAAACATGTTGATCTTCATGCAATTCCAATTTGTAGAACAAAAATTTCCCTTTGTGCTCAAAATCATTAGAAACAAACGATAGAAAATTAACCAAAATATACCGTACCCAACCAACATGCCACAGCCCTAGATATTGTATATAGTCCAAGATGGCAAAACAAAATCTCAGTTTTAGGTGAGGCAATTGTTGAAAATTTAAATACGCAGCTTTTAAAAGCTGTAGAATAGCTGCGTCTTTATGTTTAAGATTGTTTGGACTTAAATTTATGTAATACGCAGCTTTTCTACAGCCCTCAGGAGCTGCAGATTTTATCATTATGATTTATTTGTTGAATAAAAAAGAATATTCAGCTTTTCTACAGCTTTTAGACTTAAAGACACAGCTTTCTGAAATTAACCAAATTAAATATCCAGCTTCTGCGCAGCTCACACAAAAAAGTACAGCTTTTGCGCAGCTATTTGAAAACAAGAGGGCCATGATGGCCCTGGATCGCTCACCTGAGTATCCTGTGAACTTAACCTCAGAGACATCCATATGACCGACAGACAGAGTTTCACAAAGATTAAATGGAAAATGAACCCTTTATTGTGCACCTAAGGTTTTTATAAGATTTAACCTAATGACCTAGATTCTGACCCCACATGACCCAGTTTCAAACCTGGTCTAGATTTCTTGGATATGAACATTCTGACAAAGTTATCAAAACTGTGCCCTCTAGAGTGTACACAATGTTTTTCTAAGGTTTAACCTAGTGACCTACTTTTTGACCCAACATGACCAAGTTGCACCCTTGGTCCAGATTTGTTGGAGACAAACATTCTGACAAAGTCTCATGAAGATTAGAACAAAACTGTGTCCTCTAAAGCGATCACACTGTTTTTCTAAGAACTGACCTAGTGACCTAGTTTTTGACCTGTCATGGCCCAATTTCAAATCTGGTATAGATTTCATGAAAAGAAACATTCTGACAATGTTTCACGTAGATTGGATTATAACTGTGCCCTCTAGAGTGTACAAGACTCAGATTCAAATTTGGCCTAGATTTCATATAAATACTGTAAAACACATATATTTGGCGGTCACTTTATTTTGGCGATATTGGCGGAAAAGAAGAAAACTGCCATATTAAAATGCCGCCAATATAAGCTCATGATACCGAAAGAAGAAAAAATATTATTGAGCACATGATCCTATTTCCTCTACCAAAATATCAAAGCTAATACACATCACATATATATGCGCAAAAGAAGATGCCTCCCAAACAACAAGAGGGAAGTATGAAAATGTTCTCACCATTCTAATTAGTATTTTAATTAAGTTGATTAAATCAGAAGGAACACAAAATCAGTTTACTTTAAACTATTAACTACCCAAACTGCAACATGACTATGATAATAATTGCTTTTATTTTAACCAACATGACAATATAGAGCTCAAATAAAGAGCAAAATACGACGTCAGAAGAAATATTTTGTTCTTGAGAATCACAAAACCGCCAAAATAAAAATCCGCCAAAAGGTCCATATTTAAAAACCGCCAAATTTTGCTGCCGCCAAATATAAGTGTTTTACAGTAAACATTCTGACAAATTTAAATGAAGATTGGATCATAAATGTGCCCACTAGAGTGTGCACAAGGTTTTTCTATCATTTGACCCAGTGACCTAGTTTTTGACCCCACATGACCCAGTTTCAAAGATGGTCTAGATTTCATTTAGATAAACATTCTGACTAAGTTTCATGATGATTGGATCATAACTGTGCCCTCTGTGTCATTCTAAGAGTTATTTCTATTTTTGGCTCTGGCGGCCATTTTGTTCAGCGGAGTGGAACCGTTTTAGCAATTTTTGTTCAGGGCCATGAGTAAAATATTTCTGTGAATTTTTTTTGAAATCGAGCCATTGGCTTCAGAGACCATGATGTTTAAAGCTTTTTTCTATTTTTAGCTCTGGCGGCCATATTGTTCAGCGGAGCAGAACCGCTTGAGCAATTTTGCTAGAGGGTCTCCTAAGGAACAGTTCTGTGAAATTATTTCAAAATCGGCCCTGCAGTTTTGGAGGAGAAGTCGTTTAAAGGTTTTTCTATTTTTAGCTCTGGCGGCCATATTGTTCAGCGGAGCAGAACCGTTTGAGCAATTTTGGTAGAGTGTCTCCTAAGGAACATTTCTGTGAAATTATTTCAAAATCTGCCCAGCAGTTTTGGAGGAGAAGTCATTTAAAAGTTTTTCTATTTTTAGCTCTGGCGGCCATATTGTTCAGCGGAGCGGAACCATTTGAGCAATTTTAGTAGAGGGTCTCCTAAGGAACATTTCTATGAAATTATTTCAAAATCTGCCCAGTAGTTTTGGAGGAGAAGTCGTTTAAAGGTTTTTCTATTTTTAGCTCTGGCCGCCATATTGTTCAGCGGAGTGGAACCATTTGAGCAATTTTGGTAGAGAGTCCCCCAAGGAACATTTCTGTGAAATTATTTCAAAATCCGTCCAGCAGTTTTGGAGAAGAAGTCGTTTAAAGCAAAAGTTGACGCCGGACAACGGACGACGGACGACGGACGACGGACAAAGACTGATCACAATACCTCACCTTGAGCACTTCGTGCTCAGGTGAGCTAAAAAGTACAGCTTTTCCGCAGGTCTGAAAAGAAACGCAGCTTTTATACAGCTTTTTAAAAAATACGCAGAAAAGCTGCAGAAAAGCCGGCTTTTGCGCAGCTTTTATACAGAGCTGCGTTTAATTTTCGCAAGGGTCTGTCTCTGAATAGTTCTACTGAAGACTGGTACCCTATCTCTGAATAGGTCTACTAAAGGCTGACTGGCTACTCACCAGAACACAAGCAATTAAAGTGCCTCTGATTGGTCAGTAGTCTTTAAAGGGAAGGAAATACCATTTACATACAATCCCACCCTATTACTAGAGTAGATCCCTGTAATGTTACTAGCTCTGTGCCAAGAAGGGAGATCACTCAACAAAAGCTCTTCATACATCATTATTTACCCAGAGTTTGTGTTCAAACTTCTGCAAAATCAATCAGAGTAGTTTTATGATTGTGTTTATTGCAACAGATAACCTTTAATACTGTTTGTATGCCAAGGGAAATATGTTAAGCTTTTCTTACTCTATGACCAGATGGACTATAGCTATGTGTACACCTCCATGTATGGGTGCCACAATTCCTACAAAGGAAAAACAAGTTTAGTGACTTTTGGTTTGTTTCCCTGGACAAAAAATCCTTACACATGTCTGCTTTTGGGGGAAAGAATTTGCTCTTGCAGGTCCTTGGGAGCAAAAACTTGGAGAATTTACTCCCATTATGAAGAGAGACAAAAATGTAAATAGCAGAGCTACTTTCCCTGCAAGTTTTCTTATACACCTTAAAACATGGCCAGCCAAAAAATCCCCAACTCCCAATTATTTGGATACAAGTATAGCTACTGGAAATTGAGACAATATACCAGTTTGTGCTTCAGAACACCATCCATCCAATAAATTGCATTATATTTTGCACAGAAATTCCTGCTAGCAAACAGTGTAGACCCTTATCTATTGCCATGTTCTGTGGTGTCTGAACTGAATCTGTACTAGCTGTTTGCCTATATCCCCAAAACAGATTTAAGGACTACAAAAAAATAATACCAATATAAGGGATGTGTAGTTTTTTTAACTATTATCTTCAAAAATTCCTGCAGATTAATGCAAACAGTGCACACCGTGAGCAGACACCATATTCTGCAATGTCTGCTTTGGGCACCCAATGTTTACAAAGAACCCTTTTATCAGAAGCTATGATTTTAAGATAAAAAAAATACCTTAACAACTGATGATATAGTATGTTCGAATCCTGCTAAACTATCCTTTCCAACCAGTAGGTGTCAATATTGGACTCTGTACAGTAATGTCACCATGCAGGAACTGTATATATACTTGACAAAAAAAGAAATGCCAAATTCAAATTATTTTAGACTTTGTTAGCGTAGTTCCAGTGAACAGACAGTGCTCAAAACAACATCGTTTGATATAATATGGGGTTCTTTTAACACTATGACACTGTGTATGCTGGAAATAGTCAAATTTTAACCCTTACTAGATAGTGGATTTGTCCATCCTTATCATTTGGATGAGTCCATTTACAGTTTTAGGGGATTCTACGGGTGGATGTTTTCATTTTTATTGTATTTTGAACATAGAAATTCCTGTTAGAAAACAGTGTGGACCCTGATCAGATGCTGCATTCTGCAGCATCTGAACTTGGTCTGCACTGTTTGATGTGTCCCCAAAACAAGTTTCCAGTCTGGAAAAGGCTTAAAACGACAATATTGCGGCATATCTTTCTTTTTTTGACCACTATACATCTTATATACAGTAATGTCTCTAAATGTTGAAATGCGTAATTGTCCTAAAATTTGAGCAATTTGAGTTAGTATCCAGCTATCTGTCATACTTGCTGCCATAACAACAAACAGATTACAGCAGCTGTTCCTTTATGAATTGCCTAATCTAGGTCTACACTGCACAGGCATTTGAGGCTGTCCCAATAATTATGGCCACTGTTGTAATTAAGCAAGGATGCTATTGAGGATATGCCCTTCAAAGCAATTAGGAAATACTTGACAGTTAAAACTAACACTGATCTGGGGAAAATATGCTTATTGCCAAGTGGAACCAGCCAAAATTTTGAACAGCCAGCCTAACAGACTCTGAACAGATGGATCCGTTTTCCAGCAAGGAATGTGGTCAATGACACCCAAGCACAATTTAATACTTTAAGCATCTGTGACAAAAATAGCAGAAATTGCAAACAGCGTAGATCCTGATGAGGTGGCTCTAGATCTACACTATTGCCCTCTAGCTTGTGAATTCTCAATATGATATTGACTGAACAACATTTTTTGAATTTTTGCAGAGGTAAATTTTGTTGTCTGCTTTTTGGCGCTTAAAGGTGTCAGTAAGGTGATCAACTTTTTTGGGGGGGATGAACTATTTCTGCAAGTACATACAGGTTGTACATGCCCCTAAAAAGAAGTGGTGCTGACACAAGACATTTTTATGGAGAAATAAAATATGTTACTTCATTCTTATTTCCATGCTATGGTCACATGATGGGGTGGGGTTGGGGTCACTGTAGAATAACCCGAATATCTAACTTGGTATTGTCTAATTCTTCTATAAGATTTTTTTTTTTTTCCTATAGCTCTTAATTAAACAGAAATATAGGCTAAGAGAGGTAAAATTCCTATGGTCCGTCCAGTGATTTTATCAAGGATCTGATTGGACTTTTATCTCCACAATTGCAGATTTTAACTTTCCTTTTTGATCCATATTTGTACACAAATAAGTGCTCAACACTTGGACAGACATGCCTGAACCGCCTAGTGCAGGAAAATATACAGTAACAGGATCTATTATACAATAACAAGAGTTTCAACCATAACTGTTCCTCTACTACTTCTGGCACAAATCTCTCTCCCCAACCCCCCTCCTCTTTACGTATTTCATGCAGAAAAAAGAAAGGGAAGCAGGTCAAATGTTTTAATGGGTTTGAGATTTTTGTTATGTTTTTGCCAATATACCCCACCCACTCAATGACTGTTTATGATCTGATTGGCCCAGTTTTTGCCATCGTACAGCAGGAAGAACCCAAATGTTTCCTTACAATATCAGCCAAAACAATTATGGTATTCAAGTTAAAAGAAGTCATCTAAATGTTTTTTTACCATATATGGGCATAATGGCCTGGTGATGGCTGACCATTTGGCTATCAATTGGCCATCTGAAAGTGCTGATGGATGACAAAGCCCAGGCCAATCCTATAAGGCTTCGGCTCGGGGAGGGGGGGTGGGGGGGGGCTAAAAATATATGGACTGCAATATACAGGACTTTAGCTCTCAGGGTGTGGATTAAACAAAAATTCAACAATCTTGATGCTGTAAAATGCACAACCTAATCTGACCCCAACAAAATGGATATCTCATCAAATTCAAGTCCATAGCTCAATCATGTCAGACCTCAAATAACCCTCTGACCTTTACTCTCCAGAGATAAATGAGTATTCAAATGACCCTCCATGATAGAGTGATAATGATAATGAGCATGCATGAATGAAAATAGACCTGGATAATGCAGGGACCCTGGGTTGTTCAAAAAATAATTATCTTAATATTAGCACATTTTGTCCTGGTCAGAAAAAAACTGAGCCAAACAATGCATATCCTGATCAGACAGCTCCTGTTCTGGGTGTACACCATTCACTAGTTTAGGGAATAGCTGTACTCAAAAGGTAAATCATAGGTTTTATGGTTGCAAATTGAAAATTGTCATTTGGGGATTCCTCAGTTTTGTGGTCACAGGTTGGAAATATTTTTGTCATCTGGGATCATGATTTACCTCCCCAAATGACATGGGGAAGGATACTGTCAGTATTATGGTCAGACCATAAAAGTGATGATTTAACTCCCCAAATGACAATTTCAAATACAGTTTCAATGCACTGCTTTCAAAGTGTATTACAAAAAAAAGCTTTCAACAAATCTAAACCCGATGTCAGCCAATGAGCAGTGATGTTTTGTAATGATGTCACGGGATATAATACTGCAAATTTTAGACATAACCCAATTGCATATATATATTCATAAGTGCTTTGGAATCAGACATTTCTGATCCTGTATTGAAGGGCATAATGCTAATTTAGAAAATCTGATTCTTGCTTTCACTATTTTTTATACCAGTACATATGTAATACATGTGTGCCCTTGCAAATTGATGATAACTGCCACATAATTATTTATAAATTACTTCAAGTGTTTCTGGCTAGGTTAAAACAAACCTTATAGCCTTTGAAGTCACCAGATAAATCCAAATTCTGTTAGATAATTGTGTATTTATAAATACAGTAGAGCCCCTTTATTATGCCATGTCTGGGTCCATAAAAAGGCTCAGCATTCATAAGAGAATAGCATTATATACAGTGACTAAACTACAAAAGGACTATAAAGCAAATGAGCAGTAAATGCTCATTTGCTTTATATTCCTTTGTAGTCTAGTCTCATTCGAAGCATGACATAATAGCATTATATCCAATATAGCATTATAACAAGTAACATTATAAACAGGTTCAAGTACAACCATTTCTATGTAAAATGTACATCTAATGCCTGAGATGGCCGGACATTGACCAAGGACCACCCTGGGCAATAAGGGCCATTTTTCTTGCCATTTCTCAAGTGGCAATTACCCAGCTGCTAATAAGATACATTCTAAGTGCTACAATATGAGTGAGGGAGAGAAAATCAGAAAAAAGAATCAAATGAGTTGTCCCATGAGGAAATGTGCCTTATGGTACTGTAGTTATTCAGATATAATACAAGTTTTTTTCTCCACCAAAACAAGCCAAAAAATCTAGATCCATCTTATAAAAGAGATCTAGATTTTTGGACTTGTTTCAGAAGGGCAAAACCCAGCTTATGGAAGAATTATACTGGACTGATTTAGATATCTGGAATTATTTTGGAGAGTTGAAAGCCCAATCTTACAGCTGAATCAATACTATACCTGCAAATGACTGCCACCTAGATCAACTTGCACATGGCAAGATTATACTTATCATATGATGTCACTGTTATTCAGTAGATAGCGTCAAGTCATAAAATTCATATGACCACCTGTGTGTTTAACACTTTGGCGCGTACACGTGATGTAATTGACAACGTCCGTGTCAACAATGCGTTTTCTTATTGAAATAATGTTCATTTATCCCATTTTAAGGGGTCATATTATAAACAGAATCTTACACTCATGGTCATTTCATATGAAATTAATGAAACTCGCCAAAGGCTAGTTTCATAAATTTTGTATGAAATGAAAACTCGTGTAAGCTCCTCTATTAATATATCTTTGTCATGGTGACCCTACTCACTTTATTTCAGTGAAAAAGTGATCAAATTCCATCAGGAGTGGCTTCAGACCACCAAACTTTTTTATTTATCTCAAAAATGCCATTTATAAAATTCGCAAATTCAACACACCTAAGGTGTCTATTAGAAGAAATATGGTACACAGTTTTTTCAGAACGTGTCATCAGAAAAGACCCTTATAAGATTGTGCAGAAGCATAGGCTGATCAGAGACATCACTGATCACGTGTCATGCCGCATCATTTCTCAAGTTGTTGCTCATATGTGCCTGTTGTTCTTGGGCCACTTCCAAAGATAAAAGCACCAAGGAAAAGTAACATAGCTTCCCATGTTTCTGTTTTATATTGAGATTTATTATCAATGATACTGCCATTGGTTATGAACTCACTATTTCAAAACTTACAAAATTATGAAATCATGAGTAAATAATTTTGAAATTTACAAAACAAGCTGGTAAGCCCAAGTGTGTTACAGAAGCACCAAAAATGAAAATAGTTCAATTTGCAAACAGGGTAGATCCAGATAAGGCAGATCATCATCTGAACCTACACTTTTTGTGCTCTAGTCTTTGAATAATTATGATAACGCCATTTTGCTGTCTGCTTTTTGGCAGTGTTGTCAGGTTTTGAGACTTTCCCCAATTTTACACAAGTTCTTTACCACAGGGTATAATCGATTCCGCTAATTTTCGCTTCCTGCAGAGACTGTACATCATATTTGGCTTCCGCCGAGACTGTCCGCGAACTCTTGCTTCCTGCAGAGGATACTGTCCTCGAGAAATGGCTTCCTGCCGAGACTGTCCGCGTGATTCTGCTTCCTGCCGAGGAAGCCATTTCTCGAGGACAGTATCCTCTGCAGGAAGCAAGAGTTCGCGGACAGTCTCGGCGGAAGCCAAATATGACGGACAGTCTCTTGAGGAAGCGAGAATTGGCGGAATCGATTATACCCTGTGTTTACTCTCAGACAGGGAGGCATTTCAGGTCAACAACAGTAAGTAATAGCAGTATAACTAACTCCAAGTAGCATAAGTTATACTTATACCACCTTTACCAGAAAACGCCAACTTTAGCACAAAATATTTCGCAATGAGCAAGGTCTTAAGACTCCACACTGGTAAGGGTGGTATAAAATAGTAATACCATGGTTTGTTCGCCTGTACGGGAGGTAAAGCTCATGGATGAATTCCACATACAAGCGGACAAACAATTGTATAATGAGCTTTTGTAACATCATAATAGAGCAAAGGGAATAAAAACCTTCAGCAATTAGAGTGGTACTAATTTTTTATTTGGTTTCAGAAATTAGCTATTTCACATGTATATTTCCTTATAGTATTTATTTTGCTGTAAAACAGTGTTCTTCCATCTCAAGAATGACCTGGCCCAAGAGCCTATCACAAGTAATGTGATGTGCTACTTGCTTGGCCGAAATATCTAAATTCTGCTATGAGAAGCGTTTTTCCTTCGAAAACAATCCCAGCTCTATTCCCAGCTGGCACATGACGTTGGAATGACGTATTGACATCAATGCGATGTCATCACATCGCATCGCATCGTCAATCTGATTTATTACGTCACGTGCTTGGTCCGCTAATATCAAGGGTATAATCGATTCCGCTAATTTTTGCTTCCTGCAGAGACTGTACATCATATTTGGCTTCCGCTGAGACTGTCCACAATCTCTTGCTTCCTGTCGAGACTTCTGTACATGAAAAATGGCTTCCTGCAGAGACTGTCCATGTGATTCTGCTTCCTGGCAAGGCTCTCGGCAGGAAGCAGTCACGCAGACAGTCTCTGCAGGAAGCCAATGTTCTAGGACAGTAGTCCCTGCAGGAAGCAAGAGTTCACAGACAGTCTCGGCAGAAGCCAAATATGATGTACAGTCTATTCAGTAAGCGAAAATTGGGGTAATCGATTATACCCTATGATCAATGCAACATCATGACTCCACATTGATGTCAGTACAATATCATGTGCCTTCTGGATGCTGTGAGCACCCTGATCAAACTGCTCCCTTTGGTTCAAACTAGTGGGCCCATCGCCATACTAACTCCTTGTAGTGCACTACACAAGAGTTGTTTCATACATAAGATAATAAATAAAACCAGATTGATGCTTGTTGCAGAGCTAGCAATAATAATCTATAACCAATCACCTGCATCACATTATTGCAGTCAAAGGGATAAAACTGCAACTAATCATCCATCATCCATCTGCTCATACAGTGCTGACCAATACAATCACAAGAATGGTAATAGACAGATGGATGGAAGACATCCTTTTCATACCAGGACGATGGATGGGTGATAATGAAAGGCTGTGTGCACTGGAACCCATTTACAATTGAAAAAATTACCACCCACAGCAGGGCTTGAACCTGGGACCGCTAGACCAGAAAGCCAGTGATTAACCTACAGAGCTACCAGGGCTCCCTGAGAATGGTAGTAGACAATTTGTTCACATATTTATGGTAAATTGAACCAGACACAGTTTTGTTAAAACTTCAAAGTTGGGAATGAATCTGGATCTTATTGGAACAAAGTTATAGTCCCCTTCATACAATGGATTTCCTTGCCATGCTCTTAACTCTTTAAGCCCCAGTGACGAAATTAGCAAAATTTGCAAACAGCGTAGATCCCAATGAGGTGGCTCATAATGAGCCGCCTCCTCTAGATCTACACTGTTTGCCCTCTAGTCTTTGAATTCTCAATATGAAATGTCTTGGATAAGGCATTTTTTTTAATTTTTGCAGACGTAAATTTTGTAGTCTGCTTTTCGGTGCTTAACGAGTTAATGTTTGTTGTCTCCTTTTTCAATGAGAGACCACTCTACAGTGAAAAATAAATTTGCTTCCCTGTTGCACAGGAGCACAGGGACTCGGGTCATACGGTTTGTCTCTTTGAACCACTGAAAATACTTATCAGGATGTACCAGGTGGTTATATAGAGCAAAGGGAGGAAAGTCGCTTCGACACCGGTTGCTACCCCACGCCGGTTTGTCTGCGCATTTCAGATGATTTACAAACACTTCCTACGAAACACATACCTCGATCGATCCGACATACATTTATCTTTTTGCAGCTGTTATTCTCCGATGCAAATATTGCGTCAAATCGTTTATTTTCCGATCCATTTCGTCCACCAAACCATCGAAATCCGCAGTTCCAAAATGCCCGCACTCAAGCTCCGCCTCCAAGCTCATTTACATTCCGGAAGCGATTCCAATTGGATCACGCCGTAATATTGTACTTTTGTCCTCTTGTTTCTCTAAAGGTGAAAGGGTGTGGTGCACTAATTATAAGTGTCATTGGCAAGGAGTAACTGCACCGCATCACGACAAAACCAAGTGGCATGTGGGCCCAGCAAAGACTCAGATCAGCCTGGGCATCTGCCCATTCTGATCAGAGTCGTCGCTGTCCGCATGGAACATTCTAGCTTCTATTCTACTTTCTACTCTTTCATTGCTTACACCGTCAGTTTCACTTGTTGAAACATTATTATTATTGTTATTATTATTATTATTTTAATAGCCCAATCATCTTTTAAAGGGTTTTATTTGATTGTATGTATCCCGAAAGTGTCCTTAATTGGAGAAATAAACATGCTATTCTATTCTATTCAGTACCACCATCCCCTCCGCTGTTCTGTTCTGTTCTAGTCTACTCTAGTTTTGCTTACATACTGTGTAATAGAAACGCTATGATACGATTACATATCAATTTATCTGTCAAACTATCTTCTACACACACACTAATTTATATATCGGCACACACGCCCTAATTTCCATGTAATCAAAAGGCATGTAGCAGATTTCAATCAGTTGCTGAAACAAAATTCAAACAGAAACAACAACGGTGACATCAATATTATCCAATCGGAATCACATCCGGAATGTAAATGAGCTTGAAGGCGGAGCTTGAGTGCGGGCATTTTGGAACTGCAGATTTCGATGGTTTGGTGGATGAAATGGATCGGAAAATAAATGATTTGACGCAATATTTGCATAGGAGAATAACAGCTGAAAAAGATAAATGTATATCGGATCAATCGAGGTATGTGTTTCGTAGGAAGTGTTTGTAAATCATCTGAAATGCGCAGACAAACCGGCGTGGGGTAGCAACCGGTGTCGAAGCGACTTTCCTCCCTTTGCTCTAAATAACCACCCGGTACATCCTGCTACCTATTTTAGTGGCTCAAAGAGACAAACCGTATGACCCGAGTCCCTGTGCACAGGAGTGCTATTTTGAAGGAAATTCTGGGAGAAAATTCTTCCCTTTAAGAATAACTCCCAAAGAGTATATATATATAGTACCCTTAACAGAAAAGAATCTGGCCCCCTTTGGGAGCAAATTCTTTCCTTTAAGAGTAGCTCCCAAGTGAAAAGGCAAACAAATACCATGCTTCTTCCCCTAAATGCCCCCTCTAAAATAAATGCCCCCTAACTTTTCTCTGTGAAAAGTGGCCAAAATTCTGGCAAAATTGGCTTGGATCACTTATGTCCAAAATTTGTTTCCAAACGACCATTTATAACACTTGTAAAATTCAAAGCCCTAAGGGCATTCATTTAAAGAAATATGATTCTTCCAAGTCAAGAGTTATCTGCCTTGGAGGAGTAAAAGCTGATGATGTAATTCAAATTCTTACCTTGCACTCAAGGGATCCAAGAAAACAACCTGATGTATCCTACAGTAACCTCAAATTCGAATATCAACAAGATAAATCTGAAAATGCATGCAATCTCACAAAGAAAACTATTCCAGAACGTTTAAAAAACCTCTCCTAAAATAAATCACTGCTTTTAGACAAATATATCTCTATTATTATCTTCAGAAGCCAGAGCAATCCAATATCAGAAAATCAGAAACAAATTCATCTAAAATTGCTACTGTCTAAACAGTGCCAAGAATAAATCCAAAGCATCCCAAATGAGAGTGATTTGGAAATGTTTGGATTTCACCCTCGCATGCTACAGATGCTAAGAAACAGTGACTCTCTCTTGGAAAGCATCAATGAAAATGCTACTGTGTGTTCCGGTTTGTTTATATTTTCCAACACATATTATTTTTGGCATCTGTGAGCTTTCTCGCTGCCTATCAAAAGATTCATTATATACAAAAGTGCTTTTCAATGATTTCTGTGTTGAAATCTGAAAATATCATACTTCTGTTTTATTTCTAAACATTGCTGGCACGTTACTCATCAATTAAAAACTGTTGGATGTCTTTACCAGATTATTTGTAACATTTAGCAGGATTTATTTACCCAGTATTTATCGATAAGCCACAAATTTTCCGGCCAGAAAAGCTATTTTCCATATCATCATTAATACAAACACCCTGGCTCAAAGGACACCCTTTGGGAGCTGATTAGAGCTCATCAGGTCTATGATAAGTCTTGGAAAGTACATGTACATGGAAATGGAAAAGCCAGTACTTACTTGGTAACTAAAATGCTCCATATTGTCAAATAAATGTATAGAACTTTGACCAATAGCTAGAAACAAATGTCTTCACCCCACTTTCCCTCCTACCAATCCATGTCCTGCATCTGCCCTCCACCCCAACCTCTTCCCTAAACTACTGGTAGGATCTTCTTCTTTTTTTTTTTTAAAGAAAAACAAATGTCCCGCCCTCATCCCCTCCCTCCATTCCAATGTCTCACATTGCTGCCCTCCATATTGTCATTGAAAATCTTTTTATTGGGCATGTTGACCTTGAGAAAAACGTCATGGTCACCAATTCCTAAGCAACTCATAGGCTCCTTTTAATAAATTAGATAAACTATAGTAACAGATTGGGATGAATGGAAGAGTTGCAATTTTACGATTTTAGGTCCTTTTCAACAGTACTTCAGTCATATCTTAATTGACCTTGAAAATGGTTGTGTGACCTTGAAAATGGGGTCACAGTTACCTAAACCTAACTAACTCTTGAGCTTAGAATTCTCAATGATTATCATAGCAAGATTGTAGATAATCCACCCACTGATTCAAAACATATCAGGGGCAAGGGAAAAATTCCCATTTTAAGCTTTCTACAGACCATGAAAATGGACTTAATGGAGTGAAGGTTATCAAAATGTAAAAGCTATTTTGCTTGTCGTAATGATATGTCAATGCAAACCATCCACTTGTTCAAAGTGCATAATGAGGACAAAGGGAAATACTTGGAGCAACTGCATGTTTTGACAACCTGTTTAGAACAGGCACTGAAAATTTGCTTGCTATAACATTGCCAGAAAATTCATTTGAACACCAATTACTAAGCTGACCCTTAAAGCGCTAAAATGAAAATAGCTGAAATTGAATTTTTTTTTGTTGTGTTATGGTTTAACGTCCACGGTAAACAGCTATGGTCATGCCGGGAAGGTCAGTTAACCTAACCAAACAATTCCTGGCCAGGCTTAGACCTCCTAAGCGGTTAACCAGTACTCTTTCACCAGAAACGGTCATCCTTGAATCAGCGGAAGGGGAAATGAAAGTAAGTGGCCGGACCGGGTTTAATAAGCGAACTCAGGACCTCTGGCTTACAAGTCATGTGCCCTACCGACTGCGCACGCATCCCGGCGCTGACTTTGAAAACAGCACAGATCCAGATAAGGCGGCTCATAGTGAGCCACTTCATCTGGGTCAACATGGTTTGTCCTCAATACAGCATAGACAAAACATTTTTTAAAATTTTTGCAGACATAAATTTTGTTATCTGCTTTTTTGGCACTTAAAGGGCTAAACTGGACAGGCACATCGTACCTTATTGATCTTTCCCAAATAAAAATCATATGGGCGTTACAAAGCAGGCATCTACAAGAAATTCTACACCATATGACACTACATAAAACTTTTTGGGCTCTTACAACTTCTCATACCCCATAATTCATGTCACTTGTCACGTATCATACTTATTTCTGTAACAACATAATTACAGCAGTAAATATATTTGTCGACCAATGATTTCATGAATGGATATTTCGAAGTTTAGCGTCAAGTGAAAATAAGCCCTATCTCAGTTGCTAATGGAGTAAAGGCCGATCTTCTCGTTGTATTTGTGATTTTCATTCAAATATACCCAACAATTCGTGCAAAAGCAGTCCAACTATCAGACCGGCATGTACACAGTGTAAATAGTTTTCTTAAAATGGACTGATACTAACTGTATCATGGTGATTTATTTCTGCATACATGTTGAAGGTGTTACTGAGTTGATTGTAGAAGGACTGAGCTGAATGTAGAAGGTAATGCTGAGTAGAACAATGGAGGGTGCAGCTGAGGGCGTTGCCGAGTAGAACACAGAGGGTTCAGCTCAGCTGAATAAATGTACGGGAAATTACTGAAATGAATGTAGAGAGTGTTGCTAAGTAGAACATAGTGGGCGCAGCTGTGGTGAAAAAAGGGTAGAAGAAACTATTGAGCTGACTGTACAGGGTGTTGCTCAGTAGAACATGGAGGGTGCAGCAGTAGAGGGGTGTTGATGCACACTGTTACTCAGTCTAACATAAAGGGGGTTACAGAGCTGCACACACCATACTGGGTGTTACTTAGTTGAAAAAGTTGTTACTGAGCTGAATGTAAAGGGTGTAACTGAGTTGAATCTAAGGCAAATTTACTATGCTGAATGAAGGCAATGTTACTAAGCCTAATGTGGAGAATGTTATGGAACTGAATATAGAAATCATTAACCAGGAGAATGTAGAGGCAGCTACTAAGCTGACTGAAGAGGGTGTTACAGAGCATTACTGATAGAGGGTGGTGTGGGGATAAATGTAGATGGTGTTACTGAGTTGAGTAAAGAGTGTAACAGAGCTCAATGTATAGGATATTACTAAGCTATTAAAATGTAGAGGAAGTTGTAGAGTTTTCTTCTGACCTGAATGTTGAAGCTTAACTTAGTTGAATGTATAAGGTGTTGAAGGTTTTACAGAGCTTAATGTAGAGGGTGTTTGTTACATGAATGTGGAAAGTGTTAACAGTTGAGTATCTGTGACAGGGGCTATTAGGTCACTGAGTTGAAATTTTAGGATGAGGCTGATTTGAATGTTGAAAAACTGAGCTGAACATACAGGGTGATACTGTGTTGGAAATAGAGGGTGTCAGTGAGTTAGCTGCACAGGGTGTTGCTGAACTGAGAGGGTGTCAATGAGCTGAATGTAGCAAGAATTACTGGCCATTACAAAACTAAATGTGAAAGTTGTTACCGAGATGATTAATTGATTGATTTGATGCTTAATGTCCACAGTAAACAGCTGTGGTCATGTCGGAACGGTCAGTTAACCTAACCATACTATTCCTGGGCAGGCTTAGACCTCCTATACCATGGAAATATATCTATGCACATTTCGAATTTTACAATATGTTGTGTTATTGTTTAACGTCCACGGCTAACAGCCATGGTCATGTCGAAACAGTCAGCTAACCTAACTACACTATTCCTGGGCAGGCTTAGACCTCCTAAGCGGTTAACCAGTACTAAGTGCACGTGCACATACTTTCGCCAGTAATTGACAACTGCCCTTCTTGAATCAGCGGAAGGAGAAATGAAAGTATGTGGCCAGACCGAGTTTCAACCCAGGACCCCTGACTTGTGAGTCAGGTGCCCTACCGATTGCGCTACGCAGCCCGGCGTTACTGAGATGAATGTACAGGTTACTGAGATGAATATACAGGTTGTAACTATATGTAGTGGAATGTAGAGTGTGTTGTTGGTGTTCATAACTGAGGTGAATATAGGGAATTGCCTAAGATGAATGTACAGGATGTTACCGAGCTGAATGTGGAGGAAGTTACTGAGCTGAATGTGAAGTTTTGTATAGCTGAATGTAAAGGATGTTCTGACCTGAACGTAAAGGGTCCTACTAAGCTGAATCTGCTAGGAAGTTAGAGTTGAATGTAGAGGCTGTTACTGAGCTGACTGTTGAGGGTGTGGAATCACAATACCAATTGGGGTGTTCTTATGATGTCCCACCATGGGAAGAGAAATTTCATGCTTCAGACTCCCATTATCATATATGCCTAAATAGGTACTTTTTACTTTGACTTAGTGTCAAAATATGACAAATACGTATTTTGTGAAAAAAAGGCAAAGCGTACTTAAAGCATTTTTGGCACACAAATAACAATTTACTATGATAAATTAATGCAGCGTAAAAGGAGCATTTGTTAAAATATGTAATACATCAAATGAAAATATTCACAAACTGGAAAACAATCTATTTTCAACAAAACAAGACAGTGCATTGCAACTAGCACACTTAGGAAAGAATGAATCGTACTGAATTTGTTTGTGACAAAAAAGTCGCAACATGAAAAACAACAATTAAAGCAAATTTTCATGTCAAATGAGAGTCTAAAATTTAAATTGATTCATTTAAAGTACAAAAATATCCATTCATAAAATGTTTACTGGTAATGAAATACCATATCAACATATTGCATGACAGAGCCCGAAATAAGGTAGAGTTCGGTGATTCAAAATATTTTTTTTTTCTTATTTCTATAAAAACTTATGTTGTGCCCCTCGGATTAGGCGTCAGAACATAATTTCGGGGCCAAAATGTACTTATCATGAGAATAAAAGGTCAAAGGCAAAATTACCCCCAATGTATGGACATTTCAGTAATCGGGATATTGATTTAGCTACAAACTGACAGCTGAAGGAGGAGTTGCATCCACAAGATTTGACCAGACTTACAAAGGGCCATAACTCTGGTAGACAGACTGAATCATGACCAAAATAAAATGTGATCAATGTCACATGATGAGTTTG
Source organism: Ctena decussata (assembly GCA_963989385.1). NCBI lineage: Eukaryota > Metazoa > Mollusca > Bivalvia > Lucinida > Lucinidae > Ctena > Ctena decussata. The sequence continues at coordinate 16,783,963 of OZ022512.1, read as the reverse complement.
CATAATGCAGTTTATAATGTCCTGCAAGTTTTATGAAAATTGGTTGAACATGAAAGAAGTGTTGCAACTGAAAGAGGAGTAACTTGCAGCCACAAAATTTGACCAGACTTATAAAGGGCCATAACTCTGGCAGAAAGGGTCTAATCAAGACCCCAATAGGATATGATCCATGTCATGTAGTGACATCAATATCCTGAGAGTTTGATGAAAATTGGTTGAAAACAGGGGAGTTGGAGCCACAAGATTTGGCCAGACTTACATAGAGTGGTAACTCTGTCAAAAAGGGGCAAATCACAAACCTGATGAAATATGATCCACATCATGTAGTGATAAAAATACCCTGAAAGTTTGATGAAAATCAGTTGAAAATTAAAGGAGTTGCAGCCACAAGATTTTGCCAAATTTACAGTCAAAAGGCCATAACTCTGGCAGAAAGGGTCTGATTAAGACCCCCAACATAACATGAGGCACATCACGTGGTGACAACAATATTTAAAAGTTTGGTGAAAATCGGATGAAAACACCGGACAGACAGACAGATGGAGCCCATTCCTATAGTCCCCTTTGACTACATCAGGGACAATGAACATTTACTATGGCAGTAGCATCAAAATCTTGGGTAATCTGGAGCTGTAAAATAGGCACTGTTTTGGTAGGAGTGACAGTCTGATCAAAGTCTGCCCTGTCTGAATCAATATTGTAGGGATCCTGACAAATCTAGCAGCCTATGTTCAGTCAACCCATTCCATTCAGGATACCCCTTTAGGAGTATCTGGGCAAACAGTTTGGATCCAGATCAGGCCCCACAAACGTGGGGCCTGATCTGAGATCTAAACTGTTTGCTGCCTAGACATCATTTCTACAACAGTTACTTAGACCAATATTGTCAAAATATTCTTGATTTTTGATGCAGACGACAATTTCAGCAGACGACAAAAAATACCCAGAATGCAATGGGTTAACAGCATGCAAGCTGACCTCAGTACAGTCTGTTGTAATGAGAACTGCAGAAAATTTGTCGTTTTTATTATTTGCTACCTTTTTCAAACACTGAATGCACTAAAAATGAAAAAAAAAAAAAAAATGAACTGGCTAACAGTGTAGATCCAGATGAGGCAGCTCATGATGAGCTGCCTCATCTGGATCTATGCTGTCTGCCTTCTAGTCTCTTTGAAATCTCAGCATGATATAGCTAATGGATGAAACATATTTTTTGAATGTTGCAGACATAAACTTTGTTATTTGCTGTTAAGGTGTTTTAAGAATTAAGGACAAAACTGAATAAAACACTAAAATATATTACCTTATGAAGTTTCTTTCCTTTGGTCTTATAAATGTTCAACAATTGAAGAGACTTGGGCCTTGCAGCTAACTTCTCACTACTTCCAAAACAGAAATATAAAAAATCATGTGACTTTCAAGTGCTATCTTTCAAAAATCTAAAACACTTTGAAGGTTTGTATATTTGTAAATTTACACATATATCACTTAATTTAATCATAATATGACAAGTTAAGTTGTTCAGTTTAGTTTTAATAATCCCATGATGCCCTAAAATGTTTGAACTTGCATCCGAAAGAGACAAATCTTGTGATCATGAAATATTAAATATAAACTGGGACAGGAAATGTATACCAGACCCTTTAGGAGCAGACTTTGGTCTAAAAAAAACAAGGTAATAAGAAGTCCAAATTCTAAGGTAGTAAATGGGTCAAGGTCACAAATTCTAATCCTCTCCTAGGCTCATCCCACTGATGCATTCATTTAACCCATTGCTTTGTCGTCTGCTGAAATTGTTGACTGCATCAAAGATCAAGAATATTTGAATATTTTGATAATATTGGTCTAACTAAATCTCTTAGAAATGATGTCTAGGCATCAAACAGTTTGGATCTCAGATCAGGTCCAACCCTTGTGGGGCCTGATCTGGATCCAAACTGTTTGCCCAGATACCCCTATAGGGCTATCCCGAATGGAATGGGTTAAATTTTGATGAAAATTCAAAACTCTGTCAACAAGTTCTTGAGATATTTAGCGAGGTCAAGGTCATTGCAATCAGATTGACCTAAAAAAATGTGGATGGACATGGACTGTATAAATGAGAGAGGGATCTCACCTTTAAGAAGGTGTGACAAAAACTGCACTTTAGGAACACCATAAACTGGCTGTCATAAAGAAGTGGCTGTTGCTGACAGCTGACTGTTCAGGAAGGTCCCACTGACTGAGGTGGATGGCTTGCAATCTTATGTCCTTTGCACTAGTATTTCAATCACAAGTGCTTGCTCCGCCTTCCTACATCTTGAATTAGACAAGGTCAGATATGAAATGTTTGCCTTCTGGTCTTGAGTAAGCTTGGGATAAGTACCTTTGTAAAATTTGTTGCCTGTTTTCTTTTTTTTTGCACATTACAGGTGAATACAGTCTCCACAGCAACATATTCTGTAAACATTTAGTAAACAACATTTCAACCTAGACCATGTGGGTGTTTATTAGAACAATTTAATTGAAATGTCTTACAAAAGACAATAATAATTATTGTCAGTGAGTAAACAGTTACCACACCCTTAATAAGAATGTGAAAGATACTAGCTGTAAACCCTATCACACCCCCTCCTGGAGATTATTTGCAGGGCAATGGTGCACTTATGGGGTCAAATAAATAAATTTGTATGTTTTCATATTTGCTTCATAACCGTTTTACTGTACTAACAAATATTTTTCTGAATTATTGTGAATGGATACATTTTTTTTGCCATTTTCGTTTTTGCTTTCCTTCTCAACTAGGATCAACTCTTATAGAAAAGAATTTTCTCCCCTAATTCCGTTCAATAGTTATGGCTCTGGACAGACGGACATGGAGAAACCTTCAGCGACAATTAATAAAAGAAACTTGATATGAATTCCACAGGTAGTTTGAACCACCAAAAAGCAGATGACAAAATTTACATATGCAAAGTTTCAAAAAATGCCTTGTCCATTGAGAATTCAAAGACTAGAGGGCAAACACTGTAGATCTAGATGAGGCAGCTCATGATGAGCCCCCACATCAAGATCTACGGTGTTTGCAAATTCTGCTTTTTATGTCCCAGGTGTTGAAAGTGTTAACCATACAATCCAGTCGGAAAAAATTGCTGCATGGAGGCTAATGTTGCTATGAAACTTCAAAATATTATGTATATGGCCTGACTGGCACTGAAAACCAGAGCCTCTTGAGAAATGTGCAAGTTTTTGACATTTACCTCAGAGATCAAAGGGTCTTCTCTATGATCACCACACAGGGTCAGCATGTCACTGATTATTATTCTGTTGACAGTCGATGAGCCTAGTGACCAATGAGCCCTTAGGAATGTTGGAAAGTCCTTTTCAATTCCCTCTATTGCTTATTGCCCTGTATGATGAGCAATTACACAATTCCAACCAAATATCAAATTCAAGAGAAGCATTTTAATAATTGACGATAATGTCTCATAATGCATTATAAATCCTCAACAAGGCAGTGAAAGCTTGTGATTTGGTGATAAGTATATTCTAATGGGTGGGGTAATGTTTGTAGAGATTAGTGCTCTCTTAAAGCCAATCATATGCTACAACCTGACTTCTGACCTGGGGCTCTCATCAAGAGAAAGACCTTTCATCTCCAGAATATTAGGAAAGTCAACACTTTAAGCACTATAGTGACAAAAAAGCATAATTTGCAAACAGCGTAGATCCTGATGAGGTGGCTCATAATGAGCCACCTCATGTGGATCTACACTGTTTGCCCTTTAGTCTTTAAATTCTCAATATGAAATGTCTTGGACAAGGCATTTTTTTAATTTTTGCAGACATAAATTTTGTCGTCTGCTTTTTGGTGCTTAAGAACTTAAGGAGTAGATAAATCTTAAGACGAATGCATACAGTTCAATGGGAAACAACTCTGCCATTTACATTTTGCCTCCCTTCACAATGAAGGTCCATTTTAAAAGGCAAGGCTTCGCTTCCCTAGGAGCTATGTCTTTCCTGTATGGAAAGATCCCATTTTGAAAGGGCTAAATTATCCTGAAGGACAATCTAGCCCTTTCAAAATGGAATATTTGGATGACTTATCCCCCCCCCCTCCCCCACCCCGAGAAAGCAAGCAGGAAGTAACAAATGTTGTACAACAAGTCCCTTTGAAAAATTGGCAAAATATACTTTGAATTCTCCAGTCTCACACTGTGGCTACATTTCCTCTAATTGGACAAATTCTCTCTCCAGTATTAAACTTTGCAAGAATGTTCTTGAAGGACAATCTTTGCATCATTCTGTGTTAGCTGAGTAGGCTTTGGAGGTGCCTTAACCATTTGCATAAAGCACAGTACCTCTAATACAGCTGGTTTGTTTAACTCTTTAAGCACCAAAAAGCAGACGACAAGATTTACGTCTGAAAAAATAAAAAAAAAATACCTTGTCCAAGACATTTTGTATTGAGAATTCAAAGACTAGGGGGCAAACAGTGTAGATCCACATGAGGCGGCTCCTTATGAGCCACCTCATCAGGATCAACGCTGTTTGCAAATTATGCTATTTTTGTCACTGGTGCTTAAAGTGTAAATGCAACACACCTCCCAGGGTCATGAAATATATCTCACTGCACTTTCATAAACCTTTCTTTGTACTCATGTGAGACTTTATGATTACTTTTTAATTTGTTTTTAACTACATCTGATTTTTTGAAAAATTACATTAATCTTAGAAATGACAGAATAAATAAGTTTGGCTTAAGGTGAATGAATGAATGGGTACACTTTCAGGGGAAGCAACTCTGCCTGTTTCAATTTTGCTTCCCTTCTCAATTTGGGGTCAACTCTTAAATGAAAGAATTTGCTCTTCGAAGAGCAAATTCTTTACTTAGAGAGTAGACCCCTTTTCAGAAGGGTTTCGTCATCCAGGGAAGCAAACAGGTCTCAAAAGTTGTTCCCCTTTGTAAAAATGGCAGAAAAAACATGGACATGTACCCATACAGCTTAAACATGTTGTTTGTCAGTTTGTGCTTGCTTAATGAGGCCTCTGCCTCTGGGTACAAAACATATTGGGCACATTATCTCAACATACTTTGTGTTTTGAGCGCATGTTTACAGTCTTGCCTGTTTGATAATTAAATGTAAAAAAATGTAAACACATCCGACTTTAAATAAAATTTGTATCTGTATCTGTATCTACCCATTGCATTCTGGGTATTTTTTGTCGTCTGTTGAAATTGTCGTCTGCATCAAAAATCAAGAATATTTTGATGATATTGGTTTAACTGACTCTTGTAGAAATGATGTCTACGCAGCAAACAGTTTGGATCTCAGATCAGGCCCCACGTTTGTGGGGCCTGATCTGGATCTAAATTTTTTGCCCAGAGGTATCCCGAATGGAATGGGTTAAGAAGGATGCCACTGTAGATGTTTCAGTGACATTGCAATCACAGACCGCCACCATGGTACCACTTTTTCCAGCTTAGAGCATACAGATTTCCTGGCCTACTCGGCTGGAGTCAGAGCTCTAGATAAGAGGGAGTATTTGATGATAATTCAGGATAATTTTTTTTATTTCTCATCAAAACCATATGTTGTGACCCCTCATCTGAACCGTCTCTTGAGACGGTTCAGATGAGGGGTCACAACATATGTTTTTATGCAGAATTAACAAAAATTATCCCTAATTATCACCAAATACTCCCTCTTATCTAGAGCTCTGTGGAGTGAGTGAGTGAGTGAACTCTAGTTTAAAATCCCACCAACAACTAGGTTATGCGAAGGCGAGATCCCGATATAAAGTCACATCCAATAGACTGGAGAAGCAGGAGATCGATCTTGCAACCCCTGGACTGGTAGTACAGCGTGTTATCCACTACACTACTGCCTCTCCTACTGAATTGGAAAATTGATTGGACATGTTCTGCCTGTGGGCACTGAACCCGTGACAATCCGCCTGTGTCGAAGATGAACACTCTATCCACTAGGTCGATCTTAAATATATGTGTATTTCTATTTTTATAACGTGTCTGCAACCCACGCCATTTGTCCAGCCGTTGGACCTTAAATAGTTACTTAGTATGTTGAAGTTCAGCATCTTCAATCTAATCACAGGGGCAATGCAGTATATTATGCAGACAGTAATTAGATGCCAAAAAGAGTTTGATCACTATGCATGAAATAGGTAATCAATTAGCGGTAAATTAACACCTAATTAGTAAGCTAATCAGTTCATCTCTTTCCAGATCAGTGTGCAGCCAAGTGATTGTTTATGTATTCGTTGCACATACAAGATGCTATCTTTTATCTGCACCAAATAATCTCATACCTGATACACTGTTCAAGGGGAGATAATCTTGTATCATGTACTACATAACTTCTGATGCCACTAACTATAAGTAGAACAGCTTGAAATACTGCTGCTCACTAGGGCTGGGGTGAGTACTTGGATACTCAGGGTTTGCATTGGGTACAGCAATTACCCAGGTACAAATTTACTACCTGATTTTTTTTATTGATTTGATGCTTAACGTCCACGGTAAACAGCTATGGTCATGTCGGGATAGTCAGTTAACCTAACCACACTATTCCTGGGCAGGCTTAGACCTCCTAAGCGGTTAACCAGTACTAAGTGCACATACTTTCCCCAGTAACTGACAACTGCCCTTCTTGAATCAGCGGAAGGAGAAACGAAAGTATGTGGCCAGACCGAGTTACGAGTCAGGTGCCCTACCGATTGCCCTACGTGGCCTGGCCCATTTACTACCTGTTACCCAATGTTAAGTTGAACATTGTCACTGCATCTTAACTACTTTTGTAAATAATAACATGATAGAATATGTACAGTTTCGTATCCTTCTATGAGGACAGACATACATGCTGACCCTACTTATTATTTTCATTCAAATGTATATTTTCTGAATTTGGACATGCCAACAAAATGGCAACAATATTTAGGTAAAAGGTACCTCAGGGTGCCGACATGTAATACTCAGGTATAAAATCTCTAAGCATCCCACCCCTTCTATCCATACAGCCATCTCTGAATTCTACTTCTTACTACCAATTAAGGCTGACTGTAGCAGCAATATTTTAAACCATCTTTCACTTATGTACCATAATGTGCTTAAGAATTGGGAAACCTAAAATAATAAATTTTCAATGTGCCAAATGGAAAATTCATTATTTTTAGGTGTCCCAATATATATGCACATTACTAGGGATGTAAGGATAGTCCAAAAATGACTATTGCGATAGTATTGACATTGCAAGAAGTACCATTGCGATACTATTACTATTGTGGACTACTATTGCAATACTATTGCGATACTATTGTTTGAAAAATATATTCTTGTTTTAAGGAGGAAACAATGAATATGGTATCAGTCCCATTTTGTTTTCTGTATATAAAATGTGTACAACAGAGGTTAACATCTACAAAGTTTAAGCTATCATTGTGTTTCATAAACACAGTTTCAAGTTATTTTTCAAATGTGCACTGGTTTGGCATATTTATGCATTAAGCCCTACATTTCAGACCTTTCATTCCAATCATTTGTAGTTTCATCTGATTGGCCAAAGAGATCAAATGTGTTCTAATGGCCAACTGAATTCTCCAGGGCCATGAACCATTATCTGTCTATAGCAGATTTAGCCTTCCCTGAATGGTTTGTGCATCTGGATATGTTGAACAATCAGCTGACAGAAGCTGAAACATTTTTGTTAATAATATTTTTTCGTAAATATTACTTGCCACTTGTATAAATATCATATGTCACCTATGTGTGACCAGACATGTTTACCTACATGAATAAAGTTTTGTTCTGTTCTGTTTGTATGTACAAACCATAAATCCTGAGGATTCTGAAAACTGAGGATTTAACAAGTTTCTGCGGTTGCTTATTAACGGTAAACTCACCCCGTCCATTACCGCTGGGAGAAATGAGCTGCATTATTAATGGCTTTAATTTACTGAATATATTTAGTTGTCAATTCAGAGCTCATGATTACTGTTAGATGTGAACAGGTAAGACAGGTTTGCGCAGTCTGATTTGATTTATCGGTGTATGCAACCAGGTACCTTTTGATACCCGTCTCATGGATACACTGCACGTGACAATTATAGTCAATTTATAGCGGCTCTTTTGATCTCTACAATGTCTGACCCATAAACGAGCAGGTTATTGCACATCAACGCTGCTGTTAGTATTGTGCTCAATAATTGCGTAGACCTGATCAGAATGCATTATTTTCGCACTGTTGAAATTAAGTAAGATAGAAAAAAAAATCAGATCAGCCATCAGCGGAAAACGGCTGTCAAGTCTCAGTAGTCTGATGGAGGAAGAGGCTAAGTGTACATGCGACTAGCTTAGCTCTTGCTACCGTATTGCGACAGCGCAGCCTTATCGGGGAACGCACATTGCGAATATTCGAAAAGCATTGAACATGACACCAAAAAACGTCTGCGCAGTGTGAACGCGGAAAAAAGTATATACAAATAGCATATAGACGCGACTGGCCGGTTGATTACGCCATGCGCAGATCGTCTGCTTGATAACCACGTGGTAATATGTGAGCATCGTAAATCTTGAAACGGGAAAACATGTACGCTGTCTCATCAAAAAAAAAAAAAATGGTTTCAGAAAAATAACCGTACATTCGCGGGCCAGCAGAAACAATTTTCGATTATCTTGTGTGTTATGATTGAGACATTCGCAGCTGGACCGAGTGGTGCACATATTGCGAATTCTAATACTATGGGACGGACAGACAGACTCAGCATCTAGAGTGTGCAACCACGAAATCGTTAAGCTGAGCCTCCTGAGGAACATCGTTAGAGGATTTGACAAAAAAAGTAGGGGCGAGTCAGAAATGATGTCTGCGCAGCCTGATAGAAAATACGTATAAAATGACTGTCTTCTGATTATTATATAATTCGTCTGTCCAGTTCAGGCGAAAATACTGTACCAAAACCGGACTGCACAGCTAAACAAATTAAATTTCATATTTCAAATTATTCCTATGTACATGTGTGTGCGTACGCTGATCAGGCGCCGTGGACACGCAGGCTGAGCCGAGTCTACCTTACAAACCGTAAGGTATAATAAACACATGTTCCGAAATTGCATCAATATTGGTTAATAAGTAAACCTTTCGGCACGTGCCATTAGCGGCTAAATCTTTGACATCAAAAGCTGATCGAAATGCTTTGATCTTTGTGACCTGTTTCGGCACTGGACTATTATCAGTGGCGGCTGAGCGAATTCATTTTTCTGGAATTTGAAAGAACTCATATGCCTAAAATGACGCTTCCATTTTTTTTTTCATGATACGTCAGTTCCTTTTTCGGTGGGAGTAACGTTAGTTTGGGACTGCAGGCGTTTTACTCATTTTCTTTGCATCAAAATCGCAAAAATGCCCCTTATCTGGAGCTCTGTATATCAGATTAATTATGACACGTGTTAACATTTTATAGACAGTAGGGAGTTTTATACGTCGGGACAACATCAAACGGCCGTATGTAAAACTTATCAAATATATGCCAGACGCCAGAGGTGAAATTTCTTGATGTATGGAAGCAAAACCCAAATGCAATATACAGCCATACGTCGGCTAACGGAAGCCATGTTTATACAAACAGTCTGCCGCTCACTTTCGCTTTAAAGAAAGAAGGCAACAGCGGAAATTATCTGAAAAAATTGTAATGTAGGAGACTATCGAAACTATCGATAGTCCAAAACACTATTGGCGATAGTCATCGATGTCTCACTTTACTATCGATGCAGTACTATCGGCCGAGTTACTATTGAAATACATCGATAGTCTGATGTATTGTTACACTCCTACACATTACGGTATATCATGGAAATCAGACACTTCAATCAGAAGATAGCGAGTTTTCTCCCTTTCAGCATCAGATATAACTAAGAGAAGCAACTACTTAGCACACTGCCTGCCTTCGCAAGCTATAACCTCAATCCTTACCAATTCTGGGTAAGGGAGATAATGCAGTCATGCCTCTTCCCTTGCCAACATACTGTTCAAGGGAGATGACTTCTGTATTCCAGTCTTAAAGTGACATAAAATATGAAGCTTAATACTTTTACTTCATAAGGGCGCGTTTACACACCAAAGTTTCTGACAAAGTAGGTTTGTCACAGAAAAATTTGCTCGTGTAAATGCCAAAATATGACAATGTTTCTTTGACAAATATATATGGTAAATTTACTTCGATAAATTAAATTTGTCCGTGTAAACGGAGAACTTTGCTAAAGATTATGTAACAAAGAACATTGCTACAAGCGTGGAAAATGTGACGAAGATGCAGGTAACTTTGACTAATAATATTTGGTCGTGTGAACACTGCAGCAAATATTTCATTGCCAAAGTTTATGTGACAAAGATTCTATGGCACATTTTCTTTAACAAATAATTTGCTCCGTGTAAACGCAAAATAATTGTCATACTTTCTTTGTTAAAGTTTCTGTGACATAGAAACTTTGCTCGTGTAAACGCGCCCTAACTATGGAGTGCTTGCTCCTACAGTTCAATCTGGTGTGCACTGTTTGCAATGCAATCAACAACAGTTTTAACAAACCACTAGATAGTATTAGATCAGCTTTTCCGAAGTCAACTTTCTATATCTCAAACGCTGATATCTCAAAGTATTCTCTTATATCGAAGATTATAGTTTGGACACAGTTCCCACTTCTCGATGCATTCCAACTCCTGTTATCTCAAACTACAGATATCTCAAAGTAATTTTCTGGGACCAGAAAATTTACTTCATGAAATAGCCATTTGAGATTAACTTCCCCTTCAAGATATCGAGAGTTGACTGTATATTGTTTCCCTATATGGACAGTTACACCAATTATTTAAGTAACTATGAAATTATCAATAGTACTATACCCCAATTCTGACTGGTCCTGAAAATGCCACTTGTGTAGGCCCCAAGAACTGTCCTTGCATCTGTTGTTGTGGAACCAAGGAGCCACCAGAGCCACTTGACCCATTACCATTAGGTATGACATCTGGCTTTGCAGGCAAAACTGGTGCCAACACTCGGCCTCGTACCATCGCCATGGAAATACACCTTCCTCAATACCTCCGAAATTTCACAAAAATATTCTGATTATTCGAAACTCCAGTTTTTCCAGTTTTTAATAGCCCAACGGTGTGAATAAATGCAAAAATTATGATTCAGTAACTTTTGCCACTGTTTTCTACCAATCCATGAGAAAATCTATTCAGATTTAGGTGACCCCAGTAAAATATGAATTGTATTAAAGACAAATACATATATTTATATTACATAATCCTAAATATTGGGACAGACCTGTCTCAGCAAAAAGTGCAGACCAAGATCAGACTGCTCCTAAGGAGCAGTCTGATCAGGGTCTCCACTGTTTGCCATTTCATCTGCATTTTTTGGCCCTACTGCATTGCCATTTTTTTTTTTCATTTTAAGACAATAACAGTTATTGTTTTAGGTGTCCCAATTTTTCAGGTGTCCCAATTATTAGAAATTTTACGGTATACACCTATATTTTATCTGTCTATGAATGTAAGGTGCTATAGAATCAAAGAACACCAGGGTGAAAGATTAGATCAGAATGTTGGAGCAATGTGTTGGTCTAAAATATACCTGTATAAATATAATATGGCACGGTCATAAAATATTTATTTCTGCTACTTCATCATATCTTTTAGTTGAAATAAACCTGTTTTAAAATTTTTAAAACCTTTCTGAAGTATCTTGAAAAATTTAAAGTGTCATGCAAAAATATTTTCAAAGTAATTTGCAAGCAATCAAGATATTTTGCACTGCTTTATCGAAATACAAAAAAGATAGTTTACAATACTAGCAGTGCCTTGCAAAAAAAATACAGTCAAAACATTTTAGAGAGCCTTAAAAATAATTTAAAAACTTGGGAACATGAGTAACTGTCCTATAAATGGACCATTTGGTTTACAATGCAGTCTGATTTTGGGTCTACAATGTTTGCCAATTCCATTCTGTCCCAATACTTAGTATTTTTAAGTTTTCAAAAGTATGAGAAGACATTTTTTAAAGACTTGCATTATAAAAATAAAAAAAAGTACCTTGCAAAATTACATGCCGAGTCGAGACATTTTGCTGTGCCTCCAGACAATTTTGCTGACTGTTTGTATGACTGAGTCATACATGCAGTCCGGGAAAAAAAAAATGTTTCTGTTCTTCTGAACTTGAGGGTCTCTTTTCAAAAGGGATGGGGAAAAGGGGTCGGGGACAGGGGTGGAGTAGGATTGTGGCAAGCATACTAATTTTAGAGATAAGCAAAATCTTTCATAGGACGGAATAGCTAGTCTGAGATCCTGGTAGTACCAAAACAGCTAAGTGCAGACCACGAACCTGATGCCTGGGTGACAACAACAGTTTCTTTGCTACTATCACACAGGCGCACTAAAAACAGCGGTTGGAAGATAAAAACAACAAAAACATAACAGAAATCTACAGGATGAAAGACTTGATGTCTTTACTATGGCATAAAGATGTTAGTTAACATTAAGAAAAATATTCCAAGTCATTCACAAGTCATTCTTGCTGTCTTATTTAATTAGCTGTGTAAAGAAACAACAAAAAACTTCTCATAAGGTGCAATCTTCTCCACATAATTAATGGCGTTATTTAATTAATGGGATAGCAGGGAGTATACTTTCAGGATTTTGTTCTCTTACATAATGAGTCTATATGAGCCGCAACACAAGAAAACCAAAAGAGTGGTTGTGGGCCCAGCTTGGACTCAGATCAGCCTGGGCATCCGCCAAATCTTATCAGAGTCTTCGCTGTAGGCTTAAATGGTAGCTAAGCGTCTAAGCTACCACCATGCGGATAGCGAAGACTCTGATCAGACTGGGCGGATGCCCAGGCTGATTTGAATCTGGGCTGGGTGCACCACTTTGTTGGTTTTCTCATGTCGGGGCTTATATATTGGAGCAGAAGCACCTGATCACACAGTACAGACCCAGATTAAACTGTTGCTGAAGCAGCAGTATGATTAGAGTCTTCACTGTTTCAACAGCAATTTTTAAGATCAGCATAGAAATTTGCCAGAAAGCAAAGTCAACTAAGTCTTTGAGCACCAAAAAGCAGACAACAAAATTTATGTCCGCAAAAAATACAAAAAATGCCTTGTCTAAAACATTTCATATTGAGAATTCAAAGACTAGAGGGCAAACAGTGTAGATCTGCATGAGGTGGCTCATTATGAGCTACCTCATCAGGATCTACGCTGTTTGCAAATTCTGCCATTTTCGTCACTTGTGCTTAAAGTGTTAAGGTGTTCGAATATTAATGATACAAGTACAGTACGTGTATCTGTGAAACTTTTATGGTGAATGGGTAGGTTTTCAGGGGAAGCAACTTTGCCATTTTCTAATTTTGCCTCCCTTCCCAATGCTGGATCAACTCATAAAGGAAAGCATTTTATCCTCTAGGAGCGCTCTTTTCCTTAACTCTTTAAGCCCCAGTGACAAAAATAGCAAAATTTGCAAACAGCGTAGATCCTGATGAGGTGGCTCATAATGAGCCGCCTCATCTAGATATACACTGTTTGCCCTCCAGTCCTTGAATTCTCATACGCAATGTCTTGGACAAGGCATTTTTTAATTTTTGCAGACGTAAATTTTGTCGTCTGCTTTTTGGTGCTTAAAGAGTTAAGAGCAGAACCTATGTCAAGAAGGGTCTTTATCATCTATAAGGACCAGACAGAGAGTCATAAAAATTGCTGAGAAAATTCTTTCCTTGAAGAGTGAACACCATTTAAAGTGCTGCATGTTCCTGGAAGCAATCAGAAATTTGTGTTAACTGATGGAAAACATGAACGAAAAATAGCCATCAGAGGAGATGGCAAATCCCCCCGACCGAAGACCTACATGGGCCTTGGTAAAAAGGGTGCACTTCAAAACACATATTAGTAATATATTGTCATTCTTTTATGCTTCTGATTGACATTAACTGTTAACAGATGCATGATTATCTAACACTCAGACTAAAAAATAGCCATCAGAGGAGATGGCAAATCCCCCGACCGAAGACCCCCATGGGCCTTGGTAAAAATAGCCATCAGAGGAGATGGCAAATCCCCCGACCGAAGACCCCCATGGGCCTTGGTAAAAAGGGTGCACTTCAAAACACATATTAGTAATATATTGTCATTCTTTTATGCTTCTGATTGACATTAACTGTTAACAGATGCATGATTATCTAACACTCAGACTAAAACAGTATGCTTGACTGCTAAAAAGAGGTAATATCTCAAACAGCCACCATATACACAAATGTATAGCATACGATACATTCAACTTTCAAAATGTGTGAATAACTTCTAAAGTACAAGCCCCACAAATCTAATTTTGAGCTCTCTAGTAAGTGAATTTGGACAAAGAATCCAAATCTGGATTTATTTTTTTTTTTGGGGGGGGGGGGGGGGGGGGGGGGGTCACGGGAATGTGGAGGGGTAAGAGAGAGTTAGGAACACTGATAAGATATCACAGCATGATCATCAATATTCTAAAAGGTACACGGTTATTCAAATTCTGGAGCTGGCCAGGGTTATACAGTTATGGAGCAGAGACTCAAACAGCAGCTCAAACTACCAAAGGGAAATAATTCACTGAGTCTAAAAGCAAGAGTTATCATTCATGTATGAGACAAATTGTCATGGCCTGTTCTGCATATCTGTGAAGTATCATGAAAATATTTCAAAAGGTATTCAAGCTATGGAGCGGACACCTAAAATCATCAAAGGGAAATAACTCCAAAAGTAAGAAAGCAAGAGTTGTCATTCTTATTCCCGACACATCATCATGACCTGTTCTACATATCTGTGAAGTATCATGAAAATATTCCAAAAGGTATTCAAGTTATACAGCGGACACAAAATCAGACCTAAAACCATCAAGGGGAAATAACTCAAAAAGTAAACAAGCAGGAGTTGTCATTCTTGTTCACGACACATCGTCATGACCAGTTCTACATATCTGTGAAGTATCATGAAAATATTCCAAAAGATATTCAAGTTATAGAGCGGACACGAAATCATACCTAAAATGATCAAGGGGAAATAACTCAAAAAGTAAGAAAGCAAGAGTTGTCATTCTTTTTCGCGACACACCGTCATGACCTGTTCTACATATCTGTGAAGTATCATGAGAATATTCCAAAGGGTATTCTAGTTATAGAGCGGACACAAATCTGCCAAAAAATCACACCTAAAACTATCAAGGGGAAATAACTCAAAAAGTAAGAAAGCAAGGGTTGTCATTCTTGTTCGCGACACATCGTCATGACCTGTTCTACATTTCTGTGAAGTATCATGAAAATATTCCATAGGGTATTCAAGTTACAGAGCGGACACGAATCTGCCTAAAAATCACCAAAGGGGAGATAATTCAAAAAGTACAATAGCAAGAGTTACCATTCTTGTACGCGACACATTGTCATGACTTGTTCTACATAACTGTGAAGTATCATGAAAATATTCCAAAGGGTATTCAAGATATAGAGCGGACAAGAAAGTGTTTACGGACGGACGGACAGACGGACGGACGGACGGACGCCAGGCTCATCGCTATATCCCCCGAACCTTTCGGTCGGGGGATAAAAAGTAAAAAAAATAGCCATCAGAGGAGATGGTAAATCCCCCGACCGAAGAGCTCCATAGGCCTTGGTAAAAAGGGTGCACTTCAAAACACATATTAGTAATATATTGTCGTTCTTTTATGCTTCTGATTGACATTAACTGTTAACAGATGCATGATTATCTAACACTCAGACTAAAACAGTATGCTTGACTGCTAAAAAGAGGTAATATCTCAAACAGCCACCATATACACAAATGTATAGCATACGATACATTCAACTTTCAAAATGTGTGAATATCTTCTAAAGTACAAGCCCTACAAACCTAATTTTGAGCTCTCTAGTAAGTGAATTTGGACAAAGAATCCAAATCTGGAAAAAAAAATTATTTTTTTTGGGGGGGGGGGGGGGGTGCGGGAGGGGGCACGGGAATGTGGACGGGTAAGAGAGAGTTAGGAACACTGATAAGATATCACAGCATGATCATCAATATTCTAAAAGGTTCAAGGTTATTCAAATTCTGGAGCTGGCCAGGGTATACAGTTATGGAGCAGAGACTCAAACAGCAGCTCAAACTACCAAAGGGAAATAATTCACTAGGTCTAAAAGCAAGAGTTATCATTCATGTATGAGACAAATTGTCATGACCCGTTCTGCATATCTGTGAAGTATCATGAAAATATTTCAAAAGGTATTCAAGCTATGGAGCGGACACTTAAAATCATCAAAGGGAAATAACTCCAAAAGTAAGAAAGCAAGAGTTGTCATTCTTGTTCGCGACACATCATCATGACCTGTTCTGCATATCTGTGAAGTATCATGAAAATATTCCAAAAGGTATTCAAGTTATAGAGCGGACACAAAATCACACCTGAAACCATCAAGGGGTAATAACTCAAAAAGTAAGAATGCAGGAGTTGTCTTTCTTGTTCGCGACACATCGTCATGACCTGTTCTACATATCTGTGAAGTATCATGAAAATATTTCAAAAGGTATTCAAGTTATAGAGCGGACACGAAATCATACCTAAAATGATCAAGGGGAAATAACTCAAAAAGTAAGAAAGCAAGAGTTGTCATTCTTGTTCGCGACACACCATCATGACCTGTTCTACATATCTGTGAAGTATCATGAGAATATTCCAAAGGGTATTCTAGTTATAGAGCGGACACGAATCTGCCAAAAAATCACACCTAAAACTATCAAGGGGAAATAACTCAAAAAGTAAGAAAGCAAGAGTTGTCATTCTTGTTCGCGACACATCGTCATGACCTGTTCTACATTTCTGTGAAGTATCATGAAAATATTCCAAAGGGTTTTCCAGTTACAGAGCGGACACGAATTTGCCAAAAAATCACCAATGGGGAGATAATTCAAAAAGTACAATAGCAAGAGTTACCACTCTTGTACGCGACACATCGTCATGACCTGTTCTACATAACTGTGAAGTATCATGAAAATATTCCAAAGGGTATTCAAGATATAGAGCGGACAAGAAAGTGTTTACGGACGGACGGATGGACGGACGGACAGACGGACGGACGGACGGACGGACGGACGGCCGCCAGGCTCATCGCTATATCCCCCGAACCTTTCGGTAGGGGGATAAAAAGTAAAGGTTTCCCATAGCCTAATAGCCGTAGGGGCAGTGGGGGTTAGAGACCCACTGTATCTTGGGCACAGCTGATGAAAGGCGGAGCCCATCCCTCTCCTTTCGCTGCCTTATCCTTCCCTGATTCGAAAAAGGTACCCATTTACTGCTGGGTTGACAGAGAGAGTTTTCCAGTCATCGTATGGCGACAGTGAGCCGCGAACTCACGACCTTACGGTGACTTTCTGCACAATAGCCAAGCCACTCTAACCACTCGACTACCGCGCCTCTCAAAAAAAAAAAGGGTGCACTTCAAAACACATATTAGTAATATATTGTCGTTCTTTTATGCTTCTGATTGACATTAACTGTTAACAGATGCATGATTATCTAACACTCAGACTAAAAAGTATGCTTGACTGCTAAAAAGAGGTAATATCTCAAACAGCCACCATATACACAAATGTATAGCATACGATACATTCAACTTTCAAAATGTGAGAATAACTTCTGAAGTACAAGCCCTACAAATCTAATTTTGAGCTCTCTAGTAAGTGAATTTGGACAAAGAATCCAAATCTGGAAAAAAAAAATAATTTTTTTTTTTGGGGGGGGGGGGGGGGGGTGCGGGAGGGGTCACAGGAATGTGGAGGGGTAAGAGAGAGTTAGGAACACTGATAAGATATCACAGCATGATCATCAATATTCTAAAAGGTACACGGTTATTCAAATTCTAGAGCTGGCCAGGGTTATACAGTTATGGAGCAGAGACTCAAACAGCAGCTCAAACTACCAAAGGGAAATAATTCACTGAGTCTAAAAGCAAGAGTTATCATTCATGTATGAGACAAATTGTCATGACCTGTTCTGCATATCTGTGAAGTATCATGAAAATATTTCAAAAGGTATTCAAGCTATGGAGCGGACACCTAAAATCATCAAAGGGAAATAACTCCAAAAGTAAGAAAGCAAGAGTTGTCATTCTTATTCCCGACACATCATCATGACCTGTTCTACATATCTGTGAAGTATCATGAAAATATTCCAAAAGGTATTCAAGTTATAGAGCGGACACAAAATCAGACCTAAAACCATCAAGGGGAAATAACTCAAAAAGTAAGAAAGCAGGAGTTGTCATTCTTGTTTGCGACACATCGTCATGACCTGTTCTACATATCTGTGAAGTATCATGAAAATATTCCAAAAGGTATTCAAGTTATAGAGCGGACACAAAATCATACCTAAAATGATCAAGGGGAAATAACTCAAAAAGTAAGAAAGCAAGAGTTACCATTCTTGTTCGCGACATACCGTCATGGCCTGTTCTTTATATCTGTGAAGTATCATGAGAATATTCCAAAGGGTATTCTAGTTATAGAGCGGACACGAATCTGCCAAAAAATCACACCTAAAACTATCACGGGGAAATAACTCAAAAAGTAAGAAAGCAAGAGTTGTCATTCTTGTTCGCGACACATCGTCATGACCTGTTCTACATTTCTGTGAAGTATCATGAAAATATTCCAAAGGGTATTCAAGTTACAGAGCGGACACGAATCTGCCAAAAAATCACCAAAGGGGAGATAATTCAAAAAGTACAATAGCAAGAGTTCCCATTCTTGTACGCGACACATCGTCATGACCTGTTCTACATAACTGTGAAGTATCATGAAAATATTCCAAAGGGTATTCAAGATATAGAGTGGACAAGAAAGTGTTTACGGACGGACGGACGGACGGACGGACGCCAGGCTCATCGCTATATCCCCCGAACCTTTCGGTCGGGGGATAAAAAGTATGCTTGACTGCTAAAAAGAGGTAATATCTCAAACAGCCACCATAAACACAAATGTATAGCACACAATACATTCAACTTTCAAAATGTGTAAATAACTTCTAAAGTACAAGTCCTACAAACCTAATTTTGAGCTCTCTAGTAAGTGAATTTGGACAAAGAACCCAAATCTGGAAAAAAATTTTTTTTTTTTTTTTTTTTGGAGGGGGGGGGGGGTGCAGGAGGGGGCACGGGAATGTGGAGGGGTCAGAGAGAGAGTTAGGAACACTGATAAGATATCACAGCATGATCATCAATATTCTAAAAGGTACACGGTTATTCAAATCCTGGAGCTGCCAGGGTTATACAGTTATGGAGCAGAGACTCAAACAGCAGCTCAAACTACCAAAGGGAAATAACTCACAAAGTATAAAAGCAAGAGTTATCATTCATGTATGAGACAAATTGTCATGACCCTTCTGCATATCTGTGAAGTATCATGAAAATATTTCAAAAGGTATTCAAGCTATGGAGCGCACACCTAAAATCATCAAAGGGAAATAACACCAAAAGTAAACAAGCAAGAGTTGTCATTCTTGTTCGCGACACATCATCATGAACTGTTCTACATATCTCTGAAGTATCATGAAAATATTCCAAAAGGTATTCAAGTTATAGAGCGTACACGAAATCACACCTAAAACCATCAAGGGGAAATAACTCAAAAAGTAAGAAAGCAAGAGTTGTCATTCTTGTTTGCGACACATCGTCATGACCTGTTCCTGATATCTGTGAAGTATCATGAAAATATTCCAAAAGGTATTCAAGTTATAGAGCGGACACGAAATCATACCTAAAGTGATCAAGGGGAAATAACTCATAAAGTATGAAAGCAAGAGTTGTCATTCTTGTTCGCGACACACCATCATGACCTGTTCTACATATCTGTGAAGTATCATGAGAATATTCCAAAGGGTATTCAAGTTATAGAGCGGACACGAATTTCCCAAAAGATCACACCTAAAACTATCAAGGGGAAATAACTCCAAAAGTAAGAGAGCAAGAGTTGTCATTCTTGTTCGCGACACATCGTCATGACCTGTTCTACATTTCTGTGAAGTATCATGAAAATATTTCAAAGGGTATTCAAGTTACAGAGCGGACACGAATCTGCCAAAAAAATCACCAAAGGGGAGATAATTCAAAAAGTACAATTGCAAGAGTTACCATTCTTGTACGCGACACATCGTCATGACCTGTTCTACATAACTGTGAAGTATCATGAAAATATTCCAAAGGGTATTCAAGATATAGAGCGGACAAGAAAATGTTTACGGACGGACGGCGGACGGACGGACAGACGGACGGACGGACGCCAGGCTCATCGCTATATCCCCCGACCGAAACCGAACTTTTCAGTCGGGGGATAAAAAGAGGCAGGGACATTTATTAGAGCAGGGACAGTACAGGGACATATTACACAGTAACATATGAACCAACACAACTGGTTCTATATATTCTCTCTGGTGGGATACTTTAAAATATTTAACATTATTTGATTAATAAAATATTTGACAGAAATGATCTCCCGAAAATCCATAGTTTACTGCTATCTATTACAACAAATAGTGTAAAACAATACAATGTAATAGGTTTTGATTTGCCATTTAATTAATTGGTCGATTTACCACGGTCAAAACCACCAATTTTCCACACCATCATATCAGAGATAATTCTGAATGGTTTGGCTTGGATATTGTTTCAGGGTATTATGTCAGTTAAATCAGTTAAGTCTGTCTATACCAAATACGATTCTATACCAAATACGGCAATACGTCTTTGTATGGAAGCACAGGGCTACCATGAAATCACAGCACAAAAAATGCTTTTCATCTTACAGAGAAAAAGAATTCTTTGGTCAAATGTTGGTAGGCTATTCCTATGGAGCATAGATACCCAGCAGGCACATGAAGTCGATATAACGTCATACTGATGTTGATGCGACGCCATTATACGTCGCAGCGGCGTCAGTACAACATCATTTCAATGTCATGTGCCTGCTGGGTATTGTCTCCTCCACTTGGGATGGCACTCTTATAGCATTTCAGTGTTGTAAATGGAAAACCAGCTCATTATGAATAACCAAACTCTGAAACTGAGCTAAATTTTCTGTCTTTTGTCTTCCAAAGAAGTTGCATTTTTCCTTGTTTTTTTTTTCTTTCCAAGAAGTCGCATATTTCCTCATTTTTTTTTTTTTCATTTTTTTATTTACTCATTTTTTTTTCATTGTTTTATCTAATTTTTTCTTTCTTTTTTTTGAAAATCATAAATCATCTGGCTCTAAACTAATTTACAGATCTCAACAAAAAGCAAAACATACATCTATATGATGTTTTTATCTAAGAATTAAGTTATGGATTCCATTATCTAACAGGTGTCAAGATGATGCAAGGCAGGGCACCGACCTCTGACACTTCCCATCATTCTCTGTCACAAAGGTCAGAGGAAAACTCCAGAAGCTTAACCAGGTGAGATAATGAAATTATAATTAATGAATATTAATACATTGTTAGTATTAATAGATGATACCTTCAGGACCTCTCAAGGGGCACTGTACCTGTATTTTGAAGTTCTCCAAGGGGCACTGTACCTGTATTTTGAAGTTCTCCAAGGGGCACTGTACCTGTATTTTGTTGTTTCCCTAAAGGAGAACCTGTACCTGTAGTTTGCAGTTCCCCTCAAGGGGGGCTGTACCTGTAGTTTGTAGGACCCCTCAAGGGGCACTGTACCTTAAGCTCGTAGCTCCAAGGCCACCATACATACCATAAAAATTCTAATAATTGAGACGCCTTCAATAATTACTATATCTATCCTTAAAATTGTATAGTTTTATTTTTCCAATGCAGTAATGTGTTAACAGGATGCAGATAGAATGGCGAACAGTGTAGACCCTGATTTTAGTCTGATCTAGGTCTGCACTTTTTAATCAGTCCTGTCTGTCTCAATATTTAGATTTTTATGGTAGTTTTTAAGAAGTCAGTGTTACAGCCTTTTAACCCTTTTCAACATAGATAAAATATATATGACAGCAGCTGAGTCCGTATAGACCCAGATCAGACCTCAAAATGTGTCACCTTATTTGGACCTACACTGTTTGCAAATTCAACTTTTTTTCCATTTTTGGTGCTTACAGACTATGAAAAAATAATTTAGGGGCAAGCAAAGACTGATCGATCTGACAAAATGTGCAAGCTTGTTCTGAGTCAAATTCAACTTTTTTTCCATTTTTGGTGCTTACAGACTATGAAAAAATAATGTAGGGGCAAGCAAAGACTGATCGATCTAACAAAATGTGCAAGCTTGTTCTGAGTCTTCAATGTTTGCACATACCAGAATCTGAACCTTCTGGGTTTACACATGCCAGATCCTCAGCCTTCCATGTTAACACATGCCAGAATCTCAGTTTCCTGTGTTTACACATGCCAGGTTCTCAGTTTTCCGTGTTTTATACACATGCCAGAATTTCAGTCTTCAATGTTTGCACATGCAAGAATCTTAGTCTTCAGTGTTAACACAAGCCAGAATGTCAGTCTTCTGTGTTTACACAAGCCAGAATCTTGGTATTCTGTATTTACACATGCCAGAATCTCAGTCTTCAGTGTTTGCACATGCCAGAATCTAAGTCTTCTGTGTTTACACAAGCCAGAATCTAAGTCTTCTGTGTTAACACAAGCCAGAATCTAAGTTTTCTGTGTTTCAGATGACAGATCATCAGTCTTTCATGTTTACACATGCCAGAATCTTCATCTTAAGAGTTAACACATGTCAGACCCTCAGCCTAATCCATGTTTGCTCATACATGTACCCCAATCTCAGTCTTCAGTGTTTATACATGCAAAATTCCTCAGCCTTTCATATTTGAACATACCAAAATCTCAACCTTAAGGGTTTATACACTGGAGCGCCGTTATAACGCTGGTGTTGGGAGACATGAAATCGAACCGTGTTATAAGTGATCACGCGTAATAACGATCTTCTTGGAAATACCCAACCCACTAATGAAAAACCCCATGTTTACGTGTTCGTTGCGCTTATTTAGCCATAACGAGGTAGATAGACATGTTAACTGCTTACCTGACACAACGAAAGTCATCACTAAAGTAGCCTTTCAGTCCCTATGTACTAACTTATTGTGAAAAATGCGCTACAAAACGGTTGAAAACCATTTACAAAGCGAAAGTACAATCGTAACACATCGGCCAATTCCATGTCCTGAATTAAACCTATATCGACGAGGATGTCCGATTGAGCGAAAGTAGACTTCTTCGAGTTAATTCCCTTGTATATAGTATTAAACACTTGCAAAAAGGTACCTTTGGATGAATAAAAATACTTATTTGCGCGAGTACTGACGTCGCCTTAAAAACTCTAATCAGCCTACAGATAACCAAATTGGGTTTAAGCTATGTTGTTGTTGTTTTTTCTATTTGTAAAATTCTTTTACAATGTTTTCTTTGGAAGCAATCAGTGACTGCTACGCACAGCCTTTTTCCTGAAGCATCAGCTTGTGTATTGTGAATATCAGTTGACCTTCGCTGATTGCCAAATTGGTGACACGTGATATGCGCTAATTATCGAAGTCTTCTGAAAACAATGACCAATGTTCACACCTTGGCAAGACAACTGACGCTTTGATTGTCTGTGATAACTTTTGACACGCTGTTGATTAAAATTATGTAAACAACCCAATTAACTTTCAATGGTTATTTTCTATTCCAATGTCGTGAACACCGACGGAAACCGCCGAAAAATCCGCGATGTGTTGAAAAATAATGGGCGACACAGGACAACAGCGTTATATCGATTTCCGCGATATATCGGTCCGTGGTATAACGGCGCTCCAGTGTATATACTAGAATCTCTGTCTTTGGTGTTTTCACATGCCAGTGCCTCAGCCTTCCATTTTTACACATACCAAATTCAGTCGTCAATGTTTGCACGTTCTAGAATCTCAGTCTTCCATGTTAACACATGCAAACCAGAAGTGTTTGCACATGCCAGAATCTGGGTCTTCATTTTTTTGCTTTTGCAAATACCAGTATCTCAATCTGCAGAATCTAAGTATTCAGTGATAACATTTCAGAATGTCAGTCTTTATTTGTTTTACATTTAATGCCCCAATATCAGTCTTCAGTGTTTGCACATGCCAGAATCTCAGTCTTCAGTGTTTGCACATGCCAGAATCACAGTCTTCAGAGTTTGCACATGCCAGAATCTCAGTCTTCAGTGTTTGCACATGCCAGAATCACAGTCTTCAGTGTTTGCACATGCCAGAATCACAGTCTTCAGAGTTTGCACATGCCAGAATCTCAGTCTTCAGTGTTTGCACATGCCAGAATCACAGTCTTCAGAGTTTGCACATGCCAGAATCTCAGTCTTCAGTGTTTGCACATGCCAGAATCTCAGTCTTCAGTGTTTACACAAGCCAGAATCATGGTCTTTAGTGTTTGCAATCTTGGTCTTTAGTGTTTGCACATGCCAGAACTTCAGTTTTCAGTGTTAACACATGCTAGAATCTCAGTCTTGCATGTCTGCACATGCCTGAATCTTAGTCTTCAGTGTTTGCACATGCCCCAATCTCAGTCTTCGGAGTTACACATGCCAGAATCTAAGTCTTCAGTGTTTATACATGCCCCAATCTCAGTCTTTGGATTTACACATGCTAGAATCTCAGTCTTGCATGTCTGCACATGCCTGAATCTTAGTCTGCAGTGTTTGCACACACCCCAATCTCAGTCTTCGGATTTACACATGCCAGAATCTCAGTCATCAGTGTTTATACATGCCCCAATCTCAGTCTTCAGATTTACACATGCCAGAATCTCAGTCTTCAGTGTTTATACATGCCCCAATCTCAGTCTTCGGATTTACACATGCCAGAATCTCAGTCTTCAGTGTTTGCACATGCCCCAATCTCAGTCTTTGGATTTACACATGCCAGAATCTCAGTCTTCAGTGTTTATACATGCCCCAATCTAAGTCTTTGGATCTCAGTCTTCCATGTTTGCACATGCTAGAATCTCAGGCTCCAATGTATGATCATGCCAGAGTTTCAGTTCTGTGTTACCATGTCATAAACCCTTTTATCTCATGGCACATCTCTTTCTCAAAACTGTAGCCAGTTTTCTGAATTTCTCGCAAAATCAAAAGAACAAAAAAGTCAGAATCAAGGATAATTTTCTTCCTGTATTCATTAGGTTTTTGTGATTTTATCTTAATAATTCTTATCAAACTTTGCAATAAATAAGGCTCCACATATTGAAACATTTGCTTAAATGTTTGCACAGTACAGAAACCAAATCAGTCTAGAGTCTGTTACAAGTCCTGCACTGTTAACCAGTCTGCATGCTATTTTTGGTAAGCAATCAACAGTTAATTCAAATTTTAGGATAATTTTGAATACTGGTACTGTTGTCCCAAAATTTAGGGTAACTATGGTCATTTCAGTGCATCTACAATATTTCTTTGGCTCTAAGATGAGTCTTCCCCCTCTCCAGACTGACGCAAAATATCTAAATCTGTCTCATGAAATTCTGCTATGAGATGGGTTTTTCCCTTCCAAAACAATCCCCAAAATCTAGATCCATCTTATAAGATTTTTTGGATTGTTTTGGAAGGGAAAAACTTTAGTTCTATAACTGAAGAACTACGGTAATTTTGCCTTTGATGATGGAACATTAACAACATAATTGTGCATTTTTGTTGTGTAATCATGTAATAACATGGAATTTTCTGTAATCATGGGTAGATGTATTGGCACCATAGTGATGTAGGAAAATTTCTCAGAAAATATTGTTCAGGGTCATCCTTTTGGGGGTGATATCATGATAGTTTGTGCCTCCTAGGATACTGTTTCTAGTTATAAAACTTTTTTTCGTGCGCAACTCAGCTGAGCATCATGCTCAATTGAGCTGAGCATGAAAATTCAAACCCATATGAAATAAATCTTAAGCAGTTTGCAGAGATGTTTATTTTTTTCTCATACTACCCATTTTTGGAACAAATAAAGCAAGGTCAGTTAGTATTTTCAATTTTATTCAGTATCACAATTCGAGCAAAATCTCAGCCGAGCATGAAAATAAGTTTCATGACCTCGGTGGG
This sequence comes from Ctena decussata, assembly GCA_963989385.1. NCBI lineage: Eukaryota > Metazoa > Mollusca > Bivalvia > Lucinida > Lucinidae > Ctena > Ctena decussata. The sequence goes on along the minus strand of OZ022512.1, from coordinate 16,757,830 downwards.
GCCTTGTGTCAAGCAGTATAGACTATGATCACAGGAGCATTCCAGTCTAGGCCTACACTATTTTGCTCTGAATAATTTAGGAGAAGTACATTAAGCTCTTTTATAATATAGCTCTTATACAAGAAATGGTACTCCACCAACCAAATGCTTCCACTTTGGCAATATAATTATAAACATACTGAACCATGAAACATTAATTAAAATCATTCAATAATCTTCTAATTGGCTGTAAAATCTGCCAATATCCCATGTCCAGCTAAAAGGAACTTACTCCCTTACAAAAGAGCTAACAAGGAACAGCTATGGTGTCAAAGAGTCTGATATGGGAGTGGGAAGAAAGAGTGAATGGTAGTGAAAGAGTGAAAGAGAAATGAGCTAGTTAGGCAGTGGAAAAAGACTGACTTTACTCTCTGTATATTGTAGATCTCAAAGAAGAGTAGCTCTTGCTTAATGTGTTATCCACTGCAAATAAGGTCTTTATTATTATAATAATAAAAATAATAATAATAATAATAATAATTATTATTATTATTATTATTATTATTATTATTATTATCATTATCATCTGATTACTTCTGAATTTGAGTGGTCAATGGAAAAATGTTAGACAATGAGCACAATGAGGCACCTTTCTGCCTACCACAAGGCTAATCAATCAACATACTGAAATTGTTAATTTGGCATAAAATTGCTATGGAAACTCATTGCAAAACTCTGCATAACACCTGTCTTAAGGTATTAATCATCAAATGACCAAAAGGAATATTATAGAACTGCCACAAGCTCCTATAGGAGCTTATGGCTGTTCTATAATATTCCTTTTGGTATGGAAGTGAAACTGAACAATGGAATAGACTGCCGTTACATGGCAGCTGGCTAAAATTGTTGTAACCATTGCAACAACCAGCTAGTATACCTTAGAGACTCACAGCAGAATTTCTCAAAAGTGGGCGTGTATTTTCTCTATATTTCATGCTGTGGTTTTACTAGCTGCTAGTAACTGATAAGACGTCAGTCCACTAGGTAAGTATACAATAATGTTACGAACAGATGATCTAATATAGTAACTACTACCATGTTGCACTATTCTTACAACCAGCAAGAATAAATTGCCTGTACATCAAGTTGGCATAAACTGCTATACAACATACTTGTAAAAATGGCAATGCTGAAACAAGCAGTTGGCACACACTTGTAATGGTCAGCTGGGAGTAAACTGATATTGTTCCAATCTGATGACAAATAATTGTATCACCAGTACACAACTTATGCTTGAATTACTGTTGTAATAGGCTGACCTAAAGTACTGTCAAAATAGCAGCAATTACTGCAATGCAGCGGCAACAGTTGGCATTAGGTCAGCTGGCTTAACTGCTGTAACAACCAGCTAGCTATGACAGCTGGCATTAAATGCTGAAAAAAAAAACCTCAGCATAAAATACTGTCATAGCTAGCTGGTTTAAAATGCTTTTACAACAAGTTGGCAAAAAAACTGTTGTCTAAAATATTGTCACATACTGCTGGCTTCAGTTAATGCTGTAGCAATCAGTTGGCAAAGAATATTGTCATGGACAGCTGGCTAAAAATGCTGTAACAACCAACTGTCACAGAATATTGTCATGGCCAGCTGGTTCAAAATGCTGTAACAACCAGCTGTCACAGATTATTGTCACAGCCAGCTGGCTCAAAACCTGTACCAACCTGCTGTTGTAGAATATTGTCACAGCCAGCTGGCTAAAAATGCTGTAGCAACCAGCTGTCACAGAATATTGTCACAGCCAGCTGGCTCAAAACCTGTACCAACCTGCTGTTGTAGAATATTGTCACAGCCAGCTGGCTCAAAACCTGTACCAACCTGCTGTTGTAGAATATTGTCACAACCAGCTGGCTCAAAATGCTGTAACAACTAGCTGTCACAGAATATTGTCACAGCCAGCTGGCTCAAAACCTGTACCAACCTGCTGTTGTAGAATATTGTCAAAGCCAGCTTGCTCAAAATGCTGTAACAACCAGCTGTCACAGAATATTGCCACAGCCAGCTGGCGCAAAATGCTGTAACAACCAGCTTGCAGAAAGGTCACAGCCAGCCTGCTTAAAATGTAATAGTCTGGACCAAATGGCTTGGAAATGTCACAGCCAGCTAGCTCATAACTTAGTAATTAAGGCTTAACAACCAGCTTGCATAAAATATTGTTATAGCCAGCTGGCTTAAAATTTAGTTTCAAGAAGCTGGCATAAAATATTCAAACAAGCTGACATATATCACTGTAATTCTTAAGATGACTGAAAAAAAAACCAGCCACTGCACATAAATTCTGTCACAATCAACTAGTAAAAATACTGCAATGAGCAGAAGATTGATATCTTGCTGTCAGAAGCTGGCATGAAATATTAAAATATTGCTGACTGAATATATCTGGCCAGCTCACACAACCAGCTGGCTTAAAAAAGTTGTTACAATATGGCAAAGACATTTCGGAAATCAAACTGAGTTCAGACTTGTTTGTGGGCAAGGAAGCATGTGTGTGTGCATAGGTCTACTGTAATCGACCTAATTAGTGCACATACCCCAATAAGCGCACATCCTGGGAATTTCAAGGCATGTGATTATTAGTGCACATATTTTTACTGGTTTATCCCTTTTATTGCTTGAAAACACTATAGAATCTTTCAGTTTTCACTTGCACAGCTTCTCCATCCTACATGACTATAAGCAGCTTTTCTGTGATGCTTTAACTCTTTAAGCCCCAGTGACGCAATTAGCAAAATTTGCAAACAGCATATACCGTATAATGGAAAATTTTCGCGTCGCCTAATTTTCGCGGAATTTCGCGGTCGGTAGCGATCCGCGAAAATTAAACTCCGCAAAATATTTTCCAAATTTGTCCAAAACAGTAATTAGAAATTTGAATCGTCCAAACATAGTTTTGCGGTATTGAAAGGGTGCTCGGACATTTCGGCCCACAGAACTTTTAAAGTAGGTAGCTATGGAGCTATTATTTTCGGAGCAATTATGATAGCTTGTAATTAGCAGATAATTACAATTTCCACAGGATGTCACTGTTTTTCGCTTCATTAACGATCGCTTGTACCTAATTTACATGTATGCAAGTATAATTGAATTACTTTTAATTGACAGTGAGTTCTGTTTACTTTTATCCTGAACAATAGCCATTCTATCAAATGCCCGCATATTTCAGTTGATTGTCTCTGTGTACAAACATTGATTTGTACAGATGTCTATCTTATGCTTTTTTTGTGAAAAAAAGGATGGGTATCCTCCCAAACCCAAAAGCATCCGATTCTGTTTTAACAAATGTGTTAATAACAAAGTGCTTACAGTTTCTTGACGTTTCTCTCTTCTTGTACGTCTTGATTTTTTCAGTCAAGCCAATATTTTACAGGACAAACACAACTTTTATTTTCGTGGATATTCACATCCGCGAAAATTAAAAACCGCGAAAATTAATCCTCTTGTTTTTGGGGCAAATCCGCGAAAATTTGGCGACGCGAAAATTTTCCATTATACGGTATCCTGATGAGGCGTCTCGGCGGCTCATAATGACACGCCTCATCTAGATCTACACTGTTTGCCCTCTAGTTTTTGAATTCTCAATATGAAATGTCTTGGACAAGGCATTATTTGAATTTTTGCAGACGTAAATTTTGTCGTCTGCCTGTTGGTTTAAAGGGTTGAACATTAAATTCTGTTTCTTTCTATATCTAATCAGTCTTTGAAATGTGCGCTTATATGGAAGAAAGTCTACAGCAAGTATTTAATGCCATTTTGAAAATGTTGAGTGCACAGTGCGCTAAAAGGGTCAAATTCAGTATGAGGTTTGGGATAGGAGGATCGAGGTGTAGTCTGACAACCCTTAAATCAGTTTTTTGTCTGGTCTGACTAGGAGGCGGGTAGGTATACATGTATGAAGGTGGGTTTTATTGGGAAAGGTTGGCTTAATTCTGTCACTGGCCAATGGAACCAACACATGCATTCAACAGTTTCAGAGCACATAATGGCCATCTCAACAAAGACAAGATGAGCAGTATTAACCCCACATTAACACACAAAGAAACATGAAAGAGTTCAAACCTTGTAGTTGGGTACCAGGCAGCTCCTTAATTCCTTGAAAGATAAGATCCAAATTAAAAATTCCTTTGATGAATGCTTTCAAAACAAATATCTTTGCTGGAACTTATCTAAAAGAGTTTATATAAATCTACCATAACACAGCTTCTGTTTAGCTGCTACTCAAGGGAGTATTTATCTGTTAATGATAAGAAATCCCCTTCTTGCAAGGGTCTGATAAGGATCCCTAAATAGCTGGTGCCAATGCAGACAGGGGCCATCTCAAAATCAACTGTTGCTTTCAGTGACGAACAAAGAGCTGAACAAAGAGATGATAGGAACTTGTTGAGGGTGGATATGGGACCGGGATATCACTTCCCAGGAGGCAATATAATACAGTCAAACCTGCTTATGTGGTCACCTCTATTAAGGGATCACCTGTCTTAAGCAGCCACTATTTCTTGGTCCGTTGAACCAAAATACAGTGCAAATGAACCTGTATTAAGGGGTCACCTGTTTTAAGCAGCCAATTTTTGTCCTTCCCTTGGGTGAACCCTTAAGACAGGTTTGACTGTATATGCAAAGGGGAATATACATTCTAAGTGGAGTGGTGGCAAGGAGAGGTGTGGTGGAGTAGAATGATGGAAAGGAGTGCTGAGTTAAGTGATGGAGTGAACTGGATTGAAGTGATGGAAAAGAATGCTGGAGTGGAGTGACGGAGTGGACCTGGAGTGAAGTGATGGAAAGAAGTGCTGAGTGGAACTGGAGTGAAGTGATTGAAATGAGTGCTGAGTGGAGTGGCTGGGTAGGAAAAGAGTCGAGTGATGGAAAGGAGTGTAGGAGTCAAGTGACAGAGTGGAAGTGGAGTGAAATGATGGAAAGGAGTGCTAGAGGGGAGTAATGGATTAGAAGTGGAGTAAAATGATGGAAAGGAGTGCTGGAGTGGAGTGACAGAGTGGAACTGGGGTAAGGTGATGGAAAGTAGTGCAGGAGTGGATTGATGGAGTGGAACTGGAGTGAAGTGATGGGCAGAAGTGATCAAGTGGAGAACACAGTGGAACTGGAGTGAAATGATGGAAAGGAGTGCAAAATGAAATGATGGACTGGAACTGGAGGAAGTGGAGAGAAGTGATGGAAAGAAGTGCTAGACTCGAGTAATGGAGTATAACTGGAGTAAAGTTATGGAAAGGAGTGCTTGAGTGGAGTGGTGGAAAAATGTGCTGGAGAGGTGTGACAGAGAAGATCTGGAGTAAAGTAATGGAAGGAAGTGCTGAGTGGAGTGATGGTGTGGAATTTGAATGAAGTGATGGAAAAGAGTGCTGAAGTTATGTGATGGAAAGGAGTGCTGAAGTGAAGTCTTGGAAAGGTGTGTCAAAGTGGAGTAATGGAGTGGAACTGATGTGATGGAATTAAAGGCTGGAGTGGAATGAGGGAATGGTATTGAAGTAAAGTGATGGAAAGGTGGAGCGACAGAGTGGAAATGCAGTGAAGTGATGGAAAGAAGTGCTGGAGAGGTGTGACAGAGAAGATCTGGAGTAAAGTGATGGAAGGAAGTGCTGAGTGGAGTGATGGTGTGGAATTTGAATGAAGTGATGGAAAAGAGTGCTGAAGTTATGTGATGGAAAGGAGTGCTGAAGTGAAGTCTTGGAAAGTTGTGTCAAAGTGGAGTAATGGAGTGGAACTGATGTGATGGAATTAAAGGCTGGAGTGGAATGAGGGAATTGTATTGAAGTAAAGTGATGGAAAGGTCTGCTGAAGTGGAGTGATAGTGTGGAACTGGAGGGAAGTAATGGATAAGAGTGCTGGAAAGGAACTTGAATGAAGTAATGGAAAGGAGTGCTGAGTGGAGTGATGGAGTGGAACTTGAGTGAAGGGATGGAAAGGAGTGCTGGAGTGGGGTGATGGAGTTGTCTTCAGCTGGAGTGAAGTGTGGAAAGGAAAGCTGGAGCAATCTCATCGTTACCTTATAAAACCATAAAAATTCTCAAAATTGGGACACCTAAAATAATGACTACCCATGACTGTCCTGAAAATAGAACGGTATAGTAATGTGTCCAAATGATGCTAACAGGATGGCTAACAGTGCACACCCTCATCACACTGCTCCTGTTGGAGTAGTCTGATGTGGGTCTGTACTGTTTATTCAAACCTGTCTGTCCCATGCAGTAACATAGGCATGAGCCCCTGACTGCACAGACTATTTTATGTCTTCTTTCTTCATATGTATTTATGCCAAGTTGTATTTTTTTGCAAATCTTTGCATGGGTATGTTCATGAATACAATTATCATGCATGCACAGGCACAATTATATGCAAGTAAATTATAGATCGTTTTCTATAAGATTATTAATAGGAAACTTAACCACTTTTGACATTTGGTTATTCAGTATCTATTTAAATATATTAACTGTCATATTTAACTGCTTTTTTCACTTTAATTAAAAATTCTGAATTCATATAAGTAGAGCTTTCAATTTTTCTTTCATGAAAAGAGTTGTAATTATTCAAAGTTTTGGGACAAAAATACGGAAGCAAATGTGTAGACACAGCTCCAGATCAGGTAGGAGCCCCGGTAGCTCAGTGGCTAATTCAGCGCTGGCCTGCTGATCTAGCGGTCCTGGGTTCAAGCCCCGCTGTAAGCGAGTATTCACAGGACACAGCCTATCATTATCACCCACCCATCATCCTGATTTGCCTGAAATACTGTTAAAATGGACGGAAAATCACGCAATCCCAGGCCAGGTTGGATTTTTAGGATAACTGTGATAATCTTTCTTATTTCTGAATGAAAACAGTATTACATTGTGACCCCTCATCAGAACCGTCTCAGTGAGAGGCTTCTAATAAGGGGTCACAACGTATGTTCTGATAGAAAAATATGCATGGAAAATTATTCCTAAATTTTCTCTATTACCCCTTCTTATCTGCAGCACTGTGAAGACTGAGAGCAGACTTTCTAAAGGAGAATTCTGACCATTATCTGCACTGTCTGTAGCATTCTATCAATAATGCTCTCGCTTGGTCACATACAATAAAAACTTTTTCATTAACCCATTAATGCCCAGTGGACTCTTCTATCTGTACATACTGGATGAGTGCATTTCTCATTTAAGGGGTGTCAGGTTTAGTTTAATTTTCAAATTTTTTATTTATGTTGATCGAGGAAAAAAAAACATTTGTTTTATGCAAAAAGTGAAGACCCTGATCAGACGCCGCATTTCGCGGCATCTGATCTGGATCTGCACTGTTTGCCTATGTCCCATTTTTGGGACGCTAGGCATTAATGGGTTAAAATAATTGGTTACAGTAGTCTAATATTTAGAGCAATAGTGGCAGATGGTTTTATTCCAGTCATTCAGGCATATTTGCCAGTGCAGCAGTTGCATATTTTTTCTGCACTCAAAAGTAGGTTACCAAGCTGTGTAAAATGCTGTTTCAAATAAAAGTAGCTTGCCTAGCCTCTTGTCCATCACATAAAAACACTTCTACCAAAACATCTGATGCCCATGTGGACACTGATGCCAGTACTTTTGCACAGGTGAGCTTAAGACATGCCCCTCCACCCTCCCCCGACCCACCCCCATTCTGAACACCCCCACCCATTCTGAACTGACTCGCTGTCATTTTATAAGCAAGTTTCATACAAATCCACTGAAAAATGGTGAAGAAGTTAAAACTTTGCTGGATAGATCAAGGGCTATAACTCTGAAAGACTATACTAAAAAACAAACCAAGAAATGCTGACACAACCCTGAAAAATGTCTTATCACCAGTGGTGTCAAGTCATTATTTTGCACTGACAGTAATTAGACAAAGTTGTTTGAAGCGGGGCGCCAAATATTTAAAATGAGTTGTTGTTTCTTTCTTTTTTTGACAAGTATACAATCAGTTTCCTTTTTTTACCATGAGAAATTCTTGTGGGATTACTGGACACTGCACTTTATCATAAGATGTAAAATTTATTCAAATTTGTATCAGTTCGTGGTGTGGTATTTCTTTTGCGGTAGAATGAATTATCGGTAGACCCGTTTTTTTAATAGAGAGATTTGCCGGAAAACAGGATGAGCCAGCGGTAAACCTGTTTACAAGGTAACCAAATTATTCACCTGTGATGATAATCATCTTTTGACTCAACATGATATCTAATGGTTGTCATGGCATAAAATTTCAAATTATCATATTAGACTGAATATATATTTACCAAGTATTCTAAACTAAAACCAAGCTTGTGAAATCATGAAGTCCAAATCCAACAGTATTTCAGTGATTTAGGCTGATGGACGATTGGGTGAGACAATCGAGATGGAATAACTCTTCCAAAACAATTTACCTCTTCAAAATTCAAAAACTGTTTCATCCTAGCAATATCATATGAAATAGTTCGTGGAGATTCCTCGCCTTTCTTTGGAAAAGACATTAAATTGGCAAGCAACTCACAGCCTATGACCTTTAACCATCTCTGACATTACTAGAAATCAGTCAGGTCAGGCAGGCCCATGATGCACACTTCCCAGCAGGCACATGACGTCAAATGATGTCGTACTGACGTCGCATCGACGTCAGAAGACGTCATTTCAATGTCATGTGCCCTCTGGTTGGTTGGTTGATTTGATGCTTAACGTCCACGGTAAACAACTAAGGTCATGTCGGGACGGTCAGTTAACCTAACCACACTATTCCTGGGCAGGCTTAGACCTGGTTAACCAGTACTAAGTGCACATACTTTCGCCAGTAACTGACAACTGCCCTTCTTGAATCAGCGGAAGGAGAAACGAAAGTATGTGGCCAGACCGGGATTCTGGTTTAATTTTCTGGTACAAGGAAGAATCAGACCTATGATGTTATCCCCTTCAGCAAAATACACCCAAATCACATCAGGGATAAAACTGATTTGCATATCTGTGCTGACAACTATCAGTGAAAAGTGCAAAAAGGCTGTCAACCGTGAATTTGGTCAATGCCAATAATGGTAAATGATACTTCTGTTTATGGCTGTCAACCAAGCTGATTCTTGATTGACAGCCACTTTGGCACATATGGTAACTGACTGGCTTGGTCCACAGCAAAGACACAGGGTATAATCGATTCCTCTAATTTTCGCTTCCTGCAGAGACTGTACATCATATTTGGCTTCTGCCGAGACTGTCCACGAACTCTTGCTTCCTCAGATTCTGTACATGATAAATGGCTTCCTGCAGAGACTGTCCCCGTGATTCCGCTTCCTGCCGAGCCTCTCGGCAGGAAGCAGAATTACGCGGACAGTCTCGGCAGGAAGCCATTATTCGAGGACAGTAGTCTCTGCAGGAAGCAAGAGTTCGCGGACAGTCTCGGCGGAAGCCAAATATGATGTACAGTCTCTGCAGGAAGCGAAAATTAGCGGAATCGATTATACCCTGTGAAGACTGGGAAATTGGTATTGCCCAAATGCAAATTTAGGCAAGGGTGCACATGCTTGGATGATAGGAAAGAAGAGATCTGTGTCGATAGTTCCATCAAATACCTCAATACCAGCCAAACATTCAACATTAATTTATTTGAGATTTTTAGTCAGTTTATGAAAAATGGTCATTGATCATGCCATGTTTTTCAGGCCGGGCCGAATAGCGCAATCAGTAGGGCACCTGACTCGTAAGTCAGAGGTCCTGGGTTCGAATCCCGGTCTGGCCACATACTTTCGTTTCTCCTTCCGCTGATTCAAGAAGGGCAGTTGTCAGTTACTGGCGAAAGTATGTGCACTTAGTACTGGTTAACCGCTTAGGAGGTCTAAGCCTGCCCAGGAATAGTGTGGTTAGGTTAACTGACCGTCCCGACATGACCTTAGTTGTTTACCGTGGACGTTAAGCATCAAATCAACCAACCAACCATGTTTTTCAGACTCTATAAATATTAAAGTTTACTGTAAACCTGGCTCTCCCACCATATTTTGTGTGTCATTTTGGACAGTTTATATGATAATCATCCTTAAATTACCATAAAGAATGCAATTTTATGTATGAAATATCATCATCCTTTTGTAGAGGTTGATGTAGTATGTTGAGAGTTTACCGTTGTTACAGAAAATATTGCAATTTTTTTGAAAGCCTGATTGATCATAATAAATCTCCTAAAATTCTAAAAAGTTGATTTTACCATCTGGCAATAGGTCAAGAAGTACTGGAAGGTTAGCGAACAGTGTAGACTCTGATCAGACTGCTCCTAAGGAGCAGTCTAATCAGGGCCTACACTGTTTGCACTGGTATTTCTGTGCTGGATATTTGGGGTAATTACGGTGAGTTGAGAAAAAGTTGATAAAATAAGATAGATACATTTTATTCATTAAGGTATGTCAAGCTGAAAAGACCATGTTGCCATGAAAACAAGCTGAGCTGCGTCAAGTAGTAAAGGGAGTTTACTCCTGGACAGATTCAAAGCCCTGGACAGATCCAAAGCCCTGGACAGATCCAAAACCCTGGACAGATCCAAAGCCCTGGACAGATCCAAAACCCTGGACAGATCCAAAGCCCTGGACAGATCCAAAACCCTGGACAGGTCCAAAGCCCTGGACAGATCCAAAACCCTGGACAGGTCCAAAGCCCTGGACAGATCCAAAGCCCTGGACAGATCCAAAGCCCTGGAGAGATCAAAAGCCAATGGAAAGTGAAAAAGATGGGTATTGTTTAAAATTTAGTTGGTTGCTTGTTTTGGGTTTACCCGCCGTTTGAGACAGTATTTCAGTCTATATCCGGCCATTGTTTAAAATGGATACAACGTCTGAGATAGCTTGTGTTTATTCTCCTCAACATTTTCTGAAGTTGTCACCCCCTAAAATTACCCTACAGATGGGCCAAAACATTTTGTTTTGTTTTTTAAGAAATAGTTAATTCCTGGGTGGATCAAAAGCCAGTGAAGTCAAGCAGGTATCGAAAAAGAGGCATATTGGTGAATCTGGATACAAGGTCTGAAATAGCCTCTATTTATTCTCCTCAACATTTTCTGAAGTTGTCACCCCTTAAAATTACTCTACAGATGGGCCAAAAAATCTTTTTTTTTTTAAGAAATTGTTAATTCCTGGATTGATCCAAAGCCAGTGAAGTCAAACAGATATTGATAAAGAGGCATATTGCTGAATCTGGATGCAGCCTCTATTTATTCTCCGCAACCTTAACATTACCATACTGACAGAGAAAAATAGTCCAATACCTTAATTGTGAATTGTATGCTGCTTTCAATGTATATGATCATCAGCTTCCTTTTTGCTTGCTATATGCCTATAGCAATAATGTCACATAAATAAAAATTAGAATAATTAGTGATGATTTCTTTAAGAAAATCTCAAGTTTCCCATTAACAGCCATTGAAAAAAAAAATGATATAGGAGCATCACAGAAACTGCATTCAAAACAACTTTCATCTCAAATTTTTATTTATACATTTATTTAGGTCAGAGTGCATTTTCTGGTAATAAATTATGTATTCCGATTCATCCATAATAATGTCTGATCTTACACTGTGAAATTAGTTTTGCAATAATTTGGCTGCAAATACGTTCATTCACTTTTGAAACATGAATTTTTACTATTACCTTCAACAAGGACATTATGAAAGGCTGTGTGCAATGGAACCCCGTTTATGATTAAAAAGATTCCAGCCTCCAGCAGGTCTTGAACCCGGGACAAAGATCAGTAGGCCAGTGCTAACCTACTGAGCTACCGATGCTCCAGACATTGTATGACAGCAGTGTGCTTATCAGTGGCTATTTATAGAACAATATACCTGGAATATTGTAAACCTGAAGTGGATACCCTCTTGTACTCATCCTTCAGTATTACAAAACACCCCAAACACTGAGTGCACAATCTGGTTTTTGTTGTCAGGATTCAGAAATGGTTAACATTTTTGCAGGAGTATGAACTGATTTGTGTTAAATGGTCATTTACAAAAATCTGCTTTATGTACTAGAGTTGAACCATATATACATCAAGTACTGCTGCAGTTTGAAATTATTTTGAACAGCCGCCCATACATTTGTGATTTGTATCATGACCTCTTATTTTGATAGGATCTGTCATTTAAGGGCTTCGGCCCTTTGATTTACCAAGCCATACTTTTTTGTCCAAGTAGGAGAGTCTAATCACTCTAAGCCTTTATCGACAGGTACCATCTAGCTACCCCTCACTTTCTAATACCTAACTAATGTGTCAAGGCTTTGCTGTGCTACAAAAACATGTTCCCCCACCCCCCACACCCACACAAACATGGAGAAGTTTTGCAGACAGAGGAATGCCTGCAGATTTTTCTGCCTCTTCCATAAAGGCAAAGTGCTCTTTTAGTTGTAAACACATACAGAACAGACCTACACAACATTTTCTAAATGTGCTGTCCTGGTCTCCTACCCACACAACAGAGGAATGCAGCCAGTCAGTAACCAGTAACCAACTGTGCTCTCAAGCTTCTGATTAATTTGATGAGCCACTAAATTCCCTTTATTCAGATGGTTGGTCACTAATTATCATGAAATTGATTGACATTTTAATCTTTATCGACTCCCATGACCTATATATTGGAACATACCATAAAGCGCTTAAGTATTGGGGCACTAGAACCATTAATTTTCCATTGCCCCAAATGGAAAATTGATGGTTTTTAGGTGTCCCAATATTAAAGCACATTAGGGTATCAACGTAAGAGAAAATAGTTGAAATCCAGATCAGGCTGCTCCGTGCACTGTCTTGCCACCCACAAACAGTTTTGTTGGACATATCAACAAAACAGGTAAAAAATCAACTTGCTTCATTTTTATCACAATAATCCTCAAAGCACCAATTAGCCGACAACAAAATTTACCTCTGCAAAATTTCAAAGAATGTTTTGTCCAACCTATATCATATTTAGAGGGCAAAGAGGATAGATCCAAATGAGACGGCTCATTATGAGGAACTTCATGGTGCTCATTATGGGTCTGCTAACTATGAACCATCTCATCTGGATCTACACTGTTTGCAAATTCAACAACTGAGCCGCAGCACGACAAAACCAGCAAAGTGGCATGTGCTCCAAGTGAAGATTGTCTGCATGGAGGCAGCTTTGACCCTTAGCTCAGGGGTCAGCCAAGAGCTTTCAGAAAGGGAGAAGTTTTGCGACATTTTCAAGACCCTGGGAGAAGTTTTGGCCCAAATTTTGATTTCCCTATATGTTCTATACATTTTCACTTCTCCCTCAGCCAAAAATAGGGAGAAGTCAGCCAGCCTAGGGAGACTATTTCTCCCAAATTGCCCTCTAGGCAGAGCCCTGTTAGCTATCCTTTAAGCACAGGCGAAGACTGATCAGACTGGGCAGATGCCCAGGCTGATCTGATGGATGGATGGAGGGATGACTTGCGATTTTACGTCCTTTTCAACAGTATTTCAGTCATATCAGGACGATGGGCTTGTGATAATGAAAGGCTGTGTGCAATGGAACCCCGTTTACGATGGAAAGAACTCCGCCTCCAGCGGGGCTCGAACCCGCGACCGCTAGATCAGTAGGCCAGCGCTTAACCCACTGAGCTACCGGGGCTCCTCCCAGGCTGATCTGAGTCTTCGTGTGGTGCACAGGCCACTTTGTTGGTTTTGTCCTGTCGTGGCTCAATTTTCATCTCTGGCGCTGTAAGTGTAAAATATTCCCAAAATATTTACAGTAATTACAATTTCATTGGTGACAAAAAAATGTGTGTGCAGTTTTCATCAAAGGTCATCATTATATCTATATTATTTATCACTTTATCTTGGTAACCCAACACTTAATTATGAATACATTGCCATATTTTTCTTACAAGATAAAAGAGACAATATTTCAATATGATTTTTGTTTATCTTTGAAGTGAAGGGGTCATAAAGCTATTAGAAAGATAAATTTGTTTGTTTTTGGATGGGGATAATAGACTGAAGAGTAGGTGATAATGACATGACATGATTGTGTGGGACTTGGCGTTGCCACCATGTCGCCACCCAGAGACGGTCAAGTAGCTCAGTTCAATATCTAATCCCAAACATGTTTAGGCGACATGTCCGAATGAATCAAGATCTTACTTTATCCAGGATTTTATCAAATTTTCTTCCATGTTTCACAACACAACATCATGAGAAGTGTCGGAACTGCCCTTGGATGGTCTTCTTTACTTCTTTAAATCCATACATGCAAGACGATATCTGCTGAAGATTACCTTATTAATCCTATTAAACGCCCTGGGGGTGTTACATTTTATAAGGGGGGGGGGGGAGGTATTTAGGTGAATGGACAAACTTTCAGATGTAGCAATTCTACTATTTTCCCTTTCTTTGCCTTCCTTCCTAAAAAGGCCACCTTTTCCAGGAAAGAATTTGCTCCTTTCTGCTTGTATCAAATTTTTAAACAAAAATGAAAACAAAACTGCTTCTTAGGGGAACCATCCCAAAAAGTGATCCATAAGTCAAAATTGCGCTTTTAAAACAGTCAATACAAAAAGTGTGTGCACATCAGTACTGTACAGACATAAGGCCAGCTTGGTGTCCCCCTAGTCTGGTTAGACAAGAGCCTAGTGATGTGCTACTCTCTGTTTTCTGTAGATTTCTGAGGCTAGTAGACCTATATAATATAATGTGTGCCAACAGAAAAGCCGACAAAGCAGGCTGGCCCCGAGGTTATAAAACTTTTTTCATGCTCAATTCAACTGAGCATGAAATTTTATGTGCTAGTAAATAGCAAATTACTGATAAGTACAGTTGTTTTCATGCTCAGTTTAGCTGAGTATGAAATTTTCTCTGCTTATGAATATGAAAATGCCAACATTAGTTGGCATTTTCATATTTATCAGCAGAGAAAATTTCATGCTCAGCTGAGTTGTGCACGAAAAAAGTTTTATGAACTCAGGGCCTGGTCTTGTGTACTAAGCTTGTTTTTGTTCCATTGTATTGTAAGGAAGCCTACAACTCTGACAAAAGTGCCGCAAACAAATAGTGTCGACCCAGTGATCAAGTTCTGCTCTTTTTGCCATTCAACAAGCAATTTTTGACGTACCGTTTTAATCCTAATAATAGCCCCTGCTCTAATAAACGCCCCCTGCCTCTTTTCTGAAAATGTTACATTAATTTGCATGATTTCCAGTTTGCTACTCTGGATGAGATATCTTTTTGAAATGGGGTCTACTCTTAAAGGAAACAATTTGCTCCCAGAGGACCCTATTGAGAAGAGAGGCAAAATAGTAGAGTTTCTTCTTCTGCAAGTGTACCCACTCACCCTAACACTGCTTAGTACAGGTATTAGGCAGTGGCTGAGTCACTACACTTTAGGCTCCAAAAATGCCCCCCCCCCCCCTTTCATAAAATGCAACACCCCTAGGGCATTTAACAGGATTAATAAGTCACAAACAGGCTGACAAAAACAGCTTGTTGGTAGCCCTGGCAGCACAGTAGGTTAAGTGCTGGCCTGCTGATCTAGCAGTCCCAGGTTTGAGACCAGCTGAAGGCAGCAAATCTTTCCAACTGTAATATCCCCCTCCCATCATCCTGGTATGACTGAAGTACTGTTGAAAAGAGTGAAATCACAAGTCATCCTCCCAGAAACAGCTCGTTTGTATTTTAGAAAAATTACGCATTCAGTAACCAGTTACCAGTATCCAGGGTCATAATGGTACATTGCTTGGGCTGTTTTGACTTTTCTCTAATTACAAACATTTATATTTTGTCATTTTTCATCATAACATGAGATCTCAAAATTGACAGTTTTCGGTCATTTCACCTTATATTAACCACTTCTGAAGCCATTAAGTCTGTCTTCTACTTCACAAATCAAAGAAACACGACCCATAAAACGGCTTAAATATACCCTTTCACAATCCACAGTGATCATTAGGTGATAATATTATTTACAATTCAACAAATTTTACTGTTCTGAAATTACCTCAACCTAAAGGATATCTTATTACATTTTTGTCATTCGCATGAAAAGATGATAAACTTTGGAATTTTTATTTACTGAAGTTTTCCTAATGACGGACATTTTTGACAGAATATGAAATTATAATTATAGTATGATTTACAGTAGTGTGATACAGTAATAATGTCAACAAAGTGGTTATTTCTTCAAAGAAATTCAAACATGTAGAATACAACCGTACCATAAGACTATTTGAAGCCTAAAAATACCTTTTCTTGAGGTACATTTGTAGATGAGGTTGATTTTACTGTTTAATTTCAAATGATGATGTTTTGAATTCTCTATGCCAAGGCACAAAACGCCACACTTTGAGCAATTATCAGCTAATGACCAATACCAGAGCATAATCATTTAAGCCACTGGAGCCCCAGTAGGCATACTGGAGCCCAAGTAGCTCAGTGGGTTATGGCTGGCCTGCTAATATTGCAGTCTAGCTTGGACTCCCAATGGAGGGAAATTTTTTTACACTGTAAGACAGTGTCCTATTGCACACAGCTTTTCATTGTCAACCTTCCATTAGCTCGATATGACTGAAATATTGCTGAAAGGCCTGTACAGCTGCAAGTCATCCACCCATACAAAGACTAGCCTTGCCATAGGCTTAGAAATATACGTACTAGGATTTCTCATAAATTTTCTTGAATATACGTAATTTTCTTTATGCTAGTCTATAGGCATGGGGCTGATATCTCAGACAAACCCACAAGAGAAAAATTAATTTCTAGACTAGCCAAACATCGAACATATAAAAGAAAAATATTTATGTGACAAACATTTTAATATATCCGACTGGGGCAAGTCTATACAAAGACCAAAGACAAGCCAAATAAGCCTTATGCAGGCAAAAGCCCTCCACACTTTGAGTGGTTTCACATGAAAAGGGCCTTAGGCATGTACATACCATGTTAATCCTAATAAATGCCCCCCTGCCTCTTTTCCGAAATGATGATATATTAACTTTAATGAATTCCTGTAAGGTAGTTCTTTGAAATGAGGTCTACTCTTAAAAGAAAAAAATTGCTACTAGAGGAGCAAATTCTCTCCTTTAAGAGTTGATCCCTACTGTGAAAGGAGGCAAAAGTAGATCTGCTTCCTCTGCAAGTACACCCACTCACCTTAAAATTGTATAATAGAGATGTTTGGCAGTGGCTTCGTAGAATGCAATGCAGGGGTTTAATAGGATTAATACGGTATAAACAGCTAATTGCTAAAATAAGCATGCAGAATGCCAAGAATCTATAGGTTAAGTGAAATAGTAAAGTCTCTGATTAGACTGCACATGTGCACACTGCCTTGCTTGAACATGTCTTTTCAGGCGACACCAGAAGTCAGCAAGAGAATTTATTTTTTATTCAAGGGAAACAACTCTATTTGATTTATCAGATTAAACCTTTAGTATATTATCATTCCTTATTAGATGCAGAGCCCCATCACAGTATGACTTTCACATTTCAGATTCCCCAGGGCTCATTGGCAGGTGGCTGGGTGGTGTGATGGTGCTGGGTGTCTCTTCCAGTGCTGGGGCGTCCTACTGATTTGTCTAATAGTAAGGCAAGGGCCTACTGTGCTTGCAGTAGGTGCGGGTGGGAATTGTTTGGACATTTTTTCTCTCCGCTATCATTTCTCTCTTCTTTCTCTCTTTGGGAGACGGCTGATATAGACTGAAAAACTGTCTCAAATGGCCTTTAAACCCAAACCAACAAACCAACCCAGGGTTCATACAAGTGTTTGTGTGAAAAGGGAAGAGTCTGATGAGACTGCACTTATGCACAGGCTACCTGAACCTTCCTGTGTAGGTCTTTTTACGTACATGTACTTGTAAGATGCCAATCATCTATGAGCCACAAGACACGACAAAACAAACAAATGGGCATGTGCACCCAGACTGATCAGTCATAGCTGTCGGCATGGAAATAGCTTAGACCCTTACCTACCCTTTAAGTGCACAGCTTAGACTTAGACCAGACTAGGCAGATGCCCAGGCTGATCTGAGTCTACGCTGGGTGCACATGCCACTTTGTTGGTTTTGTCATGCCGTGGCTTAATCATTCATTTTGTATGACATACCTCCACTGGTTCTGTTGTGTAACTTCCATAAGCTGCCGGATGAAGGGACTGCTGCTGCGCTGAGGGGCTGCGCTGCAGTGGAACCCCTGGGCTGTGAGGGTCAAATGGCAATCCATAGCCAGACTGCAGTGGAGGAGGTACACTGGTACCCTGGTACATAGAGAACTGAGGCTGTTGGTAGGCTAATGGTGGTGGTGGTGGCAGGGTACCAGAATATGGTGGCACTGCTGTAGGGGACATAACCCTGAATCTCTGTCAGCACACTAGTCTTTCACCTGGCAGAAAAGATGAGAATTTTTCAATACATTTTCAGCTGTATGAAATACCTTCCTCTCCATATTAAAGTATGCTGCAATTCATGTATACCTTCATCTCCATATTAAAGTATGCTGCAATTCATATATACCTTCATCTCCATTTTAAAGTATGCTGCAATTCATATATACCTTCATCTCCATTTTAAAGTATGCTGCAATTCATATATACCTTCATCTCCATATTAAAGTATGCTGCAATTCATGTATACCTTCATCTCCATATTAAAGTATGCTGCAATTCATATATACCTTCATCTCCATTTTAAAGTATGCTGCAATTCATATATACCTTCATCTCCATTTTAAAGTATGCTGCAATTCATATATACCTTCATCTCCATTTTAAAGTATGCTGCAATTCATATATACCTTCATCTCCATATTAAAGTATGCTGCAATTCATGTATACCTTCATCTCCATATTAAAGTATGCTGCAATTCATATATACCTTCATCTCCATTTTAAAGTATGCTGCAATTCATATATACCTTCATCTCCATTTTAAAGTATGCTGCAATTCATATATACCTTCATCTCCATATTAAAGTATGCTGCAATTAATATATACCTTCATCTCCATATCAAAGTATGCTGCAATTAATATATACCTTCATCTCCATATTAAATAATGCTGCAATTAATATATACCTTCATCTCCATATTAAATAATGCTGCAATTAATATATACCTTAATCTCCATATTAAATAATGCTGCAATTAATATATACCTTAATCTCCATATTAAAATTAATATATACCTTAATCTCCATATTAAATAATGCTGCAATTAATATATACCTTTATCTCCATATTAAATAATGCAGCAATTCAGTCTAATCAATTATATGTTTTGTCATTCAAACAAGTCAAGTATTATGTACTGTGATTCAAACTAATCAAATTACAATCAAATCAATTACATGAGCTAAATGCAATTGAAACCAATCAAACACATATAGGGAGATTCAGCCCATACATGTACTGTGGTTTTCCAAGTCCATCAACTTGTGCAACATACCATCTCCCAGCTGATTTTACACGTTGATATGGGAAGCTGTCACATCAAACAACAATCAGCCAAAAGTAGTGATTTCTTAAGTGTTGCATCAGCTTCTATTCTATTCTATTCTATCCCATAACCTTACTATGTCATTGGGGCACCACAGATGACTTTGAAACAATCCCTTTCCATCTTGTCCTGTCTTCAGCTGCACTAGTTGAGCTGGCAAAATCCATCCCTGTCCACTCCTTAATATTGTCTTCCCACCTCTTCTCACAGGGGGAGGGGGGGGGGCGGGGGGAGAGGGAGGGGGGCTAACTTCCATTATAAAGCAGGATATATATGATATATGTGCCGCTGGAATAGCCCTACTTTTTCAATCTGCCAGATACATCAATAGGTATGATTTTACAGACTAATATACATGAATAGGTCTTATTTCTCCAAGCTCTGTATATAAAAGCCAGCTTATCTGACTTTTGTAATCAAAAAGAAACAAATATCAATTACAAATACAAAAAATGTTCTCAGCATACTAATTTCTTGAATTTTCTTCAAGGCTTACTGGAAAAATCATCAGCTAATCTAAGCCCTTTTTCTGCAGTATACATGAAAAGGGTCCAAATTTGATACAAAATACATGAAAAGGTATATAGTTTGGCATTTATGTTATACATGAATAGGGTGGGTTATTAGAGTTGCAGCGGCACATCTGTACCCTTAAAAGCCCCCCCCCCCCCCCCCCCGTGCCTCTTCTTCTGTCTACCTCTTCTTCTTTTTCCTTTCACTGTGCCCTGTAGAATCGTCTTTGCTAAACCAGAAGACCTTGAGACGTGGCCAAATCACCTTAGTTTCCATTGCTTGACCAGCGTCATGAGTTCATCATATTCTCCGATGGATGCTTGGATCTTCCTGCTAACCTCCTCATTGGTTATATGGTCCTTGTATGAAATGTTCAGTAACCTTCGGTAGCATCTCATCTCAAAGGCATGCGTTCTTTTCTCTAACTCTGCTGTCAAAGTCCTCGATACACAGGCTTACAGAAATATGGAAATGACAAGGGAGTGCACAAGTTTCACCTTCAATCCAAGAGATATGTTGTAATCTCTCCAAATTGGTTTCAGATTGGTAAGAGCTGAAGTGGCATGTGCAATCCTTGAGAGAACCTCCTGTTTTGAGCCATAATCTATTAGAAGCTTGTTATGGTACCCAGCTTCTGTCCTTTTACAGATAAGCTCTTGTGTAGTTGGTTAATCAGACTGTCATTCTTTTTTCAAGCCAGTCAAAAATGCGCTGAGCTAAGATTCTTGCTAGGAAATGGGCAGCTCTTAATCAGGTAAAATGAAAGGGGTCAATCAATATACCACTTTGCTGAAAGATGAAGGTAGAAAAGATAAAGCAACTTTGATTATTAGAAGGTTTGACAGGACTGAAAGTGTCCGACCCTGGCACAAGAATGAAACGTTGCAATGCATTAACTGATGGACAGTAGTAAAGGTACTTCAATACAAAACAATCAAGAACACGAACTATGATTAAAATGAAGCATTTATTTACATCAACCATGATACCAACTAATTCATTACATGTAGTGTTATTCAAATCAGTCAATTACATGTATTGTGATTCAGACCAATCAATTACATGTATTAGTATCAATCAATTACATGTACTGGGATATCTGCACTGTGAACAAACGAATCAATTACATAAACTGTATATATATGTTAACAAACCAATCATTTACATGAACAGTGATTCAAACCAATAAATTATATGTACTGGTAACAAATCAATCAACTACATGAACTTTATTAGGCTCAATGGTCAACAAAATGTTCGCACGGAGAAAAATGTTTTTATAATGGCTTTAATACATCAGTCAAAAATAGCGTAAATGGCCACTTTTACGGCGCGGTGACTGCCGCTCGTGTCTCACTCACTGGCTTTGAATAGTATTATTCACGGCCGTTGAGTCTGACTGGAGCCGCGCTCAGCCACGCTTAGTGGGTGACCAGAGAAAGTCGATTTTTTCTTTTTTTTTCTCGCGTAGTACATATTTTAGCAGGAAGTATCATTACAGATTTAGAATAGGACAGTAGTGTCTTATAAGCCAAACTCGGCTGGATATCAATATGTTTTAAAATAAATTATGCATAATATGTATATATTGATATATGACACTTTAATAAATAACTTACTTACTTACTTACTATATTTCAAACCAATGAATTATATGTACTGGTAACAAACATATTTCAAACCGATCAATTATATGTACTGGTAACAAACTAATCAATTACATGAACTGTGATTCAAACCAATAAAGTATACATACTGGTAACAAACCAATTAACTGTGATTCAAACCAATGAATTATCATACTGGTAATAATTAAACCAATCAACTAAACGAACCAATCGTGTGATTTGATTTGAAGTGATCTGTTGCATTTAATGTGATTTACACTGACACTATTTATCCATATTGAATATGTAATTATAAATTGCATTATTTGTAATTTAAACTGATCAATTAAATGTACATGCAAGTATAAAATATAACCATAAAGCTACAGCTGTTTTTAAAATATGACCAATATTAAAGTTACAAATAAGAATAAGGATGGGAATGTAAACAATCTCACTGTATTTCACTGACTTTTTTGTTTGTAAGAAAACAACTCATTTAGAATGACAAATTTCACCTTCTCGTAAAGGAGAGAAACAAAATTTGAACAGAACATTTAGCAATAGTATTTGTAATATGCCTTAAATTCAGCGGCATTCAAGCAAGCAAAATAAATTAAATAATTAACAGTTTAAAACAATAAAACATATTTACCTGTAAATATGAATTATAACCTACTTAATATATAAACTAAATGTCATAATGAATTTTTACATAGATAAAAAGACTACAAGTCGAAAATTAAACAATAAATCAAAATATTTTGGTATGTAATCTTAAAGAACCAGACTTCAATTTATTGTAACTAGACTGTATACAATAATCATTACCCCTGCACTAGGGAATAAAGGAACTCAGATTGTGAGAGAGTTCAAATAAGGTCAGAAAAGCCGACTTTAGGGCATATTGTACCAAATCCTTGTAAGGATTTTTACAGGTTTAATATAAGCGCTTGATAACGTTTTATCACTTTTTACACATATTCAACTTGCTTATCATTTTGTTATTTTGACACTTTATTTTAAATGGTGAAGAAAAAAAAGGTTTATGATCTTCAGGGTGAAATAAATATCTTGGTTACACTATTATTTGACTTAACTACCCAAAATATTTGAAAGTTAATGTGTAGGCAAACAGTATAGACCCAGATCAGACTGCTCCTTAGCAGTCTGATCAGGGTCCAGTCTGCTGGCCAACATGCTTGTAAATTACAAATCATCTCCTGATTGGAAAACTATAGGCCTATCTACAGTAAACTCTGACAGTAGAGTCCATCATGTGAACAGCTGAATGTTCTAATAATCAGGATGGCAGTATCATAAAGCTTAAAATCAGGGAGATATCATCATTATTCTGTTCTATCACCTTTGATAAAAAAAAAAAATCTTTGAGCCTGGACATTTAAAAAGATGCTTTAGTAGTAAACCATTCAGGTCTAAAAAGGTAAAGGTTTCCCATAGCCTAACAGCGGTGAGGGCAGTGGGGGTTCTGTATCTTGGGCACAGCTGATGAAAGGTGGAGCCCATCTCTCTCCTTTCACTGCCTCATCCTTCCCTGATTCGAAAAAGGTACCAATTTACTGCTAGGTTGACATAAAGAGGTTTCCAGTTGTCGGATGGCGATGGTGAGCCGCAAACTCAAGACCTTCCGGCGACTTTCTGCACAATAATCGAGCCACTTTAACCACTTGACTACGGTGCCTCTCGATTCAGGTCTGGAGACCGACAAACAGGGCACTGGCAAACAGCCAACACCCAGATTGGAGGCAACAAATCTTTGAGCCTGGACATTAAAAAGAGGCTTTAGCAGCAAACCAGTCAGGTCAGGAGACCGACAAACAGGGCACTGGCAAACAGCCTACACCCAGATAGGTGGCCACAAATCTTTGAGCCTGGACATTAAAAAGATGCTTTAACCGTAAGCCATTCATGTCTGGAGACCCATAAACAGGGCACTGGCAAACAGCCCACACCCAGATTGGAGGCAACAAATCTTTGACCCTGGACATTAAAAAGAGGCTTTAGCAGTAAACCAGTCAGGTCAGGAGACCGACAAACAGGGCACTGGCAAACAGCCTACACCCAGATAGGTGGCCACAAATCTTTGAGCCTGGACATTAAAAAGATGCTTTAACAGTAAGCCATTCATGTCTGGAGACCCATAAACAGGGCACTGGCAAACAGCCCACACCTGAACAGATGCCACAAATGTGGCATCTGATCAGAGTCTCCTCTATTTGCTTTAAATATTGGATTTTTTAAGATAAATTCAGAAAAAAATAAAACTGACACCCCTTACATTGGAAGTGGACCTGCCCAAAGAACCGGCTAGAAGAATAAATGTCATTAATGGGTTAAAATGAGTCGATCTCTAGACTGGCAAAACCTGATTGTGGACTTATGTTTTCGCTTAGCATATATTCCTCAGAACCACAGACTGTCTAAACACTGAAGACCCTGTTTGAGCCAAGTCAGGTGTAGGGATCAAGATTTAGTAAGTTCAAAAAGAGTTTAAGACCTTTAAAGTTGGTTGTAAAGCACAATTAAGACAATAGTTGAATAATATTAGCATGACTCGTGAATGTGTTTAAGAAACAAGCAAGATGAAATTACAGACATTAAACATAGCAACTGCCATCAAGCAAAGTTCAGCCTCTTCCAAATTTGCAAGCAACAAACAATGAATCAAGATGTACTTATGACACTGAACGGTTCATACAAGTCTTCACTGGTTACCCACGTCATAATGTAACCTTTTCTCATCATACATGTATTTAGTAAAGCCCTATTACACTGCTCATCATAGTGCTATTTTGGAAATAACACCATCATGTTATGGCTCCGATTCAGATGGAATTGCCAAGGAATTGAGCATTATGATGGAATTGCCAAGGAATATAACGCAAATGGGCATTATGACGGAATTGCCAAGAAATATAAGGCAAATGAGCATTATGATGGAATTGCCAAGGAATATAAGGCAAATGAGCATATAATGCTCATTTGCCTTATATTCCTTTGCAGTTCCATCTCGATACAATATTCACTCCCAATTTATGCCTTTCATATTACTAAATTTATTAAATGAGTTGGGGAAAAAGATAAGATGCAAGGCAATGCTGAGCATCTTATCAGTTTTCCCCAAACAAGTTTAATAAATTCAATAATACAGAAGCAAGAAATGCAAGGTTCTAATTATCATATGACACTAAAATTGCATTTTGTATACAAATTTCGCGCTAAAATGTCAAGATTTCGCCATTAAAAAGCACAATTTTCTTATTGACGTCAACGCATAGTGTTATGATGTAGTTTGCATATTTAATCCCCTAGCTGATAATCGCTTTTAATGCATGGCTTTATTACACACTCCCAGGTGCAACACCATATGATAAAGACTTATAAAGGGACTGTACTTTATATAATGAGTATGAGGACTCCTGATCAAGGCTAAGTTTGTATCCTCTCAACAGTTTTATCAACTATATATTTATTGTAAGACTTTAGTGTAGAGACCAAGAAGCCGCCAAAGAGTTTTATTTATCCAGATAGTCTGCTGTCATAATATACTAAAATAAATGGTTATTGAATATGAATGTGACCAGGAATATCCAAGTTGTTAAAATTTATTCATATCACACAGAGCTCTAGATAAGAGGGCGTATTTGATGATAATTAAGGATAATTTTTCTTATTTCTCATCGAAACCATATGTTGTGACCACTCATCTGAACCGTCTTGTCGAGACGGTTCAGATGAGGGGTCACAACATATGTTTTTATGCAGAATTAACAAAAAAAATTATCCCTAATTATCACCAAATACGCCCTCTTATCTAGAGCTCTGTCACATGCGGCTCAATAAATGTTAGTCCTCGAGGCTGGTCACAATGAATCAGCAGTCACAATATCTAAATGGTATGAGGCTTGGAGCAGACATAAGCAGTCATTGACCTATACCATTAGGAACTTGACAGACATGAGTAGTATCTGATCTATATTTTGTGGCTTCATTAGGTCAGATATCAGCAGTCACTGGTCAAAATTATGTGACTTAGGTCTGACATCAGCATTCACTAGGGCTTGAATTATGAGGCTTAGGTCAGACATCAGCAGTCACTGGCTTGATTAATCAGGCTTAGGGCAGATAAAGCAGTCACTAGCTTGAATTATGTGGCTTTTATAGGGCAGATATCGGCAGGCACTGCCCCCAGTTATGAGGCCTAGGTCAGATATCAGCAGCCACTGGTTCCAATTGTGTAGCTTAGAGCAGATATCAGCAGCCACTGACTTGAATTATGAGGCTTTGGTCAGACATCAGCAGTCATTGGGTTGCATTATGAGGCTTACTTCAGACATCAGCAATCACTGGCTTTAATTATTGGGCTTAGGCAGATAGCAGCCACACTGGCTTGAATTAGTTGGCTTGTAAATTATGAGGCTTAGGTCAGACATCAGTAGCCACTGGCCTGAATTATCAAGCTAAGGACAGTTATGTGACTTAGGGCAGATATCAGCAGTCACTGGCCTGAATTGTGAGGTTTAGGTGACAGTCACGTCAGCAGTCACTGGACGAAATCATTTGACTTAGGGCAGATATCAGCAGTCACTAGACTAAATAATGAGGCTTGGACAACACATTAGCGGTAACTTACTTACAGATAAACTTTGGACACAATCCTGCTGTTATTTAAGCTTTGGGCAGTGGCAAAAATAACGAGCTGTAGAGTAGGTATTAGCAGTCACTTGCTTGAATAATGAAGAGTAGTCATGTGCCTTAAATCATGAGGTTTGGAGTAGACATAGTAGTACTTGCCTTTAACATGAGGGAAGAAATCAGCATCTGAAGTTAACACTACTAGGGTAATGTAAATATTGATGCATGGACATGATAATGTTCTGTGTTTACAAATGTAGCAGCAATTTTGAGTGAAAATGTGAAGATAATTACAGTGTTTGGATAAGATGTCCAAGCATCTAGGGTAAAGGAGAAAGACAGACCCTATCTATTATTAAGTTGAAACATTTTACTCATATAGGGGCTGCAAAATTAAATTAGTAGCTAAATTTATTTTCCACCAGTAAAGTCGATTAAAGTTCTTAAATTCTCTGAATACCACTCGGATGTAAAAAAATATTCAATATAATACTATACTGCGAAATGTTTCATGAGAAACTGAGCTTGTCTTCAAAATCCTTGTCCAGACCTTTGCACAAGTTTGGGGGCTGTATCATCAGAGTGTGCCTGGTCCGGCCGGGGTATGCACAGTTCATCCAGACCAGACTGTGCATGAATACATGCCGGTTCAGACATGTACTGCCATTAGATCACAAACAGACTTTTCTGTAATGGGGCTCGAAAAGTGTCCTAGACAGTTTGAATTTCACAATGAATTATAATATAAGTAAATGAAACCTGTTTGGTGTGCAAATTTTCACAAAAATCCTCGAAAAAAAGTATAAAACAACAGGGTATAGGTTTCAACTCGTAAAAAATCCTATCTTTAATTCATCACTTACAACCTTAACATAGTTGTAGTGAGACCCCTATTTTTTTCCAGGTCATCAATTAAAAACAGCTGAAGTAGTTTTCTACTAAAGAACAGCTAATATTTTTTATTAGCTCTCAAAGCAAACAAATAAGTAGACAACAAAATGTATCTCTGCAAAATTAAAAAAAAAATGTTTCGTCCAAGCTACATCTATATCGTTTTTGGAATTCAAAGACAGAAGGGCAAACTCCACAGATCCAGATATGTGAACCACCTCATCTGGATCTCGGCTGTTTGCAATTTAAACTACCGGTAGTAATGCTTTCAACTCGCTCCTGCCCTGGTTAAGAGGCTTTTGATATAATCCCATGTGTGTCAATTATGGGCTGCCCACAAGCCTCCACCTCACTCCCCTACCCAACCCTCCTGGGGAAAAATTGATTGGAACATCACAATAATCTAAGTAATTTGGAGTCAAGGACAAACTTCAGTTAACGAAAAATATATGAATATAGTTAATGATTATAAAAAACAAATAGTTATTTACTTACCCTTTGAATATTAACTGCCATAAGATAAAGACACTGAGAGAATTTAAGTAAGAGATATTTACGTACCTACATTCAAGTCTTGTGAAATTTACATATTTTCTGTTTCAGTCCGCTGAAATTTTGAACAAGACATGATCATCAATGTTAAATTATATGATTATATTTCTCTGCTCTGTATCAAATTATACCATATTTTCTTGCTAGCGCATGTTTAGGGTAGAGTAGGGTAACTTCGGACAGTGGGTAAATTCTGGCACACCATTGCAAACAGTGAAAATCTAGATGAGACGGTTCAAAATGAGCCATCTCATCAAGATTTTCACTGTTTGCCCAGTTAACTTTGTTTTAATTCCAAACAACTGACATATAGAGGAAACAATGTCTCTGTCCGAATTTACCCGCTGCCCAAATTTACCCGACTTTACCCTAAAACTTGGTCACTTGTATGAATATTGAGAATCAAATTCACCATCAGGGCTGTGAAAATATGAAGTACCGTAAACTTCTATATGTTGGGACAGATAGGTCTGAGGAAACATCGCAGATCCTGACCAGATGCCTCCTAAAGAAGCAATCTGATCAGGTTCTACAAAGTCTGCCATTCCATCTGTATCTTTTGGACCCATTACTGCATTGTTAAACTAAACTGTTTCATTTTTAGGACAATTATGGTAATTATTTAAAATGTCCCAATTTTTAGAATTTTTACAATATTGGGACAGTATAAAGCACAAATGGAGCAGTCTGAAGGGTCTGCACTCCCTGCCATTCATACAGCCCATGGTGGTGTAAAAATGTCCAAATTTGAAGGTGGGGGACACAGGAATATTAACAGTGTAAAATTCTTAAAACAGGGACACCTAAAATAATTACCATAATTTTCCTAAAGCTTGAACATTTTGATTTTCAATTCAGTATTGTGTCTAAAAGATGTAGATGGAATGGTAAATAGTGTAGTCCCCGATCTGATCTGGGTCTGCACTGTTTGCTCAGACCTATCTGTCCCATTTTATGATACACGACTCAGGTGTCCTAGTACATAGTTATAACAGTGTTAAGGGCCGTATACACTATCATTTTTTCTTGTACAAGTTTATTGTACAAGAAAAACTGACCAAGAAAAAGTGACAATGATGAGGTGTATACACGTAGCAAGAATTTTACTCTGCTGTCAAACATTTTGCGGGAAATTACACAATAGTAGCAATGGAGACAGAGGAAGATTATGTTGCATTTGTTTTGTGCATTTTATGCATTGTGATTTTGCGAAGGAGATTAAGCACCAGCTACAGACATGTGTGGTCGCGAGATTGGTTACTGCGGAGACAGCAGCATAGTGCTTATCATACACTTCTACAGGAGCTTGTTCAGGAGCAGACTTCAAGAACTGTCCTTTTTCTCAAATCTCTGTTCTTATACTCTTTTGACCTGATATCCCATATAATTTCATTTTCTTCTATTAGGTCAATGAGTCTTGATGTAACTGTGTCTGTCCAAATAAAATCTGCCATGATATCTTCTTGCAGCAATATTTCCCCGCCAAATACTGGCCATGTGCTTTTGTTTACAATGCTGCTGCTACAAATTCTCTTGCTTTTGATTGGCTATTTGATGGCAAGTTTGATAAGTTATCATTGAAAATAGGATGATTTCTATTCATCAGTTTTTCTTGTACAATAAAAAAACTGATCATTTTCTGCTGTATACACCATCAAATTAAATGACAGTTTTTCTTGTACAATAAACTTGTACAAGAAAAAATGATAGTGTATACGGCCCTTTACTATACAGAGCTCCAGACAAGACAAGGCACTGAGGATAATCCAAACATATTTTTCTTATTTCTCAACAAAAACGTATGTTGTGACCCCTCATTAGAACCATCTCGGCGAGACGGTTCTAATGAGGGGTCACAACATATGTTTCTACAAAAAAATAAGGAAAATTATCCCTAAATTATCCCTGTTACCCCTTCTTATCTGGAGCTCACAGTGTAGGCTCTGTTCTGTGTGTGCACTGTTTTCTATAACCTATTTGTCCTGATATTATAATTTTCACAGTGTATAGTTATAAGTGTATAGACTACCATATTTAAGGGGAATGGGTACACTTTCAGGGAAAGCAACTCTGCATTTTCATTTTTACCTCCCTTCTAGTAAGGACAACTCTTAAAGGAAAGAATTTGCTTTTCCAAGGGTTTATCCACAGAAAAAAAAAGGAAATCACAAAAGTTGTTTCCCTTTTTAAAAATAGCAGAAAGATGAAGCTAAACCCACCCATCTTAACATATACAGGTTGCCCCATATGATAAAATTTGGGTACTGTTTTGTTTGCCTTTCCTACTTTTGCAAAAGTGATATTTTACGCTTAAATTCTTTGAGAATAATTCTAAATATTGAAATAAGTTAATTATTCAAATTCCTATCAAGTACTGGATAACTAAAAATAACTGAGCTGCGACACGAGAAAACCAACAAAGTGGCATGTGCGCCAAGCTCAGACTCAGATCAGCCTGGGTATCCACCCAGTCTGATCAGACTCTTTGGTAAGCGCTTTAAGTGTAGCTTAACGCCTAAGATACCTCCATGCGAATAGCGAAGACTCTGATCAGACTGGGCGGATGCCCAGTCTGATCTGGGCGCACAACCACTTTGTTGGTTTTCTCGTGTCGCGGCTTAACTAGTCTTCCAGTCATCCAAAGCACAAAAATTATTTCAAGTGCCCCAATGTTATGGTATTCTGCGATTTAGTTATGTTTCAAAACATGCAGACATAATGGCAGAAACTGCATAATAGCATGACTGGATGTTCCTGGCCCAGCCTTTTTTATGAGCATGGTCTGCAGTGTTTGTTTGTGCACTTTAGTACTATTACTTACAGCCTTGTGGCTATCAAAGTTCCACTTTCCATCTGTCTCAGCCTCATAAGGATCAAATCAAGGTTTTTTTCGTACCAAAGGCAAGCATTTAACCAGATCTGTAAAAGCTGCATAAAATAAGCCTTGGATATATCTATATTCTGTGATATCCTCCCCCTCCAGACTGAATTTGCTCTCAAATTCCATACTTTCAATTTTGGACTTCATAATTTGACATAATTGAGCAGTGACACATCAAAACCAACAAAATGGCATGTGGGCCCAGCAAAACTCTGATAGCCTGGGCATTGCCCGCCAAGTCTGACAAGTCTTTGCTGTTGGCATGGAGGTAGCTAAGATCGTTACTTATGCTTTAAGTGCTCAGTAAAGACTGATCAGAGTGGGTGGATGCCTGGGCTGATCTGAGTCTTCACTGGGCACACATTCCACTTTGTTGGTTTTGTCATGTCACAGCTCAATTATGCATGTCCAATATTCATCTTCAGTCTTCTTTTTTTGATATCCAGAAATGGAATTATGGATATCCAAGAATCAAAAATCCAAGAATCTATGTCACAAAGTCCAATTAACAGCTGATTAATACTGGATATCCCTAAATCCAATTCTGGATGCAACCAGATATCAAATAATGGATATTTATAAATTGAATTGTGGATATCCAAAATTCAGGTGAATATTGGATGTCCAAAAAGGGTTATGGATATCCATATATTGATTGATTGATTGATTTGATGCTTAACGAATATATCCCTAATGCTTTACGTGGATATCCCTAAATCCAATTCTGGATGCATCAACTCCAAATATCAAATAATGGATATTTATAAGAATTGTATGAATTGTGGATATCCAAAATTCAGGTGAATATTGGATGTCCAAAAAGGGTTAGGGATATCCATATACCAAAATACGGACCTACTGGTATCATATTAATTCTAATAAACCCCCCTGCTCTAATAAACGCTCCCCCTGCCTCTTTTCCACAAATAATTATGTTGCAAGAATTATTGTTTGCTTCGCTGGATTAGGTATGTCTAGTCTTAAAGGATAGAATTTGCTCCTGGAAGAGCATATTCTTTCCTTTAAGAGTTAACCCCTACTATAAAGGGAGACAAGAAATAGTAGAATGCTTCCTTTAAACTGACTATCACCTTAATTTAGGCTCTAAATAACACTCCCATTTTGCAAAATTCAAAACCCCTGGGTCATTTAATATGATTAATATGGTATCACATTCTGCAGAAGGCTGTGTCTCACCTGTTTGCAGACTGTCACAAAATAGAGCTACTGCAAACCACAAAATGCAGCAAATGTTTATGTCCCTCCAATGCTGAGATCAACAACGGAAAAGTAATACCTATGTCTTGCTTCTACTGGTCCCAGGTATGACAAAATCCTGGAAAAATATTTCATAGGATACCATTTTACTATTTACAATTTATCTCCTATTTATGAATATCCATAACACAATGTTTAGACACCTACAATTTACATTTATGGATATCCAACATTCTCTTGAAAATTCAATCTATCAATATCCTAAATTGGTACATACCATAAATCAAATTTTGGATACCATAAAATCAAGATGAATATTGGATATCCACAAGTCAGATTATGGATATTCAAAATGAAAATATGGATATCAATAATCTGAGTGTTGGGCATCCTAAATTGAATCAAAGTCATGTTTCTCGTTTTGGATGCCACAAAGTCAAGCTGGATATTGGTTATCTATGGGGTGCTGTTTAACTATTACATTTTGTAATTTCCTATTTATAGATATTCAAAATTCAACTTTTAGTTTTTGGATATCTGTAATTCCCTTTATGGATATCCAATAGTCATACTGATTTTGTGATATCCAAAAACAGGTGAAATTGGATATACAAAAATAAAATTCACCTGTTTATATATTTATCAGAGCAGGATAAATTTTGGAGCCTGATAAATTTCTAACCCTTCAAGCGCCAAAAAGCAAACAACAAAATTTACGCCTGCAAAAACTTCAAAATATGTTTCATCGAAGCTATGTCATACTGAAAATTCAAAAACTTAGAGGGCAAACAGTGTAGATCTAGATGAGGTGGCTCATTATGAGCCACCTCATCAGGATCTGCACTGTTTGCAAATTCTGCCATTTTCATCACTGGCGCCTAAGCGTTAAAGAGTATAAGAACTTCTTGAAATGTTAAGACAAGTCTTATTTAACATTGCTGTAACAGACAACATTTGCTCAGGGTTTATGTTACGGTCCAAAACCCAAATGGTCCACAGGACCAGCATGGGCGTGATTTAACTGGTCCGCTCTGTGTTTCTGCTGGTTTTCATTATAACCTTTATGCAATGAACATAAAAATTAGTTGGTCTGGAGGACCAGCTGATACAGAAACCAGCTGGTCCTGCCCAAAAATCACTGGTCCCGGACCAACGGACTAATGGTTAATAAAACCCCTGATTTGCTCACAAGCTATTTAATGACATAAAAAGTAACAGATACTTACCTTGCTCTGTCTCTTAGCACTACCCATTTGTTCCCTGATGGACACAACTTATCATGACCAATAAAAAGTCTCAGGCCCATAACAGTTACTGTAGTCAAGTAACACGAGACCCATATCTACAAAAACACATATCTTATTAATCCTAATAAATGCTCCTGCTCTAATAACCGTCCCCTGCCTCTTTTCCAAAAAGTATGTTGTATTAACTTGCATAAATTACTGTTTGCTTGTCTGGAAAAGATAGCTCTTTGAAATGGGGTCTACCCTTGAAGGGAAGAATTTGCTCCTAGGGGAGCAAATTCTTTCCTTTAAGAGTTGTTATTGTGTTATTGTTTAACGTCCAGTGAACAGCTATGGTCATGTCGGGACGGTCATTTGCCCTAACCACATTATTCCTGGGCAGGCTTAGACCTCCTAAGCTTTTAACCAGTACTAAGTGCACTTACTTTCACCAGTATCTGACAACTACCCTTCTTGAATCAGATGAAGAAAAGAAAGTGGCCTGATCGGGTATCAAACCCAGGACCTCTGGCTTATAAGTCTGATGCCCAACCAACTGCATTATTTTATCCAAATGTTAATGACCTGTATTACACAGTGAAACGGATTGGAATGAAAAAATATAATATTTGTATTGTGGAATCGTATTTATCAATTTTGTTAGATATATATATATAGAGAGTTATAATAAATCAACTATGCCGGTAAATGCTAAAAAATATTTTTTATGCCCCGTGTGGAATTCGAACTCCTGACTTTGAAACTCTGCCTAGCACTGTACTATCCATCACTGCTACCACTGCGCCACCGAGACAACCCAAAAAAGATTGTTTGAGTAGCACTGATACAGCTGGTAGCAGATAATGCAGTACACTTCGTATAAGAGTTCTTCTCAATGCGTTGCATCTATTCTGTTTGCAAATCACAGGATACAAGTGTGTTAGAAAAATATAATTTCACACAACAGTTCTTTCTAGCTACATGGGATCGAAACTGATACAGATTTATAATGGAGATTATATAGAGAGATATAATAACTTTGCCCGTAAATGCTGAAAAATATATAGATAGGTATATATTTATGTTCTGCGCAAAGTGAGAATCGGTACAATTCCGGAATTGTCCTGCGCAGAGTAGGAATTCTCACTTTGTGTTACAATTCCGGAATTGTACCGGTACAATTCTAGAATTGCGCAAGGGATTTGATGGTTTATCGAACAGGTACATTTCTTTGCTCAAAGTGGGAATCTTTTGTGCAAAGTGAGAATCGAATTGACATTTGATACGAGTAACGGGGAATTGACATTGAAATGAGGAAACTACGGCCTTATTAAACTGAGATTTTATTTCGGGAATGGCTAATATAGGATGAAAAGTTTGTATAATCAACTCTTTCTATAGTTTTGAGCTTTTTACATATGTTGCAGGCATAATGTAGATGTGCTTGTGCCCTCTGAAAAGGAAAACAGTATTAATTTGAAAAAATTCTGACCTTTTCGAACCTAGAAATTTGTAGATAATGGCTATCGACTCCACAGGTTTTAAGCGATTATTTTATCACAAAGGAGCGACCAATTCCCCAAAAGAAAACCATCCCATAAACAGTCTTGAAAGTTATTATTGATACGAGAGCCTCGGCAGAAAGCAGAGTCACGCGGACAGTCTCGGCAGGAAGCCATTTTTCAAGGACAGTAGTCTCTGCAGGAAGCAAGAGTTCGCGGACAGTCTCGGCAGAAGACAAATATGATGTACAGTCTCTGCAGGAGGCGAAAATTGGCGGAATCGATTATACCCTGTGATCAAGTACTGGATAACCTAAAATAACTAGTCTTCCAGTCATCCAAACCATAAACATTATTTCAAGTGCCCCAATGTTGTGGTATTCTGCTATTTAGCTATGCTTCAAAACATGCTGGCATAAATGGCAGAAACTGCATAATAGCATGACTGGATGTTCCTGGCGCAGCCTTTTTATGATCATGGTCTGCAATGTTTGTTTGTTCACTTTTGTACTATTACTTACAGCCTTGTGGCTATCAAAATTCCGCTTTCCATCTGTCTCAGCCTCATAAGGATCAAAATCAAGGTTTTTTCGTACCAAAGGCAAACACTTAACCAGATCTGTAAAAGCTGCATAAAATAAGCCTTGGATATATCTATATTCTGTGATATCCTCCCCCTCCAGACTTAATTTGCTCTCAAATTCCATACTTGCATTTTTGGACTTCATAATTTGACATAACTGAGCAGTGACCCATCAAAACCAACAAAATGGCATGGGGCCCAGCAAAACTCTGATCAGCCTGGGCATCTGCCCAGTCTGACCAGAGTCTTTGCTGTTGGCATGGAGGTAGCTAAGATCCTTAGCTACGCTTTAAGTGCTCAGTAAAGACTCTGACCAGACTGGGTGGATGCCTGGGCTGATTTGAGTCTTCACTAGGCACACATGCCACTTTGTTGGTTTTGTCATGTCACAGCTTAATTATGCATGTCATGGAGGTACCTATTATTTTAGATCCTTAGTTATGCTTTAAGTGCTCAGTAAAGACTGATCAGAGTGGGTGGATGCTTGGGCTGATCTGAGTCTTCACTGGGCACACATTCCACTTTGTTGGTTTTGTCACGTCACAGCTCAATTATGCATGTCCAATAATGATCTTCAGTCTGCAATATCCAAACTTCTTTTTTGGATATCCAGAAATGGAATTATGGATACACAAGAATCAAAAATCCAAGAATCTATGTCACAAAGTCAAATTAACAGCTGATTAATACTGGATATCCCTAAATCCAATTCTGGATGTGACCAGATATCAAATAATGGTTATTTATAAATTGAACTCACTGTGGATATCTGAAATTCAGATGAATATTGGATGTCCAAAAAGGGTTATGGATATCCATATATCAAAATACGGATCTACCATATTAATTCTAATTACCCCCCCCCCCACCCCCCTGCTCTAATAAATGCTCCCCCTGCCTCTTTTCCACAAATACTTATATTGCATGAATTATTGTTAGTTTTGCTGGATAAGGTAGCTCTTTCAAATGGGGTCTACTCTTAAAGGATAGAATTTGCTCCTAGAGGAGCAAATTCTTTCCTTTAAGAGTTGACCCCTACTATAAAGGGAGACAAGAAATAGTAAAATGCTTCCTTTGAATGACCCATCACCTTTACAGTGCTTATTAGAACTATTTTGGCAGTGGCTGATTTACTACAATTTGGGCTCTAAAGAACGCTCCCCTTTAGCAAAATGCAACACCCCTGGGGCTTTTAATAGGATTAATACCACATCACAAGAATTCTGCAGATTGCCGATTGTCACAAAACAGAGCTACTGCAAACCACAAAATGCAGCAAATGTTTATGCCCCTCCAACTACTACATTAACACCGGAAAAGTAATACCTATGTCTTGCTTCTGCTTGTCCCAGGCGAGACAAAATCCATGCAGAATATTTCATAGAATAGCATTTTTCTATTTATCCCCTATTCACGAATATACATAAATCGACGGTTAGATATTTATAATTCCATTTATGGATATCAAATATTCATCTCGAAAATTCAATCTATCAATATCCTGAATTGATATGTAGCCTCAAATCAGATTTTGGATACCATAATATCAAGATGAATATTGGACATCCACAAGTCAGATTATGGATATTCAGAATGAAAATATGGATATCAATAATCTGAGTGTTGGGTAGCTGTCTATCAATATCCTAGACTGAAATGAAGCCATAAATCACATTTAAGGATATCACAAAGTCAAGATGGATATTGGTTATCTATGGGGTGCCATTTTAATATTAATTTCCTTTTATAGATTCAAAATTCAATTTTTAGTTTTTGGATATTTGTAATTCAATTTGTGGATATCCAATACTCATACTGGTTTTGTGATATCCAAAAATTTGTGAAATTGGATATTCAAAAATAAAATTCACCTGTTTATATATTTATCACAGCTGGATAAATTTTGGAGCCTGATAAATTTCTAACCCTTCAAGCGGCAAAAAGCAGACGACAAATTTAACGTCTGCAATAATTTCAAAATATGTTTCATCCAAGCTATGTCACAGTGTCTATTCTAGAAACTGAAAATGAGGGGGGATTTTCCCCCCTCCATCTCAAAAATAGGGGGGATTTTAAAAAAATATGTGGGACAATTTTCGAACAGACAGAAAACATTTAGCTCATAAAACAGACATTTACACATTTATTCCTGTCCAAGACTATACAGTAATCTGAACTGACTTTAGACATTAGACATTTATTCCTGTCCAAGACTTTACAGTAATATCTTAACTGACCTGCTTTACCCAGTTTGAAATCGATATTCTTGTTCTAAATCCTATCACATTCCAGTTACATATTTTCTGAGTTATTTGAAGGTTTTAGTCTTATATCTAAGTATTTCAATGGGTTTACAGTGATTATTTTCCTGATACATAGTTTTTCAGCGATTTATAAATTTCCACGGCGGGTATGCTAACCTAGGTGCGGGTGCGGGTTACGCATCTTACCCACTCTCTAATGGAA
This sequence comes from Ctena decussata, assembly GCA_963989385.1. Lineage (NCBI taxonomy): Eukaryota > Metazoa > Mollusca > Bivalvia > Lucinida > Lucinidae > Ctena > Ctena decussata. Next base: position 16,720,281 of record OZ022512.1, on the reverse strand, counting down.
TTCGTTCCGGTATTTCATCGAACCCGTGAAGTCAAGGGAAGCTACTCTAATGGACATAATATGGCAAAAACAACTTCGCCAATGATGGCTTGATGCCTTTTTATTCAAAACTGCGGTATTTTCTGCAAGGCAAGATTAAATTCTTGGTTTTGGGACGTTTTCATTGTTTATTTTTTTATGCGGGACTGTCACGCATTCGGTCTGAATTTATGCGGGATATGAGAAAAATTAGCGTGAATCCCGCAATCGCGCATCCTAGAATAGACACTGTGTCATACTGAAAATTAAACAAGAGCTGTCGCCTGACAGCATAGCTCGCCTGAATAGGTGCTTGCCCATCACACAGTCGCTTTGGAGGTGTGGACTTCTATGCATAAAACTTCAGGCAAGCATGTCCATAATGACAACACGTTTATAAACAAAAGTTATCTAAGAAATAAGTCTTAAAATAAAATTAAAATAAAAAAATCCACATGAAATTTCAAAGTCCATGAGCTTGAGGTCAAAGAACTAAGCAGTAGGGGGGGGGGGGTGTGGGGGGGGGGAGGGGGGGCTAGGATGTAACAAAACCTTGAACCATTATCTAACATCAGTCCAAGTATTAGTATCAACTGAGTCCATCGTGGCATTGCGAAATTATGTCTTCATAAATATAAAACTTTAACCAAAATCTTTAATGCAAAATTCTAAGTCGATGACCTTGACTTCAAGGTCATTCAGTGGGGTAAGTATAATGTTTTGTAAAAACTCAAAAAAGTGTCTAGCATCAGTTCAAGTGTAAACTAAATCTCTGCCAAGCATTATGAATCAGTATGCAATTAGAAAACTTTAATAAAGAACAAATTTCCAAAGTCTGTGACCTTGACATCAAGGTCACTGAGCGGGGTTGGGGTAATACTCGGCAAAACTTTGGACTAATATCTAACTAAAGTGCAAATATAAAAAGAATTCATCACTGGGTTCAGGAGATATGTGTCTTTAAAAAACTTTAACCAAAACATCCAATCAATAAAAAGACAATTTTCTAAGTCCATGACCTTGACATCAAGGTCACTGAGGGGGGTGGGGGTAGTACCTTGGAAAACTTTGGACCAATATCTAACTACAGTGCAAGTATCAAAGGAATCCATCTATGGGTTAAGGAGATATTGGGCTTTATAAAACTTTAACCAAAACATCCAGTCCAAAAATACTCCCAATTTTCTAAGTCCATGACCTTGACATCAAGGTCATGGAGTGGGGTGGGGGTGGTACCCTGTTAAACTTTGGACCAATATCTACCTACAGTGCAAGTATCAAAAGAATTCATCTATAGGTTAAGGAGATATAGGTCTTTAAAAAACTTTAACCAAAACATCCAATCCGGACGCCGACGCTGACGCGGACGCAGGCACTGACGCCGACGCCGGGGTGACAACAATAGCTCTTCCTGAACTTTCGTTCAGGCGAGCTAAAAACTGCAGCTCTAACTTCCAAAGGGAAATAACTCGGAAAAGTATGAAAGCAAGAGTTGTCATTCTTGTATGAGACAAACTGTCATGATCTGATCTCCATATCTGTGATCATAAAAATATTTCAAAGGGTATTCAAATTATGGAGCGCACACAAAATCACAACTAAAACCATGAAGGGGAAATAACTCAAAAAGTAACAAAGCAAGAGTTGTCATTCTTGTTAGCAACACATCAGCATGACCTATTCTATATAACTGTGAAGTATCATGTAAATATTCAAAAGGGTATTCAAGTTATGGAGCAGACACGAAATCACACCTAAAACCATCAAGGGGGAATAACTCAAAAAGTAAGAAAGCAAGACTTGTCATTCTCGTTTGCAACACATCAGCATGACCTGTTCTACATATCCGTGAAGTATCATGAAAATATTTCAAAGGGTATTCAAGTTATGGAGCAGACATGAAATCACACCTAAAACCATAAAGGGGAAATAACTCAAAAAGTAAGAAAGCAAGAGTTGTCATTCTTGTTCGCGATGCATCGTCATGACCTGCTCTACATATCTGTGAAGTATCATGAAAATATTCCAAAGGGTATTTAAGTTACAGAGTGGACACGAATCCGCCAAAAATTCACCAAAGGGGAGATAACTCAAAAACTACAAAAGCAAGATTTACCATTCTTGCACGCAACACATGGCCATTACCTGTTCTACATAATTGTAAAGTATCATGAAAATATTCCAAAGGGTATTCAAGATATGGAGCGGACAAGAAAATATTTACGGGGGGTGGGGGGAGGGGGGGATGAACAGACAGACTGATGGACGGACGGGGATGCCAGGCTCATTGCTATATCCCCCGAACCTTTCGGTCGGGGGATAAAAAGAATTCATCTATGGGTTCAGGAGATATGTGTCTTAAAAAAAATTTGACCAAAACATCCAATCAATAAAAAGACAATTTTCTAAGTCCATGACCTTGACATCAAGGTCAATGAGGGGGGTGGGGGTAGTACCAATGAAAACTTTAGACCAATATCTAACTTTAGTGCAAGTATCAAAGGAATCCTTCCATGGGTTAAGGAGATATTGGGCTCTATAAAACTTTAACCAAAACATCCAGTCCAAAAAAACTCCCAATTTTCTAAGTCCATGACCTTGACATCAAGGTCACTGTGGGGGGCGGGGGTAGTACCATCGAAACCTTTAGACCAATATCTAACTACAGTGCAAGTATCAAAAGAATCCATCCATGCGTTAAGGAGATATAGGTCTTTAAAAAACTTTAACCAAAACATCCAATCAATAAAAAGACAATTTTCTAAGTCCATGACCTTGACATCAAGGTCACTGAGGGGGATGGGGGTAGTACCTTGGAAAACTTTGGACCAATATCTAACTTCAGTGCAAGTATCAAAGGAATCCATTCATGGGTTTAGGATATATAGGTCTTTAAAAAACTTTAACCAAAACATCCAATTCGAACGCCGACGCGGACGCGGACGCAGACGCTGACGCCGACGCTGTGGTGATAACAATAGCTCTTCCTGAACTTTCATTCAGGCGAGCTAATAACTGGAGGGCAAACAGTGTAGATCTAGATGAGATGGCTCATAATGAGCCACCTCATCAGGATCTTCACTGTTTGCAAATTCTGCCATTGTCATCACTGGCGCTTTAAGCGTTAAAGAGTTTAAGAACTTCTTGAAATGTTAAGACAAGTCTTATTTAACATTGCTGTCACAGACAACATTTGCTCAGGGTTTATGTTATGGTCCAAAACCCAAATGGTCCACAGGACCAGAATGGGCGTGATTTAACTGGTCCGCTCGGTGTTTCTGCTGGTTTTCATTATAACCTTTATGCAATGAACATAAAAATTAGTTGGTCTGGAGGACCAGCTGATACAGAAACCAGCTGGTCCTGCCCAAAAATCACTGGTCCTGGACCAACGGACTGATGGTTAATAAAAGCCGATTTGCTCACAAGCTATTCAATGACATAAAAAGTAACAGATACTTACCTTGCTTTGTCTCTTAGCAATACCTTTTTTGTTCCCTGATGGACTCAATCTATCATGACCAATAAAAAGTCTCAGGCCCATAACTGGAGTAGTCAAGTAATACACAAGACCCATATCTACAAAAACACATATCTTATTAATCCTAATAAATGCTCCTGCTCTAATAAACGTCCCCAGCCTCTATTCCAAAAATTATGTTGTATTAGCTTGCATAAATTACTGTTTGCTTCTCTGGATAAGATATCTTTGAAATGGGGTCTACCCTTGAAGGGAAGAATTTTCTCCTATGGGAGCGAATTCTTTCCTTTAAGAGTCGTTGTGTTATTGTTTAAGGTCCAGTGAACAGCTATGGTCATGTCGGGACGGTCATTTGCCCTAACCACACTATTCCTGGGCAGGCTTAGACCTCCTAAGCTGTTAACCAGTACTAAGTGCACTTACTTTCACCAGTATCTGACAACTACCCTTCTTGAATCAGCAGAAGGAGAAAAGAAAGTGGCCTGATCAGGTATCAAACCAAGGACCCCTGGCTTATAAGTCAGATGCCCAACCAACTGCATTATTTTATTCAAATGTTAAAATCACTGTTAAACTGCAGCATATGATAACTTCTTCCATGCCATTCAAGTAATTTGCTTTATTTTGGATAACCATGTATTTTAGTTTAAGTAACGTCACATACTGCTCATATTCTGTATTCAGGAGTTTTGTCCCTTGTTACTATGATTAACGTGACGTGCTGTCACTAAGCGCCATTTTAGATATTGTATTCCCTGATGACCTGTATTACACAGTGAAACCGATTGGAAAGAAAAAATATAATATTTGTATTGTGGAATCGTATTTATCAATTTTGTTAGATATATATATATATAGAGTTATAAAAAATCAACTTTGCGGTAAATGCTAAAAAATATTTTATGCCCCGTGTGGAATTCGAACTCCTGACTTTGAAACTCTGCCTAGCACTGCACTATCCATCACTGCTACTAGGGGTGACTATTGCAGGCCAAAATGACTATTGCAATACTATTACTATTGTAGAAATCCCTATTGCAATACTATTACTATTGCAGGTTACTATTGCAATGCATTGCAATAACTATTGGAGACAGCATTCTTATCCAGAAATTCTGCTTCTATGTATACAATCTTGGTTGCTCAAATAAGTTTGTGGCTAAAAAGCACTTTTAATGACTGTCATTTCACAATGTGCACAACATGACAACAAAATACAAGAAAATGTTATGTTTTCAATTCTTTGAAATCCAGTAGATCTACAAGCTAAAACACATGCATTCCTATTATTCTTTTAGTTAAAAATACTTCCTTCAAGAAACAGATGCATGTCAAGAAACTATTGAAACTATTGCGATATTGGAAACACTATTGCCGATAGTATTGACATTGCAGCTTTCCCTATCGATAGTGACTATTGCCAGTGTCACTATTGCGATATATCGATAGTCCGATGTATTGTTACACCCCTAACTGCTACCACTGCGCCACCGAGACAACCCAAAAAAAATTTTGAGTAGCACTGATACAGCTGGTAGCAGATAATGCAGTACACTTTGTATAAGAGTTCTTCTCAATGCGTTGCATCTATTCCGTTCGCAAATCACAGGATACAAGTGTGTTAGAAAAAATATAATTTCACTCAACAGTTCTTTCCAGCTACATGGGATCGAAACTGATACAGATTTATAATGGAGATTATATAGATATAATAAATTAACTTTGCCCGTAAATGCTAAAAACTATAAAGATAGGTATATACAGTGGACTCGACAGTATCGGATCATCGACAGTATCGGATCACCCTTATGTTATCACCCATTTTCCTCACAAATGAAGCAAATATTTTTTACCATTATAATACAGTCATCGAGTTAAACCAATGACAAAGTGCAGGGTGAAAAACTCAATCGAAATGTGCGGCTGTGAAACAAATCAGAGTTGTTGAAAAGCTTGACCCCTCTTCAGCGGCGCTTGCATTTTGTCTGTTGCACGTTACTCCCAAAACAAATTTCGGTTGTTTACACAATTTTATAATTAGGCGATTGGAACCGATTCTGCTTTGTAATATGTCCTGACGTCCCCCGAATTGCAGACAGCCATTATTTTTGTGACATCCCAGTATTTGATGAAGCTAGAGACTTGAAATGTTGGGCACCCATGTGCGACAGTAACGGATCATTATATAAGTTGAACTGAAATACATGCATAAGCTGGAAAACTTTATGTCAAATGCAGGCCTGATGCTGAAAGTAAGTCATAAATCAACTACCTGAATGACTGCCGTGTCTTCTTTCAAAAAAGATCGGTATAAAAAATAATACAAAATCCTTTTTGTAAAATATCCCCCATCTCACGCCCCACACACCACCGTCTGATAATGACGGTTATGCGTAGCACATCTAAGCTTCCGCTAAACATTCTGAAAAACATTCGACGTCAGCTCGCATGTTTGTGAACCCATTAATGTTTTGCGTTCATCAGCTAGACATTTGTACACTGCATAGACTCAGATTAATGCAGCAGAACTCGTTGATTGATTGATTGATTTGATGCTTAACGTCCACGGTAAACAGCTATGGTCATGTCGGGACGGTCAGTTAACCTAACCACACTATTCCTGGGCAGGCTTAGACTTCTTAAGCGGTTAACCAGTACTAAGTGCACATACTTTCGCCAGTAACTGACAACTGCCCTTCTTGAATCAGCGGAAGGAGAAACGAAAGTATGTGGCCAGACCGGGTTTCGAACCCAGGACCTCTGACTCACGAGTCAGGTGCCCTACCGATTGCGCTACGCCAGAACTCGTTGAATGACCATGTAGTGTTAATACTGTAATTGCATTGATATTCCAGTGCTAAGGCGGAAAATCACCATAAATTTCTTGATCCTGATCAGACGCTATGGTCTTATCAGGGTGTATTCTTTGCGAAGTCAGATTATGGTCTATACTGTTTGAGTAGTTCCGTGCTAAAGGAGCGCAGGGGATAATTGAGTTAAGAATTATTGACATGCTTGTACATTTGAACACATTCAACTGTCAGCTATCGTTGCTGGTGACGGGCCACGTGAAATATATCGTTGAAAGGCCGTAAAAGTTTCCTCTCAGAGTTTAATAGTTCCAACTATTTATGTAGCCAAATTATTGAAGCTAAGTAGTTTGGCAGAACGCCTCGGAGGAACTCTCTTATAAAATAATATCATATGATCCGATACTGTCGCAACTGATTCGTTACTGTCGTAAGACCCTCTTGTAAGTCTGGATAGGTTATTTGCCCTTAAAGGAATAAATTTCGTAAATATTTTGACATGGATAGATGGAAGGGATATTTTGCAATTGTTATGTGTAATAACATACATAATGTTAGCATTCATGAATATACAACAAAACAGGAGTTTTATTGAACTTGATCCGATACTGTAGAGTCCACTGTATATATTTTGAGCCGCAACACAACAAAACCAACTAAGTGGGCACCCAGCACAGACAGTCTGCTCTGCGCTTAAAAAATTTGCCAAAAGTCTATGTTAGCTCCATGCGGACAGCGAACACTGGTCAGATGCCCAGGCTGATCTGAGTCTTCGCTGGGCGCATATGCGACTTAGTTGGTTTTGTCGTGTCGCGGCTCATATTACCATGTAGCTCCGAGATGGTTTGCACATTCTCACACGTTCTTTTTCAAATAAACAGCTTGGGACAGACAAATGGGCAAAATGTACATCAAAACCTGGAATGACTGATCAAGCAGAGGCCTACTCACAATCTACCCTCTTGACATTTGGCGGGAAGGTCACATTCGCATTACCAACTCGAGTCGCAACTCTAGAGGTTTACTCCACCCGAGTGACAGAGGGGATGATTGATTATCTGAGCAAGTTTACAGCCTCATAAATCTGTGAAAATATTTTATTTAGATCTACCCATTTCTCGACACAATCTCAACCCGTTGAGATAGAAAAAATTCAGGAAAGAGCACGACGCTTCATTTATATTGACCAAGCTACCATCTATTAATTATTACTTACAAAATCTAAACACTTCCCTAATTGAAGGTCAGGCGACTGAGGACAATGGCTCTTGAGACGTTTAAGATTTTAAACAAACAAGGCCCTATTTATTTACATGATTTGGTTGATTTTAAAAATAATACTTATTCTTTTAGGTATGCCAACGCTGTAGAGATTCCCCAGGTTAGAACAACAAAGTATGGGTGCAACTCTTTCCGATCCCAGGCTGCAAAACTCTGGAACTCCTTCCCTCAAACTTTTAGAGATGTTTCGAATTTTAATATTTTTAAGTAGGTTGTAAGAAGGATTTAGGCTTCCCAAGTAGCCGCAGCAGAGTGCGTATTACAGGGAAATCAAACAGTACAGATGCGCAGGCTGATCAGAGTTATAAATTGGCACACAGGTAAAGATTATAGAAAACACTGTCCCTGGGTCAAATAGGCATAAGTTATTAAAATAACACTTTGGAATTCATGCCTTTTGGGGCAACCGTACCAAGAATGTGTTTAGCTGCTTTTGTTTTAGCTATGTATATAAATAACAACATACGTATGTCTTAATGTGCTAATGCATGTGCTAAAATCATCATTTTTTATATACTTTACATAATGCTGTTGAGTTTAACTTGTAATTGTCATTACTTTAATATTCTTAACTTGCAGGATGATACTTATTGTAGGATAATTCTAATTGTAGTTTCTTAATTTAGTTGATGTGATGTTGAAATGTATTGTGATACACTTAGGTCTATTCATAGCTTATGTTATCTATGTTTGTACCAAACCGACTGAAAATAAAATTTGTATTCTGTATTCCATTCTATGTTTACACTTTCGACAAAGTCGAACCAGCAGGCGCATAAGTCTTTATTGGTTCTATGACCCTGTTATGTCATTACCTATGTGAGAAAGAGTATTTCCTTTGATGAAACAGAAGTGTCACTGGACTGTTGCATAACAGAATTATGGCATTCGTCTCTCTAATTACCGACATTCTTAGTTTTGAACTGATGGGCCCTGGTTGATGGGTTTCCGTGTGGTTTTCTCCAGGCTTCTTTCAATTAAATTACAGTTTTGTAAGCTTGATCTAAGTTTCAAGCAATAGTTCAAAATACTGAACATACGTTTTGTTGTTCCAATTCTCGTAACGATGCTTTCCAAGAGGCTCAAAATATACACATTGTTGTCGTTTCAATTCTCGTAACGATGGTATCAAAATACATGCACTGACACAATTAAGAAACCGTTCCGCTTTACATTAGTGTCTGGTAATTCCAAACGCATGCAAGCATTTCATTCACAAGTTCATCGACCATTCAGCCGCATGAATGGTATGCGCCAAACAGAAATCCATTCGATGATCACTAGCGCCAATGACACCGCCACAAGCACCAGTACCCAAATTTCGAGCGTCACAAATTTAATATCCCGTGTGTTCTTCATGTTATACTATCACAGCAAATCTCATCACCACCGAGCAAACATGCTGCTGAGATTTTATGACTGCTAGGTGCATTTCTTACTGTCGCGACCACTGGCAAAAATCTGTCACGAAGACTGATGTCACAAAAGGTTGATCATGACCGTAGGTACTCGCAGACATTACCTTTTTGGTTAATGATCATATTGGAAGTCAGTGGCAAAGGACTACATCAAAAATTATTTCTAGCCATCAATAGCACTGAAATTTTACCGTTCAGCATCGCAAAAAGATGGTTGCAAAATTGCTTGAATACTCTTCCGTAATAAGGGATGAATTAATAAAACCTAGCTCAAGTGAACCCGGATTTCAGATTTGAGCGTTATCTTTTATTTTCTGATGCATGTTAAGGGGTGAAGTAATAAAACCGAGCTTAAGTAAACCCGAATTTCAGAATTTGGCATTAATTTTTATTTTCTGATGCACGTTGTCATTATCGTTCACTAAAATAACCAATTAAAACAAAAACGGTGTCAAAATGATGAATAGAAGTTTCAGTTAAAATCGGGATTAATTTAATTCGAGGGAGATAATTTCATTAATTGGAGACTTTTGGCTGCTTTCCCGTTCATTTACTTAGGGGTTTTTGTTTTTAATATTTTTTTAACCGACGATTTGGACCCTCGTTTAGTTCAGATGAATAAAATGTTGCTAAGCATGTAAAAAAAATTCACATTAGGTTCGATTAACCTTGTGACTATGGAGAAAAAACAAAACAGAGACGGTTGCAACATTATGTGTGCCAGATATTCGGGAGACATTTTGTTTTATTGTTTTGGTTGACAACTTTACTGGTTCAAAGATACAGAACCTTCTAAAACGGACGTTTAATTTTTGTGTCAGTATACATAGATTGCATGATATATACTACTCAAAATAAGTTTTGCATCACCTTACTTGTTTCCATACAGTCATAGGCAAAGCTCTAGATAAGAGGGCGTATTTGATGATAATTAAGGATAATTTTTCTTATTGGTCATCGTAACCATATGTTGTGACCACTCATCTGAACCGTCTCGTTGAGACGGTTCAGATGAGGGGTCACAACATATGTTTTTGTGCAGAATTAACAAAAATCATCCCTAATTATCACCAAATACTCCCTCTTATCTAGAGCTCTGGTCATAGGTCATCTGTGGAAAAGTCATGTAAGTAGTTTATTTTTCGGTATTACAAATGTGAAATCTTGATAGATAAAGGCTTTTAAAGAATAAAGGCTTAATTCAGGATGATTTCCCATATGATTTGTTAAAAGTAGATTTCACTAGTCAGATAGAAACTTATTTCTAGTCTGACAGGTGTCAATTCTGTCCTCAGTTTTATCCTGCTGCTTACAGAGAGAGCTAAGTGTGTGAGTTACAGAAACCAGAAAGCAAGGCAAGCATTTCTTGCAGATAATTCTTGGAATAAGTTGATTTAGCATTATGTGTTGGGAAAGGAAAATATAATGCGATGCAAAAACTCTTTGGTAGTATACAAATAATTCCAAGAAATCAATATTCTTCAGTGCCTTGGCTGTATCACTTTTGAAAATAATGATTTCTAGTAGTCTTACAGTAGGTGCGAGTCGGGGTTGTTTGGACTTTTTTCCTCTCATCTATCTTGTCACTCTTCTTTCTCCTTCTCTCTAGCAGACAGTCCAATACAGACTAAAATACTGTCTCAAAGGGCCGTTAAGCCCCCAAACAACCAACTTACCATTGTGCACATGTGCCTGCTTAAAACGATTCCTCCATTCATTTCAGTTCGAACCAGTGTGGTGGATGTTTTGATGAGTGCAGGACTCTTGAGTCGCCAAGTAGACAGGTCTGGTGCTGGGGTTAACCCGAGTCCCGGATGTCGCTGAACACTACAACCACTTTAAGGAAGACAAAAAAAAAAAAAAAAACGTTTCTATTTTTAACGTGTCAGATGTCAATCATTGTGCATTTGTATGTTAATTTCAGGTGTATGGGGACACCGCCATGGGTTTCCGCCAGTTTTACGAAGGGAAACTTTCGTCAATTACTATTTTCTTCCCTGGCCGTAGAAGGCTCCCAAAATGGAGTCTTCTCTTAGAGTAAAGAATTTGCTCCTAGAGGAGCAAATTTTTTCTTTAAGAGTTGACCCCCTTTGAGAAGAGAATCAAAACAGTAAATGACAGAGATGCAAGCCCCTGAAAGTGAGCCATTCACCTGAAATATATTGTGACTTTTTTTTTTTGTGATATGCATTTGGCTCAAATAAACATTTGTGGCCAGCGGAAAAGGGTTGCTACTTGTCTTTTTTAGTGTCTGTGTGTGTGGGGTGGGGGCGTATTGGTCGAGTGCGCTCCAGTTTAACTGGAGACACAAAGACATCGTGATGCGTGACTGGACTGTAGCTGAAGATACATTCTGGAAGTGTTGTTCAATTTTTTGTCTGCGGCCCCCATTATAGTAAATCGCATTCTTGCGAGGGGCGAACAATTGTTGGTTATGATCTCTCGTATTCGGCGCATGGACTTATGAGCATTTTCCAGATTAGGATAAAAATGGTAAAGCATGAACGAATAGTTGCCGAGCTTACCCGAATAAGATTTCCCAGCTGTACCTGCGAGAGATTTGACAACATCGGAGCGCCGCTCGGCCAATTCCCGAGAGGCCAATGCTATGCTGTCACATTTTGAAAGTTGCGTTACATTCTTAGGGCATTACATTGTATGTCTGCTGGGACTAGGTGAACCCCTTGTCCAATAAAGTGACCCTTAAAGGAGTGCATATCCCCCAGCCCCCGCAATATAAAAGGGGACAAGATTACCTCCCTTGGCGATGTGTCCATACACCTAAAAGGAAGCATAGAAATATGGCTTCGTGTGGATGTGCTTGAAACGACAAAAAAAAAAAAAAAAAAAAAAAAAAAAAAAAAAATGGACTTACAAAACGGAAGTTAGCAGAAAATTAATTTTTAGTAAAGGGCTTTTCAAGTATGTGCTTCCCGTGCGGCTCTTGTTAAGTCTAGTATTCGCCTATATGTATACCATTTTTATATGAGTCGCGTCATGGGAAAATGGGAGCGAGCCACGAGTCGTATCAGATCATTCATTTGCATAGACTAAGCTTAGATCACGCTTTTCACTGTAGAAAATGCACATAATCCTCGCGAGGGGGTGCTGCAGTATAGAAAGATAGATAAGATAAATGCTCAGTGCGCATAGTAAATATTGGGTCAGTTTCTCTTTTTGTGCATACCGTATTAATCCTACTAAAAGCCCCGGGGCGTTGCATTTTAGGCTACGAAAGTGGGGGCGTGGGTGTGTGTGTGTGTGGAGGGTGAGGGGGGGGGGGGGGGGGGGCGTTATTGAGAACACGAAGTGTAGTAAATTATTCACGGCTAAAATACCGCTAATAAACAGTATTAAGGTGACTGGGTATACTTCAAGTGGAAGCAACTCTACTGTTTTTGCTTCTCTTCTAATAAGAGGTCGCCTCTTGAAGGAAAGAATTTCTCCTGTAGGAGCAAATTCTTTTCTTCAAGAGTAGACCTCATGTCAAAAAGTACCTCATCTAGAGAAGCAAACTGGAATTCATGCAAGTAGATATATTACATTATTTTCGAAAAAGATGCAGGGGCGTTTATTAGAGCAGGGGCGCTTATTAGGATTAATTCGGTAACTAAAAGACTTCTTTTTCTCGTGGTGCGGCATATAGAGTCAAGAGTACTTATTGCGTTTGTAACATAACTTTCTAGCCTACATAAGCATTCGTTTTGAACTTTACAATAGAAATGGCTGTTTTCGGAATCTTGCTATTGTCACTTCTTGTTGTTAGTATAAATGCACACGAAGACAACACAGAAAAACTGGAAAATCTAGCCTATGAATTAGAAAAAGTTAAAAGCGATCAAACTTATGTGGACATGGCATTAGAAGCCCTGGAAACCAATCTCAGTGAAATGCTTGCTGCAGCTATGAAGCCGAAAGAAGAACCGGAGTCGAAAATAGGGGCGGGATCTAAAGATGACAATTTGAGTAAGTTTAGACGTTATGTTGAAAGACTAAAAAAACTTGAAGAAAAAGTGAAATCCGTTAAGAGCTTTGTTGAAGCGGAAAAGCAGTTGGATGCCAGTTTGACTGAATTAACTACTGATACACTGATAGACGTGGATGAGAAAATCTCGGAAACCAAAAGAATAACAGACGCAGTGAAAGAGGGGGTAAAGGTTTCACTTGGCCCTGTTGAAACGATATTGCAGTCGGTGAAAGAAACGGCGGATAAAAGAAACTTCAATCTGGGCGGTGCAGTATTTTATGGTGGTCATGGAAGCGCCTGCATCAGAGGAAATTATGAATGTCGTGTTCCGAAGATGCACTGCAGGGCGGGACAATGTCAGTGTCTGCCTGGCTTGAGCTATGACAGAAAGACCCAGACGTGTGTTGAGAAATGCGACTCGTACGGGCAGGATTTTGAACTGGTGCCACACAGAATCATCAGGGGTAACAACAGTGCGGTGTACAAGGACATTTGCCACGAAGACTGTAGGCAGTTTTGCCTTAATACCACAGAATTTAACTGCATCACTTATGAGTACTTTGACTGGTACCAAGACTGCTACCTGTCAGAGATCACAAAACTCGAGGAGGAGGAAAACTGGGAATACAACGCGGCTGGGTGTCATTTTCAAAGGAATTGTAACTAGACAGTTAAAGACGTGTTGTGGGAAAACTGAATGGAACTTAGGTGGAGAAATGTACCTACAATGATTTCATTTAACCCATATATGCCTAGTGGAGTTTCTTATCCTTATAAAAATTGGATGAGTCCATTCATCATGTTAGTACGTGAGAGTATCTTGTTTATTTTCCATTATCATTATTATTATCATCATTTTGATAAAAACTGCTCTAAAATTGAAGTAAAGTTGAAAAGTTGATGCAAACACTATAGGGTCAAGACGGGTGACTTCGGGCAGCGGGTAAATTCGGACATACCATTGCAAACTGTGAAAATCCAAATGAGATGGCTCATAATGAGCCGTCTCGTCAGGATTTTCACTGTTTGCCCAGTTAATTTTGTTTTAATTCCAAACAACTGACATATAAAGGAAACAATGCCACTGTCCGAATTTACCCGCTGTCGGATTTATCCAACTTTACCCTGCTGACTGAAGACCGGTGACGGCCAGGTACCTTAGGCGCCAAGCGGCCATATTTGATTTATGCGACAATACTGAGAATGTGCATGAAAATAGAGAAATATGTATTCATTGCGAAATAGATTGCATAGGAAACCATACAAAAAGTATCGGTACAAATCGCATCTTAGGGACAAATGATCCCCAGGTGCCCTTATACTAACATCATTTCTATGACGCTTGAGCCTCACATAGTGCGATGCCTGAATTAGTATACCAAACGCAAATGAAATGCAAATGGCTAATGATTATTTATTGCTTTAATTCACGTAAAATTCTTGGAAAATGCATCATTCAGTGCATGGCAAACATGATGGCAGTCATTGGTACAGTACGTGCGTGTTTTTCTGTTTGTTGTATGACCTATTTCGAGGACCTGTCCCAGGCACATGTTACAGTCGAACAAAATAAATCGGTATAATAACGCAGTTCCCCTAACATATTTAATTAAAATATAGGCTAAGTAACTGTTTATAACGTGACAGAGGTAAAAATATTACAAAAAATGGCCACCACTGGTCGCACTCCAGTACAGTCTGATAAGACGCCGCGTTTAGCAGTGTTTGCTCTGGGTCCACACCGTTTGCCTGCCGAGTTTTTTTCATGAGGCTCTAGGAATAGATGGTGGCATATATTGACAGCATTGTTTGTATACACTGTGATATGAAATGAACTCGAAAATGTACACTTGTCAGGTTAAATGCGGTGTTTTGCCAGGGTTCAAGCCATCAATATTTTAACGACGTTGTCAGGGCCAATACAAAATAGCCGGTAGGGAAATTCGGACATACCATTGAAAACAGTGAAAATCCAGATGAGACGGCTTATAATGAGCCGTCTCATCAGGATTTTCTCACTGTTTTACCAGTCATTTTGTTTTAATTCAAAACAACTGACGTATAAAGGAAACAATATCACTGTCCGATTTTACCTGCTGTCCGAATTTACCCGACTTGACCCTATAAAGGATAAAACATTCAGTGATAGTAAAATCCATAGTCACACCTGGTTAACTATGTTTTCAAGGATGTTACGAAACGAGAAAGAATTGTTACGAAACGAAAAAGTCATAGTTACCAAACGGCCTAGTCATAAGGTCGTTTGGAAACTAAGACTCTTTTTCGTTTCCGTAACAGCTCTTTTTTGTTTCGTAACAACCCTTGTATATACATAGTTAAGCTGGGGGTGATAATGTTCAGTATCCCTGTAAGGTTTAATAGAAAGATCGATGACTTTACGTCCGTTTTTAAAAGTAGTCCAGTCTTTTCAGGACAATGAGAGGGTGAGAATGAAAGGTTGTGTTCAATTAAAACACATTTACGATTGAAATGCACCAGAACATTAGGGCAAAGCCTTTTTAATTGTCATGTGGAGTGGTAATTCATCGGTTTTCATGGATTTACGGCTCGCATTAGCAAGTCTCAAAACAGTTAACTTTATTCTCATGCACATTCTCAATATCGCCGCAATATTTGACGTTATGCAATCAGACGTCGCGTTATTGAATGAATTTCATTTTCTGATGTTTACCGAAGTGTAAACTACATTTGGTCACTAGCAAAATTTACATGAACTCCTTCATCAGAAAAAATAAGTTTATTGCTTATATTTACATTTGTTTCAATCATAACCTTGTAATGTAAACTCTTATATAAGCGCTTAAACTGACACAGTAAAACATTTGCAAGCAGTTTTTATGCTAACGGCGGAACAGCGTGAATGGCGGCATGTCGTCGCCGACGTCCAATCAGATTGTACAGAGCCATTGTTTATTTTGTCGTCATTGACGTGTCGTTGCTCAATGTAATTGTTGGAATGTAAACTGAAGTTGTATATTACGTTTCATTGTTTACTGTAGGGCTTTTCAGTAAATACACCAGGAATGTAAATATACTCGGAAAAACTATTAAGGGGTCAAACTTTTACCCTGCGATTTCTGGAACATTTCAGACATTTGGTAAAATAAATTATTTCTATCTTCCATTTCATTCATTTTGCAAATTTTGTACACATGAAGTTTGAAACTGACCAAGTCTAGACTTCAAATCACACTACCCTCAAAATCAAATTGGATTGAAGTCCATAAGGAGCAAATTCACCAAAATTTTGATTTCGCCAATTCATGATTTTTTTTGTGCATCAAATCTAATCATTTTTAAGGTCAGCAACCTGTAACAAGTTTAAAACTCATAGCAATTTCAAAAGTTATGCCTGACCAAACTGACATACTATCAATTCTCTATGGGAATTTTTAGGGGTAGCTTGACTTAAAGCCTGGACTTGGTCAAGACAAAGTCTCGAGGGTAAAACTTCATGAATATAAAACTTGCAAAATGAATAAAATGGAAGGTAGAAATGATTTATTTTATCAAATGTTTGAAATGTTCCAGACATAGCAGTGTAAAAGTTTGACCCCTTAATATTTTTTTTCGAGTATATATAGTGGTAAATGCATTTGAACCATTACCGATCATTCCAAAGCGGTGAATCTGTTGTGGTTTACTGTTAATATCATTGTTTGTTTTGTTTGTCGGTTACAATTTGTCATAGCTAGAATTCTTATACATTGTCACGTGACCATCTATGGAAAAAAGCTTACCTCGTGTTATTTTGCTTGTCTTGTTTTGCTTTGTGTGTCGTATTTATTGTTTGCCTTTCCCATTTAGTAATTGGGGCATTAATACCATGAAAGTGTCTTTTGATATCAAGTTTATTAGGCGAGACCAGAAATAGCGTAAGAATGGCGAGGCTTGCCGAGCCAGTCCGACTTGTTTCTGGTCGAGCCTGATAAACTACACTTTTGATATCAAGTTTATTAGGCGAGACCAGACACAGCGTAGGAATGGCGAGGCTTTCCGAGTCAGTCCGACGTGTTTCTGGTCGAGCCTGATAAACTAGATATCAAAAGACACTGTCATGCTTTTGTATTTATCATGCATCATAAGAAGATTTTACGGCGTAAAGAGAGTCAAATAAAAGAAAAGCGAAAGCAGTTTTGCTCTAACTTGCTGACGTCGCGAATGCATTACGACGTATGTCGGTAACGTCATTTAACTAATTGAACGTTGTTATCACGACCAATGTCAGTATATAGCCAATCGTCTTCAGAGATCGCCTCTAAAGACACCGTCTGATAACAGCATTCACTCAAACGCAGTTCTAAAGTGACATGATATAACATCATGTCATCATACCCCTGTTATCAAGTGATTTTTGCTGCAGATCCATGATACATAGAGAATACCATGTTAGTGTCTTTTGATATCAAGCTTATCAGGCACGAACAGAAACACGTCGGACTGGCTCGGCATGTTAGTGTCTTTTGATATCAAGTTTATCAGGCGAGACCAGAAACAGCGTTGGAATGGCGAGGCTTGCCAAGCCAGTCCGACTTGTTTCTGGTCGAGCCTAATATCAAAAGACACTATCATGGTTTTCTATCTATCATGCATCGTTAGAAGATTTACGGCGTAAAAAAGAGTCAAACAAAAGAAAAGCAAACGCAGTGTTGTCCGAACTTGTTGATGTCGCGAATGCGTTGTGACGTAAGTCGGTGACGTAATTTAACCAATAGAACGTTGTAATCACGGCAAACGTCAGTATGTAGCCAATCGTCTTCAGAGATCGCTTCTTCAAGGCATCGCCTGACAACATTTGCGCAAGCGCAGTTCTAAAGTGACATGATATGAATGATGAATAGACAATACCATATTAGTGTCTTTTGATATCAAGTTTGTCAGGCGAGATCAGAAACAGCGTAGGAATGGCGAGGCTTGCCGAACCAGTCCGACGTGTTTCTGACTTGATATTAAAAGACACTATCACGGTGTTCTATTTATCATGCATCATAAGATATTACGGCGTAAAGAGCGGCAAACAAATGATAAACAAACACAGTTTTTCGAACTTGCTGACGTAGCGAATGCGTTGTGACGTAAGTCGGTGAGGTCAATTAAAAATCGAACGTTGATATCACGGCCAACGTCTTCAGAGATCGCTTTTTTAGGCATCGCCTGATAACATTGGCGCAAGCGCAGTTCAAAAGTGACATGATATCACATGTTATCACACCCCTGATATCAGGTGAATTTTGCTGCAGATGCATGATAAAAGAGATTATGTCGGCTCCTGATCATTGCCTTTCCATCTGCTGTGAATCAATATTTGAGCCGCGACACGACAAAACCAACAAAGTGGCATGTGTGCCCAGCCAAGACTCAGATCAGCCTGGTGATACACCCAGCCTGATCAGAGTCTTGGCTGTCGGCATGGAGGTAGCTTAAACCCTTTGCTACCCTTTAAGCGCACAGCAAAGACTGCTCGGGCTGGGCGGATGCTCAGGCTGGCCGGATGCTCAGGCTGAGCCGAGTCTTCGCTGGGCGCTCATGCCATTGTTGGTTTTCTCCTGTCGCGGCTCATTTGGTAAATAAAATGACAGAAACAAATGATTTTAAAGTTTGTTTCATTTTTAGATTTTTTTTCGTGTATCTCTTTTAGAATAAAACCGGTTACAGTGAAACATTTTTGACGTCCAAACTAAACTTGCAATTTTGTAGAAACGGAGGGTAAACTTCCATTTCTACCCCAGTAGGGATTTCGAAACTTTTACAACAACCTAGTAGGCACATGACGTCGAAACGACGTCGTGCTGACATCGATGAAACGTTATGATGTCGAAACGACTTTGATATGACGAAATGACGTCGCGCTGACATTAGTACGACGTCATTTCGACGTTAAGTGCCCGCTGGGATATCACCCGAATGTTTGCTTGGGGAACATTTAAACGAGAAGGTGTCTGTTGTTAATCAGTCCTGAAGGAGCAGTCTGATCTGGGTCTGCACTGTTTGTCCAAGCTTATCTCTTCCAATATTTAAAATTTTACCTATAGGGGATAGTGGGTGTCGGGTAAAAATGTTTCACTGTTAACATGGGTAAATAAACTATCAAAAATGATAACTATAAAATATTTTAGACTTCTATATAAAAAACGTTTAAACCCAGAGTTCGTAAAACCAAAGTCTTAAAAACAGCCTTATTTTTTATTTTGTCTAATATTCGTCTCCCTCTTCTCCTTCCTCTTCCTGGGTGTCAACCCCAACTTCTTCATAGTCTTTCTCCAGAGCAGCAAGATCTTCCCGGGCCTCAGAAAACTCTCCTTCCTCCATACCCTCGCCCACATACCAGTGAACAAAAGCTCGCTTGGCGTACATCAGGTCAAACTTATGGTCAAGACGGGCCCATGCCTCAGCAATAGCAGTAGTGTTGCTCAGCATACAGACTGCACGCTGAACCTTAGCCAGGTCACCACCAGGGACGACAGTCGGTGGCTGGTAGTTGATACCGACTTTGAAGCCAGTTGGACACCAGTCAACGAATTGAATGGTTCTCTTTGTTTTGATGGTGGCGATGGCAGCGTTCACGTCCTTAGGAACAACATCACCGCGGTATAAGAGACAACAAGCCATGTACTTGCCGTGGCGAGGGTCACACTTGACTAGCTGATTAGCCGGTTCAAAGCAAGCATTGGTTATTTCTGCGACGGTCAGTTGTTCGTGATAAGCTTTCTCAGCAGAGATGACAGGTGCGTAGGTCGCCAGAGGGAAATGGATCCTGGGATACGGCACCAAATTTGTCTGGAACTCGGTCAAGTCCACATTGAGAGCACCATCAAACCTGAGAGAAGCGGTAATAGAACTGACTATCTGACCAATCAAACGGTTGAGGTTGGTGTAAGTCGGCCTCTCAATATCAAGATTACGTCTGCAGATGTCGTAGATGGCTTCATTGTCAACCATGAACGCACAGTCGGAATGCTCGAGAGTAGTATGGGTAGTGAGAATGGCATTGTAGGGCTCCACGACTGCGGTAGCCACCTGAGGTGCAGGGTAGATGGCGAATTCAAGCTTAGACTTCTTTCCGTAGTCAACGCTTAGTCTTTCCATAAGAAGGGAAGAGAAACCTGATCCGGTACCACCACCGAAGCTATGGAATATCAGGAAACCCTACAATAGAGGGAAATAAATCAAAATTACAGAGGACTTGCTGTATGTATGTGGCTATACCTGGAACGCATTTATGAGCGTGAATCTTAGCGTGACTTCCTTTACTGCCTCAAGCGAGGGAGTCAGAATTTCAAAAATTTTCAGAAAAAGAATTTACTCATTTAAATGATGCAAATAAGTGGGCTGACATGACCTTAAGACATGAGGGGAGAGTTGCAGTTACAAATACATACCCACAAGATAGCATTCTCTTTCGTGAGTTTATACAAAGTTTATGTGCATAGTTTTAGTTTAAAAGCATTGCGTTTGAGTGTCATTCGAATATAAGAATCAGTTGTTCATTTCGGTTTAAAATCGATTATTAAAACTGCTTGGCTGTAGTTCCAATGACAATACTCCACCCCATATAAATATGGTTTGCTGCCTCATAGAAGATTTGTTGGATAGCATTCAAGAGTGTAAATACCTATACGCACGCAAATACGCAGGTACGTATTGAAATTTTGTAAAATTGACAAATTTCCATACACATAACCTGCGAAGTTTCATGCTGAAATTTTGAAAACTTGATAAGATTTCAATGTCAACTGCCTGCAGAGATGAACATAAGAACTACCTTCGGGGCCTAATTACTAGACCCACCCTCAAGAAGTATCAAACATGATTGTGCATACCATGTAACCGCCCCTAGCCACGCCCTTGTACTTCAATATGAAGCAATTGGGTCAGTCCTTGCCTACTAACCTGCAAGCCGGTGCACATATCGGCGAGTTTTCTGATTCGATCAAGTACGCTGTCGATGTGCTCTTTACCAATGGTGTAGTGACCCCTTGCATAATTATTAGCTGCATCCTCCTTGCCGGAAATGAGTTGTTCCGGGTGAAACAGTGCTCTGTATGTGCCTGTACGTACTTCGTCTAAAATAGAACAGAATCAGTTTGCGAACACAATAATGCATTGGTACATATTAATGTTTTCTTTTCCTATTTACAGAAGTGAAACGAGGAAACAATTTTTTTCGGGGCTTAGTATTAGCCCCCCCCCCCTCCCCCCCCCCCCCCCCCCACACACACACACCCAACACACACATATCAAAACTATTCTTAAAGGAATAAAAGAATGAGCTATTTCTGAGAAGAGAATATTCAGTCTTTCTTTCAAGAGTTGGTTCTCACTGAAGGGATCTTCTCCTGCAAATGCATCCCTTCACCCTAACTCAAGACAAGTGCTACGTTCGCTTGAGTTAGATACATTAAGGAATATTCATAAAGTGGAAAGTTATTTGTTTCCAATCTCGATGTAATTTAGACAATAGTTTTTATCATATACTGTTATTCAGTGATAACGTCGTGTCATAAAAATCGTATGAGCACTCGTGTAATAACATTTTGGTGCGTACATGTAACGTCATTGACAACGACTGTGTCAACAATGCGTTTTCTCATTGAAATAGTGTTCATTTTGAAAGCGATAAAATCCCATAACGGGTCATATGATAAATTGAATCTTACACTTGTGGTCATTTTTATGAAATTTATGAAACTCGCCGAAGATTCGTTTAATAAATTTCATATAAAATGACCAGTACTCATGTAAGCTCCTTTCTGTATTGAGAATTGAGAATGACACAAGTCGAGTACTAATCTTCGTTTGAACTCCTCTGTAAAATCTTCAGTATGTTGAACTCACCTATAACTGTTGGTTCCAGGTCAACGAACACCGCTCTCGGCACGTGCTTGCCTGATCCCGTCTCGCTGAAGAAGGTATTGAAAGAGTCATCCCCTACCCCAATAGTGGTATCACTCGGCATCTGGCCATCTGGCTGTATCCCGTGTTCAAGGCAGTACAGTTCCCAGCATGCATTACCGATCTGGACCCCAGCTTGTCCGACGTGTACGCTGATACATTCACGCTGTAGTAGATATAAAATAAGTAAAAAGATGCAAATTTTCATGTATACTTGAAAAGATACTGATTCTAAATGTCGCCAATCCCCCTGCCCCCCCTCCCCCGGCGAAATAACTAATACAATAACGAAATAATTTGTACTAATGATCAAGCTGAGAGAGAACTTTGAGGCTAAATTTCATTTTAGCAGCTATTTCATTGGAAAAACCAGTTTGTCAGATGAATGCATTTTTTTCATGTAAGTCTGGTTTTTCTCCGAGTTCGATGACGCATAGGCTGGTCGCGAACTTGCAGTGGGCTTATAATTGAGCCGCGATACGAGAAAACCAACAAAGTGACTGTGCGCCCAGAGCAGACTCAGATCAGACTGGGCGGATTGCTAAGCGCTTAAAGGGTATCTAAGGGTCTAAGCTACCTTCATACGGACAGTGAAGACTCTGACAAGACAGGGTGGATGCCCGGGCTGATCTGAGTCTGCGCTGGCGGCGCACAACCACTTTGTTTTCTCGTGTCGCGGCTCATTTTTGGATCGTGTTTATACTGGGCACACTCTTTATAAGTCGAACCCGTAAGCTGCCTTTTAGCTTTTTTGTCACTCGTTTAGTTATTTGATAGAATTTTTAGTATTTGCTTTCACTTTTTGAGCTATAATAATAATAATAAGAAGAAGAAGAATAAAGTGGGCCCGAATATTGACAAGCAGTTTGGAAAATATGTACACAGAAAATGCGATTTCTACTTTTTTCCTCTGTGACAAGGTACAAATGTACCTTTGCTTAATATGATAATGTATTCCTTCGCCAGTGGCATAGGAATACATTAGTATTTCCGATCAGATGGTACAGTGAAATAATTGCAGCAATTGTCCTAAAATGAAACATTTCTGTTTAACAATATCTATCACAATGCATAGAATTTTTACAATTTAATTGGGGTCTCTCTCTCTCTCTCTCTCTCCAGACACACACACACAGACACGTTCATACGTCATCTTGCGTTGCCTAAAAACTTTTCTTGTCATAGCGGACAAAAATATTACGGGTGAAGGATACTTTTTACCAGTTTCAATTATTTAGGTTTAAAAAATCAAAAAAATATTTTCCCACATACGCTTGACCGATCATGTGGACCAACTAAGGAGCCTGAATCATGATTATTTTAGATATGAGCCGCGACACGAGAAAACCATCAAAGTGGTTGTGCGCCCAGCTAAGACTCAGATCAGCGTGGGCGTCCGCCCGATCAGACTCTGCGCTAAGCACTTAAAAGGTAGCTAAGGGACTAAGCTACCTCTGTGCAGACATCGAAGACTCTGATCAGACTGGGCGGACGCCCAGGCTGATCTGAGTCTGCAGTCGGTGCACAACCACTTTGTTGGTTTTCTCATGTCGCGGCTCATATACAGTATAATATCTTGAGGCCATAAATGAAAAACGTCCCGAGAAAACATCATTTCAAGCATGTACAAACTATGCGTCCCTTTATTAGCCTGTCAATATGCATAGTCTTGTCAGTACATACGTTGTTAAACCACTTTCTGGCCAAATTTTGTGGATCATAAAATCGCCTCCCGGCATAAACTTTTCACATACTGAAACTTTTTATGTATAAGTACAGATTTGTCTGAGCAAAAAGTGCAGACCCAGATCAGATGGCTCCTATAGGAGCTGTATCATCAGGGTCTACACTGTTTCAATTCCATCTGCATCTTTTGGATGCATTACTGCGCTTTATAACCAAACTGTGTCATTTTCGGACAATTACAGTATTGTTTTAATTCTTTAAGCACCAAACAGCAGACGACAAAAGTTTCGTCTGCAAAAATTCAAAGAATGCCTTGTCCAAGACATTTTATATTGAGAATTCAAAGACTAGAGGGCAAACAGTGTAGATCATCATGAGCCGCCTCATCAGGATCTATACTGTTTGCAAATTCTGCTATTTTCGTCACTGGTACTTAAAGTGTTAAATCTTTACAGTATACTCAAGGCAGCGTTTGACGTGCTGCGGCTCAGAACTTTGCTGAATGTTACAGATGACAGCATTTAATAAACGCATTCAGGTTTAAAAAATTTGCTTACAATGACTTGTAAAACTTGTTTCGAATTTATAGGCGTTTTACATTCTTTTCACATGAGCTAATATACTAATTCACATGACAAATAAACATATTTTAATGATGAAGGTGTTCTTTGCCGAACCTTCCAACCCCCTCTATCCCTCGTCCCCACCCTCGCCTCCCTTGAAAAATAACGGCTTAAGATTTAAGCTATATTTTTTGTCGAACATAATCCCCAGTTTTGGCAACAACTACTTCGTAATTAAAGCGCAAGTTTGCCCGCCTCTACGGTCGGACATAATATCCACGCGCTTTTAAAGCTCGTGGATCATATCTCGACACAGACAGACTAACTACGCCACACTCATGGAACATTAATATTATTTTGGAAATACACTGTTAAAATTCCCGTAGATTTTAAGGAAAAAGACCTGGGAACCAGTTGCCAGGTCCTTTACCGTAAAGTACGGGATGGTTCCGTAACTTTTTGAGATGGAAAATGACTGCATTGCATATAAACCTTGCTTTAATTCCGCATTTCATTTCTAAATATAAACAGCAAATAAAGAAAAGAAATGCGGAATTAAGCAAGGTTTTATATACATGTAATAGTCTTTTCCAATATTGTCAAAGGTTACGGTACTATACATTCTGTACTCAGTTTACGGAAAGGGGCGTGACAACCAGTTGCTAAGCGTTTCACCGTAAAACCTACGGGATTGTGTTTTACGATGTAGATAAGAACTGAACGTTTGAACATAGAAGGTCTCTTCTAAGCGCTTTCTTCGAATAATTCAAGCAGAGACAACAGAAGAAATTGCCTCTCTGTTCTTCTTACATATAGGCCTACAGGAAAGATTTTTCTCTCTCAAAATACCAAAATAGTATATTTATTCCTTTCAGACTACCACCGGCCACTCCTCCTACCTCCCTCCCCCCAGTTGAAGGAGGGATCGACCTATGGTAAAAATGAATACTGTTAAAGGTGCCTGTCTTGTAAAATGGCACCAAAACCATGTCAGTGGCGTCATCGACATGACAAAACCAACAGTGTGGCATGAGCGCCCAGCGAAGACCAAGATCAGCCCAGTCTGGCCAGAGTCTTCGCTGTGCACTTAAAGGGTAGCTAAGGGTCTAAGCTACCGTCATGCGAAGACTCTGATCAGACTGAGTCTTTGCTGGGCGCACATGCCACTTTGTTGGTTTTGTCGTGTCGTGGCTCAAAGTATGTTCATGTTACAAGGCCAGACAGATAACTGGTAAGCAGTAGGCTCTAAATCTACAGACAAAGAAGAAGAATGGCCGGATGATTTGGGTTTTACGGCCCTTTTGACTACACTTTATTCATCTCGGGCCGAGGTGGGGAATAGGTCTGAAGATGAGAAACAAAAGAACAAATCATGCCCTGAAATAGACCGGTTAGCCTACTGAGCAGTTTACAAAAGACAACCTTCTATTAAACAGTTAAAGGTAACAACATTCATCATTGATATAAAGCATGGAAAATAGATGACAAGCAATTTTACGTCATTTTCAGCAGTACATGTATTTCAGTTATACGGGAGGGTTTTTATGAAAGGCTATATGCAATGGAACCTCGATTACAGATGAAAATATTTCCGCTTCCAGCCGATTTCGAACCCCTGACCGCTAGACCAGCATGCTACCGGGGCTCCCAGTTAATAGCAGTTTAACATTAGAAATTCAATAAGTGCATTCCCTTTATTGTACCATGTTTTGGGTCCAAAGAAAAGCATAGCAAAGAGAGTGAATAGCGTTATATCCGGAGACTGTGCAAGACGACTACCGTAAACATTCTAAGTGTTGGGACAAGCAGGTCTGAGCAAAGAGTGCAGACCCTGATCAGACTGCTTCTGTAGCGTTTGCCATCCCAACTGCATGTTTTGGACGTATCAGTAAATGTAAAACCAAACTTTTCATGACTATTATAGTAATTATTTCAGGTGTCCCAATTTTTAGAATTTTACGGTAACCTGCATTCCATGGTATCTTTATATCCCAGACAGTGTTATAATGAGCCAGTTGGGGAACGTCGTTAGGAAAATTGCACTGAACTAAACTGAATGACATAGAATTATATCGACTAGCATTATTAAGACAATGACGAGATATTTAATGGGAGTACGTATAAATTAAAGGACAAGACTATGACCAGCCTGAATTTCCGGGCACTTTTCGCTAAAGGGACCTATACTAATAGATTCTCCATGAAGTACATAGACTGTAGAAGCGACCTGGCTGTAAGGTGTATAGATTCGCTGTTTATATTTTGTCGGTGCGACCAAAATCTGCTTTAATGGAATAGACATTGTAAATCCGGGTTCCCCTGAAATGTTGTTGAGGCGTTGTCAGCGCCCAAATTCATTACCCCGCGGTCCTTTGCCATAGTTCTCGAAACTACGATGTACGCGCCATGGACAACGGCCTACATGTGATTCTACGCATGCCAACTTCATATGTTCGTTGACTTAACCGTCACAATGATATCCCCTACCCCCCTGGAGGAGGGCCTTTGGGCGATTTTGAAGCGATTTTACACCAGCCGCGTGTGTTTTGCGCGGACATCTGTTCCTTGGTCTGATATAATTGAAATACTGTTAAAAGGAGCATAAATCAGGTTACAAATCCTGGCCAAAATGAAGTTTTCTGTAATCACTGACAAAAAGAAAATAAGTTTACTTACCATGTTGATTATCTGTCCGTCTGTATGAGCGGTTTTTAAAGATTTTGTTCACAGATGGTCTCACTAGGACTTGATCAGTCAGCGGTGAGAAAAGAAATAATTTCGTATCTAGGTGAAGTCGGTAAATATAGTGAAATATAAGTAAAATGGGTTTTAACCAGGGAAAGATATACTTAGCGTATGCTAGCTGTTAAGTCCCAGACCAGCTTGCGCATGCTCAGATTCTGATTTCAGCAATCGTGTTTTATAATAGACCACTTTATAATTTAGGAGAAGAATAAAAAACATGATCAGTCTTTGCAATGTGCAGGCACGTCTGGGTCTACAAATGCCAACCTGTTCTCTTGCCCACGCTCATATTGTGTTACTGAAGCGTGCAAAAAGGTATGTATCCTTGTCAACATTACCGTGACGACTCGCTAGTAATAGGACAGAAATTCTTGGACAAACAGTGCAGATCCAGATCAGACTGCTCTAGGAGCAGCCTGATCTGGGTCTGCACAGTTTGCCATACATCCAACAGCTTTATCTAAAGTCAAGAGAAAGGACAAGTGGGCCTTTCCAGTTCAAAAATGAAAAACCTAAGGTTATTAATATGGTGTCTAAATGCATAGAGTTCTCACAGTGAAAGCTGTCTCAGCCTGAGGCGTGATGAGTCATAAATGGTGCGACTAAAAATTCCCGCGCATCATCGGCTTTTTTTTCGAGAGAAAAGCTCCGCGCATCATCGGCTTTTTTTTCGAGAGAGGAGAATGATGCTAAAAATGGAGACATTTTGAGTCATCAAATTATTAAATTTTCATCATCATAATAAACGGAGAAATAAGACGAACAAAAAAATATTAAAAAAAAATAAACGAGATAAGCCTGATTATTACAATCGTACATGAATTAACTGTTTGACAACATGAAATAGTGCTGCATAGTTACCAATTTAAAACGCAGATTTTATTTAAGAAATAGATCAGCTCCATCAGTGAATTGTTGAGTAGTAATTGACTGTTCGGAGGTCAGTCGTAAAGTAGATCATATTACGAGAGCGTAGCGCGAGTTATACATCTACTTACAATGAAAGACAAGCAGTAAACTATTACCTAACTATTCAATGCTAGAGCCGAACTATTTCTCTCACACTCAAAAATGCTGGCGGAAAAAGTATTCCTTACTTTCAAATTTTCCCAACCTTCCTGTCAGCGCGTTCGTGCTCTCGCCAATATTCTTAACTGTATATCAGAAAAATGTACGTTTTTATGGCAATTTTAGATAGGAAAAAGAGACGACACACCGTCTAACGTCTCAAAACGTCACAAAATGCATCAATTATTGCCAGTGACGTCAGCAATTAGCCTCACGCGCTCAGAAACAGTGAATTGTTGCATAATAAAATACGAAACCTTTGCATTGCTTCTATAGGCGCACTGTGTTAGAATTGGTTACATTGTTTGCTTCAATAATCTGATAATTCCGAATTTTTACACAGTAAATAAAGCAATTATCAAATATGAAAAACAGTTGACTCTCCGTAGTAACCTCAAACATTCATCGGATATATCAAAGTAACTTTTATAACCATTATAGTTTGGACCGATAGCCTATTTTTCTTTACATTTCAACTCCTGTTATCAGAAGCTACAGATATCTCAAAGTAAATTTTGTGGGACCAGCTAATTTGATTTGAGATATCAGTAGTTTGAGATGAACTTCGACTTTGAAATATCGAGA
This sequence comes from Ctena decussata, assembly GCA_963989385.1. Classification (NCBI taxonomy): domain Eukaryota; kingdom Metazoa; phylum Mollusca; class Bivalvia; order Lucinida; family Lucinidae; genus Ctena; species Ctena decussata. Next base: position 16,691,746 of record OZ022512.1, on the reverse strand, counting down.
CTTGACTGTATTACAAATCATTAAGATACTCAACGCTGTCACCGAAATCAGTCAGTGCAGTCATTGAAAATACATAGTGACTGCACTGACCGTCACATTGGCAAAGAATTCAATGATATATCCTGGAGTCAAACTCTTTAATTTCTATTTGACATGTCAAACGCAAAAACAAGAGGACCAATGGTCCTGTAGCTCACCTGAGCTCCTATTGTCAACAGACACATTTTGTCACTTCACTCATTTGTTACAAACCTTAAACCAGTGGTTTTAGAAGAGTGCAGATTTTGACGTCAAACAAATCCAATACAGCTGTGAAGTTATACTGGTTACAAAACTGGTTAATAAAGGAGGTCACTAGAGCACCTTGTCATAAATTACATAGAAATAAACATTCTGAACAAAGATTGGATCAAGACAGTGCCCTCTAGAGTGTACTCAAGGTTTTTCTCATATCGGCGTCCTCGGAAACATCTAAATCTTTATACTCTAAATTCTCTGTATTCTTCTGCAAACCAATATCAAGTACATATTATATGAGGATATTGTTTCATCATAATCCGCAACTAGGTTTAGACGTTGCTGATCAAAGACAAAGGAAACTTTGCGGACAGCACATGCGGTGTAACTGAAAAATTCAACCTACCTGTTTGTCACAGAATAAGCTTACCGGGAAGGTGAGATAATTGCACTGACGGTAAAAATAGTCCCTGTGACCTTGACCTTAGCCCTAGAATGTTGAAATGAGAACTTGTCAAAGATAATGTCATACTAAACATTTGTGCGTAGTTAAACTAAAATTGGTCCATAAATGAAGGCACTAGAGCCATGACAAAGTTTTTATAAAAATAGCCACTGTGACATTAACCTTAGAATGTTGAAAAGCGAACTTGTTCAAGATATTGTCATACTAAACATTTGTGTGAAGTTAAATCAAAATCGGTTCATAAATGAAGTCGCCAGAGCGATGACAAAGGTTTTCTAAAAATAGCAACTGTGACCTTGACCATAGAATGCTGAAACGCGAACTTGTTCAAGATATTGTCATACTAAACATTTGTGTAATCGGTCCATAAATGAAGTTGCCAGAGCGATGACAAAGTTTTTCTTAAAATAGCAACTGCGACCTTGACCTTAGAACGCTGAAACGCAAACTTGTTCATGATACTGTCATACTAAACATTTGTGTGAAGTTAAATCAAAATATGTCAGTAAATGAAGGCGCTAGAGCGATGACAAAGTTTTTCCAAAAATAGCCACTGTGATTTTGACCTTGACCCAGAACGCTGAAATGCAAACTTTCGAAATTGGTCCATAAATGAAGGCACTAGAGCGATGACAAAGTTTTTCTAAAAATAGCCACTGTGACCTTGAAATTGACCTTAGGACACTGAAACCCGAGCTTGTTCAAGATATTGTCATACTAAACATTTGTGTGAAGTTTTAATCAAAATCAGTCCATAAATGAAGGCGCTAGAGGGATGAAAATGTTTTCTAAAAATAGCCACTGTGATCTTGACCTTGACTCCAGAACGCTGAAAAGCGAACTTGTCCAAGATATTGCCATACTAATCACTTGTGTGAAATTAAATTGAGTTCGGTCCACAAAATGTAGGTGCTTGAGCGATGACAAAGTTTTTCTAAAAATAGCCACTGTGACCTTGACCTAAGGATGCTGAAATGCAAACATATTCAAGATATTGTCATACTAAACACTTGTGTGAAGTTTTAATAAAAATCAGTCCATAAATGAAGGTGCTAGAGCGATGACAAAGTTTTTCTAAAAATAGCCTCTGTGACCTTGACCTTAACCCAGAATACTGAAACGCAAACTTGTCCAAGATATTGTCATACTTATCACTTGTGGGAAATTAAATCGAATTTGGTCCACAAATCAAAGTGCTAGAGCGATGACAAAGTCTATGGGAAAATATTTTATCGCTCAAGGGCAAGTAACTATGAAAAGAATGATCCAACCTGGCTCAAATTCGACCTGGTCCAAGATGTTTTGGCTGTCCTCAATACCTATAACTTAAAAGAAGTTGCAATCAAAAATGAAGAAGCTAGAGCCCGGACAGCATTTTCCCCATTATAAGTCTATGGGAAAATATTTTATCGCTCAAGGGCAAGTAACTCTAAAAAGAATGATCCAACCAGGCCCAAATTCGAACTGGTCCGAGATGTTTTGACTGTCCTGGATATCTGCAAGTTACAAGAAGTTGCGATCAAAAATGAAGAAGCTAGGGCCCGGACAACATTTTCCCCATTATATATATTTCATCGCTCAAGGGCAAGTAACTCTGAAAAGAATGATCCAACCTGGCTCAAATTCAAACTGGTCCGAGATGTTTTAGCTGTCCTGATTATCTGCAAGTTACAAGAACTTGCGATTAAAAATGATGAAGCTAGGGCCCGGACAACATTTTCGCCATTATAAGTCTATGGGAAAATATTTTATCGCTCAAGGGCAAGTAACTCTGAAAAGAATGATCCAACCAGGCCCAAATTCGAACTGGTCCGAGATGTTTTGACTGTCCTAGATATCTGCAAGTTACAAGAAGTTGCTATTAAAAATGAAGAAGCTAGGGCCCAGACAACATTTTCTCCATTATATATTTTATCGCTCAAGGGCAAGTAACTCTGAAAAGAATGATTCAACCTGGCTCAAATTCGAACTGGTCCGAGATGTTTTGGCTGTTCTGGATACCTGCAAGTTGCAAGAAGTTGCGATCAAAAATGATGAAGATAGGGCCCGGACAACATTTTCCCTATTATAAGGTTATGGGAAAATATTTTATCGCTCAAGGGCAAGTAACTCTGTAAAGAATCGTCCAACCTGGTCCAAATTCGAACTGGTCCGAGATGCTTTGGCTGTCCTGGATATCTGCAAGATACACGAAGTTGCGATCAAAAATGAAGAAGCCAGGGCCCGGACAACAGTTTCTCCGTTATGAGTCTATGGGACCTTTTTGTTGCCATGGTAACCACAGTTTTAAACCAATCTGTACCAAAACTATATGCAATCAATCCCTTACCCCAACAATGCTACACATAAAATTTGATCAAATTTGGCCAGCTACTTTAGTAGATATTAATGTTTAAAAGTGTGGACGTACGACGTACAACGGACAACAGACGACGGACCAAGCCTATACTATAAAAACTTGACGGTTTTCATTTCTCAATTCCGGCCAACCTAGCAAGTTTGTAATGTATATTTGGATGTTTTCGAGTTGGACAGATATCTGATTACTTAAATCATGAAAAAAATATTGGTAAATGTTCGTCCTGTCCGGAGTTATCTAACTTATTCCTATTTTAATAATTCAGAATAGAACTCTAATTTGCGCATGCGCAGAAGAAAGTCCTCTTGTACGCAATAAACAGTAGTTCCAGTACGCATAGAAAACACTTTAAACGCTTTTGTTAAATGTAATCACAACCTGAAAATAACGTGTAAAGTTTCAAAACTTTCAGATTATCTCCCTTTGAATTAAATATATAGAGACTTATGAGATGCCGTATCTTCTATATCAATGCGTCTTATTCGTTATTTTCTTCGAGATTAGTTTGCTTGTCTTGCAAACTCAATGTCTTTATTACTAAATTTATTTGAAAGCTATTTCTTAAACTGCCATTAGACATGTTTCAGATAAGCTTAACGTATAACGTTATTTACCGTATTGACGAAAACAAATACGGTATATAACTACCTAAACGATGACTACGGAGGCTTCTAAGTGTATGTATTTGACGCAGACCTCTGCACTTGGAATAAAAACCATTTCGCCTTGCTATTATGTCCACTCGTGCGGATTTTACCACGAGAACTTTATTTTCATTAATGTTCGCGGAGACAAAAATTCACGTTTTCGCAATTAAGGCATATTCAAGGGTATTAAAGCCCGCGGATTCCTTATGTTTTCGTATTATTCCTTCATGAATCATCGCGTTCGCGGGCATTTAAGTATGCACTTTTCTGTTGAACGCCAAAAAATAAAAATAAATAAAATAAAAATTACTACACTCTAAAATTTTAACGTTACATTATATGCCTAAAAATCTGATAAGTCTGATAAGTCTGCTAGTCTCCTGGATACTGTTTTTAAGGTACCTGGTTCTTTATGGTTTATCAGATTGTAGCTGTTGTTTTTATTTTTGAGAATCTAACCCCTAGGAAACATTTTAATAAGATAACGCAAAATTTATGTAAACACAGCATTCAATAACCCAGAAAGCATGTTTTTCTTTTGTTTGTTTTTGATTGTTTGGCGTGTGACATTAAACAAGTTTGATGTACGAGAGTACCCAGTTCGTGGCCTTAGGACTAGGTGGACGGGGCGGGGTGGTGACACAACATTCAATAACTCAGAAAGCATGTTTTTCTTTTGTTTGTTTTTGATTGTTTGGCGTGTGACATTAAACAAGTTTGATGTACGAGAGTACCCAGTTCGTGGCCTTAGGACTAGGTGGACGGGGCGGGGTGGTGACACAACATTCAATAACTCAGAAAGCATGTTTTTCTTTTGTTTGTTTTTGATTTTTTGGCGTCTGACATTAAACAAGTTTGATGTACGAGAGTACCCAGTTCGTGGCCCTAGGACTAGGTGGACGGGGCGGGGTGGGGGGGGGGGGAGAGGAATAAAAAATTAAAAGAAAATAATCTGACATTTAACTATATTGGCCCTACAGGTGTTGGTCTAGCATCAGATCTTCGTATGCTTATTTATTATTATTATCATTAATAGTAGTAGTAATAGTGTTTGTTTAGTATTACCCTTTTAACCTGTAAAAACATTAGATTTCGTGAAATTAGTCCGTTTGTGCGCCTATCTGCCTGTGTGCATAGCTAAAACAATCTTACCTGCCTAGCTACTGTACCTATTAACTTGGGTGCTTCCGAAGCCATGACAGGTTTCATTGTTTTCGCTGTTTGCACAAGGGACGAAGGTACGATCACTGTTTCATCTCAGCTTCGTCAGTATCTACATAATGCCCAAACCAACATCATCATATGCTATCCTATTCAATTGCATGGAAACGCTAATAAATACCGATTTTCTTATATTTGTTCTGGAAAAGTCTCTCTCTCTCTCTCTCTCTCTCTCTGTGTGTGTGTGTGTGTGTGTGTGTGAGTGTGTGTGTGTGTGTGTGTGTGTGTAATTACATTGGTATAAAGGGCTTTACTGCTCATGACTAGTATACAACCATATATTTCCCATAGTTAAGGGGAATTAAATGACTAAGAATAATTAATCTTTTGAGAAAAAATGAGATTTATGTTGAAAGAATTCCAGTTTGAAATGTCATTGAAAACTTTATGGAGCATGGTCAACACTGTTTTGTTATGCTCCGATACCCACGGCATCATAAATCTGTTACTATAGCAACTAATAATTCTTATTGATGTCAAAGTGACGTCATGTAGACGTCATTCTGACATGGTACTAGGCATAACAGTTGGTAATTTCATAATATCTCTGACGTCACTGGTATAGGAGCATAGCAAACAGTGTCGCCATGCTCCGCCAATTTTTCACTGATATAACATACTAAAATTCTGTATTAAACAGGAACTTCAGATTTTTTTAAACAAACAAATACATGTACATGTATCCTAAATTCATTTAATTCTTTGTTAATTGTGTCCCACAAGCGAAATCTTTGCTTCTGCGTATCCAACACAGTATGCCTAATGTATGTGTTGGAGAAATTTAGCTGGAAGGCAGTAAATGACGACTGCCTAGGAATTTTAGCTTCAAGGAAGTAACCTACATTCAACTGCCTTTTTTAAATCAGTGTGAGTTAAAGGACCTCTAGGCATTGCTGCATACCATATTTCAAACATCTGAACGCTGTTCTGAAAGATTTTTAAGTAAATATTTTCTAACTCAAAACCTTGCAACATGCCACAGAGCCGTTTTGGACCGTGAGGCTGCCGTTGTGACAGACTTAATATAGGTACACAAGGCAATGCTTCACACCAAAATTCAAGCAGCTGAGCCTAGTTGTTCTGAGGAAAAAAAATTGAATACTTATTCTATGTATTTCTGTTCTTCAAACCCAGGACCCCCTGAGGCAGGACCATTTTGGACCGTGGGTGTTGTTCCATTTGACCAAACCTGGTAAAAGACCACTAAGCAGTGCTACATACCAATATCAAGCATCCGAGCCAAATGTTTCTGAAGAAGATTTTAACATTTTCCAGTGTATTTCTATGGTTCGAACCACTCCCTGGAGCGTGGCTATTTTAGATCCTGGGGCCACCGATTGAACAAACCTGATAAAGAACCGCTAGGGAATGCTACATATCGAATTTAAAGAATCTCATCCTAGCATTTCTCGCGGAGAACATTTTAAAGTTAATTTTATTTTCGAACCTAAAACTATGTGCCGCAGGACCATTTTGAATCCTGGTGCGGCCGTTTAAACAAAGTAAAAAGTATGCAAAGACCAGGAACTGAAACAATCAAAATCCAAATCCAGCCCTCAAACCATAGTTGGAAACAACTAAGATTACAAATAATCAAGATACAGAGAACATATGGCCAACCGAGTGAGCAGCTTGTTCCCAAAAGGTGGCCACTCAGCAACCCAAACCGAACCACAAATAATAAGAACATACATAAGGTAAAACATCACAGAAACTCTGACACCAAAAACAGGCAACAGAGAACCACAACAGAACTACCGCCGAAGTCCGTAGAAGTGTATTAGGCAAAGTGTATTAGATAAAGTCCGTAGATTAGTGTATTAGATAAAGATAAGATTAGATTAGTGTATTAGATAAAGTCCGTAGAAGTGTATTAGGCAATGCCTAATACCAAATTTCAAGTATCTCAGCCTAGGGGTTTTGACGAAGAAGACATCTGAATAGTTTTGTATGTATTTCTATGGTCCAAACCCAGAAACCCCTGAGGTAGACGCTGAGGTAGACAGACCCTGAGGTAGACCCATGGACCTCTGTTTGAGCAAACTTGACAAAGGATAACCCGGCAATGTTACATACCAAATTTTTGAATATTTTTCTATGTATTTATATTTTTCAAACCCAGGAACCCCTGGAGCGTGGCCACGAATAATGTCGAGTCCGTTTAGCTTTAGTGCAGTCTGCACACATCCGCAGTGTTGTCCGTGCATCTGTACCTTTGTTATCGCGTTTCCCACACTGTAATTCGGTTATTTCAGTCCACACTGTTGTCTAACCGACCCGTATGTGCTCTGATTAGTCATGTAGGCCCCGTATGCAATCGTGATTGGTTCGAGTTTCAAAATGGCGGCGAGCCGCAACTCATTTGTGTAAACATTTAGAAAAGGAAGCGATACACATTAGTTAGGTAAGCTAATTTATTTTATTTCACGAAGTAACTTATCCAAACAAATATCTTGTTTACCCTTATGCAAATTTCAGTAAAACGATACCCAAAAACGAGATATTGATCCATAAAGTTGTGCTCATGGAAAACAAAAATATTCGAATCGAACAACATCCACGAAAATGTGGCTGGTATTTACTCGCATTTAGCAGTTGTACTCCGTTTTTACGTGGAAGTCTTCAAAAAGTGATTGCTACTGTCGCTTATGCTTTTACTTTGTTTGTTTTTTGTATTTTGATGTGAAAATAAATGATTTTTATAGTTTTCTACACACCTGTGTTTGCCCCGGATTAGAAACTGGTGTACTACGGATTAGTATCCTACAGAAATCGGATTGGAATGAGCTTTTCTAACAAAGAGTACGGATTAGTCATCATTATTCTGATACTGTTTTTGAAGTTTTTTTTTATTCATTTGAGCATTTAATACAATAATTACGCTGCAGACCTTATAGCAAGGTAACTTTCAGAACCAGAATTACTCTTGAAGAGGTGTTTTTGTAGACTAGTTAATAATCATACACAATCATATCAGATTATTTTGATGCAATTAACTCATCATTAAGGGGACGCCGGTCTCAAAAGCTCTTACTTGTATGAAAATTTACCTGTGCAAACAAAAATGGTCATTTTGTCAAGGAGACTGATATTTCTGGCTATATTGTTGTATGGGCAATTTATATATGTCACACTGATTACTTTACGTCCCAAAATACAGCTTTGGAGTGCTCAGCCGCGTGCTTATCAGTCATTTTGGTTACTCCCTGGTTTGATTCCATTTGCGTCACTGTGAAACGCTGGGTGTATTTCAGAGAAAAACATTTACATAAACATAACTACAGTTATCCGACTACAATGTATGAAAGTATTTTAGCCCAAATGTACATATTTCTGGTAGATTTTTTTCTCCGATTTTTGCTTAAAACAGTTTGCATGGTAAAAAGCAAACATTGTAAATAATACCAGAAATACATACATGTGAACCAAAGTACTTTCATACATTGCAGTTGGATAACTGTAGTTTTTGTTCATGTTAACATTTATCTAAAATTTACCCAGCATGCCACAACGACACAAACTCAATGAAAGCAGGAAGTGTCATACAAGTAAGAGCTTTTGAGGCCGGCGTGTCCTTAATATGAGATTTATTTTTTCAGATTAAATTCGAACACAGACTAAACAGAGATGGACTTAAGATGTTACTACTGTCCTTTCCAGACCAGCGAATTTGCGATGTGTATCGCCCACACCAGTCAGCTACATAGTGATCAAATTCTCAAAATCAAACGCCAAGAGCTAGACTGCGATAATGGCATTCTAGGCTACAGAACAATGAGCTTTAATATTATTCCAGAGACATTGTTCCAACTTAATAAAGAAATAAAAGCAGTTGATCTTGGAGATAAACTTGGTCTCGAAATAATTGACACTGGAATGACTAAACTGGAGTCACTTGAAAATGAAGATGTCGACATACCTGATACATCTGACTCGGGAGACGATGAAATGATTGAAGATTTACAAAATCTATCTCTCTTTGAAAATACACCAAGCAAAAGTCCCGCTTCAAAAAAGTTAAGGACATCGACCCCATATAAAACTTACCCGAGCCTGAACTCCACACCCAAAATGGGCAACACAAACTCAGAAAAGACGTTATCATTGACTTTGTCAGCTAGTACAACAGAAGAAGATGTTGTTGCAATGGAAGAACTCCTCGAACACCTACCCGCTGCAATGACATATCTCAAAGAGGAAGGGCATTTAGAAACCTGGGTGGCGTTTCATAAGCTGATCTCTATGGAACGATTTCCTCCGAACAATATTGCGTTCTTGTTATTTTTGGATGTCTGTCGACTGTTGTCCACACCAAATTCAGTGTCAATGAGATATAGCCCCGTAGTGAAACGCTTTTGGCGTATTGGGTATCGGATGTTTAGAGGCAAATGGCTTCATTTCATGAGTGGACCAAAATACAAAGGTCAATGCCAAACACCTAATAGAACGGGATACCGTCCAGAAGAAGCATGTATAAACTTTTCAGTTCCCCATAGGACTATCATCATCGCAAAAGACGACACTCTCTCAGCTTCAGATATCAAGCCAGGAATGCTTGATCGTTTAGTTGATATAGTCTCCGAACAAACAACGCCGTCAAAAACATATAAACTCTGTGTAGACGGCAAAAAGATAAATTCAAGCTTAAGTGGTCCTGAAGGGGATACTGATCTATTTGGCTTTGAAGGCAATCCAACGCTGGCAGAAAAGCGAGAAAGACTCCGTATAGAATATTGTCATATACAAGAAATATCTGATCGCATAAGGGAACTAAATATAATGGGAAAACGAACGTTGCGTAACCTTTCTGAAAAAGACAGCACAATAGTGACGGAAAAGCTGATAACTATTGTGCACATATTGAGTGTTCGGTTAAAAGAGCTAAGAGAATCTAAAGTGCACAAAGATCTAACATGCGAAAAATTGAAGAAACAGGCAGGATCTGACTGGCGAAAATCAAATTTGGTTTACGTTATAAGTGGACTAGAGACCACACTATTTGACATATCAAACTGCATAAAGTTTATGTTGAAATGTATAGATTACATCAGCTTAGCTGTTACCGTGATGAAACGATCTGTACATTTATTTTGTCAAGAACAGACGCTATCACTACAACACCAGAGTAACTACATCCATCTAAGAGAAACAAATGAAAGTCAGTCTAACGTAGATACCAGACATATTCGCCAGCGCACGGATGCTTGGTTCCAACTGCGCTCAACAGCCAAAGTAACTGGTAGTACACTCAACAATGCCATTGGATTAGGGTCTCTGAAAGTACAACAGGAGCATTTCGATTCAGTAGTATACAATAACCCCAAACCGGCTCCATCTCAATCGGCAAAAGAATGCATGGAACATGGCACTGTAAATGAGATTAACGCCATTGCTACTCTGGTCGGGAAGGTGCTTCCAGTATATTGGCCGAATCTCCAGTACGTCGAAGAAGGGTGTTTCCAGATGTTTACAGAAGGATCCGGCGTTTCAATGGTCGTAAGCCCGGATGGAAGTTGTAGGGAATCTGTCAATACACTATCCGAATTTGCTATCGAATGCAAATGCCCAATGCCTGGGAAAGTATTTACGACACCAGTATTCTACAGTTGCCCGAAATACTATGTTCCCCAAATTCTCGCAGAAATGAAAGCTTTAAATTCAAAGCAACTTTTGTTTGTATGTTACACTGAAGAATCAACTACAGTGCACAAGGTTGAGTTTTGGGAAGAACTGTGGCAACTCCTTGTTGATGAAACCGAAAGTATCTATGGTAAAAATCATTCAAGACCAAAGAAGAAATCAGCATCAGTAGTAGTTATTGGTGATATGATTAACACGTTTGTAAAGGAGAAAGTACATTTCGTAGCAGAGGTCAACTCTGTCAAAGCTGTAGATTGTAAAAATACGCAGCCATCGCCTGGCCAGAGCTCGCCATACTGTTTGCATGAGTCATGTGGTAATGGAAATCAAGATGTAACTCTCAAAGCCATACTTTGTTTAAGCCATGAGATTAGCTCATGTCTGGACAAAGCATACAAACTTTGTAGAACAAGAGCAACAGAATTTTTAGGATTTATGATATCCGACCTAGACAGAGAATACAATCCTGAGCATTACCATGCTGTCCCCATCGCATATGCGCTCAAGGGATACAGTTTGCCAATAGATATTCTCCGCCAAATGATTGAATACGTGTTGGTAGAATGTCAGCGAAAAGGTCTTTATACTCCCGTTTGCAGCTTTGATGGACAATGGTGTAAGATGGCAGTCAGGGATAGATACAACAAACCACTCACCATCCTCCAGCTACAAAAAGACACATATTCAGAAGTTCGTAATTTGAGTAAAGGCGTCCTCATGAACATGGTTTGCGACATGAATGTTGTACAGTTGACCGAGAATACAAACATAGAGAATTTAGTTGAACTCGAATATAAGGATGGGGTTATCGTAGTAGGTGGAATTAAAGGTGGGTCACGTATAGTTCCCTCTGCTCATCTTATACAGATGATCAGAAATCGTGAAGCTCCCGAAAACAAGCAAAAGAAAGACAAAGAAACAATAAATGATGACAAAACTGACCAAGTTCTTAGTTCTTTGCCAGGGGATATGGTTAACGAGTTGGAAGAGACTGTTTTAGAATCAGTGGTTTCAGTATCAACAGCTGCACAGAACAATGCTAATATTGACATCATCCCGGGTGACATTTTCCCTGAAATAGAGGACAATGTAAACAATTCTATGAGCGATGAGAATATCATCCAAATAGTAGAAGCTGTAGAGGATGGTGTCGTTAGTGAACATATATCTGGAGAAAATAAAATGAATGATAAGAACGACCACGATGCCGCCATAGCAAAGAAAATTGTATTACAAAATGAAGACTTACAGAACACGCTTTCTCACATTCCAGTGAATATAATCGCAAGAACAAATGGAACATAAGTTTCGAAATGTATTGTGCAAAGTTAATTTCAGCAAAGGAGATAGACAGGCACTTTACCAAGGCTGAACTGGTTTCGATGTTACAACCAGTGATAGGAAAGATCAAAGCAAGTGGACGCAAATGTAATGTGTCTTCCCCAAAATATGCTTTAGTGAATTTGCTGTCGGATATATTGGGAGATGGTTCAGAAATCCAGAAAGCTAAAAAAGAAAGGAAACGGTGGAATCCCCTATCACTACGAAACATTGCAAAAAAAGCTGTCCAACAGATCCCCAAAGCGACGTTAAACTGTGTATATGCGGAGCATATTTTCCCGGAAAGACTAAAGGACTGGAATAGTGCTTCACCTTTCGGTAAAACCATTGAGATAGACAACGTCGACTGTCCATCTCGACAATGGTACTCACAGCCAGAATTTAATGACCAACTCGGAAACTATTTGTTTGTGATACTTGATGCTTATCACCAATTGTGTGGGCTGCGAAGAGCTGTTTGTAACTCTGGGATGAAAGCAGCTAATATAAGTAATAAACCGTTTCTTACAGTTGCAGAAGCCAGTGAAACTAATGGTTGTGGTTTAAATATCGCCCTTGTTCGTGATCTTGTTGATAAGCAAAGTGTAGCTTATGCAGTGCAAACATTCACTGAAACCGTTGAAAAGGCACTCTTGGATATTGGTGCGGTAAATGAAGCAAGACTCTGTAGCATTATCAGAAACTGGTATCGTGCAGAAGACGAACAGGGTGTTTCTGCATACGAAAGATGTATGTCCAGGCTTGAGTTACGAGAATGGCTCCTTGAGGGTGTAAACTTCTCTAAATTTGCTCCCAGTGGTGCTTTTGTTAAAGACATACCCATTGTCCTGTATGAAGGATTACTTACAGGAATAGGGAGACGCTTTCAGCTGTACCCATTCACAAAGTCGGGAACTTATAATGTTCGCTCAGTTGGAAGTCTAGACATCGAAAACTTCTTTGGGGGCTTTCAAGACCTAGATCGCCGTGGTACTGGCGTCTTAAGACCTGACGACATCCCTGCTGCCATCGGTGTGGCAGTAGAACTCATGGAAACAAGAATGAATCCAGACAGGTACTGTATTTGCTTTTCTCACATGGAAATGCCTTACAGTATATCGAATAATACGTGTACAGTATATATATGCTGGAGTAGTTGACAAACATTGTGAGACAGTTTTACTGGTTTTCAGTACATGCTATGAGTAATTTGTCCATACAAATTTTAAGCTATTTTCTATTTAGATTTAAGGGCAGAGTTTTAAATCAGGGTTTACCAGTTCCAGTTTAATGCATCAAGTTAACGCGTCCATGAAATTAAGACCCCTTTAACCGCAACATTTCTATAATAATTTGGATTTACTGGGGTATACATTTAATGTCTAAATCATAGATTGTGGATACTCGATAGAACCGCTTCAGTGAGGCAGTTCTATGGTCTGATAGAAGATGAACATTAATTTTCGGCTGAAAATTCTGGATGATTACAACCTTAAACCACCATATATTACATGTTTGGGTGTTAACTTAATGGTATTCTTTTCCTTTACCGACAGTGTGGTATGTTAAGAAAGGGATGAAAATATGTTAGTTTACTTTGGTATGTCAAGAAAAGAATCATTAATTAGCTACACGAGACGTTTCACATTTATTATATAATAAGATAGTAAAAATATTCGGTATTAACACGTGTCAAAGACAAAACTAAGATTTCTTCAATCCATGCGAAACTGAGCCACGTCATTAGAAAACCTGATATTTGCCTATTCGAAAACAAAGGCGCAGATCATCTGCATAGTAACTGCGCAGCTGATCAGCACCTTTGTTTTCGATACATAGATAGTAAATTTCCTTTTTTCCTTAATCCGAATTTCAAGTCTCTAGCAATCTTCTGTGGTTGTACAGCCCGTTCATCTTTTTTTAATTTTTGTCTCATGGTGTGGCGTATTTATAATAATGATCGTCTATTTCAGGGGGTTCTACATGCAGACATCGGCACCAAAAGTATATCCTACTAAGCTTCCTGGCAACGAAGAAGACAGAGATGAGGCTATGGAAACAAACAACGAGGATGGCTTTATATGGAGAGACCTGTCCTGCATTTATCTGAAGTATGTACGGTCTACTTCTCTGAAGCGCGTTCTCACCGTTTTTACGTGTTTTTTTTTTCTTCTTCCTTTTTAAAGAGAACAGAAAATACATTTATATCTCAGTCTCTCGATTGCAGTAAAAGCCTAACAGAGCTAACATATACATATACCGTAGGTGCCAGATTTTGAAAGCCATTCAGCTTTGACACATAAAAGTACATAAATTTTGGCGCCTAAATTTTACTCGAAAGTGAGGTTTATTTTACGATACGCATATTGTCTTGTGTAAGTCACAAGTACATGCACCATGGAATTCACAACCATCATTGTTAAACATTTTCATCATGATAACACGCCCGTGTAATTTATACCCCATTATACTCCACTGTTATATAGTGAATCGGGGGTTTACAGGGGTAAACATTTCTTTTCTGTTTTTGCTTGAAAACTTAAATCGTAGGTACACGTCAGAACCGCTCATCTTGGTCCATACGCCCATAAAACTTCAGCTAAATAAATAAACCCACATAGCTTCTGCTAGCATGGCTGGTCTGTTGGACTTAAGTTCGGGACGAAAGACCGACAGTATAGGGCGATAATTTAGGTAATAATAATGATGGTGCATATATTTGTCAGTAAACAGGTCGCGGCTGTCAACTTTTCGGGCAGGTGACCGTTAGTCAAGGACTGGATGTTGTGATGGGGGATGCTTAGTAGCTGAGATGCGCGACACCTGTCAGAAAGTGGTATAGGCGTGTATGTGGCGTAACCTAGGTCGCGGCGACCTACTTTCTAGAATGGTAGGGTGGATGACATGTAAGAGTTTGGTATAGTATTACACTTTTGGGATGCAAATAGACAGAGACAGAAATGTACTTACAGCCTGCCGGAAAAGAACATGTTCACCAGTGTTAAAATGAACTAGGTTGTGGCAACCTATATTTCGGGTATGTGACTTTTAGTTGTGCTTCAAATGCTTAAACTCCATCACAGAAACCGATCTATCACTCGAGGTCACTTGTTCGGATACTGGAAGACCGCAGCGACCTAGTGAACTATGCATAGTTTTCTCACCATCTCCTATGCATAGCAGACACTAGGTGCGTCAAAAAGAATCAAACTCCCTCAAAAAATCTACCGACTGAATACAGGAAAAAGGCCTATACTTCATTTGCTCCGGTTTTCAGGTTGAGTACGTTACGGCGATTTACTTTTTTGGATAAACCACTTGAAGTGGTTGGTGGGTTTGGGATATAAAGGGGCTGAAAGGGAGAAGGTCAATATTATATGAGCTGCGACACGAGAAAAACAACAAAGTGGTTGTGCGCTCAGTGCAAACTCAGATCAGCCTGGGCATCCGCCCAGTTTGATTAGGGTATTCGCTGTCCGCCTGGATGTAGCTTAGCCCCTTAGCTACCCTTTAAGCGTTTACCGGAGGCGCTGATCAGACTGGATGGATGCCCGGGCTGATCTGAGTCTGCGCTGAGCGCACAACCACATTGTTGGTTTTCTCGTGTCGCGGCTCATATTTCAAAAGTCATGTCCACATACGCACAAACGGACGGACGCAGCAACATCAAACAGATGTCTATGGCTCGCTCTTTTCTATGCTGGCCGCAAATATCCAACAGAATTCACACATTACTCCAGGTGGCGTAGAAAGTTGCGGACGATTGAAACTGAATTTCTGACTTCATAATGTCGTGGACTGAGGTTTCTCGTCTGGTCCTTATGGCTTCCTAGTCGACCGTGCATCGGCATAATTTTAGCTTATGAGACCATACAGATTGGATTTAATAATGGAAAAGCATTGACAACAGATTTTTGTAATAAATTTAAAGCAGACTTCGACAATTTTAAATTTGGTACTTATTTGTGACCCGTCGCGCAAAAAGGGGACGAGTTGGGCGTCCTATAGCGAAATTTAGTTTTATGTCTCGGTGAATAATCAAATCTAAGAGGATTCGGAAAATATCAAAATTTTGGTGGCTCTTGGCCATTTTGGGGCTCAAATTGTCTGCAGAACGTAGGTACCGTCGTGAATCGTCACAAATGTTTTGATGACGTTGTGGTGACGTCGCAAAGTAAAATCGTTAGGAACTTGTAACTGATAGATAAAGTAAATCTTTGTTTTGTGTGCCGTCCTTGGAAGCTTTGTTTGCTGAATAAATATTCCGAAGCATGCTTCTCGGGGACTTCTTCCTGCAGGTATGACAAAGAGATCACCCACTGGCATCAAATTAAACAAATATGCATTTTGATGTATTATCAAGTGACATGTACATATATGAGCCGCGACGCGACAAAACCAAGACAGTGGTATTTGAGCCGCACGAAGACTCAGATCAGCCTGGACATCCACCAAGTCTGATCAGAAGCTTCGCTGTGCGCGTAAAGGATGGCAAAGGGTCTAAGCGACCTTCATGCCGTTGCATGCGTCGGCGAAGATTGATCAGACTAGGCGTTAGCCCAGGCTGATCTGAGTCTTCGTTGAGCGCACATGCCACTTTGTTGTTATTCTATCCAACTATGTGTGATGATTTCTGCAATTTTTACGGGCGCCCGTAAAAATAACGGGAAATGGACTGGCAGCTGGTTTCCGTTTATTCTACTGTAAAGTCTTCGAATTTTTTACAAGGTAATGGTAAATGATATTTTCCTTGTTTTTTGTCCAAAAAGAATGTAATTGCTTGATAGAACCGCCTCAATCGGCAATGAGGCGGTTTAAATGAGTAGTAACCATCTATGTTTTGAGACTAAATAGGGGCCTAAGTAAAATAATGCCGTGTACATCCTTGGTAAAACTATTCTTAAATTTCACGCGTACAACATCGTTAGACACTGAATTCTAAACCTTTTTTGCGAACTCGAACAATGCTCCACTTTTCCCTCTACAAAGTTGGGTTTTCAATGGTGTTCATTACACAACCTTGTCATAATGGGGCTCGCATTATTTTCTTCCTTCTTTACATGAAATCTGTCCAAATTTCAATGAAAATGCCTGGGAAATTATAGGATGACTGTTTTTAAGGAAAATGAGCAGCATGGCGTCATTCGCAAAAAAAAAAAAAAAAAAATGGAAAGAAAAAATGGACCAATTCACGCCTGCTTATTATCTCCTGGAGCACAATAGCGTGTTGCGAATAGAAAATATTGAGGGGATGTCCGGTTGCGCCGGAGGGGACTAGAAACTGGGATGACACAAAGGTTAGTGATCCAAAAGTTGAACCGAGATTTATTCTTTTCCAATGTAAAGTCTCAAAAATCGGGGAATGCCATGAAAGCAACCCTCTATTCATTCTCCTATAGGTGTGAATCGAATTTGAAATCAGATTCTATGTTTAACAGCAGAAATCCGTTTTGTCCTGGAGCAAGGTACGTAGTCAATGTTATGCCATTTTGACGGAATGCGAACAAATTGGATACAGATTCCTGAAGTTGTCGAGCGTAAATGATTCCATCCATCACCATTACTTTAAGAGGGCTTGAATATTAATGTTCTTTACCGACCGAACCATATTCCGTTACTATTCGTTGCCAAGAAAATGGGCATTTTGTTGAATTTTGTGACTAAGGGGATCGGTTGTGCTTAAATGGATAGGTTATGATTGAGGGGAGTGTGAAATATTGGTTTGGTTTTTGTTCTTTTTCAGTCATTGTATGTTTTTGGGCGAGGTGAGGCTTGGTTGGCAGGTGATCTGGTAACCAGGATTTGGTAGATCGGTTTGTGTAGGGAAGGCGATGTGTGTAGGTATCTAATCTCCACCTTCGGATGTTAGACTCACTCATCTTCTCTACTCTACTTTTCTCTGCTCTACTCTTCTTTACTCTACTCTAGGCGGACAGTGCAGTGCATCACAATGCCGTATAGTAAGCTTTTAATTGTAGTAACGTACTATTAATTTCAGTACTGTACATTGCTCCTCCAAGAGGAAGTCCGAGTAGACCAGGCATCGCCGCCACGGGAAACTAACAGGAAGCTATAAATGGGGGAGCCACAAAAGTTGTTTCCATTTACATAAAGTAAACCAAGTTCTAGCCTAGGTGATGGCAATAAACAGACGCGCAATATATTATGGCCTTCCTATGCAGCATTTAACACGTACAAATAAAGTTGTTCGGGCCATATAAATATACAAACTAGCTGGTACAGGATTAGGATTTCTAATAGTTTGAAGAAAATAAAAGAAAGAAAGAAAATGTGATTCGAACTTACACGGGACAACTCTTAGGCCGCGTTTACACGAGAAAGTTTCTATGACAAAGTAGGTTTGTCACAGAAAACTTTGCTCGTGTAAATGCCAAAATATCACAATGTTTCTTTTACAAATATATCTGGTAAAGTTACTTCGATAAATTAAATTTGTCCGTGTAAACGGAGAACTTTGCTAAAGATTATGTAATAAAGAACATTGCTACAAGCGTGGAAAATGTGACAAAGATTTTGTTTCATCGCTGCAGGTAACTTTGACGAATAATATTTGGTCGTGTGAACACTGCAGCAAATATTTCATTGCCAAAGTTTATGTGACAAAGATTCAATGGCATATTTTCTTTAACAAATAATTTGCTCCGTGTAAACGCAAAATGTTTGTCATACTTTCTTTGTTAAAGTTTCTGTGACATAGAAACTTTGCTCGTGTAAACGCGTCCTTATGTCAACAACTCAACGGATGAAGCCGCTCGGCTTCCTTACCACATGACACAATGGGCAGAAAATTAAAATATATAGCTACGAACACACTGTACATCTTTTCTTTTTTATGATAATTTTCTCTTCCTCCTTCCCCTATCATTAACTAAATCTAGGGACTCTCTATCACTATCTTCTAAGCTTAGAAAACAAGTATCGGAAAGAATATTTGAATGAAGTTGTTGTTCGACTCATATTTTCGCGACATCAAAACTTAAATACTCTTCCAAGGGACGCAACTTTATTAAGTCAAATATTTGACAGGCTGGCGGGAATAAAAGCCCCCAAAAATAAAGCCTGAAACGATTAACAAAAACGCGGGCACCTGTTTATCGCGCACCTGAAATTAATAAATCGTGACGTCAACGTTGAAACGTAATTTCTTGAAACAACGTCAGCCACCCAACTCGTCCCTTTTCGCGCGACGGGTCACATTTGGTTTTGAGCACAGAAAACAGAAAAGTACCCTTGTGACGTTTATCATAGCCTCAATTTTGCTGTATCTAAGGAATCTTGAAATTTTCGTGACTATGATATTACAGAATGATTACATTTTCTTAAATTAAAAGACTTTTCATGTCTCACTTTTTCCCGACTACCGTAGGATGAAAAATAGCGACTGTCAAGTTTTTATTTTTGCTAAGTATATAAGCTCACCTTGTGAGCCTTCGGCTCAGGTGAGCTAAAAAGAAGCCTTGTGAGCCTTCGGCTCAGGTGAGCTAAAAAGAAGAAAAGTTTGTGACGCAGGTAAAAATATTACATAGCTTTTTTTTTCAAGTAGATCTCGAGCAGTACTCGTGACTGCTCTGACAACAGTAAAGTTTACGTTTTCATATCAGGTACCTTTTTACCTTTGTACAGGATATATGTCAAACTTTTACCATCATCCACTATGCCAGTATCACAAGTTACTCGGGAAGTTGTTGTTAAATTGTAATTACTGATTTACAGATAGATTACCTTTAACACGCCTGGTAAACTATCACAGGTACCTCCGCGGAGGTACCGATAAAATGTTGTGACAGGCATCCGGAGCTACCTGTGACGGACCAAAAATAAACAAAAAACGGTAGGTATTCGTCTTTTTTGATAAAATACATTATAACCAGGGGGATTATTGAAAATCAAAGAATGCTATTCGACCCTTATATACATTAAGTTTTGTTACACAGTATATCCCCGGGAACTTTACATATATACAGAAGATATGACTTTTGAAGTGGCTTTAAGGTCAGGCGAAAGTACTCAAAACAAGAACAAATCGGTTGTTTTAAGTCCTAAATGCACTTTTCTTGCATAAGAATCTGTTGATCTGGATACACTGACGTAAAGTAAACCTCCTTGCCCAAATATAAATGCCGATAAACTCCAAATAAGGCTGGATCGGTAAAAAAAAAACAACTGGAGGTGCCTGTGACGAAATGGAGGTGCCTGTGATGTAAGAAAATATAGCGAAAATCTGAAGATTTATAGCGGTTGCAAATATTGATATTCTTCATCTCTAGACCACTGCCTTGAAAGAATCGTTCATTCAACGTCGCAATTTAATCTATCATAATGCGAATATCAAGCATAGTTTTGTTAAAACGACAATGGTCGTGAACTTATACAATCAGATTCTACATCCTGCTCTCAAAACCAAGATGGAAGTAAGTATACGTTGACAATAGTTCATAAAAGACACGCTTGGTAAACCGAATAAAGAGCTCTTTCCCAGACAGGTGGAAATTCACCTACCCCAAATGAAAACAACGCTAACTTCTGTTTTACCTATCTTATATAAGTGGGCAGCTGTACAGGACCTTACTGCCAGAAGACTACAGACAAGCGGACATAAGAACACGTAACATTGATGCTTCACAACAGAAATCCAAAATCCAAAGCAGATCATCTCAAAGAGTTATTGTCCGTTTAGTTTCCGTATCTGTTAGTCAAACATTGATGAGTGTTACGTAGCTGTTGAAAATTTACTGCCAAATTCAGTGTTAGAATAGTTATGAGATGCGCTTAAATAAGAGGCAGCTTTTTTGTGAATGGTGATGACTGCCTGTTAGTCATTCCAAATCGTTAGAAATTGTCGAGGTCACACGCCATGCTAGCTACTCGAAACGTTTGCAAAAACAACGTTTCAGTAGATGACTTTTCTGAAGTAAAAGTGCTCTTTTGTTACCAAATTTGATGCAGTGGCTATTCGGAGACTTTGAATTACACGTTATTTACAGTAAGATTCCGATCACTTCAATATACTTGTATGTAATATTGAGAACATGTCACCTGCCGATGATGTAATCTGTAGGCCTTACGGATGTATTTGGATTCTAGCGCAAACAATTCAAAACTAGCCAGACTGAATCACTTGTAGCACCTATCACTCCAGTTACCACAAAGTTAACACATACAGCGAGCGTCATACGACACATGCGAGCGACACATGTGAGGTACCAAAAGGATCAACACTATAAATACCTGTACGTGTATGCCTGTTGACGGGTATCGGCAATTTTGACAATTTGACACACCATACGTGTAGCTGGCATGACGTGTGACCTCGGCAATTTCTGACAAGTTGGAACGACTCATAGCCAGCACATCCCGATCACAGTCATCACCAGTCACAAAATGTTGACTCTTATTTAAGCGCACATTTCATAACGATTCTAACACTGAATTAGGCAGTTAATTTTCAGCAACTATGTGAAATTCGCCCATGTTTGACTAACAGAAGCGGAAACAAATTGGGCAATAACTCATTGAGATGATGTTTTAGAAATTTCAACATGGAATTTCATGATACACGCATTATGATAGCTTAATGGGACGTTGAATGAATGATTCTTTTCAGGCAGTGCACTGTAAAAAAAATACTGTAGATATTACGGTAGAATAACTGGAAACCAGCTGCCAGTCCTTTTCCCGTTATTTTTACGGGCGTTTGCCTATAAGACATTGTTGGAAATCACGAAATGGAAGTTTTATAATAACTGGACGCTCTCGAAAATTACTTTATATTGTTGAAGGGATGTCTCACCAAAGCCACACTTACTCTATTCTGTCCCACTCTGCTTGATGATTCCTGCACTTTTTACGGGCGCCCGTAAAAATAACGGTAAAATGATCGGCAGCTGGTTGCCAGTTATTTTACCGTAAAATCTACGGATTCTTTTTACAGTGTGGTTTAGAGAAGATGTCAATATTTCCAGCTGCAATAACTATTCAGATTTTCTCTGCTCTTGAAGGAACTTTTTAAGATTTTAATTTTACCTCACTGCAGCTGGTGTTGTGCCGTGTGGAGGCCGTAAAACGTCTCCCCGTACATCATCCATAGTGCAGATTATATTTCATTTACATCCTTTGAGATCAGACGATAGATTCTGAGAAATCTAAAATTTGAGATCGATTCAGACTATTATTCTAGATCATCGTCTTTTATATTATTTGGATCCTTTTGAAACTAATCAGTCTTTGAATCGACTGCCCAATTAAAATTAAGAAATTTCAGTATGTTTTTTTTCTGGTTTCGTACCAGATATTGTCAGGGTCACTGACGAGGCTTTATTAGCCGAAACTACGTAGTCTGGCCCATGTTCCTATTTCTGTATGTATTCTCTGCTCTTGAAGGAACTTTTTAAGATTTTAATTTCACTATATTTGCTTACATCACAGGCACCTCCACACCATTGCAGGCGCCTCCAGCTGTTGTTTTGAAAAAAAATCAAGCCTTATTTGTAGTCAATCGACATTTACATTTGAGCAAGGAGGTTACCTTAACACCAGTGTGCCGAGAAAAACAGATTCGTATGCAAGATCACTGCATTTAAGACCAAAAACGGCCGAATTCTTTATGTTTTGAGTACTGTGGGCTGACATCAAAGCCACTTCAAAAGTCGTATCTTTGGTTAATATGGAAAGTTCAGGGGGATATAATGTGTGACAAAACTTTATGTCTATAGGGGTCGAATAGCACTTTTTGATTTTTAATAAACTCCCTGGTTATTTTATATTTTGTCAAAAAAGAGGAAAACCTATCGTTTGTCATTTTTTGGACAGTCACAGGCAGCTCCAGGTGCCTGTCACAACTTTTTATCGGTACCTCCGCCGGGGGTACCTGTGATAGTTTACCAGGCGTGTTTAAGAGATATTTCTTTTTGTAAATGATGTGTAATGTTTAAGTCCGTGAAAAAAACCTTAAAATGTGCGCAATGCAAATTGTTCGATTTCTCTCACCTTTTACGCACGTTTACATATTATGTATTGCGCACCGATTATGATACATGCATATCTAACAGTGAAAAGTAATTTTTTTATGATTGTCATATGATTTATGCCCGATATCAGCTTTTATTTTACACCTGGTATTTCAGTCAGTTCTGTATGCCTTTAACAAGAAGTAAGGATTCTAAATTGTCAGCGAAAAATCGTGAAAATACAAACTTCATATTTGATGCCAATACTTTTCGTTTGTAGCAGCCTTTATGCCATGGAGATTTTTTTAGACCTTGTAAAGCAACAATCAAATCGGTCTCTGAATGTAAAGCCATCACGCAAGAGTCTGACAAATGCCAGTTAAGGAATAAATCAGAATCACTTGAGTCGATCCTGGTACGCTCCTCGTATATTTGCCGGGCCGTGTAGCGCAATCGGTAGAGCACCTGACTCATAAGTCAGAGGTCCTGAGTTCGAAACCCGGTCTGGCCACATACTTTCGTTTCTCCTTCCGCTGATTCAAGAAGGGCAGTTGTCAGTTACTGGCGAAAGTATGTGCACTTAGTATTGGTTAACCGCTTAAGAGGTCTAAGCCTGCCCAGGAATAGTGTGGTTAGGTTAACTGACCGTCCCGACATGACCATAGCTGTTTACCGAGGACGAAGCATCAAATCAATCAATCAATCCTCGTATATTTAAATTCGAGGTGTATTTTCTATCTTTATTTCTCTGTTTTATGAGCACAATCTGGCCCCGGGGTTATTAATTCTTTCGTTCTCAACTCAGCCGGGCAGGAAATTTTAAACTCATTTAATATGAGTTGTATCTAAATCCTATCCATTTTGTGGAGATTTTTTAATGTCTCCGGTGCTTGCTTTGCACATAATGTCTCTTATTTAAACGCTCCAACAAGTATTGTTTATTATACTGAGAGGATTTAAAAACTTCCACTTTTTATGCTTGCTGATGATCCTTTCACTCGAGACAGCGTTTATCAGTTTGAGATAAAATGCTTGAAAGTTATCAAATTTAAAGAGTATCCTGTGTATTCGTATCATTTACTAAAATGACGTCCGTAAAAGAGCGTAACGCATATTATTATATACCTATCAATGACACACCCTTTGAACTGCCTGATTTCTGGCCATGTGATACAGACAGCCGTTCAAACTGATGTTTTCTAGATACGTATCACTATCCCTTAAAACGAGGCTAGGTCTGGGTTCCAGCTTCAGGCGCATCATTTTTAACGTGCATCGTAGAAACGAGAACCAGAGAAACGGGATAAGCGACGTAACGTCAACAAACACGTCAAAAGGCATGCCTCAATAGCTCAGTCTGTAGCGTTTGTCTCAGGACTAGCTACAAACTCTGCCGTGCAGGTTGAATCCGGATCGTTACATTAACGCTTATAGTATGAATGAATGGCTGTTCCATAAGGTATATAATAAACAGATTATTATAATAGTAACTTGATCTAGCATACTGTATCACGTCTCTTGGATGAGCTCATAAGCAAGCGTCTCGGGTCTCATCCCGAGCTGATCCACTCGAAGTGATACAGTACGCCAGATCTAGTTACTATTATAATAATGTGTATGTCTAAAGCGATGTCGATTTCTAATTGTCTTAATATTGTCACGTCATCTACGCTGGTGTGCAATTATCAGTGCGGTTAAAGCTGTCGCGCAAAACCTATTACATGTCCGCAGACGGCGTCGACGTAAGTTAACGCCATGACCTCTGGTTTTATTCTCGGTTAGCTGCTTTTCTTGTGGCTTTTTGAGCTTCTTGTAGACCGTGCACTCAGTCTTTGATTGTGAATTGCCGTAATTTACTTCTAAAATTGTCTCGCGACATCACTTTTAGTAATATCAGTATTAACTGACCCAAAAATCTGCACATGTTTGCAATATTTATGCACGGTATGCAAAATAAATTCACAGGCTGACTTCAAAATATTAAAACTCAATTTGATATTGTAAGAGAAATGTTTCCTCAGGCAACTGCACACCGAAGTCATTCATCTGTATGTAAACTAAGAACACGAAGAAGACATCCTTATTCCTGATGATTCGGTCGAACGATTTCAAATTCGGGATACGGATCTAATAATCAGATGCAAAATATGCATGTTTTGAAGGTT
This sequence comes from Ctena decussata, assembly GCA_963989385.1. Taxonomy (NCBI): domain Eukaryota; kingdom Metazoa; phylum Mollusca; class Bivalvia; order Lucinida; family Lucinidae; genus Ctena; species Ctena decussata. The sequence goes on along the minus strand of OZ022512.1, from coordinate 16,666,724 downwards.
TTGTGGACGTAGCTGCATTTATTTTTGAGATATTCAAAATTAAAGGTGGAATTTTTTTAAATCCCTTCAGTATATTTTGAATTCTTTTCAATATCAGTATTTGAGTCCATACTCAGCTGAGAATGAAAAACGTTTATCTTGTCAGGACTAGATATTAACAAGGAATATAAAATGTTTAACATATTAAATCAACTGATGGTAATGTGCACCAACCGTGGTGAATGTAGAATAATCAGTTTCTGGTGCCTGCGGGTTGTGCGATAAGAAGTTTTGCATACCAGTGGCTGGGCAATGTTAAATTACCTAAGTATACAATCAAATATACCAAGCGGTCCAAGAGTTGTATGCATTTTCAATAAAAGAGTTCGATCGGCCAAATTGATGCTCGGTGAAGCCTCGTCACTGTTTTGCAAGCCGGTGGCTGGACTATGTTAAAATACATAAGCATACAACATTTTAAACCATATTTACCACGGTGTTCAAAGGTTATGAGCCTTTTCAGTAGTTGGCCGTAAATTTTCAACTTGTGCTCAGCAAAGCCTCGTCCATCAAATAAGGTTGTTATGCATGCGAGTCGTTAGACAATGTTGACATGTATAAGTATGCAAAATTTTGTCAAAATATCCAATGCGGTTCAAGAGTTATAAGCGTTTTTGCTAACTGATAATGGACGGACGGACAAAATAGCTCAACCGGCCAAAATGATGCTCGGTGAAGCCTTGTCACCGTTTTCATGCCGGTGGCTGGACAATGTTAAAATACATAAGTATACAAAACTTGAACCATATATACCACGGGGTTCAAGAGTTATAAGCATTTTCACAGCTTGACCGTAAATTTTCAACTTGTGCTCAGCAAAGCCTCGTCCATCAAAAAAGACGGTTATGCATGCGAGTCATTAGATAATGTTGACATGTATAAGTATGCAAAATTTTATCAAAATATAGAATGCGGTTCAAGAGTTATAAGCGTTTTTGCTAACTGGTAACGGACGGACGGACGGACGGACTCATACAGTGATTATAGTGCAAACCTGCGGGTTGTGCAATTTGTTTCTGAGCGGCAAGGGAAATTGAAATGAACATAACCTATAATAAACAACACTGCAATTTTCAAACCATTTCATTGTTAAATGCTATTACTTGGTACAAACAACACAAGTTATTTCTCGTCCGCCTACGTACGGAAGACATGGTAGAGATCCACATCTTCCCTCTACGAAATAAAACAGCTTTCCATCTTCATTAGAATGTCCGCGCTGTTCGGCTTCCGGCTGATCATCCAAACACACGTACTCACTCGCCCTTTGACCATCACTGCCAGCGACAAGATAACCCTTATACTCAAGTGTCCAGCCATCGTAACACTAATTTCGACCTGGTATCATGATCATACTGGGTCTGTTGGAGCGACATACACTGCATGGAGCGTCTTCGTCATATAAATTGTTAGCTATATACGATGCCATATTTGGTACCCCAGTAAACTGGTATTCAACACCCCACACAGTCGCTCCAGCATCATGAGCATCACTGTAGTGTCCCCATAGCGGGTTAGAGCTGAGACAAATATAATTTGAAGCGGCGCCAGGGTTAGAGTAAAAAGAACCTCCAGTAAAGTAATAAGACCCTCCAGCAAAACCTAAAATGGAATGTTTGTAATGACCATCTACACTATAAACCGTAGTATGAAAACGATATTGAGCAAACGGTGGCATCTCTGCGCACAATTTGTCACTGATTTCTATGTTATATGCTCCCAGAATTATAAATGAAAATAGAATGCAATATAAAAATGAAATGCATATAAGTTATGCCTAATTGTCTATAAACAAGTGAATAGTTGTAACAGCAAATTTGGATGATGTCCCATTTAATATTCATAGGGTTTCAGCTTTAGGAGAAATAAGTTTTAAGAGTCATTTAGTCATTTTATGCTGATCAGAATAAGTAGTAGATAATATAACTACCGGAAAAATTGTAAATACTTGGACATACAGGTATAAGCAAACAATGTAGACCAAGATCACACTGTTCCTGGAGGAGCAGTCTGACCAGGCGGTCATTCAGTCACTCCAGTTGAAAACAACAGTAACACCTATTTTTACCTGTGTTCTATTTTAAATAACAGACAAAACAGAATGCAAATTAGGCGGCTATAGCGTACAAATGACCATTTTGCCAGAAAAACACATGCAAGTGGAAAATACATTTTTTTCATTACATTATCATCTGGCAGAATACTCGTACTTCGTCATCTAGGTTATTGAGTTTCGTCTTAGACAGGTAGATCTCCAGAGATCTTTCGGTTGATCTCCGAAACTTAACGACAGTATGCGATAATCGCAGGTGTCAAGGTATTTCCTGAGGCTAATATTCTTATCTCGATCATGATAAAATATCTATCTTTATGACTTTAATTGAATATTGATCACATTTCATGAGTCTCTTAGAATAGTCAGACTCATGCATAAAATAATTATGGTAATGTAATTAAACCTTTTGGATTTCCTTTGCATGATGCTGTCAGAACACATGATGATGATATTTTATAAAAATAATAATAAGAAGAAGAAGAAGAAGAATTATATTATTATTATTATTATTATTATTATTATTATTATTATTCAAAGATGTTTGGTTCTTAAAAGGAATTGTGACAATTTCCAGAATATTATTATTATTATAATTCAAAGATGTTTGGTTCTTAAAAGGAATTGTGACAATTTCCAGAAATCCAAAATAATTTTTGCAGCCAATAAGGGGGAAAAAGAGGTTCTTTTGGTTATTTACTAACAGTTCATGTCATTTAGTCTCTTGATGCAATGATTATCAAAATTTTACGTGACCAAATTCTCTCTCTCTCTCTCTCTCTCTCTCTCTCAAATATAAAAGACACAATGTATGTTTGATTCAAACATAGAATTTAAGTTCAACACTATCAAGAACAATAAATAAATAAATTGTATGTCACACAATTTTATAACTGAGGGTTTTGTTAGAACAGTCAAGCAAAATATGATTGATTGCACAAAATTTTGATTAAAAAAAATAATAATAAAAAAGTCTTGTGAAAATAAGTTTAAAATTTCATGATGATAAAAACCTATAATTTAATGAGCGAGTAAACATTATTCATTTATTTTATCGTTAAAGAGAACAGATTTTTTTCCACGACATGACAAAACGAACAAAGCCGAATGTACGCCCAGCAAAGACTCAGATAAGCCTCGGCATCCACCCAATCTAACCAGTCTTCGCTGTCCACAAAGGGATAGTTAAGACCTATGCTATCTTGTAAGCGCATGTCCAAGGCGGGTGTCCAGGCTGATCTTAGTCTTCGATGTCAGCATGGAGAGGGCTTAGACTCTCAGCTCCCTTTACTCGGAAAGGGAAGACTCTGCTCGGACTGCTGAATCTACGCGAAGTGCACATGCCATCGTGTTAGTTTTGGCGAGTCGCGGCATATATATTTCATACATTCTTACGTTTCGCTAATCCAGTCGAACCGCGATACGACAAAACCCACAAAGTGTCATATGTACTACGTGAAGACTCAGATCAGCCTGGGCATATGGCAAGTCTGATCAGAGTCTTCGCTGTGTACTTTAAGGGTAGCAAAGCTATCTCCATGCCACCAGCAAAGACTTTGACCAGACTCGGCGAACGCCTAGGCTGATCTTAGTCATTGCTATGCGCATATGCCACTTTCTTGATTTTTTTCCGTGTCGCGACTCAATTTAATATTGCCTCACAATTATACGCGCGCCGTGTCAGTAATAGTGTATATTCACACATTGATTTAATTGACATTGAGTAATATTTGAACTGAAATAAAATGAAATTGATGAAACTGGATCAATTTTAAGATAATAATAAACATGAGAGATCAAACTTGATACAATAATAACATTTTCATTGGTTTTCGAATTTGTATAATGCATTAAATAGAAGAATGAAACAAATGAATTCAAAAACCATGCATGTAGACCGTCTTTGTAAATTAAGTAATTTACTTTCTTTAAGATATAAAAAATCAGCAAATAAACATAACTTAAATGCTGTAGAAAAATAAAGTGTTTTGTTTCATACTAACAAAATTATAGGCATTAAATCGCTAGAGATCGCCGAAGTTCGAGGAGCCCCTGTAGCACCAGAAAAATAAAATAAAAACTAAATAATTTTTTTTTTATCTTTCAGTTAAAACTTTAGACACAGTACTGGATAAATCTACATTTTGAATAATTCATTCACTTGAAAATTCATTTCTGCAACATTCTATCATACCTTATCGTGGTAATCTCCGCCTGGAGCTATTACCTGAAAGCCGGAGTCGTGTCCTAACGTCGCATTTTACGGAAACGCACGGAAACCACCGGCAAAAAAATAATCAACTAAAATTTTAACAAATATTGAAAAAAGACCATTTTATCATTTACCTAGACTCATAAAATTTATACCAGATGAAAATATACTCTTTCTTCTCATCTGATCTATTTGTGATGCATAACATTTTGTATCAATTTGATTCGAAATAAGTCGTTGAATTCATGTGCCCTACTGGTTTTACGGAGATTTTGTTATTTGTTTTAATTAATTATGTACCTCTAGAAAATCACCCCAAAAAAGACCATTTTGTACTTGTGCTAGAATCAAAATTAAAACACAGTATTAAAGATGAAGAATTTTACTTTCTGATACCGTTTGTGATGTAAAAATATGTTAAGAAAAAAAGAAGTTATTAAGTGATAATGAATCTTTCCTTATTACTCGTATATGTCAAATTGGCTTACACCTGTAGAAGTGCTAGTACGCAGTTTCTTCACTATGGAGGCAACATGGTAAGGAGTGTAAAAAATTATAAGTTGACGAACTAGTCGCATATGAAATCTTCTCAACTTCTGAAATCTTCCCAACTCAATTTATTAATACGGAGCCCCGGTACCTCAGTGGGTTAAGCGCTGGCCTACTGATCTAGCGGACCGGGTTCGAGTCCCGCTTGAAGCGAGAATCCTCCTACCGTACACTGGGTTCCATTACACACAGCCTTTCATTATCACTGTCCCATGGTCCTGATATAACCGAAATACAGTTGATAAGGACGTATAAATCGCAAGTCATCCATCCATTCATCAATTTATTAATATCTTCACCAGAATTTTAATAGACTAAAAGAAAATTTTACCTGAACTTTCATAAACTTTCTTAAAGTACTTTACGGCATGGTGTCAGCAGTGGGGCCAGGAGTAAATAATTTAGACAGTTCAGTAGTAGTACATGAACTTGAATTGGCAGTTAATTATCGTGTTTTATATGGATTAGTTAACTCATACATCGTTGGAAGTTTGTCTTGGCGTTCCTTAACATTTACATAAACTTTAGGGGTAAATGACTGCAATGACAGTTCCCTACAGAATTCTCTTCTGCAGATTGCTCTTTGTAGGCCCTAATACCGCCAAGGTCCTGTTTTAAAATACTTATATAGCCGTCAAACAATATCAATGTTGTTTGCGGCCTTGTCTGCTAAAACCAAAACAAATATTTTCTATGAAATGATTGGATATCGTGCTGTAGACGTCGAAAAGTAGATTAGGTTTAAAGTCTCCATAGTCCTACCAGCGGTAAAAATTGTCAAAATACATATCATTATAAGACCGATACAGCCTTCAGGATTGATGATAATATGGCGGTTGAAGAGCTTTTTTTTGTATTATATAACTTGCAAAGAGAAGGAACAAGGTATTTTGAAAAAAAAGATAATTGAGCCGCGATACGACAAAACCAAAAATGTGGTTGTGCGTCCAGTGCAGACTCAGGTCAGCCTGGGTATCCACCCAGTCTGATCAGAGTCTTCGCTGTCCGCATGGAGCTAGCTTGAAACCTTAGCTACCCTTTGGTCACTTAATGAAGAGTCTGATCAAATTGGGCGGACACCCAGGCTGATCTGAGTCTGCGCTGGGCACATAACCACATTGAGGGTTTTGTCGTGTCGTGGCTCAATTATGTCTCTCCATAAAAATACAGTCTTCGTCTCTGGTTCCCTTTAAGCAATGAAATAATGCAACAACGGCGTAATTAATGAGATCCTTGCATTACATATTTGTACTTGGTATTTTTATCACTTCTTAATGGTAGTGTCACACTGTCCCGAAATTGACACCAGATGGCCATACGATTATGAAATTTTGAATTTCGCACGAAGTTGGCCCCGAACTTGGTCAACAGCCAATCAACAACCGAAGAAAGCACGATGCCTACAGAAGGTCCTGCGATGACCCTCTAACCACACATGAAAGCTTTGCGACGTCTATACGAAGATTTGTATTCTTTTTATGAAGTTTAACAGAAATAAACGCGATGGTCACATGATGGTTACACGATATCGGATAGATAGTACGATGCATACGAACTAGGTTACGAAAGCGTCACGTGACTTCCCGATGGTATAAGCAAAACATATGACAAGCCCTTTTACTATTTCTTCTGTTATATATGTATCTTATATACTCTACTATCTAATATAACATATAAGATATCTAATATAGTATATAAGATATCTAATATTGAAAATCAGGTATCTAATATATTATACAATATATTTTATTTAATTTGATATCTTAAATGTTGAATTAGATATCTAATATATCACATTAGATATCTAATTTGCAATATTATATATCCTATGTACTATAAAAAATATCTGATGAAATATTTAAGCTATCGGTTTTTCCAAGTAAATGAGATATCTTATATAACTTATATACTAAATAGGATATCTGAAATGTTAAATAATGGTATGTTATATAGTATATTAAATATCTTTTATAGTATATCAGATATCTTTATAATAGTTCAGATATTTAGATGAAATCAGACATCTTATATATTGTTATGGTTTTCATTTAACAACTAAGATAGCTTCCATATAAATTAAGATATCTTATGTACCGTATCAGATATATGCTCTTTTTGAGATAGAAAATATTAAAATATCTTCTTTCGTACATAAGATTTCTTAATTCCCATATAAGATATATTCATTTATAAATAAGATTTCTTTATTTGAATGTACAATAAGATATCTTATATATCAGATAACTTATATGCCATTTGAGATACCTTACATACGATATAAAATATCTTATTTCTCAAAACAGATATCTTCTATATAAGATATCTTACCTAACTTGTACCGTATCAGATCAGTAAATGCTTTTTTTGAGATAGAAAATATTTTATTTGCCATATTAGATATCATATATCGTGTATGAGATATCTAATATATCATATAAAATATCAAATATAATGTATTAGATATCTGATATATAAAATGAGATATATGTTTGTATATATAAGATATCATATTTAACATTTATCAATGTCAATTTTAACATATAAGATATCTTCTTTCGTACATAAGATTTTTTAATTCCCATATAAGATATATTCATTTATAAATAAGATTTCTTTATTCGAATGTAAAATAAGATATCTTATATATCAGATAACTTATATGCCATTTGAGATACCTTACATACGATATAAAATATCTTATTACTCAAAACAGATATCTTCTTTATAAGATATCTTATCTAACTTATAAGGTATCAAATATGTTAAATAAGATATTAAAATATTATATTAGATATACCATTTAATATAGATATCTGATACATCATTTTAGATACTTTCTTATATTAGATCTCATATATTTTATCATATGTCTCTTTAACAGGATAAATAGTTAATTGGCTTGCCATAAAGACAAGATTAGTACATAATTACTATTATTACACCTTTGGGAGTTACACATTACTGACGAAGATGCTCTGAGGCTGCCCTTATATATGTCCACGTTATCATGACACATAAGAAACCCAGGCGCTTGAACTATTCAATTCGGCTGTCTTCGCCGACACCGTGGTCCCATCTCCATGCAATCGTACTACAATTCGATGGCTACACGTCGGCATCACGAGGGCTTTACGAAGTCGTGTTGCCTTCCGGAGACAATCGGGCTGCTTCTTGTTTCCTTCGTAATGCCTTCGTGAGGCAAAAAATACCCGATGGCACCGATGATCACACGAAGTAAAGACGAAGATGACACGATGCCCTTACGATAGCCTTGCGAAGGCAAAATGGACGCACGAACTCAACACGAAAATGAGCATTCGCAATGTCCTTCGGCAATTTTTTGGCATGCCAAAGATTTTGCCACCGCTCACGAAGTTGCTGCCGAAGCTTTAGAAAATCATCCGGTGGTCATACGATTGCTTAAGATGCTCTCACGAATGACCCGATGTTATTACGACCAGAGTCGAATTCGAACATTTCAATTATCGTATGGCCATCGGGTGTCAATATCAGGACAGTGTGACGCCTGCATAAACGCCTGTACCTTGTATTTTTACCCCTGTACCTTGTGTTTTTACCATGTAATAAAGCTTGTGAAAAAGAAAGTATGTCATGTTAGCTGGCAACTAAAATGACCTAGTTATTTTCTAAAATCTTTTTTTTATGGTAAACTCAAGGACGTTTTGATTTTTCAAAGCCGGCTAATGACGATAATAATCAATAGCGAAACTGTAGGGAGAAGCTTGCAGCGATACCTCAAGATAAAATATTTCATGCTGAGCAAAGGGGCCTTAGGGGATAAAAGGTCAGTATTTTGTGAATAAAATTTTACACGGTTATCTACTATTTTGAAGTTACTATCCCTTAAAGGCATGATGCTCAAGAACACTTTCGTTTAGATCATCGATGACAAAAACCATTGAGTGCAGATGCTATTTCCTCCCTTCATTTAATGAAATCGTTATGGGAAGGAAATCTGTATTTTGGACCCATAGAAACTGTATAACGAATTACTGAATCTCAATTTATTCTGAAATAATCTTAAGATTTCCTGTTTTAACATGACTAACTACCGGATAAATAAACAAATGCGGAATCTTTATAGTCTCATGACTTAGGGTTAGCATGACTGTCAAAGACCGGGAAAACAGTTTTTGAAATTAAATATAGTGTTTCTAATGGGCTTTTAAATTACTGGTGGTTCGGAATTTTGGAATTAAGTAAGTATGGACGAAGTAACGGCTCTGTCCTTAAAGATACTATATCAGTCAACAAATTAAAATCATTTATTTATAAAAGGAATTTAAATGCCCACGCCATGAAACGGCCGAAGGGCATAAAGAGTTTTACCCTGTCCGTGTGTGCGTGTGTTTGTTTGTGTATTTTTGCGTTCCAGAATCGTGCCCGGCCCATAACTTTGTCCTGCGTGGTGGGGTTTAAAATTATTTGGCACAAATGATCATCAGGACAAGACGATACTTTGCATGCAAGAACCATGTCGCTAACTTGAAGGTCAGTGTCACACTCGTTTCGTAAGTTTTTTGTATAAGCTATTGTGAAACATGTTCGTGTCCGGCTCATAACTTTGTCTTGCATGGTGGGATTTCAAAATTATTGACCATAAATAATCATATTGACAAGACGATGCTTGTATAAACCATGTCGTTAGCTTAAAGGTCAAGGTCACAGGAAGGTCACAAGGTCAAGGAAACTTTGTGCAAAGGCTTCAGCGATAAATCTTTGTGTCGGGCCCATAATTTTGTCCTGCAGGAAGGGATTTCAAAATTACTGGGCAGAAATGACCATCAGATCAAGACGATATGTCGCGGGTAAAAACCATGCTGCTTACTTGAAGGTCAAGGTCACATTGTGTATAGGCTATAGTGAAAAAAATTTCGTATCTGGCCCATAAATTTGTCCTGCATAATGAGATTTCAAAATTATTTTGCATTGATAATCATCATGAAAAGACAATGTGTGAAAAGTAAGAACCATGTCGCTAGCTCAAAGGCCAAGGTCCGCACTTTATCTTTGTGCATAGACGTCAGCAATACATCTTTGTGTCTGGACCATAAGTTTGTCCTGCATGGTGGGATTTAAAACTATTTGTCAAGACAATTTGTAGCGCGCAAGGAACATGCCACTAGGTTAAAGGTCAAGGCCACAGAGAGCATTAGGCTATAATAAAACAGGTTCGTGTCATATTTATGTCCGAGGTTTGACTGCAGAATAAATGTAAGTAACTTTGACCTACGGTTCATTGTACCTTGAATTTCCCTTTTATATTTTACCCCTTAAAGCAAAGTCTTGCCTCTAAGAGTAGATATCATTTTGGAAGGGATTCTTCGTTCAGAAAAGCAGCCAGGAAGTCACAAACGTTGTCTCCCTTTGTAAAAATGCCTTAAAAGTATTTATCAGAAAATGTCTCGAGTAAGCAACTAATGACGAGATAATTTATAAAATTGTTTTACCAGAATAGACCAGTTCTGTTCCATTAGTAGGACAAGTGGTTCTTCCCCAGCGTACATATGTAGATCCTGAACCTGTAACATGGACAAAAAGTTGTTTGAATTGGGATAAATCTCAGTGGCACCTTAATGGCCTGGGGAGGTGGGGATTGTTGGTAGGGTGGGGAGTGGGGAGAGAACACACACACACACACACACACACACACACACACACACACACACACACACACACTTGCATGGAGATGCTTATCTCACTGATCCAGTTGCTATCTATTCTGCCTTGCAGTTTTTGGCACGACTTACTTGAAATCGGAACACTCACGTATACGTATGTCTTATTAAGTTTTGTTTTTGTATTGTTGGCCATATGTTTGCCTTTGCAATGCTAAAAATGTATAATTACTAAGTGATATGTTTCTGTAGCTTCATTTCATTGACTAATATTAAAACTGAAATTGCATAAATTGGCAACAGAAGAAAGTTTTAATCCCTCAACGTATATTTCTAATTTTTCTAAATCAAAGAACATGTCGGGCGGCAAAGTATGTAAAACGAAGAAGAGTACTTATATAAAGCTTAAGGAGAGCCGCATTCCTTACTTAATAATTAAGTATTATGTTAAGCATAATATATAAATTATTTCAGTGCGTCATTTGCTTCGACGAAAAGAGACAGCAAGAAATTAAAATTACAATTTATTATTGGCGGATTTTCTATATGCACATTTTACTAATTGATCAGTAAATCAAACCAGTAAATATACAAGTAGAAACTTGATATTAATAAAAGTACAAGCCATAAAATAGGCCACCAAACCGAAGGTACCGCCAAACAAAGAGACGAATATTAAGCAAGTAAGAAATTTTACAAAATGAAATACCGGGAAATATATAAATCCATATTTATGTCTAGAAATACGGCTTTGAAGCAAATTAATATGAAGTGTAACTTAAGTCCAAGTAGATATGGCACTTAAGTTTTTTTTTTCAAGTTTTTTTTTTTTTTTTTAAGAAAATTCTTGGTGAAGAACATGAAAATAAAGTAACAAGGTTTCAAAGCAGCTGTTCCCGATGATTTAAAACTGCGTTCAGACATTATTTCTCAAGATAAAGCAACCTTGAAATAAAACATTTAAGTTCAGAAACAACGACTTTGAACCCGGGTAACTGATGTCCGTAAACCAATAAAGCGAATTCCATACTGAGAGTATGTCCAGAAGGTGAGATAAAAATATATATACAAGTCTTGTCATTACAGACGGCAGTTAGTAAAGTTCACAACACAATCTTGTATTTGTTCCTTACACTTGTGAACTTAAATTCACTAAATAGTTCACACACAATAATAAGGCTCAGTTATATTGATATATACATAAAAAAGTACCTACAGAACGAGAAATTGAGATTTACTTTTCACAGGTGTCGTAGTAAATAAAGGAACATGTAGATTTTCCTATGTTAGGAACATCTCTCCTTGACAAAAAATTCGACTGACAATGTCGATGTTGACTCGGCTGAGTCTTGCCGAAGAATGAAATGTAGCGGACAAAATCCCGCGCGTTACAAAATCGTGCACATAGCATGCGCATAGTTATGCACCATGTGACATTCTCAACCAATGAAAATATGTTTCTTTGTTTAACTAGACCGAAGAAGAGTACTTATATAAAGCTTAAGGAGAGCCGCATTCCTTACTTAATAATTAAGTATTATGTTAAGCATAATATATAAAATACGTATTTAAAATATGAAAGTAATTCACTGCTTAGTATCAATAGACCCTACCACAAACATTCTAACAATTCTATATTTATATTTTCGCAACAAATAAGATGAAAAATTTGACATATTATACCCAAAATGTTTCTGCATCAAATTACACTGTTCCCCATATAATTAAGACCACATCTTGTGTGAAGTCGAAAGTTTAAATTGCATTTGAAATAAAATTTTTGATGGTTCTACCAATGGTAACTGCAAAATTTATAAGATGAGAAACAAAAAAGTGCGTTATACCCCTAGGACGTCGTGTATCTTTATTTTTATTGGCTCGTTGTTTTGGACGTAACGGCTCTTTGAGACAGCATTTCAGTCTATATTGCGCCATCTCCACAATTTATGCTTGGCGCCTAAGAACGAATTCTTTAAGAATTTATGCTAATGTGTAATTTATTATGCATTTCTTGCCGCCAAAATATTGCATTATGTCACAGTGCACGCTATACATTGCTTCCAATGAATACTCGCTAAGCCAAGGCTGGTTAAGAAGTACCAGATTTCATATATGCTCACATGTATCAGTGAAATAACGAGATTTTCAGTGTAAGTGATTTCAGCGGTTTCACTCTTAGAACACTGAAAATACGCTTTTTGATTTTTTTATTCTTTCTTGCTACTGACCACAATAGCCTTTTGTAAATTTCCGCCTAAATTCGTACTGCAAGTGTTGAAATGTAGTACGCAGGATGATTGTCAGAAATTATGCAAATATGTTTTATATTGTCGCCATGGTACCGCTCACTCGTATCTACGCATTTCGAAAAAAATGTTCCGTGATCCTAGAGAAGGTGATTGGATGCCTATTGGGGAATATGATGCTCCAGGTAACTTTAAGTGCCGAGGCGACCTACAAATTTGGAAAACAGTAGCCTATGGGTAACAGCCGTCTGTATTTGCAGAAGACGCGGGATGGAGGTTGTTTGGATATTTTTTCTCTCTCTATCCTGTCTTCTAATCCTCCTTCCCACCCTCTGTAGTGTGTGTGTGGGAGTACGGTGGCTAGGGTGGGGATTAGGGGGTAGGTAGCGATCGTGTGGAGCCGAGATTGTGTTACAGACAGGCAAGGAGGGAAAATGAAATACCTGACATAGCCGCTTTCCACTCTTATCAAACGACAAAAACAAAAACAAAAATAAAAATCAACAAACAACATAATCGTAAAATGATTTGTTGCCATTTACCTCCGGCGGTCAGTCCTGTTTGTTGTAAGTGAGACAGATCATTGCGCAACGTCTGGATTTCAGCGGTATGTGACGTCACAATGCTCAATACGTCGGCGCTACTTTGAAGAAGAATTCTTTTAGAAACAGATGGATCGTCTTTGTCTGTAATAGATAGGAGATGCTGTGACTTTACCTATGGAGCGAAACACGTGGCCGTGTGACGTAATCCGGCAAAGTTAGGGTCGCGGCCATATTGACTTTTGAATCAACTTCAAAAGTTAGAATATCGATTTCTCTGTGTATTTGAGTTAGGTAAAACTTTTTACGCGTGCTCTGTAAGTTAGTGCATCATTTTGGTAACCAATTCATATAATGATATTTTCTACTTGCTACTACAAATACTTCGACACGCAGTTCAGTAAGCAACAGTGGTCCTAGTGCGTGACCTTTCGTAACTGGTGTCAAAGTAAACATGAAGAACAACAAGTTGCTCGATGACAGATTTACTGTTGTTGAATTATGATAACTTAATTACAGCTCTGGCGCTCTGTATAATACTAAGCCTTTTATTGAAAAAAGAAAAAGTATGAAAAACATATCAAACTGGCGAAGTTTCCATGATTGTAAACAAATATGGCGTCATGGTCACGTGTTTCCCTACCCTTTTAACAGACACGCATACACTAAAATTACAAATTTATTAAATTCAATCTGGTGTCCGTGTCAAAGCGGAACTTTCTTCTGCGGACCTCAAGCAATATGGTCACCTGTATAGCTGTTCACTTTGCTTCCTGTATTGTTTTATAGTTTAAAATAGGGAATATGTAAACGGAGTGGCTAGTGACACACGTCTGTCAGTAGCCAATATTTGTGGACTTTGCCAGTAACAGACGTCTGTCACTAGCCAGTTTTCTTTGAATTTGCTAGAGACAGACGCCTGTAAATAGCCAACAGTCGATAAATTTGCTAGTGACAGATTTATTTTGGCTTGCTGGTTTCAAATAAAGTAAATGTGTCATGCCAAAATATTTCCATCAGGTGTGGATGAAGTTGCTTTACGCATATGTCTGTTTCTGACGAAGTAGTTTTATTGTGAAAGGAAAAAAATGCATCCTTCACTAGAAAATTTATCCAGGATCGGCTATTTACAGACTTCTGCCCCTAGAAAATCGAACGAAAACTGGCTAGTTTCTCATGGATGCTGTTATACATGGGTGCTGAAGAAACCGTTAGAGATATTTTCACGAGACTTGATACAAATGTAAAGCATCATCAGACAATGTGCAGAGAACAAGAACCATAACTCTGCCTACAATTTTTACTGAATTATGCCCTTTTGAAAGTTTGAGTACAGAAATCGTGTCCGCTCCATAACTCTGAAACCGTTAGAGATATTTTCACGAGACTTGGTACAAATGTAGAGCATCATCAGACAATGTGCAGAGAACAAGAACCATAACTCTGCCTACAATTTTTACTGAATTATGCCCCTTTGAAATTTTGAGTACAGAAATCGTGTCCGCTCCATAACTCTGAAACCTTTAATGATATTTTCAAGAGACTGGGTACAAATGTAAAGCATCATCAGACGATGTGCAGAGAACAAGAACCTAAACTCTGTCTACAGTTTTACTGAATAATGCCCATTTGTAATACAGTATAGAAATCATGTCCGGTTCATAACTCTGAAACCGTTAGAGATATTTTCATAAGACTTGGTTCAAATGTAAAGCATCCTCAGACGATGTGCAGAGAACAAGAACCATAACTCTGAACGTTTGAGTACAGAAATCGTGTCCGCTACATAACTCTGAAATCATTAAAGATATTTTTACGAGACTTGATACAAATGTAAAGCATCATCAGACAATGTGCAGAGAACAAGAACCATACCTCTGTCTACCTTATTTACTGAATTATGCCCCTTTGAAATTTTGAGTGCAGAAATCGTGTCCACTCTGTAACTCTGAAACCTTTAAAGATATTTTCACAAGACTTGGTACAAATGTAAAGCATCATCAGACAATGTGCAGAGAACAAAATACATACCTCTGTCTACATTATTTACTGAATTATGCCCCTTTGTAATTTTGAGTACAGAAATCGTGTCCGGTTCATAACCTTGAAACTGTTAAAGATATTTTCATGAGACTTGGTACAAATGTAAAGCATCATCAGACGATGTGCAGAGAACAAGAACCATAACTCTGCCTACATTATTTACTGAATAATGCCCATTTGTAATTTTGAGTACAGAAATTTTGTCAGCTCTTTAACTCTGAAACGGTTAGAGATATTTTCACAAGACTCGGTACAAATGTAAAGCATCATCAGACGATGAGCAGAAAACAAGAATCATAACTCTGTCTACATTTTTTACTGAACTATGCCCCTTTGTAATTTTAAATATAGAAATCAGGTCTGCCCTATAGCTTTAAAACCACCAATGATATTTTCATAAAACTTGTACGTAATATATAGCATCATCAGACAATGTGCAGAGAATAAGAACTGTAACTCCATCTACATTTTTTACAGAATTTTTCCCCTTGCTAGTTTACAGTCTAGAAAACATGTTTGCTCTCTAACTTTAAAACTGTTTAAGATATTTTCACAAAATTTGGTAAAAATATAAACATCAGACAATGTGCAGAGAAAAAGGACCATAACTACACCTTCCCATTTGTTATCTTAGGTATGGAAATCTTGTCTGCTGTATAACTTTAAAGCCTCTGAAGATATTTTTTATAAAACTTGGTACAAATATAAAGCATCATTAGATGATCTGAAGGTGTGCAGAATGCAAGAATGGTAACATCAGTTTCCTGCCTCACAGAGTTGTTGCCCATGCTTTAATCAATCATAATTCTGTATTTTGCCCATATCTTAATGACACTGCCAGAGGCTTAATTTCAAACAACATATTTAATATGAAGGAACAACATGATAATAGAAGGCTGGTATTGTTATTTCTGGTCGGGCACATACGACTTAAATGTCATCAATAGTTTCATAAAGGCGGGACCCTTTTAGTTACCATGTTTCTAGTTTATATGCGGTTTCATTTTTTGTTTTGTTTAAGATTTCTTCTGTGTTGGACTGAATTAGGTGTCATCGAAAATATACTGTCCCATTCTGTTGTCTGCATTGCACTGTTCTTCTTCTGTCCGTGTCATGGGTGGGTCGTGATTTTGACCTTTCTCTGGTATCTTAGTTTGTATTCTTATAATAGAAAAGATTCATGTACATAAAGTCAGTCTTGCTTAGGAATCTACAGGTAGAAAACTTATATGAACCGCGACATGACAAAACAAACAAAGTGGCATGTGCGCCCAGCGAAGACTAAGATCAGCCATTGGCATCCGCCCAGTTTGATAAGAGTCTTCGTTGTCTGCATGGCGGTAACTTAGACCCATAGCTACCCTTTGAGCGCTCAGGAAATAGTCTGATCAGATTGGGCGGATACCTAGGCTGATCTGAATCTGCGCTGGGCGCACAACCACTTTGTCGGTTTTCTCGCGTCGCGGCTCAATTATTGTGTGTCAGCTGAAGGAAATGGGTGCACTATCAGGGAAAACAATTCCACTGTTTCATTTTTGTCTCCCTTCTCGATGGGGAACAACCCTTAAAGGTAGGGACCGGCATCCCTAGGAACATTCTTTTCAGTAAAAGAAGATCCCCTTTTAAGAAGGGTTTCGTCAATTAGAAAAGTGAACTGGAAGTTACAAATGTTGTAATATTTCGGAATTGTCAATGTTTGTATTATCTACGAGTTCGGGTTGATGATTTGGATATTTTGACCACTGAAATTTGAAAAAATGGCAGACAAGCATGCAGGTGTACAAGTGTAGACCCATTTACCTTTGTGCTTTCAAACATGATTGATCTACACTGTTGTAAGGGCATTGTCTATCAATGGAACTCAGATGACGAAAAATACATGTACATGTATTTAGAAGGAAGTCAACCAGTCTGTTTGAAAGAACTTTAGTTAAACATTTTAATATTAGAATGACATGATGTATAAAATATATGAAGATCTGAAGGAAGGCTGCAATCAGCCTGTGCATCCTTTCTGACAGATCAAAATATTCCCTGTACAGAGTAAAAACTCTGTGTATTTAAAAACATGTTTTTCGTGACGCACCTCTCGAAATCCATCGAAACGTGATTTGTATCAAATGATCAAACACATAACGAGTAGCCTAACGTTTGCTTACCTATATTTGGCTCATGCTGTTTTGCCTCCATCTCTGAAACCTTATGTCTCAATGCTTTAACCTCCATGTCCTGTGTTTCGATCTTCTCAGTTTGTGTTTTAATAGAATTTGATTGTGCTTTATTCTCCTCAGTCAATTCTTTTATTTTCTCCGCTTGTGCTTTATTCTCCTCAGTAAGTTCTTCAATCTTCTCCGTATGTGTCTTGATAGCATGAGAATGTGCTTTATTCTCCTCAGTCAATTCTTCAATTTTCTCCGCCTGAGCTTTAATTGCACTAGCCTGCGATGAAAATAGTTCTATCAGCCGCATCAAGTATCTTTCTGTATGGAGAGGACTCCTGACATAGTTGTGCGCCTCTGCAACAAGAATCAAATGAATTTATAACCATATATCTGTATCACCAATCCTATTATACAGGTATCGATTCAACATTCATATTTTTCTTATACTAATTTTACTCAGCGTCACACAAAGCTGTTACACACACGTGATTTTATTTAATCAAACTACTTTATGTCAGTCGGAACTATTACACCGTCCTGGTCACGTGATATTCCGTCAGAACATTTCCGTCATTCAATTCTTATCAATTAGTTGCTTGGATGATTCCTTAAAAAATTGGTTGGATAATAAAACAACTAGTGCATAAATAAGTGGGAAAATTCTCAGGAACTGACACGATTTAATCCCTGGGGCCGTATTCATAAAACGACTTAAGTTGTTGCTATGCTGTTGCTAAGGCTAAATTTCTTTGAAGGAGTTTCCCTACAACTATGTAGGGAATCTCCTTTATAGATATTTAGCCTTAGCAACCGCATAGCAACGACTTAAGTGGTTTTATGAATACGGCCCCAGATTCCACCCAAGACACCATGTGGGAAGAAGACAACACAAAACTAGTCACACCAAAGACATCATCAGCGGCAGCCATGTGAACAGCCATTTCCCTTGTATGTCGTCATCGGGCTAGCCTTAACATAGCAACAAACATCACATAAAATAACGAAGAAGAACCAAAACAGAAGTACCGCCTTGGGACAGCTAGTAATGAAATTACTGGTGGGGGCGCGGGGTGGGGTGGGTGGTTGAGGTGGGCAGGGAGCGGGGAAGGGAGGGAATGGGTTTAACCGGTTTGAGGTTAACCAACCCTCACCCTTAGTCCTGCTTTCGTTCATCAGATACTTAGTTGGTCAACCCAACCTAAACGACCACCACCAAAGAAAGCACCAACTCTGTCAATAAGAACAAATTATACGAAAAACATTTAATATTTATTTTTTTTATCTATTTTCTATTTTTTATGTTAGGGCTAGCCTTAACATCACAAACAATATTTCAATAACAGGCAACAAAGAAACAGCAAATAAAACAATCAAGGAGAATTAAAGCAGAAATGCAGCCTTTGGACTGCCAGCAATAAAATTACTTGGGGGCTGAACCGGTTTGCGTGAGACCAACCCTCGCCCTTGGTGCTGCTTTGGTTCATCAGACACTTAGTTGTATAGGAGATAACGGGAATCCCCGGAGTGACGTCATCGGATGATCACGTGGGTAGATTGGTTGGCAAAAAGATAACGACAGACAGTGGTCTAATGTGGGATTTTGCTGAAAATTAACCGATGAAAGCGCGTAAAATGTACTTTGGAAGGCTTTGATTAGATAGCAACCGATGAAAATTTGGCGAATATTGTCATAATCGCTTGTCGCGCGAAAAAAGAGAGTAATTGAACATGTTTAATTGCTTAAATTTATTTAATTACACGGTCTGGACATACATTGACTCGCTCCGGACCCTGGTTGTTTCTCTTAATGACTTCGACTAAAAAAGAAATAATTAAATAAAATAAAAATAAATCTGAAGTATTGACCATCAGTATTTTAACCTTTTCGACGATCAAGTAGATTTGTAAATATAACAGGGGTATTAAAAAACATAATAGGAAATGAAAGACACAATAAAATATGGAAACTAGTATCTAATGAGAACTGATGCAAAATTAACAAAAACAATGATCTGGTCTAGGGACAAGAACATTTTATAAATAAATGAGTAAATAAATTAAAATTCATGAATGCGCTTCAAAAGAGGATGATATAAAACGGTAATATCAAACAGAGACTGTGACGTTTTATGTTTTGAAATGGTTATCAGTAATTACCACATCATTTAGTCCGAGCTCATGACATCTAAACAACAATCTCTCTCTCTCTCTCTCTCTCTCTCTCTCTGTTTTCCCGTGATATTATATGAAGAGACAAACATATTAATATCATAATATCATTAATTGTAATAATCGAGTTTTATTTGATGTGTAAGATTAGCCGCACCGCCAAAACAGTATGTTTATTAAATCTGAATGATTGTCACTACGGGACAGCGGCGGAGTTCTTTGAAATATGATAATTAAAGACATCTCTTATCAAAACACCCGCTGAATACCGGGTACATTCACTATCAAACAATAAACAACCGGTTTAAGATCAGAAAAATGTACACCAGATACAGACACAAATAATAATTAAAGCATCCATGATAAAACGTACATCTAAAAGCACTTCACAGGGAACCAATTTAAATGTATTATGAGAGACAATAAAACAATATTTCACACTCAGATACCTACACTTCTCAGTGTCATCATTATATATAAAAATATGCGCAAAATACAAGACATGATTAATTACATATTTTAACATCGACCCCTTAACGTTCAATATAGCCTGTTTGACTATCGACTTCTTGCCAACCAGAGCGGGAAATCCCCTTGCGATCCTTATCGGTGACGTCACCGCGTTATCTCCTATAGTTTGCGTGGAAGCTTCCAAGCTCATACGTGTAATATCTAAGAAACATAGAATTCAAAATCATTGAAAATTGATACTAAGAAAAATAAAAAAAAACATGAGGACTCAAAGAAAAAGCAACACTGAAATTCCGGAGCGGAAGAGACCTATCAGCTAAACCACAGTGCATTTTCTCAAATATTCGCCAGCACGCTCGTTGCTGTAGATGACCTGGCCCCAAGGTTATAAAACTTGTTTCATGCTCAACTCAGCTGAGCACGAAATTTTACCTGCTAATAAATAGGAAATTACTGATAAGTACAGTAGCTTTCATGCTTTGTTTGCATTAACATATTCATCAGCAGAGCTAATTTCATGCTCATCAGAGTAAAGCACGAAAATGTTTTATAACCTTGGGGCCTGATGCACTCCCAAGATGCATGATGCCCATGCTGCCCCTAGCCTTTGATCTCGGGAAACAATACATCAGGTCATCCACAGTACCTCGGGGTGGCAATTTTAATTGTTGCATAGAAAGGCACTTCCGCGTGCTCTGACCAAAGCTTTCGCTAATTACACACACCACGAATGGACAATCTTCATCTGTAGCCGCGAACTGGCGGATCTAATAAGACTTCTGACGATCACAGAATGACTTAACAGCGAGCACTCGCTTGCAGACGCGTAGCGCCTGCAATTCAAAGCTAAAGAGCTTTGAAAGAGCGAGTGCTGTATGGTAGAGGATTGGTGAGGCATATTTTTACCTAAGATACATTGCTTTCAATGGAATTCCTTTCGTAACGCCACCAAAACGGAAGTTATGAGTAGACTGGTTCGAATAGTAAATCATCAATAAAAATAAGAAATACAGAGCGTACAGTCTTTCTGTCAGTACATTATGTATTGACGTCAAACGTTCCGTTTGAGTAAAGCCAGATGGCGTCAACGTTAACTGCTACTGTGATCGCACTAAATGCAAGGAGGCTGAGCGCTTGGTGAAATTTAAAGGAAATAAAGCGGCGTAGAGAAGGAACTGAAAAAATTATAGCCCGTTTTCCGAGGGGGGAAATCTGTTTTCTGACAGTTTCTCATCAGTTTGTAGACGGAGTTCGCAGCTGTGGAGTTGCAATGTTTTTATTACAAATTTCATACGACAAAAAAACGCTTGTGAAATTGAATTCAGAATCTAACAATGAGTAGTAGGATCAGGGTCTATGCTTCCATCATGCATTTTGTCCTAATCTTTAGAGTTAACATGGTAGCAGCCATAGACAGGTTTTATCATACCAACCAAACATTGTAAAGAGCGATGTGCTCGCCTTTTGGCAGTGCCTATTTTCATATTACGTTAAGACAGCGTTCTCGTGTCGCAGCTCAATTGCTGGCAACCGCTAGCAGGCATATAGAGATACTCCGAAAACGCGTAAGAATGACATGCATTTCTTTGTTTCATTTATAATTTTAGCTAGTTGGTTAGACTTGCTCCAGTCGGATATATTAAATTGTGACATATATATATTTTTATTATACTTGATATTTCACTTTTTTATGGTCGATGCTTGGCTAGTCTAGAAATTAAATTTTCTCTTGTGGGTTTTTCTGAGATATATCCAACGAAATCAACCCCATAACTATAGACTAGCACAAAGAAAAGAAAATGTATATTCAAGAAAATTAAAAAAAACTCCAAATGTGTATATTTCTAAGGCTTGGGCAAGGCTACTAGTTAAAAAAAATCCAAATGTGTATATTTCTAAGCCTTGGGCAAGGCTACTAGTTGGTATACGAATAAACTTGATTTAGTTCCAACTTCATAGCATTTCGTTTTTACTACGGCGTAGTTCTCAGACGCCTTCTGCCAATCGAATTCTGAATATAAACGCCAAATTCTAGCCTGTCAAGCGCTGAGAGAACAGAAAAAATGCATTGCAAGATTGAATTTGCGCAGCGCATTGTCGCATAAAAGTGGTTCTATATGAAAATAGGCACTGCCTATAGGCGAGCACATAGCTCTTTACACTGTGTTGGTGGTATGGTAAAACCTTTCCATGGCTGCTGTAACTCTTAAGTTTCGGACAAAAATGTCTGGTCGAAGTGAAGACCCTGAATTGACTACTCATTGTACGATTCTGGATTCAATTTCTCAACGCTGTTTGTCATATGAAATTTGTAATAAAATTATTGCAACTCAACAGCTGCGTCGAATCTCCTCTGCCTAACTGATGAAAAACTGCCAGAGATATTTCCCATCGAAAAACGTGCTATATTTGTTTTTTTTTTAGTTTCTTCTCTGTGGCGCTTTCTATCTCCCCTACAGTCTTTCTGTCGCTATGTTACGTAATGACGTCAAACGTTGGTTGATATCAACCAACGCTCAGCTTCCTTGCATTTTGTTTACTAAACATGTAGTGATTTACTCATAGAAGCGGTTAAAGTTGGCGCCATCAGGTTATCTCAAACCGAACGTTTGACGTCATTACGTAACATAGCGACAGAAAGACTGTAGGGGAGACCGGGGCTAGTTGGTCCGAAAATTGCATTTTTTCAAATGCTGAGGTTAATGTTCATTTGCTGGTATTATTTTTGCATTGCGTAACTAATACAATCATTTTTCTAACTTATTTTATATTTTTGCGCTGGGGAAAATGACAGATTCTGATAAATATAGCCGTTTTCCGAGACGAGGTCAACCGGACCAACTTACCCCGCTATCGGGGTAAGTTGGTCCGGACAGCGGGGTAAGTTGGACCGGCGGGGTAAGTTGGAATGAAAATAAATTTAATCCTCAAACCAATATATTTTCATAATAAACAACAATAGATAACACGAAACTAGTTTAAAAGAATGTGCATCTATGTTTTTCACTGATAATATCTCAGTCACTTAAAGATTTTGCCGATGTTATTTTGTGATGTCGATAAATAAGAAAAAAATGCATTTTCTTAACAGTCGTCTGTTTTTATTCACAAGTGTGATGTTATTTTACAATATATTTATGTGTAAGATTATACTTTTGCCGAAGACGCATCTGTTTTATTGCAAACATACAGTGGCCTAAAAGTGGCCCGCTGGCATTCAAAGGGGTTAAACCAAGTAAATGTTTACGGCTGACTTTCTGAGTTCTTTGGGATTAGATTGTAGCATTTATTATAATGCCACCTTTTTGCGACTTTAATGCATACCTATATGCACATCGAAACTTCATTCTTTTGATACAGTATATTGTGCCATGTTACCTGTGTCTGAAAAGTCACGTGAACATGGTGAACTCAAAAGGGGGAAACATGTAGGGGAGATCGGGGCTAGTTGGTCCTAAAATTGCATTTTGTTTTCAAAGGCTGGGGTTAATATTCATTTGCTGGTATGATTTTTGCATTGCGCAACTCGTATATAACATTTTCTGACTAATTCTATAGTTTTTCGTTCGGAAAATGACAGATTCCGACGGACCAACTTACCCCGTCGCAGATGGACCAACTTGCCCCGACCATACCACACGCTAATTCTTCACTCATGACCGAAACGCCATTGAACTTAGAATCAGCGAATATGTACGATTGGATACCATAGATGATGAGCTTTCAGTAAATCTATAACATTAGCGTGTAATTCGATACA
This sequence comes from Ctena decussata, assembly GCA_963989385.1. Taxonomy (NCBI): domain Eukaryota; kingdom Metazoa; phylum Mollusca; class Bivalvia; order Lucinida; family Lucinidae; genus Ctena; species Ctena decussata. The sequence continues at coordinate 16,642,839 of OZ022512.1, read as the reverse complement.
CAGGAGATGCAAAAACAAATGGTTACAGCTGCAAGAGAGTTACTTATTTGGTACAAAATCGGATTTTCTGCTCAATAATTTATACGCGTTCCCCGATCGCCATCTTGTTCCCTTCAGTAAATGTGACATAATCAAAGATTTCATTGATCCTATACTGTTGTCATAACCTTTTCTCAGTTAACAGAAATTGCCCTAGGACCAACTTGCCCCGCGGACCAACTAGCCCCGGTCTCCCCTGCGAACTCTAATTCTTAATTGTTTAGTTGACTTCTACGCTCGTATTCAAACCGGTTTCATTTGGATAATGACTTCCGTTTGAGTGTCGTTTCGAAAGAATTTCCATTGAAAGTAATGTATTTTAAAGGTAAATATATACCTTACCAATCTTCTACCATAGAGCTCCCGCTCTTTCAAAGCTTCTCCTGAGCTTTGAATTTGCAGGCGCTACACGCCTGCAAAGCGAGTGCTCACTATTAGAAAGGTTTATCGACTCTGTATTCGGCTCCATGTTGACGGTAATTTTAATAAACCAATGATGAAGGCGGCAGAAACAGTGTACTCTCTATCTATGGATAGTGACAGTGCAGAGAAATACCTGATAAAGGCAATCAGACTTACAGTCCGCAAGAACTGTCGACTGACATTAGTCTGTAGATTGAAGATCGAGTGTAAACTTGTACCTGTTTTCAGCCTGTTAACCACATCATCTACCATGTCATCTGGAAGCACACTGTCTGTTGCTGCAACCAGCGTCAGAACGACAAAAAATATTTCATCATGAAAACTAACTTGTAAAATGTATTTCTCATAACAGTACTGATAAAACTGAATATAAAATCTTGAAATTTCAACATATGGCGCTGATTATATAGATAACCCAGATAAAGGTCAGGGCTGGGTTGCATAAAAGTCCATTAAATCTTAATGCCAGCTTAAGTCCCAATTAACTCTCCATTAATTTAATGCCAGCTTTTACCCTGTTGCATAAACATTCTTTAACTTAATGATGGCTTTTAATGCCGACTTAACCCTCCGTTAGTTAATGGAGACCCAGAGGTACATTAAGCCGTCATTAAATCACATTTCACGTGTATCTGTTCGATAATTTTCTACAGCTTCCATATTGGCACACGCATGGGCCTATCGAGTACCGTGTTCTGGCATTATTTGGCTGCACAATAGTGCTTTAAAATTCGCATGATATACTCGTGGGTAACCCAGTCGCACTGAATTTAGGTCCTATGTCATCCACCGCCCCATCTTGACAAACTGCTCGACTTTGTTTATGAATTTCGGAGGAAACTGACGCGATCCTACACACCCCACCCACATCTGGCGGCCGCGAGCCCCTGAGATACCAAAGGAGCTCTGACTAGACTAAGGGCTAGACAAGTAGACATGGTATAAAAATATGTCTGTAACGTGTTGACAGATAAAATCTTACTTCGACCAATATGTTCTACTATACAGGCCTAGTCTAGGCATACGGCTGAAATCCTCTTTATACACTGCAGCTGTTTTGCTATAGTTACTGTACACGTAACGATGACGTGTGATGTTGCTGTCAATTAGAATCTACAGCTGACTTCATTTGGAACTTCTAGCGTTTGATTTTGCCAGTGATGTTAGTTCGAGAAACAGTTTTTTAACAGCTGCAATGAATATCGAGGATACATTTAACGCGCACCTGCAAGTGCAAAAAACTGACAAGACTGGCGGTGGTGGGGGTCTGTTCATGCTCCTGCGTCACATGCTTGACTATGGATATGGAAAAAAATTCTATCGTATGAAAATTAACTGCGCTGAAAGCCTTTAGGACTGCATAAGTGCATGCACCAGACTGCTCCAAATCTCCTTTACAAAAAATAGGTCAGAATGAGTTAGTTTATGCTCTTGAGAATTGGCACCATGAATCAGGTTTTTCAAGATTAGCCTTTTATCCTCTTGTGTGTGTGGGAAGGGGGGGGGGGGGGGGGTTACTTACTGGGCAGATGTTTTGATGTTGCACACAGCAACATGATTATTAGAATTCACCAATTCGGCAATAGTAAGGTTATACAGCTAAAGCCGAAAAAAAAAGTCTAGGGAAGAAATAAAAGCATCAGCTCTCGCGACCGTCCTGAGAAAATCTTTTGTGATGTGTCTGATACCTACGATCATTGTCAATGAGGAGAAGCGAGGTTGGCTGTGTGTGTAGTCTATACATGTAACACACTGAAGAATCGATGGTCGCCCAGAATTCAGTGAACGCGCAGCCAATCAGTGAACGCGCAGTTTATTTTAGTTTTTTGGAGCTGGGTACTGCTACTTAAAGTGGTAGGTGGTGTTATTGTTTGTGTTATAACCACTTCTATTGTCCTTTATCCAAAGCTAATTATAATAATCTGCTGCGATTTTGAAATAAATTTTGTCAAAACAAGTTATTAGAAAAATTATAAGGAACCGATTGGCCTGCAAGGTAATTTTCGTAACATAAATCTTCTGAACGAAGGATTTTTCCCATAAAACAAAGCTCATAATGTAAATTTGCTGTTGTTAGTGGTTACGATGGAAGGTAATCCTGAACCTACAAAAGTTTCATGTCATAAAATGCAGGCATTTAGGAGATACAACCCATTTTAGCAATGTACGCTCTAATTCAGTGAACGCGCAAACTGTATCAGTGAACGAGTAGCACAGTAATCTGTGTGTACGAAGCAAACGCGCTGCGTTGTACGAAGTGAAAGGGAAAAAGTGTACGCATTGAACGCGTTGGAAAGGTCGCCATTAAAGCCAGAGCTACATTTAGCTTGAAATTACAACCTTGACATATCTAAATTGCATGGCCTACTTTATTTTCCTTTGAAGTAGCCCGTTCAGTAACATTTTTTAAATTTGCACTGTTAGAAAATACTGAGGAAGAGCTTTAGTCGGAGCTAAACTCTACTTTCATTTTACAATGAAGTGTGCCGGAATATTTGTGCGGATATCTTAGTTGTATACAGCACAATTCTGCCAATTTGATTGACGAAAACAGTATTAGTGCGTATGCAAACAACATACATTCAGATCAGCTTGCGCACTCGCTAAGTCTGAGAAGTGTCACATATACAATGTATGGAACCTGAGGAATCAGTATTGTGAACATCAAAGACTCTTATCAGACTGCAGATTGATCCAAACTTTCACACTTTTGCACTTGACTGACGATCCATGGTGTTGGTCGAAGCTCTGTTTAATTTCATTCGATGAAAGAATAAGACCGTCTCAGATTAGGAACGAGTCATTTATTATCAGGTGTGTGTTTTAATCATGTTAATATAATTCACACACCTGATAATAAAAGACTCGCCCAGTAAAGAGGCGATTGCTCTTATTGCAGCAAATTCTACCCGATAGACCCTAAATATTTAATGACAAACAGTACAGACCCAGATTAGGCAGCTAAATGAGCATATTTTGACTGCACTATTTTGTCAGTTGTAAACAGTTTGTTTAGAATTATCATTTGTATCAAGTAAAATAAATTCAGCAGTAAATTGAGACTCAATATTTGGTTAGTTTTCAGTTGCTGGAGATTACAATTGTTTAACCTTCAGGTCAAGCACAAAATAGCTGTCTATGCTATTGAGACAGGATAAAAAAATATTTCGATTGTTGACAAAGTTTCAGCATTTTCTTTGAGATGCTTATGTAGTGGACTACAGTCTGGATCCGCTTTAATAACAAATTTTTTCATGTACTGAATCGAACATTATATTTTTTCTAGATTCAACTAGAATGTGTCTATAGGACACGGATGCCTCCGCCTAGTCCCCTTAGTAAGATGGCGCCTTGTTTAAAGTTGCAAGGTCTGCAAATCTGACCCCTTCAATTAGAGCTGCAACGATAAACCGGTATACCGGTATATTGATGTATAGACCACAGCCGATTTCGTATCGCGATACGAAATGCAAATGGCGGTAATACCGGTTTATAGTCAGGCAGTCCCCTCAGATTCGGGATGCTTCAAGAAAGCGTAACCAACCCAAGCATGGCCGGAAAAAGCAAAGAGTTCGTTAATGTGCCCAATCAGAAGGCGAAGAGTAGCATCTGGGACCACTTTTGGCCATGGAATACTGATTTTATTTTTTCAATCCAGTACTTTCTTTTCAGTTTTCAGTGGAAAACTGCTTTCAATCTAGTTTTTCTTTCTTTTCTACTTTTAAATTTTTAAAGTTGAAAAATAAAAACAGCGGAATATTCTCAAATTTCTAATGTAATTATATGTTTACTTCTGAAGCAATATATTGTGATATTATTGCAATACACCTACCCTATATTGCAATATATCGCAATACGCTTCTGGCGTATCGTTGCAGCTCTACCTTCAATCCATTAAAATAACGTCACATTCTACCAAGAACATAAATTTCAGCGTGCCAGCCAACTCCTAGTAACTATTTTTCGCGAGCATGTATTAAAAATGATGTTCAAACAATGTTTATTTGTAAAAAAATTTCAAAAAGCTATAACTTGTAATTAGCAAAGTATTCCTATTTTGAACCCCTAACTTTGCTTGAAAGGATTTCAACTGAGTGTTCTGGTTCTAAAAATGGATTCTGAGATGAGTAGCACCACCCAAACAGGCTAAAACAAGGGTCACAAAGGATTTAATGTGCATAACAGGACTTATCAGAAAAGATTATAACCACTGCAGGGAATGATTGTCTGGAAGCCAATAAATATAAACTCTGGAAAGAATGCTCCTAAATGGGCAATTTCTGGCAATATTGATTTGTTTTCTATTTTCATTCGATGAAAGCATGCTCAAATACTGTTTTCCTCAAAAAATGGTTCAGGGGCAAAAATGCATTAAACTTGCAGAACTTGCATCTTTAAAGTCTCCATAGTCCTATAAGTGGTAAAACGCCTAAACTGAAATCATTGTAAAAAGCCGTTCAACATTCACGTTTGGTAATAAAATGTGGGTTGGTGTGCATATACTGAGCAAGGCCGTCGTCGACGGTCCGGCCGGTCCGGCCATGGCCGGACCACTTTTTCGGCCGAATATGATATAGGCCATACCACTGTTTTTCATTCGGCCGAATATGGTATTGGCCGGACCACTTTTTTCCGTTATTCCTTCTTTGCTTTGGTCTCAAAATGCATTAAAATCGCTTCTAGAAACGTCCTGAATTCAAACATTTTCTCGGGGGAGGTCCCCCGAACCCCCCTTACAAAAGGTAGGAATACCCCTCTCGAGCTCTCCCACCTTTGGCAGTCTATCAAAGCTGGGGTAGGCATTTGAAATACAACACTCATAAATAAATTGAGTTTCACAGGCAAAATGGTCTCCATATGCATTAAAACGATTCTAGAAACGTCCTGAATTCAAACAGTTTCTCATTTGAGATAAATACTCATAAAATCAATTGAGTTTTCACAATAGAAATTGGTCTCAAAATGCATTAAAATTCTTATAGGTTCGTCCTGAATTCAAACATTGTCTCGGGGGAAGTCCTCGAACCCCCCCCTCCCTTACGAAAGGTAGGACTACCCCTCTCGTGCTATCCCACACTCGTGCCGAAACTCGTGCCTTCGGCACTCGGGGAACACCTTTGGCAGTCTTTCAAAGCTGGGGTAAGCATTTGAAATACAACAAATATTCATAAAACAAATTGAGTTTCACAGGAAAAATGGTCTCAAAATACATTTAAATCGATTCTAGAAACGTCCTGAATTCAAAAAGTTTCTCATTTGAGATAAATATGAGTTTTCACTAGAGCTGCAACGATACGCCAGAAGCGTATTGCGATATATTGCAATATAGGGTAGGTGTATTGCAATAATATCACAATATATTGCTTCAGAAGTAAACATATAATTACATTAGAAATTTGAGAATATTCCGCTGTTTTTATTTTTCAACTTTAAAAATTTAAAAGTAGAAAAGAAAGAAAAACTAGATTGAAAGCAGTTTTCCACTGAAAACTGAAAAGAAAGTACTGGATTGAAAAAATAAAATCAGTATTCCATGGCCAAAAGTGGTCCCAGATGCTACTCTTCGCCTTCTGATTGGGCACATTAACGAACTCTTTGCTTTTTCCGGCCATGCTTGGGTTGGTTACGCTTTCTTGAAGCATCCCGAATCTGAGGGGACTGCCTGACTATAAACCGGTATTACCGCCATTTGCATTTCGTATCGCGATACGAAATCGGCTGTGGTCTATACATCAATATACCGGTATACCGGTTTATCGTTGCAGCTCTAGTTTTCACAATGGAAATTGGTCTCAAAATGCATTAAATTTTTTATATGTTCGTCCTGAATTCGAACATTGTCTCGGGGGAGGTCCTCCGAGCCCCCCCCCACCCCCCCCCCCCTTACGACAGGGGGCGCACCCTTCTCGTACTCTCCCTCACTCGTACCTTCGGCACTCGGGGTGTTCCATGGCCGTACCACTTTTCAAAAGCCGACGACGGCCCTGCTGAGTCATATAACTGGCAATAAGAAAAGAAAAAAGGTTTTCGAAAATTAAGAGATCGCTACACAAAATACACTTTCCTGTTCTGGTTTCCCGTCTAGCAATGCTATATAAACATAGGGGGGGATAGCGACTGGGGCGCCACGCCTGTATATAGTATTTTTACCTATTTATGAAATCGAAAGTAGGTCATTTTAGTTGTCAACTAAAATGACACAAATGCGTTTTCAAACCTCTTTTATGTGAAAATCAAGGATCTTATATATTTTTAAAGCTGGCTAATCATGGTCATTTACAAATACGAAACTACAGTAAAAAGCTTGCAGCCATACCTCATGATAAAATTTTTCATACTGATAGAGCAATGGGGTCTTCAAGGTACTGGCACTTGTAGCCTAACTTGGTACACAAAGGCAGACTTCTATGGTACATGTTTTATTGTTTTCTTTAGACAGATGTATTGTGATTCTCGGACCAAGAGAAGTGTGTGTCTGTGTGTGTGTGTGGGGGGGGGGGGGGGGGAGTGTTATGACTGTGATATGTGATAACATTCTGTATCTTACCACAGAAATGGATGCCATGCAACTTTCCAAACGAAATAGCCCGGAAACAAGTTACTTTTCAAAAACTAACAAACGAAAACCATTAAGGTATGAAATGAAGTTGAAAAAGGGTCATAACTTCAAAAGTAATTAGAAATGTTTTTCAGAGAAAAACTGATGTCCCCCCACAATCCCATCCCCTCCAATGTATAAAAAGCCTGAACAAGTAAAATATCTAGGCAAGTTTGGAGAAAATCCATGCACTGGTTCTAAAGATACCCTACATAGATGACTATGACCTTGAAAATGAGTTCAAGGTCACCAAAATCAAATTGTCTCTAAAACTTGTCCAAATGATGTATCCATGCAAGTTTGGTGAAATTCCATCCATTGGTTCAAGAGATATCACTGGTACAAGAAATTGTCATCTAAGTCCTCCAGTGACCTTGACAATGAAGTCAATGTCACGAAAATCTAATCAGCTCTTAAACTTGTCCCAATGATGTATCCATGCAAGTTTGGTGAAATTCCATCCTTTCGTTCAGGAGATATCACTTGTACAAGAAATTGTCACCTTAGTCCTCCAGTGACCTCGAAAGTGGTCAAGGTCACCAAAATCTGACCACCTCTTAAACTTGTTGCAACAATGTATCCATGCAAGTTTGGACAAATTCCATTCATTGGTTCAGGAGATATAGTGGGAACAAGAAATTGACATCTAAGTCCTCCAGTGACCTTGAAAATGAAGTCAAGGTCACTAAAACCTAAGCAGCTCTTAAACCTGTCCCAATGATGTATCCATCCAAGTTTGGTGAAATTCCATCAATTCGTTCAGGAGATATGGTGGTACAAGAAAATGTCATCTAAGTCCTCCAGTGACCTTGTAAATGAGGTCAAGAACACCAAAACCTAATCAGCTATTAAACTTGTCCCAATAACGCACCCATGCAAGTTTGGTCAAATTCCATCCATTGGTTCAGGAGATATAGTGGGAACAAGAAATTGACATCTAAATCCTCCAGTGACCTTGAAAGTAAGGTCAAGGTCACCAAAATCTAATCAGCTCTTAAACTTGTCCCAATGATGTGTCCCTGCAAGTTTGGTGAAATTCCATCCATTGGTTCAATATATATCACTAGTACAAGAAACTGTCATCTAAGTCCTCTAGTGACCTTGAAAATGAGGTCAAGGTCACAAAAACCTAACCACCTCTTAAACTTGTTCCAAGGTCACCAAAATCTAATCAGCTCTTAAACTTGTCCCAATGATGTGTCCCTGCAAGTTTGGTGAAATTCCATCCATTGGTTCAATATATATCACTAGTACAAGAAATTGTCATCTAAGTCCTCTAGTGACCTTGAAAATGATGTCAAGGTCACAAAAACCTAAACACCTCTTAAACTTGTTCCAATGATGTATCCATGTCAGTTTGGTGAAATTCAGTTCATTGGTTCAGGAGATATAGTGGGTACAAGAAATTGTCATCTGAGTCCTCCAGTGACCTTGAAAATGAGGTCAAGGTCACCAAAATCTAATCAGCTCTTAAACTTGTCCCAATGATGTATCCATGCAAGTTTGGTGAAATTTCAACTATTGGTTCAAGAGATATCGCGCACGCAAGAAATCTGTCACGCCGATGCTGACGCCGACGCCCGGGATCCGCACTGAAAACAATATGTCCCCCTCACCTTTGGTGGGTGGACATAATTGTTGGCGGATTCTACCCTAAATTGAACATGGCCTGTATTTTATAATTATATATCTGTGTATAAGATATGAATCCAATACTGTAATCTTTTCAAACGATAGTGAACGAAACCATTTTTTCATACAATATGAAGTCGAAAAAGGGCCATAACTCCCACAATAATTGACGGATTTTACCCTAAATCGAACTTGAACTTTGAATAAAATATGTATTCAATACACCAATGTTTTCAAAAGATAATGAACGAAAACCAGTTTTTCATACAAAATGAAGTCGAAAAAGGGCCATAACACCGACAATAATAGACGGATTTTACCCAACATCGAATTTGACCTGTATTTTATGATTATATACCTGTGTATAAAATATGAATTCAATACACTCAGGTTTTCAAAAGATTTCGAACGGAAACCATTTTTTTTTCACTCAAAATGAAGTCGAAAAAGGGCCATGACTCCAACAATAATATGTTGGTTGGTTGGTTGTTTTAGGTTTAACGGCCCTTTGAGACAGTATTTCAGTCTATATCGAGTCGTCTCCCAAAGAGAGGGAGAAAAGAGAGAAAAATGATAGACGAGAGAAAAATGTCCAAACAATCCCCACCCGCACCTACTGCAAGCACAGTAAGCCCCTGTCCTACTTTTATCCAAATCAGTAGGACGCCTCGGCACTGGAAGTTATACCCAGCACCATCGCACCACCAACCACCCCCAACAATAATATATGGATCTTAGTCAACATCAAACTTGACCTGTATTTTATGATTTTATACCTGTGAATAGAACATGAATTCAATACACAAATGTTTTCAAAATATATCGAACGGAAAACATTTCGTAAGGGACGTGTGTACAGGAGGTACGTACGGACGGACGTTCTTACGTACAGAGCGTACGTACGGACAGCGGTGCTACTACTGTATATGCCCTCCCCTCCTCCATTTTTTAATGGCGGGGGCATAAAAACTTCTTTGGGTATTATCCGAAAATCTTTTGTTTGATATAGAAATGTGGGTTTGTAAGGGTGGATCAAGCGTCTTTGGCATTGTAGTACATTGTCAGGGTGAGAGTAAACAGAGTGTTCCATGACATTTTGAAAGTCTCCATAAAACGAGCAGCTATAGCACCTGTACTCAGGGGTATTCGCCATTCGTACCTTTGAAAAGCACAGAAGTATGCTTAAAACTAAAGTCATGCATAACTAACACCTAGTGGTCAACCCACTGACAAATTTTGTGGACTTCCAGGCAGATAATAGTCAACTTGTGCATTCACTGGCAACATATCACGCATTCACTGGGTGCAATATTAGCGTTCACTGGGTACACTACAATTGTTGGCTTACACGTTTACTTCGTTCACAGTGTCGCGTTCACTGATACAAATTACTCGTTCATTGATTTTCAGCGTACAATCATATAATACAGAATATCTCATAAACTAAAAAACAGACAATGCCAAAATTTATTGTATTTGCAGCTATTTATTTGCTTCTACTTCTGCTTGCAGAAAACATCAAACAGAATATAGCGTATTATAGTAACAAGAAGAAAACCTTGTTATTTTCTGTTTTTTTAGATAATGAACATAATAAAACGGGTTTTACCCGACTCCATGAGATATTCACAAAGGTTTATTATCATAAAATGAACATACCATTACAGCTAAGTAATGTATGTGTAGATGTATTTTCAGAACATCTTATATACACACGAAAATCCGCGCAGAAGCTGACCACACACGTAAAATTAAAACATTTTTACTGCGCGTTCACTGATTGGCTGCGCGTTCACTGAATTCTGGGCGACCATCGATTCCTCAGTGTGATGTAATGCACCTTGCTAGCCAGGGGCGACAAAATAAGAAATAATAACAAGAGGGACATGAGGGCCTGGATCGCACCCCCAGTGAAAAGGTCAAAGGTCAAAACTAGAACCATCATTTGAAAAAACAAAAACAAAAACAAAAAACAAAAAAACTGATAGTTTGAAGATTTTGAAATATGAGAGACAATCCATTTTCACTTTGTCCTGTTCTCAGCTGCTCTGGCTAAGCTGGCAATGTCCATCCCCGTCAACTCTTATATTATCTTCCCACCTTTAAATTATCTTCCCATCTTTTTTCTGTCTAAATCTCCTTTTTCTTTCACTTTGTCCCGTTGAATCGCCTAAGTTAAGCCAGAAAACCTGAAGACGTGGCCAGACCACCTTAGTTTCCGTTTCTTGACCATGACCAGGAATTCATCATATTCTCCAATGGCGGCTTGGATCTTTCTGCGAACCTCCTCATTGGTTACGCGATCCTTGTACGAAATGTTCATTAGTCTTCGGTAGCATCTCATCTCAAAGGTCTGTGTTCTTTTCTCCAACCGTGCTGTCAAACCTGTACGCCTCTACCTCTGCTACGACACCCATTTCCAATTGCCCCAATTAAAGCCCAGCAGCCATACACGGGACATAAATCAGCAGTGCAGACCTAGATCAGACGCTGCATAAGACAAATGGTTAAAATCCATAGCCTATAGGCCGTAGGGCCAGTTGGGGTTAGACTTCGTTACGCTAACTTGGTAATATCAAATCATAAAATGCGCCGTGCCATGAGAAAAAATGGTCTTTTGGACCATTTGCGGTCAACGAAATTTCTGATCAGCCTGCGCACCTACGCAGCCTGATCACAGCTTTTGTTGTTTTCTGGCACAATATATGTGTAAGCAGACAGTGAAATCGCTATCAAACTGTGCGTATGCGCAGGCTAATTTGGTAGACTCATGTTTTTCCCCCGTTTTGCTCATGATAGTCAGATGGCATTGATATTGTAACTGACTTATAAGTCAGAGGTCCTGGGTTCGATACCTGGTCTGGCCACATACTTTCGTTTCTCCTTACGCTGATTCAAGAAAGACAGTTGTCAGTTACTGGCGAAAATATGTGCACTTAGTACTGGTTAACCGCTTCGGAGGTCTAAGCCTGTCCAGGAATAGTGTGGTTAAGTTAACTGACCGTCCCAACATGACCATAACTGTTTACCGTGGACGTAAAGCAACAAAACAGTCAATCGAATCAGTCAGTCAGTGTCCTTTTCAATCGGATTTCAGTCATAACGCGATGAAATGGTGTGTGTAGTGGAAGCCTGAATTCCTTCGACGGCGGGATAGGTACCCGTTGGGCAATTAACATTAAATAAACTTTGATTCAACCTTAATTCAACGTCATTATGTTGAATCAAGATTGATTCAATGTTGATTCAACGGTGTGTGCCTGCTGGGTAAAGGTAAGGCTTCTCGTCGTCTGCATAGGGGCAGCCGAGGTCAGAGACCCACTGTATCTTGGGTAAAGCATAGGGAAAGCGGAGCCCATCCCCTCCTTTCGCTGCCATACCATTCTCTGATTCAAAACCCATAGCCCATCTGGACATCGAAACTTCATTCTGATCATGAATACAAGTGAAACTGTATTTCTCCCCTTGTTGTATGAAATTCATGTATTTTTTAAAAGTCCTTTGAACCCTTATTTGGAGGAACATATTTTGCGACCAGCCCTAAATTATTACGTATATGAAAGTGCTTGTCTCTCTCGCTGTCTGTCTGTCTGTCTCTCTCTCTCTCTCTCTGAAGTTTGGCCGGTTCCAGCAGGCTCATGACGCCGATGCGACGTGACGTCATTTCGACTTCATGTGCTGCAATACCTGCAGGAAGTGGAAATGACGTCACGTCGACGTCATTTCGACGTCTTTCCGTCTCTGTCTTTTTTCTCTCTCTCGTGTAGAGGCGGCAGTAGTATAGAGGATAAGGCGGAAGACTACCAATACAGTGATTGCAGGTTCGATGCCCCGCTTTGCCAGTCTTTTGCAACGTCGGCAGTTACTTTTATATTCTTGACCTTATATAAAGTTGTCTTATTAAGTCAAAAGGATATTACTATTTAGCATTAAGTAAAAATGATGAAAATAAACTGAACCTGGGAAAACTATGGTGGCTGGTTTGTGCCATTTCGTCTTTTCGTCTTTTCGCCGCGAAAAGACGCCACGCGAAAAGACGAAAAGACGAAAAGACGCCATGCGAAAAGACGAAAAGACGAAAAAACGCCAGGCGAAAAGACGAAAAGACGAAATAACGCCATGCGAAAAGACGAAAAGACGAAACCCGCCACGCGAAAAGACGAAATTTCAGCGCGGAAAGACGAAAAAATGCCATGCGAAAAGACGCCATTTGAAACTCTTAATTTGTCGTCTTTTCGCGTGGCGTCTTTTCGTCTTTTCGTCTTTTCGCATGGCGTTATTTCGTCTTTTCGCATGGCGTTATTTCGTCTTTTCGTCTTTTCGCGTGGCGTTATTTCGTCTTTTCGCGTGGCGTTATTTCGTCTTTTCGTCTTTTCGCGTGGCGTTATTTCGTCTTTTCGTCTTTTCGCATGGCGTCTTTTCGTCTTTTCGCATCACATGTTTTACATTAAGATGTATCAATAAATCCTATTCTAAATGCAGTTTGTACTTTGAATACTTAGACAGGTGTTTCTTTTTTAAACTGTGTAGACCCTGATCAGAATGCAGTCTGTAAAGAAGTGTACTAATCACGGTTTGCAGTTTTTGCCGCTAAACTGTTCTTTTAAAAACATTACCAAAAATATGAGGAAAGAAGTCATTATGGTATTTCTACTGAACGGGCAGAAAAGAAAATGAGCCGTCCTAATGTTTTGGTGTAAAATACTCCAAACCATTTTCATCATATCTTAATTTTGATCTTAAACTGCCTAAAAGATTAACCACTTGTTGACCATGTAATCTCTCTCAAACTATGGAATACAAACATTGAAACATTGTTGTACTTCGCTGTATGAAAAAATAATGATACGGTATTTTCCCTAATTTGACATACATTTAACTGCAGCTAACCCAAAATTTAGACAAGTTTATAGTTTTCTAAAGACGTGCCAATCGCAGACAGAGCAGAGCCTGATTAGACTTCTCTTTGGCTCATGTGTCCCAATATTTAAGAATAGTATGGTATCATTTAGCTGCAGCTCAAGCTATAACACTTTCTTATAGGAAGTATTTTTAATCTGAATGCACCTCTGTGAGAGATCCATTTTAAATTGAAAATGTGCCTCCTTCCGCCTTTTTTACAAAGGGGCACAACTACTGTTACTTCCTCTTCAAGTCTTCTTTAAACGGCAGGGATGGATTTTGTTAGCTCAAATAGGGCAGCTGAAGACAGGACTAGGTGGAAAAGGAGTGTTTTAGAGTCATCTGTGGTGCCCCAACGACCGCACAAGATTATGGAATAGGCTAGACTAGACCAGCGGTTGCAGTCAGTTCGACCGCCCCCCCACCCCTCCACACACACACACCCTCGCCTCAGTGGTCCTTCAGATGTGACTCTAAACCGCGCGGTCCTGTCTTCATATGACCTTAGCATTGGTGGGACGTTTTGCCCAATTCTCTCGATCTCTCAGTTGGAACAATAATATTGTAACACAGTTTACTAAAAAAATACATTACAAGCAAATAGTAGATTAGGTGCTAGCATTAAGTAATAAATTTGGACCATGTTACCATTATGATCCTAAATCCTAGGACATATGTGTCCTGGGAAAAGAGTGGTCTGGTCAGGCTCTGCATTGGTAACCATTCTGCGTATGTTATGATACAGCTCGAGATATGAAAATCTACTTGTTCAAACTTAATAAAAAAAAAAAAAAAAACACGGTTATTTTTACGTAGGATGCATGGAGACACAGGTTTCAACATATTTGCATCTGTGCTTAAGGTGAACGGGACCACTCTCAGGGGAAGCAATTTTGCACTTTTGCATCCTTACTTAAGGAGGGTCAGCTCTTGAAAGTAGAATTTGGTCCTCTAGGAGCAAATTCTTTCCTTTAAAAGTAGACCTATTTAAGAATCTTTTTTTTTCTGTTTGCTTCACTTCCCTATCTTGGAAAGCAAATAGAATGTCACAAAAGTTGACCCCTTTTGTAAATACGACAGAAGGGGACAGAATGTTTAGTATTAGAGAGATCTTTCTTGGAGGTGTATCCATTCAGCTATACAGTCAAACCTGCTTATGTGGTCACCTCTATTAAGGGATCACCTGTCTTGAGCAGCCACCTTGGTCCTTTGAACCAAAATACAGTGTAAATGAAATGTATTATGGGGTCATCTGTCTTAAGTAGCCACTTTTTGTCCTTCCCTTGGGTGACCCCTTAAGACAGGTTTGACTGTATTTCTCAAAAATGCTTGCTGCAACAACGTAATAGATCTGCCTACGCTCCTGAATGAGTAAATTTGCGTCTGCTAATTTTTAAGTCAACATGGCCCAGATTATTTTAATCAATAACTGTAATTATTGCCGACCCCATACTAATACTTTTAGCTATCCTTTTCACTTTTAACAACTTTTATTTTTCTGTCGGATGAAATAAATCCATCCTAATTTTCATAAGACTGCTGCTAGATACTGATTATCTTGATTAAATCTGTGTTTGATCTCAGTCGACAAGGCACAAATTTGTTATTCAATCTAAACGGTACCATAGTGACCCAAAATGTTGCCGACCCCACGT
Source organism: Ctena decussata (assembly GCA_963989385.1). Lineage (NCBI taxonomy): Eukaryota > Metazoa > Mollusca > Bivalvia > Lucinida > Lucinidae > Ctena > Ctena decussata. Next base: position 16,627,590 of record OZ022512.1, on the reverse strand, counting down.
TAATTTTATAGTCTATCCTTACAATTTTTAGCTGTCAAAAAGATATATAAAAAAGCATTTCAGTGGCAAATTCTGTCATCAGACTGCTTCTGTAGCTGTATTGCAGTAGTCTGATATGAGTCTATATTGTTTACTCAGACAAATCTGTCTTAGTATTAGGAATCAATACAGTTATCAATGAAAGGGTATTTGTGTGTCGTTATTTCGTCTTTTCGCGTGGCGTCTTTTCGTCTTTTCGCATGGCGTTATTTCGTCTTTTCGCGTGGCGTTATTTCGTCTTTTCGTCTTTTCGCATGGCGTCTTTTCGTCTTTTCGGCGCGAAAAGACGAAAAGACGCCATGCGAAAAGACTAAAAAGACGAAATAATGCCACGCGAAAAGACGAAAAGACGAAATAACGCCACGCGAAAAGACGAAAAGACGAAATAACGCCATGCGAAAAGACGAAATAACGCCATGCGAAAAGACGAAAAGACGAAAAGACGCCACGCGAAAAGACGAAAAGACGAAAAGACGCCACGCGAAAAGACGACAATTTTAAGAGTTTCAAATGGCGTCTTTTCGCATGGCATTTTTTCGTCTTTTCGCGCTGCAATTTCGTCTTTTCGCGTGGCGGGTTTCGTCTTTTCGTCTTTTCGCCTGGCGTTATTTCGTCTTTTCGTCTTTTCGCCTGGCGTTTTTTCGTCTTTTCGTCTTTTCGCTTGGCGTCTTTTCGTCTTTTCGTCTTTTCGCGTGGCGTCTTTTCGCGGCGAAAAGACGAAAAGACGAAATGGCACAAACCAGCCACCATAGAAAACCCTTAACTGTCAATTGAACATACCCATTTGGTAAAGATAGAATAAGAGGCCTAGTCCACTGGGCATAAAGATCTATGCAAGTCAGTCTTAGTTTTAGAATACATGCAGTAGCATACGAGTATATACTCGGTCAAAAAAGTTGAGATACCAACTATCGACCATATTTTCAAGGAACCAAGTGCATATTGGAATTAATTGAGGCTCATGTATGTTTGGGGAGACGCCAAAGAACAAAAATGCTCAGAAAATTGTCAACCCATACTTTTTAATATTAGAGTTATCTGGCATTATTCGATAGGAGTCATTTTGAATGCATCTCATTTCTGCGCATGCGCAGGAATAAATTTTGTATTGCGCAGAAAAGTCCATAATGCAGAAAGTTCGAAAAACACTTAAAATGTTTAATGGCTTGTACTCAGGCTTTACAGGCGAGGTTTAAATTCTTCAAATTCTCAGATTATCTCCCTTTTAATTAAAAACACAGCGATTTTCAAGGCGTCATTATTACTGTACCTGTCGGTCTTTTTTCAAAGTTTCTTCATAAACATTTTTGTTATGTCATTGTTTTCATGGCATAATGACAAAATTGGAAGAATGTTACAGACCCGCTAGCCATTACGATTTCGATTTCCTATGGAAATCCCACTGAAAGAGGCATTTAAACAGTCTTTAAAGGAATCGCAGTACCCTGACTTGTGGTTCAAATTCTCGTATCAGAAGCGTTCAAATATGATTTCTTTGGCAAGTAGCCTTACCTAAGGCCTTGCTCTTGTGTATGGAGCGCAGAATCTTGGAAATCATTATTCACAAACCAGTTTTAAAAACTGTGAACTTGGGCAGTTTTAATGATGTTACTCTGTGAAAATGAAAAATTACCCCTTGCATATTCAAACGACCCTTGTAGCATGTGTAGTCTTAGGAAACCAAAACAAATAAGTCTGTTCAATAAGCAAATGGATACTCTTTTGAAATTAGTAAACTATATATCATCTTAGTTTCTGCAATTGCCATAGCAACAAAAGAAATTTCATGTATAGGAACTTTTTTGACCTAGTATATATACACTGCCAGCAGGAGCAAAAAATGAAAAAATGCTACTTGAATTGAAACCGTTTATGAATTTAAACTAAAACATATAGTTGTATATATATTTATCCCCCCGAAGGAACTTCTTTTGAAATAATAATCATGGATACTATTTTTTCTGTACAGACTCACGTCTTTTCATACGCCTGCTTAACCACGCCTAGTAAACTTTCACAGGTACCTCCGACGGAGGTACTAAAATTGGTTGTGACATGCATCCGGAGTGGCCTGTGCAATACCGGCAGAAACAAACTGTTTACGGTATAAACAAAGGTGTGCCAAATTTCGTCAGTAAATAATTTCCCCGCAAAAGAAAAGAAATATGGCGAAATTGTTTCATGACTGGTGAGGATTGAAAATATTCGAATATATACGATATTGAAACGCTATATAACTAGTTACTACATGTATAAGCAGAGTAAAAGTTCACTGCTAGGAGACAGGAGCGATGGCACTGTAGTGGTTTATGCGCATGCCTACCGATACACGGTTTGCAGGTTTGATTCCTCGCGTCACCGGTCTTTCGAATAATTCTCTAAACCAAAGTCCCATTGCCAGATGATGTGTGTGTGTGTGTAGATGGGACGTAAAATCCGCGTCACTCAGTAGGAAACCACCGCAGATCCTGGTCATACTACCCCCATGCATTCGGAGCAGTTTTTTTTTATCTTTGTCTGGTTTGTTTGTTCGGGACTCCTGTCCCATTAGTTTGGGTCATCAGGGCCAAGTCAATGGCAGACCAGTGAAACGAATAAGGACACAGTTTTCTTGTTTTGGCATCATAAAAGCAAATAGCGCCGTCTCTAACGAGATCGAGCAGATGCGCAAGCTGGTCGGATTTTTTTCTCTTTTCTTTTTCTCTTTCTTTCAAATGCAAAGCACACTTTACGAAAGCATATGAGCCACGACACGACAAACCCAACAGAGTGGCATGTGTGCCCAGCGAAGACTCAGATCAGCCTGGGTATTCGCCAAGACTGATCAGAGTCTGTGCTATCCGCATGAAGCTAGCTTAGACCCTTGACTTCCCTTTTAGTGCACAGCAAATACTCTGATCAGACTGGGCGGGTGCCCAGGCTGATCTAAGTCTTCGATGGACATGCCACTTTGTTGGTTTTGTCGTAACGCAGCTGTGCATAAGGACGATAACCTCATTTGAGCCGCGACACGACCAAACCAACCATGTGGTTGTGCGCCCAGCACAGACTCAGATCAGCCTGGGCGTCCATCCAGTTTGATCAAACTCTTCTTTAAGTGCTCAAATTGTAGCGAAGGATCTAAGCTACCTCCATGCGGACAGCGAAGACTCTGATCAGACTGGGCGGATGCCAAGGCTGATCTGAGTATGCGCTGGGCGCACAACCAATATTATCATACAACGGACTTGTACACAGATTTGTGCCATTTAATGTGAACTCTGCCATATTCTTCGCTCAGTCAACTACCTTAATGGGCGCGTGCCGAAGTGTCATTGTGACGTCACTGAAATGACGGTTTAGTTCAAAGCTGCGTAAAAACAACATTTTCAAGTGAAAATAGACCTAGTAGATCTATCAATTAACTCGGATTCGTGTTTCTACGTTTTTTCCGTCGGGCAGTGGTCCAACGCAAGTGAATTGACCCATGGAGACTAGGGTCATGCTGTATGACACTCATCTAGCTTGGATATTACTTTCCGCAAACCGATCTCCCTGAATTTTCAATATTTCTTTGTTTTTCCCCTTTTTTTCTTTCATTACAGTTACCGTCGTGTTCAATTTGCAACAGGAAGGTGCGTGCAATTTGGAGTTAATGCCAGCTTAAGTCGTCATTAGTTAAGCTGGCATTAAAAACGTTTTATGCTACGATAACTTAAGGCCAACTTAACTAACGGAGAATTAAGATTTTAAGTCCAACTTAAATTTTAATGGCAGCTTAAGTTAATGGACTTTTATGCAACCCAGCCCAGGATATTTACATAACTGGTGTCTATTGCATGCAATTCCTTTAGATAACAGACGTCTATGCTTCTAAGAAATGAAGGATTTTATAGTTCCCAAGTGCAAACAAGGTTTTGCTTATTTTCTTGAAAACGACGGAACTTTCATTAAATGTTGAAATGTCCTTATGATACTTGTGATAATACATAACAGAAGTCGAAAAATCCGAGGTTTTTATTATACAATATTTTCCATTAACAGTAATACAAAAATTAGCAATTTCATTGCAAGGTATCGTATGCTTACTATTCAGAACTTATTGATAGAATAGCCAAAATGTTACTGGTAAGTAACAGGGTAAACTTATTGTTTACTTCAGTTTTGGTCGTACATTAATGATGAAAAATACACGTGTATTCAACTATCCAATGCATAACACATGGGGTTTCTTGTCCGGTGATATTATTTTGTAAACAAGCAGTATACTTTTCTAAAAGACCTGGTATGATAAGGGCCGTTTTTGACCCCAATTCAGATTCTTTTAAAATTGCATGGTTTCTATTGCTTATCATTTGCATTGATAGGAACAAACAGAAATGATGTGTTTCGTCTTTGTGAATTCTCAGAATAATATGATTTCTGAAATGTCTATGTTATTTCAATAATGATAAGGAAAATTGCAGAAAAACTGAGTTTAATAGACTTTCCTTTAAAGAAATATGACAGTTACAGTAGCTTTTAAAGCTCTTGTTAATATGCTTATACGTTGGATAGCACTGCTAACAACATGTACACGTCACAATGTCTGCACAGGTACCCCACCCACTAAAGTTTGCAAGTCCAGAAACGCTAAACAAAACATTCCAGAGATCAAAATAAAACATGTACCACACCATTTCTTGTGTTCTAACTAAGAACATTTATACTCACAACATATGTTTATTTTGTCTATGCGCGAAGATATGGGCGTTTTTATTTGGAGAAAACTGGGAAATTGTTCCAAACGCTGCCAGTTTTGTATCAAAAAGTTTAATATACGAGGGTTGATCCAGAAGTAATGTCACTGCAGCCATAAAATCGTGTAGAATAAAAAGAAAACAACAAAATTTCATATCTAAGTACCTTAATCTAATTGTATAATGATCTGAAAATGTCATAATAATATAGTGCTCAGTTATTGAGATATCGAGATAGACGGCAGGCCTGGTAACGACACGCGCCGCACGTCAATGACGTTGATGACGTTCCAGACGAAGTTTCGATATTTTGTCATGCCAAAAGTAGCATCTTCGCTGTTCCAGCGTAACGCAAATGTCTAATCACTTGGTTTATCTCACCTTGCAATATAACTTGAGCAGCCTCGCAGCTCAGGTTCAAGAATTTACACAATATTCGAATTGCAGAACCTCGATTTTCTTATATGGGGTCTAAACTAGAGTGATGTTTTTGTCTGAGACTGCACATAAAGACCTTCCGGTTTTCAGCAAATCATCTGCATCACTATAGCGCTGATAGCACCTTTACACAAACTGTATAATCATTTTTATATCACCGCATGTTTAGTTAAACCGCATTTGAGTTTCTAACGCTGATATTTCTTAATTTGTAGCAAAACTGTATAAATATGCGCTGACGCGTTGTCAGAAATCAACATAATTGTTTCACTCGGCAGTAACAAACATTCGCACTAACTAGCGAACTTCAAACTGCAATGACGCTATCAAAGTTTCAGCGGTGGGCAGCAGAAATATATTTCGTCATAGTTTCAAGTTTTCTCATCTAATTTGGCGCGTTAATTTGATTTTTGACTTTTTAATTGCCTTTGAAAATTAAGTTTATGTAATCAACGTTGTTTTAACGTGCGGCGCGATGGCGTCGGTGGCGAACTCTGAACGTCTACATAATTGGATCGGAAAAGGATTCAAACTTTATATTTTCTCTGTAAACTGAAATTGAATTACAGTGTAGCTTGATATAATTTTCATAATAATGCTACAACGAATAAGCGCGTAATGGACACAGTGACATTACTTCTGGATTAACCCTTGTAAAAATAGAGCCCGGCTTCCAGCACATTTTAATTTGTCGTGGCATATTAATATGTCAAAACTTTGTCTGTATGCAACATATAAAATGTGCTGGAGTCCGGGTTCATTACTGACCGTTCCAAGGCGGTAGTTCTGTTGTGGTTCTCTGTTGCCTGTTTTTGGTGTCAGAGTTTCTGTGATGTTTTACCTTATGTATGTTCTTATTATTTTTGGTTCGGTTTGGGTTGCTGAGTGGCCACCTTTTGGGAACAAGCTGCTCACTCGGTTGGCCATATGTTCTCTGTATCTTGATTATTTGTAATCTTAGTTGTTTCCAACTATGGTTTGAGGGCTGGATTTGGATTTTGATTGTTTCAGTTCCTGGTCTTTGCATACTTTTTACTTTTTTTTCATATATTTTGAAAGCCACAAATGCTACAAAAATCGTCGTTTTCATCAAAACCCGCTTGAAGTATGGGTGCGTTCAAGATAAAAACACATATATTTTATGCAAGAAGAACTGGTTAATTTTGTGTTTGCTGTTACATTCTAGATTGGAACTTTCCAACATATACATTATTTTTATCGAAATAGCACTTTTGAAATATGTTTTTTTTTTTTTTGTGTGTGTGTGTGTGTGTGGGGGGGGGGGGGGGGGGGGGCAAATATGGACCTTGTCATACCAGGTCCTCTTCTGAGCAAAAAGTATATTTTCAAAATTTGAGTAATATTTGGCGACAAACCGTAGTGAAAATGAATTTGGAATAAAATTTCAATTACTCATGCAAAGGACCTCTGACAGTTTCAATGAAAATTTGCCTATTTTTTCGACAAATTACTGCAGCTTTCATGGGAAGCCAGAGTTTATGATTTTAGCATTAACATGTGGACTTAAGCATTTTAAAAAAGTTCTGATATTGTTTTTTTAATAAATATCATGTCTACAGACTAACTCTCACTGGCTTTCTCAAGAGGGCTAAGTGAAATTTTCACTCATCTAAAATACATCAAATTTTCGTTTTTTCTCATTCACTGAATTCGATTTTGTTAAACATGCTCAAATTAATCCTCAGCTGACGGTACTTTTCTTTGAAGTTGCCAGTACTGACAAATTCTGATAACTGTATAGTTATCATGTACTGTTATCATGTACAGTTATCATGTACAATTTTGAATAGACCAACCATTACAGAGCTGCAATTAAAGAAACTTAGTAAACTTTGCTGTTTTCCTTTTGGCCACAGAAATATTTGTTAAGGGTATTCATTTGACTCCCCTCGCTTAAATGTCTCCACAACATACTTTATATGAAAATAATCCATTAAATCATATGATTGCAATAAATTCACCTCAGAGGTTATTGATGGTTACCAACTTTTTGTTCAGAAAATGAGCACTGAATGAAGGTCAAAGTATTACTCTGCCATTTTCATTTTTGCCTCCCTTCTCAATGGGGGACAACTCTTGAAAGCAGGAATTTACTCCTTGCTCCTTTAGGGGCAAATTCTTTCCTTTAACAGTAGACCACTGGGAAGAGCTACATCATCCAGAGAAGCAATTTGTTCCATTTGCATAAATGGCAGAAAAACTTGGATGTGTACCCATATATCTTAAAACATATGTTGTGGTTACTCATCAATTAGGTGAGTTCCTACAACATAAGTTTTAGTAGAAAAATGATAAAATTAAGCGCTGAAACTTGTTGGTAATCCATAAAAAGAGGCACGCCAGCGAGGTTATTTCAGTAGCACAACATTTGTTTTAGTTGAAAAAATACCCCTCTATGATATGGGTTCTGAATTCTGATGAACCATAAACAACATACCTGGTAATAGAAAAGAAATACTAAAACATACGTGATTGAAATAACCCAAACAAAATGAGATTAATGAATACCCTGAACAAAATTTTCTTTGTGATTTAATAGAACAGCAGAGCTTACCCAACAAAATTTGTTTAAACTGCAGCCCAATTTTCTGTCTTTCCTCTCCTGTGTACAACCTTCAAATGAGACAAACATTCTGATTCAAATTTTCCTCTGATCACTCAAGCCGTTTCTGATTGGTCAGGTAATTGATGACCTTATTGCATCAGACAGGAAGATCCATTTTCCAGACAAGGTGAGGCGAGTTGAATTAGATAAAATAAATAAAGAAGATAAATTATATTTTTATTGGTTTAATTATTTGTTTTAGGTGAAAAGTTCAATAAAGCTGTGGATTAAAACAGATATGTCCATTTCTTTTTAAGATGTATTAGTAAATATCAATACTGATTGTTAGATGTACAGGATAATTGGACTCGCCCTAGAGGGCTCGTCCATTATCCTGTACACCTAACAATCAGTACTGATATTTACTGATACATCTATAAAAGGATGGATATATCTATTACATAAAGGAAACACTACAACTGCATAATATGTAAAGAAACAGTATGCTAGCCTTATTTTCAGATGCAGAGGGTCTAGTTACCCCACCCACTTTTCAGTATTTCAGCTGTAGACTATCATCCCCTCCCCCATGCCTCAGTAGGCCACTCATATATAATGTGTATATTGACAGTACACACATGCATGCACAGTGGCTAGCTGAGGCATGGGGGGGGGGGGGGGGGAGAAGTATCTTTATAAAACTGTTCCTGTTTTCCATACATTCAATGATAAAAACGTGCTTTTTGAACCAAATATCCAGTCTATGTGCTTTGTAACCGAAAAATTGTTTTTCTACCAATTATAGGGAGGTCAGAGGAACATATTTCAGTGGAAATTTTGAAGTACATGTATACCAAAAGTTCATTTTTGACCACTTTTATAGGCAAATCTACATTACAACTGTCAGAGGTCCTTTTTTGTTAAAAAGATAGTGTATCTTGGTCACGTGCTATTATACATATGTCAAAGTGCTGGGGAATTCCAACCGCTAAGTTTTTCTCTCTTTTAATTGAGAGGCCAAAATGACTCTTTTTAGGTTCTGATTTTTTTTTTGGCGATGAAACTTTTTAAGCAAGGCCTCACATTTCTAAATATATACGATTTGGATATGTAAAGGATAAAATTTAGAACGAGCAACTCAAAATCCTGTATCTTTCATATTTTTTTTAAAAATATTGGGAACGCCGTTTGCATCCTGGAGCAAACGCACTAATCTGTGGTTGTCTTTCTTCTTATGTCAGTTTCCTTGAGCACCGACGACAGTAGATAAGTATACCATCTCATGTACATTGCATCATTTAGTTTAATTCAAATAATCCCAAAGTAAAATGAACAAGAGCTTCGCAAGCGGCGCATAATACGCCCGTTTCAGTGTCATGAAGGAGTTACAGAATGAACAAGATTGTTCATAGAAGGATGGATAGGAAGACAAACGGGGGAAACAACTCTGCAATGACTGCAATGTTATCAAAACATCTAACACATCAAATACTATCAGAATACCAAAAATCAGCTTCCTGGGTGAAACAGCTCAGAAGTTGTGAAATACCAAAGCCAGATAATTCAGGAAGTAAATAAGCCAAAGTTGTGGTTCATGGGTTCATGCGCATGATACATTGCCCCATTATTATACACATTCCTACACAAATTCATTAAAATAATTCAAAGGGTTAAGGAGTGATGGGGGAATGGGTTAGTCTAAAAAACTAATCAAAGGGAGGTTACTCCAAAATTAAGTAAAGGGGAACAACCATTCTTAGATGTGACAATTTATCTTGTGATCATGCACATTGCTATAAAGTTTCATCAAGATACATCAAATAGTTACTAAGTTATTGAATGCACAAGATTAGTATACACAAAAATACCCTAAAATCTAATCAAAGGGATGCAACTCCAAAACGAAGAAAGGGAGAGCAACCATTGTTATATCCGACACATCATCGAACCCTCATACACATTGCTATGAAGTTTCATCAAGATATCCCAAATGGTTATCAAGTTATGTTGCGCACAAGACTAGTAGGGTAAAAAATAATCAAAGGGCATAACTTTGAAATAGAGAAAGGGTGAGTAACCATTACTATACGAGTCACTTTGCCCCATCCTAATTTATATGCTTACAAAATTTCATGAAGTTATCTCAAACGCTTTCTGAGATGTGGTGCGCACAAGAATGTTGACGGACGGATGGACAGTCAGACAGACAGACGGACGGACGGACAGCGCCATGCAATTATACGTCCGTTTTTGAAAACGGGCGTATAAAAATGTAGTGCTCAGGAATTAATACAATCAAATCCCATATCCCGCCCTCAAACCTTTAAGGGAAAGACGCACACACACAAACTGACAAAAGTTCACGAAAGGCCTACATGCTAAACCTCATTGTAGAAAACCCCATAGAAGCCACAGAAAAGCTTAATTCTGATCTAGCTAAGGTACACGCTTGGGCATCTAGGTGGCTGGTCACGTTTAACCCGTCAAAAACAGAATCTCTCATTTTTTCTCGTAAACTAAACAAACCTTACCACCCACCTGTATATATGAATGATCAACCGATCACAGAAGTCAGCAGCCATAAACATTTAGGACTAATTTTTCAACAGGATTGTACTTGGCACGAACACATAGATAATATTAAATCTAAAGCCTGGTTTCATATTAATATCATGCGTAAACTGAAATTTAGACTTGACAGGAAATCATTACAAACGATATATTTTTCATTCATTCGTCCTCTACTGGAATATGCAGACACGGTGTGGGATAATTGTACCCAGTATGAGGTTAACGAGCTGGAAAAAATTCAGAATGAAGCAGCGAGAATAGTAACGGGCGCTACCAAGCTTGCTTCAATAAACTCTTTACCTTTGGATACAAGCTGGGAAACACTAGCTACTAGAAGGAAGAAACACAAGCTTGTCTTGTTTTATAAAATGCAAAATGGACTCTCTCCTGCATACCTGTCAACCTTAGTTCCTGACAGCGTCGGCAACGCATCTTCATACAACCTGCGTAACGTTACTAATAAACAAACTATTCATTGTAACACACAACAGTACTACAATTCTTTTCTACCTGCAGTAGTTCGTAACTGGAATGAGCTTTCACAAGAAATTCGTGATTCAAGTACATTAGAAATTTTCAAACACAAACTAAATGTAAATATTAGGGGGCCTCCAAAGTTCTATAACATCGGTAAAAGAAGTGATCAGATATACCATACCAGACTTAGAATGAATTGCAGTACTCTAAACCAGCATCTGTTTTCAAAGGATATTATAGGGCATCCGAACTGTATCTGTGGGGCTGTCGAAGACACTAATCATTTTCTCTTGGAATGCAACTTATTCCAGAATTTTAGACAAGAGATGATAGCGACCATTTCTGAAATAGCCACTCCCACACTAAATACTCTACTCTTTGGGAATCTAGAGCTAACAAATGAAGCTAATGAGTCTACTTTTTTGGCTGTGCAGTCTTTCATTTCGAAAACAAAGCGTTTCCAGACACACTGTACATATGTCTAATTACATACAATTTTTATCAAAAAGACAATCTCTAGCCTTTGATTCTGTGTGCAACATGGCAGCACAAACCAACCGAGCCATCCAGCTTAGCATGTCTTGGTTACTTGGTAAGACCCTCACCCGGGGTCCCCCGTGGAGTCTTCCTTTTCTTTCCTTCTCCTGTTTATATACTTTTATTTGTTTATCTATTTATTCATTTTTTTTTCATTCTTTTTCTGTTCTGTCACGTTCATAGCTGCACACAAGGGTGGGCCTGGATGCCGTGACTTCGACATAAATTTTCTATTTCCTTACTCAATTTCTTATTATTGCACCGTGTGTTCGGACGTTCATTAGGACCACTTCGGTGAGGCGGTTCCACTAGGGGCCATGGCTTATCTATCCCTGATAGATGAAAAGAATTGACTCACTCAGGACTCTCATCGGAGCCCGCCCTTGATTGCAACTATTTTACGTGATTGTATTTTGTCCTATTGGCAATATCTTGCGAACACCTTCCAATATGCTCTAAAAATCTTTTTTTCTTATTTATTGTATCACGTTTCTTTTTCATTGATATTGCTCAATTAAACATTATTTATTGTAGCTGACAATACCAAATCACTCATCATATATATGCTATAACATTATTGTCAAACGGGATACAGATTTACACAAGTCGTTTGACTTTCTTCTGGATCCTTTTTGTATATTCTTCTGTAGGCCTATATGTCTCTCATGTGTATTGTATTTATATTGTCAGTTTATACAAATAAAATAATGTTTATACTATAAACCGAATGAACAGCTCTTACCTAAACAGGTGGTCATTCGGCTATCCTATTTGAAAACACCTGTTTCTGTTTTGTATCAAAAAGTATGAATCTGCAACACTCATGTAATCAGATCAACAACTTTTAGGTCTAGTAGCCCATATAAATACCACTGGAAAATGGTGTACACCCTTTTCGAATGCCACAAAATGCGACATCTAGTAACGGCTCCAACACAGCATATTCTGTTTTTTTTTTTTTTGTAAACTGATGAAAATAAAACAGATACTCTTAAAATGAGTTTTCTAGTCGCCGGATGTCCCTAGCCCGGGTTTGACATTATGATTTTTCGGCGACCTTCTGCACCATAACGGAGTCGCTCTAACCACCTGACCATGGTGCCTCACTGCATAACAGCGATTTCATATGAGCCGCGACACGAGAAAACCAACAATGTGGTTGTGCGCCCAGCGTAGACTCAGATCAGCCTGGGCATCCGCCCAGTCTGATCAGAGTCTTCGCTGTCCGCATGGAGGTAGCTTAGACCCTTAGCTACCATTTGAGCTCTTAACGAAGAGTCTTACCAAACTGAGCAGATGCGCAGGCTGATCTGAGTCGCGGCTCATATAAACAGTAAAAATCTAAACATCTCATAGAAATTCAAGATCTAAATTCCTTCCAATAGCTAGCTAGTTTGCACAAAGGGGTGCCTAGTATGCCTTCTTCAAATAAACGTCAATTCCTTAGAGAAGTCATTTGAGAGGGGTCCAAATCACGAGCTGCCGCTGCTGTCCCCAACAGCAGCTGCTGATCTCCCAACAGCAGCTGCTACTGCGACAATAGCTGCTGCTGAGGATTTGTCTGTAAATTATAGTTTTTGACTAAAATTCATGCAGGAAAGTATGTGTGAAGCCGTCATACTCTAATATATTGCAAATTCTACCTAATGAACGATTGCTACATGCCTGGATTTGAAACAAAAAACAAAAATGCCAATCTATTGATATTTGAGAGTGCAGCTACATGTATAGAAAGTGTGAGACATTAGCAGTTCTCGTTCATTTTACAAGTATTCGCTTTTTAAAAAAAATGCCAACGCTCATTGGGCATACCGTTTAAAAGACAAATTTATGTGTATGGAATAAGTTTTTTGTGTGTTTTTAATCAGCTAAGTGCTTTGGTGAAGCATTAATGCTAAACAATATCTTGCAATGATTTATGGTATTTATACACAAGAAAATACTGAAAAAATAGGGAGAGTCAAACGTCATGTAACATTTTCAGTAGTGTTGCCATTGGGTTTTTGCAAATTTCAAACTGTAGATTCTTCAGTGAAAAGGGTTTATCCTACCATCGGCTGTCTCCTCACAGCAGGCACACAGAGTTGAATCAACACTGACTCAACGTTGATTCCACGTCGTGACATTGAATCAAGGTTGTGTCAATGTTGATTTAACGCGAGGTGCCCAGCTAACGCTTTTCTGTCCAGTCGGAACGTATAGGGAAGCCAAATGCAGCGAGTTGGATTCACGGCATATATTTCATTTATTTTTTTTTTCTTTCTTTTTGCGATAAATACACGTAACACAGACCAAGGATTGATTCGGAGACAAGTCTTAGAATGTTCGAATGGGTCATCTGCTTAAGAAATGACATTTTCAGGTTATATTTTTTTATTCTTTTCCCACTTTTTTCTCAGAAAAGACCTGCGATTTTACGATCTGTTCAACAGGTTTCAGTCGTACATGTACATGTATCCGGTCGATGGGAGGGTGATGATGATAGGTTGTGGGCTATGGAACCCCGTTTACGATTAAAAAAGACTTTTTTGCGAGAACTTAGACATTGAAACTATGTCGCCTGATCATGTCCAACTGGCCAGAGCTCACAGTTGTAAGAGTTTGATTTTGAGAGAGAGTCTTTATTTAAAGATTGACAATTATAAGCAATTCCAGCAATGCACCATGTCAACTAGACTACATGTATGAAGCTTGCTTAAGGGTTCTTGAGGTATATGATAATATATTCCGCAACACCTTTTGTCCATCCGCCAGTCTATGCGTCCGTCTGTCACCAGCGGATTTCCTATATCTTACGTAAGTAATATAAGATAGATATCACCGAAATTCTATGGGGTGCCGGTTAACTATTCATTATCGTTTTATGATATCGATAAGTGAAAAAGTGCTATCCACTATACAAGTAAGCGACATCCATAATTATTCATGAATATCCGTGATTCGACTTACAGATGTACAGTATTCGAAGTATGAATATCAACTAGTCTAACTACTTTATGGATATCACCGATTCGATTCATGAATATCCATAAATCGATTTATAGATATCAACAAATTTGCCCATTTATGGATATCACTAAGTCAAATTATTGATGTCAATAAATCGAAATTGTGATATTTATAATTCGAATTAGTGCTATCCATTTCTCATTTAGATTATTGGATATCCACACTTTGGATTATTGATATCCATAATTTGTGGACTGCCTGCTGTTGAAGTTAGGTAGTGATAGTGGTATCTGCTGCTACTACTGTAATGATATCTGTATTTGCCATCTATTGGTGGACTGCTTGCTGTTAAAGATAGGTAATGCGAGTGACAGCTGTTGATACTACTGGAGTGATATCTGTATCTGCCATCTGTTGGTGGACGGCCTGCTGTTAGAGATAGGTAGAGAAAATGACATCTGTTAATACTGCTGTAATGATATCTGTATCTGCCATCTGTTGGTGGACGGCCTGCTGTTAAAATGTAGGTAATTAGAGTGACTTTAGTTTTATTGCTGAAATGATATCTGTATCTGGTGATGGTAATGATAACAGGGGCTGCTACTGGAACAAAACTTACCGTTGATAGTGCTACTGACCACCATCAGCAGCTGCCAAAGAACCATCAGTAGCTGTTGCTTTCATCAAATGATGCAGCAAAAACTATTCTTACTACTTATAGTAGCCGATGATGTCCCTATGTTCTTCCATATCGTCAGATGATGCGGTAACTTATGATAACAGCAGGAGCTGCTAATGCCACCACCATCAGCAGCTGCCAAACCACCATCAGCAGCTGCAAAACCATCATCAGCAGCTGATGCTTTTATCAGACGCAGCTTCAGCAACAGCTGCCATACCGCCATCAGCAGCTGATGCTTTCCTCAAAAGCAGCATCAAAAGTTTTTCCTACTACTAAAGGCAGTAGCTTATGTCCTTTTTGTTCTCCGATATCGGCAGATGATGGTGTCATTAACAGTAAGAGCAAAGCGGCTTATGTCACCACCGTCAGCAGCTGCAAAACCACCATCAGCAGCTGCAAAACAACCATCAGCAGCTGATGCTTTTATCAGACACAGCTGCAGCAGCAGCTGCCATACCGCCATCAGCAGCTGATGCTTTCCTCCAAAGCAGCATCAAAAGTTTTTCCTACTACTGATGGCAGCAGCTTATGTCCTTTTTGTTCTCCGATATCAGCAGATGATGGTGTCATTAAAAGAAACAGCCGCAGCTGCCAAAGAGCCACCTCCATCAGCTCCTGCCCAACCACCATCAGCAGCTGCTTAACCAACATCAGCAGCTGATGCTTTTATCAGACGCAGCTGCAGCAGCAGCTGCCATACCGCCATCAGCAGCTGATGCTGATTAACAGTACCATCAGAAGCTGCTTATTGTACCACTGATAATAACAGCAGCACCTGTTTGTGCCACCAGCATCAGCAGCTGCCAAACTACCATCTGCAGCTGCTCAACTATCATCAGCAGCTGATGCATTTTTCAAAAGCAGCTGCAGCAGCAGCTGCCATACCGCCATCAGCAGGTGATGCTTTCCTCAAAGCAGCATCAAAAGTTTTTTTCTACTACTAATGTCAGCAGCTTATGTCCCTTTTGTTCTCAGATATCGGCAGATGATGGTGACATTTACAGTAACATCAGCAGCTGCTTACGTTACCACTATCAGCAGCTGCCAAAGAACCATAAGCAGTTGTTGCTTTCATCAAACGATGCAGTAAAAACTATTTTTACTACTTATAGTAGCCGATGATGCCCCTCTGTTCTTCCATATCGGCAGATGTTGTAGTCACTGATGATAACAGCATCAGTTGCTTATGCCACCACCATCAGCAGCTGCCAAACCACCATACAGCAGCTGCTAAACCACCATCCGCAGCTGATGCTTTTATCAGATGCGGCTGCAGCAGCAGCTGCCATACCGCCATCAGCAGGTGATGCTTTCCTCAAAGCAGCATCAAAAGTTTTTCCTACTACTGATGGCAGCAGCTTATGTCCTTTTGTTCTCAGATATCGGCAGATGATGGTGTCATTAACAGTAACATCAGCAGCTGCTTACGTTACCACCATCAGCAGCTGTTGTTGTCATCAAAAGGTGCAGCAAAAGAAAGTCTTACTACTTATAGAAGCAGTTGATGCCCCTCTGTTCTTCCATATCAGCAGATGATGTGGTCGTTGATGATAACAGCAGCAGCAGCTTATGCCACCACCATCAGCAGCTGCCAACCACCATCAGCAACTACTAAACCACCATCAGCAGCTGATGCTTTTATCAGACGCAGCTGCAGAAGCTGATGCTTTCATCAAAAGCAGCATCAAAAGTTTTTCCTACTTCTGATGACAGCAGCTTATGTTCCTTTTGTTCTCCGATATCGGCAGATGATGTTGTCATTAACAGTAACATCAGCAGCTGCTTATGATACTACCATCAGTAGCTGCCAAAGAACCATTAGCAGCTGTTGCGTGCATCAAAAGGTGCAGCAAAAACTATTCTTTATATTTATAGTAGCAGCTGATGCCCCTCTGTTCTTCCTTATCGGCAGATGATGTGGTTACTGATGATAACAACAGCAGCTACTTATGACACCACCATCAGCAGCTGCCAAACCACCATCAACAGCTGATGTTTTTATCAAACGAAGCTGCAGAAGCTATTCTAACTACTAATAGCAGCAGTTGATGCCCCTCTCTTCTTTCATATCGGCAGATGATGTGGTCACTGATGATAACAGCAGCAGCTGCTTATGCCACCAACATCAGTAGCTGCTAAACCACCATCAGCAGCTGATACTTTTATCAAACGCATCTGCAGAAGCTATTCTTACTACTAATAGCAGCAGCTGAGTGTCAGCTGTAGCTGCTGTTGGATTAAATATCTGTATCTACCATCTGTTGGTGGACTGCCTGCTGTTGAAGATTGGTAGTGAGAGTGTCAGCTGTTGCTGCTGCTTGATTGAATATCTGTATCAGCAAGCAGCTTGTGGATTGCCTGCTGTTGAAGATAGGTGGTGACAGTGACAGCTGTTGCCGCTGCTGCATTAAATATCAGTATCTGCCATCTGTTTGTGCACTGCGTACTGTTGAAGAAGGGTAGTGAGGGTGACAGCTGTTTCTGTTGCTGGATTGAATATCTGTATCTGCAAGCAGTAAGTCGACTGCCTGCTGTTGAAGATAGATAGTGAGAGTGTCAGCTGTTGCTGCTGCTTGATTGAATATCTGTATCAGCAAGCAACTTGTGGATTGCCTGCTGTTGAAGATAGGTGGTGACAGTGACAGCTGTTGCCGCTGCTGCATTAAATATCTGTATCTGCCATCTGTTTGTGCACTGCGTGCTGTTGAAGAAGGGTAGTGAGGGTGACAGCTGTTGCTGCTGCTGGATTGAATATCTGTATCTGCAAGCAGTAAGTGGACTGCCTGCTGTTGAAGATAGATAGTGAGAGTGACAGCTGTTGCTGCTGCTTGATTAAATATTTGTTCATGCAATCTGTTGGTGGACTGCCTGCTGTTGAAGATAGATAGTGAGAGTGACAGCTGTTGCTGCTGCTGGATTAAATTTCTATATCTGCCATCGGCTTGCTGTTGACGATAGGTAGTGAGGGTGACAGCTGTTGCTGCTGCTGGACTAGATATCTGTATCTGCCTTCTGTTTATGGACTGCCTGCTGTTGAAGACAAGGTAATCAGAGTTACAGCTGTTGCTCCTGCTGTATTAAATATCTGTATCTGCCATCTGTTGGTGGACTGCCTGCTGTTCCTGAAAGGTAGTAAGAGCGACAGCTGTTGCTGCTGCTGGATTAAATATCTGTATCTACCATCTGTAGGTGGACTGCCTGCTGTTGAAGATAGGTAGTGAAAGTGACAGCTGTTGCTGTTGCTGGACTAAATATCAGTATCTACCTTCTGTTGGTGGACTGCCTGCTGTTGAAGATATGTAATGAGAGTGACAGCTGTTGTGCTGCTGGATTAAATATCTGTATCTGCCATCTGTTTGTGCACTGCCCGTTTTGAAGATAGGTATTGAGTTACAGGTGTTGCTGCTGCTGGACAAATTATCTGTATCTGCCATCTGTTTGTGGACTACCTGCTTTTGAAGAAGGGTAGTGAGAGTGACAGCTGTTGCTGCTGTTGGATTAAATATCTGTATCTACCATCTGTAGGTGGACTGCCTGCTGTTGAAGATAGGTAGTGAGAGTGCCAGCTGTTGCTGCTGCTGGATTAAATATCTGTATCTGCCATCTGTTGATGAACTGCCTGCTGTTGAAGATATGTAATGAGAGTGACAGCTGTTGCTGCTGCTGGATTTAATATCTGTATCTGCCATCTGTTGATGAACTGCCTGCTGTTGAAGATAGGTGGTGAGAATGGCAGGTGTTGCTTCTGCTGGATTAAATATCTATATATGTCATCTGTTTGTGGACTGCCTGCTGTTGAAGGAAAGTAGTGAGAGTGACTTCAGTTGCTGCTGCTTGAATTTATTTTTTTTCTACCATCTGTTGGTGGTTATACTCATGATACCAGGAGCTGCTTCTGGAGACGAAACTAACCTTTGCTGCTGCCTTCTGTTACGAGGGTGATAGCTGCTGCTGACAGTTGACGGAGTGATAACTGCAGTAAGTTTTAGTGAGAGTTAATACTTCTTGTGGTGTACGTCACTAGAGTGATATATTGTGCTGTTGTTTATCAACGAGTGAAAACTGATGCTGATGGTTTCTGTGATATTTGCTGTGACAACAGCAGCAGCTGTTGTATCTTCAAATTAACAGCAGTAGAAGTTATTTCATTCATCCCCTTAGACAACAGCAGCAAATCTTACTCTCCACCTAGGTTGCAGGATGCGGCTCTTTTACAACCAGCTGCAGCAGCGTGTGAATTAAAAAACCCCATAAAATCTGCTACTTCTATCATCAGAAAAGAATAAGACAAAAGCGATAAGCCGTACTAACTGCAACTGCGGCATTAGCAATTGTACCAATTAAAAACCACCATCAACAGCTAAGGCTTTCGACAGATGGTGGTGCCACTAAAAACAACACCAGCAGCTGCTTATGATACCACCATCAGTAACTGACACCACCATCAGCAGCCTATGCTTTTACTTACAGCAGCAGCAAAATGTACTCTAAACACTAGCGGCAACAGCTGACATCCCTCTGATCTCCGATATAGGCAGACGATAGTGTCATTTACTAAAAGCAGCGGCTGCTTATGACACCACCATCAGCAACTAACATCACCATTAGCAGCTAATACTTAATCAACAGCATCCGTAATGGTTATTCTCAATACTAATGACAGTAGCTGATATCCCTCTGTTCTCCGATATCGGCAGATGGTAGGGTCACTGTCACTAATAATAACATCAGCAGCTCATTCTGACACCACCATTTGCAACTGACATCACCATCAGCAGCTGATGCTTTCATCAACAGCAGTAGTTATTCTAAATACTTATGGCAGCAGCTAATGTCCCGCTGTTCTCCAATATCAAAAGATGGTGGTGTCACTATCACTAATAAACAACATCAGGAGCTGCTTATGACACCACCATCAGCAACTGACTACATTATCAGCAGCTGAAGATTTCATCAACAACAGCAGCAAAAGTTATCCTGAATACATTATGGCAGCAGCTGATGTCCTTCTGTTCTACGATATCGGCAGATGGTGGTGTAACTATAAAAAAACACTAGCAGCTGCTTATGACACCAGCATCAGGAACTGACTTCTCCATCAGCAGCTATTGCTTTTACTTACAGCAGCAGCAAAAGTTATTCTCAGTACAATGGCAGCACCTGATGTCCCTCTGATCTTCAATATCGACAGATGACGTGGTCTCTGGTACAAACATCAGCATCTGCTTATGAAAACTGGCGGAGCAGCAGATTACTCCTGTCAAACCACCAACATTAGTGTCTGCAAATACTACACACGGCAAAAACAGTAATATAAGCCTAAATCCTTACTATAAACAGTGGCTGACACTTTTAATAACACCATTATCACATGCAGCATATAAGAAAAGAATATTGAAAACATCAGCATCAGTTGTCACTATCATACCACGAACAGAAGCAGCAGTGTAACAGCAACAAAGTAGAAAAAGTTGCAAAACTCTATATCAACAACTAGAAACAACAAATATTAGGCCCCAGCACAAAATATCAAAAGATGTCAGTCTTGCAATAAAAAGAGTGTCAGGAAGTGTCTCTCTCACCACCAAATGTTGCATCACAAGTTCTTTTCACACCCGTAGCGTTTGAAGAAGAATGTTTATTCAAGTGCTGTATAGGTTATGTAGCCCTTGAGCATATACATGTACATACATGCAATACAAATATAAACAATGTAACAGGTAGTACAATAAGTGCATAATATCACCTTAATAAATACAGAATAATATGTGAGTCAAGAATCATTAATACTTAAAGCTATTATTTTCTTTCCTCTGAGCTATATCCTAACCTATCCCACTTAGACATTATCTTTGCTTGGTGAAAACTGTGTGACTCTTCTTGTAATATCCCTTCGGGCACTATGCCTAACCTGCATTGAACCAACGTCGATTCGACATCATGACGTCGAATCGTCTTCGGTTCAAAGCTGATCAAACCCCATGTGCCCGACGGGTTATTTGTAAGGTAACCTAATTCGTTGCGACCCCTAAACTACATATAAGGCACATCTGTCATGCGAATTGGAGAGAACTGTGTGACTCTTCTTGTAATATCCCTTCGAGCACTATGCTTAGCCAGCATCGGACCAACGTCGATTCGATATCATGACGTCGAATCGACGTTGGTCCAAAGCTGATCAAGCCCCATGTGCCCGACGGGTTATTTGTAAGGTCACTTAATTCGTTGCGAGCCCTAAACTACATATAACGCACATCTCTTATGCAAAATGGAGAGAACTGTGTGACTCTTCTTGTAATATCCCTTCGGCACTATGCTTAGCCAGCATTTGACCAACGTCGATTCGATATCATGACTTCGAACCGACGCTGGTCCAAACTTGATCAAACCCCATGTGCCCGACGGGATATTTGTAAGGTAACAATTCGTTGCGAGCCCTAAACTACATATAACGCACATCTCTTATGCAAAATGGAGAGAACTGTGTGACTCTTCTTGTAATATCCCTTCGGGCACTATGTTTAGCCAGCATTGAGCCAACGTCGATTCGATATCATGACGTTGAACCGACGCTGGTTCAAAGCTGATCAAACCCCCATGTGCCCGACGGGATATTTGTTAGGTAACTTAACTCGTTGCGAGCCCTAAACTACATATAAGGCACATCTCTTATGCAAATTGAAGAGAACTGTGTGACGCTTCTTCTTGTAATATCCCTTCGGGCACTATGATTAGCCAGCATTGAACCAACGCCGATTCGATATCATGACGTCGAATCGACGTTGGCTCAAAGCTGATCAAACCCCATGTGCCCGAAGGGATATTTGAAAGGCAACTTAATTCGTTGCGAGCCCTAAACTACATATAACGCATATCTGTCATGCAAAACACCCAAAGTGGCTATGTGAAAAAGCAAACACCAGTTTGAGTACCTAAACAAACAAAACAGTTTTGTGTCTACACTGAAAACACATATTTGAAGGAAAAAAGAGAAAATAAACCTTACGTAAATATATGCAGCAGAGGGACATCAGCTGCTATATAATTTTTTCGTTGATGCTGACAATGGCTTTCTGAACAACCCTAACGACCTTGCATATTCAAGGATTCTGTTGTTTATACCAGTACCATGGTCTTGCATGCTCTTAGTATTAGTCCTCAAACACATACATTGAGATGACACTAGAAGCTCTAAATGCAGGAAAAAATAATTGTAATTAAATAAATAAACTTGAAAAATTAACTTCTGAAAATTAACTTTGACCTTGTCTTTTTTTTCAAACATCTTGCTGATCTTACCCAACAAGTAGAGCCAAACTAAAGACCGGGGATAAATGAGCAATAAATAGGCAAATAAGAAGAGAGGGAAAAAGAGAAAAGAGTGGCCAAGATCTGTAGGAAAATTTAAAAACGATGAGAAAAAATAAATGTCATGTTGAATAGCTAATTATAGTATCTTCTGCGGGAGTCTCAGCTGAAGTTGCGGACCTGGTGTTGTCTCAGAGGCAGCAGCAGTTGTTTCTTTCTGTACAGCTGCAGTTGATAGTTGATGCCAGAGGTACTATTGACCTACCTTAAATTAACTTGCAAGCTGAGCGAAAACGGATTTGCGATATATCGGTATTACGGTACTG
This sequence comes from Ctena decussata, assembly GCA_963989385.1. Taxonomy (NCBI): domain Eukaryota; kingdom Metazoa; phylum Mollusca; class Bivalvia; order Lucinida; family Lucinidae; genus Ctena; species Ctena decussata. The sequence continues at coordinate 16,604,979 of OZ022512.1, read as the reverse complement.
TGAGACAACTTTATCATGTTTTTTTTAAGATACGTTTTCTGTAATAAGTACTTTAACTCCGAAATTCAACGCTGTTTAAGATGTTAATGGCCATATTTAACTCTGAGTTTATTTCATTTATAATAATTAATAACATTAAATAATACGCGGACTCTCAAACACTGTACACGTATCCTAGTGATAATTCGAATTATGAACATCAATATTTTTATAGATATCCATAATTCGAATTATCGATATCCATAATTCGAACTCAGGATATCTGAAAATCATAATTATTAAGAGATATAATTTGTATCATGGATATCACAAATCCGATTTTTGGATATTCATAATTTGATTTATGGAAGGTCATAAATCGAATTATGGATATCGGATATCACTTATTACTAATGAATATCAATAAATCAAATAGGTGATACCAATGTCGAATTAGTGTTTTCCATAAATCATTAAGATTACTAGATATCCATAATTCAAATATTAAGTAAAATCCATAATTCGGGTTGCGGATATCAATATTTGGGCCCGTTTATGTATAACACTAATTAGAATTATGGATATCAGATATTCTTCGTTACAAATAATAAGTTTAAATAACGACTGCTCTGCGATTATTTATGGATATTTACTATTCAAATTATGGATATCAATTATTCAGCCCGATTTCTTGATATAACTTATTTAAAATATGGATATCCCTACTTCGAATTACATATATGAGCCGCGACACGGGAAAACCAACAATCAGGTTGTGCACCCAGCGCAGACTCAGATCAGCCTGGGCATCCGCCCAGTCTGATCAGAGTCTTCGCTGTCCGCATGGAGGTAGCTAAGACCCTTAGCTACCCTTTGGGCACTAAACGAAGAGTCTGATCAAACTTGGCGAATGCCCAGGCTGATCTGAATCTGCACTGGGTCAGTGACCTATAAATATATAGGTCACTGACTGGGTGCACAACCACATTGTTGGTTTTCTCGTGTCGCGGCTCATATGTATTTCCATAATACTGCCCATAGCTATCAATAACTCTAATTATGGCTATCCATAAATCGAATTAGTGATATCATAATTCGAATTGGTGATATCCATAAAATCGGATATTTGACATCCATAATTCGAAGTTGTGATATCCATTCTTTGAATAAGTGATATCAATAAATGGGCTGACCAAGACCTGACAAATGTAACAATTTTCTACTTACTCACTGCGCACTGGGAAAGCAAATACTTTTATTTGACCAGCAAAATTTCTTGCTTCTCCAGAATTATTGTTGTAACACAAATTTCCGATGACAGAGATTACAGGTGTGATCTACGAGACAGGGCTGAGATATATGATAAACTTTATTTTTCAGCATTTTTTACATGTATCAACCAAATAAAAGAGTGCTGAAAATGTCTCCTTCCCCACCCCAACCTGCATTCGCACTGCTGATTTTTTTTCATCTCTCGTAAAGATGTTCCCGAAGTGGCTCAGCGGTTTCCATCTGTTGGATTTTATTGTATGTGTATTTCAATTCTCGTAACGACATTGGATTTTATGTACTGTTCTGTTTCAGTTCTCCTAACGACGTTCGCCAAGTGCGTACGTAACTATAGTTGCACACCCCTGGCGCCGAGTGTTCGTCCAAGTCCTATGTTTATTGTTTTGTTCTCTTCTCTTCTCCTAACGACGTTCCCCATGTGGTCAGCGATACGTAACTATGACTATAGTTGCACACAGCCGTCCAAATTAATATTTTGTAATCGACCCTATTAGCGCACGTGACCCAATAAGCGCAGCTCATGGGAAGTTCTGAGGCATATGATTTTTAGCGCACATATTTTTACTGGTTTATCCCTTTGATTGCTTGTTACAAGTGCTGAAAACACTATAAAATCTTACAGTTTTCACTTACAAAGCATCTCTATCCTGCATGACTATATGCAGCTTTTCTCTAATGATTCAGTTTATTTCTATATATAATAATTCTTTGAAATGTGCGTTTATTAGGAAGAATGTCTACTGAAAGTATTTAATGTTATGCGCACAGTGCGCTAAACGGGTCGAATACGGTACACCTTTATTTTTTTACTTATAATTTAGAAGCTTATTATATTTTGTTGGTATGTAAGGGAAGCAAACTATTCCAATTCAGTCTCTTATATGTACCATGTTTTAATCTTTGCCAAGGAAATAGATTTTTTTTTTTTTTTTTGTATTTATTTTTTTTTTTAATTTATTTTTGTAGCTATTCCATTCTAGTATATATTATTCTCGCAAAGGAAATAAGTTAATATGTCTGTAAACTATATATAGGCACAAGGGAGAAGCCTGCGAAAGATAAATCCTATTATTGTATAACTGCAACTACAGTTATTCATTTTAAACACAGACGTTATTATTATTATTATTATTATCATCATTTGTCATTATTATTTTGGGATTTATACATCCCTTACAAGAACACTTACCTATATCGAGCCGATCGTTCCTAGAAAGTGGGCTAAAACCAAACTTACTGGGGTAAAACGTCATCAGCTGCTGCGAGGCTATCAGCAGCTGCTGCGAGGCTATCAGCAGCTGCTGCTGAGGCCAACGGCGGCAGCTCGTGATTTGGATGTTACTGAGTCATTTGAATGGTGTTTATTTCGGCATGGTGGCTGTCAGAGAGTGGTTTTTCCCCCTTTCCCCCCGGAAAAATGGCTATAGGAAGAACGACTATATAGTGGATTGTCCGGACCTCATAGAGCCACTTTTCCCCCATAGCCCTTTTTCCCCCACCGGGAAATTGGACATAAGTGAATTTGGTATAGCTGTTTATATTTTGCGGAACGGAACGAAACGGAAAGGAATGGAACAGACACATTTTATGGAATTAATCACATAAGAAATGTATCAGTACTTCTACGGAGGTAATAAACGTGATTATTTCCAAAAAATCGATATGCAAATTTAGCAACCATATTTTTTTAATAATCAATTATTACTAATTAAAGGAACGAAGAAGGTGTCACAGATATTTATATTACATATACATACGCATGCAAGCTTAAAGGAATATGTACGAACGGGTGCTTTGTCCAGTCATGTTTGATTTATTAGGGAGTTTATTACATGCAAGCAAAGGAATATGTACGAACGGGTGCTTTGTCCAGTCATGTTTGATTTATTAGGGAGTTTATTACATTGAAAATAATAATCGGCCGTGTGTCCCGATGGGAGTCGAGCCCACGACTCCTGCATGAAAGGCGAACACTAGTCACCCCACTCTGCTGCGCACACGCACAAATGAACGATTGTACAAACACAAAATTATACAAAATGCACACAATCACGTAAACTCATAGCTGTTTTTTAGCTAACATGGAAAATCAAAATGCCTGCCTGTTTTCCCAAACACAGAAAAATAAGACAGACTGATAGACACATGCATGCGGTTCTAGCATCTGTTATCCATCGATATTTTACGGACAGATACTTGTATTTCTGTTTCAGCATGAACCTCACGATTATAATTGGAGAAGGAGCTAATTCCACTATGTAGCGTCTTTTCCTGCAATCATATTACTAGGGGGAAAATCCACTATAGAGGGGAAAAACGGCTATACAAAAACACATATAGTAGATTTTCCCCGGGGAAATAGTCATATTTCCGGGGGGAAATTCTGCTATATAGCCATTTTTCCGGTGGGAAATTCTACTATGGAAAAATCATAGTCATTTTTCCGGGGGGAAAAAGTACTTGGGGGGAAAAGCTACTCTCTGACAGTGGCAATATCTAAAGTCGGTTGGCAGACCCTGTAATGTTTTGATGCCCAGTTGTTCTTAGTGGCTTATAACAATATGCCAGCTCAACTATAACAAACAAGAAAAATCTTTTAAAAAAAGATAATCGGCACAGAATAAATGGAAGTGTGTTTTGTTAAATGTCTCTAGTTGAAGATTTGACAATAACTTTCATGAAAAAGTAATCTATATCGGTAGGCACCCACAACCGTAATTTTGACACTGGGTAGCGACAACGACCTATCTCAAAACTGAGTTGTCCAATTTGGAATTCCAAAATGGAGCGCGGTAAATCTTGAAATTACCTGATTTCAAAATAGTAATCAACATGTTGCATGTGTGTATTAAACCGAAAGTAGAAATCGAAAGTAGATCTAAGACGAAAAAAAGACGTTATGAATATCTGCGTCTGTTTGATTGTACAGGGTGTTAAGAAAGTTCGAAGACATTACAATATTGCTTATAACTTCAGAAGTTACATACATTAAATCTTAAAACTTTACAGGTTTCAAGAACTATTCAATATTAAAGGATCCACAATGTTTAACTTTTACAACCGTACTTTACCGTTATGAAATTAGCAATTCATTCCCAAGGTGGCAAAGTGGGCTGCTATTTATTCTGGACTTTACGCATAAAGATGTAGCATATTAAGCTGTTAATTATTCTTATCCCCCAGTGAATCATCATTTCAAAACTAACTGAAATAATAGAGACTAAGCCAAATAGTATTTTATAAGTTACAGTTTGTAAGGAATTGTAGACAACATGCACATTTTGACGGATGATTCATTGGCATGGAAAAGCAGATGAGGCATTAATATTTTGTGATGGGGGTGGGGGTAATGAATTAACATCTGAAACGAAACTTGAAATCAAAAGTTGACATAAAACCATTTATATCATGGCGTGGGCCGTAGAGATATGGGAGACAAGAACATAAATGTCGAAATATTTGTGATGTATCTGAAAATTATTATATGTTTGATGTTTTACCACCAAAAAGTCAAAGTATGCAAATGTGTTGGTAAAATAGCAATTCTATGACAATAATGCATCTAAATGACAAGAAATGTTAATTACAGGGGGTTTTACCCCAGTATAAAACAAATCAAGAGCTTTCTAAACAATTTCCTATTCTTACCCAATTTGTTTCAAAACAACACAGTTTTAGTTCAAACTTCGATGAGAAATGAATTTGAAGTTAAATCTAAAGGGTAGCTTGTTAAGACTGATTTTGCAAACCAATATGAAAAGAAAAATAACATCAAATGCTTATGCTCGATGCGAGAACAAATCTAATAACAAGAGAATAAAGAAATCTGCAAAATGCCTCTGTGTTTACTAATACTGATATAGATTCCATCCCTACCCTCTAAAATCCAAAGTTTCAATTGAGAATGGGGGTACCCTTTCAATTTAGTCAGCAATTCCGTAGTAAACCGTCGAAAAATAATAAAAACAAAATGAAAAAAAATTATGAAAATATTCCCTGCAATATCAGTATTTTAATATCTTCAATATTGCTATTAGTTTTGAAAAGCCAAGTTCTTACAATGCCAAACTCTAATGCAAATCAAAATTTTGCCTCCACCATTAGTCAGCCCTGTGGAGGGTGTGTTCATGGCAATTCAGATTTTCTCGTCATTTTGAAATCAAAAAAAATTTAAATGTTGCATATCTTTGGTAGTGCTTCCTATATTACACTTACAAAGTTTTGCACAAATCATTACATTATTAAACATTCAGTGTAAGTTTAAATAATGTCTACGAACTTTCTTAACACCCTGTATAACAGAAGACAAAGTGCTAGTATTCACAGTGCAGTACGACGATAAAGGACTAAGATTAAATATTTATTGGCCTTTGATACAATTGGCTAAATTTTGAAATACGCGTTATTTGACCAATTGAATCTTATGAAATATGGAACAATATAGAAATTATACGAGGCTGCGCATCGAAAAAGAATACGATAACACCGGCTAGGCTACTGATATGAAAGTGTTCAACATTTTGCCATACCTTTTACTTGTTCATTAAGAAAGAGACATGACTCTGGTGTCAGTAATCAAAGGTTCCCTTTCAGCCATGACTAAGTTGTTTGTGGTCATAATAAACATAATTTGCCGGCCAAGCAACGATTGCTTCTAAATGTAGCCTCTGCTATCTTTACAAAATGAGTACAGCCATTTACCACTAATTAAGGGAAATAACTCCGATGTTAACCGTCTAATCTAAACCATTATCAAATTGCCTGAGAACTTATCGCCATTTAGTGTTTGCCCCAGATAATAAACCAATCAGATCACCCGAATTTTCAAATTTTCAATAGATTTATTGGTGTAGACTCATCACTTATCCATGAAGAGAGTCTTTACCAATAAATCTACTGAAGACTTGCAAATTCAAGTGATCAGAAATGTACAGTCTTCTGTGGCTTGTCAAGTCTAAAAATAGCTTCAACATGACAGGTCAAATTGATTTAGAAGTCAATGTAGATTTCTCGAACGAGCGTTTTTTTTCCTCATTACAGAGAAACAGATGAAAGGAGTATTAAGCAATATTCTCCATAAAAAGTATTTTATGGTTACTCGTTAGAACCACCTCGACGAGGCGGTTCTATGGCAATCCATAACATTATTTTTAAAATAAACACAATATTGTAAAAAAGTGGATACTTATCAGAATCGCCTCGACGAGGCAGTTCTATGGGTACCCACAGCATTGTTTTAAAGCATGTTGTAGATATTTGTTAGAATTGCCTCGAAAAGGCAGTTCTAATAAATATCATGGAGAAATAAAAATAATCCCAAATTATCACAAAATACTCCTCTTATATGTTCCTCTGTAATAAGATGCATCTCGTAACACAAATCAAATAAGTATGATTTGTGTCAAATAACTATGATTTGTGTAAAGAGAAGAAAACAATCCTCATTCCACAAAGAAAAATCAAAGTGACCAACCATGTTTGAGCTCCAAAAACTGAATGAATGGGAATGTGCAAAGTCATCTGAACACAAATCATAAATGACAGCATGACACTCACTCTGGAAGCAGTATTCTAATTATGCTCCTCCTCTCCAAGCTAAATAACAGCATGACAAAAACTTTAAAAGCAGTATTCTAATTAAGCCCCTCCTCTCCAAGCTATTTTAGGACTGTCATGATATTACATCATGTTTTGACGTTGCATCATTACTATAATCAAAGTACATTGGAGAGTGGTCATTTCGGGATTTTTTTTATTTATCATGTTTTTATTTTTTTAACACAAAATATCTCTCAAACAAAGATTTTCTGAAAGATGTTGGAAAACAGGGCAGACCAGGATCAGTTTATTATCTGGGGCAAACACTAAGCCGGTTAGAGGCTAGGAAGAGAAATCTTCGCAATTAAGAACCTTCCGCTCGCTACGCTCGCTTCAGGTTCTTAATTTCGAAGATTTCTCTTCATAGCCTCTAACCTATACATAGTTTTTGCCCCAAATAATAAACCGATCAGATCACTCGAATTTTCAAATTTTCAATAGATTTATTGGTGACGACTCATCATTTAACCATGAAGAGAGTCTTCACCAATTAATCTATTGAAAAATTCAAGTGTTCAGAAATGTACAGTCTTCTGTGGCTTGTCATTTCTAAAAATAGCTTCAACATGACAGGTCAAATTGATTTAGAAGTCAATGCAGATTTCTCGAATGAGTGTTTTTTCCCATTGCAGACAGTAAATTACAAAGGAACAGATGAAGGGAGTATTTGGCAGTCCATAAAAAGTCAGAGTGCCCACTCTTTATTGGAAATAAATTTCCCTGATTTTCCCCGTCAGACCAAATTCCATTTCTTCCTGACCAAAATATCATTATTTAACAGTCACGACCTTCTATTTCAGCCCTAAGGTTAGCGCGTTCAGTACCTGTTTTGGGACGCTGAAAAAATAGCAAAGCAGACGATATATTTTGAACCTTTTAAAAGCTTTGCAACAATACATACTTGGCCAAACCACTTGTTCCAGAAAAGCTGTTATCAAAAAGCACAATATAAAACTATCAACAGACACTTTGAGCATCAAAAATTCATATTTTTGTCCAAAAGTATAAATTTTCCTGACTTTCCCTGCCTTTTTAGCATTTCCCTGACCATTTTTTTCAAAATTCCCTGACTTTCCCCTGACCTTGAAGAAAATTCAAATTTCCCTGACTTTTCCATGGCCAGTGGGCACCCTGAAAGTATTTTTTGGTTACTCATTAGGACAACCACGGTTCTATGACTATCCATAACATTTAAAAAAAAATATGCAATATAATTTTGTAGAAACATGTCGATACTTAGTAGAATCGCCTCGACGAGGTAGTTCTATGGGTACCCACAACATTGTTTTAAAGCATGTTGTAGATATTTGTTAGAATTGCCTCGAAAAGGCAGTTCTAATGAATATCTACGACGTATGTTTTTCTTGGAGAGATAAAAATATTCCCAAATTATCACTAAATACTCCTCTTATATTTTCCTCTGTAATAAAATGCATCTCATAACAAAAATTATGAGATCAAATTCGTCAGGTTGTAGTAAATCAGTTTTTACTAGACTAAAGAATAACTGTGATTTGTGTATGGAGAAGAAAAAAATAATCCTCATTCAACAAAGCAAAATCAAAAAGATCCGCCATGTCTGAGCTCCAAAAAATGAATGATGGGAATGTGCAAAGTCATCTGAACACAGCATGACAATCACTCTAGAAGCAGTATTTTAATTTAACTCCTCTTCTTCAAGCTAAATGACAGCTGACGAAAACTTTAAATGGAGTTTTCTAATCAAGCTCTCCCTCTCCAAGCTATTTGGAACTGTCACGATATTGTGTCATGATTCGACGTTGCATCATTAATATACTGAAGGACTTTAGAAACGCACCATTTTACATCCTCTGTTACTTCCACGTGGCCGATTTGATGATTTTTTCTTAATCATAGTATCTGTTCACACGCAATGAGCTATTGATTGCCATAAATTGGCTTTGCTCATGCTGTTTATTCTGACGTTACCATGACGTTAGTGTTTTTCAACAATTGGCATCTTGCAGATGGGAGTTTAATTCGATTTGAAAACAAACAACTCTTGCTGGTAGCCAGATGTTTTAACTAATGGGAAAAACACAAAAAGTTTCGGAAATAACCGTTTATTTACACTTTCAGTCGCAGCGTTTCTTTGCTGACGTCAGCCAAAATTTTTCAAACAGTAATTACAGGTTCAAGGCGTTCGATAATGACACGATTCTTTTGTTTCCTATGCAACACGTTCAGGACTATCTGATGAGACTAAAAGATTTCGATTATTTATGTTTCTTAGGTTATAAACGGCCAATAACGTTAAAAAGTAAAGACGTGACGTAGACGAAATGAACGTTGCCAGAGGCCTAAAACTTCATGATTTGAGTTAGTCTTGCCTACTGCATTTGAAAACTGATATTGGTTTGAAAACTTTTTTTCGCTCATAATGTAAGGTATTGTTTCTCTGTGATTTTTTAAATTGGGGTTGTCGCAGAATTCTCGCGATGTCTTGGCAACCATAAGTCTCAGCTTTTTGATTTTCTTATTGAATGAAAGCCAACTGACAGCACTTTTTAATTCTGTTTTCACAGAATGAAAATGTTGGGCCTGTAACAAGATATTGCCAATTTAGTAAGTGGTGCTTTTCTAAAAGTATATTGGAGTGTGGTCATTTTGGGATTTTTTAAAACTATTATTATTTCTTTATTTTTAATTTTTTGAACATAAAATTTCTCTCAAACAAAGATTATCTGAAATATGTTGAAAAAAAAAACAGGGCAAACCAGGATCAGTTTATTATCAGGGGCAAACACTAATCCGGTTAGTGGCTATGAAGAGAAATCTTTGCAGTTAAGAACTTCCGCTCGCTTTAAGTTCTTAATTGCGAAGATTTCTCTTCATAGCCTAAAAAGAGACTGCAAATTTGATAAAAAATTCTCCGAAAGGTTGAATCTATGGTGTTCAAAAGCTGATATACAGCATTCTTTTTGCATTATGTAAGTGACAATAGCTCTAGTGTTAACAGTTCTTCATGGCCCACTTTTGAATTCGACAACCCCTTTGTTGAAATAAACACATTCTGTATGGTTTGTTATGACTTGTTTAAAATGTGAATCTCTGAGGTGTTCATAAGCAAAGTCACGGCATTTTATTTAAAAAAAAATGGGGGGGGGGGGGGGGGGGGGTTATTCATTTACTACTCTTAATATTCCAATCCTCAGGGATCGTTTGCAATCTTTTATTTCAGTTTTCCTGCCCCTTGATTCTTCGGTTTACCTAGCGGATCTTTCGTTAACTTTAGTCATTTGTTTATGTGTGTGCTTCTTTCCCTTCTGTTTTGAAGGCGGAATGTGGGATCTGATTGTATTCATTCCTTTTTGTTCCATATCTTTTTACGTAAACTCTGGTATTAACAATGCAGAGACAAATGAGAGAGGTCTCAGACTTCTAGAGTTTGCAACCTGTAACAGCCTAGTACTGACAAACACCCTTGGCCCTCAGACACCATCAAGAAGATAGACATGGCACAGCCCAGATGGGAAACACCACAATCAGATTGATTACATCTTGGTGAGGAAGTGCTTCCGATCAGTAGTTAACATCCATAGGACAAGGAGCTTTACTGGGCAGACATAGGAAGTGACCATGACCTGGTGATGATGACCTTCCGAGTTCGTCTGAAGAAGGCTAGAAAGCCAACCCAGCCAAGACTGAAGTTTGATCTTAAGAAGTATAGAGACCCAGATGTGGCATGCACTTTTCAAGCGACAATAGGTGGGAAGTTCACACCACTCATTGGTCTGAGAGACGATGACATGGACATAGATACCATGATTACCACCTACAATACAGTAGTGACTGATGCAGCCACTGAGATACTTGGAAAGGAACGTTGCAGGAAAAAAGCCCTGGGTCACCAGAGATGTTCTCGACCTCTGTGATGAGAGGAGAAAATTCTAGAAGAAGGGTATGAAGCAGGAGGAGCAAAAGAATACGGGGACGCAAACAAGAGGATTCAGAAGGCAGTGAAGAAAGCTATGGAGGACTGGATAGGCACTCAATGCGAGGAGATCGAAACTTGCCTGCTGAACAAAAACAACAGCAAGAAAGCATACAAGCTGGTGAAGGATCTAACTTCAGAGAAACAGGATAGATCCACAACTATCCAGGACAGGTCTGGGAAATGCATTACAGAGGAACAAAAGATTCTCAGCAGACCGACAGAATATTGCTCAGAACTATACAACCATGAGACTTACGGTGACAATACGGTTCTGGACGGCAATCAAACCTCAGAAGAAGATCAACAACCGATCCTTCGTGAGGAACTTGAGATTGCAGTAGCAGCACTAAAGAAGGGGAAGTCTGCAGGAGTTGATAATATACCAGCAGAACTAGTTCAAGGTGGCAGGGAGACCATGATTGATGTTTAAACAGATATCTGTAACAGGAACCGGAGAACGGGAGGATGGCCTACCCCATGGACTCAGTCGCTGATTTTTACGCGCCCTATAAAGGGCAACCTACAGCTCTGCCAGAACTACAAAACCATCAGCTTCATCAGTCATTCAAGCCAAGTTATGCTGAAAGCCATATTGTACAGGCTTAAGGTGGACGTTTACGGAACAACTCTGTTCTTATTTTTTCTAAAAAAAACAAAACAGAGTTTGTGTTCATGATGACGTATATACAGTTATAACGTCTACCGTAAAGATCCTAAGTTGCCGAGCACATAGGTCTGTTTAAACAGTGGAAACCGAGACCAGACTGTTCCTTAGGAACCAGAATGGTCAAGATCTTCACAATTGCCATTCCATCTGCGCATTTTTGTCAACATTACTCTATCATAGTAGAACCAATGAAAACAGTATACCCATCTCAAACAAGTTTGCGGTGGAATAATTAACAGGAAAATAAATAGTAGGGCAAGGACCAGCTGTGCTTGCAGCAGGTGCAGAATTTTGGCAGTCTGTATTGGGGATATTTTTCAACTTAAACATTGTTTTTCTAGGAAACGAAACGGTGAAATGTTTTTTTGTTTGTTTTATTCTTTAACATACAATGTAAGTTTTACTAAAATAATACGCATAAGCATGCCCCATTGACTGAACATATTTTTCATGACGTTTTTCATGAAATTCAATTTTCTTGCATTTTTTTAAAGTCTCCATAGTCCTACCAGCGGTAAAAATCGTCAAAATACAAATCATTATAAAACCAGTACAGACTTTAGAATTAGTGAAAATATTTCGGTTGATGTGCTTTTTTGTATCATTTAACTGGCAAAAAAGAAGAAACAATGTATTTTGGTAAAATGATAAATACTGTTTTCGTCTCTGGTTCCCCGTTAAGCAATGAAATAATGCAACCGCGGCACAATCAATGGGATCCTTGCTTGACACTTTTGTACATTGTATTTTTATCAACTGTTAAACGCCTGTACCTTGTGTTTTTATCAACTGTTAAACGCCAATCTGAACACCGCTCGGCCAATTCCGTGAATCAACCTCGGATGTATGACGTGGGACTACTTACGTCACACGACTGTTGTTAGGAACAACGATATAAACAAAGATGGCCGCACTGTCGCACCGAGTAAATAATAAAATGAGAAGAAGCAAATGTATTTTCTGTCTCGTCATTAATAATTGACTATTTTGTTTTAACAACTGCAAAGCATTAAATGAATGTCCGTGCAACAGCTGAAAAAGGTCGCAGGTCGAGAATTAATTCATTCGTAGACTTAGAGATCTACGGCTTCGGCGTATACTTTCGGCCGAACAACAAAATGTTGGATTTTGCTGCATATTGCTCCGCCTTACATACGCCCGAGGTCTGATTCACACGGAATTGGCCGAGGAGTTCCGAATGGTTAAACGCCTGTACCTTGTATCTTTATCTCCTGTACCTTGTGTTTTTTCCAAAAATAAAGTTTGTCAAATCAAAAGTAGGTCATTTGAGTTGGCAACTAAAATGACCTAGTTTTTTTCAAATCTATTTTATGGTAAACTCAAGGACGCTTTGAGTTTTCAAAGCCGGCCAATCATGATCATAATCAACTACGAAACTGTAGTGAGAAGTTTGCAGCGATACCTCGCGATAAAATATTTCATGCTGATAGAGCTATGGGGCCTTTAAAGAATGTAAAAATATACTTATTAACTGCAATCTTTTGATACCAGTTTCTTTCAAATATCCTGTATTACAGATTATGTGATTTGCTGAAATGAACGTGCGTTCATGTGCTAGAGATATGAATTTTAATGGAAAATGTGTAAAAAAAAGTATGTAGAAATACAAAATATTGTTTTTTAGGAAAACAAAACGGTGAATTTTTTTTTCTTATCCAAATGTTTTATAGCTCTTTGGGTTATTTAGACGGTATAATGGTTTGAATGCCCCGCCAATGTTTCTATTAAGTATCCGTCAACCTTAAACCACAAGCTGAAGAGATAATCTCTGAAGAACAAGCTGGGTTCCGAGTCGGGAGGAGCACCACAGAACAGATCTTCAACCTTAGAATCCTGTGTGAAAAGTATCTCACAACATCAGCAGCATCTGTACCATGTCTTCAGCCTTTGACATGGTATGGCATGCAGCCTTATGGGCCACCATGCTGAAGTACAATATCAGTGCAAATCTAGTTCGCACCATTGAGCAGCTATACGACAAGGCTACAAGTGCCGTCCTGATGAATGGCAGCACAGGAGAAGGGTTCAGAACAACAGTTGGAGTAAGACAAGGATGTCCTCTGTCACCCACCCTTTTCAACATTTTTCTCGAACGGATCACGTCTGGTGTTCTGGAAGAACATGAAGGAAAAGTTGGCATAGGCGGCAGAAATATTACCAATCTCCGGTTTACCGATGACATAGATGCTCTGGCCCTAGTTGAAAGTCTCGACCAAACCTGCACAAGGTATAAGATGGAGATCAGTGCTGGGAAGACCAAACTGATGACAAATAGTGCAGATGGCATTCAGAGGGAGATCAAGGTAAAAGGACAGAAGCTGGGTACTGTAACAAACTTCAAATACCTTGGATCAGTTGTCTCAGATGATGGCTCAAAACAGGTGGTTCTCTCAAGGATTGCACAAGGCACTTCAGCTCTTACCAAGCTGAAACCAATTTGGAGAGATAACAACATATCTCTTGGATCAAAGGTGAAACTTATGCGCTCCCTTGTCATTTCCATATTTCTTTATGCCTGTGAATCGTGGACCTTGTCAGCAGAGTTAGAGAAAAGAACGCAGGCCTATGAGATGAGATGCTACCGAATGTTACTGAACATTTCGTACAAGGGCCATATAACAAATGAGGAGGTTCGCAGAAAGATCCAAACAGCCATTGGAGACTAGGATGAACTCCTGACGCTTATCAAGAAATGGAAACTAAGGTGGTTTGGTCACGTCTCAATGTCTTCTGGTTTAGAAAACACGATTCTACAGGTCACAGTGAAAGGTAAAAAAAGATAAGGTAGACAGAGGAAGAGGTGGGAAGACAATATTAAAGGGTGGACAGGGATGGATTTTGCCAGCTCAGCTAGGGCAGCTGAAAACAGAACAAGGTGGAAGGGGATTGTTTCGAAGTCATCTGTGGTGCCCCAACGACCTAGGAAGGTTATTGGATAGAATAGAATAGAATTATCAATTCGTTTTGGACCATTCTTCAACTTGACAAATATCTTAAAGCCATAAACACATGCTGGAAGGTCTTTTTATGATTGCTCTTAAAAGACAATCTCTATGGCGTTCGCAGTCTGATAAACGGCATAATTCACTAAGTAAGGGCAATAAGTCGAGTAGCAGCAGTCCGATTTGATCCATGTTTTGATTTGACATCGATCTTATTTTCATAAACATATATGAGCCGCGACACGACAAAACCAACAATGTGGTTGTGCGCCCAGTGCAGACTCAGATCAGCATTGGCATCCGCCCAGTCTGATCAGAGTCTTCACTGTCCGCATGGAGGTAGCTTAGACCCTTAGCTACCCTTTAAGTGCTTAGCGAAGAGTCTGCTCAGACTAGGCACATGTCCAGGCTGATCTGAATTTGCGCTGGGCGCACATCCACATTGTTGGTTTTCTCGTGTCGCGGCTCATATAGTCTACAAGTTAAGTTAGATAATTATTGCTAAGAGAATGTAGTGTCTGTGGTGTCGCAAGTGATAAACAGAAGTTTTCACGGAGTAAGGAACAATAACTCTAGTGTTGGCCCCCTTTGTCATTGATAAATATCTTTTTTGTTATAAAGACATTTTGCAAATTTAGTCACGATAACAAAAAGGTAGTCTCTGTGATGTTCACAACCTGATACAAAGTAGTGTTTACTAGGTAAAGTGGAAAACATCGTGTCAAAAGTCCTATTTAAGCTGATTTGACCCATTTTATACTGTTGCTCTGTTACACGTAAGTCGAAATATTGTGTACCACTAAAACTCAAAGTATGATGTTTACATATACATGTACACTGAACGCCAAAAGAAACGCATACAAGTTTAGGTTCAGTTTTCTTCTGTCAACTGATTTATGGTTTTAAATCATATATAGCAGAAAACACTACTGACGTCTGTCAACAATATAAACTTATTTTCTTGCAAAATTAAACTTGGATTAAAGAGTTATCTCAATTTATCATGAAACATTCAAAGTTGTTGTAAGAGTTGTCTTTCCTTTGGCGGCATAACAAATTGTTTCCAAAACACGACTCTGATGTGTGGTTATGAAAAAAACATAGGTTTTATTACCATGGTATTCTTTTTAGGGACATGACAGTAGTTTGAAGTTGGACACTTGTCAAATTATCTCCCTTGCAATTAAACAAATAGCAAAATGGGAAGTCCATTAACACCAAAAGTCCTGCAGTGCTGCGAAAAAATTCTTTGCAAACCTCTTCAGTTTACTCTTGTTAATTCATTGAACCTCTTCGTATAAACGGTTTCTGTTCTTTTCAAGAAATACAGGGTGTTAAAAGGTCTATGGAAATCCAATGGTAAGCCAGTGTTACTGTTTCTACTGCCAACTTTCACCTGATTGTTTCTCTAAAACACAAGACTCGACTGCTTTGATTTTTGCGCTGTTTCTTACTCTTGCCGCGGACATTATGTCTGGAGAAAATAATCAGCTGAGCATTATAAGGAAATTAAAATTCAGCTTCTGAAAGTATGGTGATTTTAAGTTTAACCCCATCACAAAAACAAGCGTTCTGGTCTCTAAAGCTTATGGAATATCGATGCGTTAAGGTGCTCAGTCTGTCGGAATATCATAAACAAAGAAACTCAAACTGTCTAAATAAGAGTATATACCTATACCTTCAAATAAATTGGGCGTATACATTGTATGCGTTTCTTTTGACGTTCAGTATATTTAGAAGCAAGATGTTTCAATGAGATCAATCGGCCGTTAAGAGAACTGTTGTTCACAGGGTATAATCGATTCCGACAATTTTCGCTTCCTGCAGAGACTGTACATCAGATCTTGCTTCCGCCGAGACTGTCCGCGAACTCTTGCTTCCTGCCGAGACTTCTGTACATGATAAATGGCTTCCTGCAGAGACTGTCCGCGTGATTCTGCTTCCTGCCGAGGCTCTCGGCAGGAAGCAAAGTCACGCGGACAGTCTCGGCAGGAAGCCATTTCTCGAGGACAGTAGTCTCTGCAGGAAGCAAGAGTTCGCGGACAGTCTCGGCGGAAGCCAAATATGACGGACAGTCTCTGCAGGAAGCGAAAATTGGCGGAATCGATTATAACCTGTGTTGTTTTAAAACTTTAACATTATCTTATCAGAATGACATGCTGTGGAAAGGGAATGTGTACAGGGGATTGAGGTGCTAAAATTGGAAGGGATGCACAGGCAGACTGGAGAGACGCATGTGGAGCAATCTGCAATGCGGAGACAAATGAGAGAAGTTTCAGAAGCCAAGAATTTGCAGCCTTTAATAACCTAGTACTGACAAAATATCCTAGGCCCTATTGCATATCATCCAGAGAGTAAATATGAAACAGCACAGCTGGAAACATATGATTTGCTACAGTTGGAAGGGACAGACAGGCAGACTTGGGAGACGTATGTGGACCAATCTGCAATGCGGAGACCAATGAGATAGGTTTCAGAAGCCCAGAATTTGCAGCCTTTTACAACCTAGTTTTGACAAATATCCTGGGCCCCAACATATCCAGAGGAAGCGGTTTCCGATCAATGAACAGCCATCGGACAGGAAGCTTGCCTGGAGCAGACAGAGAAAATGACTTTGACCATAGGAGTTTGAAATTCTGTCAATAGAATACCAAAAAATGCATATCCTACAAAATCACACCCAGTTATTTATAGAAAGAGACAGGAATGCAATGCCTTTTGTACCCCACCCACCACGAAAATTCGTTCTCAACACGTTTTCATGTAGTAAACAGCAAAAAGCGTTCCAATGTACGTAGCGGTTACTTGTAACTAAATGTTTTCTATCCTCCGCCACCTACAATACATCAGTATGTATTTCAAGAAAGCCACAAAAGAAGATCAAATCTGGCGACTGACAGCGAATCTGTTTTCTGAGAAACCATGTCCACTTCACGCGGTCGCGTGCAACAAGATTGGATGTGGCTATCGGCAAGACGGTCGTGCGGTTTCGAATCCTTATCGGCAAGACGGTCGTTCGGTTGTCCGCACGACGGCAATTTGCTATTCTATGGGCGATCCATTGATCATCCTGAATATTACATTTTTTTCGGTCTATAGAAATACCGAAACGCACAAAACACCGAAACGCACCTGTAATTACCGGAACGCACTATAAAATAAAGGGTTTTCCACAAGATAATGGTTATTTGGGTTTAATACGAAGTTCTTATCTGGCTTATTTGGTGAAAAGCATTATTTGAGCCCTATATAGATATTTTGTATCAGAATAGCACAGATGATACCCTTTATTACATGTATCCATGTTTTTAAAGAAAATAACAAATGTAGCTATAAGTAAATAAAATGGTTATAAGGCCTAAACAGATTAATACTCCGGTCCGCGGAAACACCCCAAACCACCCCAAACCATCCCAAACCACCTAAACCGCCTTCATAACACCCCAAACCAGCCTCCACGGATATAAATTAGTCGCCCAAACCAACACACCAACATCTCAGGTCAGTTGGCGAATATTATTCAACCTATAGTTTCTTTCTTTTTCTCTCTCATATCCCCTTCTGCCCCCCCCCCCCCCCCCCCCCCCCCCCAATTAAAATTATTTAACATTAAGGCTTATGTTTAAAACAGTTCCGTTTTCAGTAACTAGCAAGACCGGAAAGCAGCCAATCATCGGAAAACGCCGAAAAACGCAGGAAAGCACTCATATTCTGCAGGAAAACACTGCCATGTGAAGTTGTGTGTGTGTGTGTGTGTGTGTGTGTGTGTGTGTGTGTGTGTGTGTGTCAGAGAGCGAGATAGCGAGACAGAGAGACAGAGAGGGGGAGGGGGTCTGAACGGGTGTTGAGTACACAGAACACAGACCAGCGGAATAGGTTTTATTTTCGTCCACAGTTAAGTAGTATAAACAGAAAAAGTTATGGCAAGAACGTGCTGATATGCAGGCTTGCTTCAGAAATTTGTTGGAGTCTGTGACAAACTTAAAACGACAAAACATAGAAACGCAGAATCCTAGGGTAGCTGAATGACCACCTGTTTGGGAAAGGGCTGCTCATTCGGTTTACTGTGCGTGTCTTTTGTTTTAACAGTATTTTATTCTTCAATAAATACATGCATACTGTGCGTGTCTTTCGTGAACTAGTGTCGATTTTTCCGTGGGTGGGTGCTTCTTTCCCTATTGGTTTTGAGAGCGGGATGTGTGATTTGATTGCATTAATTCCTGATCATTGTCTATCTTTTTACTTTTCATAGATGCGTCAAAACAAAAGGAAACAAATACAAGAAAAAAAAAACAAAGAAAAAAAAATAAAAAAAAATAACAAAAACACAGCAATAATCTCTCTCTCTTTCTCTCTCTCAGATTTTTTACATCCGGGAATAAGTTATTGTTATAGGCATCACTCTTTAAAGTTCCAATTTTGTCATGTGTAGGGTCTACGGTTTTCCATTTTCTCTGTCATATTGTCCTGCCTTTGCATAGTATATTGGAACTTGTGTTGTAAGTTTTTTATGTGTGCTATTCATGCCCATTAGCATAGGTACAGTGAAATATAACAAACCGAGCAGATACAAAATCGTTGAAACAACGTTAAATCAATGTCAAGTTCGGATCAACAGTGATTAAACAACCAAGATTTTACCATTTTGTGTCCATGGGTATCACTTTCTTTTTGTTGGCACATGTATCTTAGTAAATTATGCCGGCATGTACGCAGATTTTGGAAGAGAATGTGAAAATTTCAGGTATTTCTTACAGAGGTGAACGACTTGGGGCCAATTTTAGCTGCGTTAACTCAGTTTCAACTGACAAACTGCATGATTTGAAATAATTTGGCCAATTGCAATACCCTGCTTTTCACACCCCCCCTCGCTCACACCCCACCCCCAACACACACACACACCTCCCCCACCCCACCCCTGCCACTATATCTGCATTTGGTCGTGCTAAGTTTTCTTTTTTCTACTTTTAGTTGTTCAAACGGAAATTTAAAGAGTAAATACACTTCAGGAACTGACTGAATCAGATCCCAAACCCTATCCCCAACATCAAAGGGAAAGATTGACAAGGACATTCCAACAAACAAAAACTTACAAGTGATAAGCCGAGTCAGCAGCTCTTTCCCAAATAGGTGGCAACTCAGCTATCTTTACTGAACTAAATAATTTAGACCAACAGAAGGGTTAAAGAGAAAACACAATAAGTTAAACAGCACCGAAAATAAAAATGATGCGACCGCAACGAAAGTATTGCCTTGGGACGGTCAGTAATAACTACTGGGGGTTTAAACCGGTTTACTGGGTCCAAACCTTCACCCTCACCCTCCGCCGTGGTGCGTTGGAAGGTTTTAAAATGGCCCACGCTAAAATTTTCTTCATACTTAATATTTTATTACCCACCAAGGTATCGTGGTTGCATCATATTACACTCTCAGAGAGGCATGGTCAGAAGAGGAATTTCTGTCTTTCTTACTTGTATACTGCCAAATGTGATAGGATTATATGTCATTTGTGTTTCATGTATGTTTGTTGAAGCAGCTGAATAAAAAAAAATATAATATAAAGATATTTTATTACCTGGGGTAAATCAATTAATAAAATGGAGGGCTTAAAGCCACACCCTGCAGAACGCCTTATCAGACATGATGGGTAAAGCTAAATTAAAACCTGTCAAATTAAAAGTAAAGTCTGAATGCATTCGCTGCCTACTGAAAAAAATTGCTGGTACCATGAGAATTATAAATTTTATATGTTGATTCGTAGCAATTGTAATAGTATGGACTTGTTATGGAATAAGTGATAACACAATAAAGAACGACTTAAGTGTTCTAACTAATTTTAATGACTATCTCAATTCACAATACACGGTATAGCATTGATGAAATATTTTAGAGAAGTGTCTATCAGAGAGGCAGCAAAGGCATTTATACGACCATTTTTATGATCAACCAAAATTTGAAAAAATCTGTCAAAATAGGCTATAAATAATCAAGCCTGAAAACTAATTCTAATGTTTAGATCTGTTACTGTATTTGTCAAGCTATATTTTTTATTCAAAATTAGGGTATGTCCCCTCTTTTTGCGCAATGTTTCAAAAGATTTTGAAACCAGTAAAATAGCTTTTGAAACTGAAATACATGTATGGTGATAGGTCAGGTTTTTCGGTGAATGTCTGATTCATAGTAAAGGTAGGATCTTTCGTTGCAGCACTTGTTTATCGGTGACGTTAATTATTAATGAGGTCCTACATCAATACCCATTCTGTTTGCCTGCAAATGTAAATATCAATTTATCTGGCTAAGATCTGGAAGCCGGGGATACTCCCCTGCCCCTCCCGCTCTCCCCACGCACACCTCTGCAAACTGATTTCAGTATTAACATATATTTTTCATGCTGGGGCGGTAGTCGGGCGATGGTGCTGGTTATAACTTCCAGTGCCGGGGCGTCCTACTTATTTGGGTATAAGTAGGGCAAGGGCCTACTGTGCTTGCAGTAGGTGCGGGCGGGGTTGTTTGAAATTTTTCTCTCTTCTATCATTTCTCTTTTCTTTCTCCCTCTCTCTGGGGGACGGCCCGATATAGACTGAAATACGGTCTCAAAGGGCCGTTAAACCCAAAACCAACCAATCTTTTTTTCATGCCTCAGTACCCTGAGTTTTTTCGTTTTGAAAATAACTTTTGGTTTGTATCTGTATATTGCTTAGGTGTAAGGCAAGATGTTCCACTTTTTGTTCATAACTTCTGCCTGTATCAAGTGCCAGTGTTTTTGGCTTCTATCTTTACATTACCTAGGTCACGGCAGGGTGATCCATTATTTTTATTGCAACTACTGAGTGCATCAAGTGTTAGTGCCCTAAATTTAATTTGTTTAAATCTTTGTCTTGTGCCTATACACTGAACAGGCGTAAGGCAAGACTTCAACACCTGACTGCATCAAATATCCATGCCCTGAAGAATCAAAACAAAAAACAATAAGAGGCGAATGATCCAAATCATCTGGGCACCACAGTTTATGATGGAGATAAGCTGACACTTACCAAGCTTGGAAGCATACTCAACCCAACATCAACATATTTACAGCAAACAGACCACTTATGTTGAGAAACAGCACCATAGAAATAAGTTTTCAATTGTGAAAAGGTGCAACTAATTTGGGGCTGACAATAAACTCACTTGTTGACTATCGGTATCGTTTGCACTGTCTACTTCAGAACTGTCAATCCGTATGTATTCGTACGTTGTACACATGTAAGACAGGGTGATCTATTCTGTGATCTATTCTTGACATTCCTGTTGCTGACTGCAAGAAAGCATGAACTTTTCTCTTAGGTTGTGTTGAACTTGTCTTTACTGATTGCTCAAATTATTTATTGGTCTTCAACTAGAAAGTCCTAGTATTAATGAAAAATGTTTTGAATAAGTTAATTATTTGTCTATATTCTCCTCTACATTTTCATTTTAAAGTCTTTGGACAGGTAGTCCTTAGAGGTGAATAAACGTCAAGCGGTTATAGCTGTTAAATGTTTCGATTTGAAGGCCAACAAATGAAAATGGATGAATTTTGTACAAATTGATTAATTTCACTATCTATGCATTTATATCATCGTATAACTTGTTGCAGTTTTACCTTTGGTTATTTGTCTGACTCAAGAGCCAGAGGTCTCAGGCTCGATACTCAGTCAGGCCACATACTTTCGCGTCTCCTTCCGCTGATTCAAGAAGGGCAGTTGTCAGCTGCTGGCGAAAGACGAAAGTATGTGCACTTACTACTGGTTAACCGTGTAAGAGGTCTAAGCCTGCCTAGGAATAGTGTGGTTAGGGTAACTGACTGTACTTACATGACCATTGCTGTATACCGTGGACCTAAAGCAATAAATCAACAACAAAAACAACAACAGCATTTCGTTACTACACCGAGCCACAAATGAAACGATAAGACAAGAAACAAGATGGAAAATAAAATAGCACCATAACAGGGAGCAAAGCCCATGACATGTCTGATAAGAATCAGAATTGGGTTAGATCGAAATAAAGCTCCACCTTTGACATCAATCAGTGAGAAAATCAACGCTTAAAAAGTGAGTGTCAATTAAAACTGCTAGGGCTCTAAATAGTTCTGCTGGGCTCCAAATAAGATATGCTGTCAGTCTAGGTTAAGTAATTACAGGGTCAGTTTTGAAAAAAGAAAGAAAAGAAGCCCACCAAATCCGTCTCTCGATACTGAGACGACCATTTTCTGATCTTTACCTCAGGTGTGGTGGGTGGCTAAATTTAGAATTTAGCTCAAAGGGATAACTTTTCGGGGTGGGCCATTAAAACTATTTACAAGAAGCAGATCAATGGCATGCTAAAACACGAGCCTCTTGACTGATAATCTGAACAAGGGTCTTAAACTCCTCAGCGGGTTTGGCAGAAACCGCCGAAGAGGGGAGACTATTCCACATAGAAATAGTCCTGAAAAAAATCTTCAGGACATCACTATTTGCAAGGTATCTAGTGTATTGTGAATCACGGGATGTCCTAGTTCTTCTCAAATGATTTGATCTGAAAAGTTTCTGGTGTTTGCTGGGTTTCGACAAGGTGACATTTTCACTGATATGGTTTTAACTCTGAATTATGATACTACAGAGATTATAGTTCACTTTAATGTAACTTGAACATGGGGAATCAAGAACCAAACATACAGTTCAACAAGATAATGCTTTTTCTAATGCATTTGGGTCCCTGACGACCCACATTCAGAAGCACTGAAGTATAATTTACTGGGATCAGAATTTCTTTAATTTTATTATACCCATACTAGGGGTATACAGCCTGTTTTATGGTAAGTATAAAATCTTGACAACAACTGGATCATACTTCAACTGATAATTAATTTTTGATATAGGTGTGTTTTTTACTGATTTTAAGGGGCTATACTAAACAAAAATATTTTATACATAGCCCTACTTGAAACATGAATATACACATTTCTAAAATGTTCCACGCCAATTCACCAATTTAAGTTTATAAATGATTATAAAATATGAAAAATTGATTGTACTAGGGACTCATTTTCAGTTACTTAAATCAATCCTGTGCTATGCTATTGCCAATCTGTTAAATCAATCTATCTACATATACATCTACCAATAAAGTGCATGGCCAATATTGGCATAGTCGCACTGTGAACAACCTTAAAACATTTGTGCTGGGAGGTTCTTATGTACAGTTAAAACCAGATAAAAACATATTGTTCACAATCACCTCCACTAGGATACCTGCACTGACAAGGAGCTTGAAGTCATCCAAAGTCGGTGCTGATATGACATTGGCAGGCAGGCCATTCCAGAGACGGCTTGTTGATGGAAAGAAGGGTCCCTGGTAGGCGTTGATGGAGCAAAATATTGGAAGGAATAGTTCATAGTGTCCTCTAGTTGCTACTCCTGTGGCTGTCAGGTACTGGCCTGGAGGGATTTCAACGAGGTTATTGACGATCTTTTACATCATTGTGACTTTGCTCTGGTGTCGCCTCGATTCAAGGTCCTCCCAACCAAGTTCTGGCCAAATTGAAGCGACACTGCTGGTTCGGCGTTAGTCGGTTAAACAAAATCTGGCGGCACGCCTCTATACAGACTATGTTTGGCTATGTTGAATTTTGTCACTGGGTCCCATACCGTCGAAGCATACTCGAGCTGTGGTCGGCTTATGGACTTGTAGCATTCGGCCTTAACATCCTTTTGATGCCTCATCTTGACGGAATACCTTTTCTACATACACATATATAATTGATGCAGCCTATTCATGTCGAACTGGAACATGCCAAAAATAAGATTGTGCCCCATAAAGGTACAGCTGGGATCCGGATATCAGATGTTTTAACAACAGAAAGTCGGTCATAAAATGTTTTGACCAGTTTTTAGTTATTTTGAATCCTCCATATGAATTACCGAAACTGTGTTGTATGAAACCATTTCTAAGAAAGGCCATGGCATCTATGATGGAATATATAATCGCCGGCGTGCGAATCAGGCCCGACCGTGTTGATGATAATGATTCTTATCCGCACGACCGTCGTGCCGATATCCTCGTCCAATTAAATGCGTCTCGTCCAATTAAATGCGCCCGCTCACGCGCTGTCAAATGTAAACAGGACATGGTTTCTCAGAAAACAGATTCGCTGTTAGTCGCCAAATTTTACCTTCTTTTGTGGCTTTCTTGAAATACATACTGATGGATTGTAGGTTGCGGATGATAGAAAACATTTTGTTACAAGTAACCGCTACGTACATTGGAACGTTTTTTTGCTGTTTACTACTTGAAAACGTGTTGGGAACGAGTTTTCGTGGTGGGTGGGGTAAAAAAGGCATTGCATTCCTGTCTTTTTATAATACATATATGTATAAATATGAACGCTATTCTGTAGAATTTGCATTTTTTTTTAATTTATTGACGAAATTTCAGACTCCTGTGCTTTGACCTTGTGATGATGACCTTCCCAATTCGTCTGAAGAAGGCCAGAAAGCGAACCCAACCAAGTTTGAGGTTTGAGCTTGAGCAGTTAAAAATCAGGTGTAACAGTAAAAAGTATGCAAAGACCAGGAACTGAAACAATCAAAATCCAAATCCAGCCCTCAAACCATAGTTGGAAACAACTAAGATTACAAATAATCAAGATACAGAGAACATATGGCCAACCGAGTGAGCAGCTTGTTCCCAAAAGGTGGCCACTCAGCAACCCAAACCGAACCAAAAATAATAAGAACATACATAAGGTAAAACATCACAGAAACTCTGACACCAAAAACAGGCAACAGAGAACCACAACAGAACTACCGCCTTGGAACGGTCAGTAATGAATTACTGGGGGGCTTAAATCGATTTTACAGGCCCAACCTCACCCTCAGTTTCTGAAGTGGTACAAAACATTTAGTTGGTTGTTCGGTTCGCATGATAACCCTCTAACTCGTCAATGAATCATCACGGTAAACACATAAATCAAATTTCAACACCATGAAGAAGCAAAGACGAGGACTCAACAGATACAACGGGCCGTCTGACAGGTGGAGATCCCTGTCCTGCCAAACGTTCCAAGCGAAGATATGCGGGAAATTTGCACCAATTATTGGTCTGAAGGATGATGACACAGACATAGATAGAATGATTACCACCGAAAATACAGCAGCGATTACCACAGCCAGTGAGCTACTTGGGAAGGAACGTGACAGGAAAAAGCCTGGGTCACCAGAGATGTTCGGGAAAAGAGGCGGTTTGAAGCGAAAGGAGCGAAAGAATACAGGAAAGCTCAAAAGAGGGTTCAGAAAGTGTTGAAAAAAAACTTAGGTGGACTGGGTATGTACTCAGTGCGGAGATCGAAACTAGCATGAACAAGAACAAAGGCAAGACAGCATATCAGCTGGTAAAATTTCTTACTTCAGAGAAACTGGGTAGATCCACAATATCTAGGACAAGTCTCTGAAATGTCGACCAGAAAAGAGAGATTCTCATATTTCTCAGAGTAAAACAACCATGAGAGTTATGCGGACAATATAGTTCCCGACTGAAGCTAGCACCCAGAAGAAGATCTAAATACGATCATTCGCAGGAAAGTTAAGAATGCAGTAGTTGCACTGAAAAAGGGTTGCCGCCAGAGTTGATATGGCAGTAGAACTTGTTCAAGCAGATGGGGAGACCATCATTGATATTTTGATAAAGATTTGTAGCATGATCTGAATAACATATCCCATGGATTCAGTCGCTGATTATTACAGTCTCTGAAAAGGGCAACCTACAGCTCTGCCAGAACTACAGAACTATCAGCCTCATCAGTTGTCCGAGTAAAGCCATGCTGAAAGTTATCTTAAACATGCTCAAACCCCAGGCTGAAGAGAGTATCGCTTAAGAACAGACCAGGTTCAGAGCCGGAAGAAGCACCATACAACGTATCTTCAACCTCAGAATCCTGCGTGAAACGTACTTTCAACAGGGGGTGGTCAGGTGGTGCGACGTTCCAGTGCCGGGGCGTCCTACTGATTTGGAACGTTGTAGGGCAAGGGCCTACTGTGCTTGCAGAAGTAGCGAGTGGGGGTTGTTTGGACATTTTTTCTCTCGTCTATAATTTCTCCTCTTTCTCCCTCTCTGGGAGACGGCCCAATATAGACTGAAATACAGTCTCAAAGGGCCGTTTAATCCCAAAACAGTCAGTCAATCGGTTACTTTCAACAGCAGCAGAATCTGTTTGCATGCGGCCTAATTGGCCACCACGTGGAAGCACAAATCAGTGAATTTAGTTAATAATAATAATGATAATAATGATAATAATAATAATAATAATGTCTTTATTTACAGAGGGTAACACATTTAGTTACAAACAAATCTTCCATGGGGCCCTCTTTTACACTCTAAACACATGATACAAACAACAATAATACATGTACATATTTGACAAAAAACAAAACGGTCCGTGAATAAACATACATTGCCATCCAAAGAACTTCCCTCTTCAACTGTGCGAGTCCCATCAGCCACCATACTTGCTATGGTAAGCACAGAACAATGCCATCAGCACGACAGGATAGGTGGATGCCATGGTGATGTAATCTATGTCTGAAACGCCACACTATAAAAACTTGTAAGGACACACACACACACACACACACACACACACACACACACACACACACACACACACACACACTTTCAATTCCCCAGCCCAAGGATGTCGTTTGAAAGTGTTGAAGACAGACAGACAGACTTCGACATGCGACGACAATAGACAGGTGCCTATCCCATAAGCTCCCCCGGAGCTTTAGGCTGTGGTGAGCTAACAATGAAACTAGAAATGTTTTTGACAAAAACAGATGTACCCCACCAGCGCTTTCCCAGCAGTATCATTTTCCCTAGATGCTGCCAAGTTAAAACCTCCTGTGACTTTGAAATATGGCCAAGGTCACCTATGACAGTTTGTTTCAATCCATACATCCAGTCAGGAGATATGGTGCAGACAAGCACTTTTTTAACATTTTTAACCTCTTGTAACCTTGAAAATAGGGTCAAGGTCACCAAATTATATTCGGTTCTTTTGCATTTCCCAATTATATATCTGTGCAAGTTTGGTTCAAAACAATCCATCCATTCAGGAGATATGATGCAGACAAGCCATTTTTCAAAATTCTTTGACATCCTGTGATCTTGAAAATTGAGTCAAGGTTACCGAAATCTAATCAGTTCTTTGCCATCCCTCAGTGACATTTCTGTGCAAGTTTGGTTCAAATCCATCAATCTATACAGTAGATATGGTGCAGTCAAGGCATTTGTCAACACTCTTTGACCTGTGACCTTGAAAATAGGGTAAAGGTCACCAAAATCTAATCAGTATTTTGCCATCTCCCAATGATATATTTAAGCCAGTTTGGTAAAAATCCATCAATTCCTTCAGGAGGTATGGTGCAGACAAGCTATTTTTCATCATTCTTTGACCTTTTGATTCTTTGGCAACCAGCTGCCAGTTCATTTCCCGTTATTTTTTCGGCCGTTTCTACCGTAAAATCTCTCTCTTTTACACTACAAACGATGCCACTTTGAATGAATTACAGTGATGTTGTGTCCTTGGTATCGCTTTACGTACATCCAACCTTAACTGTAAAGCGAAATGGGGAATTGATCAAACGCTTGTACAAGCCTCAGGCCTATGGTTCTGTTTCAAACACAGAAAATCAAGTTCAAGGCTGCAAGTACGCGGCTTTATGCCGTCATTTGAAAGCAGCATTAATTGCTCTGACGTGTAGGATCTGCTGATGGAAAGATATAAACATATAAAACTGTGCAAAATAAAGATTTTATACGAAATCGTGATGAGGAAACTTTGTGCAAACTTTATCATCCTCAGGCGTTCGCCAAACCTTCACAGGAAATTTCTCCGGCGTAAAGTTATCATGCTGTGTTTGGCCAACTGATTTGAACTCAAATTTATTGTCGGTATCTATCGTTTACCTGACATAAAACTAATTGTAATTTGAACAAAAATGATACAAAATACTTGCCAAATGATATAATTAACATATAATTCCACAATAATTAAATTCGAGGAACTTTTATCAGCAAAAAACCTGTTGTAAAAGGCTCTGTGGCGATTCCGTGTTAATCTACACAAGAATCAGATAAATTCACAAATACTATACGATATAAATTTAAGCTTCAATATAAATACTTGCAAAATCGACTGACACAACGCAGTATTCTATTGTAAACTAAAAGAGTTTTGCATCAAGAAATGATCTTGTCGCCACGAGGTTTCACCGGCGTAGTCCGTATCCTCGGCATGTATCGGGTCCTCCGCCGTACTTCAAAAAATCGATTATGGTATGCAGAGTGTGATCCAGTGTACATTTACTTTGTACATGGTTGAACATTTGAGAAAAAGCTATCATTTTCATCTGGTCTACATTACAATTTGAGAACGAGTTGGAATAAATAATTGCTAGGACGCTCCTCATTATGCAATAATGCACCTTCAGCACTACGTAAATTTTCAATAACGAAATTATTTTTTCAGATTTATTTGCAGAAAATTACCCTTTGATCTTTCCTTATAAAAGCACTTTTCAAGCAGCAGTACGTCTATTTTATATTCTAAACTGTAAAGAACAACAAAAATAAGAAGTCTGCTAACTTTCAGGGAGATACGTCACTTTTTTATGGTTTTATGCAGGCTTTTACATTTACCACAAATCACCACCTTAAGTTACCCTAAAGGTTTTTCAGTTAACGATGGTGTTAGCAAAGCAGAGTATTTAGGGAAAAATATAGAAGCAATATTTCCAGAAGTTGACGATTTTGTACAATTGATTAGACAAAAAGGTCGAGGCTGTTTGTTGTTCAAAAGAGATTTACGCAGAGCTTACAGGCAAATTCCCATTTGTCCATCTAATTACAACTTAGTTTCTTTCGTTTGGAAAAAAAACACATTTTTATCTGTGGGATTTCGATCTGCCTGTTTTTTTTTTGTGTCAGCGTGTGACAAATGCAATAACTTTCATTATGTTTAAATTAGGAATACAAATTTTGAATTATTTGGATGAGCTAGCTTCAGCTGAGAAGGAAGAAAATGCTGAATTTGCATACAATACCTTAGGAGCAATTCTTGATAAATGTGGGATGGAGGAATCAAAAAGTAAGGCCTGTCCACCCAAACGAGTCATGACTTTTGTGGGAATATTATTTAATACTGAAACAATGACAGTAGATATTACCCCTGAAAGATTACAAGAAATTAAAATTCTCTTATTAGGATGGTTCAATAAAGAAATGGCAAGCATAAAAGAAATACAGTCATTATTAGGCAAGTTGAATTTTATAGCTTCGTGTGTTAAACCAGGAAGAATTTTCATTTCCACAATGCTGAAATGGCTTAAAGTCTTGTATAAGCAAGAGCAATAGCTAAATTTAATACCAAATTATGTGAAAAAAGATGTTTCGTGGTGGTATAAGTTTATGCCCTTGTATAACGGGGTGTCCATTATGTTACTTGAAGAGTGGTCTGATCCTGATGAATTTTTTTTCTCCTCTGATGCATGTCTTTCATGATGTTGAGGATTTTGGAAAGGAAAATACTTTCACACAGTATTTCGATTGTCATACAAAAAACAAAAGTATCATATAAATATTTTGGAAATGATTTCGATTATTATTTGCACAAAATTATGGGGAGAATTTTTTAGGGGTAAAAGAATTAAGGTGTTTTGTGATAATATGTCAGTGTGCCAAGTTATAAATTCTGGTAAAGCAAGATGCGAAATTTTGCAGAATTGTTTAGGAGAACTGGCCTTTATGGCTGCAGTTAATGAATTTGAAATTAGAGCAGTACATTTAGAATCAAAATCCAACAGAATCTCTGATGGTTTATCGCGCTGGAGTTTAGATCAGTCAAATCAGGAGAATTATTTTGATATGACAAAGGGTTTTGAATTAATAGAATGTGTTGTCTCAGATGATATGTTTGACTTTCTTAATATGTGGTAAATTATTTTGTTTCAGATCAGCAGATGTCTTCTTCAAGGCAATCTGCATCTGCAGAAGGTTCAACACAGAATTTAAAAATACAATGGGAATCGTATATTTGTTTTTGTTTGTACTTTGGTATTAAGTATCTTCCATCTAATACAGAAACATTGTGCTTATATGAGCCGCGACGCGAGAAAACCAACAATGTGGTTGTGCGCCCAGCACAGACTCAGGTCAGCCTGGGCATCCGCCCAGTCTGATCAGAGTCTTCGCTCTCCGCATGAAGGTAGCTTAGGCCCTTAGCTACCTTTTGAGCACTTAACGAAGAGTCTGATCAAACTGGCCGGCTGCCCAGGCTGATTTGAGGCTTAACTCGGCGCACAACCACATTGTTGGTTTTCTCATGTCGCGGCTCATATGCACAATTCCTTTGTATGACTTTTAAGTCAACCCAGTCGATTAAAATTATATAGAGGATCTTACATGAGTGCTCATGTATTACTGAATTTATTAAACGAGTTGGGGAAAAAGATAAGATGCGAGGCTTTGCCGAGCATCTTATGGTTTTTCCCCAACGAGTTTAATAAATTTAATAATACAGGAGCACGAATTCAAGATTCTATTTATCATATGACACTAAAATCGCATTTTATTTGCAAAATTTGCACTAAAACGTCACGATTTTGCCATTAGAAAAGCGACAATTTAATGGACGTCAACGTATAACGTTAAAAAATTTGCATATTTAATCCACTAGTGGATTATCGTTTTTAATGCATGGCTTTAATACACTCTCGGATTCGACGTCATATGATAAAACAATGCATTTGCTGTTAGGATTTTCAACAGACAATATCAATGATTTTTTGCTTAAACTTAGTGTGAGAGGCATGGCCAGAGTGCATCCATATTGTATTCAGCAGGCACAAGCTATTACACCTATTTTGGGGAGTAAATTTCCTGGTCCCAGCAAATTTTCTTTGAGATATCGGTAGTTTGGGATGCCTGAAAATATAGAATAAAAGCGGCAGCAAAAATTGAACTCACAAAGATACTAAAGAAGGTTAAATGTTGCAGTTGAAAGATAAATGTATGGGGCCCCTTTCTCTGAGTCTACATTATTTGCATCTGAATTGACACTGTTTGCTATTGCACATTTGAGCATGTCTGGCAAAGCAGTTTGGCCCATCAACCTCCACTCCCGACCTACTCTGCCAGCAATACTCAAACTTTGCAATAGAGTCTACCCTGTTTGCTGTTCCTGTTTGCTGTTCCATCTGACCTTACACATGTATTTATTTCAACAGACAGTCAACTCTCGATATCTTCAAACTAATGATATCTCAAAGTAAATTTTCTGGTCCCAGCAAATTTTCTTTGAGATATCGGTAGTTTGAAATACCCAAAGATGAACATCCCCTCCCACAAAGCTAACTATGCCAGAATACTCAAACTTTGCCACAGTCTACCCGGTTTGCTGGTCCATATGACCTAAACATGTATTGTACTTCAACAGACAGTCAATTCTCAATATCTCCAACCTACTGATATCTAAAAGTAAATTTTCTGGTCCCAGCAAATTTTCTTTGAGATATCGGTAGTTTGAGATATCTGGAGTTGAACATCCCCTCCCACCAAACTTTGTGTGCCAGCAATGCTCAAAGGAATGAAAAAAATAATCACACTATTTTGGGGAATACTGTACCTCCAACCTACTGATATCTCAAAGTAAATTTACTTGTCACAGCAAATTTTCTTTGAGATATCGGTAGTTTGAGATGCCTGAAAATATAAAATAAAAGCGACAGGAAAAATTGAACTCACAAAGATACTAAAGAAGGTTACATGTAGCAGTTTAAAGATAAATGTATGGGGCCCCTTTCTCTAAGCCTACATTATTTGCATCTGAATTGACACTGTTTGCTATTGCATATTTGAGCATGCCTGGCATAGCAGCTTGGCCCATCGTCCTCCCCTCCCAAGCTACTCTGCCAGTAATACTCAAACTTTGCAAAAGAGTCTACTCTGTATGCTGTTCCTGTTTGTTGTTCCATCTGACCTTACACATGTATTTATCTCAACAGACAGTCAACTCTCAGTATCACTAATGATATCTCAAAGTAAACTTTCTCGTCCCAGCAAATTTTCTTTGAGATATCGGTAGTTTGAAATACCTAAAGTGAACGTCCCTTCCCACAAAGCTAACTATGCCAGAATACTCAAACTTTGCACCAGTCTACCCGGTTGGCTAGTCCATATGACCTTAAACATGTATTGTACTTCAACAGACAGTCAACTCTCAATATCTCCAACTTACTGATATCTCAAAGT
Source organism: Ctena decussata (assembly GCA_963989385.1). Lineage (NCBI taxonomy): Eukaryota > Metazoa > Mollusca > Bivalvia > Lucinida > Lucinidae > Ctena > Ctena decussata. Next base: position 16,572,215 of record OZ022512.1, on the reverse strand, counting down.
AAATTTTCTGGTCCCAGCAAATTTTCCTCGAGATATCGGTAGTTTGAGATATCCGGAGTTAAACATCCCCTCCCACCAAACTTAGTATGCCAGCAATGCTCAAAGAAATAAAAAAAAATACTCACACTATTTTGGGGAATACTGTACCTTCAACCTACTGATATCTCAAAGAAAATTTCCTGGTCCCAGCAAATTTTCTTTGATATCGGTAGTTTGAGATGTCTGAAAATATAAAATAAAAGCGGCAGCAAAAATTGAACTCACAAAGATACTATAGAAGGTTACATGTTGCAGTTTAAAGATAAATGTATGGGGCCCCTTTCTCTGAGTCTACATTATTTGCATCTGAATTGACACTGTTTGCTATTGCATATTTGAGCATGTCTGGCATAGCAGCTTGGCCCATCATCCTCCCCTCCCAAGCTACTCTGCCAGTAATACTCAAACTTTGCAATACAGTCTACCCTGTTTGCTGTTCCTGTTTGTTGTCCCATCTGACCTTACACATGTATTTATTTCAAAGACAGTCAACTCTCGATATCTCCAAGCTAATGATATTTCAAAGTAAATTTTCTAGTCCCAGCAAATTTTCTTTCAGATATCGGTAGTTTGAAATACCTAAAGTTGAACGTCCCCTCACATACAAAGCTAACTATGCCAGAATACTCAAACTTTGCACCAGTCTACCCGCTTTGCTAGTTCATATGACTTTAAACATGTATTGTACTTCAACAGACAGTCAACTCTCAATATCTCCAACTTACTGATATCTCAAAGTAAATTTTCTGGTCCAAGCAAATTTTCCTCGAGATATCGGTAGTTTGAGATATCCGGAGTTAAACATCCCCTCCCACCAAACTTAGTATGCCAGCAATGCTCAAAGGAATGAAAAAAATACTCACACTATTTTGGGGAATACTGAACCTTCAACCTACTGATATCTCAAAGGAAATTTCCTGGTCCCAGCAAATTTGCTTTGAGATCGGTAGTTTGAGATGCCTGAAAATATAAAATAAAAGCGGCAGCAAAAATTGAACTCACAAATATACTAAAGAAGGTTACATGTTGCAGTTTAAAGATAAATGTATAGGACCCCTTTCTCTCAGTCTACATTATTTGCATCTGAATTGACACTGTTTGCTATTGCATATTTGAGCGTGTCTGGCATAGCAGCTTGGCCCATCATCCTCCCCTCCCAAGCTACTCTGCCAGTAATACTCAAACTTTGCAATACAGTCTATCCTGTTTTGCTGTTCCTGTTTGTTGTCCAATCTCACCTTACACATGTATTTATTTCAACAGACAGTCAACTCTCGATATATCCAAAGTAATGATATTTCAAAGTAAATTTTCTAGTCCCAGCAAATTTTCTTTGAGATATCGTTAGTTTGAAATACCTTAAGTTGAACGTCCCCTCCCACAAAGCTAACTATGCCAGAATACTCAAACTTTGCACCAGTCTACCCGGTTTGCTAGTCCATATGACCTTAAACATGTATTGTACTTCAACAGACAGTCAACTCTCAATATATCCAACTTACTGATATCTCAAAGTAATTTTCTGGTCCCAGCAAATTTTCCTCGAGATATCAGTAGTTTGAGATATCCGGAGTTGAACATCCCCTCACACCAAACTTAGTATGCCAGCAATGCTCAAAGGAATGAAAAAAATACTCACACTATTTTGGGGAATACTGTACCTTCAATCTACTGATATCTCAAAGTAAATTTCCTGGTCCAAGCAAATTTTCTTTGAGATATCGGTAGTTTGAGATGCCTGAAAATATAAAATAAAAGCGGCAGCAAAAATTGAACTCACAAAGATACTAAAGAAGGTTACATGTTGCAGTTTAAAGATAAATGTATGGGGCCCCTTTCTCTGAGTCTACATTATTTGCATCTGAATTGACACTGTATGCTATTGCATATTTGAGCATGTCTGGCATAGCAGCTTGGCCCATCATCCTCCCCTCCCAAGCTACTCTGCCAGTAATACTCAAACTTTGCAATACAGTCTACCCTGTTTGCTGTTCCTGTTTGTTGTCCCATCTGACCTTACACATGTATTTTTTTCAACAGACAGTCACCTCTCGATATCTTCAAACTAATGATATTTCAAAGTAAATTTTCTAGTCCATGCAAATTTTCTTTCAGATATCGTTAGTTTGAAATACCTAAAGTTGATCGTCCCCTCCCACAAAGCTAACTATGCCAGAATACTCAAACTTTGCACCAGTCTACCAGGTTTGCTAGTCCATTTGACCTTAAACATGTATTGTACTTCAACAGACAGTCAACTCTCAATATCTCCAACTTACTGATATCTCAAAGTAAATTTTCTGGTCCCAGCAAATTTTCCTCGAGATATCGGTAGTTTGAGATATCCGGAGTTGAACATCCCCTCCCACCAAAATTAGTATGCCAGCAATGCTCAAAGGAATGAAAAAATACTCACACTATTTTGGGGAATACTGTACCTTCAACCTACTGATATCTCAAAGTAAATTTCCTGGTCCCAGCAAATTTTCTTTGAAATATCGGTAGTTTGAGATGCCTGAAAATATAAAATAAAAGCGGCAGCAACAATTGAACTCATAAAGATACTAAAGAAGGTTATATGTTGCAGTTTAAAGATAAATGGGGCCCCTTTCTCTGAGTCTACATTATTTGCATCTGAATTGACACTGTTTGCTATTGCATATTTGAGCATGTCTGGCATAGCAGCTTGGCCCATCATCCTCCCCTCCCAAGCTACTCTGCCAGTAATACTCAACTTTGCAATACAGTCTACCCTTTTTGCTGTTCCTGTCTGTTGTCCCATCTGACCTTACACATGTATTTATTTCAACAGACAGTCAACTCTCGATATCTCCAAACTAATGATATTTCAAAGTAAATTTTCTAGTCCCAGCAAATTTTCTTTGAGATATCGGTAGTTTGAAATACCTAAAGTTGAACGTCCCCTCCCATAAAGCTAACTATGCCAGAATACTCAAACTTTGCACCAGTCTACCCGGTTTGCTAGTCCATATGACCTTAAACATGTATTGTACTTCAACAGACAGTCAACTCTCAATATCTCCAACTTACTGATATCCCAAAGTAAATTTTCTGGTCCCTGCAAATTTTCTTCGAGATATCGGTAGTTTGAGATATCCGGAGTTGAACATCCCCTCCCACCAAACTAAGTATGCCAGCACTGATCAAAGGAATGAAAAAAATGCTCACACTATTTTTGGGAATACTGTACCTTCAACCTAGTAATATCTCAAAGTAAATTTCCTGGTCCCAGCAAATTTTCTTTGAGATATCGGTAGTTTGAGATGCCTGAAAATATAAAATAAAAGCGGCAGCAATAATTGAACTCACAAAGATACTAAAGAAGGTTACATGTTGCAGTTTAAAGATAAATGTATGGGGCCCCTTTCTCTGAGTCTACATTATTTGCATCAGAATTGACACTGTGTGCTATTGCATATTTGAGCATGTCTGGCATAGCAGCTTGGCCCATCATCCTCCCCTCCCAAGCTACTCTGCCAGTAATACTCAAACTTTGCAATACAGTCTACCCTGTTTGCTGTTCCTGTTTGTTGTCCCATCTGACCTAACACATGTATTTATTTCAACAGACAGTCAACTCTCTATATATCTAAAATAATGATATTTCAAAGTAAATTTTCTAGTTCCAGCAAATTTTCTTTGAGATATCGGTAGTTTGAAATACCTAAAGTTGAACATCCCCTCCCACAAAGCTAACTATGCCAGAATACTCAAACTTTGCACCAGTCTACCCGGTTTGCTAGTCCATATGACCTTAAACATGTATTGTACTTCAACAGACAGTCAACTCTCAATATCTCCAACTTACTGATATCTCAAAGTAATTTTTCTGGTCCCAGCAATTTTTTCTTCGAGATATCGGTAGTTTGAGATATCCGGAGTTGAACATCCCCTCCCACCAAACTTAGTATGCCAGCAATGCTCAAAGGAATGAAAAAATACTCACACTATTTTGGGGAATACTGTACCTTCAACCTACTGATATCTCAAAGTAAATTTCCTGGTCCCAGCAAATTTTCTTTGAGATATCGGTAGTTTGAGATGCCTGAAAATATAAAATAAAAGCGGCAGCAATAATTGAACTCACCAAGATACTAAAGAAGGTTACATGTTGCAGCTTGAAGATAAATGTATGGGGCCCCTTTCTCTGAGTCTACATTATTTGCATCTGAATTGACACTGTATGCTATTGCATATTTGAGCATGTCTGGCATAGCAGCTTGGCCCATCATCCTCCCCTCCCAAGCTACTCTGCCAGTAATACTCGAACTTTGCAATACAGTCTACCCTGTTTGCTGTTCCTGTCTGTTGTCCAATCTGACCTTACACATGTATTTATTTCAACAGACAGTCAACTCTCGATATTGCCAAACTAATGATATTTCAAAGTAAATTTTCTAGTCCCACAAATTTTCTTTGAAATATCGGTAGTTCGAAATACCTAAAGTTGAAAGTCCCCTCCCACAAAGCTAACTATGCCAGAATACTCAAACTATGCACCAGTCTACCCGGTTTGCTAGTCCATATGACCTTAAACATGTATTGTACTTCAACAGACAGTCAACTCTCAATTTTTCCAACTTACTGATATCTCAAAGTAAATTTTCTGGTCCCAGCAAATTTTCCTCGAGATATCGGTAGTTTGAGATATCCGGAGATGAATATCCCCTCCCACCAAACTTAGTATGCCAGCAATGCTCAAAGGAATGAAAAAAATACTCACACTATTTTGGGGAATACTGTACCTTCAACCTACTGATATCTCAAAGTAAATCTCCTGGTCCTAGCAAATTTTCTTTGAGATATCGGTAGTTTGAGATGCCTGAAAATATAAAATAAAAGCGGCAGCAAAAATTGAACTCACAAAGATACTAAAGAAGATTACATGTTGCAGCTTAAAGATAAATGTATAGGGCCCCTTTCTCTGAGTCTACATTATTTGCATCTGAATTGACACTGTTTGCTATTGCATATTTGAGCATGTCTGGCATAGCAGCTTGGCCCATCATCCTCCCCTCCCAAGCTACTCTGCAAGTAATACTCAAACTTTGCAATACAGTCTACCCTGTTTGCTGTTCCTGTTTGTTGTCCCATCTGACCTTACACATGTATTTATTTCAACAGACAGTCAACTCTCGATATCTCCAAACTAATGATATTTCAAAGTAAATTTTCTAGTCCCAGCAAATTTTCTTTGAGATATCGGTAGTTTGAAATACCTAAAGTTGAACGTCCCCAGCCACAAAGCTAACTATGCCAGAATACTCAAACTTTGCACCAGTCTACCCGGTTTGCTAGTCCATATGACCTTAAACATGTATTGTACTTCAACAGACAGTCAACTCTCAATATCTCCAACTTACTGATATCTCAAAGTAAATTTTCTGGTCCAAGCTAATTTTCTTCGAGATATCGGTAGTTTGAGATATCCGGAGTTGAACATCCCCTCCAACCAAACTTAGTATGCCAGCAATGCTCAAAGGAATGAAAAAATACTCACACTATTTTGGGGAATACTGTACCTTCAACCTACTGATATTTCAAAGTAAATTTCCTGGTCCCAGCAAATTTTCTTTGAGATATCGGTAGTTTGAGATGCCTGAAAATATAAAATAAAAGCGGCAGCAAAAATTGAACTCACAAAGATACTAAAGAAGGTTACATGTTGCAGTTTAAAGATAAATGTATGGGGCCCCTTTCTCTGAGTCTACATTATTTGCATCAGAATTGACACTGTTTGCTATTGCATATTTGAGCATGTCTGGCATAGCAGCTTGGCCGATCATCCTCCCCTCCCAAGCTACTCTGCCAGTAATACTCAAACTTTGCAATACAGTCCACCATGTTTGCTGTTCCTGTTTGTTGTCCCATTTGACCTTACACATGTATTTATTTCAACAGACAGTCAACTCTCGATATATCCAAACTAATGATATTTCAAAGTAAATTTTCTAGTCCCAGCAAATTTTCTTTGAAATATCGGTAGTTCGAAATACCTAAAGTTGAAAGTCCCCTCCCATAAAGCTAACTATGCCAGAATACTCAAACTATGCACCAGTCTACCCGGTTTGCTAGTCCATATGACCTTAAACATGCATTGTACTTCAACAGACAGTCAACTCTCAATATCTCCAACTTAATGATATCTCAAAGTAATTTTTCTGGTCCCAGCAATTCTTCCTCGAGATATCGGTAGTTTGAGATATCCGGAGTTGAACATCCCCTCCCACCAAACTTAGTATGCCAGCAATGCTCAAAGGAATGAAAAAAATACTCACACTATTTTGGGGAATACTGTACCTTCAACCTACTGATATCTCAAAGTAAATTTCCTGGTCCCCGCAAATTTTCTTTGAAAAAAATACTCACACTATTTTGGGGAATACTGTAGGGGCTTCAGGTGTTTTTTAAAAATGAAAATTTACTTATTTTTACCTATTTTATGAGAAACCATATTCAATTTCCTCTAAAATGATATGTATATTATTAGAATAGGGTGCTTGGTTCAAAAGTTATGACATGTTTTAGACAAGCCATTGTGACCAATTTTGTAATCATGCTCCAATGTATTCAGTATACGGGCTGATGGCACCGAATTTCACATTCATTAAGCATAAATTGGGGCAAGGATTTAAGTCTTTTACTTATAGTCTTATTCATATACACTGTATGATGCAGTAATATGGGCGGCAACTTCAGCAAATATTTTTGAGTGGTTCACTCGTTTCCATGGTAACCAGGCTGCCAATTTCTGGTTCAAAATGGCAGCGAAATCGGAGTTTTATATGAAGCGAATAATGACAAAACGACAGAATATGATAAAGAACACTCATAAATGATACAATGTATGAAGCAATTATAAAAGATGCACCATTTACTAACATTTTTATTAGTGAGTTTGTTTCCATGGTAATGAGGCGGCCATTTTCTTGTTCAAAATGGCCGCTTACACGGAGTTTCCATGATAAAAAGATATCAAATGCAAAATAAAAAAAATAGAAACAACCACAAATCCTAAAGGTAGTTTAACATAATTCAGTTATACAAGTTTTACTATTTGCAAGCATTATTTGGTGGTTCAGCTGTTTCCATGGTAACCAGGATGCCATTTACTTGTCCGAAATGGCCACGAAAACAGTGTTTGCCGGCCAAACTGAAAGAGATGACATTACGAGAAAAGAGGATGAAACAAATTCACAAATGATCTAGTGTGTGCCTCAGTACCTAGTTAAAGCTGGAACATTTGTTCGCATTTTAATTGATTCACTTGTTTCCAAGGTAATTTGGTGGCTTTTTGTTGGTCAAACTTTCTGTAAAATCTGCATTTCTATGAAAAAGAAGGTAAAGCCCCAAATGCACGTCTCGCTTACCACCTCTCGCAACAGATACAAGTCACTACCTCATTCGTGAAATTAAATACATCTGTAAGATATGCTTATATTACAAAATATCACGCACATCTGTCAGTAAATATAACATATTCTTGTAAAATTTTTAGCTCATCCAAGCGTGTTTATGTGTTGTCATACATGAGTAAAGAACAGTTCTTTGATCATTCGGGACCGTAATAAATAGCAAATAACACAAAGCATCAGTCTCCCCGTACTTGGTTAATTTGTTGGTAGGATGGGGTTTAACAACTCTTTGAAACAGTATTTCAATTTGTGTCGAGCTGTCTCCCAGAGAGGGAGAGAAAGAAAAGATATGACAGGCGAGAGAAGAAATATCCAAATTACCCCACCCACATCCACTGCAAACACAGTAGACCCTTACTCTTCTATTATCCATATACAATAGTTGGACGCCTCGGCACTGAAATTTACCGGGCACCATCGCCCGACCGCAACCATCCCCCTCCTCCCCCTTCCCACAACCACCGTACTTAGAAACGTATCCCCGGGTTTACTATAATAATGCAGATCATGTTTTTTCCATTCCTTTAGGGTGGTCATTTGACAGCTAGAAAACGGTTAAATTGAAGTTCAGTGCAACTAATGTTAAGTGCAGGTGGCAGCCATATAAAAAGTGTCACCATACTTCACCATGCATAGTGAATATTACATAATGGAATCATTGGGCTCATTCTGAGTCAGTTCGAAAATAATGCCGCTGAAGCCGGGGGGGGGGGGGGGGGGGGGGCTAGGGGGACATTGGCAGTGTTGCAACAGTAAATTACTGCACTTGAACTGACTCAATGAAATCAAGTCTCTTTTAGGCCTACCCGTTTCTTTAATGTCTGCCTTGCTTCCTGAAGACCTTTCAAGATTTATTCTTAGTAAAGAACACCTGATACAAATCCTTGAAATATTTTCACTGACCACAGAACGTTCCTTTCATGATTTATTTTTGGCTGACCAGTTGACAATGTTTGTCAGCTGATCAGTAAGTAACTTAAAGACCCTTTATTTGTATAATCTTTTATTGTGAGTTATCGCTGCAAGCTTCTTACTAAAGATTCATTTTTGTACATGACCCTGATATAGTTTAAACAAATAAAACATTGTTAAGTTTCATTTAAAATCGTTCGGGTACTATAAATTTGCAACTAAAATGATCTTCCAATAAACGGTAAAAATACAGCGTACAAACCTGGCGCGCTTTTTCATAATATTGCATAGTTCGACGGGGAACCAGGAAAGGAACTAGTACTTTGTGGAGCTGTTTTCCCATCATTTTTTATTATTATTATTTCAGCCTTTTTTGAGGATTAGAGACATTGAAAAAGTTGAATATGGAAATCCGCATCTGTAGCAGTAAATTTGATTATCGAAACACATTGTTTCCCCTACTCTTTGCAACAGCTATGTGATTCAATATATGTGCTCATAAACCCAAATTCTCATTTATCACCAAACGTGAAGGTTGATTTAGACGTTCTATCACTGTGAGCAGAAAGTACTATGGAGACTTGAAGGTGCATAGTCCAACTTTAGCAGCGGCCGCAGCAGACTTATGCGATAACAGAAATTGATGGTACCAAAATGTATCTCGTCTTAAAATAAATATACAAATTTAAATAACAACTTCATTCAGGACTGACAAAAGAAAAAAACTCCAAGCTGATATTCATCTTGGCTTTGCACTGTTTGACCAACACAAAGGCACAGATGAAATGACGCATTTTACGACCTTTTCAAGAGCATTCAGTCATATGAAAGGATGTGTGCAATGGAACCCTGTTCACGGTCGAAAAGAGTTTTGCCTACAGCGAGAATCAAACCGCGCTAGCTCAGTGCTAAATCCACTGAGCTACGGAGTACTCCTTAAATGTATGCTGATCTCTAAATTGTCGACTGCGATACTTTTGATATACTTGGAATAAAATCTTTTGAATTGTGACAGAAAATGATATGAGCATATGAACTTTATGACAATTGAATTTATGTTGATATGTATGTGTTCACATAATTTTCATGCGGGGAAAATGCCAAATAATTCTGATTAATGCCGACCAAAGTTGGTTTACGGTAAAATAATAAATTTTGCAGATACTTTAACTTTCGCTTTCCTTTGTTTTGTATTTAAAAATGTATGGAAAATAGCAAAACACAATAATTTAGATAAAAACTGACTCGATTAAATTTGCTTAACACAATAAATATCGACTGCATAATCATAGTTTCGGGGGAGCCCTCGATCAAGTGATGAAAAACCTGACGTCAAATTTAGCGTAACGGCGGGTGGAGAAACGTCATTAATATCGTCGATACCATGTCTCCAAACAATGATTTCCGCGGCATATAAAATAGCTCATGGCATAGAGGTGGAATGGTTTTTGAAGATTATAGGTCTGAGAATTCGAATCTGAGTGCCTCGGTTTTGCAAAACAGTTATTTACCTGTTAAAATTCGGCTTATTTCAGTCAAATTGCACTAGCTTTCTTGTTAATGATCGAATTTTACCGAGGCAATCAATCTCGTAAAGGTCACTATCTCAGAATTTATTTGATTGGTCAGTCTGACTAATCACGCTTACACGTTGCCGCGGAAACCGTGTCAAGACACCCCACTATGTTGTAAACAATCGGAAAAATGCGGCCACGTCAGAATGACGTTAAGTGAAAACCGACGGTGGTCAGTGGTTACCAAACGTTATTTTACGTTTAAAATAGAATTTTTGGCACTGAAAATGCCCTATAATTAAAAAAGAAGGCTGTTTCCATTTCTCTGCATAAAAATAATGACAAAATTCTTGTAAACTACAACAATACTGCGTGGTAAAAAGGGGGCATTTTTAGCGCACAACTAGTAAATTACGCGATGACGTAACGTCATCTGAACCCCCTAAATACTGAACCTTCAACCTACTGATATCTCAAAGTAAATTTCCTGGTCCCAGCAAATTTTCTTTGAGATATCGGTAGTTTGAGATGCCTGAAAATATAAAATAAAAGCGGCAGCAAAAATTGAACTCACAAAGATACTAAAGAAGGTTACATGTTGCAGTTTAAAGATAAATGTATGGGGCCCCTTTCTCTGAGTCTACATTATTTGCATCAGAATTGACACTTTTTGCTATTGCATATTTGAGCATGTCTGGCATAGCAGCTTGGCCCATCATCCTCCCCTCCCAAGCTAATCTGCCTGTAATACTCAAACTTTGCAATACAGTCTACCCTGTTTGCTGTTCCTGTTTGTTGTCCCATCTGACCTTACACATGTATTTATTTAAACAGACAGTCAACTCTCGATATATCCAAACTAATGATATTTCAAAGTAAATTTTCTAGTCCCAGCAAATTTTCTTTGAAATATCGGTAGTTCGAAATACCTAAAGTTGAACGTCCCCTCCCACAAAGCTAACTATTGCAGAATACTCAAACTATGCACCAGTCTACCCGGTTTGCTAGTCCATATGACCTTAAACATGCATTGTACTTCAACAGACAGTCAACTCTCAATATCTCCAACTTACTGATATCTCAAAGTAAATTTTCTGGTCCAAGCAAATTTTCCTCGAGATATCGGTAGTTTGAGATATCCGGAGATGAACATCCCCTCCCACCAAACTTAGTATGCTAGCAATGCTCAAAGGAATGAAAAAAAATACTCACACTATTTTGGGGAATACTGTACCTTCAACCTACTGATATCTCAAAGTAAATTTCCTGGTCCTAGCAAATTTTCTTTGAGATATCGGTAGTTTGAGATGCCTGAAAATATAAAATAAAAGCGGCAGCAAAAATTGAACTCACAAAGATACTAAAGAAGATTACATGTTGCCGTTAAAAGATAAATGTATGGGGCCCCTTTCTCTGAGTTTACATTATTTGGATCTGAATTGGAACTGTTTGCTATTGCATATTTGAGCATGTCTGGCATAGCAGCTTGGCCCATCAACCTCCATTCCCAAGCTACTCTGCCAGTACTACTCAAACTTTGCAATAAAGTCTACCCTGTTTGCTGTTCCTGTTTGTTGTCCCATCTGACCTTACACATGTATTTATTTCAACAGACAGTCAACTCTCGATATATCCAAAGTAATGATATTTCAAAGTAAATTTTCTAGTCCCAGCAAATTTTCTTTGAAATATCGGTAGTTCGAAATACCTAAAGTTGAACGTCCCCTCCCACAAAGCTAACTATTGCAGAATACTCAAACTATGCACCAGTCTACCCGGTTTGCTAGTCCATATGACCTTAAACATGCATTGTACTTCAACAGACAGTCAACTCTCAATATCTCCAACTTAATGATATCTCAAAGTAATTTTTCTGGTCCCAGCAATTTTTTCTTCGAGATATCGGTAGTTTGAGATATCCGGAGTTGAACATCCCCTCCCACCAAACTTAGTATGCCAGCAATGCTCAAAGGAATGAAAAAAATACTCACACTATTTTGGGGAATACTGTACCTTCAACCTACTGATATCTCAAAGTAAATTTCCTGGTCCAAGCAAATTTTCTTTGAGATATCGGTAGATGCCTTAAAATATAAAATAAAAGCGGCAGCAATAATTGAACTCACCAAGATACTAAAGAAGGTTACATGTTGCAGTTTAAAGATAAATGTATGGGGCCCCTTTCTCTGAGTCTACATTATTTGCATCTGAATTGTGACTGTTTGCTATTGCATATTTGAGCATGTCTGGCATAGCAGCTTGGCCCATCATCCACCCCTCCCAAGCTGCTCTGCCAGTAATACTCGAACTTTGCAATACAGTCTTCCCTGTTTGCTGTTCCTGTCTGTTGTCCAATCTGACCTTACACATGTATTTATTTCAACAGACAGTCAACTCTCGATATTGCCAAACTAATGATATTTCAAAGTAAATTTTCTAGTCCCAGCAAATTTTCTTTGAAATATCGGTAGTTCGAAATACCTAAAGTTGAAAGTCCCCTCCCACAAAGCTAACTATGCCAGAATACTCAAACTATGCACCAGTCTACCCGGTTTGCTAGTCCATATGACCTTAAACATGTATTGTACTTCAACAGACAGTCAACTCTCAATTTTTCCAACTTACTGATATCTCAAAGTAAATTTTCTGGTCCCAGCAAATTTTCCTCGAGATATCGGTAGTTTGAGATATCCGGAGATGAACATCCCCTCCCACCAAACTTAGTATGCCAGCAATGCTCAAAGGAATGAAAAAATACTCACACTATTTTGGGGAATACTGTACCTTCAACCTACTGATATCTCAAAGTAAATCTCCTGGTCCTAGCAAATTTTCTTTGAGATATCGGTAGTTTGAGATGCCTGAAAATATAAAATAAAAGCGGCAGCAAAAATTGAACTCACAAAGATACTAAAGAAGATTACATGTTGCAGCTTAAAGATAAATGTATAGGGCCCCTTTCTCTGAGTCAACATTATTTGCATCTGAATTGACACTGTTTGCTATTGCATATATGAGCATGTCTGGCATAGCAGCTTGGCCCATCATCCTCCCCTCCCAAGCTACTATGCAAGTAATACTCAAACTTTGCAATACAGTCTACTCTGTTTGCTGTTCCTGTTTGTTGTCCCATCTGACCTTACACATGTATTTATTTCAACAGACAGTCAACTCTCGATATCTCCAAACTAATGATATTTCAAAGTAAATTTTCTAGTCCCAGCAAATTTTCATTGAGATATCGGTAGTTTGAAATACCTAAAGTTGAACGTCCCCAGCCACAAAGCTAACTATGCCAGAATACTCAAACTATGCACCAGTCTACCCGGTTTGCTAGTCCATATGACCTTAAACATGCATTGTACTTCAACAGACAGTCAACTCTCAATATCTCCAACTTAATGATATCTCAAAGTAATTTTTCTGGTCCCAGCAATTTTTTCTTCGAGATATCGGTAGTTTGAGATATCCGGAGTTGAACATCCCCTCCCACCAAACTTAGTATGCTAGCAATGCTCAAAGGAATGAAAAAAAATACTCACACTATTTTGGGGAATACTGTACCTTCAACCTACTGATATCTCAAAGTAAATTTCCTGGTCCTAGCAAATTTTCTTTGAGATATCGGTAGTTTGAGATGCCTGAAAATATAAAATAAAAGCGGCAGCAAAAATTGAACTCACAAAGATACTAAAGAAGATTACATGTTGCCGTTAAAAGATAAATGTATGGGGCCCCTTTCTCTGAGTTTACATTATTTGGATCTGAATTGGAACTGTTTGCTATTGCATATTTGAGCATGTCTGGCATAGCAGCTTGGCCCATCAACCTCCATTCCCAAGCTACTCTGCCAGTACTACTCAAACTTTGCAATACAGTCTACCCTGTTTGCTGTTCCTGTTTGTTGTCCCATCTGACCTTACACATGTATTTATTTCAACAGACAGTCAACTCTCGATATATCCAAAGTAATGATATTTCAAAGTAAATTTTCTAGTCCCAGCAAATTTTCTTTGAAATATCGGTAGTTCGAAATACCTAAAGTTGAACGTCCCCTCCCACAAAGCTAACTATTGCAGAATACTCAAACTATGCACCAGTCTACCCGGTTTGCTAGTCCATATGACCTTAAACATGCATTGTACTTCAACAGACAGTCAACTCTCAATATCTCCAACTTAATGATATCTCAAAGTAATTTTTCTGGTCCCAGCAATTTTTTCTTCGAGATATCGGTAGTTTGAGATATCCGGAGTTGAACATCCCCTCCCACCAAACTTAGTATGCCAGCAATGCTCAAAGGAATGAAAAAAATACTCACACTATTTTGGGGAATACTGTACCTTCAACCTACTGATATCTCAAAGTAAATTTCCTGGTCCAAGCAAATTTTCTTTGAGATATCGGTAGATGCCTGAAAATATAAAATAAAAGCGGCAGCAATAATTGAACTCACCAAGATACTAAAGAAGGTTACATGTTGCAGTTTAAAGATAAATGTATGGGGCCCCTTTCTCTGAGTCTACATTATTTGCATCTGAATTGACACTGTTTGCTATTGCATATTTGAGCATGTCTGGCATAGCAGCTTGGCCCATCATCCACCCCTCCCAAGCTGCTCTGCCAGTAATACTCGAACTTTGCAATACAGTCTTCCCTGTTTGCTGTTCCTGTCTGTTGTCCAATCTGACCTTACACATGTATTTATTTCAACAGACAGTCAACTCTCGATATTGCCAAACTAATGATATTTCAAAGTAAATTTTCTAGTCCCAGCAAATTTTCTTTGAAATATCGGTAGTTCGAAATACCTAAAGTTGAAAGTCCCCTCCCACAAAGCTAACTATGCCAGAATACTCAAACTATGCACCAGTCTACCCGGTTTGCTAGTCCATATGACCTTAAACATGTATTGTACTTCAACAGACAGTCAACTCTCAATTTTTCCAACTTACTGATATCTCAAAGTAAATTTTCTGGTCCCAGCAAATTTTCCTCGAGATATCGGTAGTTTGAGATATCCGGAGATGAACATCCCCTCCCACCAAACTTAGTATGCCAGCAATGCTCAAAGGAATGAAAAAATACTCACACTATTTTGGGGAATACTGTACCTTCAACCTACTGATATCTCAAAGTAAATCTCCTGGTCCTAGCAAATTTTCTTTGAGATATCGGTAGTTTGAGATGCCTGAAAATATAAAATAAAAGCGGCAGCAAAAATTGAACTCACAAAGATACTAAAGAAGATTACATGTTGCAGCTTAAAGATAAATGTATAGGGCCCCTTTCTCTGAGTCAACATTATTTGCATCTGAATTGACACTGTTTGCTATTGCATATATGAGCATGTCTGGCATAGCAGCTTGGCCCATCATCCTCCCCTCCCAAGCTACTATGCAAGTAATACTCAAACTTTGCAATACAGTCTACTCTGTTTGCTGTTCCTGTTTGTTGTCCCATCTGACCTTACACATGTATTTATTTCAACAGACAGTCAACTCTCGATATCTCCAAACTAATGATATTTCAAAGTAAATTTTCTAGTCCCAGCAAATTTTCATTGAGATATCGGTAGTTTGAAATACCTAAAGTTGAACGTCCCCAGCCACAAAGCTAACTATGCCAGAATACTCAAACTTTGCACCAGTCTACCCGGTTTGCTAGTCCATATGACCTTAAACATGTATTGTACTTCAACAGACAGTCAACTCTCAATATCTCCAACTTACTGATATCTCTAAGTAAATTTTCTGGTCCCAGCTAATTTTCCTCGAGATATCGGTAGTTTGAGATATCCGGAGTTGAACATCCCCTCCAACCAAACTTAGTATACCAGCAATGCTCAAAGGAATGAAAAAATACTCACACTATTTTGGGGAATACTGTACCTTCAACCTACTGATATTTCAAAGTAAATTTCCTGGTCCCAGCAAATTTTCTTTGAGATATCGGTAGTTTGAGATGCCTGAAAATATAAAATAAAAGCGGCAGCAAAAATTGAACCCACAAAGATACTAAAGAAGGTTACATGTTGCAGTTTAAAGATAAATGTATGGGGCCCCTTTCTCTGAGTCTACATTATTTGCATCAGAATTGACACTGTTTGCTATTGCATATTTGAGCATGTCTGGCATAGCAGCTTGGCCCATCATCCTCCCCTCCCAAGCTACTCTGCCAGTAATACTCAAACTTTGCAATACAGTCTACCATGTTTGCTGTTCCTGTTTGTTGTCCCATCTGACCTTACACATGTATTTATTTCAACAGACAGTCAACTCTCGATATTACCAAACTAATGATATTTCAAAGTAAATTTTCTAGTCCCAGCAAATTTTTTTTGAAATATCGGTAGTTCGAAATACCTAAAGTTGAAAGTCCCCTCCCACAAAGCTAACTATGCCAGAATACTCAAACTATGCACCAGTCTACCCGGTTTGCTAGTCCATATGACCTTAAACATGCATTGTACTTCAACAGACAGTCAACTCTCAATATCTCCAACTTAATGATATCTCAAAGTAATTTTTCTGGTCCCAGCAATTCTTCCTCGAGATATCGGTAGTTTGAGATATCCGGAGTTGAACATCCCCTCCCACCAAACTTAGTATGCCAGCAATGCTCAAAGGAATGAAAAAATACTCACACTATTTTTGGGAATACTGTACCTTCAACCTACTGATATCTCAAAGTAAATTTCCTGGTCCCCGCAAATTTTCTTTGAGATATCGGTAGTTTGAGATGCCTGAAAATATAAAATAAAAGCGGCAGCAAAAATTGAACTCACAAAGATACTAAAGAAGGTTACATGTTGCAGTTTAAAGATAAATGTATGGGGCCCCTTTCTCTGAGTCTACATTATTTGCATCAGAATTGACACTTTTTGCTATTGCATATTTGAGCATGTCTGGCATAGCAGCTTGGCCCATCATCCTCCCCTCCCAAGCTAATCTGCCAGTAATACTCAAACTTTGCAATACAGTCTACCCTGTTTGCTGTTCCTGTTTGTTGTCCCATCTGACCTTACACATGTATTTATTTAAACAGACAGTCAACTCTCGATATATCCAAAGTAATGATATTTCAAAGTAAATTTTCTAGTCCCAGCAAATTTTCTTTGAAATATCGGTAGTTCGAAATACCTAAAGTTGAACGTCCCCTCCCACAAAGCTAACTATTGCAGAATACTCAAACTATGCACCAGTCTACCCGGTTTGCTAGTCCATATGACCTTAAACATGCATTGTACTTCAACAGACAGTCAACTCTCAATATCTCCAACTTACTGATATCTCTAAGTAAATTTTCTGGTCCCAGCTAATTTTCCTCGAGATATCGGTAGTTTGAGATATCCGGAGTTGAACATCCCCTCCAACCAAACTTAGTATGCCAGCAATGCTCAAAGGAATGAAAAAAATACTCACACTATTTTGGGGAATACTGTACCTTCAACCTACTGATATCTCAAAGTAAATTTCCTGGTCCCAGCAAATTTTCTTTGAGATATCGGTAGTTTGAGATGCCTGAAAATATAAAATAAAAGCGGCAGCAAAAATTGAACTCACAAAGATACTAAAGAAGGTTACATGTTGCAGTTTAAAGATAAATGTATGGGGCCCCTTTCTCTGAGTCTACATCATTTGCATCAGAATTGACACTTTTTGCTATTGCATATTTGAGCATGTCTGGCATAGCAGCTTGGCCCATAATCCTCCCCTCCCAAGCTAATCTGCCAGTAATACTCAAACTTTGCAATACAGCCTACCCTGTTTGCTGTTCCTGTTTGTTGTCCCATCTGACCTTACACATGTATTTATTTAAACAGACAGTCAACTCTCGATATATCCAAACTAATGATATTTCAAAGTAAATTTTCTAGTCCCAGCAAATTTTCTTTGAAATATCGGTAGTTCGAAATACCTAAAGTTGAACGTCCCCTCCCACAAATACATGTGTAAGGTCAGATGGGACAACAAACAGGAACAGCAAACAGGGTAGACTGTATTGCAAAGTTTGAGTATCTCTGGCAGAGTAGCTTGGGAGGGGAGGATGATGGGCCAAGCTGCTATGCCAGAAATGCTCAAATATGCTATAGCAAACAGTGTAAATTCAGATGCAAATAATGTAGACTCAGAGAAAGGGGCCCCATACATTTATCTTTAAACTGCAACATGTAACCTTCTTTAGTATATTTGTGAGTTCAATTATTGCTGCCGCATTATTTTATATTTTCAGGCATCTCAAACTAACGATATCTCAAAGAAAATTTGCTGGGACCAGGAAATTTACTTTGAGATATCAGTAGGTTGAAGGTACAGTATTCCCCAAAATAGTGTGAATATTTTTTTCATTCCTTTGAGCATTGCTGGCATACTAAGTTTGGTGGGAGGGGATGTTTAACTCCGGATATCTCAAACTACCGATATCTCAAAGAAACATTTGCTGGGACCAGAAAATTTACTTTGAGATATCAGTAAGTTAGAGATATTGAGAGTTGGCTGTCTGTTGAAGTACAATACATGTTTAAGGTCATATGGACTAGCAAACCGGGTAGACTGGTGCATAGTTTGAGTATTCTGGCATAGTTAGCTTTGTGGGAGGGGACTTTCTACTTTAGGTATTTCGAACTACCGATATTTCAAAAAAAATTTGCTTGGACTAGAAAATTTACATTGAAATATCATTAGTTTGGAGATATCAAGAGTTGACAGTCTGTTGAAATAAATACATGTGTAAGGTCAGATGGGACAACAAACAGGAACAGCAAACAGGGTAGACTGTATTGCAAAGTTTGAGTATTTCTGGCAGAACGTCCCCTCCCACAAAGCTTACTATGCCAGAATACTCAAACTTTGCACCAGTCTACCCGGTTTGCTAGTCCATATGACCTTAAACATGTATTGTACTTCAACAGACAGTCAACTCTCAATATCTCCAACTTACTGAAATCTCAAAGTAAATTTTCTGGTCCCAGCAAATGTTTCTTTGAGATATCGGTAGTTTGAGATATCCGGAGTTAAACATCCCCTCCCACCAAACTTAGTATGCCAGCAATGCTCAAAGGAATGAAAAAAAATACTCACACTATTTTGGGGAATACTGTACCTTCAACCTACTGATATCTCAAAGAAAATTTCCTGGTCCCCGCAAATTTTCTTTGAGATATCGGTAGTTTGAGATGCCTGAAAATATAAAATAAAAGCGGCAGCAATAATTGAACTCACAAAGATACTAAAGAAGGTTACATGTTGCAGTTTAAAGATAAATGTATGGGGCCCCTTTCTCTGAGTCTACATTATTTGCATCTGAATTGACACTGTTTGCTATTGCATATTTGAGCATGTCTGGCATAGAAGCTTGGCCCATCATCCTCCCCTCCCAAGCTACTCTGCCAGAAATACTCAAACTTTGCAATACAGTCTACCCTGTTTGCTGTTCCTGTTTGTTGTCCCATCTAACCTTACACATGTATTTATTTCAACAGACTGTCAACTCTTGATATCTCCAAACTAATGATATTTCAAAGTAAATTTTCTAGTCCCAGCAAATTTTCTTTGAAATATCGGTAGTTTGAAATACCTAAAGTTGAACATTCCCTCCCACAAAGCTAACTATGCCAGAATACTCAAACTTTGCACCAGTCTACCCGGTTTGCTAGTCCATATGACCTTAAACATGTATTGTACTTCAACAGACAGTCAACTCTCAATATCTCCAACAAAACTGATATCTCAAAGTAAATGTTCTAGTCCCAGCAAATGTTTCTTTGAGATATCCGTAGTTTGAGATATCCGGAGTTCAACATCCCCTCCTACCAAACTTAGTATGCCAGCAATGCTCAAAGGAATGAAAAAAATACTCACACTATTTTGGGGAATACTGTACCTTCAACCTACTGATATCTCAAAGTAAATTTCCTGGTCCCAGCAAATTTTCTTTGAGATATCGGTAGTTTGAGATGCCTGAAAATATAAAATAAAAGCGGCAGCAATAATTGAACTCACAAAGATACTGAAGAAGGTTACATGTTGCAGTTTAAAGATAAATGTATGTGGCCCCTTTCTCTGAGTCTACATTATTTGCATCTGAATTAACACTGTTTGCTATTGCATATTTGAGCATGTCTGGCATAGCAGCTTGGCCCATCATCCTCCCCTCCCAAGCTACTCTGCCAGAAATACTCAAACTTTGCAATACAGTCTACCCTTTTTGCTGTTCCTGTTTGTTGTCCCATCTGACCTTACACATGTATTTATTTCAACAGACTGTCAACTCTTGATATCTCCAAAATAATGATATTTCAAAGTAAATTTTCTAGTCCCAGCAAATTTTCTTTGAAATATCGGTAGTTCGAAATACCTAAAGTGGAACGTCCCCTGCCACAAAGCTAACTATGCCAGAAAACTCAAACTATGCACCAGTCTAACCGGTTTGCTAGTCCATATGACCTTAAACATGTATTGTACTTCAACAGACAGTCAACTCTCAATATCTCCAACTTACTGATATCTCAAAGTAAATTTTCTGGTCCCAGCAAATTTTCCTCGAGATATCGGTAGTTTGAGATATCCGGAGATGAACATCCCCTCCCACCAAACTTAGTATGCCAGCAATGCTCAAAGGAATGAAAAAAATACTCACACTATTTTGGGGAATACTGTACCTTCAACCTACTGATATCTCAAAGAAAATCTCCTGGTCCTATCATATTTTCTTTGAGATATCGGTAGTTTGAGATGCCTGAAAATATAAAATAAAAGCGGCAGCAAAAATTGAACTCACAAAGATACTAAAGAAGATTACATGTTGCAGCTTAAAGATAAATGTATGGGGTCCCTTTGTCTGAGTCTACATTATTTGCATCTGAATTGACACTGTTTGCTATTGCATATATGAGCATGTCTGGCATAGCAGCTTGGCCCATCATCCTCCCCTCCCAAGCTACTCTGCCAGTAATACTCAAACTTTGCAATACAGTCTACCCTGCTTGCTGTTCCTGTCTGTTGTCCCATCTGACCTTACACATGTATTTATTTCGACAGTCAACTCTCGATATCTCCAAACTAATGATATTTCAAAGTAAATTTTCTAGTCCCAGCAAATTTTCTTTGAGATATCGGTAGTTTGAAATACCAAAGGTTGAACGTCCCCTCCCACAAAGCTAACTATGCCAGAATACTCAAACTTTGTCTAGTCTACCCGGTTTGCTAGTCCATATGACCTTAAACATGTATTGTACTTCAACAAACAATCAACTCTCAATATCTTCAACTTACTGATATCTCAAAGTAAATTTTCTGGTTCCAGCAAATTTTCCTCGAGATATCGGTAGTTTGAGATATCCGGAGTTGAACATCCTCTCCCACCAAACTTAGTATGCCAGCAATGCTCAATGGAATGAAAAAATACTCACACTATTTTGGGGAATACTGTACCTTCAACCTACTGATATCTCAAAGTAAATTTCCTGGTCCCAGCAAATTTTCTTTGAGATATCGGTAGTTTGAGATGCCTGAAAATATAGAATAAAAGCGGCAGCAAAAATTGAACTCACAAAGATAACAAAGAAGGTTACATGTTGCAGTTTAAAGATAAATGTATGGGGCCCCTTTCTCTGAGTCTACACTATTTGCATCTGAATTGACACTGTTTGGTATTGCATATTTGAGCATGTCTGGCATAGCTGCTTGGCGCATCATCCTCCCCTCCCAAGCTACTCTGCCAGTAATACTCAAACTTTGCAATACAGTCTACCCTGTTTGCTGTTCCTGTTTGTTGTCCCATCTGACCTTACACATGTATTTATTTCAACAGACTGTCAACTCTTGATATCTCCAAACTAATGATATTTCAAAGTAAATTTTCTAGTCCCAGCAAATTTTCTTTGAAATATCGGGAGTTCGAAATACCTAAAGTTGAACGTCCCCTCCCACAAAGCTAACTATTGCAGAATACTCAAACTATGCACCAGTCTACCCGGTTTGCTAGTCCATATGACCTTAAACATGCATTGTACTTCAACAGACAGTCAACTCTCAATATCTCCAACTTACTGATATCTCAAAGTAATTTTTTTTGGTCCCA
Organism: Ctena decussata; assembly: GCA_963989385.1. Classification (NCBI taxonomy): domain Eukaryota; kingdom Metazoa; phylum Mollusca; class Bivalvia; order Lucinida; family Lucinidae; genus Ctena; species Ctena decussata. Next base: position 16,550,230 of record OZ022512.1, on the reverse strand, counting down.
GCAATTTTTCCTCGAGATATCGGTAGTTTGAGATATCCGGAGTTGAACATCCCCTCCCATCAAACTTAGTATGCCAGCAATGCTCAATGGAATGAAAAAAATACTCACACTATTTTGGGGAATACTGTACCTTCAACCTACTGATATTTCAAAGTAAATTTCCTGGTCCGAGCAAATTTTCTTTGAGATATCGGTAGTTTGAGATGCCTGAAAATATAAAATAAAAGCGGCAGCAAAAATTGAACTCACAAAAATACTAAAGAAGATTACATGTTGCAGTTTAAAGATAAATGTATGCGGCCCCTTTCTCTGAGTCTACATTATTTGCATCTGAATTGACACTGTTTGCTATTGCATATTTGAGCATGTCTGGCATAGCAGCTTGGCCCATCATCCTCCCCTCCCAAGCTACTCTGCCAGTAATACTCAAACTTTGCAATACAGTCTACCCTGTTTTTAGTTCCTGTTTGTTGTCCCATCTGACCTTACACATGTATTTATTTCAACAGACAGTCAACTCTCGATATCTCCAAACTAATGATATTTCAAAGTAAATTTTCTAGTCCCAGCAAATTTTCTTTGAAATATCGGTAGTTCGAAATACCTAAAGTTGAACGTCCCCTCCCACAAAGCTAACTATGCCAGAATACTCAAACTTTGCACCAATCTACCCGGTTTGCTAGTCCATATGACCTTAAACATGTATTGTACTTCAACAGACAGTCAACTCTCAATATCTCCAACTTACTGATATCTCAAAGTAAATTTTCTGGTCCCAGCAAATTTTTCTCGAGATATCGGTAGTTTGAGATATACAGAGTTGAACATCCCCTCCAACCAAACTTAGTATGCCAGCAATGATCAAAGGATTGAAAAAAATACTCACACTATTTTGGGGAATACTGTACCTTAAACCTACTGATATCTCAAAGTAAATTTCCTGGTCCTAGCAAATTTTCTTTGAGATATCGGTAGTTTGAGATGCCTGAAAATATAAAATAAAAGCGGCAGCAAAAATTGAACTCACAAAGATACTAAAGAAGATTACATGTTGCAGTTTGAAGATAAATGTATGGGACCCCTTTCTCTGAGTCTACATTATTTGCATCTGAATTGGAACTGTTTGCTATTGCATATTTGAGCATGTCTGGCATAGCAGCTTGGCCCATCATCCTCCCCTCCCAAGCTACTCTGCCAGTAATACTCAAACATTGCAATACAGTCTACCCTGTTTGCTGTTCCTGTTTGTTGTCCCATCTGGCCTTTCACATGTATTTATTTCAACAGACAGTCCACTCTCGATATCTCCAAACTAATGATATTTCAAAGTAAATTTTCTAGTCCCAGCAAATTTTCTTTGAGATATCGGTAGTTTGAAATACCTAAAGTTGAACGTCCCCTCCCACAAAGCTAACTATGCCAAAAAAACTCAAATTTTGCACCAGTCTACGCGGTTTGCTAGTCCATATGACCTAAAACATATATTGTACTTCAACAGACAGTCAACTCTCAATATCTCCAACATACTGATATCTCAAAGTAAATTTTCTGGTCCCAGCTTATTTTCATCGAGATATCGGTAGTTTGAGATATCCGGAGTTGAACATCCCCTTCCACCAAACTTAGTATGCCAGCAATGCTCAAAGGAATGAAAAAAATACTCACACTATTTTGGGGAATACTGTACCTTCAACCTACTGATATCTCAAAGTAAATTTCCTGGTCCCCGCAAATTTTCTTTGAGATATCGGTAGTTTGAGATGCCTGAAAATATAAAATAAAAGCGGCAGCAATAATTGAACTCACAAAGATTCTAAAGAAGGTTACATGTTGCAGTTTAAAGATAAATGTATGGGGCCCCTTTCTCTGAGTCTACATTATTTGCATCTGAATTGACACTGTTTGCTATTGGATATTTGAGCATTTCTGGCATAGCAGCTAGGCCCATCATCCTCCCCTCCCAAGCTACTCTGCCAGAAATACTCAAACTTTGCAATACAGTCTACCTTGTTTGCTGTTCCTGTTTGCTGTCCCATCTGACCTTACACATGTATTTATTTCAACAGACAGTCAACTCTCGATATCTCCAAACTAATGATATTTCAAAGTAAATTTTCTAGTCCCAGGAAATTTTCTTTGAAATATCGGTAGTTCGAAATACCTAAAGTTGAACGTCCCCTCCCACAAAGCTAACTATGCCAGAATACTCAAACATTGCACCAGTCTACCCGGTTTGCTAGTCCATATGACCTTAAACATGTATTGTACTTCAACAGACAGTCAACTCTCAATATCTCCAACTTACTAATATTTCAAAGTAAATTTTCTGGTCCCAGCAAATTTTTCTCGAGATATCGGTAGTTTGAGATATCCGAAGTTGAACATCCCCTCCCACCAAACTTAGTATGCCAGCAATGCTCAAAAGAATGAAAAAAATACTCACACTATTTTGGGGAATACTGTACCTTAAACCTACTGATATCTCAAAGTAAATTTCCTGGTCCTAGCAAATTTTCTTTGAGATATCGGTAGTTTGAGATGCCTGAAAATATAAAATAAAAGCGGCAGCAAAAATTGAACTCACAAAGATACTAAAGAAGGTTACATATTGCAGTTTAAAGATAAATGTATGGGACCCCTTTCTCTGAGTCTACATTATTTGCATCTGAATTGGAACTGTTTGCTATTGCATATTTGAGCATGTCTGGCATAGCAGCTTGGCCCATCATCCTCCCCTCCCAAGCAACTCTGCCAGTAATACTCAAACTTTGCAATACAGTCTACCTTGTTTGCTGTTCCTGTTTGTTGTCCCATCTGACCTTACACATGTATTTATTTCAACAGACAGTCGACTCTCGATATCTCCAAAGTAATGATATTTCAAAGTAAATTTTCTAGTCCCAGCAAATTTTCTTTGAGATACCGGTAGTTTGAAATACCCAAAATTGAACATCTCCTCCCACCAAGCTTACTATGCCAGAATGCTCAAACTTTGCACCAGTCTACCCGGTTTGCTAGTCCATATGACCTTAAACATGTGTTGTACTTCAACAGACAGTTAACTCTTAATATCTCCAACTTACTGATATCTCAAAGTAAATTTTCTGGTCCCAGCAAATGTTTCTTTGAGATATCGGTAGTTTGAGATATCCAACAAACTTAGTATGCCAGCAATACTCAAAGGAATGAAAAAATGCTCACACTATTTTGGGGAATACTGTAGGTCATTAATGAATTTATAAATTAATATAACGTAAAATTACGTCCCAAAAATTTTTCATAAACGAAACAATTATTGCTCCTTCGCAGAAGCGAGAAAATTTTCGTTAAGTTTGGAATACACATCCGAAATTATCCTGAGCAATACCGAGTATTTCGGTACAATATGACCTATTAACCGGCCATTACCTGGGTGGCATAAACACAGGGTATAAACCAGTCCGCCAATTTTCGCTTCCTGCAGCGACTGTACATCATATTTGGCTTCCGTCGAGACTGTCCGCAAACTCTGGCTTCCTGCCGAGACTTGTGTACATGATAAATGGCTTTCTGCAGAGACTGTCCGCGTAATTCTGCTACCTGACAAGGCATTCGGCAGGAAGCAGAGTCACGCGGAAAGTCTTTGCAGAAAGCCATTTTTCAAGGACAGTAGTCCCTGCAGGAAGCAAGAGTTCGCGGACAGTCTCGGCTGAAGCCAAATATGATGTACAGTCTCTGCAGGAAGCGAAAATTGGCGGACTGGTTTATACCCTGTGATTAAGGCGATACTCCCTCTTCATCAAATTGGTGACGACAAGGAGTGAGGGAAAACAGACTTTCATAGAAGTATGAACATCTAAGATTAACAGTCTGGGCAATATGAGGCATAGTCAGGGTGGCATCCAATCGGAACACCGCTCGGCTAAATCCGTGAATTAATTCTGATTCATGGAAATAACCGAATCAATTGATTCACTTAAATGGCCGAACGGCGTTCCAATTGGGTGGCATCAACGCGACTCTTTCTCTTCTTCTAGTAAATCAGACAGAAGACAAGGTGCCAGGCGATGCACATTATGGATCCGTTCCCTTGAATCTCTCGAGGAACATCGTTAAGAGAACTAGAAGAATTAATAATAATAACATAAACGCGATACCCGGGACACCTAGGTAGAGGTTAAAGCTTGTATGGCAAAGGAGCACAAATTTGACTATTAAACTGTCATATATAGAGAGATTTATTATCGAAAAGCGCCTAAGCGTGACAGAGAGAGTTAGAGAAAGCTGTGGGAGACTGAAGGATCATTACAGATAGTTGGCTCAGCGCGAACGAGAGAAAGAGAGAGAGAGACGGGGGACAGAGAGAAAGAGGGGAGAGATAATGATGTGGTATGCTGAAGAATCAATAGTGATAAGCGCCTCAGCACCACAGAGAGACAGAGAGACAGAGAGAGAGAGACAGAGAGAGAGAGAGAGAGAGAGAGAGAGAGTTGTGGAAGACTGAAAGATCATTATCAACATGCGCCGAAGCGCTTCCGACAGCGGAAGAGAGGGAGACGAGACAGAATGCTGTTGAAGACCGAAGGATCCTTATAGATATGCGCATCATTGAAACAGAGTGTGGGACAGAAGAGAGAATTTTGGGAAGGATCATTATCGATAAGCGCCCGGGGCAAGAAAGAGGGAGAGAATGCTTTTGGAAAACGAAGGATCATTATCAAAAAGCTCATCAGCACAACAGAGAGAGAGAGAGAGAGAGAGAGAGAGAGAGAGAGGGTGAGAAAGAAAGAATGCTATGGTAGACTGAAGGATCATTATCGATAAGCGCCTAAAAGCATCTGAGAGAGAGACAGAGAAGTGGAGAGAATACTGAGGGAGACTAAAGGATCATTATCGATAAGCACACCAGCGCAACAGTAGGAGAGAAGAAGGAGAATGCTGTGGGAGACTGAAGGATTACAATAATTGATAAAAGCCGAAGCACGAAAAAGCGAGAGAGTAAAAAGAGAGGGAGAGATACAGGCTGATGTGGGAAATTGAAGGCTCTTTATCACAAACGCCTCAGTGCAACAGAAAAAGAGATGAAGAATGCTGTGGGTGTGTGTGTGTGTGTGTGTGTGTGTGGGGGGGGGGGGGGGGGGTTGAAAGATCATTAATAATTACCGCGTCAGTGCGTCAGAGAGTGAGTGAGTGAGTGAACTCGGGTTTAAAGTCCCATCAACAACGAGATCATATGGAGATGAGACGTCAGTTTAAAGTCACATCCGAACATCCGGAGAAGCGGGGGGTCGATCTTGCGACCCCTAGATTGGTAGTCCGGAGTGTTATCCACTACGCTGCAGCCGCTCCCGCGTCGTAGAGAGAGAGAGTGTACTTTTGGGAGACATAAGAACATTACCGATAAGCGCTTGAGAGCGACAGAGAAAGCGAGAGGGGAGATCTAGATAGATACTGCTGTGGGAGACTCAAGGATTAAAACAACTTCCTTAGCCTGACAGAGAGGGAATGGGAGATAGAGGCTGCTGTAAAACACTAACGGGTCATTATCAATAAACGTCTAAGCGCGAGAGATAGAGGGGCTGCTGTGGAAGACTGAAGGATCATTATCGTAAGGTGCCTCAGTGCGAGAGAGAAAGATATGGAGAGAGATAGAAAGACTGCTGTAGGAGACTGAATGATCATTGTCGATAAGTGCCTCAGTGCGTCAGAGGTGATAAGATGATTGGGGGGACTGAAGGATCATTGATAATAATGCTTTGTGAGCCGGAAGAATTATTATCGATAAGTGCCTCAAGGCGAAATACAGAGAGGAGGAGAGAAATGGAGAGACTGCCGTGAGAGACTGGAGGATCATCATAGATAATTGCATCGGCGCGACAGAGAGAAAAAGAATTCTGTGGGAGACTGAGGAAAATTATCAACGGGTGTCAGTGTAACAGAGAGAGAGAGAGAGCGAGAGAGAGAGAGAGAGAGAGAGAATGAGAGAGAGACTGTAGGAGACATAATGATCATTATCGAATAGCGCCTCAACGAGACAGAGGAGGGGGGGGGAGACATAAGGATCATTATCGATAAGAGCCTCACTCAGCACTTCAGAGAGATAGAGATAGATAGAGAGGGAGAGAATGCTGAGGGGGACTAAAGGAGCATTATCGATAAGCGCCTCATCGCGAAAGAAAAAAAACAGAGATAGAATTCTGAAGAAGACTAAATGATTATCATCAACTAGTGCCGAAGCAAGAGAGAGAGAGAGAGAGAGAGAGAGAGAGAGAGAGAGAGATTGTTGTGGAAGTCAGAAGGATCATTATCGAAAAGAACCTCAGCGCGACAAAGAGAAAGGGGAAGAGAGGGAGAGAGACTGCCTTGAGAGACTGAAATATTATCGCTGAGCGCCTCAGCACGTCAAAGACAGAGAGAGAGAGATAGAGAGAGAGAGAGAGAAAGAGAGAATGCTGTGGGAGACTTAAGAAACTTATCGATAAGCACATAAGTGTGACAGACAGACGAGAGGAGAGAGAAGGTACTGTGGTAAGCTGAAGGACCATTATCAATAAGCGCGACAGAGAGAGAGAAAGGAGGAGTCTGCTGTGGGAACCTGAAGGATCATTATCGATAAATGTCTCAGGGCAAACAAAAGAGAGAGAGAATGCTGTTGGAACTAAAGCAAGTGAGCAGGGGCTCACGTATACCCCCGGCCAGCGCCACCGCCTACAGGAAATAAAGTTTACTTGCCCATGTAGTCACATATCAATGGGTTCTATCTCACGATTTCATAATAAGCAAAACAATAGAAACTTAAAAGTAAAAAGTATGCAAAGACCAGGAACTGAAACAATCAAAATCCAAATCCAGCCCTCAAACCATAGTTGGAAACAACTAAGATTACAAATAATCAAGATACAGAGAACATATGGCCAACCGAGTGAGCAGCTTGTTCCCGAAAGGTGGCCACTCAGCAACCCAAACCGAACCAAAAAATGATAAGAACATACATAAGGTAAAACATCACAGAAACCCTGACACCAAAAAACAGGCAACAGAGAACCACAACAGAACTACCGCCTTGGAACGGTCAGTAATGAATTACTGGGGGGGCTTAAATCGATCTTACAGGCCCAACCTCACCCTCAGTTTCTGAAGTGGTACAAAACATTTAGTTGGTTGTTCGGTTCGCATGATAACCCTCTAACTCGTCAATGAATCATCACGGTAAACATATAAATCAAATTTCAACACCATGAAGAAGCAAAGACGAGGACTCAACAGATACAACGGGCCGTCTGACCGGTGGAGATCTCTGGCCTGCCAAACAACCCCACTGGAAATCTGAAGCAAAAGAAGGTCACCAATTGAGCCCCGGTGGACCAAGTTCACTTTTAACACAAATGGTATATAAATTTCAAAGTCTATGACCTTGACCTACAGTCAGCAGCAGCAGCCAGATGATGTCAACAAAACTGTTTCAACCTTGCAGTAATCCTAGTCACACATCAAAAGGTTGCATTCAAGTGTATTTAAATATAAGCAAACAGATACAGCTTAATACAAAATTGTACACTAATGTTATATAAATTTCAAAGTCTGTGACCTTGCCCTTAGGTTTGCAGCAGCATCCAGATGATGCAAACTAATATGTATCCATCCTATAGTAGCACTAAGCACATCTGAACGAATTCCAATAGAAGCTTTCAAAAAACTGAGCAAAAGCAAATCTTAACACAAAACTGTAACACAACTGTTGTACAAATTCTTAAGTCTGAGACCTTGACCTTAGGCCTGCAGCAGCATCCAGGTGATGCAAACTGGTCAGTTTCCATCTTGTAGTAATACTAAGCACATATCGATAAGTTCCAGTAAAAGCTTTCAGGAAAGCAGAGCAAAAGCAAAAAATTAACGCAAAACTTTAACGCAACTGTTATACAAATTTCTGAGTCAATGACCTTGACCTTTGGCCAGCAGCAGCATCAAGGTGATGCACACTGATCAGTATCCATACTGTGGTAATACTAAGCACTTATGAACAAGCTCTGGATAACAGAAGCTAAAGAAAAAAACTTAACGCAAAACTTTAACGCAAATGTTAACTTACGTACGGACGAACGAACGAACGAACGGACAGACGGACGAACTGACGGAAAGACGAAAACTATATACCCCTCGACATACTTCGTATGCCGGGGGTATAAAAAGAAGCATCATTATCAAAAAGACATCAGCGCGACGGAAAGAGAGAGAGGGGGAGGGTGGGGAAGAAGGAATGCTGTGTTAGACTGAAGGATCATAATCTATAAGCGCCTAACAGCAACAGAAAGAGAGAGATGGAGAGGTAGGGAGAATACTGAAGTAAACTGAAGGATCATTATCGATAAGCACACTAGCGCAACCGTAAGAGAGAGAGGGAGGAGAATGCTGTGTGAGACTGAAGTATTACTATAAGAGAGAGAGAGAGAGAGAGAGAGAGAGAGAAAAAAAAAAGAAAGAGACATAGAGAGATACAGGCTGCCTTTGGAGACTGAAGGATCTTTATAAAAAACGCCTGAGCGCAACAGAAAAAAAAGATAGAGGATGGGGGAGATTGCTGTGGGAGATGGAAGGATCATTATCAATTACCGCGTCAGTGCGTCAGAGAGAGAGAGGGAGAGAGAGAGAGAGAGAGACCGAAAGAACATTACCGATAAGCGCTAGAGCGCGACAGAGAAAGCGAAAGGAGATATCTAGATAGAGACTGCGGTAGGAGACTGAAGGATTAAAATCGATAAGTGCCTTAGCCCAACAGAGAGAGAATGGGAGAAAGAGGCTGCTGTAAAAGACTCAAGGTTCATTGTCGAAAACGCCTTAGCGCGACAGAGAGAGAGGCTGCTGTGGGAGACTGAAGGATCATTATAGAAAAGCGCCTCAATTCGAGAGAGAAAGAGATGGAGAGAGATCGAAAGACAGCTGTGGGAGACTGAAGGACCACTGTCGATAAGTGCCTCAGCGCGTAAGAGAAGGTGAGACAATGTTGTTGGAGAAGGACCATTGTCGATAAGTGCATCAACGTAGCAGAGAGAGAGAGAGAGAGAGAGAGAGAGAGAGAAAGAGAGAGAATCCTTTAGGAGACTGAAGGATCATTATCGACAGGCGCCGCAGCTAGACAGAGGTAGGGAGGGGGAGGGGGAATGTTGTGGAAGACTGAAGGATGCATCACTGTGACAGAGTGTGAGAGAGAAAGAGAGCGAGAGAATGTTTTAGGATAATAGAGCATCTTTATCGATTAGCGCCCCAGCATAATAGTGAGGTAAAGACTGCCGTGGGAGAAAGGAGCTTCATCGACGAGCACATCAGCGCGACGGACAGAGAGAAGGGGATAAGGGGAGAAAAGATGCTGTGGCAGAATGGAGGATTATCGATCGGTGCCTCAGTGAAACAGAGAGAGAGAGAGTCTGGTGTGGAATACAAAATGAACTTTATCGAAAAGAACTTCAGCATGACAGAGAGAGAGAATGCTTGGGGAGACTGAATGATAATTATCGATAAGTGCCGAAACAAGAGAGAGAGAGAGAGAGAGAGAGAGAGAGAGAGAGAGAGAAAGAAAGAGAGAAGAGAGAAAAATAGAGACTGCTGTGGGAGGTATATAGATTCTTATCGATAAGCACCTTAGTGTGACAGAAAGAGAGAGGAAAAGAGCGACTACTCTGGGGGCATCGAAAGGAGCCTCAGCACATCAAAGAGAGAGAGAGAATACTGTGGGAGACTAAAGCAGCATTATCGAAAAGTGTCTCAGCGCGACAGGGAGAGAGGGTGTGTGTGGGTGGGCAGAGAGAGAGAGAGAGAGAGAGAGAGCGAGAGAGAGAACGCTATGGGAGACAGAAGGATCATTATCGATTAGAGCCTCAGCGCAACAGAGAGTTGGTTGGTTGGTTCTTCTGGGTTTAACGTCCCTTTGAGACAGTATTTCAGTCTATGTCGGGCCGTTTACCAAAGAGAGGGAGAAAGAAGAGAGCAATGATAGACGAGAGAAAAATGTCCAAACAACCCCCATCCGCACCTACTGCAAGCACAGTAAGCCCTTGCCCTACGTAGGACGCCCCGGCACTGGCAGTTACACGCAGCACCATCGCACCACCCTAGTATCCCCGCGACAGAGAGGAAAAGTGAGAGAGAAGGCTTGGGAAGACTGACGGATTGATACGGAAGAGCGCATCAGCTCGTCAGAGACAGAGAGTGAGAGAGAAAGCTGTGGGAGACTGAAAGATATATATTGAGTAGCGCCTCAGTTCGACAAAGAGAGAGAGAGAGAGAGAGGAGAAAGAGAAATAGAGACTGCTGTGGGAGGCAAATGGATTCTTCTCGATAAGCGCCTTAGTGCAACAGAAAGAGAGAGGAAAAGAGTGACTGCTCTGGGAGCATCGAAAGGAGCCTCAGCACATCAAAGTGTGTGAGAGAGAGAGAGAGAAAGAGAGAAAAAGAATACAGTGGGAGACTGAAGCAGCATTATCGAAAGTGTCTCAGCGCGACAGGGAGAGAGGGTTTGTGTGGGTGAAGAGAGGCAGACAGAACGTTGTGGGAGAAAAAAGGATCATTATCGATTAGAGCCTCAGTGCGACAGAGAGTTGGTTGGTCGGCTCTTTTGGGTTTAACGTCCCTTTGAGACAGTATAAGCGAGTTCGGAGTTCTGCACTTCGCATGCGCACACTCAGATTTTGCTCTCGGAGGTCAGAGATCACGGATGCCAAAAGCCGTATACGCATAGCGTAACCCACCAACATATGGACTAATATTTCATTTTTTAAACATTCCCTGTCTATTCTGTCTTGCGAAAATAGTGTGACTATCCATTTTCTCCGAGTTTAAAACAATTTTCAGTCATATCAATGATTTTTAATCATGAAAATGGTGTTTTATATCGATTGACCAGGTAAGCGTAATGATGACCTATCGGATTTTTCCACACTTGACCTTTGACCTTTCTCCTCGAGTCCAACCGGAAACGCGGAACTCCGAACTTGCTTATTTCACGGTCTATATCGGGCCGTTTACCAAAGAGAGGGAGAAAGAAACTAGAGCATGTGATGTGAGCAGGGGCTCACGTATACCCCCGCCCAGCGCCACCGCAAAATAGAAACACATTTAATACAAGCAAATGTTAACTAACAGACAGACAGACAGATGGACAATCTATTACAAATCCAGTGAAAGGCCTATAAACAAATACCAAAAGATTCCATTAAAATAAATGCAAATTATGTAATTAAAATTTCAACGTAAGTTTACAAAAACGTCTATGTCTGCGACCTTGACCTAAAGTCAGCAGCAGCAACCAAATGATGTCAACTAATCAGTTTAAAGCTAGATGTAAACCTAACAAAATAGCAATCTGAGAAAAGTTTTGACACAACGTTTCCCATTTATTGCATTAGAGTGAGAGATGGAAAAAAAAGAAGGCCAAAAGAAATCTTAGCAAATTGATTTTCGTTCCACCAATATGTATGGCCATTCTCAAGATGTATGCAAAATTTAAAGACAGTGGATTCATGAAAACAGAGAAATCTGTGACAAAAAATAGAGAGAAAGAAAAAAAAAGGACAAAGGAAATGAAAAGCAGGAGGAGGCTAATTCTCTCTTACACAGCACAACTTGTCATACACAACGTTTGAACCAAATTTCAAAATCCAAGCTAAAGTGGTTCCTAAGAAATCTTTGACAGAAATTTTATTGGAGAGAAAGAAATAATGAACAAACAAAGAGATTGATAAGCAGGAAGAGGCTGATTCTCTCTTACATGATACAGCTATTCACACCCAACATTTTTACCGAATTTCAAATTCCATGTTGTAGTAGTGCCTGAGAAATCTGTGACAAAAATTTTAATTGGAGAGAAAGAAAATATGGAAAAAAAAGGAACTGATAAGCAGGAGGAGGCTGATTCTCTCTTACACGGTTCAACTACTCATACCTAAGGTTTGTACAAAATTTCAAAGTCCTAGTTGTAGTTGTTCCTGAGAAGTCGGTGACAAAACTTTAATTGGAGAGAAAGAAAAAATGGACAAACAAAGGGACTGATAAGAAGGAGGAGGCTGATTACTCTCTTACACGGTACAACTAGTCATACCCAATATTTGTACCAAATTTCAAAGTCCTGGCTGTAGAGGTTCCTGAGAAATTTGTGACAAAATGTTATTGGAGAGAAAGAAAAAATGGACAAAGGAATGATAAGTAGGAGAAGGCTTATATTCTCTTACACGGTACAACTAGTCAAACCAAAATGTTGTACCAAATTTCAAAGTCCTAGCAATAGCGGTTCCTAAGAAATCTGTGACAAAAATTAATTGGAGAGAAAGAAAAAATGGATAAACAAAGGGACTGATAAGAAGAGAAGGCTGATTCTCTCTTACACGGTACAACTTGTCATACCCAACGTTTGTACCAAATTTTAAAGTCCTAGTTTTTGTGGTTCCTGAGAAATCTGTAAAATGTTAACATACATACAAACACACACACAAACATATTAACGGAAAGACCAAAAACTAAGGAGAGACAGAAAAAATGGAAAAACAAAAGGAATAATAAGAGGAGAAGGCTGATTCTCTCTTACACAGTACAACTAGCCATACCCAACATTTGTACCAAATTTCAAAGTCCTGGCTGTAGACTTTTCTGAAAAATCTGTGACAAAAATTAATTAAAGAGAAAGAAAAAATGGACAAACAAAAGGACTGCTAAGCAGAAGGCTAATATTCTCTTACACGGTACACCTAGTCATAGCCAACGTTTGTACCAAATTTCAAAGTCCTAGTTATACCGGTTCCTGAGAAATCTGTGACAAAAAGTAATTGGAGAGAAAGAAAAAATGGATAAACAAAGGGACTGATAAGCAGGAGAAGGCTGATTCTCTCTTACACGGTACAACTAGTCACACCCAACGTTTGTACCAAATTTCAAAGTCCTAGCTTTAGTGGTTCCTGAGAAATCTGTGACGGAAAAATGTTAACAAACAAACAAACACACACACAAACATATACACGGAAAGACCCAAAGCTATATACTTCGTATACCGGGGGTATAACGAGCAATGATAGACGAGAGGAAAAATGTCCTAACAACCCCCACCCGCACCTACTGCAAGCACAGTAAGCCCTTGCCTTACTACTGTTCTAATTCGTAGGACGCCCCGGCACTGGAAGTTACACGCAGCACCTTCGCACCACCCAACCACCCCCGCGACAGAGAGGAAAAGGGAGAGAGAAAGCTGGGGGAGACCAACGTATTGTGACATTGAAGAGCGCATCAGCTCGTCAGAAACAGAGAGTGAGAGAGAAAGCTGTGGGAGACAGATAAGTATCGATTAGCGCCTCAGTTCGACAAAGAGAGAGTGAGAGAGAGAGAGAGAGTGCCACGTGAGACAGAAGAGTCAGTATCGATAACTGTCTCAGCGCAATAGAGACAAAAATGCTGCGGGAGACAGACGGATCATTATCTCATTATCACAACGGTTATAATGATGATTATAGCTTTTTAAAAAATCCGTTTTATTCCATAACATAAAACTTTGCAACACATTTTATCGCTTCGTCGAATTTTGGTTGTCGATCCGTAGTGCACTGGTGATGATGTCGATAAACGTGCGAAAGTGCGCTCCAGTCCACAAATTATATTATTAGCCTTAGCCGATACCATTTAGAGCCAATAAAGGTGTGTAGTTTGTGCAGACGTCACACTGTTCATAGACAATTGTAGCAGCATGAGCTGGTACCAGAGTAATCCTAGAGGTTACCGGTTGGTTGGTTGTTTAGTTCCGGGGGAGCTTATAGGATAGGCAGGCTCCGTCGTCCGGCGTCCGTCCGTCCGTCAACAATTTCAAATGACATCTCCTCTGAAACTGCTGGGCCAATTGTAACCAAATTTCATATTTAGTCTCCCGGGGTCTTAGGAACGAAAAGTTGTTCAAACGGTCCTGGTCACATGACCAACATGGCCGCCATGCCCATATACGGTAAAAAACTTAAAAATCTTCTTCTCCAGAACCAATAGGTCAACAGCCTTGAAACTTGGTTTGTAGCATCGGGTATGTGAGTACTACAAAGATTGTTCAAATTATGACCTTGGGTTGACCTTGATCTATTTTACGGTAAGTTCAAATTTGGTCTTTGGTGCTTTTATATGGGAAAACGCTTGAACATAAGATTTCTTGAAAACTGTTGAAGATTTTGGCCTATAAATTGGTAAATACAGTCATCTTAATGAGTACATGAAGATTTGTGAGTACAAGAGGTTAAGGTCATTATTTGACCTTTGACCCAGGTCTCTCATATTTTTACACTTTCAAACAATCTCCTCAAAAATCACCGGGTCAATTGTAATCACATTTCATATAGAAGTTTCAGGGGTTGAGAGAATGAAAATTTATTAAAATGGTCTGGGTCACATGACCAATAGGGCTACCATGCCCATATATGGTAAAAAAATTAAAAAATCTTCTTCTCCAGAACCAATTGACCGATGGCCTTGAAACTTGGTATGTAGCATTGAGTACTCAAGGACTATCAAGATTGTTCAAATGATGACCTTGGGTTGACCTTGACCTTTCTTGCAGCAAGGTCAAATATGGGAAAATGCTAGATTGGTAGCAATCTATTGGTAAATTGGTAAATACAGTCATCTTAATGAGTACATGCTGACTTGTGAGTACAAGAGGTCAAGGTCATTCTGTGACCTTTGACCCAGATCTCTCATATTTTGACAATTCCAAACAATTTCCTCAAAAACCACTGGGTCAGTTGTAACCAAATTTCATACGTAGCCTCCAGGGCTCATGGGAAAGAAAAAAATGTTCAAACGATACAGGTCACATGGCCAACATGGCTGCCACGCCCATATATGATGAAAACCTATAAAAATGTTCTTCTCCAGAACCAGTGGACTGATGGCCTTGCAACATGGTATGTAGCATTGGGTATACGAGTACTACAAAAATTATTCATTATCCTTGGGTTGACATTGACGTTTTTTATGGCGATGTCAAATTTGCTTTCATCTGCTTGTATATGGGAAAATGCTAGAACATATGATCTCATGGAAATTCTTGAAGATTTTGGCCTAAATGTTGGTTTATAGAGTCATCTTAATAAGTTCATGAATATCAGTGCGTAAAAGATGTCAAGGCTTTCTTTGACCTTTGAACCTGATCTATCATATTTCGACAATTTCAAACATCTCCTCAAAAGCCACTTGACCAATTGTAACCAAATTTCATAAAGAGCCTCCAGGGACTGGGGGAACAAAAATTTGTTCACACCATCCAGGTCACATGACCAACATGGCCACCATGCCCATTTTTGGCAAAAACCTTAAAATAATCTTCTTCTCCAGAACAAATTGACCAAAGGCCTTGAAACTAACTTAGTATGTAGCATTGGGTAATCACGTACTTTCAAGATTGTTTGAATGATGATCTTGGGTTGACCTTGACCTTTTTTACGGCAAGGTTAAATATAGGAGAATGCTAGAATGTAAGAATACATGGGAAGTTTTGAAGATTTTGGCCTTAAAATTGTTATTTACAGTCATCTTAATAAGCACATGAAGATTTGTGAGTACAAGAGGTTAAGGTCATTTTTAGACCTTTGACCCTAGATGGTAATTTTTTTAAAATTTCCAAAAACTCCTCAAAAGCCACTGGTCCCATTGTAGCCAAATTTCATACAGAGCTTCCAGGGGTTGAAGGAAAAATATTTAAAAGGTCCAATGACCAGCATGGCCTCCATGCCCATAGATGGTAAAAATATTAAAAAAACCTGTTTTTTCTAGAACCGATTTACCAATGGCCTTGAAACTTGGTTCGTACCATTGAGTACTCAAGTACTACCAAGATTGTTCAGATGATGACCTTGCGTTGACCTTGGCCATTTTTACGGCAGTGTCAAATATGGTAAAATGCGTGAACATGAGATTTTGGCCCCAATTTTGGTATATATAGTCATCTTAATGAGTACATGAAAATCGGCGAGTAAAAGAGGTCAAGGTCATTTTTTGACCTTTGAACCAGATCTCTCATATTTGACCATTTCAAACATCTCCCCAAAAGCCACTTGGTCAGTTGTAACCAAATTTCCTAAGGAGCTTCCAGGGATTGATGGAAAAAAAATTGTTCAAACCGTCAAGATCACATGACAAACATGGCTGCCAAGCACATATATACCTGGTAAAAACCTTAAGAAATCTTTTCCAGAACTAATTAATCAAAGGCCTTGAAACGTGGTATGTAGCATGATGTACTTGGGTAATACCAAATTAATCAACATCTCTCATATTTCAACAGTTTCAAGCATTGCCTCAAAAGTTACTTGGCCAGTTGTTACCAAATTTCATATATAAGCTGCCTAGGATTGAGGGAACAGAAGTATGTTCAAATGGTCCTGTCACATGATGAACATGGCTGCTGTGTCTTTATACGGTAACCAGCAACTAGATGAAAGTGAGATATAGGCATGGCTTTCTATAGTATCTGTGTTGGAGTCGCAAACTTCAATTGAATGATCTGGTTTAGCCTTGATTTGTGGCAATGTACAGAGAAAAAACATTCAGCTGATATTTTCAGGAAACTTAGTATTTGCAAATTTATTCAAAAACAATTTTCAATGATATTTTCCAATTATCAGAATTTTCTAATACTATAAGAGCTTTATTTTTACATGTTCTTTAATTCAAAGTTTTCTTTTGGAATAATTGGCGAGTTCTTACAGCCCCAAAACTAATTGTGATAGGATTATGGTTCTTGGTTACTGAACTTCCTGTCGTTACCCTCTATTTATATATGAAATTTAATTCAGTTCCTTTTAATACTTTCAGAGATCCCATGATCTGAAGTCAGGAATGCTAATTGCTAGAGTGCAAAACCCAGATCAACTTACAACATCGTTGGCAAAAAATGAATTCAAGAATACTTCTTGTTCAAGCCTTTTTGATCTTATAAGTCTTGCACTGGCTTATTGGAAAGCGTACCCTCAGAGCTATCAATATAACAGTATCATTGTATGGGTACCTATGGCAGCAACCATTATTATAGATTTTTTTTGACATTTTAAATTTTAAATATTTGGAATTTTATCTCACCTATCACCTCAAAATTATTGAGAATTGCATTTTGGCACACAATTGCTATCCATACATATTTAACAATATTTTAAACGCGTAAAATACAATAAAAGAACCTCGATTCTAAGTTTGATATACAAAAATGACAATATGATGTATTTTCTTTCGTCAGTGGTAGGCAAGGATGTGCTAGGGTACACCCCTGTAAAAATATGTCCCTTGATTTCGACTATGTTTTGCTATACTACCACTGCTAGAAATAGACTATCTCAGGTGAAATAGTTTATTTTCTCCATTGTTCAACATCATCTACATTATTAATGTTGCCTTTAATATTTTGCATGATTTAAAGTTACTAATTCAAGTTTCTGAGTCAGCGACTGGCTGTTATATTATAGTAAGAATATTGAAGGTATCAGAAACAGCAAAAAATCTGATCTGTTAGTGATCTGAACGGAACATTTTTGGCAAGGTATAGATAATCATGTCAAAACTCATATCACTTAAAGCACGTTTACTGAGCCTTACAAAAAATATATTTTTGTGCCGTTTCTGTTGAGATGTGGAGAACAAGACTGAATCAGAACAATATACCCTCTCTCAAAATTGCCATTTTCCACAATTTCGGACACTTTTTCGATATAAAGTCACGTGTTTGAACGCCAGCAGCATCTACAACTGACAAGCTCACACATAATTCTATTTTCAGTTCGCCAACACGTTATCTCTAGATGATACAACCATTCAAATATCAACTGATTTGTCATTATCTTTTCCACAAATATCGGTTTTAATTGGTAAGGGTATATATTTTTTCAGTCGGACAAAAAATCTCTGGATGGCACAGTTCAAGGGGAGATAATATTTGTGACCCAAACATATGAGCAATACTGGTATGCCAAAAAGTTCACAGAGGGATTTTGTTAACTAAGTAAACTAAGATATTAAGTATATACATGATCTGTCAACTACCAGTGCTTGATTTTCACTGCAAAAAATTCTCATTAATTTTGAGGAATACTATATCTGTGCAAGGATACTGTTATGTGAAGGGATAATCGCAGGCGTACATGTACCGGGTAATAAAGTGAGTGAGTGAGTGATATGGATTTTACGGCACATCAGCACCAAAAGGGCTATTTCGCGCCGAGGGTAATAAAGTGCCACTGGTGTAAAGATTATGCATGAGTCTGACATTATTTCAAACAATTTCTCTTTATTACATCAGCAGCAACTGATATTAATGTTAAAACATTTCCTAAATTAATTTTGCTGAATAATAGAGATGATACTTCCACCAGTGCAGTCTGTGGGCCTCCTCCTGGAATGTAATTGACTTGCTGATCATGCAGAATATTTTTTCTGTTGAATTTGTTTTAACTGTAACAGCTTACAATGTATTTGATAATAATACTTATCATAGAAACAGTAATACATTTTGCACTCTTATTGTTGCAGTTCATATTATATTTTTCCATGAACAATATATTATGACAAGTTTAGTCAGTTATTTTTCTGTAAAAATACTAAATATGGCTCTTGTGCACCAAATCTGTCATTAAATTCCAACCCAAAAATGGTCAAAAACATGAATGTTATAAATCTTGAAAAAATTCAAGCATGAATAATTTCGTACAGTTAGATTATTCTTTTGGAGTAAAGTCAAGCTTAATATGAGCTGTTCTTTTAAACAAATTAAAAATAAAAAAAATGGGGTAGAATCTGACCTTCAAAAACTATGGCATGAATAACTTGTACAGTTTGATAATATCTGTTTCTTTTATAGGTATCAATTCAAACTTTATACGAACTGTTCTTTTTCAACAAACTACTATAAAAGTGTATGATATTATTGGATTGAGTGATATTCTGAGATTGGACAGTGAATGTGATATCTTTGCTAGTTGAAGGAAGACTTAACAGTAGTGAACTGTTGTTACCTGTTACTGCAGAAGAGTAGATTCATAGTACAGGATGCCCCGAAAGAAGAACTGGAAACGGTCTGAAGCCCGAAGGTCGATTTTGGATAGAAGCTGCAGCTACCAGACCGGGTTGACTCCTGAGTCGACTCCTAATGTCATGCAGACTTCCGAGTCTGTTATGACCAAGGGTCTCATAGAGGCAAGACCTGTCAGTGTGCAGGCACATCAAAGAAATCATTGTCAATTGACCAAAGGCTATAAAGCAAGTTTAGTAGAGAGACATTGTCAAATAAATAC